>CAJGYO010000014.1:48032395-49387925 GCA_904845875.1 Miscanthus lutarioriparius | reverse complement strand
AGGGTACAAAGACGAATAATAAACAAAGAAAATAAATTTAAAGGAGCTCATCTGAATAAATAACGAGCGTCCAAAGCATACACGAGAAAGACACACTAGAACCCTCACTTATCCTTTCTGCATCAGCCATTTCACTTTCGTGCGACGAGCCACTAAGAGTAAACTTTCAACTTTTCTTCGATGGCTTCACCAATTCGTGGCCCAGTCGCAAATCATCGGGCTCAGAAGCCTTCCGCTTCCTAGCAACAGGCCTTTGCACCTTCGCCTTAGTAGCTTTGTTGCCCTTCATCGAAATAGGTTTCTTACCCTTCACTCTATCGCTAGAATCATCCTTTTGCTCAGCTAGAATAGGACGATCAACATATTTGACCCCCATCAATTCAAATACACAATTTATGCACCTTCGTGAGCCCAAGCTTGGCCTCCTCCTCCTTATCCAAGTATGGGCTGCCCTTGATAGCTTCCCTTTTGATAAACTCAACAAAGTCCTTGTCATTAGGGAAGCGATCGGGCCACTCTATATCAAGTGATGGACCTCGATAGTCACCATGATGAACCACATAGAGAAACTGAGTATAGGTTTGCAGGGGTTTTCGATCCAAAGCAACCCATTCCTCGATTAGATCGCGGCTTATTTGGAACTAGGAAGTCAAAGAGAAAGCATCCCCGCTGTAGGCCTCTTCTTCAGTGGACTTCGAAAACGTCAGTAATCGGTTCCCTTCCCATTCTGCGAGGGTAGAGATGAGCAGAGATGCATGCCCCCATCCATTTGCCTCGACTTCCTGAACCTCAGAGTTAGTGCAAACGCAATGATAGAACCAAAACTTGGTCCATTGGGGCCACTTGTTGCGATAGGTTGGCACGATAGTGATAGTGCCGTAGGTCTTTGGGACAAAGTTGAAGGCCCTGAATTCAAGTGGCAACTTCTCACCAATAATAGGATCCTGAACTTCGCTCCTTCACCGTTGGGTCTCGTAGAAGTGTATAAAAGTGTCGGCCAATGGTACATGACCCAACATCTTCATCACCATCGTGAAAACACACAGGGAGCGAAAGCATTTTAGGTCAGCTGGTGCAGCCGGATTTCAAATCACCTTAACACTTCACTGACAAAGCCCTCTAGAGGGAAATCCAAGCCTGCCACAAAGTAATCTCGGAATATCGCCGCTTCATATGGTTTCGACCGTGGCACAACCTCATTGCCAGGAGGGAAAAGAGTGCTGGCAGTCTCCGGTCGCAAGTAACCCTTGTTCATGTATTCCTGAATTAGCATATGAGTCACTTTTGATCGACCGAGGTAGAACGAGCAGTTGCAGGGGCAGCGGTATTGAAGGGACCTCCTCTGAAACAGCAATGGACACATCTTTCGACTGAACAGAAGTAGTGGCATGAGGTGGATCATTTTGTTCGTTGCCTTTTCGCCCCATCGACTTAGTGCTATCTTCCTTTTTGCCGCTACCTCTGTCTAGTGAGCGATTCTCGACATCGCGAGTAGGGGATGAAACGATCCTGATTTCCTCAAAGGGAAATCCACAGATTCAAAGTATAACATGATAGTCCCAGGCGATCATTCTATCACATTATCCAATAACAGTCGATATCACAGTCATACATCGAATACATGTCTTAAAGAGAGTACAAATAGCAAGGTTTACTCATTATTACATCACCACTTGGCGGAATCACTCAGAGCATGCAGCAACTAGAATAGCATCAAGTAGAATGGCAGCGAGCGTTAACTCCATCTTCACGAACCAAACTTTAGCGCAGGAATAAGACCTCTAATCCTCCCAACCGTCTCCCTGGTAGTCGTACTCAGACTCAGAACCTGCCAAACAATTATTAGTATGATTTGTACTGGCCATTGGCTCCCACCCTATGCTTTGCATTTGCTTTGTGGTAATGGAATGCAATGGTAGAGTAAAAGACCTATTTCATGGCTGTAGTTTCCTATGTGAGTATGTCAAGTTTTTAATAATAATACATCAAGTTTTAACCCATCTCATCCACAAGTTCTCCCATCCCCATCACACACATCTTACCACTCTCACACTCTCTAGGAGACAAGGATGACTCGCTCTCATGCCTTGCCTCATCGTCCAAAGCCGAAATCCAACACAAGATCCCAGGGGGAGAGAAGAAAGGACTCCACACACTAATCAAGGGAAGCGTAGGTCATAGGAATATCCATATCTGAGGACGCGGCTATACATATAGATCAATCAACTCTGCAGAGCATGTACACCAAAACCACAAGATCACCATCATCGGCGGTGCCTCGCCTAGGCTAATACCGGGCTACCTTCCAACCGGTGCGATGCCACCCTACCACTTAGCCCTAGGCCACCCCAGAGTCCACCGAAATGCTGAGACTGTGAGACATAGTACCAGGCCTGTACCTCCCTACACTATCCACTTCAAACCTAGTAGTAGTGGCACCATCCTAGCTGGTTAGCATCCATCCCCCACCCATTTAGGAACGAGTGGCGTGCACGTAGGGTCCTATGATCCGGTTCTCTCCACATACCAGTCCTTAGGGGGACCGAACATGATATCTTCACAAGGGGCCAACCAATGCCCCATGCCTTGATGGCTTCTCCATCCTGGGGCTTCATCCCACAAAGATACTCCACCCTAGGATCTCCTCATCTCACATGCACCCGCCATAGGTACCTCTCGTAGGGGATGCCCAGGTCGCACCCCTGGCAAAACTCATCGAATGACTCATTGTAAGATCTTGCCCGATCAACTCAACCCTCACCACACACCCAAGATGCACGCCAAGATCTCCTCGGTTGTTACCACATTATCAGCACCAAGTGCCTTAACCACTCACAAACAACCCTCCAACCATCACATCACAGATATAATGCATAGTAGAAGCAGTAGCAAGTAAGTAAGCGAGCATCTAGCCAAACAGCGGGTGTGCAGGGGTATAGGTTGCGACAAGGTAATGACTCACAAGCAATTCTACCATGCAACCTATCACAGATCATTTGCATAGAATAAAGCACTAGCATCTACATTATAGCATGTCTAATAGGATTCTATGAGGTTGGGTGGGATGTGGCACCTGGTAGATCATCTCCAAGCTCCTTAGTGTAGTCGTGGTCATGCTCCTCAGTCTACGGCTCCTCCGGGTCTGTCAATCGAGACATATAGCCACAATAAGCTACTCCTATAGATGATAACAAAGAAGCAACAAAAATTCAAAAGATCTAAATGCACTCAAACATAAGCCTATGATGTAGAGCTCATTTTTAGATAAATTTGGACTCTAGTTTCATATTTTTCTGAAGTCATATGAATTTCCTATGAATTTTCCAAGTTTAAATCATATTTTGAAAAAGAAAAAGAAATGGAAAATCCAGGGCTTGACACGTGGCAGCATGGGTTTGGGCGAAGTGGCATGGGCCACTAACAGGTGGGACCAGGTCAACGGTTAGGGTTGACTAGTCAATAGTCAACGTTGACCGGGCTCGGACAGGGCTTAGCGGGTCACATAATGGGCCGAGTTGGGCCAGGTTGGTCCGGCCTGGCCCGGACACGTGTCGCGTAGGTAGGCAGCCACATGGCGCAAGTGGGATGCTGTTGGGCTTGGGTCCATGGGGCTGGTACACGGTGGGCAGCGCGGTGCGGGTCCATGGACCATAGGCACGGTCCGTGGTGGACAGCATGCACTCCTCCCTCTCCTCTCTATGGCTCATGGTGCGCCGGGTGCACGAGGCGGCAGTGGCGCAGTGGCTCCCTCTCTCTCTAACTCATGGAGGCACTCCTCGCTGGCGGCGAGCTCGTGCGTTCCCGCACTAGGGTGACTCGGCGGGGCTGCTAGAAGGCTCTACGGCTTTGCAGGCTCATGGCAAGCTCGCCAAGGGGCTAAAGGCGGTGGCTTGGGGTCCTAGGTGGATGGCAAGGACACGGGAACAGCGGTGATGGCATCCAGGGCTTGGCAAGGCTCCAGTGGGGGTCCTTTAGCTTCCTTGTGCTCCAATGAGCATGGCTTGGGCACTAGATGAAGCTCTAGGGGCTCCAGTGAGGTTGGCCACGGCAATGGCGGAATGTGGCAAGGTGGTTGTGGCCACGATCGGAGCTAAAAGTGGCTATTTTCCTTCAATTGGGGTCATAGGGAGGTTAATCGGCCTTCTGGCGGTGACCAAAAAGCGCGGCGGAGTTCGCACCACGGCGAGGTGCGTGGCGGAGCTCTAGCGAGCTTACGGCTATGGCCAAACAATGCAAGGCAGGGGCTTTCCATTCAACTAGATGCACGGCGAGGTGCGCGGGGTCATGGCGAACATCAATGGCCAAATCTCATCACGCGAGGCGGCTAGAGTTGGCCAGATCGTCCTCGGCATGGCAGTGACATGGGCACGCTGCGGTCTGGCGAGGCGGATAGGACTAGCGGCCCTCAAGATTTCTCTTCTTCTTCCATATAGCGCACGACGTGTCTCTCGTTGAGGCGAATCTTGCCAAGGCATCCCTCTTGACTCTACCGGCATGAGGTGGCCAAAATGAGGTGGCAATGCGGCGGACACTGGCCATGGCGATCGTGGTGGATGTGCTGTGTTGGCACCAGCGTTCCTGAGCACCTATGGCTCGGCAAGGCCAGGCCTTGGCTCGTCGTGCATGTTTGCATGTGTTTAGAGCAACACAATAGCAAAAAAGGCTAGCCTTTGGCCCTCCCAAGGGGGAGAACACGGTGGCGTGGCATGGCATATCCATGGTAGTGAGCACAGGGGCTTCAGGGGCTTAGCGGTGCTGGTGGGGTAGATAGGCTTGGGGTGTGGTGGTCAGTCAAGGCAGTGGCCAGTCAGGGCAGTGTAGGGAGAACCATGACATCGGTGTAGCCGATCGGGGAGGTGTCCTTCGCTCTGACTGCTCCGACGGCTCGGAATCCTCCCTCCCTCCTTCTCCTTCCTTATCCTTCCTTCTCCCTTCTCTTCTTTGGCTTGGCATGTGGTTGGTGAAGCCACCATAGCGGCGGGGTGGATAGGGAAGGGCTAGGGCACCAGCTCGGGGCTTTTATAGCCCAAGCTCGGCCATGGCGGCCAGTGAATGGTAGATGGAGGGGAAGGGGTACGTGGAGGGCGATCAAGGGCTCTGGCTTAGGGTTTTCAGAGAACGGGGTGGTTGGGCGGGCATAGGCACTTCCAATTTTGAATCCTTGGCTATCAAGGCGAGGACGGGTGGTGTCAGGGGGCACGAGTCCATGGCGATGTCATGCACGTCGCTACGCCGGCTAGGTAGGCGAGGCGGGATGGGGCTACAGACATGGTGTGCATTCACGCGTTGGACCACAATGCCTAGGGGCATGGATAGCCAGGGCATACGGGGGACCGCAAGATTCCCCCGGTTGTTGGTGCTCTGCTTTTGGAAAAGCAGAGGAAGGGCGGGGGTTGGGGACGACAGGTGGGGCTAGGCTATCAGCGACAGGGGAGAAGACAACGTCGGTGCGTCGTGACGTGGGTGGGCGCGGCATGGGCCGCTTCTAGGCCTGCTCTACCACATGTGGGTGAGGGCACGCATGGGAGGGAGCTAGGCCATGTTGTTGTGCCGGCAGGAGCGGGACTGGGCCACGGCGCTAGCTGGGTTGCCTTGGCCTTTCTATTTATTTCCCCTTTTCTAATTCCTTTTTTATTTCCATTTCTATTTCTATGCTATACCTTGGACTTCTATGCATGTATACATGTGTTGCCAAGCATGTCCACATCCTTATGGGGTCCACTAGGGGTCAACTAGGGTATTAGGGTCAAAGCCAAGGGTCGGCAACACATAGACAACAAGTTTGTTGAAAAGGTTTAGTTGATTTTATTACATCACATAAAATCAAGAAGATGCAACTCACATGTTGTTGTAAATATGCAAATGCTCAACCATGCTAACTTGGGATCTACTTGTGCAACTACAAGGATGGTTTCCTAGTATGCACACTCACTATGCATGGGTTTTATTAGAAAAAAATTTAAGATGGGATTTTTAGGTATTGGAAAACCTGGGTTGTAACAGTCCTACCACCTCATAGGAATCTCGTCCCGAGATTTAAGGTGTGACATACCTTTCAAAGAGGTTGGGGTAAAGCATCTAAAGTTCTGATTCTTTTTCCCAAGTGGCTTCTCATTCAATGTGGTTGCTCCACTGAACCTTGCACATGGGTATGACCGTGCTTCTAGTTTCTTCTTGGCTCTGTCAAGTATCTAGATAGGGTGCTCCCTATACTCCAGAGTGTCCTGTATATCAAATGCCTCTGTAGGTACTTGATGATCTGGTAGCTTCAAGCACTTGTGTAGCTAGGATACATGGAACATAGGGTGCACTCCGGTCAATTCCTCAGGTAGTTCCAACTTGTAGGCTAGCTTGCCAACTCTCTGGCAAATCCTGTACGGTCCTACATACCTTGGTGCCAATTTCCCTTTCACATGGAACCTGTTGGTGCCTTGGAGTGGGGAGACTTTGAGGTAGACATATTCCCCAACTTCGAACTCAAGGTCTCTTCACCTTTTATCTACGTAACTCTCTTGTCGGCTTTGAGCAAATCTTAGATTCTCTCGCACTTGGGCGACTCCTTCTTCAGCGTCCTTGATCTTTGTGGGGCCAAAGAATGATCTCTCTCCTACTTTGGACCACATCATAGGTGTCCTACACTTTCTCCCATACAAGGCCTCAAATGGTGACATCTTGAGACTAGCCTAGTAATTGCTATTGTAAGAAAACTCTGCGTGCGACAAACTCTTCTCCCAATCAAACCCATACTTTAGAACACAAGCTCGGAGCATGTCTTCTAGGATCTAGTTCACTCTCTCTGTCTGACCATCGATTTGAGGGTGGTAAGCGGCGCTATAATTTAGTCAAGTCCCAATTGCCTTGTGAAGACTCTTCTAGAACTTAGACACATACTGCGTCCCTCGATCGGACACTATGCTCACAGGGGCTCTATGAAGCCTAAGAATGTTATCCACATAAAGATCTACAAGTTTCTTAGTTCTGTAGTCATTCCTCACATCTATGAAGTGAGCTACCTTGGTCAATCTATTAACAATGACCCAAATCGAGTCATGGCCTTTCGGGGTTCGAGGTAAACCGACTATAAAGTCCATGGATATGCTTTCCCACTTCCACACCAAAACATCTAAGGGCTTCAATAGTCCTGCTGGTCTTTGGTGCTCAGCCTTGATCCTATTACAAATGTCGCATCATGCGACATGTCCCACAATATCAGCTTTCATATTCTTCCACCAGAAATGCTTCTTCAAGTCAGCATACATCTTGGTACTCCTAGGGTGAATACAATACATGGAGTCATGACCCTCAGCTAGGATCTCTTCTCGCAAGGCTACATCAGAGGGTACACAGATTCTATCCTTGTAACAGTACACTCCTTGCTCATCTTCTTTGAACTTAGGACACTTGCCTAGCTCCATGAGCTCTCAGATTTCCTAGATTTCAGGGCATTCTTGCTTGGCTTTGCGAATTCGATCTTCAAGATTGTATTGCACTCAAAGCTCATTTAGCATTCCCTTCAGTAGGATCTTGAGTCGGAGGTCCTCCATCTCCTAACTCAACTCTTGTGGTATGGCCTCTATCAATAGACTGTGGCAATAGCTCTTACGGCTCAGGGCTTTAGCGACTACATTGGCTTTTCCTAGGTGATAGTGTATCTCTAGGTTGTAGTCATTAATCAGCTCTAGCCATCGGTGCAGTCTTATGTTCAGATCCTCTTGAGTGAAAAAGTACTTCAAGCTCTTGAGATCGGTATAGATGTCACATTTGTTCCCGATCAGGTAGTGTCTCTAGATTTTCAGGGCATGCACAACAGCTGGAAGCTCAAGGTCATGAGTAGGGTAGCGTTGCTCATGGCCCTTCAACTAGCAGGAAGATATGCTATAACCTCCCATTCTGCATTAGAACATAGTCGAGTCCCAGTCTAGATGCATCACAATAGACAACAAAGTCTTGCTGAATGTTAGGCAATGCTAGTATAGGAGTGGTGGTAAGCTTCTGTTTCAAGGTCTGGAAGCTTTGCTCGTACTTGAGCATCCACTCAAATTCATTAGTCTTCTTCAATAGGTTGGTCATCGACTTGGCTATCATGGAAAAGTTCTCAACGAAGCGGCGGTAGTATCCTGCCAACCCAAGGAAACTTTGGATTTCAGTCACATTGTGTGGTTGCCCCCACTCTTTCATAGCTTCAATCTTGGCGGGATCAACAGCTACTCCCTCAGCAGTGAGAATGTGACCTAGGAAGGTGACTTCTTTAAGCCAGAACTCACATTTGCCAAACTTGGCATATAGTTCATTATGTCTCAGCTTCTCCAGCACTCTCTCAAATGTTGCTCATGTTCTTCTACAGTGGCCTAATAGACCAGAATGTCATCGATGAATACCACTATGAACTTATCTAGCTCTTCCATGAACACCTTGTTCATCATATTCATGAAGTAGGCCAGGGCATTAGTGAGTCCAAAGGACACAACGGTGAAATCATACTACCCATACCTAGTGACAAAGGTTGTCTTGGGAATGTCCTTAGTCCTGATCTTCATCTGATGGTACCCAGATCGGAGATCAATCTTGGAAAAGAACTTGGCATCCTTCAGCTAGTCTAGCAGATCATCTATCCTCGACAGTGGGTACTTATTCTTGATAGTCATGGCATTCAAATTCCAGTAGGCAATGCACATTCTCATGGAACCATCCTTCTTCTTCACAAACAAGATAGGGGAACCCCAGGGTGAAACACTAGGCCTAATGTACCCCTTGTCAGACAACTCCCTGAGCTATTTCTTGAGTTCCTCCATCTTGGCAACTGACATGTGGTAGGTCCTCTTAGCAATAGGTCCTATACCAGGCAAAAGGTTGATCACAAACTCCACATCCCGATCAGGTGGCATACCTGGCAGTTCTTTGGGAAACACAACAGGGTACTCGCTTACTACAGGCACCTCCTCAATTGACTTGGCTTCCAAGGCACACAACATGGAAGCTGTCCTCTCAAGTTTGGGTTCACATCGGATCACGTGCCCACTTGGATGTGTTATCTCTACATATATTGGTGAGCAAGATATTACTCCCTTGTGTTGAGTGAGCCAATCCATCCCTAGTATGACATCCAGTCCATCAGAGGGAAGTAAGGTAAGATCAGCTAGAAAAGAATGACCCTCAATTGTGATGTTCATTCCCTAACATCTCTTGGTGCATCTGATGTTGCCCAAAGGTGAGCTAGTGTCTATGGGCACTCTTCATGGGGTTACAGGTAGATTATGCTCTCACGCAAACTTGGTGAATATGTATGAACATGTAGCACCAGAATCAAATAGTACAGAAGCCTTAGACCCATGCACTAAAACATACCAAACACCACATCGGGGGCGTTTTGGGCGTCCTAAGCAGCCAGGTGGGTGAGATGACCACGGGTGGGTCCCACGGCATGCTTGTGTGGCGTACCCTGAACAGGAGCCTATCTCGCTAGGGTCGGAGCAGGTGGTGTAGCATTCTTCATGGGGTAGTCAGCAACCTTGTGTCCTGGCTGACCACATCCGAAGCAAGTGAAGGGCACGCTGCCTATGGCGTTGGGCGTAGAAGTCTTCCATGTGCTAGGGCTCTGAGTAGGGTGGCTCTAAGCGGGGTGGTGGTAGATGGCGGTGTAGGTACTAGCTCCATGGCTCGAAGCAGGTGTGGCTCCCTGGTTGGCACGAGGGCAAGGTAGCGAGGGCATGTGAGCACATGGCCTCTGAGATGCCAGGGCGCATGAGGTGCTCTCGGACCAGCGCTTCCTTCTCCTTGTAGAAGGCATCGGCCTCCTGATGATCCCTCTCCATCTCTAGGACCTTATTGGTCATCTCACGGAGGGTGTAGCAAGTATGACCCGAGAGGGCCACCTTGAGGCATGTGTTCAGACCCTTCTTGAAGAAGTCCACCTTCTTCTCAAAGTCTGTCTCACCGGGAGCGTACCTCATCATGGGATTGAAGCGGTTGGCGTACTCCTAAATCTTCTAGGACCCCTGGGAAATGTTGTAGAATTCTTCCACCTTGGCATCCATCATGCCCTCGGGCATGTGGTGATTGAGGAAGGCTTCGGCGAACTCCTCCCATGAGATGTGCATGGGGTCAGCATGGGTGTCATAGTAGCTATCCCACCATGCACGTGCGGCGCCAGTGAGCTGGTGGGCTACGACTCCAACACACTCCTCGTCGGAGCAAGTGGTTAGGTCCAGCTTCTTCTCCATCTCACGTGTAACACCCCAGGTGTTAGTCACAAGTTAAATAATGAGTTTGGACTCAAGTAAGTTATGTCAAGTGATGATTGAGAGCCCTAGTCTAAAATTTTTGAAGTGGTGATAAAGGTGTTAAGGTCAAATCTATGAAAATGAGCCCCAGCTTGAACTTGGGCAATACACCTTGCTTACATGTTGACCCTTTTCAAATGTAGGCTTGAGTAGTGTTCAACATGCCTCTTTTATGAGTATCACCTTAGTATAAGGCTATCTTGGCCATTGGAAAAGTTTCATGAAGTTTGGCGCCAAGAAGTCACATGAAATGATAAGTTATAACCTTTCTTGAATTGCTTCATCAGGTGAATGGGAATATGGGATGTTGACCAAACCTTGCTACCTTGCCCAAATGACTCTAATTGAACTCTACAACAAAAGTCATTAAAGGTTCATGTTGAGCAAATCTCAAGAAAATGCCTCAATCGGTCTAAAACTATAATTTAGGGTATATCGTGATGCTGCTTTGACCAAGATGAAACTATGATTTTGGGACCAGATATGAAGTTTGACCTTCAACAGACATTGAAGTTTAAGTTATGCGTAGCAAACTTTGTTTTTGGATCAAGAGCCAAATCAGTTTGAAAATAAGTCAAACAGAGGCTCAAAGATTGAATCTACTACTGTTTTCCACCCCTTAAAAATATTCTAAGTCATGGAGATGTCAACCGACGTCATTAGGTTGGCATGCCGTGTTCTCATGATTTTGTTAAGCAACTTGACTTGATACCAAAATAAAAGTTGGATATAATTCATTGAAGAAGAGTGTAGAAAAAATTGGACTCAGTTTGACCAAGTTTGACCAGTTACATTGGGATCCAACCGGGCAAAGCTTAATTTTGTTTAAACTGCTGACAGTGTCAACTTAGGGCCTAATTCCCTGCTGATCTAGAGCCCTAACAACTGTGGCCACTTAAGCAAACCTATAGACCATCAGGAGTACAACAAACTTCATTTAAGGTCCAAGGCCCAAATCGGCCCGTAGCTAGCCCAAAATCAGTGCCCACCTTACCCACACCGTCACCCGCCACGTGCTCGATGAAATGCCCACGCGTCCTCCATGCGTGAGAGCGCGCCCCACCATGGATGCCATGCTCCCCCACCTCCTCTATCGGTGCTGCAGCCTTGATGTGGAGCGCCTAAGCCCTATCTCAGCCTCCCTCACTCGCTCTCTCCCACCCAGGCGCTCGTCCTCGCTCTCTGGCGCTTGAACGCGCTGGGCGCGGCCGCGTCCACCATGGACGGCCGGCAGAGCTCTACCACCGCTGCATCCTACTACTCCACTACTCTGAGGCTCAAGCCAAGAGTGCTATCACCTCCGCCTTTGCTTTCTCCTTTGCCCCGCGCCGGTTGCTTGACCGTGCCACCGCCTATAGCTCGCTGCCGCCGCAGCGCCTGCCACCAACATTGCCTATACGCGTGGCTAGGCAATGTCGAGCCATCGCTAGGTGAGCTGAGGGCACCAGTAGGTGCGCCCTCCGCTAGGCCAACCACGGCCCCACACCCACCGTCGCTGCCCTACCACTGGCTAGAGCCAGCCGGTCTCGGCCTTCTCTCTACCCGTGCTCTGCTCGTTAAAGAAGAAGAAGGGTGAAAGTGGAAATAGAAACTTTTTCTTGGTTCTAGATGCAGAATGCACAGAGACATCAGTTTCATATATGGGCTTAATTAATTAGAGGAAAGTCCAATGTTCACTTTGCAAAACTATTTTTCCTTTTCGTTTTTAGATTATTGTTTTTAATCAGTTGAACTTTAGAAAGTCATAATCAATCATAGAAAAATCGAAAAATAGCAAAGAAAGACTTTTTGGAATCCTTGAGAGTAGATCTATGCAGTAGAGTCATAATATGATATATGTTAGTATAAGGTTTTTGTTGTTTTTATTTATCTATGTTAATTAGAGTTTTCTAGGAATAAATTCATAACTAAAGTTGTGGTGCTCTAATTACTGTAAAAATTTTATGGTAGACTACTGATGCTATATTTGTGCTGTGGTAAAAATTTTAGGTTCAGTGGATGCAGTATGATTGATTTATTGATTTAACTTGTTTATTGCTTGATAAATGGTTTTAAAAAAGTTATAATTTTTATGTAGGTGTAAAAATGGAAAATATGGTTCCACTAACTTTGTATGATGTTGTGCTACCATAATAACATATAATATTGCCATGTGTTTGTAGAAAGTAGTGTGTTTTAGATTTATCTTGCTCTCACATGTTTTTTTGCATTAGCAATTTGTCTTTTTTAATAATTAATCTATAAAACCTGAGCATATGAAATTTGTGCAGTAGCCATATTTTGATAAGATCTACCACTCATAAAAGTCTCAGCCCCAAACTAGTTGTTCTCATATAGTACTAAAAATAATACATATGTTGAATTATTAAAGTAGAGGATGAATGTTGTGAGCATATACATGTATTTATTGTCATGTGATACTTCTAGTAGCTATTCCTACATGCTATGATTGTTTGAATAGGATTCCAAGATGTTTGGGGTAGCATATATGTCAAGAATATGTTAGTTTGTAGCAACTAATTGATAGATGAATGCAGTATGCCTCTGCTGTTTGGGCTGCTTGTATAGTTTTGGTTAAGCAATTAATTTTGTGGTGATAATGAGGATTTCTATGGATGTGGTGAATACAAAAGTTGCAGATAAAATCCTTATCTTGCTTGTCCTCAAATTTCATGATTTGAGGCCTGATGGTTTAGGAGTTATAGATTTTAGAAGTTTGCTGTCAGGTTTTGCATGTCCTCTGGACAGATCTGAATGATTGTATTGTTTGGCTTATATAAACATGGAATCATGTATTGGTGATAATATTAGACTTGTAGTTCTTTTCCTAAGCTTTCTAAAATGTCTAAGATCACAGGGTTTTGGTGGTCTATAACTCTAGTGATTGCTATTCAAAGTGGAATGGCAAATTCTGTCCAAATCTAGACAAAGATGCATTCTTAATGTTGTTTAACCTTATTAGCTGTAGAATCATCTTAAGATGATAATAAGAAAGTTGTACATAACTTAATAAGATTTCTATTAAGTTAATGATCATGCTTGTTGGATGAATATAACTTGAGATATGCATTTCTGAAGTTACTATCAGTTTTCTGTCCTTAGTTGTATAAGCTCTGCTTCATGATATATTTTGACCATGTTATTTCTTGAATCAGCTTTTAGTGTTAATAACAAAGTTTTCGATAATTTTATTAGCTTTCCAGAAAGTCTAGGATCACACTTTTTGGATGCCTATAACTCTAGGTATGGTTAAAATAAGTGATTGTGGTGCTGCTGTTCAGAATCTGTGTTTATACCTAAAATTATTTGCTTCACCTTGCTTTGCTTTGTGTGTTGTTAAGTGTGGCTCATGACTATGATGGTGTTAAGTTAATATACCTAAAACCTTGTGAAACTTGTGTTATGCTTGGTGCTGCCTTCCTTGCTATCCTAGCATGATAGGTTGTGTGATGCTTAATTATGTAACGTGGAGTGCTTATATATGTTCGGTGTAACCTTGTGCTCATCTTGAATACTTTTATGTGAGGCAACTCATATTGCCATTCTACGCATTCATGCACTTGCATTGTTGCATCTCATCTAGGTATGCTAGATGCACCACGTTATGGACGTGATGTTGGAGCCAAACCCGAAGATGCAGTTTGGTGAATCCATCCAAAAGACGAAAGGACTAAGCAAGTGTTGAGATGGGAGATGCTCGCCAAGCGAGTGTCATCTAACAAACACTAACGTAGTGTTGGATCCCAGGGAAGTCCCAGAGCATTCTAAGCCTCCTATGTTTTTACAAATATCACTTGCATCCTTTATGTTTGATCCATTAGGTTATAAGAGTTGAATTGGAAACACTTGATGCATAGAACTACCTTGTCCAGATAAATATACCTTTAACCCTATGTAGGTCCAGGATCAAATATATGCTTAGCCATGCTTAAACCGGTAGAAGTTGGGTGATTTCGTGTCACCTGCGAGATATAGGTGGATATCGAAGCACGGTTGGCTATATTTGCTATTGTGGAACAGAACCATGGGGTAATGTAACTTGAGGCCGGGCGGAGTCTATGCGTAGGTTGACTCATGTGATTCCGTCTGTGCTGGTTAAGGACCATATCGTTGTTGGCACTTCTGTCAAGATTGAACACATGCCTCTCACTTAGCTGGCCAGATAACTCATTCCGATTGCGAAGCCGAGTAGCTCAACTCAGGTCTGGCCCCATTCTATAAGAGTGCGCACTCTGGATGGTAGTAAGGATGTGCGGGGAGCCAGACATGAGCCCAAGGGCAGGCCGGGCCTGAACGTCCTGGTAGCTGGTTGTCCCTGATTGTGCGGCGCTGATCGAACCCGTAAAATGTTGACTTGAGTTGTACCAAAGGTGACCTAAGGTGACCGTTGATCTGGTCTGCCTGGGTTTGTGTTAGGAATAAATTCCCAACTGGTTGAAATCGATTCAAATCGCCACCTCTCCCGGACAGTGAGAAACTTGGCTAGCTCCAACATCGTAGTAAGTGTATTATGGAATGCTGGTTATGAAGAACATGGAATTAGTACACCGGCTATGGTTATTATTGTTATGCTACTAAATGATATAACACATGTTTGGCATAGGTTAGTTGCTAATCTAGAGATGAATAGCTATAATTAACTTGAGGACCGAATTATAAAATATATAGCTGAATTAGTGGCTTTTTATGCAAAATGTTGTCGAGCTAGCTCCACTTATAAAGTTTTGCATGATCCTTGGTGTCACTTTATTTCTAGTTTATGACGGATAAGTCTAGATGAGTACATTTAAGTACTCAAGGTTTATCCCACCATGTTGCAGGTGAAGTTCTCAGCAGGAGGAAGATGGTGGCTAACCGCCGATGGGCTCAGTGACTCTATATTTAATTCTCATCTATATGCTTTTATCAGAGGAGGACACTTATGCTAGCAATGTATTTGAAACTTATATTAATGTAATCATTTGAAAGCTATGTTGTTTTCCTTTAACCGCTTTTGAAACCCAAACTTGTACTATTATTTGTGAACCCATTTGTAATATTATTTCCACTACAACTCTATGTATGTGATGTGTATTTGCTTAATCATGCGATCTTGGTTATGATATTTATAGGATCTCTAGTTGGCCTAGAGGGGGTGAATAGGCCTGTCAAAACAAACTCTCAAACTTTTATCAAATTCACCCTGTGACACTGCCGCTCTAGAGGGCGGCACTATCGGGCTAGAACAACGGCACTGCCGCACCTGTAGGCAACTTCGAGTCACAGTTCAAAATCCGTGAACGAAAACTTAGATTGGAGAAATTTCCTAGCTTACTGCAGGTATGACAATCACAGATCAAGAGCTAGAAGTAGTAGGAACACCACACACAGGTAGATTGACTAGAAACCCCAGAAATCACCTCAACCACAATATGTCATGCAAGCAATGTAAATCAAGCATAAGTGACAGAATGATTTATCTCGTGGTTCGTCTCGCCACCAAGGCTTACCTACCTCCATGTTGTTGAGGTTAGCCACTAAGGCTTAGGGATTTCCAACCCTTCCTCGTTCTCAAGTCAAGAGACTTAACTCTTGAGATGAGGGGTGAGTTTACTATCTTCAAGAGATGGTTACAAACCTTCCAAGGCTGCCACACAAGTTGGCAAGCTCCACGGGCGATGCTCTAGCCAGCTAGGAGCCAAGCTCCAAGAGTAACAAACACAACCACCAGCCAAAACATGAACCAAGTGCTCTTTAGAGTTGGGGAATCAATGGAGTTGCTCCCTAATCGAGTTTTGGACCCTTTTCCCTCAAGGATTGATGGGGAAATCAATGGATTTTCTTGGGGGCTTGAGGTCAATAATGGAGGGAGAGAGAGAGAGCTCCTTTTCTATTTTGAACGAGCTGGAATGAGCAAGAGCCAGAAGAGAGACATTGGGGAGGAAGAGGATGGGTATAAATACCCCCTCAGCCCCAATGGTCACTTAAGTCATGGCAGTGCCACGGCTTAAGTGCGGCAGTGCCGCACTATGGTAGTGTCTCTCTTCAAGTATGGCAGTGCCACACCATGCAAGACAGCAAGAGTAAGAGTGAAGTGTAGACTGTCTTGGCTATGAATCTGAGGAAGCATGTGTATGTTTGAGCACTTGGTAGCACATATTAGCTTAACCATTGTGTCCCCCTTTATAGTACGGCTTTTCCTATACTCAATTTCGAAATATAAAAGAATTTAAACCTCCTTTGAGTTTGAAGCCATCTACATTCGTAATTGGGGGCTCCTCCATTTCGTGTAGCATCCTTGAACATGAATTCCCTACTTGCCATCTCGATAAATCCCATTAGTTCTCTAATTGCGTGGTCATTATCACCAAAACCCACAATTAGGGCTTGATTGCACTTTCAATCTTCCCCATTTTGGTGATTGATGACAACCTAATTAGAGCTTACAAAATATATGAAATAAATACTGAGATTTTCAAGCCATGAGTGTAGAGCCTCCCCCTAAATATGTGAATGAGGATTTGAATTCCCATTTTAGCATTTAGAGGCCAAAATTCACATTTTTAGTTAAGGTGCTCGGGCTCCCCCTACTTCCATGCCTCCTATGGGGTGTTGCACACTATGTCACAGATATAATCATGATGCAAATGACATTCCATGCATAGCAAACTTTGCTACAGCAGCAAGGTGTGGCACTACCGCACTGGGAGTGTGGCACTGCCGCACTTACTGCAACAACACAAGTTAACCAAGCACAATACAGCAGATTATGATTGAAAAGATAAACAATCTAGCACAATTATGATGACAGATAAGCACACAAAAGATACATGTCCATATCCGATACAAATAGAGTCAAATAGGTAGCATTATTACACAAATTAGAGTTTTGAGTGACTCTCAAACTCTCCACCTAATGAAGACTACTCTCAACGGATATGACATGAAGCTCCAGCTACGAACACATGGCATCAAAAAGTTGATCCCTCTAATTTTCTCCCCTTTGGCATAAAGCACCAAAAAGAGAAGAAAAGAAGAAAGACCAACAAACTCACTCCTCTTCTTGGATGCCCTCCCAATCAACATCATCACCTCCAGCAGCCCTGCTACCTCCTGCAGTAGTCTCGGCGTCGCCATCATCATCATCCTCGTCGTCAAAGTCAATACAGGCATGACCTTATCGGTGAGTGGTGGCGGTGAAGTGGCTAGAACGTCTCACGCCCTGTCTCTAAGTGTACTCAGCAAGGGTCTCCTGCCAGCCTGCGTCACATCCCTGCTCCTCCTCCTCTCATCATCATCATCGAGTCTAAGTCTGAAAGACTAGGAAGGTCGTACTATGGAGGAGGTGGTGGTGGAGGAAGTGGTGGAAGGTGATCTCCACACTATTCTCACTGCTCTAGCTGTGTCTCATAGGCTCGCTCAGCTGCATAGGTGCACTTGCTAAATATTGCCTTGAACCACTTTCCAAATTTCTTTATCTTGTTGTCCTTGTGAGACCTAGAGTGAGAGGACTCGGGAATGTCCTCATGAGCATCGGAGCCTCCCACGGCCTGGCTAGCTGCTATAGGCTGGGTCTTCTCAATCTTATAGATGATGTGCATCCCATCTTTTAGAAAGCTAATCCCTATGACCCTCTCAAACAAGAACATGAGGTAAGGAGCATAGGGCATCCCCTTGCTCCCATCCTCCATAACATGCCTCAGCTCGTGCCAAATAAACTGAGGGATATTGAACTTATCCCCTCCTGGAGCAAAGCGAGCTAGCACGTTCCTCACATATCCATTTATGTCCAAGGCTGCTCCATCCTTGGGATTGATAGTGTTCCTAAAGAGGTTGTTTAGGATGTAATAGTAACTATGCAGCCTACTCCTTTTGCCATCAGCAGCCCTACTATCTCTCCACATGTATTTGATGTCATGGATCTCTACTCTAGGCTCATCATGAGTGTGAGTGTAAGTCCGATGCTCTTCCCCAAAACCCAAAATCTGACTGAAGGTGACAAAATCAACATGGTAGTGTCGACCATCCATCATCCAATGTATCTCATCAGTGAACTGATCATAGAAGTAGGTGGCGTGGAACTATGCAAGCACCTCTTCATTCCAGTTATACTAGAAACCCATGATATCGGAGAGCTCAAAGCGGTCACAGACCTTGATCACCTTGTCAAACTCAGGCTCTGCCTTTTTTTGTATCTCATCCCAGTCAATATATTGCGTCTTCCTTATCTTGGTCTTCCTTGCACCAAGGATAGCAGTGGTATAGAAGTTGGAATGAAACTCATTACAAAACCTATAGTCGATGCCCAAATCCTTGCGCACTGCATAGGGATTTATCTGCCTTGCCTCTTTGACCAACTTCCAACTCTTGGAATAGTCGATGACTGGATGCTGACGAGAGTCATCTGGTACTCTCATAAGCATCTCCCCATCAACCTCTCTGATGTAGGATCTATTGAACTCGATCAAGTGAAGGGGAGTGTTCGGACAGGCATCTGTGGTGCGGCTAGTCATCTCCAACCTTTCCTCATCTTCGATGTACTGCTCATGCCTCCCCCTGTCACCACGACCCCTCAAAGCTGCACCACTGCTAGCTGCTGTTGATCTTCCATGACAACAGTGAGGGGGATCCATGTCTCTTGACTCAACCATCTTCCTCTTTCCTCCATGGTCATCATCTTCATGCTCCATCTATGCATTGTAATGAAACTAGATAAGAAACTATATGAATGGGAGGCAGAAAAACACCTATAGAACAATCTTGATAAGAAAAAAGGATTTAGATCATGAACTTGGGAGACCACTTGGGCAGTGCTGCTCAGGTAATGCGGCACTGCTGCACCCTGAGAGCAGCACTACCGCATTCAGCATCTCCATGAGCTGATGACCTCCTTCTTCTTTCTTACCAAATCCATTCTTCAAATGTTTTCCCACATCACCACACGATCTCAAAGCTCATAGTTCAAGATAAAACACATGAGGTCATGCAATGAATGGGAGTAGCAGCAGCAATTTGAGTGGGAGAGAGCATGTGGTTAGCAAATCCAATCTATACATCGAGTCATCTTGTGGAAAGTCACAACTAGGTGCAGATTCAAGCTGCAGGGTGCGGCACTGCCACACCTAAGTGCGGCACTGCCGCACGTGCTATGCACCCCCCCCACCAATGAATCGACATATTGATTCAATTTGTCCATCAAATCTCCCTCCGACTCTTTCATACTACAACTAATAACCTGAATCCATCACAAATAACCTCACATTGCATAGATCGAGTTGGATTAGGGATATACCTTCTCAAACGAGGATTGGAGAGCGAAGAAGAGCAATTGCTCATGCCAAGAGTAGCAGCAGTCACCGGCAGTGTTGGAAGATGGCCAACAACCACCATAGCACTACCAAAGACCGGCAGCATGCGGCCAGGCGATGGCAACGCGTGGGCACGAGAGGAAGAGAAGGTGCGGGCATCGACATCGAGTGAGAATGAGGGAGAGAGGGAGTTACTGTGGGCCTGGGTAAAGAGATAAGGTAGATCGGCCCCACAATAAAACCATTGTGGGCTGAATCTTAATAGAGATTCAAAGTGCGGCACTGCCGCATGCCTAGACCGGCACTGCCGTAGAGAAGCACTAGCACACGCAAGGCGCGCCACTGCCACACTCTCCAAAACATTGGGAGTTAGCTACTGTCTAAGAGACTCACTCTAAATAGGATATGGACACATATCACTTATATATCATGACCAGCAACAAATAAACAATACAGACCATGATCATGATACATAGGTTGCCTTTTCTAAACCATTTTGATGCACAATATAAAATTTCTCAACTCTTTTGCCTAGATACTAGTTGATCAATCAGAGGCATGCTAAATTTCAAACCACGTTACGAGAATCAAGTATATTTAGCTCACTACGCAAAGCACAAAACCTTGACTCATCAAGAGGCTTAGTGACTCGACTAGTTGCTTTTCGGTGCTCACATGGCGAATTTCGACATCTCCTTTGGCTTTGTGGTCTCTCAAGAAATAATGTCGGATGTCTATGTGCTTAGTTCTTGAGTGGCTTACGGGATTGTTGGCTAACTTTATGGCACTTTTGTTGTCACACAAGAGTGGGATTTTTGTGAAGTGACATCTAAAATCTTGAAGGGTTTACCTCATCCAAAGTAGTTGAGCACAACATACACCGGCTGCAACATACTCGGCCTCGGTGGTGGAAAGAGCTACACAATTTTGCTTTTTAGAACTCCAAGACACTAGGGACCATCCAAGGAATTGACATGTCCCTAAAGTGCTTTTTTGATCTACTTTGCAACCGGCGTAATCGGAATCCAAATACCCAAGTAGATCAAACCTAGTGCCCTTACGATACCACAAGGCAAGGTTAGGAGTGTGTACTAAATATCTCAAGATTCTTTTAATGGCCACTAAGTGACACTCTTTTGGGTTAGCTTGAAATCGAGCACACATGCACACACTATGCATAATATCGGGCCTAGATGCGCACAAATAAAGTAGAGAGCCGATCATGGAGCTATATACCTTAGTATCCACGGCTTTCCCTTCATCATTGAGATCTAGATGTCCATTGGTTGGCATGGGAGTTTTGATAGGCTTGGCAATCACCATGTCAAACTTCTTGAGCATATCATGGGTGTACTTTGTTTGGCTAATAAAAGTTCCATCCTTCACTTGCTTGATTTAAAATCCAAGGAAGAACTTTAATTCACCCATCATGGACATCTCAAATCTCTTGGTCATGATCCTAGTAAATTCCTCACAAAAAAATGATTAGTACTACCAAATATTATGTCATTGACATATATTTGGCACACAAATATATCTTTGCCAACTTTGTGAGTGAAAAGGGTAGGATCGGCTTTGCCTATTTCAAAGCCTTGTTTAAGCAAGAATTCCTTAAGGCATACCATGCTCTTGGTGCTTGCTTAAGCCCATAGACTGCCTTTTGGTGTTTGTAGACATGGTTGGGAAACTTGTGATTTTAAAGCCCGATGGTTGCTCAACATAGACAAGTTCTTGAATAGGGCCATTGAGAAATGCACTCTTCACATCCATTTGATATAGCTTGAAGTTGTGATGAGCGGTATAGGCTAGAAGCATTCGACTTGCTTCAAGTCTTGCCACCAGTCCATATGTTTCTTCAAAGTACAAGCCCTCAACTTGAGTGAAACCTTGAGCAACCAACCTTGCCTTGTTCCTTGTCACAACTCCATTCTCATCTTGCTTGTTGCAGAAGACCCACTTGGTGACAATGACATTGGTATTGGGTCGTTCCACCAAAGTCCACACCTAGTTTCTTTCAAAGTTGTTTAGCTCTTCTTGCATGGCCATCACCCAATCCGGGTCTCCAAGTGCTTGATCTACCTTAAGAGGCTCCAAAGAGGAAACAAACGAGTAAAATTATCAAAAGTTTGCTAAATGTGAATGAGTTGTTACCCCCTTTCAAAGACTCCCAAGGATGTTGCCAACGGGATGATCCCGTTGAATTGTTTGCCTTAACCTTGGATGCTCAATGGCCTCTTGTTCATCTTCTAGATCTTCATCATCATCTTGCTCAAATATGGGTTGTAGGTTTTGTCCTCGAGTTTGAGTCGAATCAGCTGCTGCTGACTGTGTAGGTGCGGCACTACCGTGCTCTGGAGTTGCATCAGATGCTTGCTACAGTGTAGCATTAGGTACGTCAGTGGAAATAGGTGCAGCAGCAACATGAGGAACCTCCACTTCAGTGACTTCTTCTTCTTCTTGTGGTCTAATATCACTAATAGCCAATTTCTTGATTGCTTCACATGGTGGATCCTCCTTTCCTACAATACTTGAATCAACTTGCTCCACTTGAGAGTCGTTAGATTCATCAAATGTCACTTGTACCGCAATCTCAAGTCTCTCGGAGGTTTTGTTGAAGACACGGTAGGCATGCTCATTTGATGCATAACCAAGAAGAAAACATTCATCAACTTTAGGTGCAAACTTAGAGATTTTGGGTTTCTTGTTAAGTATGAAATACTTGCACCCAAACACTCTAAAGTAAGACACCTTAGGCTTGTTACATGTTAGAAGCTCATATGAAGTTTTCTTCAACTTCTTGTGTAGGTAGAGGCGGTTGATGGCATGGCAAGCGGTGTTGATGACATCACACCAAAAGATGTTCGACGTCTTGTACTCATCTAGCATTGTCCTTGCCATGTCAATGAGTGTACGATTCTTCCTCTCTGCTACACCATTTTGTTGAGAGGTGTATGGAGTTGAAAACTCATGCTTGATGCCCTCTTCATCAAGAAACTCCTCAACTAGAGTATTCTTGAATTCGGTCCCATTGTCGCTTCTCACTTTCTTGATGGGAAGACTGAACTCCTTTTGAGTTCTTCTAACAAATATCTTCACCTTCTCTTGAACTTGGCACTTATCATGCAAGAAAAATACCCAAGTGAAATGGGAATAGTCATCAATAATAACAAGACCATATGTATTAGCTCCAATGGTTGCTTGGTGGCCATGATGCTCTTTGGTGGGTGAGGTGCTCCAACTTGCTTTCTGGCTTGACAAGCGCTACAAATCCTATCTTTCTCAAAGTGAACATTTGTTAGTCCAAGAATGTGTTCATCTTTTAGAAGTTTGGCCAAGTTCTTCATCCCAACATGGGCTAGTCGGCGATGCCAAAGCCAACCCATGCTAGATTTTGCCACTAAACAAGTCTCAAGCTTAGCTATACTTTTGTTGAAATCAACTAAATAAAGCTTGTTCTTTAATTGACCCATAAAGACAATAGAGGAATCCTCCCTTCTAAAGACTTCCACACCCTTATCCAAAAAGAGACAATTGTAGCCCATCTCACACAATTGAGAAACGGACAACAAATTGTAACTCAACGAATCAACATGTAATACATTTGTAATTGAATGCTCAGGGGTTATAGCAACTTTACCGAGACCAATCACATCCCCTTTTGAATTCTCTCTAAAGATAATATTTTCATTTGAGTGCATCATCGGGAATATGATGAGAACATACTCCTTTCTCTGATCATATGATTTGTACATCCACTATCAACCCAACTTGATCCACTGGAGGAGTATGCCTACAAAACAAGTTTAGTTGCTAGATTTAGGTCCCCTATTTGACTTGGGGCCTTGCATGTTTGTCACAAGAATCTTAGGAACCCAAATAGAAGTATTCCTATATTTGTTGGTGTCCTTTCCAACATATTTTGCAACCACATTCCCACTGCTGTTGTTCCTCAAAACAAAGCATGATGTCAAGCTTTGTCGAGGTGCATAGGTCTTCGGTTGATAGGCATACTTATTTTTGGTGGCCCACACTAATTCCTTACGCTTCTAGAAAACCTATTTCTCCTGGTACACCTTCTTGGGCTTAGTTTGATCAGGAGCAGAATTGGTAGCCTTTCCAATTTTGCAGGGCACGGCACTATCGCCCTTCACCACAACACTATCGCGGTCTGTGCAGGCTGATCTGTACCAATTTTGCCCTTCCTTTCAAACTGCACACACTCATAGCCATTCACTATCCTTCTTCCATTTGTCTTGGCTCCTTTTGTGTGTCCATGCCCATGCTTGATTGAAGGATGCCTTCCTTGATTGAATTGTGGCACTTTTGATTCATCATTCTTCTTGTCATTGGATTGGGTCTTACCTATCCACCCTTTTCCAATGACCATTGAGCCTAGCAATTTCCTTTCTTGCCTTTATGTTTGCAAGGTTAGTGGAATAGGCATTCAAATCGAGATTAAAACATTTTCCACAATCTTGACTAGTGGAGGGAGTAGAGGTTTCCTTTTCCTTAGGGAGATGTGTTGCTATCCCAAAGAATGCCATATTGCATCTCAAGTTTTTTGTGTTTTTCATCCAAGTCACAATACTTTTTCTTGAGAGCTTTATTTGCTTTCTTTGTAATAGCATGGTCCTCTTGCTCTTTGGCTAAAGCCTTGTGCAACGATTCCACCTCACTTCTCTCTAATGCAAGAGCTTCTTTGCCAGCAATGTAGAGATCCTCTTGTTGGATAAGAGTTTCTTCTCTAGATTCTAGTTTGTCTTGGACACTCTCTAAATCCTCTATTAGCTTAGTGATGAATAATTTGGTCTTTCCATCCAAATTTTTAGTTATCATGTTTATTTGTTCATCACTAGATTCATCATCACTAGAGCTATCACTAATATCACTACTAGAGATATCACTAGGAGGTGGAGGAGATTTGGCCTTCGATTTGGATTTTACCTTCTCACCCTTTGCCATGAGACAAATGTGAGGGAAGTAGTAGTCATCATCGGACATGTCGTTGAAGAGCCTTGGTGTAGGGGATGACTTGTGAATAGCGGTAGTTGCAACCTTCTCATCCTCTTCACTTGTGCTCTCTTTAGTTGAGTCCCATTCATGCCCAATGTGAGCCTCTCCCATGTACTTCTTGCTCTTTTTACGGTCGGCCTTCTCCTCTTTCTTGTCCTTCTTGTATTTGTTGTCCTTGATCTTATATGGACACTTGGCAATAAAGTGATCAGTGCTTCCATAATTGTAGCATGTCCTCTTTTTCTTGTTTGGAAAGCTTCTCTTCACTACCTTGTAGCCTTGCTTCTTTAGCCCCTTATGATACATCTTCATAAAGAGAGCAACATCATCAACTTTCTCATATTGATCATCATCATTTTGACTTTCACTTGAAGATGATGTGGTCTCTACTCTTTCTTGAACTTGCTTGCTTGCTTTGGGCTTGCTAGTTGAAGCTTGTTGGTTGATCTTGGACTTGCTTGTAGAGCCTTGCTTGCTTGATTTGTTGGCCTTGAGAGCTACATCTTTGATCTTGATGCCCTCTAACTTTGATTGCAATTCTCCAAGTTTCTTCCTCTCATTTGCTTCTTCTCTTTGCATGTCAAAGGTCAAGATCCTCCCAAGTACATCATTTGGTGTGAAGTACTCAAACTTCTTCTTGTCTCTAATTAGAGTGACTACGGTCTCATTTCTAGGTGAATAAGCTTCCAACATAATTTTGACAACTTTGTGATCATCTAGCTCAGCACAACCATAGCCTCTAATCTTTCCCACCATCATCATCAACCTATCAAACATCTCTTGTGGCCCCTCTCCATCCAAGATTATAAACCGATTGAGCTTTGACAACAACAAGTCAATTCTTGCCTTTCTCACTTTGTCAACCCCATCATGTTCTAGGTGCAAAGTGTCCCATAATTGCTTGGCAACATTAACTCCAATCACTCTATTGTACTCATCACCATCCAAGGCACTAAGCAACACACTTGTGGCTTGACCATTAAGGTGAATGATTCTCATCTCTTCTAGTGTTGGGTTCTTGGGATCAACCAGTGGCTCAAATCCATTGCAAACAATCTCCTAAATGCCGGGGTGAAGACCTATAAGATAAGCTCTCATCAAGTGCTTCCACTTGGCAAAGTTAGTCCCATTGAAATGAGGTAACTTGCCCGCAGGCACATTGATGAAAGACCTCCCATCATGGTTAGTCATAGGAATAGAAGAGTAGTTAAAGGATACGGCGGCATATTTGTTGTTGTTAGCCTTGCCCTTTCCTTTCTTCTATTTCTTGTTCCCCTCTGACACTTGGTATGACTCATCATCATCTCCATCTTTGGAACTACTTGATATGCTTGATGATGCAATTGTTGCCTTCTCTTCTTCTTACTTCTTCATCCTAGCTTCTCTTCTTTTTCTTCTTGCTTCTCTCTTAAACCTTCTTTCTTTCCTTTGCTTCTTCTCCTCAAACCACTGCTCCACCTTCTTCTTCTCTCTTGCTTCTCTTTTTAGCTTTCTTGCCTCCTTCCTTCTTCTTCTCTCATTATCATCGAGAGCTCTTTTGGCATTGGTAGCCTCAAAATGTGGTATTGTTGTGTTGCTCATTGTGTCGACAACCACCTGCTTCACGCTACTAGTTCCTCCTCCGACCTCCATACCTCACGCGGTGAAGCGTATATGAGGTAACCTGCTCTGAACCACTTGTAGGATCTCTGGTTGGCCTAGAGGGGGGGTGAATAGGCCTGTCAAAACAAACACTCAAACTTTTATCAAATTCACCCTGCGGCACTGCTGCTCTAGAGGGCAGCACTGCCGGACTATGGCACTGCTAGGCCAAAACAATGGCACTACCGCACCTGCAGACAACTTTGAGTCATAGTTCAAAATGCATGAACGAAAACTTAGATCGGAGAAATTTCCTAGCTTACTATAGGTATGACAATCACAGAAAGAGCTAGAAGTAGTAGGAACACCACACACAAGTAGATTGACTAGAAACCCTAAAAAACACCTCAACCACAATATGTCATGCAAGTAATATAAATCAAGAACAAGTGGCACAATGATTTATCCTATGGTTCGGCTCGCCACCAAGGCTTGCCTACCTCCACGTTGTTGAGGTTCACCACTAAGGCTTAGGGCTTTTCAACCCTTCCTTGTTCTCAAGTCAAGAGACATAACTTTTGAGATGAGGGGTGAGTTTACTAGCTTCAAGAGATGGTTACAACCCTCCCGAGGCTGCCACACAAGTTGGCAAGATCCACGGGCGATGCTCTAGCCGGCTAGGAGCCAAGCTCCAAGAGTAACAAACACAACCGCTGACCAAAACATGAACCGAGTGCTCTTTAGAGTTGGCGAATTAATGGAGCTACTCTCTAATCAAGTTTTGGACTCTTTTCCCTCAAGGATTGATGGGGAAATCAATGGATTTGCTTGGGGGCTTGAGGTCAACAATGGAGGGAGAGAGAGCTCCTTTTTTGTTTTGGATGAGCTAGAATGAGCAGGAGCCAGAAGAGAGATATTGGGGAGGAAGAGGATGGGTATAAATAGCCCCCTCAGCCCCAATGGTCACTTAAGTCAAGGCAGTGCCACACTGCAGCAGTGCCTCTCTTCAAGTGTGGCAGTGCCGCACCAAACAAGACAACAAGGGTAAGAGTGAAGTGTAGACTGTCTTAGCTGTGAATCTGAGGATGCATGTGTATGTTTGAGCACTTGGTAGAATATATTAGCTTAAGAATTGTGTCCCTCTTTATAGTATGGCTTTTCCTATACTCAAATTCAAAATATAAAAGAATTTAAACCTCCTTTGAGTTTGAAGCCATCTACATTTGTAATTGGGGGCTCCTCCATTTCGTGTAGCATCCTCGAACATGAATTCCCTACTTGTCATCTCGATAAATCTCATTAGTTCTCTAATTGCGTAGTCATTATCACCAAAACCCACAATTAGGGCTTGATTGCACTTTCAATACTGATTTATCGAGATCCTTCGTGACACTCAACGGACTACCGGGTCCGGGTTTATATAAGTGAAAGTATGTGCACGTCATCGTGTTAAACGGGGACAGCTGTACTTGATCTTGTATAAATTGGGCAGTTCTGTCATAGCTAGTATCAGAGCAAGATTAAGCATAATACTATCATGTACATAGTTTTAAAAACAAAGTTTTGGTTTTAAAAAGCCTATTTTGACTAAAACTTTAGCTACGGGAAAATTTGTCAAAACTAATTTGCAAAACTATGCTAGCGATAACCTCCAGTTAAGCCCAATTAAGGACCTTTAGGTGGCAATAAGTAAACTAATACTAACTATGGGGGATTTACTTTATTGTAATTTTTATTTTATCGTCCATACGGCGTGCTATTGTACGGATGCCATTTGCTTGAATGGTAATGTATGGATCAATATACCTCTATGCCCAGGTAAGTTGGTGAGTGGCATGACCGCAAGATGTGAGCGTGTGGTCAAAGGGGAGAGGTAGTTTTGATACTTAAGTATATATATCTCATATATATACGGAAGAATTTAATTGTGGGTTGGCTTTGGTATGGCTATATATGCATATTCTATATGTATGTATAGATGTATTTACTGATGGGTAGCCTTCGTACAGAAGTATATATATGTTGGGTATATATATGGAAGTATTTAGCTTGCAACTTAGAGACCAGATTTTCATTTTCGCATATATATAATTATGGGGTTGGGCTGAAATGAAATCCTTCTATAGGTACGCTAACCACGAATGCGTAGACTGAATGTAGCTGACGACTAGCTATATATCGAGAGAGTACGTGTTATGCCACCGACATAGAAAGAGATTGCCATCTTAGGCTGGCAATTTCATGAGGACGAATAGGATGAGCATACATCATGTTTCTTGCTTGTGCATAAACATGCTCCTCTCACCCTTGTTCTATTAATGGATAACTTGTTGTAACCATATGGTCATGTTGTGCATGACCGAAAACTAAATTGCTAAATGTAAGTAAAATATGTTTTGAAGAGATATCCACCTACTCAGTAAAAAGGAAATAAAAGATAACAGTACCTTACCACTATGTTCGCATGTTTATGTGTAGTGGTGTTGCTGTAGGTGACTGCTCGTTATGTGGGAGCTTTGTGCTTGGTATTAGTTGCTTAAGCTAATTTGATTGGGTTTCTCAAATGCTTGCTTAAGACCATGATGTATGTGTGGATGCTTTTTTACCTAGGTAGTATCATAATCGTTACCTCTTTTGTCCACGGTGAGCATACAAGTGTTGAAGGGCCTAATCTTGGAACCGCACTCAAGTTACATTAATCTCATGGTTGTCTCCTAGTAGATTCCCTTTGCTTAGGAGCTTGAGCCTATATGTGTGATTGTAATCCCTTGAATGTTTGTGTATACATGCCTTGCTTGACTCATGAGCCCATGCTTAACTCCCTTAAATCCTTGCATATGTCATGGATGTCTTGCTCCTGTGCGTGAAGACCCTGCTCAAAAATCCTTGTCGGACATCTCTGCCCCTTTATCCTACCGATGATCTGGTGCAATGTTAACCTCTCGCTACATGAACCTCGGAGTCTTTTCCTTACAAATCATTTCATTGCTTTATCAACTGAATCTCTAAGTAGTATATTGGCTCTATCCCTCGAATCTCATTTGTTTTATCTCCAACTATCTCAAGTCTCTAAATGTTTATCAGTCTTGATCTCATGTTGCTGCCCCACAAGACCAAATCTCATGTTAATCTTTATCTGGTAATCACCTTGGTGGACACAAGTTGTGCGTGGAAATTTAAGCAAGAGACTCATGCTCAGTTGTCTTCGTTAGCTAATTTGTGTTCTCTTGTGCCATGTCTTTACCTTGGACCACCCTTGTTGACTCCTAACCTTGTGACTACCTTTGCTTGCTATCCCTCCTTCGCATGGTGCTTGCTTCTATGCAACCAAATTTGTACCACATGAGAATTCTTGTAGGCTGTATGTTTAGTAATGGTGCCACAATTAGTGATCTATGGTGCCGCGACGAAACCGAGAGCCCCTGTGGGTGCACACACAAGGCTATGCTACTCGACACGCGTTGGTATCAAAGTTTCTAGTCATGATCCATTACAGAACTGCACCGATGTGTTATTTTCATGTGAGCTCTTCCTTGGTTATCTCTCTGTATCTTGTCAGAAGATTTGTATGTCAGACCAGATGTAATAGGACTTCCTTCTAAAGTCATCTAGAGGATAACCTTTGAAGAATAGGTCACTGACATAAACATTAACCGACTACAAGGGATGGTAGACAAGTGACTCTACTTGACTATGCTGGCAATGACATCGGTCATCTAGTGAGCAACTTATATCATCCCTGTTGGATCAGAAAGGTAAACAACACTTAAATTTGGACTAGTTATCAATCGGATGATAAATGGACTGGGATATTATGTCCTGTAATAGGTCGCCTGGTGCTTATGAGCTTTCTGTCCAAGTCTTGATCTTTATGTGTAAGGTGGTCCTACAGTCAAAAATCAACTTCCTTCAGTGACCCCTTTTCTGCTGACTTCCATGGTGACTATTTGTTTGAACATCAAATACAATTGTTGCCGTCAAAAAGGAAGTTTTGGAGCTTTTAAATATTGAGAGACAACTAATTAGTTACCAATAGGAAAGTTCAGTTATAGCTAGGTAATAACTCTTTGGTAGCTTCAAAGGCTATGTCTCATATAACAATGTTAAGCGAAGAAATAGCAAAGTCGGTCAGCAATGCAAGTATTGCTTTCTTCTCTAGGCCCTATGTCGTCAAGTCAAATCCATCTTGGACAATCACACATATAATGTAAGACGCTATCTCAGCTAAGTAAATAGCTAGAGAAAGCACGTCCCTAGTTTCGGTCAGCATCATTATGTATATGGTGCTATCAAAGAATTTGTTCAGGACTCTATTGGATAAGGCATAGAAGGGTAGTTAGAAACAGTCCCTTATCTTGTAGGACTATCATTCCACGTGAAGTATGTATTGTGCCCAGCAAAAATAGCCCACTAGTCCAATGCTTGTGCATTGTCGAGTTAGTGTCTAACTCAATGGTTGAGGTTGTTTCTTAAGAGGCATGCAAGGACAAACCATAGTCTCTCTCCTTAGTGAGAAAGCTACTGTTGCTTCTATAAGAAAAGTTAAAGAGTGCAGAACACACTCCCCAATGTGTGAAGCAAAGGAAAAGAAAAGCGGGAAATCTATCTAGGTTTCATGGCACTCAACCGGTTATCTTTAATCCGGTGATTAGAGGATCAAACATGGTTGGATTATCACAAAACTTGATGAGCTCATTCTTCACTTAGGATACCTCAATGTCTTAAGTTGGTTTGAGTATTGGATGAGTAAAGCATTAGATTTGATAGATGTTTTGATAGTTCGGGTCATGGCAATTTTAGGACAAAGCAGTTTTGGTAGATGATTTATTTGAATAGTTAAACGGTGTTGTTTGAGCTGAATTTTGGTCAGTAGTTAGAGGACTCTTGGATCTAAATGCATACCAAAGTTTGTGCACAATGGAGCTGTAGTTTGTGAGATATGAACTGAAAACCAAGGTGCATAGAATCTGTGATTTCACTCTTTACTGCTATCATCCGTCGTATTAGAAGGTTGTGTTTGTAATTGATGCCAAGGTTTGCAACATGGTCAATGTTTTGCCATTAGATAATCCTTTAGATGCCCTAGAGAAGACTCCTTACACCCCTTTGTGCCTTGCTTTTGCCCTCTCATATCAGCAATGTTGAGCGGTCAAGGTGTTTTACAAGTCAATTTGTACCATTACGAGTCAAAAACAATTTGAAAAGTGTCAAACAACATATTTCAAATTATTATTTTGAGTTGTTGATTGACATTAGAAACAAGCCTCAATGTCAAAAGTAGTCCAACAAGGATAATTTTGCTATAGTGCAAGTCAACCCAACTTACTGTGCCACTGCACCATGAAGGCAAGTTGTGCTCAATCTGCTTGGTAGCGTACTATTTTTCCAATTGGTGTATACTTGCAATTTTTGTTGTCCTCCAGACCTCGCTATCATCCTTCTTTAGCAAGGATTTCTAAGGTGGACTTGTCCTTTGGTACCTTCCATGTGTTTTTACCCAAGAGGTTGCATCAGATTTAACCCAGATAACTGTGCTGCTTGGATACGAGGATTCCCTCAAATAATGATCATAGAAAACGCTGAGTCAATAGAGTTAGCTATCACATTCACCGCTCACTCAACGGACTTGTGGGGGTATGGCCCCTGGTATCCACAAGACAAGACATGGGTCGCACCATCAGAGGTGGCCCAGCCCACAAGATCAGGCGTGCACAGCGTTGCTCGGCGTGCACCGTAAGCTATTGTATAGTACCAAATAGGATACTTTCCTTGTAACCCTACCCCTCCAGAGTATATAAGGAGAGGCAGGGGTCCCCAAGTGCACATGATCGATACATCTCAATGCAATACATCAGAACATAGGATGTAGGTATTACGTCATACTAACGGCCGAACCTGTATAAATCTCATGTCTTGGTGCTTGTATTACCATCTCGCTCCTGATCTCGCTCGCCTCTACAACAAATCTACCATCATGGGATACCCCTCGGTGGACTGTCGAGCATCTTTTATCGATAGGACTCATATAATAAAGTGTTATCATTAGAGAAAGAGAATTACATAGATGGAACATTATGTAGTTTTTCCATCGGTTGGCATCTGAGAGATTGAACAGTTACGACCGACATAGATGTTGTCTGTTGGTTACTCGGTTTCTCACAGCCTCATAGGATGTTTACCCCGTCTGTGATCTCATCCCTTATGAAAGGTTGTACTCAAGCTACTTTGGTAGAGGACTGCTTTTCAAACTTTGTGAATGAACATGGAACCATTGTAATGAGTAGCTTTCAGAAGCTTGCATTCTAGTTCAAAGTTCACATGGTCCATGCTATATTCACTAGGGAAATAGATATTATGGATAGTTAGTTTATGCTCCATAGTACTCTCCGTATCCCAAGAACGAAGTGTTGTCCTATCTTGGATTCCTCCCAAAGTAACAATGCTTCATGGAAGTCAATGAAAGAAATTCTTCAGACAAAATTTACTATAAAGAGCAAATATTAGAAAGTTGTCTTGACCAAATTAGCCTCTCTGATGCTTTGAAGTTAAGTAGCCTAATGCTATCACTGATGTTGGAAAATGGATGACATGCTTCTCTTCCCTTAAAAGTCTTTCACACCGAATCTCGAGGCGAGATTCCCATAAGGGGGAGGGTTGTAACACCCCAGGTGTTAGTCACAAGTTAAACAATGAGTTTGACTCAAGTAAGTTATGTCAAGTGATGATTGAGAGCTCTAGTCTAAAATATTTGAAGTGGTGATGAAGGTGCTGAGGTAAAATCTATGAAAATGAGCCCCAGCTTGAACTTGGGCAATACACCTTGCTTACATGTTGACCCTTTTCAAATGTAGGCTTGAGTAGTGTTCAACATGCCCCTTTTGTTAGTATGACCTTAGTATCAGGCCATCTTGACCATTGGAAAAGTTTCATGAAGTTTGGCGCCAAGAAGTCACATGAAATGATAAATTATAACCTTTCTTGAATTGCTTCATCAGGTGAATGGGAATATGGGATGTCGACCAAACCTTGCTACCTTGCCCAAATGACTCTAATTGAACTCTACAACAAAAGTCATGAAAGGTTCATATTGAGCAAATGTCAAGAAAATGCCTCAATCGGTCTAAAACTCTAATTTAGGGTTTATCGTGATGCTGCTTTGACCAAAATGAAACTATGATTTTGGGACTAGATATGAACTTTGACCTTCAACAGAAGTTGAAGTTTAAGTTATGCGTAGAAAATTTGTTTTTGGATCAAGAGCCAAATCAGCTTGGAAATAAGTCAAACAGAGGCTCAAAGATTGAATCTATTGCTGTTTTCCACCCCTTAAAATATTCTAAGTCATGGGGATGTCAACCGACGTCATTAGGTTGGCATGCCATGTTCTCGTGATTTTGTTAAGCAACTTGACTTGATACCAAAATAAAAGCTAGAGATAATTCATTGAGAAGAGCTCAGAAAAATTTGGACTCAGTTTGACCAAGTTTGACCAGTTAAATTGGGATCCAACATGCAAAGCTTAATTTCGTTTAAACTGCTGACAGTGTCAACTTAGGGCCTAATTCCCCATTGATCTAGAGCCCTACCAACCATGGCCACTTAAGCAAACCTAATGACCATCAGGAGTACAACAAACTTCGTCTAAGGTCTAAGTCCTAAATCGGCCCATAGCTAGCCCAAAATCAGCGCCGACCTTACCCACACAGTCACCCGCCACGTGCTCGATGAAATGCCCATGCGTCCTCCATGCGCGAGAGCGCACCCCACCATGGATCCCACATGCCCCCACCTCCTCTGCCAACACTATCGCCTTGATGTGGAACACCCAAGCCCTCTCTCGGCCTCCCTCACTCGCTCTCTCCCTCCTAGGCGCTCGTCCTCGCTCTCCCTAGCTCTCTAGCGCTTGCACGAGCTAGGCACGGCCACGTCTGCCATGGATGGCGGGCAGAGCTCTACCATCGCTTTATCCTGCTGCTTCACTCCTCTAAGGCACAAGCCAAGAGTGCTACCACCTCCGCCTTCGCTTTCTCCTTTGCCCCGCACCGGTTGCTCGACTGCGCCACCACCTACAGCTCGCTGCTGTCGCAGCGCCTGCCACCGGGGTTGCCTGTACACGTGGCTAGGAAGTGTTGAGCCATCGCGAGGTGAGCTAAGGGCACCGGCAGGTGCGCCCTCCGCCAGGCCCACCATGGCCCCACAGCCATCGTCGCTGCCCCACCACTGCCCGGAGCCAGCCGGTCTCGGCCTTCTCTCTGCCCGTGCTCTGCTTGTTAAAGAAGAAGAAGGGTGAAAGTGGAAATAGAAACTCTTTCTTGGTTCTAGATGCAAAATGCCCAGAGACATCAGTTTACATATATGGGGTAAATTAATTAGAGGAAAGTCCAGTGTTCACTTTGCAAAAATGTTTTTCCTTTTTTTCAGATTAGTGCTTTTAATCAGTTGAAAATTTGGAAAATCATAATAAATTGTAGAAAAATCAAAAAATAGCAAATGAAGACTTTTTGGAATCCTTGGGAGTAGATCTATGCACTAGAGTAATAATATGATATGTGTTAGTAGAAGGTTTTTGCTGTTTTTATTTATCTATGTTAATTAGGGTTTTCTAGAAATAAATTCATATCTAAAGTTGTGTTGCCGCAATTGCTGTGAAAATTTTATGGTAGGCTACTAATGCTATTTTTGTGTTGTGTTAAAAATTTTAGGTTCATTAGATGCAGTATGATTGATTTATTGTTTTAACTTGTTTATTGCTTGATAAATGGTTTTAAATAAGTTATAATTTTTATGTAGGTGTAAAAATGGAAAATGTGGTTCTACTACCTTTGTATGATGTTGTGCTACCATAATAACATATAATATGGCCATGTGTTTGCAGAAAGTAGTGTGTTTTAGATTTATCTTGCTCTTACATGTTTTCTTGCATTAGCAATTTGTCTTTTTTGTAATAATTAATCTATAAAACCTGAGCATGTGAAATTTGTGTAGTAGTCATGTTTTTATAACATCTACCACTCATAAAAGTCTCAGTCCCAAACTAGTTGTTCTCATATAGTACTAAAAATAATACATATGTTGCATTATTAAAGTAGGGGATGAATGTTGTGAGCATATACATGTATTTATTGTCATGTGATACTTCTAGTAGCTATTCCTACATGCTATGATTGTTTGAATAGGATTCCAAGATGTTTGGGGTAGCATATATGTCAAGAATATGTTGGTTTGTAGAAACTAAATGATAGATGAATGCAGTATGCCTCTGTCGTTTGGGTTGCTTGTACAGTTTTGGTTAAGCAATTAATTTCGTGGTGATAATGAGGATTTCTGTGGATGTGGTGAATACAAAAGTTGCAGATAATTTCCTTGTCTTGCTTTTCCTAAAATTTCTTGAGTTTAGTCCTGATGGTTTAGGAGTTATAGATTTTAGAAGTTTGCTGTCAGGTTTTGCATGTCCTCTAGATAGATCTGAATGATTGTATTGATTGGCTTATGTAAACATGGAATCATGTATTGGTGATAAAATGATAGTTGTAGTGCTTTTCCTAAGATTTCTAAAATGTCTAAGATTACTGTTTTTGGTGGTCTAGAACTCCAGTGATTGCTATTCAAAGTGGAATGGCAGATTCTGTCCAAATATGGATAGAGATGCCTTCTTGATGTTGTTTAACCTTGTTAGCTGTAGAATCATCTTAAGACTAGCCACTGCTGCCTGCGCTTTGCTACGGGTGATGTGCTTGGTATAGGAAAAATCTTGGGAAATATTTTTCTCATATGTCTAATATGTTTTCTCATCGTGTTGCTACGAAAGGTTGGTCTATTTGGTACATTAAATGGGAAAATATGGGAAGGAAAGGTTACCTGGCTTTTTTCATTACAATGTTGTAAACAAACATAGAGGTTGGTTGTCATTACATGGTGCCTATTCTAGGCTAGCAAATCAATGACATGTTAGTGTAAAGAAGTATTTGATGGAGTTGGGCTCAAGCAACTAACACACTTAGATTCAAAGCACAACATTGGCTAAGATTACATTATAGGTGGAAAGAGCAAAAACTACAACACAAGTACGTCTCCAAACACAAGGGTTTACAAAAGAGTGAATTAGGTTCAACTCCCCTTAGGCAAAACTACAACACATTTCATAAATCTGGAATTACACAAAAGATTACATGATGTTGAACACTAAATTACACCGGGATTTAAAGTTACATGGTTAAGAGCAACCTAGTACAACCAAGGCTTACTCCAGAAGTTGGGATAGACGATGGCAATGGAGAAACAACAAGATAATGATTATCCAAAACATGGCGTATGACCAACAGATCCAAAAACAGGAGACTGAGAAGTCAAACATCGTGAACCCTAAGACCAAACTAACCAATGGTAGACTTGAACTTCTTCGAAAACCAGATCCCTTTTTCTTATATTACACCATCACCTCTGTCAGACGAACCTAGTTCCACAATGATGGCTAGATCTCGTAGCTCTGCTTTGGATTCGAGAGGGATGGGGATGAAGAAGAAGAGCAAGGACCAAGGGCATCTTATAGTGGTGAACGGAGATGGGGTGCAACGCACTAGAAGTGGAGACGGCATGGATGGGATACACTGCTGGTTCACGTGGTGGGGATAAAGTCGACTATGGCACGCTCCCTGCGTAAGTGAGCGGAGCGGGGGAATAAAGGAGAGGAGAGAGGATTCGCTCGACAAGGGAGGTGTGCGGGTGGCCATGTCCCCAAAAGAAGAAAGAAGGGAGGGGGGTCTAGTACGAGGATGAGGGCGAGGATCAAGAGCCGACCGGAGGCCGAGAAAAGGAGAAGCACACAGTGCACACGAGGACGGTGAGTGCGGCACGATGTCACGGACATGCGAGGACAAGGTGCTAATGGGCCCGACACCGATGGCATCCGTGGGGCACGCGGTGACAGCGACCCAGCATGCGTAGCGTGGCCGAGCTAAGCACAGTGCTTGGGACTTGACATCCACTCAGGCTTTTCTAAGCACTCCCTACTACCCAAGGCTAACTTTTTCTAGGTGTTCTTCTTTCCTTCCCTTCCTTGTCCACAATATGCGTCAACCTTTGTATGAAGTGAGATCACAACATACATGCTTCCTCCAAAACCACCTCCTCTTGTTTACTTTGAGAGAACACGATTTCATCAACCCATTGCGGATTTCCCGTTCAAACACCCAAATATTTGTATCAAAAGTGGTATGGAGGTGTAACTTGGTAAAGGTATTTGGTCAACAACCTCGATACCAGCGTGTGCCGAGTAGCGTCACCATGTGGCAGCTGTTCCACAGGGGCCCTCGGTTTCGTCGTGGCACTATAAGCTATTAACCAGGCAACTACTACCAACTTACACGCAATAAAGACGGTGGGGTCATAGACCACAGAATCAGAGGAGTATTGCAAGGGAAGATTCAAACAACAAGGGTTCCTTTCGTAACAAGGGACAAGGACTTCAAATCCAACAACGGATTTGATTTAAAGAGATTCAAGTGTTCTTCTGGGACATCCATAATTAGTCGATACAATGTCCTATGTTATCTAATCACGGCTGGTCTGCTCGCATCCGAATGGTAATTTATCTTGTAACCCACTTAACATCGCCCTCGAAAACCCTAAGCATGTCTAACAAGACTTAAGGTAGATGGACGCAATAACACAGCAAAATAAATAAAATGCATATTCCGAACGTCCTTATACTGGTACAACATACAGGCACTTACTCTCCCATTCTCGACACATCGTTCACCTTTCCTACGATCGGACTACCTCAACAACTACGGACAAAATACAACGGAAAGATTACAATACCGGTGGACAGCGACGAAAGACACTACTAACTACGGGTACATCATCCCAAGGCAACTAATCTACTTTGGACCACGCATCTTCATTCCTGGGCTCAGCGGATTCTTCTACCACCCTGGCTATGGATCTGCCTCCTCTCTTGGCAATGGCTGAGTGAGAGGAGTCAAGGGTTCTAGTTTTGACACTTCCAAGGGTGAAGGTGCTGGCGGTACTGCAACACCGGTTCTCCTTCTTTCTGGTGGGTGGACAGGGATCCCCTCCACGATTAAGGGATCCTGCCATTTAGCAGTCAGCGCCCTCCGCTTGGCCCTGGTGACAAGGTAGGCCTCTCCCAACTGATGGGCATGTTGATCTTCAGCCTCCTTCAGAGCTTCTGACATGGCAGTCTCCTGACTCTCAGCAGCTGCCGCACTGGCATGCGCTTCAACAAGCTGCACCTGGAGCATCCTGGAGAAGATCTCGGCTTCCTCGGCTCGCCGAAGGCACTTCCTCAGCTCCGAGGCTTGCCGATCATACTACTCATCCAGAGCAAGTAGATACGTGGTCAAGTGCACCATGGTAGGACTATCTTCTTACGCATCCCACCCTTGCAAAGCCTCCATGCAAGCCCTCCATGCCCATCGATTCTTTTCCAAAGGTGGAAAGAACCTCATGGGGGTACGGGCAATGGGCTCTTCATAGATCTAACAAAGGTACCGCAAGGCTTTGCATGCCATAACCTAGTAGGTGTTGATGAAGCAAAACCCGGTTGTGGTCACATTCCAGGCTTTAGTGATGTCAGGGAACTCTTCACTCTTCCCAATGTAAACGGTAACTTCACATAGCTCAGTGCCATGCTTTTCATACTCAGGATGATCTTTGACTCGAGCTTTTGTAGGGTGGCATACAAGATCTTGGGAAAACCCTTAGTGTTTAGGCAGTAACTACTAACCCAGGCTCCTGCCATCGCTGGCAGTGGTTGCAAGGAAGGACTAAGCGAAAAGCTAGCTCAAAAGGAAAAGCTAGGAGAGCTAAAGTGCATCGGGTGGTGGTACCAAGAGCTAAGCCAGACCTTGCTTATAAAGGTAGAGCGGTCAGTGGTCCTGGCGCGGTCCACCAAGGTTCTAGCACGAGATCACTATAAATGAATCGACCGATTTTTTTCGCGCGTTCGAGGCGAGCGATGTTCGAGGCCATTAATGACTAATACGGCTACAAGACAAGGTTCTGACAAGAGCCCAGAAAAGAGTACGGGGAGACGCGGGTCATGGCAGGCGTGAACCACAGGCGACGCGAAGCACAAAGCCACAATTTAGCATTAACTTCAGAACAAGAACGAGTCAATCGTGCACCATACGACACATGTGACAGCTATGGATGGCATATTTGCAAGCAATACGGGCACTACAATGCACAAATAGGATATGCATGAATGCACGTCCTATACGTCCTTCTACTGTTGCCAACATATAGGGCAACCGTTCTTAGATTTTTGGCACACGGATCTCTCCATGTTGCTAGTCGATACTATCGGACTATGCTCGGGGTCAGTGTACCTGCAGAGAATTTGATTAAGCCTACCTAAGTCAGTAGAGTGCCATCTATCCTGGATACATAACCATAGTAATAGGGCTACTTATATAACTTCACATGCAATGTCCTAACTTTTTGAAAAGAATTTGTTGTCAAGTTTTAGTTTAGAAATAGGTTCTGAAGCTTTATTTCCTCATTTATGCTGATGGTGCTGCTGGTAGTGTAGGGAACACGAGCGGTGAAAGGAAGGCAGCAGATCTTCGGCCGTAGTCCACAGCGATCGCCCTGATGTTTGCCATGGTGAGGTGGACACGGAGGTGCTAAGGGATGATGGGACACTGCACGGCTGGGAAGTTGAACCTGCACTAGCTAGGGAGCCATATTAATGGCGACCAACCCCAACCACCGACCACCTCGGGAGCAACGTGCATGCAACCCAAGCCATCTCTTAGATGCATGGAAGCATGTGTAAGTACAAATGTTCCTGCATGGTCGATGAATTGTTTTTATCTAATGGTAAGGAGGAGAGGCATTAAATGTGTCCACCTGCCCGACTTGTTTTTATGTGATGGTAGCATGGAGAGGAGGCATTAAATGTGTCCACCTGCTTTCGACCCACCCTACGTAGGTGAAGATGTCTGGTACTTTCAAATTTACTGAGTGAATTTCTGGATAGCTTAGGGAGGCACTCGACATCTTGTTTTATATAGTTTGCACGTTCAGTCTATTGCATTCCTTGTATAAATTCTCCGGGGACCACAATTTATTGCTTCATCTTTACCGTGCTTTTTTTTGGCGGGTCTTTACCGTGCTTTTAGTGGACTATAAAACTTTATTCGTGAACAATTTTGAGTGTTAACACTTAAGTACTCTCTCTGTCCTAAAATGAATATAATTCTCACTTTTCAATATGTCAGATAATTTTAAATTTAATCAATAAGATAGAGGGTGTGGTTTTAAAGACGCGGCCAGAGATAGCGTGATGTGAACCTCAGGAATTGCCTTCTACTTTGTCAGGACCATACAAAATCTTACAGACACGGTTTATGCTTCCAAAGCGTTGAAAAAGTTAGTTCAAATTTAGTCACCTCCATTCTTTTTAGGTTCATACTTCGCTACTTGCGGCCAGGGAGGAGCTGTGGCACCGGTGCTCAGCTTCTCGCCATTAATGGTGTCGCTGTGGTGCCATGGCTGCACAGGAAGATGGGACGACGCTGTTGGTGAGCGGTGCGGCGTGTAGCGGGGGGGTGGATGCTCAGCATGCATGGCCGGTGGCTCGTAGCGTGATGGTCAGCACGCATGCGAGTACGAACCGCGTGCATGCTGCTGAGGCCTTTGCTTGTGCCTGCGTGCTAACTTTGCATGGTGCATGCAAATGGACGGCGGCTAGTTAGCATGGTTAAAGGTAACAAGGTGCTGCTTGTGCCTGCGTGGTAAATGTGGTGGTTGCCTGCGTGCATGCTTGCCTTGCTCTATTTGCTGCGCATATACGGTTGTGCTGCTCGTGCTGCTGCCATGCATGGAGAAGGGAGCGGGAGGAAAGGCGGGAGGTGGGACCCGCTATCATGGCGGCATGTGAGCTGTCGCAGTCGGCGAGGGGCATCCGGGCACTGGTGCGCTGCGGCGGCGATGGTGGTGGGGTCGGCGCACGCGCCATTGTCGGGCATCGGGCAACGAAGGACCAAGTCATCAAAACCATTTTATTTCTTGCTCATGTGTCTATAATTCGACCATTTTAACCTTGCCAACGTTCTATTGAAGCACAACCAGCAGACACATTATATATGTCATGTGGTTGCCTATTTTTATGTTGTGAGTAGGCTACTATTTACCTAGTCGTGGAATTGAAACACCACCGAAAACATAATCTAAGAGCAACCACAATGTTGCAGAAAAGTAGTCTATAGGCATTAGAACAATCTACCAGCTAGCTGAAACATTGTAGACTTTGTATGTATCAGTATGTCTTTGGTTACATGACACATGGCAGGTAAGTTAATGCACTTATAGAATGTCCCTAGGTACACGTGAATTTTTGAGAGTACTGCCACTAGGTGCCAGCAGGTGTGCTAGTCCTTATCGCCATAGGCAAGTGTGCTCGCCCAGAATTATGCTAATGATGCTTAGGCTTCAAGCGTTCTACGGCCAAGTTGCTTGTTAACGCGGTAATAGAGTTTGATTAGGAGATGTTCCTTCTCATTCAATATGGAATACATGTCATCACAAATGCGCACCACATGTATATATCTGAAGGTGGCAAACAAGGGCGGGTACATATGCGAGCTTACACATAGCCAATGTACACACAAACTACTGCAGGGATGAACTACAATGAGGGCTTCTCTAGTGGGGATAGAAAAGCGACTCATCATCCAACGTGGAGGCCGAAAAAATTTACCGACTGGAGTATACGACTCACGCAGAAGAGAGAGAAAAATCGACTCATGTTTTAGGGTTGACTCCTCCCGAATAAACAAAGAATTCGACCCACCTGTAAGAGCCAAGAGCGGAGACGGAGCGGCGGCGCCGAAGCCGAGTCAAGCGGGGGCAAGTGACTCAGGTGGCGGCGGTAGGCGATGAGTCAAACGGCGACGGTGGCGGCAACCAATGAGTTAAACGCTGGCGGCGGCAATTTGCATCGTCTCCACACAGAGGGAGCCCGGCCGTCATAGATCTCAATGAATTCTACAACTTTGTTGTTAATAACTTTATCATTTGAAATCAATTACTATCCTAAAAATTTTTCAAATTTCATATATTTTGAAATTCAATTTTTTAATTGTTAAAAAAAGTTGGATGAGGAAATGACCAAAACAAGGTTTATAGACCTTGATGAGCTCTACAGCTTTGTTGTTGATGACATTTCCATTTCAAATTATTTAAGATCCCAAAATTCTGTTCGAAGTTTTCATATTTTAAAATTCAAATTTTTAATCGTTCAAATAATGTCGGATTGAGATATGAACAAAACAAAATTTATAGATCTCGATGAGTTCTACAACTTCATTGTTGATGACTTTTCCATTTAAAATCATTTTTGTCCCAAAATTTATTTTGAATTTTTCATATATTGAAATTCAATTTTTGGAATTGCTGGGCTGAATTCTAGCCTGTTCCGATCCTTGACCCGTTGTTATCATTACCCACTGCAGTTTTTTAAATGGAGAATGAGAGCTTATATTTTGAAATTTAAATTTGGCATTGTTCAAACAAACTTGAATGTAGAAATAATCAATAATCAAAAAGTTGTAGACCTTTTATCTGTGAATTTAATGGTTGAGATTCACGACATATCTTCCTCAAATCCTAGATTCTTTCTATATATCGTTGGTTCAGTCTCTAGTGCAGCGGCTTCACTTCCCTGTTCAAAATAAAATGTGCATTTGTTCAAAACTCTTGGTATGGCTTCTTTGTTTGGGTCTTGTTTGCTAACATCTAAAAAAAATCTAAAAAAGTTTAAATAAATAAATATGCATATTCAAAATTTGAGTTAATATTAACGAAGTATGTAGCAATTAAAACATACAGAAATATACATGTGTATGTATACATACATATACATACGTGTGTAACGGGCATTCTTGTACGTGCTGCTGCCGGTGAAAATGGACGCCGAACACCCACCGAGTAGCCCCACAAAGCCGCGCAGCATGCAGCAATTGGCTGTGCTACATCACCGAGCCCAGCCCCCGTGCAATACCTCCCTCGGATGTCATCATCCTACAGCAGTACCTCCCTCAGATGCTCCCACATGACGATGTCGACATCCTGGAGCCATAGCAGGCGCCGCCCACACTTTTACCAATCCGGCGCTGGCCGTCCAGTGTACGCCGGCCCTGGCAGCGGCAACGTGCGCGAACTACAACCTCTACAACCTCTGTCTGAACCAGGCATGTAACGACACTTCAGCATTCAGAACCGCCGAAGGTGAAAGAAAGTAGTACGATGGAAGAAACAAAGGTCACGTTGTTTATCATTTTTTTAATTTGCCATGGGGCTTGTGGTACTGTTGGGCCAGGAGTCGACTCATGGGCTCAGTTGACGTGGCTGCTTTTATCTGAGATGGGTCGACTCACCACTACGGATGCCCCTAAGGCCATAGCTACTGATTCCTCGTATATGAACTACAAGGACATATAAGTTTATCCTGGAGAGAGGGATGCCATGATTGCCGCGGGCTAGCCAGAGCGCGCTGACATTATTAGTTTTTTGGTCTCTAAAACATATATGCATCAATTATTTGTGGCGTACATAGGTAAGGGTAGCAAAAGATAAATTCCCTAAGATATCAACACATATAAGTTTATCCTCTCCGTAGTAGCACTCCAAAAAAAATCTAGACAGGAACCACGACAAATTATGTACCAAATACTTACTTAACTTTGTCCAGATATACCTGCACCTGAAAAAATGGTAAATCGACCTATTTCAGCATTCAAATAACGTAACAACTTAAGAAAAAAAAAACATATATGAGGCTCATATGGTAACATTGGTAACTTCACGGTCTACGTGGGTCCTGATGATCTTAATACCATCATTATAGATGATTAATTGATTATGCGCACACATATATGTATATGTATAGCTCGATAGTTGTAAGGCTGCATAGTGCAACGGCAATCCCATACATGAGGAATTGTTTGTCCTAAACTGTAAAATTGTAGGGGAGCAGCCATTGCTAGTTCGGTAGGCGAGAAGAAAAGGTTGAGCGAGAATCTTTCCACCAGACCAGCCTGTGCAAAGCAGGAGCTCTTCTCAGCTTGTATTTGGCACAATGTCGCTGACCTGTGCAACTACCGACAGTGCGTGCTATACCAGATTCTGATACCTGCAAAAGAAAGGACTCCCTTAATATCACAAGTTGCTTACACATGCTAAACTGAAGTCTTCAATCACATCTTGCATTAAAAGGAAAAAAAGGTTACATGATGAGGCATTAGCAACTCAGAGACAGTGTGTGATTGGGTTTCTTTGGTCTTCTTTCATGTAGGGTGCATTTCAGATCGATAAATACACTAAATATGTATTACTTGGTGGCAAACGGAGGAGCACCATTGATGAAAGAATTGGAACATTGTTTTGCATGCTCAGACACATAACCACGTTCAGGAAGGGCGCTGTAGATGAGCTTTTCCCTGGACTGATGTTTGCCATGGGGAAACAGTACAAAATTTGCTTAGAGTTCAAATTTAATGGTAATCTACGACCAAATGCCTATGGGTATTATATATAGTATGCTATTATGACATTTATAATTTATATTATTATCAGTAATGGCAGGGTACACGAGTATGAGAGAAAAACTAAAAGGTCTTTTCTTCTTTCTAGTTGAGCCTCTGTAAGTACAGACGTGCAGTTTAACCAGTAGAGGCAGTCCTTTTGCGGACATCAGTAAATGTATTTTTTATTAATTGCAGTTAACACATCATTCATTTCATAGACTAATTCCCAAATTGCAAAGTTCAGATTATTTCCAAAGATGTAAACTAATAAAAAGTGAGGACAAATAATTTCACCTTTGTCAAGGGTTGAACACAATTGCCCACAATTGCAGCACCAGTATTTGGCATAGCATCCCGTTGCTCCATACATCCAAGAACACCATTAGTTTTTCCATACTACCTTCTCTGCAGAGCTGATCAATAACAGCAGTACAGTTAATCCACTAATTCAAGATATATTTGGGTTATAGTATCACTGCACCTAAGGAAAACACTACATATAGTAATTTCTTGTGCCTTTGGAGGCGGGAGAGCTGGTTGCTGATAGGTGGAGGACTGAATGATGGATGGATTTATCAAATATGTATTGATATCCTATATAAGAAGATGAATTTCAGCATAGCATCATTGTGCTGACAACATATCCATGACATAGCAAGTGGGCTTACCTTACTGGTCATCTGAACTCGCTGCTTTGAGATGGATAAGGTAGTTATCTCGTAAGCTATAAGACACTCACTATCGCTATTGGATACAAGGCTGCATTACATACGTCACAGTACACAACAATTTTTGTTAGTAGAGACTAACCGGCGGTATGCATGGCCAAAAAAAAAACATTAGCAACAATCTAAAAGGTATTATGTCTGAAATGGTAGGGCAAAAACAATGCATGCTGCTGTTTTTATCGAAAAAATGTTTTATCCAATATTTTTCTTCACACTCTGCAATTCAGGATGGCCTTAATTTTACTATAGCAATTTTATTCGACGAACACTAAAGTCCATCTTTCCTCTGAAATATGCCATCCCAACTAAAGTGCTTCATACCAAAAACATGTTATCATGCCTAATAAATTTATTGTATTAGAACAAACAACGTTCTAAACATTTCCTTTATCAAAATTAAGCTCAGGTCAGGTGACGCCTGCTAGGTGAATTAAGCTCATATAGGATCTATATTTTCAAGACTTTTATCACCTCAATGTATCGCACCTGAAAATTAACAAAATGTTCCTTTATCAAAAAAATATATATAGGATCTATACTTGTATAAAAAAAGATTGGCATGAGTACAGTGCTGTAGCATAATTTCTATGCCATTAAATTATAGAAGTCAGATGAAATGTCTAGGCAGAGACATTGGTACTTGTTTTTTTTCTCGAACAACGCACGAGAGCTGCGTGTCATTTCATTAAGAGAGAAAAGATAGTACAAAAGTCCGGTTAAGGACTAAAACCCTAGCCAAGAACACACCCCCACACTTCTACAAAAAGAGGCCTATATACGCGCCACAGACACAAACACGACCTCGACCAAATACCCCCAGACCTATGCTGTTGGGGCCTGCGACCTCACCAGGAGTTCCTGGAGCTTAAATGCTCCAGCCATCCCCCAAATGTTGATCTCATCAGACACTGTCTGGAGCAGCAAGGAGATGTTGGGTCTAGCATTCTCAAAACACAAGAATTTCTGTGCTTCCATACTTCCCAGAAAACCAAAATAATTAGTGAGTTAAGTCCTTTCCTTATCCCCTTCGGGACTGCGCTCAGAGCCCTCTTCCACCATAGGAGGAAAACGAGTCTCGTAAACCGAGGGAGTCAGTCCGACAGATGAAGAGGTTGGAGGATCAGGGACCAAATCTGTCTTGTAAAAACACAGCCAACCAATATATGCTGAATGTTTTCCTCCTCCCGATCACAAAGAGGGTAGACTTCATGATGAGGCAATCTTCTTTTGGCAAGGCGGTCCGCAGATCCAACATCTATTGTTGATGGCTAGCCAAATGAAGAATTTGCAACGGAGAGGCGCCTAACTCTTCCATATCCTCCTCCGAGGAGCAAATTTAATAGTTCCTACAAAAAATGCAGCATAGGCCGACTTGTCGCTATATACTCCATTCGTGAGAGTTTCCATCTTATTTGATCTGGAACTTCTTGCTGCAAGACAACTCCCTCAACATGATCCCAAATCGAAGATATTCCAATATAACTTTGAATCGAAGCGAGTACCCTTGATGTCTCAGAACCCAACTTCGATTGACAAGAGCTTGTGCAACTCTGTCCATCTTCTAGTTATCCTTTTAGGGATGGCCTTGAACAGGTTGGGAGCCACTTCCTCTATAGTTTGTCCATCAATCCACCTGTCTTTCCAAAAGAGGGTGGAAGCACCATTTCCCACAATATGGTCGATTGCCATCTTGAACAATGCCTCGGCATTATGAGGAACCTGAATTTGGAATCCAGCCCAAGGCCGAGAAAGATCCATTTTTGAGCCCACAACCATCTAACCCGTAGGGCCCCAGCCCAAGGGTTTCTAGATTAGGAATCCCCAATCCTCCATACTCTAGAGGTCATTTGTACTCTTTCCTAGGACACCAAACAATTGCCCCCATTGGCTTGTTCCCTGACCCTTCCAAAGAAATCCCCTTCTCCTCTTGTCAATGGCTTTTAACACCCACTTTGGCAGATCGAGAGCCATCATGGAATAGATGGGAGTGGCCGATAGAACCGCCTTGACCATTACCAACCGACCTACTCTGTTCATTAGGGATGCCTTCCAACCAGGCAAGTGATCAGCCACTTTGTCAATCAAGGGCAATAGCACTTCCTTAGTGGGTTTGTTGATGGATAGAGGCAGCCCAAGGTAAGTGCAAGGGAATTCCTTAACTGAACAAGATAGAAGTTTAGCAGTGATACTTAATTCATTCTCGGAGCAATGAATGGGAGAGATGGAGCTTTTCACTAGATTGGTATGGAGTCCAGACGCATGACCAAACAGGTCCAGGATGTTTCTGATCACCAGCAGATCAGTTCTCCCCGGCCTAAGGAAAATGACAGCATCATCAGCAAAATAGGATACCCTATGCCGAGCATGTTGGACAGCAAGTGGCTGAAGCAAATCCTCTCTCGCCGCGTACTCCACTAGAGAGTCAAGCACATCCATGACTAGAATGAAGAGCATGGGGGAGAGTGGATCACCCTGCCGTAGGCCTCGACTATGAAGAATAGAATCCCTAGGCTCCCCGTTCACCAACACTCGAGTGGACGAAGTTGACAGAATTAAATTGATCATGTCCCGCCATTTTTGCCCAAAACCCAACTGTCTCATTACCTCCAAGAGAAAGGACCATGAAACTGAATCGAATGCCTTGGAAATATCCAACTTTAGTAGAATATGGGCCTCTTTCTTCTTGTGCAAAGATTTCACCATTTGTTGGACAAACAGGAAGTTATCATGAATATTTCTTCCCCGACAAATGCGCTCTACGATTTTTTGAAACCATAGAAGGCAGCGATGGAGCAAGCGGTTGGCCAAAACTTTTGTTACTAATTTGGCAAAACTGTGAATCAAACTTATAGGCCGATAATCCTTGACATGCAGAGCGTCCATCTTTTTGGGCAACAGGTGATGAAAGCAGAGTTAAGTAGTCTAAATTTGAACACATGCCCTCGATGTATAGAATGGAAAGCAACCAAGCAAGTCACTTTTGATAATATTCAGCAAGACTTATAGAAACAACACTGTAAAACCATCTACGGTCCCGGTGCTTTATCAAGGGGCAAATCGGCGATGGTTGCCCCCATACTTCCTCTTCTGTGAACGGGTCCTCCAGAGAGGATAGGTCCATAGGCTATACGCCAATCTCATCAAGATTAATTGAGAAATTCCGCTCTTCCGCCGTACCAAGCAACTTGTCATAAAAATTTAGGACTGCTTCCTGTTTCTCTTCTTGGGAAGTAACCAGCCGGTCCTCTACTTGCAACTTTGCAATAAAATTCTTCTTCTTTCTGAAGTGAGCTTGCTAGTGGGAAAACGATGTGTTTGCATCACCTTCCCGAAGGTAAAGGATCCTTGAACGTAGACGGGCGATGGTTCGTTCAAGGGAGGCCAAACCAAGGCAATGGAGCTTGAGCTTCTTGCGCAACCATTCCTCACTAGCAGATAGCTCACGGGAGTCCCTTGCAATCTCAAGCCTATGAATAATCTCCTTGGCCATTTCTATCTACAACTTAATGTTCCCAACCTTCCTTTGACCCCACTTTTGAAGACCTCTGCTAAGGCATTGTAGCTTGAGAAAGAGGCGCTCCTTTGCATAGTTTGTTTGCACAGAGCCTCCCAATTACATTGCACCGCCTCCAAAAACCTAGAACCTTGGTCCATAAACTTTCAAAATGGAAGCGTCGCTTGCGGTTATTTTAATCTTTAACCCTAGAATTAGGGGGCAATGATCCAACACTCCGAAGAAGCACTTTGCAATATAGAGCCGGAAAAATATCCTCCCAATCCGAGCAATGAGAATGCTCGATCCAGCCTTACTGTGGTGGGTGACATCCTTTCATTGGACCATGTGTATTTTTTACGCCCAATAGCGGTAATTCTTTGACCTCGAGTCATCCAAAAGCGGCGAAATCTACCCATCATGGCTCTGTCCAGATTGGCATTATTCTTATCTCATTGCTGGTAGATTAAATTGAAATCACTGCAAGCAACCAAGGACCATTGCATAGACCTCGATGTTTCGAGCTCCTATAAAAATAATACCTTCTCCTCATCTTCTTGAGGGCCCATACACTCCTGTGAACCACTAGTTACGCCCTCCCGTTCCGAGAACCAAACAGACATCTGAAAATGTATCCACTCGAGTAGCGATGGCTTGGCGGTGTATTGCTCTTCCAGCAATCGTAATCCCGCCCCTAGTTCCATTAGCCGGTAAAGCAACAAATTTATCATATGAGGAGCCAAAGATAGATAGAAACACTCGTTGATTCATATGCTCAATCTTAGTCTCTTGAAGACATACTATCTCGGCATTACTCGAGAGTATGACATCCCTTCATTGAGTTGCGCCTAGCAAACATCATTGAGACCCCACACATTCCAAATCAAAATTGATGAAGGATTCATCTTGAGAGCAATAGAGACGACCAGAATCAACAAACAATTATCTAGAGGGAGACAAGCGGTCGTGTGCATGCATGCCCCCCCTCTTCCTTTGTCCGGCCCAAAGATTGCAAAGCAAGCGCCAAACATGAGATTCATTCACTTCCCATATAATTTGCCATATTCATCCCTGAACGACCACATCAATCTTCTCCTGTAGTCCAAAGCCCAAGCTCCTCATAACCTTTCTCTGAGCTACACTGATCACCGGCCCCGGGGAACAAGGTTCTGCTCCGACCACTCTTCTGCTACAGCGCGGCAGGGATCCCGACGGTGGCTTCTTCGCCCTCCGTTTCTGAATCCGGGGATGGGGGAGCAGAGCATCGATGGACTTGCTCACTTTGTCAAGTTTTAGTAATATAGTGGCCGAGGGAGAGACAGGGGACTGGGGAGCGTCCTGTGCATGCTGAGAGGCCCTTGAGCAGAGACGCTTCCTAAAGTACACCACTGGGAGACTCTGTACCAATTCAGGTTGACGACCGGGTGGGGTAGGAGTGGCCGCCATGGGAGGCCCCTCCAGGACCGTGCCTCCCTTCGCCACGCCTTGAGCCTCTGATGACAATCCAGTAGCTGCCGTGGTGGTCTCCTGTCCCGTTGCAAACTCCCTAGGAATCGAAGGGTCATAGGTACCCTACTCGTGCATGGAGGGGACGGGGCCCGATACAGCCAGAGTTAAAGGCTCTGCCGCCTCTGCAGCCCGCACATCCGCCTCCATCGCCGTAAATGAGGGGGGGCTGGGATCCCATGCGTGCGCGAGGGGGACGGGGCCCGAGGCGGCCAGCAATGGCGGCCCAGACGTGATTGCCTCCATTACATCCTCCGCTGCCTCGTCCTGCTTGCCCGCCGCCTCAGCAGTACACACCCTGGGGATCGAGGGGGCGTGACCTAGAGTTGGCGTCCCCAAGTCAATCTCCTCGGTCCTTGGCCGGATTAACTCCTCGGCCGCTTGACTGGGACCACCATCATCGCCCGAAGCGGTTGCTCTAGGCCCCAAGCGGGCGTGCACCGGAATCCACGCTCCTCGACCCTCACCGGAGCCGTCAGCCGGCGGGGGAGGAGACTACGAACGTCGACGGCGCAGACGCCTAGGTCCATGCCCGTCACCATCAGAGGAGGAAGATGAACCAGAGGCGCCCTCACCCTCCAAAGGGAAGATGACCGCCGTAGAGAAGCTGACATTGTAGCACAGGCTCCTCTTGATCGGTGGCCATTCATCATCTCCAGTGGGCGGCCCAACCACTTCTAGAACCTTGGCTGATGGGATTTCTTCAGGGCGGGAACACCAAGCCATGAGTTTGAAGGCTGACAAATCTGAACGTTCCGTCGTCTCAGGAAGTAGACAAAGAACCCAGCAGTGCTTGTTTAGGAGATGTTCAGCAGTCCTTAGATTCCAAGCATGCTGCGGAACTCCCCTGATCATCACATTCACCAAAATTCATAAGGAACCAGCTTCAGCATGCACTTGCCTTGTCCAACGTTTAAGGTGAATCCTGAAAGATGGTGCCCTGATGGGTCTGCCACTACTGTAAACACGTGATGCTGTAGGTTCATCCGGTAGAACCAGCAGAAAGTCTTCAGGCTCCATCGGCGTCAGGGAGAATGAGTTGACAGGCAGCTCGAAGCGGTTCACCAACTCCGACAACACCATTTCCTTCGAGATTGCCGGTTCATCGGAGATGACCGAAATGAAGAAGGCATGCCGGAGAGAGTCTTCAGCCTGGGTCATGTCCCCCGACCAGTCTAGGACGCACCTTTCCACAGTTTGGGCGCCAAGGCTTAATGGAGCGGCCATGGACGGCGCCTCCAAGGGGGACGGCGCCTCTAAGGGTTGAGTGTCTTCACCACCACTGTCAAGAACACCTCGTCCTGCATCCAGGTTCCGGCGGGTGTACGGCCGCTGGCGCCTATTCCTTCTTCTCTGCCTCCCAGCGGCACCAGAGCCACCGTTGTTAGTACCGATAGTCGTGTGCTGTCCCTGCTCCCGGACGCAGGATTCTGCCACAGGTGCTGAGATACGCCGCCAGACAGAAACCCTCCTTGGAGCAGTAGACGATCGTACCTGACCGGACTCCCGGTGAGCCAGGCAGCAGTACGAGCGATGCCCAGGCCGCCTGCAGCGGAAGCAGCAAGTCTGGCGGCGGCAATCTACTACGCGATGTGAGGTGGAAAAGCAGTTGAAGCACCTGTTCTTCAGATCATCAGGAACCCTGCGGCGGCCTCCAAGAGCTGGGCGGCACTCGCCAGGGCCGCGGCGTCATCGCCTCCGCACCATCAACTGGAATCCATCCACGTCCGGACCACGGCCGGCCAACCGGCCATGGTGAACAGCAGAGTGGATGGTGCCCACGACTGAACATAGCCGGCGCGGCGGGCACTACAGCTTCGACACTTGCGGCCGGTCGACCGGCAGAACAGAGGACTCCATGGAATCCACGGCCGCGGCAGAAATAGGGGCGGCAAGAAGCACGTCGCGGTAGGACACCTTCCCATGGGAGCCTACTGAACCGCCAGAGGAGGTAGGAGAAACGTCACTCCATATCTTCTCCTTCGACCGTCCCGCCGGCTTGGAAGGTCACGCCAAAGGGGAGGGGCAGGAGGAAGGATAGACCAACGCCGGGGAGAGGGGTTGGGGGGCTGGCCGCGAGGGGAGCACAGCCTTGGTGGTGGCCGCCGGCTCCGGGGTGGACACCGGCGGGAGGCTCTGGGGAGGGGAGGCGTCGGGAGGGGAAGCGTTAAAGGGAGCCATCCTAAGGCTTGGCCTCCCCATTGGCACTTGTTAGGATAAGGAAATGTACAAAGAAGGCTTAACAGGCTGCATAAATCACAAGTGGCATTGCAATTGTTTGGAAAATAAGGCCAAGGTGTGAGTTGACTAAAAACAATATGACCAACGACCACTGGGAATTAAAAGTGACCAAAGAAAATCAAATAATACATTGCATATAGATTATTTGGCTCATCTCCCATACGGCCAGGACTCAAGTTTCAACTTTGGAATTGCATTAGGATGTCAACACATAGGAATGACTGGTAGATCATAAAAAAATAACAACAGATAAAAGCATATACTTATCCTTGTGGCTGCTGGGTTATATGCGATCACTAATCAAGGTGCATCCGATTAGCTTGGCAAATAAGGAAAAAAGTTACTATAGGTTTACCTTTGAAACAGGTGACAAAAGAATTTCATGGATAAGGAAGCTGGCATCCTTGCTACCAAGTTACTCCCACTTTGGATGAACTAAGAAATATCTTGATTATCAATTAATCATTGCACTAGGTATGTAAGTTTTGGTATTCAACATCAGAAGAAGTATTCTTGGTACTTTATTTCCCTGCAAGCATTCAAGAAACGTGAATGTGACAATTTAAATTAAAACACATGACTACATGATGGCTGAGCGTGTGAAATTGGGAAACATAGTGGTCTATAAAGCAAAGAAATGCACTACAAATCTCATCTGTATTACCGAAGCATGCTCTGTATCACAAAGAAATGCTAAAATTGTAATCCGATGAAGGTCAAATATTAACACCAAACAATAATTCGTCAGATGTGAGACAGTATATCACATTCCACTCTTTTATTTCAGAAAACAATCAGATAAATAATTTTTCATCAAGGTATCAATGGAACCTTAGCAACATAAGAGAGATTTACAAAATTAGAGATGCATATAGAAACATAAAGGCATAATTATAGAGTTCATCAGCCAGCTTTTTGGTCATGCAGCAAAAAGTCGCAAAGAAATATAAACAATATGGAAACTAAACCATATAGACCATGTATCATGTTTTGAGGTTTATAATCATATAGTAGGAAAATTGTGAATGACATGAAAGGGAATAAATTTGGATATACAAATGGATGTAGAACAAAAACCTGTGAATAAATAAAACTGACAGAAATACTAAGTGCCATGTGACATGTCTGCATTTAAGGTGTAGGAAATCCAACATCTACAAGGCAATTGATAGGTCACTTTCCATCTGGAAAAACAAATCAGTTATGATATTAGGAAGCACTTAAATATTTAAATATGCAGAGATAGATAGGCAGTGGATTCATGTACATACGTTCAGCAGGTCGAAGGCATTAAATAGAGATGCTTCTCATATAGCCAAGAATAGACGGTGCCGCAATGAATCCATGAACCATCTCTTCTTTTTTAGAGCTAACTATCACAACCATGTAAGAGCTCAATTTGTTCACAAATTGATAAAGTAGATGTACTGCTTGAAAAACAAAACAAATAGAACCTAGAGGAAAGTTTGTGGAAATTAATAGTGGGTTCCCAGAGCGCTTAGCTACTAAGATTGTTTTTGTAATCAGTTTGAGCAACCTATATCTGCAAATATGAACAAATAGATGAGAGGACAAAGGATCATTAGTGGTAGACCTGTGCTAACCTTTATCAGTGACGACCATGTGGATCCTCGGCGGCATTCCCGGCAAACTGCAGGGCCTCTGAAAAAGCAAACATAGAGATGTCAGTCAAAACCTAACCAAATCGAGAAGGCCGCAACAACCCCATCGAGATTGAACCCCAAATCCAGACTGAGAAGAAGGGGACACGAACCTAGACGGCATCGATCTACTCGAAGGAAGCGGCGAGGTAGACCTTGGGGAGTACCAAGCTTGGGCAGATGAAGATGAGGGAAATGCTTGCAGCCAAAGCCGGTCGTGAACCAAGCACCGTTGCCGCCGGCAAGGGCCACCGGTCAGCGCAGCTGCCGCATCTAGACTCGTAGCCGCCGGGGGGAGGAAGAGGACACGACGCGATTTGACCGCACAGCGAGGTGGCCATGTTCCGCGTGGCTGACCCACACCCACGTCGAGGCCTCGGATGGAGTCCTTGAGTGCCTCCACGCCGGCCGCGAGCCCCTCGCTAGAAACGGAAGACGCAGCGCGGTCCGGCGGGACAGACGCGATCGTGCCATCGCGGGGTAGTGGTCGCACCGTCGGGAGATGGAGGGGGAGGGGAGGGGGAGGTAGGCGGGGGAGGGGTGGCCGCTGACGTCGAAGAGACGACCGGTGGCTGCGGCGGTGATAGGGTCGTGGAGCTCGTCGGGGCTAGGGTTGCAGGGGGGAAGGAGGGAGGAGCAGAGGAGGGGGAGGCCAACGGGGAAAGGGCCAGTGCCAGCGGCGAGGTGGAGCTCATGTGGCTAGGGTTGGAGGCGGTGGGGTCGGGTGCCTATGCGATTGAGAAATGGAGGTGGGTATGGGATGAGAACTGGAGATGGAGACGGGATGGGAGCCGTGCCGAGCGTACAAATGTTTCGGAGGAGGAGAGGTATTAAATGCGTCCACCTACCATACTTGTTTTTATGTGATGGTAGTATGTAGGGAAGACATTAAATGTGTCCACTGTGTAGGTGAAGATGTCCAGTGCTTTCAAATTTACTAAGTGAATTTCTGGATAGCTTAGGGAGCACTCGTGCATGCATGGAAATTTACTGCCTAGTATCTATTGATAGTAAATTCATTAATGTAAAAGAAGAAGGCACATGTGATGTAAATTTCTCCTGTCATAGTAACTTTTTTATGTAAAGGACACGTGAAAGCACAGTGATGTAAATCCCCCTATCGTAGTAATTTTTTGCATACAAAGTACACCTACAGTTTAAATTGTCCTTGTATGCATGGTCATTCAATTTTTCATCTACTTCATTGAATGCATGCACTTGCATCATCTATCCACTGCCGAATGCAAGGAGGAAGGCTGGTTCTGATGCGCTTCATCTGAGTCGTGGAATTTCTATCTAACACACCAACTAAATAGAACGTACATGCCAACCCTGGGAGGCCGCCTATTCGACGTGCCTTTATATCTTAAATGATAATAAGAAAGTAATACATAACTTAATAATCTTTCTATAAAGTTAAGGATCATGCTTGTTGGATGAATATAACTTGAGATATGCATTTCTGAAGTTACTATCAGTTTTTTGTCCTTAGTTGTATAAGCTCTACTTCATGATGTATTTTGACCTTGTTATTTGTTGAATCAGTTTTTGGTGTTAATAACAAAGTTTTATATAATTTTATTATCTTTCCAAAAAGTCTATGATCACACTTTTTGCATGCCTAGAACTCAGGGTATGGTTAAAACAAGTGATTGTGGTGCTGCTGTTCAGAATCTGTGTTTATACTTAAAATTGTTTGCTTCACCTTGCTTTGCTTTGTGTGTTGCTAAGTGTGGCTCATGCCTGTGATGATGTTAAGTTAATATACCTAAAACCTTGTGAAACTTGTGTTATGCTTGGTGTTGCCTTCCTTGCTATCCTAGCATGATAGTTTGTGTAATGCTTAATTAAGTAACATGGAGTGCTTATATATGTTCGGTGTAACCTTGTGCTCATCTTGAATACTTTTATGTGAGGCATCTCATAATGCCATTCTTCACATTCATGCCCTTGCATTGTTGCATCTCATCTACGTACGCTAGATGTACCACATGAAGGACGTGATGTTGGAGCCGAACCGAAAGATGGAGTTTGGTGAATCCATCCAGAAGACGGAAGGACTAAGCAAGGCCAAGATGGGAGATCCTCACCAAGCGAGTGTTGTCTAACAAACACTAACCTAGTGTTGGATCCTAGGCAAGCCCCAGAGCATTCTAAGACTCCTATATTTTTATAAATATCACTTGCATCCTTTATGTTTGATGCATTATGTTATAAGAGTTGAATTGGAAACACTTGATGCATAGAACTACCTTGTCCAGATAAATATACCCTTAACCCTATGCAGGTCCAGCATCGAATATATGCTTAGCCATGTTTAGACTAGTAGAAGTCGGGTGATTTCTTGTCACCTGCGAGATATAGGTGGATACCGAAGCACGGTTGGCTATATTTGCTATCATGGAACAGAACCATGGGGTAATGTAACTTGAAGCCAGGTGGAGCCTATGTGTAGGTTGACACAAGTGATTTCATCTGTGCCGGTTAAGGACCGTACCGTTTGTTGCACTTCTATCAAGATTGAATGCATGCCTCTCACTTAGCTGGTCAGATAACTCGTTTTGACCGCGAAGCCGAGTAGCTCAACTTAGGTCGGGCCCCATTTTATAAGAGTGTGCACTCTGGATGGTAGTAAGGATGTGTGGGGAGCCAGACGTGAGCCCAAGGGCAGGCTGGGCCTGAACGTCCTGGCAGCTGGTTATCCCTGATTGTGCAGCGCTGATCGAACCCACAAAATGTGGACCTGAGTTGTACCGAAGGTGACCTAAGGTGACCATTGATCTGGTCTGCCTAGGTTTGTGTTAGGAATAAATTCCTAGCTGGTTGAAATCGATTCGAATCGCCGTATCTCCCGGACAGTGAGAAACTTGGCTAGCTCCAACATCGTAGTAAGTGTATTATGGAATGATGGTTATGAAGAACATGGAATTACTACACTGGCTATGGTTATTATTGTTATGCTACTAAATGATATACCACATGTTTGGCACAGGTTAGTTGCTAATCTAGAGATGAATAGCTATAATTAACTTGAGAACCGAATTATAAAATGTATAGCTTTTATGCAAAATGTTGTCAAGCTAACTCCACTTATAAAGCCTTGCATGATCCTTGGTGTCACTTTATTTTTGGTTTATGACGGGTAAGTCCAGCTGAGTACATTCGAGTACTCAGGGTTTATCCCACCATGTTGCAGGTGAAATTCTTAGCCTGAGGAAGATGGTGGCTAACCGTCGATGGGCTCGATGACTCTATATTTAATTCTCATCTAAATGCTTTTATCAGAGGAGGTCCCTTATGCTAGCAATGTATTTGGAACTTATATTAATGTAATCATTTGAAAGCTATGTTGTTTTCCTTTAACCGGTTTTAAAACCCAAACTTGTACTATTATTTGTGAACCCATTTGTAATATTATTTCCACTACAACTTTGTGTATGTGTTGTGTATTTTCTTAATCATGCAATCTTGTTTATGATATTGATTACCGAGGTCCTTCGTGACACCCGACGGATTACCGAGTTTATATAAGTGAAAGTATGCGCGCGTCAACGTGTTAAACGGGGACAGCCATACTTGATCTTGTATAAATTGGGCGGTTCTGTCACAGCTAGTATCAGAGCAAGATTAAACATAATACTGTCATATACATAGTTTTAAAAACAAAGTTTTAGTTTTAAAAAGCCTATTTTGACTAAAACTTTAGCTATAGGAAAATTTGTCAAAACTAATTTGCAACCATATGGTCATGTTGTGCATGACCAAAAACTAAATTTCTAAATGTATGTAAAATTTGTTTTGAAGAGCTACCCACCTACTCAGTAAAAAGGAAATAAAAGATAACACTATCTTACCACCATGTTCGCATGTTTATATGTAGTGGTTTTGTTGTAGGTGACTGCTTGTTATGTGCGAGCTTTGTGCTTGGTATTAGTTGCTTATGCTAATTTGATTTTCTCAAATGCTTGCTTAAGACCATGATATATGTGTGGATGCTTTTTTACCTAGGTAGTATCATATTTGTTACCTCTTTTATCCACGGTGAGCATACAAGTGTTGAAAGGCCTAATCCTGGAACCACACTCAAGTTACGTTACTCTCATGGTTGTCTCCTAGTAGATTCCCTTTGCTTAGGAGCTTGACCCTATATGTGTGATTGTTAGCCCTTGAATGTTTGGGTATCCATGCCTTGCTTGACTCATGAGCCCAAGCTTAACTCCCTTAAATGCTTGCATATGTCGTGGATGCCTCGCTCTAGTGCGTGAAGACCATGCTCAAAAATCTCTAAGTAGTGTATTGGCTCTATCCCTCGAATCTCGTTTATTTTAGCTCCAAATATCTCAAGTCTCTAAATGTTTATTAGTCTTGATCTCATGTTGCTGCCCCACAAGACCAAATCTCATGTTAATCTTTATCTAGTAATCACCTTGGTGGACAAAAGGTGTGCGTGGAAATTTAAGCAAGAGTCTCATGCTCAGTTGTCTTCCTAGCTAATTTATGTTCTCTTGTGCCGTGTCTTTACCTTGGACCACCCTTGTTGACTCCTAACCTTGTGACTACCTTTGCTTGCTATCCCTCCTTTGCATGGTGCTTGCTTCTATGCAACCAAATTTGTGCCACGTGAGAATTCTTGTAGGTTGTATGTTCATTAATGGTGCCACAATTAGCGATCTATGGTGCCGCGATGAAACCGAGAGCCCCTATGGGTGCACACACAAGGTTGTACTACTCGACACGTGCTGGTATCGAGGTTTCTAGTCATGATCCATTGTAGAACTGCACCGATGTGTTATTTTCACGTGAGCTCTTCCTTGGTTATATCTCCGTATCTTGTCAGAAGATCTGTATGTCAGACCAGATGCAATAGGACTTCCTTCTAAAGTCATCCAGAGGATAACCTTTGAAGAATAGGTCATCGACATAAACATTAACCAACTACAAGGGATGGTAGACAACTGACTCAACTTGACTATCCCTGCAATGACATCGGTCATCTAGTGAGCAACTTATGTCATCCCCATTGGATCAGAAAGGTACACAACACTTAAATTTGGACAAGTTATCAATCGAATGATAAATGGACCGGGATATTATGTCCTGTAATAGGTCACCTGGTGCTTATGAGCTTTTTGTCCAAGTCTTGATCTTTATGTGCAAGGTGGTCCTGCAGTCAAAAATCGACTTCCTTCAGTGACCCCTTTTCTACTGACTTCCTTTAGTGACCCCTTCAGTGTCCAAGAAAGTTTTGGAGCTTTGAAATATTGAGAGACAACTAATTAGTTACCAATAGGAAAGTTAAGTTATAGCTAGGTAATAACTCTTTGGTAGCTCCGAAGGCTGTCTCATAGAACAATGTTAAGCGAAGAAACAGCAAAGCCGGTCAGCAATGCAAGTACTGCTTTCTTCTCTAGGCCCTATGTCGTCAAGTCAAATCCATCTTGGACAATCACACAGATAATGTAAGACGCTATCTCAGCTAAGTAAACAGCTAGAGAAAGCATGTCCCTAGTTTCGGTTAGCATCATTATGTATATGTTGCTATCAAAGAATTTGTTCAGGACTCTATTGAATAGTTTCGGTCAGCATCATTATGTATATGTTTCGGTCACGGCAATTTTAGGACAGAGTAGTATTGGTAGATTTATTTGGATAGTCAAACGGTGTCTGTTTGAGCTAAATTTTGGTCAGTAGTTAGAGGACTCTTGGATCTAAATCCTACCAAAGTTTGTGCACAATGGAGCCATAGTTTGTGAGATATGCACTAAAAAACAAGGTGCATAGATTCTGCGATTCCTCTGTTTACTGCTATCATCCCTTGTATTAGAAGATTGTGTTTGTAGTTGATGCCAAGGTTTGCAACATGGTCAATGTTTTGCCATTAGATAATCCTTTAGACTCCCTAGAGAAGACTCCTTGCACCCCTTTGTGCCTTGCTTTTGCACTCTCATATCAGCAATGTTGAGCAGTCAAGGTGGTCTACAAGTCAATTTGTACCATTACGAGTCGAAAATAATTTGAAAAGTGTCAAACAACAGATTTCATATTATGATTTTGAGTTGTTGATTGACATTAGAAAGAAGCCTCAATGTCACAAGTAGTCCAACAAGGCTAATTTTGCTACAGTGCAAGTCAACCCAACTTACTGTGCCACTACATCGTAAAGGCAAGTTGTGCTCAACCTGCTTGGTAGCGTACTGTTTTTTCCAATTGGTGTATACTTGCAACTTTTGTTGTCCTCTAGACCTCTCTATCATCCTTCTTCAGCAAGGATTTCCAAGGTGGACTTGTCCTTTGGTACCTTCCATGTGTTTTTACCCAAGAGGTTGCATCAGATTCAACCTAGATAATTGTGCCGCTTGGATACGAGGATTCCCTCAAATAATGATCGTAGAAAATGTAAGTCAACAGAGTCAGCTATCACATGCACCGCTCACTCAATAGACTTAGATAATAAAGTGTTATCATTAGAGAAAGAGAACTGCACACATGGAACATTATGTAGTTTTTCCATCAGTTGGCATCTGAGTGATTGAACAGTTACGACCAGCATATATATTATCTGTTGGTTACTCGGTTTCTCACAGCCTCAGAGGATGTTTACCCTATCTATGATCTCATCCCTTATGAAAGGTTGTACTCAAGCTCCTTTTGTAGAGGACTGCTTTTCGAACTTTATGAATGAACATGGAACCATTGTAATGAGTAGCTTTCAGAAGCTCGCAGTCTAGTGCAAAGTTCACATGGTCCATGCTATATTCACTAGAGAAATAGATATTATGGGTATTTTGTTTATGGTCCATGGTACTCTCCATATCCCGAGAACAAAGTGTTGTGCTGTCTTGGATTTCTCCCAAAGTAATAATGCTTTATGGAAGTCAATGAAAGAAATTCTTCAGACAAAATTTACTACGAAGAGCAAATATTAGAAAGTTGCCTTGACCAAATTAGCCTCTCTGATGCTCCGAAGTTAAGTAGCCTAATGCTATCACTGATGTTGGAAAATGGATGACATGCTTCTCTTCCCTTAAAAGTCTTTCACACCAAATCTCGGGGCGAGATTCCCATAAGGGGGGAGGGCTGTAACACCCTAGATGTTAGTCACAAGTTAAACAAAGAGTTTGGACTCAAGTAAGTTATGTCAAGTGATAATTGAGATCTCTAGTCTAAAATTTTTGAAGTGGTGATGAAGGTGCTGAGGTCAAATCTATGAAAATGAGCCCCGCTTGAACTTGGGCAATACACCTTGCTTACATGTTGACCCTTTTCACATGTAGGCTTGAGAAGTGTTCAACATGCCTCTTTTATGAGTATCACCTTAGTATCAGGCCATCTTGACCATTGGAAAAGTTTCATGAAGTTTGGTGCCAAGAAGTCACCTGAAATGATAAGTTATAACCTTTCTTGAATTGCTTCATCAGGTGAATGGGAATATGGGATGTCGACCAAACCTTGCTACCTTGCCCAAATGATTCTAATTGAACTCTACAACAAAAGTCATGAAACATTCATGTTGAGCAAATGTCAAGAAAATGCCTCAATCGGTCTAAAACTCTATTTTAGGGTTTATCGTGATGCTGCTTTGACCAAGATGAAACTATGATTTTGGGACTAGATATGAAGTTTGACCTTCAACAGAAATTGAAGTTTAAGTTATGCGTAGCAAACTTTGTTTTTGGATCAAGAGCCAAATCAGCTTGGAAATAAGTTAAACAGAGGCTCAAAGATTGAATCTGCTGCTGTTTTCCACCCCTTAAAAATATTCTAAGTCAAGGAGATGTCAATCGACCTCATTAGGTTGGCATGCCACATTCTTGCGATTTTGTTAAGCAACTTGACTTGATACCAAAATAAAAGTTGGAGATAATTCATTGAAGAAGAGCTCAGAAAAATTTGGACTCAGTTTGACGAGTTAAATTGGGATCCAACCGGGGAAAGCTTAATTCAGTTTAAACTGTTGATAGTGTCAACTGAGGGCCTAATTCCCCACTGGTCTAGAGCCCTAACAACCATGGCCACTTAAGCAAACCTATAGACCATCAGGAGTACAACAAACTTCATTTAAGGTCCAAGGCCCAAATCGGCCCATAGCTGGTCAAAAATCAGCGCCCACCTTACCCACATCGTCACCCGCCACGTGCTCGACGAAATGCCCAGGCGTCCTCCATACGCGAGAGTGCGCCCCACCATGGATGCCACGCGCCCCCACCTCCTCTGCAGGCACTACCGCCTTGATGTGGAACGCCCAAGCCCTCTCTCGACCTCCCTCACTCGCTCTCTCCGTCCTAGGCGCTCGTCCTCGCTCTCTGGCGCTTGCACTCGCTGGGCGCGGCCGCGTTCACCATGAACGGCCAGCAGATCTCTGCCACCGCTGCATCCTGCTACTCCACTCCTCTGAGGCACAAGGCAAGACCGCTACCACCTCTGCCTTTGCTTTCTCATTCGCCCCGCGCCGGTTGCTCGACCGCGTCACCGCCTATAGCTCGTTGCCACCGCAGCGCCTACCACCAGTGTTGCCTGTACGCGTGGCTAGGCAGCGTCGAGCCATCGCGAGGTGAGCCGAGGGCACCGGTAGGTGCGCCCTCCGCTAGGCCAACCATGGCTCCACAGCCACCGTCGCCGCCCCACCACTGGTCGGAGCCAGCCGGTCTTGGCCTTCTCTCTGCCCTTGCTCTGCTCGTTAAAGAAGAAGGGTGAAAGTGGAAATAAAAACCCTTTCTTGGTTCCAGATGCAAAATGCTCAGAGACATCAGTTTGCATAAAGTAATGTGTTTTAGATTTATCTTGCTCTCACATGTTTTCTTGCATTAGCAATTTGTCTTTTTTGTAATAATTAATCTATAAAACCTGAGCATGTGAAATTTGTGCAGTAGACATGTTTTGATAACATATACCACTCATAAAAGTCTCAACCCCAAACTAGTTGTTCTCATATAGTACAAAAATAATACATATGTTGCATTATTAAAGTAGAGGATGAATGTTGTGAGCATATATATGTATTTATTGTCATATGATACTTCTAGTAGCTATTCCTACATGCTATGATTGTTTGAATAGGATTCCAAGATATTTGGGTTAGCATATATGTCAAGAATATGTTAGTTTGTAGCAACTAAATGATAGATGAATGCAGTATGCCTCTGCTGTTTGAGCTATTTGTACAATTTTGGTTAAGAAATTAATTTCATGGTGATAATGACGATTTATGTGGATGTGTTGAATACAAAAGTTGCATATAATTTCCTTATCTTATTTTTTCTAAAATTTCATGATTTTAGGCCTTATGGTTTAGGAGTTATATATTTTAGAAGTTTGCTGTCAGGTTTTGCATGTCCTCTGGACAGATCTGAATGATTGTATTGTTTGGCTTATGTAAACATGGAATCATGTATTTGTGATAATATTAGAGTTGTAGTGCTTTTCCTAAGCTTTCTAAAATATCTAAGATCACTCTAGTGATTGCTATTCAAAGTGGAATGGCAGATTCTGTCCAGATCTGGACAGAGATGCCTTCTTGATGTTGTTTAACCTTGTTAGTTGTAGAATCATCTTAAGATGATAATAAGAAAGTTATAGATAACTTAATAATATTTCTATAAAGTTAAGGATCATGCTTGTTGGATGAATATAACTTGAGATATGCATTTCTAAATTTACTATCTTTTTTTGTCCTTAGTTGTATAAGCTCTGCTTCATGATGTATTTTGACCTTGTTAGTTGTTGAATCAGCTTTTGGTGTTAATAACAAAGTTTTATATAATTTTATTATCTTTCTAGAAAGTCTAGGATCACACTTTTTGCATGGCTATTACTCTGGGTATGGTTAAAACAAGTGACTGTGGTGCTCCTGTTTAGAACTATGTTTATACCTAAAATTGTTTGCTTCACCTTGCTTTGCTTTGTGTGTTGCTAAGTGTGGCTCATGCATGTGATGGTGTTAAGTTAATATACCTAAAACCTTACGAAACTTGTGTTATGCTTGGTGCTACCTTCCTTGCTATCCTAGCATGATAGGTTGTGTGATGCTTAATTAAGTAACGTGGAGTGCTTATATATGTTCGTTGTAACCTTGTGCTCATCTTGAATTCTTTTATGTGAAGCATCTCATATTGCCATTCTTCGCATTCATGCACTTGCATTATTACATCTCATCTAAGTATGCTAGATACACCACGTGAAGGATGTGATGTTGGAGCCGAACCCGAAGATGGAGTTTGGTGAATCTATCCAGAAGACGGAAGGACTAAGCAAGTGCCGAGATGGGAGATGCTCGCCAAGCGAGTGTCATCTTGCAAACACTAACCTAGTGTTGGATCCCATGCAAGCCCCGGAGCATTCTAAGCCTCCTATGTTTTTATAAATATCACTTGTGTCCTTTATGTTTGATGCATTAGGTTATAAGAGTTGAATTGGAAACACTTGATGCATAGAACTACCTTGTCCAGATAAATATACCTTTAACCCTGTGTAGGTACAGGGTCAAATATATGCTTAGCCATTCTTAGACCGGTACAAGTCGGGTAATTTCCTGTTACCTGCGAGATATAGGTGGATACTGAAGCACAGTTGGCTATATTTGCTATCGTGGAACAGAACCATGGGGTAATGTAACTTGAGGCTGGGCGGAGTCTATGTGTAGGTTGACTCATGTGATGTCATTTGTGCTGGTTAAGGACCGTACTATTGTTAGCACTTCTATCGAGATTGAACATATGCCTCTCACTTAGCTGGCCAAATAACTCATTCTAACCGCGAAGCTGAGTAGGTTAACTCAGGCCGGGCCCCGTTCTATAAGAGTGCGCACTCTGGATGGTAGTAAGGATGTGCGGGGAGACAGACGTGCGCCCAAGGGTAGGCTAGGCCTGAATGTCCTGGCAGCTGCTCATCCCTGATTGTGCGGCGTTGATTGAACCCACAGAATGTGGACCTGAGTTGTACCAAAGGTGACAGTTGATCTGGTCTGCCTGGGTTTGTGTTAGGAATAAATTTCCAGCTGGTTGAAATCAATTCGAACCGTTGTCTCTCCCGGACAGTGAGAAACTTGGCTAACTCCAACATCGTAGTAAGTGTATTATGGAATGATGGTTATGAAGAACATGGAATTACTACACCGGCTATGGTTATTATCGGTATGCTACTAAATGATATACCACATGTTTGGCACAGGTTACTTGCAAATCTAGAGATGAATAGCTGTAATAAACTTGAGGACCGAATTATAAAATGTATAGTTGAATTAGTGGTTTTTTATGCAAAATGTTGTCAAGCTAGCTCCACTTATAAATCCTTGCATGATCCTTGGTGTCACTTTATTTCTGGTTTATGACGAGTAAGTCTAGCTGAGTACATTCGAGTACTCAGGGTTTATCCCACCATGTTGCAGGTGAAATTCTTAGCCTGACGAAGATGGTGGCTAACCGCTGGTGTGCTCGGTGACTCTATATTTAATTCTCATCTATATGCTTTTCTCAGAGGAGGTCACTTATGCTAGCAATGTATTTAGAACTTATATTAATGTAATCATTTGAAAGCTATGTTGTTTCCCTTTAACCGGTTTTGAAACCCAAACTTGTACTATTATTTGTGAACCCATTTGTAATATTATTCCTGCTACAACTCTATGCATGTAATGTGTATTTGCTTAATCATGCAATCTTGGTTATGATATTGATTTATCGAGGTCCTTCGTGACACTCGGCGGACTACCGGATTTATATAAGTGAAAGTATGCACGCGTCAACATGTTAAATGGGGACAGCCGTACTGGATCTTGTATAAACTGGGTGGTTCTATCACATCACGCAGCCAGTCTTCAGCGACGATGGGGTCATCGTCGAAGCTATCAAAGGTAGGTGGCCACAGCTTGAGGAAACCCTCCAGCATCCTCGGGAAGTCATTGGGTGGACCTCCATTGCGGCGCAGTAGCCCCTCAGGCAGTGTCTCCATGAGACGCGTCTGGCGGTCCATCACCACAAACAGAAGAGGTGGTGGTGGAGCATTGTCGTCCCCAGGTGGAGCGTCCTCGCCCCTAGGCTGGGCTGCGCCTGGCACCTCTAGGATGGGCTCCTCCACGTGCTGCTCTCCAGTAGGCGGTACCTCCTCCCCAAGGTTGAGGGCAGTGTGGGCGGAAGCTCATCCTCCTCCACGGCCACGGCCACGACCATGACCATGGCCAGCGGGCATAGGGGACGGGGAGCGACGGTTCAGACGTTCTGAACAGCGACACAACATCTTTGCTGCAAATGTTAGGTCACAAGTTATTATCAAGTGGTTAGGTGATTCATTATCAATTTAATTCTAGCCATACACTCAAACAAAGAAGCAAGAACAACTATAAGAAGCTTTAAGATCCAAGCATTCATTACATGACTTTATTATATGGCAATGTCTCCAGTAGCTACACTAGAAGACTCGTGGGAAATCGCACTACACATAGGTAGGCTCCAAAAGAGGGACATTCTACTCTACTCCTGAAAGTGAGTCATGTCTCATAGCCACGCAGGGCTCATCATCAACACTATGACTACTACATTATTAGAGCAGCACTAGGAAGCTAACTCTGACTAGGTGGTGGTGAAGTGCTAGCATCCATCTCCTGGAGCTCTGCATCGGTACGGTGCATCCTCAAGATGTACTCCAGGGCCTTCTCCAACTGCTCGGTCTTTGGGGCCTCGGGGTAGTCCTCGGATGGGCATGCCTTTAGATTGAACTTAGTGGGCTCAACCCAGAAGGACTCCTTGTGTGGCCTCTTGCGCGACTTAGGTGGTAGGAACTTCTACATCTCCTTAAACTCCTTGACCCACCTGATGTCGGCGTCAACCCATGCCTAGCTTATCTTGTCTGCCCTATCCTTCTAGAACTCTATGTACTTCATGTACTCAATGAGGTGACGCTGGTTGTGAGCGGTGTTAATGCTCAACTAAACCACATCCCTCTCCAACATGTTGCAACGGCTCTCCAGCATCATCTTTCTGAAGCCATACCTCTTCTCCCTCTTAGTGTGATCCCTCAGGCACCTCTTCTTATGCTCGAGGGCATCCTCAAGCCCATACACCTTGTAGTCCAAGTAGTCATTGCGGAGCCCAAAGTCTCTAGCCTTATCTCTTAGATCTGCAATCTCCTCATTCAGCTTGCTCTCACGTGCCTTGTAGTAGGCCTCCATGCGGTCGTAACCTCACGCTCAACATGGATGGTCTCCTTGAGTACCTCCTTGTTATTCTCATCCTCCAGGAAGGCCTCGTCGGCCTAGAACAGCATGTCTCGGTACCGATGGTTCTGTGACGCGACCTCCATAATGTACCTATCCTGGCAGAGGATATACTGTCTAGACACCTAAAGGCAAGGGCCCTCCTCGGCATAGACAGTCTACTCAATGGCCAAGACCTACCTCCTGGTACTCTAGGTGAGGTCTAGGGCTCAGGGAAGCAAGCGGTATGGTCCCCTATTGAGGTGCTCATGCGCGTCATGCATCACGCGACGAAGGGCCGAACGCGAAACGGACTAGACACAAGCTGCAATGGAGGTCTCCACCTATAGCTCCTACAGGGTCTCACTAGCAGGAACCCTGAGGTGGACGATGATGTGGCCCTATAGTCCATCGAGTCCTGGCTCGCCACGACAGACATACTCAACCTACTTGGTAGGAACCCCAAGCTCCTCAAGGACATCATAGAGCACCTGAGCAAAACCCTTGTAGCTCAGACCATCGACAGGAAGCTCAACTGCGGGTGCCATCTGCAAATCGGTCCAAAAAGGGGATCAGCAGATTAGAAAAAGAGGTAAGCCATGCATAAAAAATGCAAGGTCGGTACATATAACTGAAAAAGACAAGTTCCACTCCTAATTCTATCGTCCAAACCTATGGGTCTCATCCTAGGGTCAAGTATGGTTCTGATACCAACTGAAACGATCCCGATTTCCTCGAAGGGAAATCCACGGATTCGAAGTATAATGTGATAGTCTCAGGTGATCATTCCATCACATTATCCAATAACAGTCGATACCATAGTCATACATCGAATACATGTCTTAAAGAGAGTACAAATAGCAAGGTTTACTCATTATTACATTACCACTTGGCGGAATCACTCAGAGCATGCAGCAACTAGAATAACATCAAGTACAACGGCAGCAGGCGTCAACTCCAACTGCACGAACCAAACTTGAGCGCAGAAAAAGATCTCTAATCCTCCCAACTGTCTCCCTGGTAGTCGTACTCAGACTCAGAACCTGCCAAACAATTATTAGTACGATTTGTACCGGCCACTGGTTCCCACCCTATGCTTTGCATTTGCTTTGTGGTAGTGGAATGCAAGGGTAGAGCAAAAGACCTATTTTGTGGTTGTAGTTTCCTCAGCGAGTATGTCAAGTTTTTAATAATAATACATCAAGTTTTTACCCATCTCATCCACACGTTCTCCCATCCCCATCACACATCTCACCACTCTCACACTCTCTAGGCGATAAGGACGACTCCCTCTCGTGCCTTGCCTCATAGGCCAAAGCCAAAATCCAACACAAGAACCCAGGGGGAGAGAAGAAAGGACTCCACTCACTAATCAAGGGAAGCGTAGGTCATAGGAATGTCCATATCTGAGGACGCGGCTATACGTATAGATCGATCAACTCTGCAGAGCGTGTACACCTGGAACCACAAGATCATCATCATTGGTGGTGCCCCACCTAGGCTAATACCGGGCTACCTTCCAACCGGTGCGATGCCACCGCACCACTCAGCCCTGGGCCACCCCGGAGTCCACCAAAATGTTGAGACTGTGAGACATAGTGTCGGGCCCCAGAGGTCACTACGCTATCTTAGGAGGGTGTGGGTCTCACGCCTGTACCTCCCTACACTATCCACTTCCAACCTAGTAGTAGTGGCACCGTCCTAGCTGGTCAGCATCCGTCCCCCGCCTATTCAGGAACAACTGGCGTGCATGTAGGGTTCTATGATCCGGTTCTCTTGACATACTAGTCCTTAGGGGGACCGGATAGGATATCTTCACAAGGGGAAAACCAATGCCCCATGCCTCGACGGCACCTCCATCCTGGGGCTTCATCCCACAAAGACACTCCACCCTAAGATCTCATCTCACATGCACCCGCCACAGGTACCTCTCATAGGGGATGCCCAAGTCGCACCCCCTGGCAAGACTCGTCGTAAGATCCTGCCCGATCGACTCAACCCTCACCACACACCCAAGACGTACGCCAAGATCTACTCGGTTGTTACCACATTATCGGCACCAAGTGCCTTAACCACTCACAAACAACCCTCCACCAAACATCACATCACAGATATAATGCGTAGTAGAAGCAGTAGCAAGTAAGTAAGTGAGCATCTAGCCTAACAACGGGTGTGCAGGGGTATAGGTTGTGACAAGGTAATGGCTCACAAGCAATTCTACCATGCAACCTATCACAGATCATTTACATAAAATAAAGCACTAGCATCTACATTATAGCATGTCTAATAGGATTCTACGATGTTGGGTGGGACGTGGCACCTGGCAGGTCATCTCCAAGCTCCTCAGTGTAGTCGGGGTCGTGCTCCTCAGTCTACGGCTCCTCCGGGTCTGTCAAACGAGACATATAGCCACAATAAGCGACTCCTATAGATGATCACAAAGAAGCAATAGAAATTCAAAATATCCAAATGCACTCAAACATAAGCCTATGATGTAGAGCTCATTTTTAGAAAAAAAAATTGGACTTTGGTTTCGTATTTTTCTGAAGTTGTATGAATTTTCTATAAATTTTCCAAGTTTAAATCATATTTTTAAAAAGAAAAAGAAATGGAAAATCCAGGGCTTGACACGTGGCAGCACAGGATTGGTTGAAGTGGCGTGGGGCACTAACAGGTGGGACCGGGTCAACGGTCAGCATTGACTGGTCAACGATCAATGTTGACCAGGCTCGGACTGGGTTTAGCGGGCCGGATAACAGGCAGAGTTGGGCGGGGTTGGGTCGGTCTGGCCCAAACACATGTCGCGGAGGCTAGGCGGCCACATGGCGCAAGTGGGCTGCTGCTAGGCTCGGGTCCACGGGGCTGGTCCATGGTGGGCAACACGGTGCGGGTCCATGGACCGCAGGCAAGGTCGCGCGGTGGACTGCGTCCACTCCTCCCTCTCCTCTCTCTAGCTCATAGTGCGCCGAGTGCACGGGGTGGTAGCGGCGTAGCGGCTCCCTCTCTCTTTGTCTCATGGTGGCGCTCCTCGCTGGCGGCGAGCTCACGCGTTCTCGTGCTAGGGTGACTCGGCGAGGCTACTAGAAGGTTCTATGGCAACGCGAGCTCACGACGAACTCACTAAGGGGCTAAAGGCAGCGGCTTGGGGTCCTAGGTGGTCGACAAGGATGCCATGGCGGCGAACGACGACGCGGGAACGGAGGTGACGGTGTCCAGGGCTTCGTAAGGCTCCGGTGGGGGGTCCTTCAGCTTCCTGGTGCTCTAGTGAGCATGACAAGGGCACTAGATGAAGCTCTAGGGGCTCCAGTGAGGTTGGCCATGGTGGCTGCGGCTCGGCAGCGACGGCGGGCTATGGTGAGGTGGCTGCGGCCACAATCGGAGCCAAAAGTGGCTCTTTTCCTTCAATTGGGTCGTGGGGAGGCTAATCAGCCTACCGTCGGTGACCAAAAAGCGCGGCAGAGTCCACACCACGGCGAGGTGCACGGTGGAGCTCCGACGAGCTTGTGGCTATGGCCAAACAAGGCAAGGCGAGGCTTTCCGTTCAACTAGCTACACGACGAGGTGCACCGGGTCACGATGAACATCAATAGCCAAATCTCATCACGCGAGGCGGCCAGAGTTGGCCGGATCGTCCCCGGCACGGCAGTAACATGGGCGCGCGGTGGTCCTGCGAGGCGGACACGACCAGCGGCCCTCAGGGCTTCTCTTCTTCCATCTAGTGCACGATGTGTCCCTTGGCGAGGTGAAGCTTGCCGAGGTATCCCTCTTGACTCTACCGGTGAGAGGTGGCCGGAACAAGGCAGCGACGCGGCGAACACTGGCCATGGTGACCACGGCAGATGCGCTGTGTTGGCGTCGGCGTTCCCGAGCACCAGTGGCTCGGCAAGGCCAGGCCTCAGCTCGTGTGCATGCGCGCATGTGTGTGTAGAGCAACACAACGGTGAAAAAGGCCAACATTTAGCCCTCCCAAGGGGCAGAACACGGCGGTGCGGCATGGCGTGTCCATGGCGGCGAGCATGGGGGCTTCGGGTGCTCACCGGCGGTGGTGGGGTAGATAGGCTGGGGGTGCGGTCGCGAGTCGAGGTAGTGGCAAGTCGGGGCAGTGCAGGGAGAACCACAACATCGGTGTAGCCGATCGGAGCGGTGTCCTCCGTTCCGGTGGCTCGGGCTCCTCCCTCCCTCCTTCTCCTTCCTTCTCCCTTCTCTTCTCTGGCTTGGCGTGTGGTTGGTGAAGCCACCAGTGGCCGCGGGGTGGATAGGGAAGGGCTAGGGCACCGGCTCGAGGCGTTTATAGTCCGAGCTCGGCCATGGCGGCCAGTGAACGGCGGATGGAGGGGATGGGGGTACGTGGAGGGTGATCAAGGGCTTCGACTTAGGTTTTTGGGAGCGCGGGGTGGTGGCACGGGCACAGGCGCCTCCAATTTTGAATCCCAGGTGGTCAAGGCGAGGACGGGCAGTGTCAAGGGCGCGGGTCCACGCACGACGTCATGCACATCGTGACGCCGGCTGTGGAGGCGAGGCGCGCTGGGGCTGTGGACGTGGCGCGCATCCTCGCGTTGGAGCGCAACAGCCAGGGGCGCAGACGGCCAGGGCGTACTGGAGACCACGAGATTCCCCCGGTTGCCGGTGCTCTGCTTTTGGAAAAGCAGAGGAAGGGCGGGGGTTGGGGATGACAAGCGGGGCCTGGCTATCAGCGGTAGGGGAGAAGACAACAACGGCGCGTCGCGACGCGGGCGGGCGCAACGTGGGCTGCTGCTGAGCCGACTCAGCCACACGCGGGCGCAGGCGTGCGCGGGAGGGAGCTAGGCCGCGTTGCTAGGCTGGTGGCGATGCGCACTCAGGAGCAGGGCTGGGCCGCGGCGTTGGCTAGGCTGCTTTGGCCTTTCTATTTATTTCCCCTTTTCTAATTCCTTTTCTATTTCCATTTCTATTTCTATGCTATACCTTGGACTTCTATACATGTATACATGTGTTGCCAAGAATGTACACATCCTTATGGGGTCCACTAGGGGTCAACTAGGTTATTAGGGTCAAAGCCAAGGGTCAGCAACACACACACACAAGTTTGATGAAAAGGTTTAGTTGATTTTATTACATCACATAAAATCAAGAAGATGCAACTCACATCTTGTTTTAAATATGCAAATGCTCAACCATGCTAACTCACAGTCCCTATCAGCCATACCCATACACAGCCAAGACCCATCAAAGGAAAAGTTCAATTCAATGAAATAGAAGAAAAGCATTGTTGATACAAAGCATCAGATTATACACAATGCTGTCATAGACTACTCCCAAATGTCATTTAGTTGAACACCCCTAACAGAAGAGAGCAACAATTTCTTTGAAGACCAACATACACTTCTCCCACCACATAAGCCATTACATCTCTACACGAAACCTCGTCAACGATGCTTCGCTCCTTTTGTGTTGGTGAATCAACTCTTATGCCACACCTGTAAAATCCCCCAAAACAACCGAACCCCATGTATAACCTGTATATCATGTAAAAAAAGAAATTTAACTAGCCCAAATCCTGTCCAATCTGTCAACACTCTTCCGACCACAGTCCAACTGCTCAATGTTCCTCTTTGGCCTCTCGAAGATGTCAACACTTCTCCTGGATTTCTCAAACTGATCAAATGATATCTTTAGCTTGTCTACCTTCTCGACATTGCTATATCTATGTTCAGTGTTTCTCGTCCTATCTCGAGTTGACCTTGATTTTTCCCTTTGGTCTGTGCTCTTTCGCGAGGGTTCAAAGAAATCGGTGTTCTTCTGCGAGGGTTCAATCCGGTCCCCACTTTCCCTCCAGGCTTGCCTATGGGATGGCGATTTCTCTACCGTGTGGAAAAATTTCTTGAGGTGCTGGATGTATTCCGGGAAGAGCTCCAAATCACAGTGCTTCCCTCCCCTGAGCCATAAGGGCTCATATTTCTCTTTGCAAAGTTCCCAAAGTTGTTTACCATGAGACCAATCCACCACTTCATCAGCAGTTCCCTACAATTCAGCAAGAGCTATCAACACCAGTATTAAATCAAATAACATGCATAGTTTGAACAAATTAAACCAAGAAATGTTCAAGTTAATGTGAAAAAAATGTTGCACTAAATTCGCCCACAATTAAATTGCACCGCTCCATCAGGGGTAAATTACAATTCGATTCCCTGTAAAGTTCCCATATATTCCACATGCACAGCAGTACCTGCAATTAGTTGTGTGCTCCAGCACACAAGCTCAGACCACATAAAGGTCATTACATATATTATTGAATGTGCCATTCAAATGGCATGACTTGCAAGGGTCTGATGCAGTTGATTGCAAATGAAAAAAAAAGGCTGTGTGGCTATGTATATTAGGCATTATGATTTGTGTAACCAATTATTATGCTCCAAGCAACACCCACCTGGTTTCAAGAGTACAGATTATGTGATTGAGAAAACACACTCCATAACACAAATAAAGACTATGTGGATATGGGTTCCTAACCCACAGAACTTCACACAGATTACATACACATCTATTCAGCCATTACTCCCTCCATACCAGTATGTTTGTCTATAGCCTCAGGAGAAGACATTTCACAATGTCCATGAAGATATCAAAAGTGTAGTTATCATGACATTTCGATCATGATCCCTAATTAAATGTTTCAAAAGAAGAGTAGTACTTGTATCATATTATTTAATATGGTATGGATCGTTATTTCACAAGGACTTTTACTTGGAACTAGTTTTTCATTGGTTAGTGCACATGGCATGCGATGCACAAATATAGTGGAACAAGAGGGAGTACCCACTCCCAAACAGAATGCACACAAAAGTATGTCAAACTTTAATATCAGAAAATCTGTGGATTGCTCCCTCCGTCTCGGAAAGATAAGTGTATTTTGACAACAAAGAAAAGTCATACAAAGTAGATTTGGGCCCTTAATCTCTTACAATGTGTTGTCATTTGCAAAAGAATCAATTTTATCTCAAAGGCACTTTGGATACAAATCTATTGATGCAAGTTTTAATGTCCTAAACTTGTATATAATTTGATTACTTGTTGGTCAAAGTTTGTAAAATTTGACATTTCCCTAGACAAAATACACCTATCATTCTGGGATGGAGGGGGTATAGCATCAAACTATTTGTGACGACAACAGATACTTTCATCACTTGCCCAACAAAGGTGACCTCCAGTGCCTAGAAGCATGCAGAGGACATGTGAACCCAAAAGGGTTATGCATCGTGTATCACATTGCCTATATGTGTTCAGATAGTTCACATGTTATAGGTCATGGTTGGTCCAGTGGTTTATGTTCTAACAAATTTTGAAGGAAAAATATATTCAAGCCACAGATTCCAGATTGAAGAAAATTACAACGTTTTCTTAAATGATTCTCATTTCTGTGAAGTTAATGCTAGGGGACAATCAATGTAAGTACTGATTTAGGACCAAAATTTTATTCAACATTCTATTAAATGTCTTGTTTGGCTTGATCCAAGATTCAGATACTAAGTTTGATATCGCGCTACTTCAACTCCACAAACTGCACTGCTAGAATGCAACATAATCATAACTTTTTTGTAGAATACGCAAGAGAGCTGCGTATCATTGCATTAAGGAGATAGCAAATAAATCACAACAAACCAACCACGCTCACATAAACACACTCTTAAACTCAATCTACAGACTAGTAGAGACACTACAAAACAACTCAATGAGTGCATGTTGTTGTTTTGCATGAGTCAATGACGATAGCTAGGGCATTTACTTGCACTGTTAACACCAGAAGACCACTAGTTGATACATTCAATGCAACACGGGACCAAAGCATCTCAAGGGTATACAGGTGAAGCAAAAGGGTTTCAGAAAAAAGAAATGGCAAGGCCACAAATTGAAAGTGAGAGCACTGAGATAATAAACTTCCAATATTTTAGTGTGCAGTTATTGCTATCTACTTATATCAAATAATATCTTGTGTCTAGCATAACAATCTAGATATTCAAGAAAACATCAAATTTAACAAATCATTTGCACTTGTCCTAATATCCAGATGAGGCTTTTTTTCGTGTGACGCAGGAGAGCTGCGTGTCATTTCATTAAGATAGGAGACAGATGAGGCTTATTTAACAATAAAAAAATTCAAGAGAACAGCAAATTTAACAAATTCATGGCCTTCATATATAATGAGGCTTTCAATAGATAAGAATTACATCCCCTCAGCACACTGAACTATCTTTTTTAGATTGGTGGGATAGAGTGAGTAGTGCTACTAGTGACATAATATTGCAAGGAATCAATTCTCTCATAATTCTTGGAGCATGGGCTGTATGGACTCATCGCAACAGCTGTGTTTTTGATGGAGCAGCCCCTGATATTGCAAGAGCTCTGACCAATGCTGGAGAAGAGCGAAAACTATGGTCGTTGGCTGGGGCTCGAGGAATTTCCCTCCTGACTGCCCCCCATTCAGAAAGTTAGGATCCTAATGCTGCTGTTGGTCGCCCTTTGAAACAGACACGGGCACGCTTGTATCCTAAGGATCAGAGAGTTTGGGGGAGTTTTTGTGTGAGTTGGTGTGAGTGTGAGGGCTTGCCTTTTTGGCTGGTCTGGGTGTGTTGTATGGGTTATTTCCCATTTTTACTTCTTAATATAATGATGCACATATAGCTATTATCCACAACTTATCCAGTTATCAAGAAGACACCTAGATGTTGAAAGTAAGAACTACATGGATGACGATATACCAAACCTGAAAATAGTGCTTTCAGTCTGACAAATTAAAAGTACATGATAGACCAAAGTAACAAGTAGTGTGTTGCATGATACTATGTAGTATGTAGCATTTAGTTGAATCACACAAAACAGAGCAACAAATAGGGATGTAATCATTGCAGCCCTATTCGTTTCGCTGAAAAGCCAGGCTGAAAAGTACTGTTCGCTGATTTATTGGTTCGCTGATTTGTTGTGAGAGAAAAACATTGTACCATGGCTGATAAGTTCAAACGAACAGGGGCTCATAAACTACAATCAAATAATATAAAAATTCTCAAACATGTTTTTTTATAAGCAAAATTCAGAAATCATATTCACCAAAGCTTAAAACTATTTAGGAATGGTATACAATAAACTTAGATACTTCAGCACTTGTGAGTAATCCAAATATCAGGTGGGAATGCAAGCTGATGCACAAGCTAACAACTTTATTCATGTAATCCGACTTTAAGGTTTTATGTCTGCTTTTATAAAACATAATTGAAATAATTCTCATATAGCAAAAAGAAACAATTGAGAAGCACACATACATATGGAACACAACACCACACCTAGCTATGAATTGTCAAATAAAATTTCAGAAAGAGAGAAAAATGTAAGATGAAGATACACTTACATGTATAATGAGCACAGGACATGTAACTTGAGGGATTTTATCAATATTCTGGAAGCAAATGAACAACAGAGAACTGTCAGTATAAAATAGAGATATAGCAGGACAGGAGTAGTTATAATTCAAGTTCCTGAATTTTTAGAAATTTTCAGGTAACAATCTTACACAAACAACTAGTACAACTAAAAGGACAACTCACAAGAGACAACAACAACAACAACAACAACAACAAATCCTTTAAGTCCCAAACAAGTTGGGGTAGGCTAGAGTTGAAACCCAACAGAAGCAATCAAGGTTCAGGCACGTGAATAACAGCTCACAAGAGACAATTTACTTTTTTTCTATAGCCAAACAATGACAAAATTGCATGTTACCTGAACAACAACAAAAAATCAGGCACCTAAGATATAGAAGCGGATAAGATAACTCAATGTTGAATGACGCAATTAACAGATGACAACAAACCTTGTAGATGTCAAACCAATATGTGCGCTTCACAGGATACATAACTCTCAGCCCTGACAATATAGGACTATGCAGGACAACAGCTCGCAGCTGAGGCAAACGACTGGCCAAATCTACAGTAGGCCCACTTCCAACAGATTGTCCATAAAGAATTATTTCTTCTTCCTTGGCACCAAAGTTCTCTATGAGGCACTTGTAAGCTGCCTCTATGTCAGCATAAGTATTGTGTTCACTCGGCTAAAATGGGACAGCGCAAACACTTAGCAAAGCAGACACTTAGTTTCGTTATGAAAAATAACATTGCTCATCTTCAAGACTTCAACATACCTTTCCTGACGATTGCCCATATCCTGAATAGTCATACCTGCGTAGTTTCAAAGTTACTATTAGCCACTGATTACAGGAAAATCAAGTAACAAGTTGCATATGCTGTATTGTTTACAAAGTAACATTTTTTCCTCAAACGCATGCTGCATTGTTTACAAAGTAAAACTTTTTCCCCTCAAATGCACAGGAGAGCTGCATGTCATTCCATTAGAGAAGAATGAAGATTACAAACCCACACACATACACCTAACACACACCACACTGTGCTAACAGCAACACACATCACAAAAGAAAAGAAACGATCACCAAAATCTGTGCAGTGGGATTCCTAAAATGGCATCCAGAGGATGCCAAACTGGCAAGCCATGGCAGCACACCGCAAAACCGCCTCCTCACAATCATGCTCACGCTTAGAGTGGCACTGTGGAACGCTAAGTCATTTAAGATGTTTCCAATTTACCAAGCTACCATGATCAAACTGTTGAGCCTTTTCCTGTAAACCTTTCCTATAAGATTGGTCATGCAACACCACAATCTGGAGTCCCATGTCCAACTGCAGCCACATTCCCTGCAACCCAATTTTCTTGAAGATGACTAACCACACTTGTCGAGCCACCACACAAGAGACAAGCAAACGCTGAATTCATTTCATTGGCTTGACCACAGCGGGGACAGGATGCTAGGTGAGGCAAGGCAAGCCATGCTTGAAAATCTATCCATGGTCCAACATCGATTAAGCACAGCCAGCATGTGCTCTCTATCACATACGATCATCATGCAAATGAAGTCATAGCTTGAGCTCCAGCTATGCGTAAATACTTTATTTTCCTAACTTTATTTTATGCATGCAAAAGAAACACACATACAAGTTTGTCCGTCAACAACCTTTCAATTTTAGGAAGTCATTATAAGACAATATGACTGTGTTCAAGTTCCTTTAGTATCTAGAGATAAATGAGATAAACAGAGGCACCAAACTTTCCTAAACATGAAGGACTTTACAGATCAATAATCATTCATCAATGAACTTCCCAGAAAGGAAATAATGACGCACCACAGAACTATCTCAATGAGCAAGCAAGCACTACCAAGGCATAAGATGCCAAAACAAAACTCTATCAAACAGTCCCACCCATAATGTAAAAGAATGTAGTTTTAGACACAGCATAAATGAAATCTATTTTGAGCCCCATGAAGATGATTCAATAATGGAGACATATCCAGACAATGATTTGCCATGAAATTAGTATATGGGTCTCCATCATCCATATTGTGGTTATGTTTTGGCAAGAAATCGTCTGGACAAGAAATGCAGTCTGAGATAAAGCATTTGAAATGTTTAATTAATATAAAAGGGATCAATTTAGCAATGACAAAAACCTCTCTAGAGCGCCATTGAATCTGTAAGTGCAGGGTAACAAGGACACAGCTGATAGCTTCTTTCTGTCCTACCAAAAAGTGAAGGCCCAACCACTCAAAAGAATACACTATAAATCAACTTTGGCCCTTTTGCCCTATGACTGAATCACTGCCCAAATTTTATCCTTACAGAAACACAGCCTAGCACATCTAGAATCTCGATCATGTGCAAAGAGAACCCTGAATATACACCAGTAATGCACCACACAGTAACCGATGAGCCAAGTCTACAAGAATGAGTTCCTTTTCATTGACCACGAGAAACTACATCTATTTCATATCAAACAAACCATCAGTGATTTCCCTTGGATAGGATAAGTAAACTTCCTCATAAATGCACAGGATCAACTGGTCAACCACAACAAGAATTGTGGAATGGAAGAGAAGTATCAGATTGCAGGCATCCTACACCACTGACCAAAAAAAAATCCTAAGAAAAAACCACTCCCTCGATCCTGAAAAGAGTGCAATTCTATCTAGCATAGTAACAAGTGAAACTATTTCGAATTTGATCGAGTTTAGAAAAAAGAAAGCATCAATATTTTATACCAAATAAGTGTCATTGTATTCATCATGGAATATATTTTCATAGAATACTGTTTGATGTCTTAAATAGTGGTACTATTTTCTATAAATTTGGTCAAACTTTCAAAAGTTGAGTATAGACAGAATTAGAACTAGATCTTACGTCTTTTCAGGACGTCTTTTCAGGACGGAGGTAGTAGTACATCGCAGTATAGCACACATTTGAGAAAAGCTAACAAAGCAGAAACTAGTATCATCATATCAGTCCGACTGCCCTGCGCAAGATTTTTTTTTTCTTCATCTTCTTCTTCAAGAAAAGCTGCAATACCAAACCCCAAGACAGCCAGGCAGGATCTTCGCTGTGCAGAAGTTTCAGCCCAGTAGCTCAACATCCCATGCTGTAATTCTAGAAAAAGAAATAGAAAGAAGACGAACTCCTTAAAAAATTCGTTTCCATCCCAAATATAAGAAATCCCAAATACAGATTCCGAAATATAAAAGAATTTCAGCAACTTCACTCACAAATAACACAAAAATCGAGGCATCGAACCAGATATCACGCCATGTATATGTATATCCCCAGTTACGCGAAAGCAAGACCCAATCCTATTATGAACAAGGAAATCTTCGCAAGAAAAAAAAAAGAACAAGGAAATGGATATTCCCACACTCAAAGAAGATCACGGGAAACAAACGGGGACAAAGCAAAGGAAAGTTAGGCAAGCATACCAAAAACATGGAATTCCGCCCAAACTTAGTAAAATCTGAACACACTAGGGAGAAAGAGGAAAGAATTTGGCGTCAGAACACAAGATTTCACACATCGACGGTGACAAATCGAGGAACGCCTGAGCCCAGGACTAGCCGCCAAGACACGCATGCCCAAGAGCATCCATGGACCACGGGATCACGCCAAACAGAAAAGGAGAAGCAAGCTACGTGAAGCTATTACACTTGGAGGGAAAGCAATCAGGCGATAGGCGGGCCAATCCTCACCCGAGGATGTTAACGCGGAGGTTGAAGGACAGGTGCAGGAAGAGCTGGTAGAGGTGGCCCAGGTCAGCGGCGTTGCCGTGGGAATAGAGCACCGTGGACGCGGCGTCCGGGTGGCGTACGTACATCGCCGCCAGCGTGTTCCCCTTGCGGGTGCGGAGGCGCAGCAACTCGACGTTCTCCCGGTGCGGCTGGCCGCTGAGCGTGGTGACCCCCGCACCGGCGTCCTCCACCAGCGCGTACGACGGCGGTGTCGGCGGGAAGAAGGCCATCTTCGCCGCCACACTCGAGGTCACCCCTCCCATCCCGATCCGTCCCTCCTCGGTATCTCTCTCGCTTATTCGCTCACTGAGCGTGGTGACTTTCTATCTTGATAGTCGATAGGGAGCTAGCTGGCCAGCTTGCGAAGGCTTCTTGTTTTTCCCCCTCTCCTCGTTGGTTGGGCTTCCCCCTTTTCGCGTGGTCGATGGTTTGGTACCCGTGACACGTGAGACGGGGGAGTGGGTGGTCCCCGTGGTGGGGGTGGGGACGGGAGCGAGCGCCAGCTGCGCGGTGTGTGCCATGGTGTGAGTGTGGTAAAACACATGATTCAGGCCCCACCGTTCCACCAAGAGCAATGTACATGGATAAAGGGGCAGTGGACAATATGTCAGTAGTCTATAGTTAATTTTTAGATACACAACGTGGGATTATATAGATATAAAGGACCCAACAGCAAATAAAAAAAATCGTCAACACCAACTGTCACGCATCTTGAGAAATGCTCCTATCTCGAGCACATGTTCGGTCTTCTGTCTCCGCCATCCTTTTTTCCACGCCGCCGCCGCCTCCGCCTGTCTCCTCCGCGCCATAGCGACCTGCCTCCACCCAAAATCGATATTTTTCATCTCGAATCAGCATCTGCGCCATCTCGAATCACCCTACGCACGGATGGACGGGGTGGCGACCTCGCTACCACACAGTGGCCTCCCTACCCGACGGTGGCCTCCCTACCCGCACAAACTTCAAGGGCGGTGGCCTCCCTTTCACGAGTGGATGGTCGCCGTCGCAAGGGGAAACGATGAGAGACTCCACGCCCTCCTCTTTCCTTCTCTGCGCAAATGAATTTCCCTGAGCTCATGGAGGTAAGATCCGGGCTGGATTGAGGGCTTGCGTGTCAATTTTGTGTTTGTGGATCAGCTGCTCGTCTATCTCGCCGGAAGCAACAGAAGCGCTGAAGGCGAAGGAGGAAGATAGAGAAATAAATATTTGTTTATGCTTATGGGCGATCCGTAGCCATATGGTCGACTTTAGCTCTTGTAAGAAAAATGAACCATTCGCCCATTTAGTTTAGATTTTGGTGTTTGATGATTACCATAATCATTGGACTAATATCATTTACTAGTGTTTTTAGTTATAGTTCGAAGGGTGTAAAAGTGGCTTGGACATAGGCAAACTGATGATCCGGATGATCAATACCTCAAGCAAAACATTAGAAGACTTGTCAAAGACCTAAAAGATCAAGCAAAGTCCAAGGCACGAGAATGAAACTAAGCCGGACACAAGAATCGTGAAGAAACAAGTGAAAAAAGGGTTATGTGAGCGTCGGACCCTATGGTCGTCGGACCATCAGAGGCAGAGTTCAACAGGTCACCAAATCCTAGATCTAGCATCGACAGAAGCATCAGACCCAAGGTGGACAGGGCGTCAGACCAAATGGTCCCACTATTCACAGGGTAGAAAGGAAATAGAGGCTTCGGACCCTGGCAACAGTGCCAGTGTCGAACCAACAGGGTGCACAATCCGACGGGTTCCAGAGAGCTCTCAAGAGGGGTTGGGCATCAGACCGAGTCCAGAGGAAGGTGTCGGACCGTCCAAGGATAAGGGCCCAGCCGTCAGTGAGACCGAGACGGCAACGATCAGCTCAGGAGCAGCAACGGCTAGCTTCAACGGTCACCTGCAGAAAGCGTCGGACACTAACAGGCATTGGTTCGATGGTTTGTTCTGGTCTGGTCTGATGGTGCGTAGTGGAGTATTCCAAGCTAGCTAGCTCATTGCTTGGGGCTATAAATATGTGCTCAAATAGGACAAATGAAGTGTGTAGGAACTAAGAATCATACCAAGGGAGGTGCTACTCCATTCTAGTGCTCTTTCCCACATAAGTGCTTAAGGAATGACTTGGTGATTAGCAGAGGTGCTTTGCAAAGTGCTTAGGCTAGTTAGACTATGCTTATGCACTTGCCTAGGCTTAGGCTTAGTAGTTAGTCAGGTTTGCATACCTCGGAAGAAGAAGGTGCTTTTGCGTACCGTGTTTCTACTTGGTGGGGCTTGTAGTCTTGTGAGACCACACCAACCACATTTGTGGTGTGTCTGCCACCGTATACCAGATGGAACAAGGCCCACGATATTTTGGTCGAAAGCTTGATGGTGGAGACGGCGGGGAACATCCGTGAGAGTCTTGCCGGAAGGCACATCGGAGACCCACTTGCGCATGGGGAAGGCTTCAGGCTATCCATGGAGTTACTCGACCAGAAGCTTGACCCTTGCGAGGGCATCCTTGCGAGGGGCTCCAACGAGGACTAGGGGGAAGCTTGCACTCTTCTTGATACCTCGATAAAAATACCATAGTCACCAACGGGAGTTTGCATCTCTACCTTAGTTAAGCTTCCGCATTTACATTGTTACCTTGTGTTGACGGCAAAAACAGTCACCTCGCCGTCGCACATGCAGCAAGCCGGAAGAAGCCGCACGCATCAGATCCTGAGATCTCCTAGGGCTTGGGGAACACAGGATCGGATGGTCATGACCTGAGGCGTGCCAGTCAATTTGACCCTGCAATTGACAAGGAGGAAAGATTGATTAGTAATTTAAGGTGGAACATGCCGGTGTTTATTCTAGATAGTTCCAAATATGCGGCTGAGTAGCCAGCGAGGTGAGGCTATGGACTAAAGAGTCGATATCTAGCAAGTTCATGATGTAATGCAAATAAAATGAGCATTATCAACAATTATCAGGTATTAATTGTGTAGATCCTAACAGCCGATGATCATGAAAACATGCAAAAGTATAAAAGATAGGTGTGAAAGCATTTAACATTAATTGAGGATCATGCTAGCTTTTAATTAGGATAAAAACAAATACAAGCATTAAAATAGCCAATGTTTCCTCAATGAGCAGGCTATCGGCTAAATAGCAGATTCCAGTGGTTTATGTTGTACGACGTGCAAACATTCATCCATTGGATATAAATAAATCTACAAACTAACTAAACCCAATCTATTGTACCGCCAACAAATCGAATCAGCTGATGCAGCATTGACGGTAGGACCCTAGATCAGAGACTAGCAATTGATAGATCTACTCATATTTAATGGGACCATGAAAGCGCGTTATACACGTGAAGGCACGGGCGATCGGCTAAATAGCCGATGCAAACATAGCATGCAGTCAGAGGCTATGTTTGACCATAAGCGAACTTGTTGATTGATAATTTTTGATCTATAGTGCTAACAGTGGGGGTCGACCGGATCGATGGCAGCCATAATAGCAGTTCTAGACTAGATTTTATCAACTAGCAAGCTTACTTAAGATCAAACATGCCCTGGCCACATGCTACCTTCGATCAAGATTGGAATAAAACGACTAATTTAGCTAAAACCATCATCAAAGTGAGATCTAAACGAGATAAAGCGACGAGACGGTAGTTTGATAAGATATAAAGCCGATCCATTTCAACCTCGATAACTAATTCATATCAAGATTTGTAAGAGGTTGGCCGGACCGATACAGCCATACAAATATTGATAAGAATCGATAAGTAACTTGTACCAGGAGTCGCAAGAGGTCGGCCGGACCGATATAGCCTTACAATTAATGATAAAAGTTGATAACTAACTTATACCAAAGCTTACAAGAGGTCGCCTAGACCGATGCAGCCTTATAAACAAAAGTATAAATCGTGACAGTACTCACAAACAAACCGGAGGTCGACCGAACTAATGCAGCCCTGCTTGCCCGAAGAACTCGCCGAGATCTACACTACTCCTACTCCTAGGGTTGGCATAAGCCGAAAAGGAAAGGTACGAGTTTGTGATTGATCGTAGAGATGTCTATTACATTAGCCAGGGTTCAATATTTATACCGAGACTTGACTACGAGTCCTAGTTGAACAAGACCGGTTACAAAATCAGAAAAAAACAAACATTCTAAATTAAGATAACTTGGACTCCAATCTTTTCCTTCTATGAAGTCCGACGTGTCTTCTTGCTTCGGGTTACCGCCATCTTCCATCGATAAGGCCCATTCTTGAAATGATGACTTTATGCCACTCGGTCGATCCTGATGGTAACTTTTGCTTAGCCAATTTTGTGAATGTCTCGGCTTCTCTCAATGATTTTGGTGTCAACACATGCCCCCCAATTTTAGAATAAAATGATTTTATTCCATAATTATCTCTTATGATCGTTGCACACGCCGCACTTCCAACCGTTCATTCTGATTTCTCCATTTAGGCTGAAACTTGTCATAAATTTCCAAATTGCCCTCGTCTCCTTTATTCGGCCATTCTGCTTCTATTCCTCCTTATTTCGCTTGCTAGCCGCCGCAGTCTCTTTGAGCCTTAAACCCTAGCAAATCAGAACTTCATCATTGAAGCGCTCCACTGTTCTTTGCATATTCTCGAAAAGTGGCGACTTGTTTAAGGAAGCGGCAACCGTCAACAGCGTTCCAGAGTTATGGATTAATAATTTCCAATTTTCCATGACTTTCAACTGCCTCTTGATTCCGATTGTACTTTTCGATATGTTCTTAGGAGCTTAGGAACGAAATTTTAATCCCATCAGCTGATGTTCTCCATACCTATTACCTTGGACCGATAGGTAACCCTGACCCAACTGAAATAATCAATCTAGAAACCAATAGGCTCCCATTCAAAAATTGGTCATGAATTCTTCAGCCTAGGATTATACTTTTAGAGCCTGGCCGCTTCCCCTTAAAGGATGGAGAGATTGGTACCGCAGGATAGTAGATGCAGAATGAGCCAACTAGGTTCTTTATGATTTGGATCAATGTATTACCTTGTCATTATCTCCCATGAAGAGAAACAAACCACTACTGAAAGCAGTATCTTATTTTTGGTCCAATGCTTTTAATGCTTTCGTCTTTGGTCAAGGCCCAATGACAATTACATTAGCTGACATCTTCATGCTGATTGGCCTTAGGATCACTGGCCCTCTCCAACCTTTCAATCTTCTTAATAAACCATCCCACAAACTAGGAAATTTGAAAGGTGGAGGATGGACTGGCTATATGGCCATTCATAAGAAACCCGGCACCATCAGCGAAAAAGAGCATGCATCGTTCTTGGACATGTGGCTAGAGAAGCATGTCTTCTGCGGGTCATCTTGTGCACCAACCAGCAATAACCTTTATCTAGTAGAGTGTTTAGCGAATGGTATTGACATTCCTCTCAGAAAAATATCTGCTAGGGTCTTTTTATCATCTGATGGACTAGGTGTCTAGGAGTCTGCTAGAGAACAAGCCAACTGGTACAATCAATGGACCCTGGTGGTTATTACAGTTGTGGCTTAACCTGTACATGCATAAGATGGTGGCTGTTGACCTGAGAAACCTGAGCTTCCCTTCCTCCAACTATTCAGAAGATCAGGAGAAGTTATTGGACCAAGGCAAAGATTTTGTGGATGTTCATCTTTCAGCAAGATAGCATCGGCAATCAACATCCCTCTTGACATCAATGAATTTTTTAAAAGATTCTACAAGGGATTTTCTGCTGACATCTTAACTTGGTTCGCTTACTCCCTAATCGATGAATTCGTGAACCCTTATAAGTTCAGGTTTGAGTTGGCTTGCGAAGATCCATACTCCATGGCCATCTTCCAATGTATAATAAAGACAGGACTGCTTCCAACAGAATTTAGGCATGGCCGAGAGAAGCCGCCGACCTCATGAATTTTATAATCTAGTGATTGTGGCTCGTCAACTTGGCCTTGGTCAACTGCCTCCCAGGCTATTTTCACTGATAAACTGAAGCCGAGAGAGGACCTAACTGAGGGTCTCAAATTCATATGGATTCTCAAATTTCAAGAAGCTCTACCTCGGATAGATCTATCTATATGGAAGTATGGCCCCTTTGCTTCCAACCTATTCAATGAATGGTGGCAAGAATGGGCTCAACACTTGTTCTACCAATCAGCCATTCCCTATTGCTTGACACTGAATCCAAATTTTCCATTTGATGTTGAGGTAAGCAAACTTTCATGTCGTTAGTCGATTCCTATTTTGGCTGGCAAACCCATTCATCTTCACTTTCTTCTATAGGACATTGATTCTATTCCCTCAACCATCAGTAGAAGCAACCAGTCATTCAAATACCTCATCTAGTGTCCAAGCCCAAGAATGGGAAGTAATGCTCCTTCACTGATAGCTGTGAAGAGGACTGTAGCAACCCCTGCTATCCTACATGAGTCTTCATCCTCAAAGCGCAAGGCCTCCAAAGGCAATTCATCAAAGATCACTTCGCACAAGAAGGCATGAAAGGCTTCAAAAACGATACCATCAACTACCCAAGTGACTTTATCACACGCCCCAAAACTACCTTGCCCAAGTTTGTCGACTTTAGGCCTTCCGAAGCCAATGACCATTGGGTATTTCTCATGGAAAATTTGTTGGTCCAGGCCTTTGGAGCGATAGGGGTTGGTATGTCATTGGCTACCATCGAAGAAACAGCAGGTGAGCATCCCTTGTTGATCCTTGCTGATGTCATTACTGGAGTGAGTTTCTATGCTCCTTTTGCTGACCGTCCTGCATTTGACTAACCATCTTCATTTTAGGCCAATTCTCCGCCAATCATTGAGGGAGAAATAGAAGAAGGGGTTCCACATGTCTCATCATCAAGAGGAACTAAGGTATCTTCTAGGAACTGGCCATATGAATGCTTGATTCATTATATTTTTAAAATTGATTTTCTACAGCTCCAAACTAGAGGTCAGATCATAAGGGAGGTTCTCCAAGCAAATCGGCAAACCGGGTATGCCAATCTCCTGAATGTTAAATCCACCTGCCTGTTTACTAACTACTTGTTATTCAGCTGGTTGATGATCAAGAAGAGGAAGATGCTAGGAGTGCTGACAGAAGCCAAGTTGACGCTCTTGCCGAAGAATTTCAAGCTACTCACCAAGAAGCCAAAGGTTAATTCTTGACTACACCTTTCGGCTCTTATTTACAGGTCCCTTGACCTCAAACTTCTTCTTTTTCTAGAAGCAAACATCGGATTAGGGCCAACTCCGAACACCATCAATGATCAAGAAACTGGCCAAGGTACTTGTAACGTTCCCGGTTTTCCACGATGGGAAAATCCATAGATACAAATTATAATATGATAGTCCAGAAGATCTAGCCATCATATTATCAAATAACAACTGATATCACAGTTCATACATAACGGAAGTACAAGTTTACAAAGTATTACAACACTTGGCAACACACCTCATTACATCATTGTACTGGCGGAAATGCACACGAGGCTTCATCAGAGTAGACGTAGTGCGTTGGCGGGTGAAGGCTCCTCCTTTACGGGCAATCATTAGAGCAAGCGTACATCATCAGCGAGCATAGACTTCATCTTCATCTCTTCAACCAAGCTTGAGCATAGGAACAAGACCACCCAATCCTTCTAATCTACATTGTCGTCATTGACGGCATCTAAACCTACCAAATATCTTTCAATATGATTTGTACTGGCCACTGGATCCCACCCTATGCTTTGCGTTTGCTCTATGGTAAGTGGAATGCAAGGGTAGAGCAAAAGGCGTAGATATGGCTATCGTTTTGCTATGCAGGTTCATCCATATTTTATAGTTATTCATCAAGTTTTAACCCATCTCATCCACACGTTCACCCATCCCATCACACACATCTCACCACACTCTCACTCTCTAGCAGCAAGAACAACTCCTGCTCATGCTTGCCTCAACGGCCCACGCCAGAAACCAACAAACCCAGGGGGAAGAAGAAGAAAGGACTCCTCTCTCTAGTCAAGTGAAGCAGTAACATAGGAAAGGTCCATAGCCATAAAAAGGCAGCATATGTATCGATCGATCAACCAAAAACTCTACAGAGCTTTACACTACCACCAAGTCTTACCATCATCGATGTTCCGGGGCGTCTAGGCTGACTCTGTGCTTGCTTTCTAAACTAGGGACGATAGCATCTAGCCACTCAGCCCTAAGGCACCCCAGATCAAACATCGGCACACTGAGACTGTGAGACGTAGTTGATGGCATTTCTTAACATCATCACCAGGATTGTAAGTCCTAGCGGTGCCGCCAAGAAATACCTTGATGATATTTCTGAACACATGCAGAAATATTCCACAAGCTCACGGATATATCATTGTAGCATTTCACCCAGAAGTATTCAGGGTATCATATTTTCCATAGGGAAGGCATAGGTGTAAAAGACTCTATAAGGTACATGAACAAGATGACATGTCATATAGTATACCAAAGTTAATAGCAAGGGTAAACCAGGATAGATATATGGATAGTGTGACACACACAAGCCAATCTCAAAATAAGGAATAAAGAATAACGAATAAAGAATAAAACCTAAATAGGAGCAGGCATCCTAATGTACACAAGGGTAGAGCTAATGAGGATAGTGATGGATTCCTATGGTTCTAGGACCTAAGGATAGATAAACTTTACTTCTACTTGGTTACTTAGGGCACCAAAGCACACCTAGTCTGCCAGGCGATACCGGTCATTAGCTCTACACCATACCCAAATGTGGGGCATTACGAGGGATAGACATGGCTGTCACCACCTGCCGCCTACCCCTCAACTGGAGAGTACGAGGCAAATGAAGGTAGCCTCTAGCCTAGACACCATGTCTATGCTATCGACTACTACTCTAGCGTTCCGGTAGGGTATTCATGTTTATCAAGGCCCTCTACTAGAGTATCCACTACAAGAACGGACGACGAACCCATAAGCAAATTAGAGTAAAGATTAACTAACCAAAGGACTTACTTAGCGAATGAATCCACAAAAATAAGTGTTCGCTAAGGTGCAAGCGAAGGAAGGCTACCAGCTAATCCTGCTCTTCCCCAACTCTCCCTCACATCTCTTTCTACTCAACTCTAACTAGCTAACTAGGGCATGAGCCCTAGGAGTGATGCTCTTATCCCTATGGATAGTGTAGCTCTTCTCCTTGTGTGTTGTATGAATGATAGAGCATAGAAGATCATATGCTAAACTAGTAACATAAGGACCTAGCTCTAAAGCATGATCATAGCAACATTGATAGAATAAGAACAAGAACAAGATGAAGAACATGACATGAATCAAAATGAAGAACATTATATTGTTCATACCAAATATCTTCAAGATGTTCTTGATCTCCAATTACAAGCTTTGCCAAGGTCCTAACACTAAAAGTAGTAAAAAGAATACAAGTGGAGAGGGAGAATGGCTCTTGTGTGGTGTGTGTGACATGAGAGCACCACCCATGTATTTATACTAGCTACAGGTCGGTTTGGCTCATGGTAAAATAGGAAACCACCTTGAGCTGCCTCTACATGCATCCATGCAACCACAGTAGCAAGCTAGGGCTGAGCCATGCTGGGGCGGTGCGGCCGCACCCCTGCTGGCCTGCCTTGCCACTACCTTGCATAGGTGGGCTCCTCGCTAGGCCGGGGTCCTCGCCACATTGGTGCTTGGCCTAGATTTGATATGTGGATGGGCCTTCTTCTCATTTTCTTGCTTTGCGCATTGTTTGATGGCGTATTTGACTATAATTCCCTTGTATTCAAGTATGACTCCTGCAAAATAGTGAACCTCCAATACAAGTGGAACTATGTCAATAATAAAGGTATATGTGTGTAAAAACAGGTAGTTTCCTCCTTTTTGGATCATAGTTGGCAGTTGGATTTTGTCGATAAGAACCGCCAACAAAATCCCCCAAGCTTACCCTTTGCTCATCCTTGAGCAAAAGCTAAGACGTTGGTTGTTGATCAGGAGTTGCTACTATGCTGATTATATTTCAAAAGTGCCATGCTTATAACAAAGTTTCTTCCTTGATTTGAATAAATTGGCATTCTATCCACCCCTTTATTATCTCGTTACCTGTGGGGCTTTTTAGCCTTCTCCAAGTCTTAGGTGTGCATGATAGAATGGTTCACAGACATTCTTATCATTCGTTCTTTGATCGACTTTCCTTCCGAAGGTTTTGGAAGTTTTACAAAAATAAAGTTAAGTTCCTCAAATGATTCACTTGGTCGCTCAAAAGTGTATCATCCTCACCAAAGGCTTTTTGTGTTTGCCTTTCTTTTCATCCTACCAACTAAATGGCTTATGTGGATCTTTTGGTAGGTATAAAAGAAGGCATACTTGCATCACATAATATTGCTAAGTCAAAAACTGGACCTCAAGGAGATGCAAGTCATACACTTTGATCAAGGCATACAAGTGTGTGGAATTTTTTTTTAATCTTCCTAATGCTAAAATATATATTTTTCTGTACTCCTTTGATCATGACTCTCTCTTTTTGGATGGATGCCTTCTATTTGAAAGTATGGGCTATCTTATTTCTTTCTTTTTTTTCTTTTCTTTTCTTCATGCTCTTTGGCATGCATTTTTTTCTCATGCCTTTTGGCATGGATATTTTTTTTCTTTTTTTAGCATAGCCCAAACTTCCTTTTGGCATATGAAAAACTTTAGAGAGAGACTCATGATAAATGAATGGAGTAATCATTTGGTGGGCTGAAAAACATGTTTTTGCATAACTCTCAGTGTAAGATTCAGCAGTTTTATTTGTGGGTGTACGTGTGTCTTGATCATGGGTGCATGATGAGAATCTCAACAAGGGTCACAACAATTTGACAAAGCTCAACATGATAACAAGTAGCATATGACTAAGGTTTTGTATTTGTAGAACATGTCATATGGCTTTGGTAGGAAATATAAATCACTGAGGAACTTTTAATTTTTTACTATTTTGAAAATAAAACTCCGGATATCAAGTCTTTTTTAGAACAAAGTCATAGCAAATTTCCATTGCACCATATCTTATCCCGCAACAACTTAGACTAGATTAAGCATTTACAACCCACAAGTTTCAAGTTTTTAGGATGAGACATTTTTAGCCAATAAACTCAAATATTGGAGAAAGCTAAGTTATAAACTAGGCACAGTCAAAATATAAGACAGAGCAACTATTCATCATTCCAACAAGGATGAACTAATATTTTTACTACACATATGTGGAGTGGAATAAATATTATTGTTATTATTATTATTATTATTAGTATTGTTTACTTATTTATTTTTATTTTATTTATTATTTTTAACCTTTATTTAATCAAGGTTCACCAAACAAATTTTCTTCTCTGTTGTCATCTCGAAGACTTGCCCTCATGTAGTTGATAAATTCCTACAAGGGTTAGTCCATATGATCAACCAATATCTATACTTAACAATGTTGGTTCAATAATCAAACTAGACACCATGTCTAATTTGATCAATATAGGTTAATTAACCTAAGCACCATGCTTAAATTAAATAGCCTATAGTAGTATGATCATTACATCCAAACTTCAAACTAAGCACATTGCTTAATTTAAAAAATGTATAACCAAAACTCCCAAACCAAAACATGCCTAGTATAGAGAGAGGAAGCATGAAAGGATAAAAAAGAATCATCCAATGGAGGTGAAAGCATTGAAAGGTGAACAAGAGAACCATAGGTTTCTATTTTTATTTCTCTTTTTTTATTCAAGGTAATGGAAAATAGTGAGAGTGCAAGATACACGTTACCTTACAGGGGTCCTCCCCCAAGCTATCTCAAAGCCTCAGGTTCGAGGTTGTACCCATGTGCGTTCTGGCTTTTCCTACATGGTTAGGATATGGTAGATCACGAGTGGACTTACCACCCCCTCGTGATTACCGCATTGACATTTTCAAAATGAAACCCTTGGGTTGCCCCGGGATCTTTTCAAAATCATATGCAGGAATTATAGCAGCAATTTGAGCTAGTTTGGTTTGAAAAAAATTTATTCAAGGCTTAATTGATTCTAGAAGGAAAAGGTGAAGCCTTCTAGATTTGAATTAATGTTTTCCAAAATTTTATTGTTAGAAGCAAGATTCATAATTAAATTTTTGTTTATTTTAGCTTGCCCTAATAAAATTTCTTTCAAGGAAGGTTGATTTGCAAAATTGAATGAGCATACTTACCTTCCTGATTTTGTGGGTGCGACTAATTCCACCCTGGATCTCCTTGTGGACAGAACACGTTGTAGTTGTTGTACCACACATCTACCTAGGTTTTGAGGCGGTTGTTCCGCAAATGTCCGAAGTCTCCGTACATCTCGCATGGTGTATGTGAGTAGAGCGATTGGATGGTACCATAAGTTGCTCCTTTTATGGCACCGTGCTTGTCCAAGCGTTTTATTGAGAGATCCTACCTTGTGGCCAGCATATCAGTTTCCTCCATGGTATGCATGCTGTATTTTTGGTTTGGAGTCTGTCTTCACTCCAACCCTAGCTAGAGACCATCTTCTCGATGAGAGTCGTAGCTCCGCTGACTGTGAGTGAGAAGAAAGCTCCTTTGGCAGCAGCATCTATGTGGGCTCTGGATGTGGAAGTTAGCCCATTGTAGAAGTTTTGAAGGATCAACCAGTCTTTCATTCCATGGTGTGGGCAAGCAAGGATGTGTTCTTGCAGCCTCCCCCATGCTTCCAGGATCGATTCTGATGCTGTCTACTAGAAGTTTGAAATTCTTCCACGAAGGGCATTGGTTTTGTCCATCGGGAAGAACTTCATGAGGAATGCCATGGAACACTTGTTCCATGTGTTGATAGGTTCCTGATCCTTGTAGAATCACTATTTTGCCCTGCCCTAGAGGGAGAACGGGAACAAGCGGAGTCTAATTACCTCCGATGCGACACCCTCCATGACGACGGTGTCGCACAGCTCCAGGAAGTGTTGGAGATGTGCGTTGGCGTCCTCGCTAGGCAATCCATAGAATGGATTTGCCTGCACCATCATGATTAGGCCGGTCTTCAACTCAAAGTTCACATCGCCCATGTTGATAGCAGGCACAATGGGCATGTTGGCAACATCGGGGATGGAGTACTCGTGTAGCGTCTTGTCGGCCATTGTGTTTGGTACAGATGGTGCTGGGGTGATGGATTCGGTTGCCAGTGGAGTAGCGGAAGGAGGATCGACACGAGGTTGGGCCTACTTTAGGAATGACTCCGGATCCTTGGTGAAGGTCATTGGCAAGTCAAAACCATTTTACACTATCCTGTTTTCATCAACAATAGGAGAAAAGAAGCAAAGTTATCCTGTTATGATATGGCTACTACACATGCATATTATCATGAACATGTCCTAAGAGATTCTTTTAACCAGTGCCTTCCCCGGCAATGGCGCCAGAAATGCTTGTTGGCATTTCTTAACGTCATCACCAGGATTGTAAGTCCTAGCGATGTCGACAAGAAATACCTTGATGATATTTCTGAACACATGCAAAAATATTCCGCAAGCGCATGGATATATCATTGTAGCATTTCACCCGAAAGTATTCAGGGTATTGTATTTTTCATAGGGAAGGCATAGGTGTAAAAGACTCTATCAGGTACATGAACAAGATGACAAGTTGTATAGTATACCAAAGTTCATAGCAGGGGTAAACCAGGATAGATATATGGATAGTGTGACACACACAAGCCAATCTCAGAATAAGGAATAAAGAATAACGAATAAAGAATAAATCCTAAACAGGAGCAGGCATCCTAATGTACACAAGGGTAGGGCAGATGAGGATAGAGATGGATTCCAATGGTTTTAGGATGTAAGGATAGATAAACTTTACTTCTACTTTCTTACTTCGGGCTCTAGAGTGCACCTGGCCTGCCAGGCGATACCAGCCATTAGCTCTACGCCATACCTGAACGTGGGGGATTACAAGGGATAGACAGGGCTATCACCACCTACCGCCTACCCCTCAACTGAAGAGTACGAGGCAAACAAAGGTAGCCTCTAGCCTACACACCATGTCTATGCTATCGACTACTTCTCTAGCATTCCGATAGGGTTATCCGTCTTTATTAGGGCCCTCTACTAGAGTATCTGCTACAAAAACAAACAACGAACCCATAACCAAATAAGAGTAAAGATTAACTAACCAAAGGACTTTACACCAAAAGAACCACGAACACTTCTTTAAAAAATGAATCCACAAAAACAAGTGTTCGCTGAGGTGCAAGCGAACGAAGGCTACTGGCTATTCTGGCTCTTCCCCAACTCTCCCTCACATCTCTTTCTACTCAACTCTAACTAGCTAACTAGGGCATGAGCCCTAGGAGTGATGCTCTTATCCCTATGGATAGTGTAGCTCTTCTCCTTGTGTGTTGTATGAATGATAAAGCGTAGAGGATCATATGCTAAACTAGTAACATAAGGACCTAGCTCTAAATCATGATCATAGCAACATTGACAGAATAAGAACAAGAACAAGATGAAGAACATGACATGAATCAAAATGAAGAACATTATATTGATCATACCAAATATCTTCAATATGTTCTTGATTTCCAATTACAAGCTTTGCCAAGCTCCTAACACTAAAAATAGTAAAAAAAATACAAGTGGAGAGGGAGAATGGCTCTTGTGTGGTGTGTGTGACATGAGAGCACCACACATCTATTTATACTAGCTACAGGTCTGTTTGGCGTGTGGTAAAATAGGAAACTGCCCTGAGCCACCTCTGCATGCCGCCAAGCAACCGCCATTGCAAGCTGGGGCTGAGCGGGGCTGGGGGCGATGTGGCCGCACCACCTGCTAGCCTACCTCGCCACCGCCTAGTGCAGGTGGGCTCCTAGCTGGGCCTAGGTCCTTGCCACGTTGGTGCTTGGCCCATATTTGATATGTGGATGGGCCTTCTTCTCATTTCCTTGCTTTGCGCTTTGTTTGATGGCGCATTTGACTATAATTCTCTTGTATTCAGGTATGACTCCTGCAAAATAGTGAACCTCTGATACAAGTGAAACTATGTTAATAGTAAAGGTATATGTGTGTAAAAACATGTAGTTTCCTCCTTTTTGGATCATAGTTGGCTGTTGGATTTTGTCTATAAGAACCGCAAACAGTAGTACCGGGGCCAACAGTGGTACTATGCATCTAGAGAGGTTTAGGTCCAAAACATCCTCACCTCCCACATTATAAACTACAACCTAGGTAGTAATGCCATCACCCCAGGTTAGTCCATAGCCGTCTCCTTATCCCATGGAGCAAGTGGGTGTAGGTTCCTATGAACCAGTTCCTAGAACATATAAGTCCTTAGGGTGACCAGACAGGACATCTTCACATAGGGGATCCAACACCCTGTGCTTCAACAACACCTCTATTCTAGGGATTCATCCCATGAAGACACTCCTCCCTGGAATCTCTACCACTAACCAGTACCTGCCATAGGTAGACCTTTCAATGAGCGCTCAGGTCACACTCCGGCAAGACTCGCACCAAGGCTTGTCGTAGAATCCTGTCTAGTTGACTCGACCCTCACCACACATCCAAGACGCATGCCAAGATTTCCCCAGTTGTTATTACCATATTATTGGCAAAGAGTGCCTTAGCTACTCACAAACAAACCTACACCAGGCATCACATCACAGATATAATGCATAGTAGAGAGCAAGTAGCAAGTAGTAAGCGAGTGTCTATCCTAACAGCGGGTGTGTAGGGGTAAAGGTTGTGTCAAGGCAATGGCTTTCAAGCAATTCTACCATGCAACCTGTTGGTGTTTTTTACTGATAGATATTTGGTTCTTGGGGAACCCCGCTTGGCGCAAAGAACAATCATAGATGGAGACAAGATTATTACTGGTTTGGGCCCCAAGGAAGCAAGTAAAAGCCGTATGTCCAGTTGCTACTTGTTTGTATTGCATGTATTCGATGAGATGGTGATTACAATGTGGCTAGGCCTATGAAAGAGTCAATGATTACAACAGAGGATATTGCTAGCTATTTATATCCGGGATCAACTTGCCCTACAAGCTAAGAAGTCGTGCCCTAGTCGGAGTCTCTGATTCAGAGTAGGTAGTTGGTAATATGGAAGTCGGGGTACCAAGGGGTATGGCATCGACATAAGCCCCCAAGCTTGTCTGTCAAACGCAACTTGGTCGTCTGTGAGTAAACGGGATTATCCTAGTCGGGTGGTTTGTTGTTCGGGTACCAAGAGGTAGTTTGGGTTACCAACAGTGACTTTGATCCCGATCCCATGCAAGCCAAAAAAGGTGCGCTGTTGGGAGATGAGCTTGATCGATTTCCATCCCCGGGTCACATTGTCTTATCAATCCCATTTCACAAGCAAGCCAGGGGGCGCACAGTCATCTGTTAGTCGAAGTGCTGTGACGGTTCGGTTCCGCATGAGTGCACGTGGTGGAGATTTAATTCCTTTTATAATTGAGATGGCAGTTGAGATTCCTAGGAAGGAAGCTTGGTCCTATTTAATCAGGCCTGCTCGTGATGAATCTGCAACCTCCATTCTCAAATTTCATAGCAAAGATGACGAAGAAAACTGCCAGCCGTAAATGTCCCTACAAAGTGCTGCATCTGCTACTCGCGCAGTCGGTCGGCCAATTGGCCACGACGGCGTCATCGAGTAGTATGCCGTCACCTCCGTCATATGTGCCCACGTCTCTGTCCCCAATGTACTTTGGCGCCCCAGCCCTAGCAGTGGCATTGCCGTCGGCGGTGATGCCGGTGGATCCAGCCCTAGCGGTCCTATAAAGGGAAACTAGGGTCGATGAAGTCGCTGCACCAGGATCTTCAGCCGTGCTCTCGACCCAGCTGGTGTCGTTAGCACCGGAGATGGTGGTCATGCTCTCCGACGAGGATGAGCCAAAAGGCTCATACCCCACCGGTGGGCGCTAGTCCCTATGGGGGATATACCCCCGGGTACCACAAGATGGTACATGGGCCGCACCATCTGAGGTGGCTCGGCCCGTAAGATCGAGGCGTGCACGGCAAGATTACAAGTTGTACTAGATATTGTAATAGTACCAAATAGGATACTTTACTTGTAACCCTCCTCCTCCTGAGTATACAAGGAGAGGCAGGGGTCCCCCTCAGGGGGCACCTCAATCAATACAGAATAATGAGACACAGGACGTAGGTATTACGCCAACACGGCGGCCGAACCTGTATAAATCTTGTGTCTTGTGCCTTCTGTAACCATCTGGTTCCTGATTATACGCACCGTCTACCGACAATCTACCATCATGGGTATACCCCTAGATGGACTGCTGACCATATTTCGTCGATAGTGGCGCGCCAGGTAGGGGTGTGTGTGCTGATCCATGGTGAACTAGATGGAATTTTCTTCACCAACAACGTTAGCTGCAACCCGGCGACGTTCTTCGGCGGACTATGACGATCAAGCCCCGGTGCCAAACGCAACTCGCAACAGCGCTTTGAGCATGCGACGGCGGCCCATACTTTCTGTGTGTGCTGGATGGCCGACAGATCTTAACTGGGACAGCAAGGTCGAAACATATCCGCATAGGAAGTTGCATCTAGTTGATCCAATCCTTTCGTATCATGGCCGAGGGCTTGCATCGATCCGAGTACCTAGATGTTATACATGAAAAGCTAAGTGATTTTTTACTTTCAATTAACATATCCTACGATACATGTACATCTCTGGGTATATCTCTACATATGTCTGCGTGAATGCTGCTGGCAGGAATTCAGCTACGTCTTTCGACGTTGTCATCCCGCACCGTCGACAAGCGTCGCCGGCTCATCGCTATCCATGGTAGCCTTCGTCGTCGACTCCTTGACAATCCACAGTTGACTTCTGTGGTTCAGCGTGGAGGCCACATCCACGGACTTCGATTGGACATGACGCGGTCATGCACCAAGTTTCCCATATCCACTTGGTTCAATCATATGCAAGGCAAACCAGAAAGGCGTCATCATCACGTGTTGCCTTATGGCTTACCGTGAAGCTCACGGTGAATTATTGGAACTACAGGATCATGCAAGCTAATTAAACATTAAGGCTTATATACATGTATACATGCATGGATGCATCTATCAAGCATGCAAACATCTACGTGTATCTCTCCCCATGTGGTGGACTTCATCAGCCTACATCACGATTCCGCGCCGACCACATCAATACCTGCAACAACAGATCTGATCTTGGAACCACCTCCGAGGTCGCCTTCACCAACAACTCACCGCCCGCTAGGTGCTCGCCGTCAACACCAACCAGATAACGTCATACACCGCCGACTAGACATTCTGTCTAAAGCTAAGTCACACTTTAATATTTTTCTCAATATTCTCCAATCTTCGTATATCGTCATAACGTTTCTCCGAGCTGTTTTCTCCATGTTTGCCCGATTTTCCGAACCCCTGAACAGTCATGTTGATGCTCGGACGCCTCTAGAGACGGCCCTGTCTCCGGCTCCTCCCTACACGTGCACGAGCATCTGCCCTCTGCATTATGGGTGGTCGGCAGCGGCTCCTTAGCGACGCATGTTTCTCCTACACGTGCACGGGCTCTGCGCTCGACGTTATGGACTATGGGCTAGCTAGGGCTGGAGACTCAGCTACACACTAACTGGTCGGGCGGTTTATATTAAGTATAAACATAAACTTCACATTAACACTGATGTTTACAAAGCACCAACTGCTTTATCACATCATGCTCATTTGCAAATTACTGCTGAGTGTCATACGCTATTTCTTCACCGCTGATTTTTTCTCCATAATTTATTACTTTGTACATCATGTACTACCATTCTACATATTTATATTGCAGGAATTTTGAGCTACGCATGGGGACTTCGTCGCTCGCTCCTCGACTTGTGCTCGGGGACTGCCTCGATCACTCTCTGACTACAGCTCATGGACTTCGTCGCTCGCTCCTTGACTTGTGCTTGGGGACTGCCTCGATCACTCTCTGACTACAGCTCGGGGACTTTGTCGCTCGCTCCTTGACTTGTGCTCGGGGACTGCCTCGACCACTCTTTGACCACAGCTTGGGGACTTCGTCGCTCGCTCCTTGACGTGTGCTCGGGGACTGCCTCGACCACTCTCTGACCATAGCTTGGGGACTTCGTCGCTCGCTCCTTGATGTGTGCTCGGGGACTGCCTCGACCACTCTCTGACCACAGCTTGGGGACTTTGTCGCTCACTCCTCGACCTGTGCTCGGGGACTGCCTAGCTTGGGGACTTCATCGCTCGCTCCTTGACTTGTGCTCGAGGACTGCCTCGACCACTCTCCGATCACAACTCGAGGACTTCACGTCTCGACTACATGCGACTGGCGACTCGCATACAGTTGGGATATTTTTTCTCCTTTAGACCTTGCTACAAGGCTCATACCTCTCCTTCCAGCAAGCTCGGGGACTACATCGGTATGATGTACCTGATGGTGCATGCTGTATCTAATTAACAAGACTTTTTTAGACCCTGGCACCACATGCCTACGTCACCTACTACCAGGCTCGGGGACTAAGTGGGCATACTTCACCTTGCGGTGAATGTGCTTGTTTTTCGACCCTTACGCCTCTGATGATCAAAGACGCTATGCTTCAAGACACCCTTACGTTTCTTCACAGAAACCCAAGTGGTCACACTTCCCAGGACGGAAATCTTTTTCTTTCTTCTTAAGAGCACCATACATTCTTCGGACAACCTACTTCTCCGGCGACAACGGTGGTCGGAGGTGTCAAGAACTCAAGCCTCACTGTTCGGAGAAGGTTAAAATGGCGTGTTGCATCAGAATACATGGCGCTTGGGGACTAGCTGTGGGGGATATACCCCCAGGTACCACAAGATGGTACATGGGCCGCACCATCCGAGGTGGCCCAGCCTGTAAGATTGAGGCATGCACGGCAAGATTACAAGTTGTACTAGATATTCTAATAGTACCAAATATGATACTTTACTTGTAACCCTCCTCCTCCTGAGTATACAAGGAGAGGCAGGGGCCCCCCTCATGGGCACCTCAATCAATACAGAATAATGAGACACAGGATGTAGGTATTACGCCAACACGGTGGCCGAACCTGTATAAATCTTGTGTCTTGTGCCTTCTGTAACCATCTGGTTCCTGATTACACGCACCGTCTACCGACAATCTACCATCATGGGCATACCCCTAGATGGAATGCCGACCATATTTCGTCGACACTCCCGCTTCCCTGTCATCTCCACTGCCCTTGCCACCTCCGTCACCTCCGCCGTCCCTGACATCCCTAGGCCCTCTACTCCTTGCGCCATCGGCTGGCCAGACATGAGCCATGATGAGGAGATTGCAAGGAAGCTCTTCGTCGAGCTAAATCGCGAGGCCATTGGCATCCCAGGGGATGGTATCCTTGTGATCCTCAGTAGTGACAATGAGGAAGAGGCCACCGAGGAGGAGGAAACCAACGACGAGGAGGAGGAGGAGGAGGAGGAGGAGGAGGAGGAGGTGAAGGACGAGCCTGTAGGCAGCAGGTCATCATTGAGGAACTAGGCTGCTCCCATCTCGTCAGCAAGCCCTCTAAGGAGGTTGGTGACAATCAGAGGTGGCGCCTACCCCATTCTCCTTAGATTAGGATTCTTGCTTATCCATTTGTAAATCCATCTTTGTTAATTATCAATGAAATGACTAGTTCCCAATATGGGTGATTATTTTGCTTTTATCCAGATTTTTCAATCTGTCCCGTGTCCGAGTTACCATGAGCAGAGTCACAGTCGTACTTTGCATGTGGATATAGTTCCAAAGTCAGGATCATTTAGCTGTATTAACCTGATTAGTGAGTTTACTCCCAGACCCTGAGCTATAACTTAATCGGGACCTAAGCCATAGTTGGTTGGAGTCTTACTCACAACTCGGGTGTTATCTTGATTATTGATTATTCACTAGGCACTAAATCATCGATTTTATCCAGGGAATAAAAAAGCGATAGTTTTCCTTGTGAATAACTATTGGGTAGTAGTCTCGGCGCACGTTATGGCTGTCGAGCGATTTTTCAGGGATTGTGCGCGGCAAGCGGCCATTTAACCCCTCACCTCGCTTTGGTGGCAACCACTGTGCCTATTCTCCCACTTAGCATTTCCAATCTCTGCCCTTTGCCTTTCTGCCCTTTCCTTCGCCCCTAAATCCCCTCTTTCACTGCCGCCATGGCCTCAAGCTCTAAACCCACCGGCCATGATGCCACCGCTCACCGGGACAAGGCTACCGCAGTGGAGCCCCTGCCCTTGGCCCAACCAAAGGAGGAACCTGAGGACCTGGCGGAGCCAGCGGTGCCGGTGGTGGTCGTCTAGTTGAACGAGTACTGGATCCTGAATAGGCCTAACCTAGAGCTGTTGACTTAGGTTAAGGTACCAGGGAGCGAGGAGGTGGTTGATGAGGACATCAACACCAACGATACATCCACACCGACAAAAGTACCAGTTTTTGGTCCTATTACTCGCACCCATGCTCGTCAACTTAATCATCAAGTAAGTTCACTCTTGAGTTCTTGTCCATCATATTTAGACCATGGAGACATGTGCACTCTTGTTTTGGTTAGGAACTAGGGAGAGGACCGATAGGGAAAAGGATTCGCGCAGGCTGGATTCGGACTCTAGGATAGCTCCAACTTGTGATGGTCACCATGGTCGCATACAGACTTGGATTTGGGTGTTCAAGTACTTCATGGAATCCTTATGAAGTCTATTTTCACATGGATCTAGAATCAAGTGGATATCTATTCTGAGGCGACCACAATGACCAAATTACTACCGAGAGGTTTTCTGTCCAAAGGTGTTGCGTTGCCTTAGTTTGGTCCAATGGGCTGTGTATCAAGTTGGGGTCCATTAGGGACGCATCCTAGGGTTGGAGCATGACCCCAACACCCTGGTGGTTGTCCCTCAACCTTCATATACCCCTTAGCTGCCCCCAAAAATAGGGGGGTTTTTGTTTAGATCAAGTTTAGCTCTCGCTACTTGCTTGTAAGCACACGTGCTGAATCAGCCGCCCGTCTTCTTGTCTCCAAAACCCCACCTTATTTGAGATTGAGTTTGAAAACCTTCATCTTCATCTAGTAAATTCAGTACTTGTTATACTTGTTCTTGCTAGTTCTTCGATTGCTTGCAGGACGAGTGCCCTAGTGGCTAGGTGACGTGCTTCACAAGATCACGACAGGCATTGGAGGTGGTGTATCGGTTGCTAAGGCGCAGCTTAGAAGGCAGTAGTCGGGTCGTGAACGTTGTCTCCATCCATCAATCGAGTTATCCCATGCCCTCTCATCGAAAGTTCGGGATTCAACCGTAGCAGGTTCATACCAGTTCGTAATTAGAGCCAGGTTTATCGGTGAGAGACTTTGAATTCCTCACTGTTTTGAATTTTTCCTATAGTCCAAAAAAGCCAAAAAAATAGTAGGTTAGTTTACCCGCAATCCTATAAACCCTTTGAGCCTTTGCTTGCACTGCTTAGTTAGGGCTTGTTGAGTTTTCGGTTTGCATCAGTTGTGTCGAGTTGTTGGTCTTAGTTTTAGTCCTTTAGAGTTTTGAGTTCTTGTCACGTTCTAGTCACAGCCGTGTGCTACCATATAAACCTTTTGTTGGCTGAATCCAAATACATCCTTGTGTTCAAGTCTGAGTAGGAATTTGAGTTTGTTTTGAGACCGAATCCCACGTGGTGTTGAAGTTCGAGTTGGATTCGGTTTTGAGTCTGAATTGATAGCTATCTTGTTGCTGTTTTGTGTCCAAATCTGAGTACATCTTTGTGCAGCAGTAGTTCATATCTATACTCACCTTCTCCACATCCAACATATCCATATTAGCTCAGCTTACTCCAGAGTCCTAATCTTGTTAAAGACCGAATTGGAATCGTTGTGGAGTCCGAATTGGTTGCTGCGCCATGTTACCAAATCTTGTTGTTGTTTGCACTTGTGCTACATATATTGAAGTGTTCTAGAAAGACTGTAGAAGTCCATACCTATACTCGACTCCTCCACATTGTGCATACATATTGGCTCTGTTTCACTCCAGAGAGAGAGAGAGTATCTATTTTTTTTACCAAAATACCCCTGTCCTTTCGAAAAAAGTTTGTGTGGTGTGTGACTCTTGTGAAAAAAAGAAAAAAAGAAAAAAGAAAAGAAAGAAAAGAAAGAAAAAAGAAAAGAAAGAAAAAAAGGAAGAAAAGGGGTTGTTCGTTGTGCTTCTCCATTATTTCCGGTGGTTTGTTGTGACTTCCTTTGTGTCCAGGCTCGCACCTCTAGCATGGTCTAGGCTAGGACTAGCACAGTACCGCCGTTGAACGAATATTTAGCTTGCTTTTGTGACTAACGTGGTGCTAGTACTTCCTTGCTTTAGCCCACCTACAGCTCCACATATTTCGACTACAGCTTGACAGGTGTTGTTGTTGCAGCACCGATACACTTCATTCCATGGTTGTAGACTTGTTGGTTGCCGTCCCCTCCTGTTGAGCAAGGTAAGAATTGGTAAGAGCTTGTGTAACGGGTTGAGAGTGAGCGTCTTGCTATAGCTACATCCTAACGGCTTTAGGGCTTTTATTTCTTCACCTATTTTCTTGTTGTCCTTGTCTTTTAAACCATGTCAGGATCAGAGGATGTTAACAAGATGCCACAATTGCCTCGCACCAAGGGCATCATTCAACATTTTACAATTCAAGTGCAGCTGCATACAGAAGGACTTGATCAAGATTTACAGGTGACCAATGACAAGATTGGGCAATTGGAGGCCACTCAACTTGCCACCACCACCAAGCTTATAGGATTGGAGGCATCTGTTGCCCGTATGGACAGAAGCCTTGCTGCGCTTCTAAAGCGTTTTGATGACTTCCACATGAAAGACAAAGAGCAACAAAATGAAGACAATAAGGACGAAGAGCAACTCGAAGATAATTATGATGATGATTATACTGCTGATACTGAACATGATGCTTATGACACTCGTGACTGGCGTCGCCTACGCCATAATCGTAGAGGTATGGGTGGTCACTGTCGACGCGAGGTACCCAGTAATAATGATGCTTTGAGTAAAATTAAATTTAAAATACCTCCTTTTGATGGTAAGTATGATCCTGATGCATACATTTCTTGGGAAATTGCTGTTGACCAAAAGTTTGCATGTCATGAATTTCCTGAGAATACACGTGTTAGAGCTGCTAATAGTGAGTTTACTGACTTTGCAACTATTTGGTGGATAGAACATGGCAAGAAAAATCCTAATAACATACCACGAACTTGGAATGCTTTGAAACGAATCATGAGGGCCAGATTTGTTCCTTCTTACTATGCACATGAGTTGTTAAATAAATTGCAACAACTGAGATAGGGTGCTACAAGTGTAGAAGAATATTATCAAGAATTGCAAATGGGTATGTTGCATTGTAATTTAGATGAGGATGAGGAACCTGCTATGGCAAGATTTTTGGGTGGGTTAAATCATGAAATTTAGGACATCCTTGTGTATAAAGAATACACTAACGTAATCCATTTGTTTCATCATGCTTGTCAAGCTGAAAGGGAAGTGTAGGGGCGACGTGCCAGTGCCAAGAATAATATTTCTATAGGGAAGACTAATTCATGGCAGCCCCGCATGATTACTACTCTAACTACACATACTCCTATGCCATCATCCAGCAACAAGCCTCGTGCTACTCCCACAAATTCAGTGGCGAAGACGATCCAGAAGCCTGTTGCGAGTGCTTCATCCGTTGCATCTATAGGTAGAACAAGAGACGTTCAGTGTCACCGGTGCAAGGGATATGGACATGTGATGCATGACTATTCAAGAAAGCATGTTATGATCATCAAAGATGATGGTGAGTATTCCTTTGCTAGTGATTTTGATGAGGATACACTTGCTTTGCTTGCTGCTGACCACGCAGGTAATGAGGAACAACCAGAAGAGCAGATTGGTGTAGAGGATGCAGATCATTATGAGAGCCTCATTGTGCAGCGTGTGCTTAGCGCACAAATGGAGAAGGCAGAGCAAAATTTGTGGCATACACTATTCCAAATAAAGTGTGTCATTAAAGAGCATTCGTGCCGTTTGATAATTGATGGAGGTAGCTGCAACAACTTGGCTAGCAGCGATATGGTAGAGAAGCTTGCACTTACAACCAAACCGCACCCACATCCATATCACATTTGATGGCTCAACAATAGTGGTAAGGTTAAGGTGACGAGACTGGTACGAATTAATTTTGCTATTGGATCATATCATGATGTTGTTGAGTGTGATGTTGTGCCTATGGAAGCTTGTCATATTCTGCTAGGTAGACCATGGCAATTTGATATGGATTGTATGCATCATGGTAGATCAAATATGTATTCTCTCATACACCATGATAAGAAAATTGTTTTGCTTCCTATGTCTCCTGAAGCTATTGTGCTTATGATGTTGCTAAAGCTAAGAAAACTAAAACTGAGATCGATAAAAATGTCAAATCTATTAGTAGTAAGAAAGATGAGATAAGATTGAAAGGACATTGCTTGCTTGCTACTAAATATGATATTAATGAATTGGTTGCTTCCACTTCTGTTGCCTATGCTTTGGTATGCAATGATGCTTTGATTTCAGTTCACGATATGTAGCATTCTTTTCCCCCTGTTGTTGCTAACATTTTGTAGGAGTATTCGGATGTTTTTCCAAGTGAGATACCAGCGGGACTGCCACCAATACGAGGGATTAAGCACCAAATTAATCTTATTCCTGGTGCATCCTTGCCAAACCGTGCGCCATATAGGACAAATCCAGAAGAAACGAAGGAAATTCAGCGACAAGTGCAAGAACTACTCGACAAAGGTTATGTGCGTGAGTCCCTTAGTCCTTGTGTTGTTCCTATTGTTTTAGTGCCTAAGAAAGATGGAACATGGCGTATGTGTGTTGATTGTAGAGCTATTAATAATATCACCATTTGATATCGACACCCTATTCTACGTTTGGATGATATGCCTGATGAACTGAGTGGTGTTGTTATGTTTTCCAAAGTTGATTTGCGTAGTGGGTACCACCAGATTCGTATGAAATTGGGAGATGAATGGAAAACTGCTTTCAAAACTAAATTTGGTTTATATGAGTGGTTAGTCATGCCTTTTGGGTTAACTAATGCACCTAGTACTTTCATGAGATTAATCAACGAGGTTCTGCGTGCTTTCCTTGGAAAATTTGTTGTAGTCTACTTTGATGATATATTGATTTACAACAAATCCATGGATGAACATCATGATCACTTATGTGCTGTTTTTAATGCTTTATGAGATGCACGTTTATTTGGTAACCTTGAGAAGTGCACCTTTTGCACCGATCGAGTATCTTTTCTTGGCTATGTTGTGACTCCACAGGGAATTGAGGTTGATCAAGCCAAGGTAGAAGATATACAGGGATGGCATGTACCAAAGACTATCACACAAGTGCGGAGTTTCCTAGGACTTGCTGGTTTCTATCGCCGTTTTGTGAAGGACTTTAGCACCATTGCTGCACCTTTGAATGAGCTTACAAAGAAGGGAGTGCATTTTAGTTGGGGCAAAGTACAAGAGAACTCCTTCAACATGCTGAAAGATAAGTTGACACATGTACCTCTCCTCCAACTTCCTAATTTTAATAAGACTTTTGAGCTTGAATGTGATGCTAGTGGAATTGGACTAGGTGGTGTTTTGTTGCAAGAAGGCAAACCTATTGCGTATTTTAGTGAAAAATTGAGCAGGCCTATTATGAATTATTCTACTTATGATAAGGAATTGTATGCTCTTGTTCGCACATTAGAAACATGGCAGCATTACTTGTGGCCCAAAGAGTTTGTTATTCATTCTGATCATGAATCTTTGAAACATATTCGTAGTCACGAGAAATTGAACCATAGACATGCTAAGTGGGTTGAATTTATTGAATCTTTTCCTTATGTTATTAAGCACAAGAAAGGGAAATAGAATATTATTGCTGATGCTTTGTCTAGGAGATATACCTTGCTAAATCAACTTGATTACAAAATCTTTGGATTAGAAACAATTAAAGACCAATATGTTAATGATGTTGATTTTAAAGATGTGTTGCTGCATTGTAAAGATGGAAAAGGTTGGAACAAATTCATCTTTCGTGATGGGTTTGTGTTTAGAGCTAACAAGTTATGCATTCCAGCTAGCTTCGTTCATTTGTTGTTGCTGTAGGAAGCACATGGAGGTGACTTGATGGGGCATTTTGGAGCTAAGAAAACAGAGGACATATTTGCTAGTCATTTCTTTTGGCCAAAGATGAGAAGAGATGTGGAGAGGTTTGTTGCTTGTTGCATGACATGTCAAAAGGCTAAATCACGGTTAAATCCACACGGTTTATATTTGCCTCTACCTGTTCCTAGTGCTCCTTGGGAAAATATTTCTATGGATTTTGTGTTGGGTTTGCCAAGGACTAGGAAGGGACATGATAGTGTGTTTGTGGTTGTTGATAGATTTTCTAAGATGGCACATTTCATACCCTATCATAAAACGGATGATGCTACTCATATTGCAGATTTGTTCTTTCGAGAAATTGTTCGTTTGCATGGTGTGCCCAACACAATTTTTTCTGATCATGATGCTAAATTTCTTAGTCATTTTTGGAAGACTTTATGGGGAAAACTAGGGACTAAGCTTTTGTTTTCTACTACATGTCATCCCCAAACCAATGGTCAAACTAAAGTTCTCAATAGAACTTTGTCTACTATGTTAAGGGCTGTTTTAAAGAACATTAAGATGTGGGAAGATTGTTTGCCTCATATTGAATTTGCTTATAATCGTTCACTGCATCCTACTACAAAGATGTGCCCATTCTAGATTGTATATGGTTTCTTGCCTCATGCTCCTCTTGATTTGATGCCTTTGCCATCTTCTGAAAAACTAAATTTTGATGCTACTAAGCGTGCTGAATTGATGTTAAAACTGCATGAAACAACTAAAGAAAGCATAGAGCATATGAATGCTAAATATAAGTTTGCTAGTGATAAAGGTAGAAAGGAACTAATATTTGAACCTGGAGATTTAGTTTGGTTGCACTTGAGAAATGATATGTTTCCTGAATTGAGAAAGTATAAATTGATGCCTAGGGCTGCAGGACCATTTAAAGTGTTAGAGAAAATTAATGATAATGCATATAAGCTCGATCTACCTGCAAATTTTGGGGTTACTCCCACATTTAACATTGCAGATTTGATACCATATTTGGGAGAAGAAGAAGGGCTTGAGTCGAGGATGACTCAAATGCAAGAAGGGGAGGATGATGAGGACATCAACCCCAACGATACATCCACGCCAACACAAGTACTAGTTTCTGGTCCTATTACTCGCACCCGTGCTCGTCAACTTAATCATCAAGCAAGTTCACTCTTGAGTTCTTGTCCATCATATTTAGACCATGGAGACACGTGCACTCATGTTTTGGTTAGGAACCAGGGAGAGGACTGAAAGGGAAAAGGATTCGTGCAGGCTGGATTCGGACTCTAGGACAGCTCCAACTTGTGATGGTCACCACGGTCGCATACGGACTCAGATTGGGGTGTTCAAGTACTTCATGGAATCCTTATGAAGTCTATTTTCACATGGATCTAGAGTCAAGTCCATACCTATTCTAAGACAGCCGCAATGACCGAATTACTACTGAGAGGTTTTCTATCCAAAGGTGCTGTGTCGCCTTAGTTTGGCCCAATGGGCCATGTATCAAGTCGGGTCCATTAGGGATGCATCCTAGGGTTGGAGCACGACCCCAACACCCTGGTGGTCATCCCTCCACCTTCATATACCCCTTAGCCATCACCAAAAATAGGGGTTTTTTTGTTTAGATCAAGTTTAGCTCTCGCTACTTGCTTGTAAGCGTGCGTGCTGGATCAGCCGCCCGTCTTTTTGTCTCTGGAACCTCACCTTATTTGAGATTGAGTTTGAAAACCTTCATCTTCATCTAGTAAATTCAGTACTTGTTATACTTGTTCTTGCTAGTTCTTCGATTGCTTGCAGGACGAGTGCCCTAGTGGCCGGGTGACACGCTCCACAAGATCGCAGCAGCCATTGGAGGTGGTGTATCGGTTGCTAAGGTGTAGCTTGGAAGGCTGTAGTCGAGTTGTGAACGTCGTCTCCATCCACCAATCGAGTTATCCCATGCCCTCTCATCGAAAGTTCGGAATTCAACCCTAGCGGGTTCATACCAGTGGTTCCCGAAGATGACCCTTCCTAGATGAGTCCACTTATCAAGGGTATGAAGACCTATCAAAGCTTGTGGAAGGGAGCTAGTGACAAGGCCAAGCATTAGAAGGCTATGGTGGCTCAGCTAGAAGAGGAGGTGAAAACTCTTTGGGACGCAAATGAGGGTGTGTAAATTACTTGCTTATGTAAATATGTACCTTTGCTGTGGAGTTTGCCTTAAACCTTGCCATGTTTGTAGATCATGTCGCCTATACTGGGCGCTTGGAGGGTGAGAAGGCGACTCTGGAGCAAGATATCAAGGAATTGCAGTGCAAGCTTGAGGTCTCCGAGCAGCGGTGTATAGATGTTGAAGCAAAGCTGGTAGAAGGAGCTCTCACTGTGGCTGGGCATGCCGTCGGCATCCTCAAGAGCTATATGCCTGGCCTTGATATAGGCATGATATCACACGGCTATAATTGTGACAGAGATAAGGCCGATGAGCTTTTTGATGAGAGCCGGGCAGCACTTGAACCATTTGTAGAGAGGCTAAACCTGTCAGTTAGCGATGAGGAAGAGGAGGAATAAACATTTACCTATCCCTGAACACAGTGACATGTAATATATTAAGATACTTCGTTAGTCTTAAATAATTCTTCTTTCTTTTGTTATTTGAACCTGTCATCATGCAAACAGTTAGACTTATAGTGGCCAAACTCGAGCTATTTGCATGCTGTATGTCGATGCTGCTTGCTGAATTAGGTTTAGGTTGAGTGAGAATTTTTTGTGGACTAGTGAATAGTAGTATGATAGCCCTAACTCTTTATTTGGGTATGAGTAGCTGACCCGAATAAAGAGTAGAAGACTGGGCGATTAAAATTAATTGGAATTGAACAGCCCCCGAGCGTATATGCTCTGCGAGATTATTACTAACAGAGAAATAAAATAGAAATAATGTACTTATCTGGGTAGTATGTGGAGACATAGAATATCAAGAACACAGTTTATTATGCATAAAAGCGTTGTAGCTGATCCATGTTCCATGTATTCGGGAGCATGTCCCTGTCTATCTCTGCTAGTCGGTATGCGCCTGGTCAGGCTATATCAACTATAATGTATGGACCCTGCCAAGGGGGTCAACTTGGTTTTATCCTTTGTGCATTGGTCTCTTTTGAGTACCAAATCACCGATGCTAAGCGCCCGGCCGCATACATGCTGGCTGTGATATTTCTAAAGGGCTTGCTGATATTTCTCTACTCGAAATGCGACTATATCATGCTTTTCTTCGAGGAGTTCAAGGTTGGTGTACCGATGATCATATTGCTCTTCTTTAGAGAACATCGCTACTCGGGGCGAGCTTAATTAGACTTTAGGGGGGAGAATAGATTCAGCCCCATACACAAGGAAAAATGACGTTTCACCCGTGGCCCGGTTAGCTGTAGTGCGCACTGCCCATAAAACTGTAGGGAGCTCTTCAACCCATTTTTTATCATAGGAGCTAAGCCTATCAAAGATACAGGTCTTGATTCCTTGCAGAATTATGCCGTTAACAAGGTCTACTTGGCCGTTGGTCATCGGGTGGTAGACTGAGGACCGATAATGCTTAATGGCATGTCTTTCACAAAAGTTCTCAAACTTTTTGTTGGTAAATTGTGTACCATCATCCGAGAGAATTTGGTGTGGTACGCCAAAATGTAGTACAATGCTCCGTAAAAATTTGAGTGTATTTTCTTTGGTTATCCAGCCTACTAGCTTGACTTCAACCCACTTTGTGAAAGTATCGATCGCTACAATCAGAAATCTATAACCACCCCGGGCTTTTGGAAAAGGACCCAGGATGTCGATGCCCCATGTGGCAAATGGCCAAGACAAAGTGATCATGTTTAACACCTGAGCAAGCTGGTGAATTTGTCATTTAAAAAACTGACAAGCATGTTCTAATGAACTCAGTGGCGTCTTCGAGTGCTGTAGGCCGGTAAAACCCTTGTCGAAAGGCTTTTTTGACCAGGGTTCTGTGAGAGGCATAGGACCCATAGATTCCTCCATGGATGTCGTAGAGCAAACTAATACCATCGGCCAGGGTGATACACTTGAGAAGAACCCCATTTCACCCTCGTTTATAGAGGATACCGTCTACCATTTGATAGTTCATGGCTTTACGGCTGGTTCGTTCTATATTCGTATCATCGACTAGAGTAGCCTGGTTTATGAGGTACACCTAGAATGGATCCATCTAGTTCTCCCCATTTCCAACTAGAGTGGCAGCACGAGCCATATCGCCTAGCATAGACTTCCCAAGGAATTCGCTGAGTATTGCCTTGTCGCTTGATGGATCAAGCATGGGGTTTGGACCCGACTTTGACATCAGGATAGAGGGTTTTGGTAGCTCTTCGACCAGGATGTCTCCCGGTAGGTGCTATCGTTCAACTGCCTAGCTAGCGAGCGTGTCAGCATCTGAGTTTAGTTTTCTCGGGATGTATTGGACCTTGAGTCTATCAAATTTAGATTCCAATCGTCTATATGCCAGTAAATATGTGGCCATGTTCTTGTTTGTTGCTCGATAATCCTTGCTGGTTTGTGTAGCAACTACTTCCGAACCCCATTTCACAAGTAGTCGTTTAATACCCATGGATATGGCAATTTGTAAACCAGTTAATAGGCCATCATATTCGGTGATATTGTTAGTTGGAGTAGGATTGGTAAAATCAATTTGAATTGCGTACCTCATGGCATCCCCTTCCAGAGAGATTAAGATGACACTAGCCCCTAGGCCATTCTTGCATTTTGCTCCATCGTAGAACATTAGCCAGTGCTCGGGGTTTTGAGCGGCCTCCTTGGGTTCAGGATTTGTCCATTCTGCAACAAAATCAGCTAGAGCCTATGATTTGATCGCAGTTCTAGGTACAAACTCTATATCATATTGGCCTAACTCGACTGACCATTGAGCAATTCTACCAATGACATCTTGATTATGAACAATGGTACCAAGTGGGTATGAAAAAACCACTTTGATCTTGTGACTTAAGAAATAATGCTTAGGCTTGCGAGAAGACATCAATACGGCATAGATTAATTTTTGAATGTTTGGTTACCTAGATCGGGCATCATGTAGTACTTCACTAACAAAATACACAGGGTGTTGTTTTGTTGACTTCTTTGCCTGATGCTCGACCACTAGGACCGCGCTGATAACTGTAGGCATTGCTGCTACATAAAGGAGCATGGTTTTGCCATCTTTGGAGGAACAAGTACAGGTAATTGTTTCAAGTATTGCTTGAACGCCTGAAACACTTCTTCGGCTAGTTCACTCCAAATAAAACCATCATGTTTCTTTAATAATTTATAAAATGACATACCTCATTCGCCTGACTTGGATACGAATCGACTTAGGGCTACCATCATGCTAGCTAGCTTCTGGACTTCTTTCTTGTTGCGTGGAGACTGCATGTCATCGATAGCCTTAACCTTCTTTGGGTTAGCTTCGACACCCCGATGAGACACTAAGTACCCGAGTAGCTTACCCGAGGAAATGCTAGAAGAACATTTGTCAGGGTTTAACATCATCTTGTTCTTACGTAAGTTATTAAAAGTTTATTCTAGATTGGCGATTAGACCGCCTTTGAATTTGCTTTAAACAACAATGTCATCAATGTGTGCTTCCACATTGCGCCCGATTTGGCCTTCAAGAACAATATGAACACATTTTTGATACGTAGAACCAGCATTCTTAAGGCCAAAATGCATCTTAATATAACAATACACGCCAAAAGGAGTTACAAATGCAGTTTTTTCCTCATCATCTATGCACATGCTAATTTGGTGATACCCCGAATAGGCATCTAGAAACACTTAGCAATTCACATCTAGAGGTTGAATGTACAATTTGATCTATCCTTGGAAGGGGATATCCATCCTTAGGACATGCTTTATTCAGATCAGTGTAATCCACGCACATCTGCCATGTGCCATTGGGCTTCCTAACCATGACAGGGTTTGCTAGCCACTGCGGGAAGGGGACCTCTTGTACGAAACCAACCTTCAGAAGTCGGTTGATTTCATCTTGTATGGCGGCTCGCATCTTGAGTGTATAGCATCTTTGATTTTTTGTCTAACTGGTTGGGCACCAGCTGGTGGACCCCATTTGTGCTTGAGTAATGCTCAGATCTGTTCCAATGTCGTGGTTTCACTAGGTCACTAGAGGCCGAATCGAATTGTCTAGTTGTTAGGTGCTCTGTAGCGACTTTCCCTTAGATCGGGGTGTGTCGTCGAGCCTGCCCTGATGTCCCTGTGTATGCCTTCCTTGATCACGGAGTGGTTACAGGGGTTCTGGCCTGAGTTGTGTCCTAGACGGTACCCAACCCTGGTGAGCTAAGAGATTAGTAGTGTTTTTTGGCCATGAGGGTTTTGAAGCCCTCGGAGCCCGAGCCATACCATACTTCTTGTGGGAACTCCATCCTCGTGACATGCATACAGGCCTATGAGTTTTGAAGGAAAACACCTCCATCTTTCCTGCAATGTCAAAATGGATGTTAGATGTCCCAGCTTATGTGGCAGCTCTGGCCGTGCGTAAGAATGGTCGACCCAAAATAATGGGTGTCGCTTCGTTGCACCCGGTGTTTAGTATCGCAAAATCAGATGCCACGCAAGAGTCCCCGGCTAGGACTTCAATGTCGTCGGTGATTCCCTCCATGCTGCGAGTTTATCGGTCTACAAATCTGATGCACATATTTGTCTTCAGCAACGACATGAGTCATAACACATTATCGCAAATAGACAAAGGGATAATGTTGACCGCTGCACCCAAATCACAAACATCTTCCAGGATGTGATGACCGATTGACACTATAATAATGGGACAACTGTGATCCCCTTTCTTGACTGGCCAGGAGATGTCTTGCCACCCCTTGATGACCGACTCTTGGTAGAATTTCACTTTTACTATCTCGATGGAATCAACGTCATCGAGACTGACCCGGTTAACTCGAGATGAATGTCTTTGCGGGTATGGAGGGTTGAAAGAGAATCTTCTCTTTTTCCCATTGATATCGAAACACATGTTGGTAGATGCTACGTAGATTGAAGCCTTTATGGTGTGTAGGAAAGGTCGACCTAAAATAATGGGCGCTTTTGGATCACGACCGGTATTCAGGATCACAAAATCTGCTGTTACGTAGCTGCCATCGACTATCAGGCAGATGTCATCTAGAATCCCCTCAATTCGTTGAGTTGTCTGATCTGGCAGTACCACATGTATATCTGGATCAGTTAGGGCCTCGATCTATAATATGTCATCATAGACTGATAAGGGTATGATGTTCATGCCCACGCCCATTTCATAGATAACCTTTAGCTTGTCAAGGCCTATGTTTATCGAGATCATTAGACGGCTAGGGTCTCCCTTCTTGATGGGTCAAGAATTGTCCCACCACCTATCGATGGGATGCTCTACATAGTAGCCTGGCTTTGCTATGTCAATGATCATAACATCATTTGTCCTCTTACGGCGACGTCGAGGAATGTGGTCTAACGGCGATTCAGATACACTAGCACCTCGTTAAGTAAAACTAGAGGGCTTTTAACAACCTCTTGGTTAGGTTCCTCATAATCAGGAGCCATAAGCTGAACCTCGAGACTGATCTAGAGAGATTGCCTAGACAGAGTTGTGACTTCTTTAACGGTCCTAAGGGATTCGGGACTCTTAACCCCGATCTGCTTGAAGTGTAGATCTCCGGTGTGCTCAAAAACCAATCTAACGAAGCAGGTGGTCGTTGGCACATCACGGAGAAATGCTTTGATCTAGGAGTCCTTGGTGAGATCACCCATGACAACAGGTGGTGCCGCAGCGACGTCAGAGCACGTCAGTTTTGCATACCAAATGTTGTTGATGACTGTCAGAATCGGTCTCGCACAAGATCCTCCTACCTGGCATGCCTCTGTCGGTGTTTTTAACGGCAGATGTTTGGTTCTTGGGGAACTCTGCTTGGTGAGAAGAACAATCACAGATGGAGACAAGATTTATACTAGTTTGGGCCCCCAGGAAGAGAGTAAAAGCCATACATCTAGTTGCTACTTGTTTGTATTGCTTGTATTTAGTGAGATGGTGATTACAATGTGGCTAGGCCTTTGAATGAGTCGATGATTACAACAGAGGATATAGCTAGCTATTTATATCCGAGATCAAGTTGCCCTACAAGATAAGAAGTCATGCCCTAGTCAGAGTCTTGGCGTAATCTGGAGAAATCCTTCCTTGAATAGGGTTGCCATGGGCCTTCGGGTCGTCTTTGATTTGGAGTAGGTAGTCAGCAATATGGAACTCACGGTACCCAGGGGTATGGCATCGACAATACCAATCACAGTTCATTGCATAAAAGTAAGCACTAGCAACCACATTATTACATGCCTAATAGGATTCTACAAGGTTGGATGGGACGTGGCACCTGTCAACTAGTCAACTCCAAGATCCATAGTGTACTTGTAGTCATTCTCCTCAAAGCCATGATGTCGTTCGCGTGTCCTTCCTCCAACGGGTTCTAGTTTGATCAACATTATCCACGATGCTTCTACATTGCTAGAGCGACCAGCAAAAGAGCATTCAATACACTAAAAAGGCAACAAGACATAGAAAGACTGAAAACACCAAGAGAACACTAAAGGAAGAGGCTTAGCCCTCGCGGCGGATGTCCAATTCTTGGGCTAAAAGCAGAGGTGGTTATTCGCTAAGCACAAGCACAAGTCATGGCCTAGCCAGTACTTCCTAGGCCAATAGTGTCGACCTATACGGCTTCAAGAATAATGGCCTAGACTCTAGCTCATCTTAAGAAAAACACCCTAGGTCATAGTCTTCCGATCTAGGCGTCGTGGAGATTGATGGGAATCGAAAAGATCACAAGCAAGAGAGAAAGTTCTAATCTCTCTCAATTCATACGTCATTGTAATTGACGTGAACCGAAGAGAGGATGGAATAGGAGGAGAAAAGAGAGGGGCAATGGTTGTCTTCTTCCAATCCTCACGCCATGACAAAGACAAAGCATCGAAGAAGTGATGAACAAGAGAACATGAATGCTCAACCACTCATATGGTACCTCGATCTACATGCACTAAATGGCACTAAGGTACTCTTAGGGTTCTTAGCGGTGTGGTTGTCATCGTGAGAACCTAAGGAGTGCTATGGTCTATAAACGGGTACAGGCATACAAGGGTTCGAGCATGAAAGAGCTAAAAGAGGGGGAAGAGAAGGGATTCACATTCCTTTGATCCATTTGCCACAGCTGCCGACAAGAATCACAGGAATAGAATCAGGGATGCAACACCAATCTCTAAGGGACACAACAAGCAAGAAGGGAATGATAGTTCCATGGCACTTTGATCCACATGTCATGGTAATAGACACGAACCGACAAAGTTGGAACATGAATATCAATCCACATCTTACTAGATCGACGAGGATCGATAGAGGGGAGAGAAGAGAGAAGAGGGAAGGATGGCCTCTGCATTCTCTTGACCAATACATCATGGTAATGGACAGAGGTCGAAGGAATAGAGACACAAGAGAGCAAAAAGAGAGGTAGAGCCTGATGGTCTTGGCGAGACAAACTCGTAGCCACTAGCTCTACCTACATGAGTTGGCATCGTAGTCCTGCGATCATCGTCCCCTAATTCCCCTACTAGACTAGGTCATAGAGGGCTCGAGAAGGTGCGGGTAAGAACCATGTCGATATCGACATCAAGTCCCCAATAGCCTCGTCCTAGGGCTGAAGATAGGAGCTAACGGTCGTAGTACTACTAAGTCAACTAAAAGCGAGGAATCGAGTTACGCTCGGCATCACGGCCATGGTGGGATGAACCCATGACCAAAACGACCAAACAAGTTACGATCCCTCGACCGGCTCAAAGGCTCGGTCCATAGACAAACAAGCACGACACATGGACAAGGAGCTAAACCGACATGACAACCACTAAGTGGAGTAGCACATGTCCATAGCTCAAGAAATAGACCGACGACGAAGGCACATCACAGGCATAGGATAGATATCATGTATGAAGTGTCTGAACAAGTATAGATAATCGGTATAGATAGATCATGTATCAAGTATGAAAGAGCAAGGAAATGAAAGATATGGGTTTTGCCGACGTCATGAATGGCTCCGGTGGAGGTTGGAGGGGATCGACATTGCTGGTGACAAGGATGGGCATAAGGGAGCTATGGGCTTGCTGCTGCCACTCTCGGCTGGCCGTAGGGGGCTGGACACGGCTCTAGTGGTGACGGTGGTGGCCGAAGTCGATGGAGAGAGCTGCAAGGCCGGCTACTTCCCTACAGTAGTGAAAGACGATGACACGAAGGCCGGTCTTAGACTAGAACATCGGTAAGGTCATCGACAAGAGGAAAAAGGGTAGAGCTTTGGTTGTAGTGGCTAACCGTGTGGCGGGTGCTGTAGTATAGCGAGGTTGAGGCAGAGCAGAGGATGCCAAGGTCGGTGTTGGGGCACGGACAGAGGACGAGGAGGAGCTCCTGGCAACGGATAGAGTAGAGGAGGTTGCTGGTGGGGTTGAGGTATGGCGCCAGCGAGGTGGTGCTATGGTGAGGTCGAAGACAAGCTCGCAGCTTCTCTGCGATAGTGAAGTCTGTAGTGTCGCGCCATTCATCATTAGTGAGCTTAGGTGCTTATTGTTTGGCATTAAGAGTATAGGTTATGTTATTATTAGCAGTCTTTCATTAATACTGGTTCTACCATCTGGTTATGGTGCTTTGATCTCATTTCATCGGAGCTCGGATTGAAGTAGTAAGTTTATAGATTATGCATGGTTTTTAGGCTATAGATTCCCTGTGGATACGGTTAGGCCTCCGGATCGATTGTGGTTGGTGCCAAGTGGTGACAACCTTGTTCATCCTCTGTATTCCACCACATGAGGTCTAGTTATTAAATCATAGGGCTTGTGGTAGACCTTGTCTATTTAACTCTCCTAGTTGGTAGGCAGGCTATGCCTCGAAGTACTATTGCATTTCTTCTAGTCATTTGTTTACCCTTAGTTACTTGAAAGATAAATCGCTCGCTCTCCCACCTAGTTATCTCTAGAGTAGCTTGTATTTAGTAGTTTGGTTTAGGTAGTTCACATTCAACTTCCACTATCGTCTACCTACCTAGGATACACTTAGGCTTCCCTTAGGAATCATAATAGTAAATATAAATTCTAGCCTTCTACCTTCTTGTGGGAAAAATATAAATTCGACACTCGGTACTCATCGAGCGAAGTGCTACGTGATAGTTCTATGTGCTTGCGGTATTCCTCCAATAGTTGTTAAGAAGTATCAACACATAGCAGTTATCCGGTTTTAAAATTATTCAGGGCACAACATTAAAGTTATATGAGGTTTGACAAATGGATTTCTCGTGTAAGTCAACCACCGCTTCGATACCCGTTCGGCTGTCGCGCGCTGTTCCGCACGCGATGCTTCAGGATCTTTGTAATGGTCGAGTGACATGGAACAACCCATGTGGCAAACCGACACACATAACATCCAACATCGTGCACAACTAGTAAGGCTGTTATTATGCTTATAGGAAAATACATGACTCACATAATTTGTACAGTTTTAGTTTCTCCCTCTAGACTTATTTCTTTGATATCTCGCTCGAATTTTTATCAGAGTTAACTTGTAGCTCATCTTGGACTCACTCGATCTAAGGTCTACTATGCAGCGGTGAATAGAGCGTTACCTCGCATCCACCGGGGCAACAACACCTGCAAAACAACTTAATGGTAGCACCGTGAGTACATTGCGTACTCGTAGGACTTAATTCCAACACATAGATATTTAGTGGATGCAAAGGGTATTATTAGGTATTTGTACATTTGTGAATAGTACATGGCATTTCTTGGATGACATGCTCATGATTCATTTTAAGACATTAGCATTAACTAGTTATGGTATCACAAGAGTGATTAGCACATAAGCCGCAACATCATCATGTTCCATCTTTACTCTACCATGGGTATAGAAAGTAAGAACAACCGAATGGTTTCATCCCGAAGGACTTCAGGCTTTCAAACTCTGCAGAGGTGTACAACTATACCCACACGGAAGAACAGGACTAACCACCATACCTTGTGCACAAGATAATGGTTGCCTCACATCTTCCAACCTTTCCCTAAATCGGCCCGAGTATCATATGAAAGGTTCGATCAGTGCTCGGTCAATGTCCCGAACATTCCCGACCAGCGCCACCCCCTTACCAGGTTCACGGATAAACCAGTCACAATTAGTTACTTGGTTTGTCAACCCCATCTGTGACATGTGGTCTGTATGGGTGGTTACGCAGACTCACGTATCCCAATAAATGGTCCTAAACTGCTCCATGAGCTACATCGCTTGAGGTCCCACACTCACCGCCGCCTACCCCTCGTATGAGTGAACTTATCAAAGTGGTGTTTAGGTTATAACCCTTAGTGATATTATTCCTTAGCCAGATTGGTGAGGTAAGTCAAGTTGTACCCTCATTGCTTTTAGTAATCATTTATCCAAGTGTAGCATCCTACACGCGCGAGGATGAGTTCCTTTCTCATGCTCGACTTCTACCATTGCTAAACAACTAAGCAATAAGTAATTATGCATTCCGATTCCCATTGATTAGATGAGAGGCTTCTAATAGGTTAATGAGTGACTCTAAGTGTAGAGTGAACAAGTTTACTAACCAAACTATATGTAATGCATAACTCATAATGAAACACAATGAGTATCCAAAAAAGGGTTTATAGTAGTGGGGTGCCTGCCTAATTTGGCTGCTCGAACAACTTTGAAGTTGTAGACGATAACTCCCACACATTCCTTACGCTACTCGGGTCCTGAAAGAGAACAAGGATCAAGGTTGAGGGTAACCGAGGAAGGCTTAGGAACAAGGCTTGGCTTAGGACTTAGGATAGAGGCTTCTACCTATGGCTCCAATGTTTCCCTTCTTGAAACTATGCTTATCCTAGTATTATTGAACCCTTAGGTAAGTTCATTAGACAACTTCATCATTACTGTTAATTTGATGGACACTCCGACCTAGGTGGTGGACACTCCATCGGCTTAGGGTTTTGAGGTGACTTGGCTCTGGTTGGAATATGCTTGGGTTGATGGATATTCCATTGGATGTGACGGACACTCCAGTAGGAACTAGGAGGTCTCATGTTGCTGTTCTTTATAAATCATCAGACACTCTGCCGTAAGTGATAGACGCTCCAATCTAGGTTGGGTGCTCTCGGGTTCACTGGCTATAAGTCTTTATAATTCAATGGACACTCTACGGAATACCATGGACACTCTGGTGGTCTATGTCGATAGGAGACACTCCATTGATATGACGGACACTCCACCAAACTATCGATAGAAACTATGCTCTTGGCTGATATTGGGTTCCAAACTTAGATGTGCTCAGCTATGATCTATGCATGTGCAAGATATCTCTAGGATAACTTAGGTGACTTACTAGGCTCAAGATAGCTAGGTTTGAAGCTTGTTTTACTAAGTGTGGCTATAGGTTAAGGATCAAAATTAGAGATACAAGAACTTAAGGATGAACCATGAGATTAAGATAAGAACCTTAGCTCTGAGATCTGAGAGCTTCCATAGCGAAAGAGTTGAAGATTCAAACCTTCTCTAGTCTTGCTTCTTTATCCACAAGTTGGCTTGACTCCATATGAACTCTCTCTTGCAATACACCAAAAAGATGGTTCAAAGGACTATCCATGAAATCATTAGGTGATTGAACAAGACAAGAACTCCTTGAGCTTACTTACACATGATGGAACTACTACCAGCAAGGAGTCTTCAATCTTGCATCAAAATCCATGGATTAGATCATTGGGTGAATAATCCAAGAAAAGAGCATGGTTCTTCTTGAGCTCACCATGAAGGAGTTGAGGGGTGATGGGTGTCCATGGGCTGCTGCTGGTGCTTCCCTTCTTCCTCTCCTTCATCTTCTTCAATCCTTCCACCAATCTCTCCCCTCTCTAGCTTCTAGGGTTCTTGCTTGTTCTTGAGTGAGTAGAGAGAGAGAGTTAGTGTTGCAAATGAGAGGATGAGTGAGAGAGAGTGGCTTCAGCTAAGAAATATCTCTTCCCATTCATACTGACATGTGGGTCCCATCCACTTAAGTGGCAAACCACTCATTTCCTACTTACTGATGCTGCACTATGATCTGTTGGATGGTCCGATGGTATTGGCAGACGGTTTGGTAGTTTCTGTCTTTGCTGAATTAACTAAGTCACTAGATGACTTGGTATTGTAGACTGAGTTACCATATCTTGAGGTGCTGGTTGAGTTGGTGTTGATGATGTCAATAGGGTGAACCCTTAACCCATCCGGGTTTCTCTCCATTGCTCTAGGTATAAGCCTGACGATGACTACTCGGGGTTCTCACAGGGTGCATCGATGTCTTATCTCGCATCATTAGGAATCTTTAGAGTGACTCGGTAGGTGACTTTCCTAGATAGCCAAAAATGACTGCCTATTGTGTAACGAATTCAGGTCGTTACAATCCTCCCCTCCTTATAAAAAGCTCATCCTCGAGCTTTCCTGAGGTACTATTGGGTACAACACTTGGGGAAAATTTGGGGTTCCATTTATGCACCGAAAGGTTTTCCATCTTTGCACTCCAATGACTTCTTGCTCTCTAGGGTCACAAAAGGGAAGGAGGGCTACTTTTCCAACCCTCAAGTTATGGTGACTTCCTGTTCCCCAAGGCTTCTTAATCTCATCTTAGCATAATTCCGAGGTTAGAACTTTGGTTGTTATCTTGAAATTCAGGAAACAAAATCTTTGGGCACTTTCTGTCGTCTGGTGGATAGTCTGGTTCACTTGTTGGACTATCCAAAAGCTTTGGAGTTTGAAAGTTAACTTAGGGCTTTCAGTTATCCAATTTGGCGTATGGTCCGCCACATCTGTCGGACTCTCCATTAAATCACGATCTATAAATAGGCCGGAAGTGACTAATGGGATTCATTCCTTTCCATTTTTAGCACTTACTGTCACTGTGGCCGCTCTCGCCACTACTGCTGAGGCCGTGCATGTGCTTGGGAGGATTCTATAATAGAATCATCCAATTTATAAGAGCACAAGTACAATAGCAACCACCGAGGCATTCAAACCATCACACTTGAGCCCATATAAATCTGGTAGTCCGTCGAGTATTACAAAGGATGTCGAATCAATCAACATACAAGCCAACATCATACATGATTCAACATACAAGCCACATGTTACAACAAGTTCACAAATAGTTTGTCATACATCGAAGTTCCAGCATAGTTATTACAACATCAGTTTAACAGTAGTGGAAGCAACATAGTTCTGAACGACATCAATAGTAGTTTAAATACATAGCCAGTTTTCATAGTCATCTCCAACAAAAGCACAAGGGTGAGATGATATATAGAATGACCATGCCCATGGTCCTATTCCTCATCCACTGTAGGAGCAAAGCAGTGCTTATAGTAGCAATGGTACATCACGTTATCTGCAACAATATGGAAATAAACCCTGAGTACGAGAAGGTACTCAGCTAGACTTACCCATCATAAATAAAAAATAAGAGACACCAAGGATCATGCAAGGCTTATAAGTGGACCTGATTGACATCCTTTGCCTACAAGCCAAAATTTATCTAGTATCTTTTAACATTGAAATAAAAAGTTTATTATTCCTGTCCCATCCTAGATTAGCATCTATCCTATGCCGAACATGTTGTGTACCATTAAATCATCACAATAGTAACCATATCAAGTTGACCATTTTCATAACCCACATAACCAACACTTTCATCAATTACTATGATGAAGCGGGCTCATGTCAAGTTCTCACTATCCGGGAGAGACGACGATTCGAATTGATTCCTACCCAATTGGGGAATTTTTTCCTAAGACACACCCATACTCCCCCTGTTAGGGTTGCATCGGGTCACCTTTGGTACAACTTAGGTCCAAATCACGGGTAAGACCAGTGCCACACCCTCAAAGATACTATCAATCTACTAGGAAGCTCAGGACTCGAACCCGCCCTTGGACTCATGCCATTGGCTCTCCGCACATCCTTACTACCTCTAGGGTATGCACTTTAACTGCTCGTGTCCCTGGCCTGAGTTGAGCTACTCGGCTTCGCGGTCAGAATGACTTATCCGGCTAACTATGTGAGAGGCATGCGTTCAACATGACAAGAGGGCCTCCAACGGCCGGTCCTTAAACAACACAGATGAAATCACTATAAGTCTCCACACCTAACATATAAGATTCCACCTGGTCTCCAATTGTTCAACATCACCAGGTTATGTTCCACGATAGCACAATACAGCCAACCGTGATCAAGTCACCACCTATAGCTCGTAGGTGATAGGAAATCACTCGACTTCAACAGTACAAGCATGGCTAAGCATGAAGTTTGATCCTAGACCTACATAGGATTCAAGATAGATATTTCTGGACAAGGAAAGTATATGCAACAAGTGGTTTCAATCAACTCTTATAACCTAATGCATCAAACATAAAGGACTCAAGTAATATTTTGTAAAACATGGGAGACTTAGAATGCTTTGGGGCTTGCCTTTCACAAACGTGGTCGTCTGGTGGTCAGGGCACTCTAGGAGAAGATCAACTTTAGGCTCACCTTCGCCTAGAGCTTCTTGGTGCTGAGCTTCCTAGATCTCCTCTTGTGGATTAGCTTTGAGTTCCACGAACGTGATTTCTTCTGCTGCACCTATTGCATGCATATGCATAAAGTAAGTATCATGAATTCATAAGAAGAAATGTGAATGATATGACATGAGAACGTGCATGATTCTATGCTGATGATTATATCAAGTTACATAGATGATAACGAAGTTGAATTCATATTTACTGAGTAGGTGCATATCCATTCTCTAGAAATTGCAGGAATGCACACTAAGTCCATTTCTGGACCACAACACAACAGCTAAAAGTTTAGATTATAACTGGAGTTTTACTCAACCAATTGCTGTGATCTAGCACTTTCTGGAAAGGTTATAAAATTTCCTACAACTTTCATTCAATCGCCAAAAGTTGATTCAACCTCTATCCTAGTCAAAACAAGTAAACTTCCTAGGTCTATCCAGAATTTCTAGAGAGTAAGCATTTCGGGAGATCAACTTCTAACAACCATAACTCCTAAACCATTAGGCCTATTGCCATAAAATTTTGACACAAGCTACATAAAGAAGTTCTCTACAACTTTGTTAATAACTATTTTTACAATAAATCTCATCTTGCCAATGCAATTCACCAAGTGACATAATCTATCCAAAACAACTTCTATGATGGAATTATAGAGCAATAATATTTTCACTGCATATAAGCATTTAAAATTGGACATCACCAATTGTACCAACAGTTCATAGACCTCAAATACACTCTAGAAAATATACTGGTCAAGCCGAATTTATTTATTTAAATGCCTTTATTAATTTAATAAGATAATTAGGTGAAATAACAAACATATACCAAATGTTGACAGTAAATTCTCAAAAAATTATAGTAGCTTCCAAGTGCTTCCAATAGGCTACTATATAAATTTCATACCATTTGAACATGTACAACATCCTTTACAAAAATGACAAGCTAGCAAGGTTTATTTTAGTGAAAATAGTTACCCCTATTGAAAAGTGTCAAGCAACAGATTTAATATTTGTCTTAGCTTCACCAAAACACATGAACATTGTACAGAAATTTGCATGAGCCCAAGTTATGTATTTTTGCCTTATTTATTTTCACTAGAAATTAGCATTCATTTAGGATTAAATAAGAAGACCATATCCAAATTATGACCACTACAAATTCAGTATTTTTCCTAACTAGAGCATGTCAACACAAACCCAACAAAATTGGAATCACAATTTTTGCACATATCAAACTCAAGTTATGCATTTTTCAAGAAAGAAACCATTTAAAAAGCATTTATCTTGCTCCATTTTGTTCTCCCAGAAAAATACTAGAAACATTGCATTACATATTTTTATAAAATACTACACTTCATGAGGAATCCAACATAATTTAGTTCAACAAAATTGGACACTCCTAGCTTGAGATATGAATTTTTGAAACATGCATTCAAATCTAGAAAATAAATTAGAAAATAAAAAACTACACAAGCTGACAGTTGGGGCCTGCACGTTAGACACATAGAAGCAAAGCACGGCTGTTGACTGGCGAGACTTCACCGTCGATGAGGTTTCCGACAGCAGCATCTACACCATTGCACTCTACACGTCGAGTCGTGTTGGTAGGTGTGCTCAGTTTGCCCGGAAGCTCACTAGAAGTAGCTCACTGATGGTAATGGCAAACAACGGAGGTCACGTGGCGATATGCCGGCATCCTCCGGCCACCATATACTCGGTGAGGTGCTCTACAGCTACGCGATAACCTATCAGAGCTAACCTAGGTGGCTAGGGTTCCGGTGATGTGACGGTGAGCTTGGTCCACATGCGTGGCCGCGTGGCGGCGCTCGGTGTACGACGCTGCTCTCATAGTTCTAGCAAGATGGTGGCAGGAGAGAGGTCTCCATCATGCTATTAACTAGACCTAGGGTTACCCTACTAAAGACGTGAGAGGAAGGAGGGATACGGTTGATTAGCTCGACAGCGACGAGCTCGAGTGCCACGGCGGTAATGGCGGTCGTGCGCGGAGTGGCGACCTGTTCCAACACCAACGCGTGGTGGTGTCATCCCCAGATTTGGCCTAAGCTTCTAGACTCTAGTGGGGTGCTAGACCAATGGAGATGGAGGCCTGTGGGGTAGTGGAATGGCCGGGCCATGGTGAGCCGTGAGCGCGACGGTGCTCTGGTGACGACGCGGTGGCGGCAAGGCGAAATGGGGCCTTACTAAGGCACGACGTGAAGTAGTAGTGGTTTGAGGAGGTAGAGGTGGAGGATGCAGAGCTGTTGGCACAAGGAATCAAGCGGTGGAGCCGCGATGGCTGCGAGCGGGCACAGCGGAGCGACGGTGAAGGCACAGCGGCGCTGTGCTTCGCTTTGCTCTAGCGCGAGCAAGAGAGAGCGGAGTGCGAGGATGAAATGGAGCGAGCAGCAGAGGCATGCGTCTTATCCCTCCGTGCTGGCTTGACTGGCTAAGCTGGCATCGGCGTACGGTCACCAAGCGGTGCACCTAGCCTGCCCTCGGTTGGCCACAGCCGCTGCACTCAGCTGATTCAGTGCGGTGATGAAGCCGACTGATAGAGCAACCTTGATCCCCAATATCTCCTAAACAAGTTAGAGTTAGCAAAAATTCCCTGAATAAAAACTGTAGAGCTACATGTAATCTACAAACTTGCTTTAAGAAGCATCCCCAAATTCTCAATGGTTAGCCCGTTACAATGCTCCCAAGTGAGGTACATTGAAACTGTAAACATCATTAAGACTTAGAATTTTTTTCAAAGTTAAAAACAGTAATTCTATTACTACTTGTGGACTATTTTTGAGTATGCTATGCACCAAATTAGGTCTTCACCCAAAAAATAAAAGTTGTTACTCTAGTCAAGTACTACAACTTTGCTTAAGGGTGCACTGCCTTACAAAGTCTTTAGTGTATAGTTCAAGTTTGGTCAATCATACAACATGAAAATGAAAGCCTACACTATATCCATGACTTAGAGGCCAAATGGGTCCAAGTCATAAATACCAAAGTTGTTCCATGTGACATTTTAAACATGTTTAAGGTACTCCTAAGGTCCCACAAACATTTTATACATTGGTCACATGTAAATCCTAGCATATGTAAAGCATTTAGTAACAAACACATGTGATAAAAGCAATCATAGAGATAAAATTTGAGATGCTCATGCTCATGAATGATCAATGATGTTTGTGCTAATGCAATGCCAATGCCAAATGCATGCTTAACACCTAGGGTGTTATAGCCCTTCCCCCCTTAAAGAAATCTTGTCCCAAGATTTGCATGACTAACCATCTCTTATAGAAAACCAGATAGACCTCACGAAGATAATCCTCTTGCTCCCACGTAGGATCTTGTTCACTATGGTTATTCCATACCACCTTGTAGAATTTAATAACTTTGCTACGGGTCACTCTTTCCATTGTCTCAATCACTCGAATATGTCTTTCTTCATAGGTTAAATCCGACTAGATCTTGACACTAGCGGGTTCAATAGCTTCTTCGAGAACACAAAGACATTTCTTGAGTTGGGAGACATGGAAAACATTGAATATAGCTCTCATTCCCAGAGGTAACTAGAGTTTGTAGGCTACTGGTCCCCTTTGTCCAATGATCTTGTATGGGCCTACATCTCTAGGTGAAAGTTTTTGCTTCACACCAAACCTTTGCACTTTCTTCATGGGAGACACCTTCAGATATACAAAATCCCAACTTCAAATGCAATGGGACTTCTCCTTTTATCTGCATAACTCTTCTTCTCAATTGAGCAACTTCAAAATGTTGTTGAATAATTCAAACTTATTCTTCAGCTTCTTTGACAAAGTTAATCCCATAATACCTTCTTTCACCAGGCTCAATCCAATTTAGAGGAGTCCTACACTTTTGACCATACAAAGCTTCAAAAGGAGCCATCTTAATGCTTTCTTGATAGCTATTGTTGTAGGAGAATTCAGCCAAAGGTAGCCATTTCTCCCATGAACCCATAGAAGAAATCACACAAGCTCTCAACATATCCTCTAGAATCTATTTCACTCGCTCAGTCTGACCAGCTGTCTGAGGGTGGTAAGCAGAGCTACAGATCAATTGGGTACCTAGCTGCTTATGCAGATGTTCCCAAAAATGATTAACAAACTACGGTCCTCGATCTGACACAATGTTTTAGGCACACCATGCAATCGTACAATTTGGGCAATGTACAACTCTGTGTACTGATGGGGTCAATATCATTCCTTAACAGGGATGAAATGTGCAGATTTAGTCAAGGAGTCAACAATTACCCATATGGAATCATGACCCTTTTCAGTGGTTGGAAGCCCAACTATAAAATCCATACTGATGTCATCCCACTTCCAACTTGGGATAGACAGTGGCTGAAGTAGTCTAGCTAGCTTCAAATGGATGACCTTGACCCAACAGTAATTATCGCATCTAGCAACAAATGCTGCAATTTCTTTCTTCATTTTTGTCCACCAGAAGCATGTTTTCTGATCTTGGTACATTTTACTGCTACCTGGGTGAATGGACAAATTGGAAGAGTGTGCTTCTTCTAGAATTTGGTTTCTCAATTCTCTATCTTTTGGCACTACAAGCCGATCCTTAAACCTAGCACACCCCTCACATCTAGCCAAAAATGTTTGGTTTATGCCTCTTTCATCTTTCTTTTGATATGGAATATGCCCTCATCGGTCTTTTGGAGCTCAATGATTTTAGACTCAAGAGAGCAACTAACAGTGATATTGTGTAAGACTCCCGGATGCAATAAGTTGAAACCATCTTCCAACAAGGGATTACACTAATACTTCTGGCTTAAGGCGTCTGCAACCACATTGGCTTTTCCCGGATAATAATGTACTTCTAGGTTGTAATCCTTGATCAATTCCAACCATCTTCTCTGCCTCATGTTCAATTTCGGTTGGTTGAAAATGTACTTAAGGCTCTTGTGATCGGTGTAGATATGGCAAACATTACCAAGCAGGTAATGTCTCCAAATTTTAAGAGCATGGACAACTGCTGCTAATTCTAAATCATGGGTTGGATAATTAACTTCATGCTTTCTCAGTTGCCATGAGGCATAAGCAATGACTTGGCCTTCCTGCATTAGAACACACCCTAAACCGGTACCCGATGCGTCGACAAAACACATCAAAAGGTTTCTCAATGTCTGGCTGTGCTAAAACAGGAGCAGTAGTTAGCAATGTTCATAAAGTGTGAAAAGCTGCCTCACACTCTGGTGTCCATACAAATTTCTCATTCTTCTGAAGCAACCTAGTCATGGGCTTGGCAATTTTTTGGAGAAATCCAGAATAAAGCAATGGTAATATCCTGCTAAGCCAAGAAAACTCTGAACCTCCTGAACGAAGGTTGGGGCTTTCCAATCAAGAACCTCTTGAACCTTGGATGGGTCCACTGAGATTCCATCTTCAGATAAAACATGGCCTAGGAAAGGTACTTTCCTCAACCAGAATTCACATTTACTAAATTTAGCATATAACTTATGCTCTCTCAGCCTAGACAACACCACTCTCAAGTGCTCTACGTGATCTTCTGCATTCTCGGAATAGATCAAGATATCATCGATAAACATGACCACAAACTTATCAAGCTCGGTCATGAATATCGAGTTCATTAAATACATGAAATAGGCAGGAGGATTGGTCAACCCAAAGGACATGAGTAAATACTGATAAAGGCCATACCTAGTGGAAAAAGCCATCTTAGGTATGTCCTCAGGCCTGATCTTGATTTAGTGATAACCTGATCTCAAATCAATCTTAGAGAACACTTTTGCTTTTGCCAATTGATCAAATAAGATATCAATGCGAGGCAAAGGATATTTGTTCTTGATAGTAACAACATTGAGTGGTCAATAGTCCACACACATCCACAAAGACTTGTCCTTTTTTTCACAAATATGGTGGACAACCCCATGGTGATGAACTAGGGCGAATGAGACCCTTTTCTAAGAGCTCTTGCAATTGGATCTTTAATTCTGCTAATTCATTTGGCAGCATTCTATAAGGTCTTCGGGAGATGGGTGTTGTACCTGCTATTAACTCAATCTTGAACTCTATATCCCTGTCGGGTGGTAACCCAAGCAATTCATCTAGAAAGACATCTAGAAATTCACATACTACAGGAATATTAGCAAGGGCCATAGGCTGGATAGCATTGGCCACATTTTGGAGATCAAACTCCCTAGAAAGGGGTACTAGAAAAGCATCGCTATTCCTAGGGTCTCTCAACATAATGGTTCTAGTCGATGTATCGATGAGGACACCATGGTTCTTCATCCAATTCATACCCAAGATCACATCTATACCCAATCCCGGTAATATCACTAAATTTGCAGTATACTCTCATTCACTTATTTGGATAAGTACATCTTTAACTATCTGATTGGTAGAAATGTTATTCCCGGCTGCACTTATACAATAACCACCTTTGTCTACTACAAATATTTTCTAATCATAATTGGATGCAAATGTTGGACTCATGAATGAATGTGAATCCCCAGAATCAAATAGAACAACTACAGGGTAATGGTTCACAAGAAACATACCAGCTGTGACAACCTCGCCAAAGGGAATCTCTTCCATGTTGGTGTAATGCACATACCCCAAGCATGCATTTGTAGCTGTTGGCTTCTGATTGTCCTTGGGGTAAGGGCACTCCCTCGCCCAATGACCAGTCTTGTTGTAATTGAAACATGGTTGATTGTTAGGCGGAGCCTTTGAGTTGCCTTGTCCTACACCACCCTTAGGCGGTAGAGCAATAGAGTATGCCCGATGATACCATTTATTTGCTTGGCTTGGCTGGGCCTTCTTCTAAGGTGGCCAATATTTTGGAGCAGGTGGGCGGTATTGGGTTCTTGCCACCACTAGAGCTAGAGGAAGAATTGGGTTCACCATGTTATTGAGAAGGTGAACATCTAGCTGAAGCTCCTCAATCTGGAGTATGAGTTCCTACTCTCTACGATCAAACTCTATTGCCTGCCTAGCAGCCTAGAACACATCCCTAATCCTAGCTGCCTACCTAGTCTCAGCAAGGCGAATGACCTCATCCCTCTCAGCATGGATGTCCTATAACTCAGCCCTAGCTGTATCTCTTTCAGCAACAGCATGGACAAACTACTCTCGGTGAGCTTCCAAGGCTATCATATAACCTATCTCATGCTGAGTTGCTCAAACTGCCCTTTGGTGCCTACGCACACGTCCTCGCATCCTATGCTGTGTAGCCTTTGCTCTATGGAGCTCATGCATACAACTGGGGTAGCTATCCTGATGAGAGTAAAACATCCTCATAACTGCATACATGGCAGCATTTCTACTTCCTGCTCTTTCATCCCGGTCTCTTACCAAAGCATTACTGCCTGGCTGGGTCCAAGCGGTCTGTGATGCATCCACTTGAGGGAAAGATCGAACGGGCCCAATGACAAGCTCATCACCGAATTCCTGACAGATTTCGCTTAGAACTTCAAAAGTGGCCACTTGGGCACTCTCCCAAGGGGTCTATCCATCTGACTCGATACTCCATCCTTGCCACTGAGGCTTGTCCACACAGGTGACGACAGTGACCAACACGTCGTACCACCATTATCCCTCAGTTACCGCTTCGCTCCAAAAATAGCGAGGCGGTTCAGCATACCCGACAGAGTGCAGTACCATCCACAGTAAAGTGGGAGTCCCAAATAGTGCCAAAAAGGTGTCGTTTGCAACAGGGGCTCCTGGGGCTGCCATCTATAGCAAATGTTACAATTTAGTGAGACAACGCGATTATGGAAAAGAGTTACTTAACAATAAGATCTTGCAACGGGGAGGAACAATGCAATGATATGAATGAATGATGTATCATGATGTATGCTCGTTCCGTACGTCCTCACAAACTAAGTGAAAAAAATAAATCCTAACGACATATGCGGTGGCATATATACATTCTCTCAATATATTTGTAACTAAACGAACTACACGTTTTGTTGTTAGTGTACCTGTAGAAGATTCATTTTAGCCCAACCCAACAGTTATATGTACAAAAAGGTAAATCTGGGCTCTAAGTTGAATATCAGGGATAGCAAGATATATATGAAAGCAGTAAACTAAATACTTCATATATATATATATCCCATATATATACTTCTGTATCAAAGCTATCCGATGATCAATTACACTACCCACAATTAAATACGCACCATACACACATGCAAGCATGCATATACAATCGTATGATAGCTAGCTCTCCCCGACTGCACACTCACTTCGTGCGGTCATGCCACTCATCAACTTACCTTCTTACCTAGTGTAGAGGCATTCGATCCATACATTACCACTCAAGTGAGTGGAACCCATACAATAGCACGCCATATGGATAACGAAAGTAAAACCCCCCGTGTTGGTACTTAAATAACCACCTAATAGTCCTTAATTGGGCATAAAAGAGATGACCACTGGCCCACTATAGTTTTAAGTTCAATCTTCAACACTCTAAACTTATTACTATAGTTATAGAAATTAAGTTTATAAAACAAAAACCATAGTTTTAATTACACATGTGACAAGTTTAGTGTTGAAACCTGCTCCGATGCCAACTGTAATACAACCATCCAATTTATAAGAGCACAAGTACAATAGCAACCACTGAGGCAGTCAAACCATCACACTTGAGCCCATATAAATCCGATAGTCCGTCGAGTATCACGAAGGATCTCGAATCAACCAACGTACAAGCCAAGATCGTACGTGATTCAACATACAAGCCACATGTTACAACAAGTTCACAAATATTTTGTCATACATCGGAGTTCCAACCTAGTTATTACAACATCAGTTTAATAGTAGCGGAAGCAACATAGTTCTGAATGACATCAATAGTAGTTTAGATACATAGCCAGTTTTCACAGTCATCTCCAACAAAAGTACAAGGGTGATATGATAGATAGAATGACCATGCCCATGGTCCTATTGCTCATCCACTGCAGGAGCAAAGCAGTGCTTACAGTAGCCGTGGTACATCACGTTATCAACAACAATAGGGAAATAAACCCTGAGTACGAGAAGGTACTTAGCTAGACTTACTCATCATAAACCAAAAATAAGAGACACCAAGGATCATGCAAGGCTTATAAGTGGAGCTGGTTAACATCCTTTGCCTACAAGCCAATATTTATCTAGTATCTTGTAACTTTTGAATCACACGTTTATTATTCCTCTTCCATTCTAGATTATCATCTATCCGATGCCAAACATGTGGTGTACCATTAAATCATCACAATAGTAACCATATCAAGTTGAGCATTTTCATAACCCACATAACCAACACTTTCATCAATTACTACGATGAAGCGGGCTCATGTCAAGTTCTCACTATCCAGAAGAGACAGCGATTCGAATCAATTCCTACCTAGCTGGGGAATTATTCATAACACACACCCATACTTCCCCTGTCAGGGTCACATCGGGTCACCTTTGGTACAACTCAGGTCCAAATCGTGGGTAAGACCAGCGCCACACCCTCAAAGATACTACCAATCTGCCACGAGGGCCAGGACTCGAACCAGCTCTTAGACTCACGCTATTGGCTCTCCGCACATCCTTACTACCTCCAGGGTGCACACTTTAACTGCTCATGTCCCTGGCCTAAGTTGAGCTACTCGGCTTTGGGGTTGGAATGACTTATCCGGCCAACTATGTGAGAGGCATGCGTTCAACATGACAAGAGGGCCTCCAACGGCTAATCCTTAAATGACATAGACGGAATCACTATAAGTCACCACACCTAACATATAAGATTCCACCTGGTCTCCCATTGTTCAACATCACCAAGTTATGTTCCACGATAGCACAATATAGCCAACCGTGATCAAGTCACCACCTATAGCTCGTAGGTGACAGGAAATCACCTGACTTCTATCAATCTAAGCATGAATAAGCATAAAGGTTTATCTTGGACCTACATAGGATTCAAGATAGATATTTCTAGATAAGGAAAGTATATGCAGCAAGTGGTTCCAATCAACTCTTATCACCTAATGCATCAAACATAAAGGACTCAAGTAATATTTTGTAAAACAGGAGAGACTTAGAATGCTTTGGGGCTTGCCTTTCACAAACGTGGCCGGCTGGTTGTCAGGGCACTCTTGGAGATCAACTTTAGGCTTGCCTTCACCTGGAGCTTCTTGGTGCTGAGCTTCCTGGTTCTCCTGTTGTGGATCGGCTTCGAGTTCCACCAACGTGATTTCTTCCGCTGCACCTATTGGATGCATATGCATAAGAAGAATTGTGAATGATATGACATGAGAACGTGCATGATTCTATGCTAATGATTATATCAAGTTACTTAGATGATAACCAAGTTGAATTCATATTTACTGAGTAGGTGCATATCTCTTCTCTAGAAATTTTCAAGAATCCACACTAAGTCCATTTCTGGACCACAACACAGCAGCTACAAGTTTAGATCATAACTGGAGTTTTCCTTAACCAATTGCTATAATCTAGTACTTTCTGGAAAGCTCACAAAATTTCCTACAACTTTTATTTAGTCATCACAAGATTATTTAATAGCTATCTAGGTTAAACAATTCAATCATCCAGATCTGTCCAGTAGACAAGCAAATTCTGACAGCTATAACTCCCAAACCATTTATCCTATTACCATGACAATTTGACACAACTAAGATCAGTAAGTTATCTACAACTTTGTTAATAACAAGTTTCACAGAAAATGTAATTACCATCATGAATTTATCAATACAACAGAAACTACTCCTGCAGCCATCTAGTGGAATTATAAAGCAATAATTATGTAGCTACTTATAACCAATCAACTTCAAGCACAACTACCATTATCAGCAGAGCATATGCATCACAAGGGTCATAGAAAACATTATGTTTATGCCAAACTAATGTATTTAGATACCTTTATTAATTTCTTTAGATAAAAAGGTGATTTATGAGATAAATATTTCTAGTATTCCATAATTTCTAAGAAAATTACAATAGCATACATATGACCCCAAAAGTCTAATGTGTAAATTTCATGCCAATTGGATAAGTATAGCCCTCTATTAAAAAATGTCAAGTTGCTAAGGTTTACTTTAGCAAAAATAGTTTAGTCTATTGAAAAGTGTCAATCAATAGATTACATATTTTTCTTAGCTTCCCTAAAACTCATTAACACTGTACAAAAATTTGCATGGAAATATGTTACTTATTTTTATCCTTATGAATTTCCTTAGAAAACACCATTTATTAAAAGATAAATAGAAAGACCCTACTCCAATCAAGTTTACTACAAGTTTAGTATTTTTCCTAGCTAGAGCATATCAACACAAGATCACCAAAATTGGAATCACAATTTTATCACTTCCCTAGCTCAAGTTATGTATTTTACAAGATTGCAAACAATTAAAAGCACTTATTTAGCTCCAATTAATTCTCCCAGAAAATACTAGAAATAGTGCATTTCATATTTTTCTCAAATGCTACACTTCATGATGAATCCAACAAAATTTGGTTCACCCCATTTGGACACTCCTATCTCTAGATATGAATTTTTGAAACATGCATTCAAATCTGTGAAAACAAATCAGAAATCAAATAATACACAGACTAACTTATGGGGCCCGCTGGTCAGTAGGACCCACATGTCAGTGACTCCAGAGTAGAGGAGGTACTCTGGCCAGCCCTATCTCGCTGGCGGTGAGATCATTGGCGATGACAGTGACACCAATGTGTTCCTCTCATCAAGCCGCGTCGATAGGTGTGACAACGCGACCTAGGGTTCACCGAAGATGGCTCATCGGCGGCAATGGCGGCACGGTGGAGTTGTGTAGTGGCACGTCGGCCATCTCTGACCATGGCATGCACCGATGAGGATGGCTACCCCTTCCTGGTGACCTAGCGTAGCACAACAATGAGGATTAGGCCATGGTGACGTAGTGGAAAAGCTTGGCCACGTGCATGGCCATGCGGCGGCGCACGATGTGTTGTGCGCAGGGATCTCTATTCTGGCTAGCCAGTGATGAGACAAAAGTCTCCATCTAGCCTACTAGATCTAGGTCACAAGGCGAAGCTAAGACGACTAAGAGCAGGGACTAGAGTGACCCCGAGACGGCTGGCCGCGGTGAGCTCAAGCTCATGGCTATGGCGGCCACGGTGGGAGCGGCAGTGTGCTCTCACTCGACCACGCAGTAGTGTCTAACCTAATTCCTGCCTGAGCATAAGGACCACAAGTGGCTATAGACCAGAGAAGAGGAGGACAAGAGGTGCGATGGAATGGAATGGCACGGTGAGCCGAGCGTGCGACAGTGCTTCTACAAAATTGTGGCAACGGCGATGCAAAATGCGCCCTTACCCTGGCTCGACAAAAGGGGCTAGCGGGTCGGGGTGGAAGAGGTGACGATGGCAGAACTGATGGTGAGCTAGATTGGGTGGTGGTGCAACGATGATGGCAAGTGGGCATGGCGGAGCAACGACGATGGTGTGGCGGCATGGTGCTCGGTTTTGCTCTGGCGTGGGCGAGAGAGAGCAAGGTGCGAGAGCAAAATGGAGTGAGCAGCAGAGGCACGTGCCTTATCCCTGCACGCTGGCCTGACCGGCCAGGCCAACACCGATGTTCGCCCGCCATGCAGTGCGCCTGGCCTGCCCCCGGTCGGCCACTGACACCGGCGTCGAAATGACATCAGGCCCTGATGAACACGATTGATAGAGTGATATCACGCGATCGTTACTCCTAAACCATTTCTCCTTTACAAGAACTTCTTTAACAAGAATTGTAAAGCTACATGAGATCTACAACTTTGATTAAATGAGTTCAATCTAGATCGGCCTAGTTTACAAACTACAGCGCGTCAAACATAGGTACATTGAAACTGTAAACAGCATTAAGACTTAGAAAAATTTTCAAAGTCGAAAACAATAATTCTATTGCTACTTGTAGACTATTTTTGAGCATGCTAAGCACCGAATTAGGTCTTGACCCAAAAATAAAAGTTGTTACTCAAGTCATGTACTACTACTTTACTTATGGGTGCACTGTCATTCAAAGTCTCTAGAGTATAGTTCAACTTAGGTCAATCATACAACCTAAAAATGAAAGCCTACACTATAACCATGACTTAGAGGCCAAATGGGTCCAAGTCATGAATACCAAATTGTTTCATGTGACATTTTAAACATGTTTAAGGTACTCCTAAGTTCCCACAAACATTTTATACATTAGTCACATGTAAATCCTAGCATATGTGAAGAATTTAGTAACAAACACATGTGATATAAGCAATCATAGAGACAAAATTTGAGATGCTCATGCTCATGAATGATCAATGATGTTTGTGCTCATGCAATGCCAATGCCAAATGCATGCTTAACACCTAGGGTGTTATAGATTTGGGCTGCTCAGAGGCTTCCACGTGCGCTTCCATCATGAGTGATTGGTAATCTCCTTGATTCTCTCCCCCTTTTGCTTTACTCCTCAATCCATTCTAGATTAGGGTTTGTTTAACTTGCTGCTCAGTTAGGGTTAGGGTCAAACCATCTCGAAGATTCGTTAGAGCATGCATAGGAGCATTTTGGCCATGATTTGAACATAGTTGCACTGCTTGATTGGTTGAATGCTAAAGGTTGAGGTCTGTGTTGTCACCTATTGAGATTGTATTGTCTGTGATAGTGGTGGATGGTCCATGGATGTTGCAGATGCTCTGCTACTGGGTTTGTTCCTCTCCACTTTGTACTCGCCTAATGAATTGGTGGAATGTTCTGATAAGATGTCATAAGTTTCCGTTGTCTTCTTCTCTGTCTGGCTTATTGTCGCTGGCCTATAATTCATCGGATGGTCCATGGGTCTTGGCGGAATATTCTGGTGTTGATAGACTGTTCTTAGGTGTAATCACTTCTATCTACAATTGTGTTGATGGATGGTCCGTGGACCATGACGGACACTCTGTTAGTGCCTGCTCAGTATTTAATTTAGCTCTAACTCATTCCAATGGTTATCCAAGCTTATAGATACCTATCATGTGTTGGGTAGGGCCTATATACAGGCTGTAAACTATATTGTTACTCCATTCCTAGACTGGTGCTTGCTGTTTTAGTTTCGATTTGATTCCAAAGGGCATTCTAACCTCATGACTACAAGTTTAAGTACTCCATCCATTTTACCTACTTACTGTACAACAAGTAGCCTCTCCAATTGCAGTCCATCTCTTACTATGGTGTGAGGGTTCTCCTTTCATTTTACTCTGATCCAATTTCCACAAACCTTAGATTTCTCCTTCTTCGTGTTGCAGGTCCGCCATGGATTCTAACCTTTGGGAGGACACAGAGGTGATGTCTTGCAATACACCTGTTGAGGAGTCTGAATCTGAGAGGACCTTCCCAATGGATTTGGTAGCTATACCGAAGGAACGCTTTGGTTGGACGGCTGTTGGCTTTAGCAGGGCTGCATTGTCAAGGCAGTTTGAGCAAGCGGGAGACTTGCCATCTCCTTTTTTCCACACTCATGTCTAATACTAGATGTACCGAGGGGGTATTGACATTAGACCGATGCACTCGGATCAGCAGTGGCTGTGTTGGGCATATCTACAGACTCGTGTGTTGGCATTTCTTAACGCAATCACCAAGTGAGGAGATTTTAAGTCCATCATCGGCAGTGGCGCCAGGAATGCCTGTTGGTATTTCTTAACACCATTACTAAGATTGAGTTAATCTTAGCAATGCCGCCAAGAAACACCAACTACGATAGTCCTTAAAGATTACAGACAATATCTGTGAATGTACAGAGCTATCATTGTAGCATTTCACCTAGAAGTATTCAGGGTATCATTGTTTATATTTTCCCAAAGGAGAACAAGGTATATATATATTCTAGCATAGACATATACATGATTATATACTTGCATAGTGGACCATAGTTCATAACAGGGGTAAAAATGATATATCATGGATAGTGGACACACATCTAGGCCAACCGCAAGGATAAAAGGAAAACAAAGAATAAAAGAATATTCCTAAGTGGAGCAGACATGTTCTAATATAGCCATGCAAAGAACAGTTGATAATCATACAATGAACATGGTTAGAGCTAGAACTAAATGTGAGATAGGTTGGGAGGCCACCGAGTACTGGTCTGCCAGCATCCTCATGTGACAATTTAGACTCCTACACCCTAGATGAACGTGGGGGATTACAAGGGATGTGTAACACCCTAGGTGTTAGGCTTGCACTTTTGCACTTGCATTGCATGAGCATAAGCATCATTCATTCATATATGAGCATAAGCATATGAAGTGTTATCTCAATCACCTTACTTTTGTTACATGTGATGATAGCAATATGCATGTATATGCTTGCCATTGTGTGTGACCAATGTATGAAATGGTTGTGAGGTCACAAAAACACCTTATACACACTTAGGATGGCACATGGAACAAGTTTGGTATTCATGACTTGGACCAAAACAGCCCCAAGTCATAGTTAATCTAGAAATTTCCATTTTCATGTTACTACTTTGACCAAAGTTGAATTATAGCATAGAATGTTTTCATGGCAATGCACCCTTAAGCAAAGTTGTAGTACTTGACTAGAGTAACAACTTTTATTTTTGGGTTAGGAGCTAATTTAGTGCCTAACATGGTCAAATAGGGCTCACAAGAATCAACAAAATGCTGTTTTCAACTTAGAAAAATTTGCTGTCATGAACTGATTTTCAGTTTCGATGACCGTACTTTGAAGCTTTGCATTTTGAAAACCATAGCGAATTAGAGGAAACTTTCTAAAGCAAAGTTGTAGACCTCGTGTAGCTCTACAATTCTTAGTAATGGAGTTTTTGCTAAATCGCCAAGGATTTGGAGTTAGACGATCACAAAGTAGCGTTGCCAGACACTGTCATTGCCTCTGATGGCCGCGTCCACGTGCGCGTCAGTGGCCGACTGGCCATAGGCTATGGCCACCATCTGGCGGCCATACACCAGCGATGGCCTAGCCGGTCAGGCCATAGCATGCACAAAGCCACTGCGCCCCTGCTGCTCACTCCACTCGCCCGCTCTCACTTCCTCCCTCTCGCTTTGCTTTGCCAAAGCAGAGCTCTGAGCTCGCTGCGTCACCGCCATAGCTCTGCCACAGCTGGTCGCCACCAATGTAGCTCCACCAGTCGATTTGTCTCAGCCACAGCTGCTCTGCCATCACCTCCACCTCCTCGAGCCACCAACACCACCTCTTGATCCAAGGTAAAGCGGTGTTCTGCTTTGCCGTAGGCGCCATCGCCACTGGAGCACCGCCATGCTCTCAACTCACCATGGCCCGGCCTCTCCACCACATCCCCTGCCTTCCTCTTCTCTAGTCTAGCACCATGCTAGGCTCTAGATGCTCAGGCCAGATCTAGGGTAGACACTACCGCTTGGTTGTGTAGGAACACGTCGCCGCTCTGCGCGCGGCCGCATTGGGCGCCGTGGCACTCGAGCTCACCGTTGTCGAGCTGGCCCATCGCCTCCCTCCTCTCTCTCATGTCTTAGGTTGAGTAACCCTAGACCTAGCGGATGGAATGATGAAGACCTGCCTTTTGCCTCCATCTAGCCAGAACAGTGGGAGCACCACCATGCTCCATGCACCGCCGCATGGCCATGCACGTGGTTGGAGCTCACCGCCACCTCATTGGAACCCTAACCCACCCTAGATAGCTTCATTAGGATTCCGTGAAGCCATAGCGCACCTCACTGGAGCACGTGATGGCCGGAGAATGCTGCCATACCGCTACGCTACCTCTGTTGTCCACCATTGCCGCCGGTGAGCCATCTCCGGTGAACCCTAGGTCACGTCTTCACCACCAACCAATGCGGCTTGATGAGGGGAACATGTTGGTGTCACCCTCATCACCGGTGATCTCGCCGCTGGTGAGATAGGGCTGGTCGAAGTGCCTCCCCTGCCCCGGTATCACTAACGTGTGGGTCCTATTGACCAGCGGGTCCCAGCTGTCAGCGGCTGCATTAAGAATTTGAAATTATTCTTTTTTAGAAATATAAGCAAACTTTGAAAATTGATAAGTAGAGTTGTAGATGTCTAGATTAAGTGAACCAAATTTTGTTGGATTCATCATGAAGTGTACTATTCGATAAAAATATGAAACCTACTGTTTGGGATGTTTTTCTGAGAGAATTAAATTGAGCTAGACAAGTACTTTTAACTTGTTTTCAATTTTGTAAAATACATAACTTGAGCTAGGAAAGTGACAAAATTGTGACTCTAATTTTGCTGATCTTGTGTTGACTTGCTATAGCTAAGAAAAATACTAAACCAATAGTAAGTATACTTGGAATATGGTCTTCCTATTTAATCTTAAATGATTGCTAGTTTCTAGTGAAAATAAATGAGGTAAAAACACATAACTAATGATCATGCATATTTTTACACAGTGTTATGGTGCTAGGATAAATGTAAGAAAAATATGAAATATGTTGTTTGACACTTTTCACTAGGCTAAACTATTTTTGCTAAAATGAGCCAATGCAACTTGTGATTTTTTAGATATGGATATACTTATCCAAATAGCATGAAATTTATATAGTAGACTTTTGGGGTCATATGTAGGCTACTGTAATTTTCTCATAATTTATTGTTCAATTTTGGTATATTTTCCTTATTTCACCATAGTGTCCAAATAAATTAATAAAGGCATTTAAATAATTTATTTGGGCTTGACCATCATGTTTTCTAGAGTGTGTATGATGCCTATGAACTATTGGTACCATTGGTTGTGCCCAAATTTGATTACTTGTATGCAGTGAAATATTAATTACTCTATAATTCAATTATAGTGACTGTTCGGACAGTTTCGGTTGTGAAGTAAATTGCATGGGTAAAATGATGTTTGTTGTGAATCTTCTCAATAACAAAGTTGTAGATAAATTACTTATATTGCTTGTGTCAAATTCTCATGGAAATAGACTAAATGGTTTGAGAGTTATAGCTGTTAGAAATTGGTCTCTAGAAATGCTTATTCTCTGGAATTTCTGGACAGATCTGGGAAATTACTTTGTTTGACCTTGATAACCATTTAATCATCTTGAGATGACTATAATAAAGTTGTAGGAAGTTTTATAAGATTTCCATAAAGTCCAAGATCATAGTGTTTGGTTGAGTATAACTATGGATATAGCCAAAATAAGTAGTTGTTGTTTCCAGCAGGAAATGACTAAGTCAATTGTAGTTGTTTGTCTTATGTGATGCTTGTGTAGATGCTTAGGCTAATTGAGATTAGTTGTTAGCTATAGGTTCTAAGCCTCTTACTAATGATGAACAACTGTACCTTAGGTTACTAGAACTTGGTGAGTGTATGTTTCTTGTACTATAGAAGAGATATGCACCTACTCAGTAAAGATCAATTAGAAGAAAGTTATACATCTACATTGCCAACAAATGTTAAACTTATCATACACCTTGCAGATAACCATGCTCATGCATATACAATTTATCATATCATCTCATCTCTTATGCATTCATGATACTCATTTGTGCATATGCATGCAATAGGCTCCCCAGAAGGAGTGACTCTACTCGAGTTCGAACCCGAGCATCAGGAGGAGCAGCAGGCTGTCTAGGAGCAGGAAGTTCAGGCGGAAGGAGGAGTCAACGTGGAAGATCTCCCTAAGTGTCCTGACCACCAACCTTCCTTGTTCTTAAAATGCAAGCCCCAGAGCATTTTAAGCCTCCTCTGTTGTTACAAATATCACTTGCGTCATTTATGTTTGATGCATTAGGTTGTAGGAGTTAATTGGAAACACTTGCTGCATATATTCTCCTTGTCCAGACAAATATATCTTGAATTCTTGGTAGGTCCAGGATCAAATATATTCTTAGCCTTGCTTAGTCCGGTAGAAGTCAGGTGATTTCCTGTCACCTGAAAGATATAGGTAGATAACTGATCACGGTTGGCTATAATTGCTATCTTGGGAATAACCATGTGTTTATGAATAAAAACGAGACCAGGCGGGATTGTGATAGAGAAGCACAAGGCATGGAGGTCTTGGTGCCTATTTATCCCCGACTGTGTCGGTTAAGGACCGATTCACTGTACGTCCTCATGTCATGTTGGATGCATGCATAGCACTTAGTTGGCCGGATAAGTCGTTCCGACCGTGAAGCTGAGTAGCTCAATTCAGGCCGGGTCCCAGTAAGTGAAAGTGCACACACTAGAGGCAGTAAGGATGTGTAGAGAGCCAGTGGCGTGAGTCCAAGGGCAGGCCTGAACTTCCTGGTAGACTGGTAGAATCTCTAAGGGTGCGGCGCTGATTGGACCAGCGAAGTTGGTTCCTGAGTTGTACCAAAGGTGACCCGATACGACCCCGACAGGGGAAGTATGGGTTTGTGTTAGGACTAATTCCCTAGGTGGGTACGAATCAATTCGAATTGCCATCTCTCCCGGATAGTGAGAACTTGACTGAGTAGCGACAACGTAGGATTAATTGATGAAACTTGATGGTTATGATGATGCTCAAATTATTATACCGGACATGGTTACTAATACTTGTTAGCTTAATCAAGTGATTGCTCTAGTACAGGTGCTAATCTAGAGATGCTTAATTGAATATGTATTCAAATTAATGCTAGAGGTACTAAATCTCCAAGTTATGTTACTTAAGCTTTTATGCAAAATGTTGTCAAGCTAGCTCCACCAATAAAGCCTTGCATACTCCTTGGTGTCATATTATTTTTGGTTTATGATAGGTAAGTCTAGCTGAGTACATTCTCGTACTTAGGGTTTATTCTCTATTGTTGCAGATGACATTATGTATCAGGGGTACTGTAAGAACTACCTTCATCATGCCGTGGATGAGGACTAAACCATGGGGAATGGTACTCCTAAGTTATCCCCTCTGTTCTGCTTTTGTTGGAAATGACCATGGTACTGGCATGTATTTGAACTAAGTGTGATGTTGATGTCAAACTACTTTGCTTCTGCTATTTAAACTTGGTTTGTAATAACTTTGTGAACTCCGATGTATGTTAGATACTTGTGAACAATTTGTGATGTAACATGTGACTAGTTATGTTGAATCATGTACGATCTTGGTTTGAATGTTGGTTTATTTGAGATCCTTTGTGATTTCATCGGACTACCGGGTTTATATGGGCTCAAGTATGATGGTTTGATTGCTTCGGTGATTGCTATTGTACTTGTGCTCTTATCAATTGGATGGTTCTGTTATAGCTGACATCGGAGCAGGGTTCAACACTAAACTTGTCATTTGGGTATTTAAAACAAAGGTTTTGTTTTATAAAATCATTTTGATAACTTATAGCTATATATATAGGTGTGTTAAAAATCTAAATTTTAAATTTAGAGTTTGCCCGTGGTCATATCTTTTATTCCCAGTTAAGGACTATCGGGTGGCTAAATAAGTACTAACATGGGGGTTTTTACTTTCATCGTCCATACGGCGTGCTATTGTATGGACGCCATTCACTTGAATGGTAATGTATGGATCAATTGCTTCTATGCCCAAGGTAAGAGTGGCAAGATCGCAAGAGTGAGGTCGGTCCAAGGGGAGAGGTAGCTTTGGTACTGCGGTATATATATTTGTCCCATATATATATATATACTAAGGTATTTAATTGTGGGTTAGCTTTGATATGGCTGTAGATGCATATTTATATGTATGTATGACCCATATTAACTTTTGGGGAGCTTTGATACAGAAGTATATGTATGGGTATACATATATGGAAGTATTTAGTTGCAACCTAGAGCCTAGATTTACATTTTTGCATATATGATTGTTGGGTTGGGCTAAAATAAAATTCTTGTGCAGGTACACTAACAGCGAAACGTGTAGCCCGATTAGTTACCTATATTGAGAGAACGTATGTATGCCACCGTGTATGTCATTAGAATTTTAAATTTTTCCTAAGATTCGTGAGGACGTATGGAACATGCATGCATCATGTTCACTCATGCATTTATATTTTTGCATTCCTCCCTTACTTATAATTGCTTACCCCATTCCTTAAATTTCTTCTCACGTATGATATCCTCTCACAAGAGTTGCACACTTTGCTACAGATGGTAGCACCAGGAGCCCCGTCTCGCAGTGACACGTTCATAGCTGTGTTTGGCACTGACTAAGATCTGTCTGGAGTTTGGTGACGAGCTTGTCAATGGTCCTACCAGAACCTTTCCCTAGGTAGATCCATCGGTGACTGCCTAGATGCAGCCAGGTGGTAATGCACTAGTGAGAGACTGTGATGAATGAGCAGAGAGCTCTAGTGCTGCTATGAGCGCTATGTTCGCCATCCTGAAGATGTTCTAGTCACGCCAAGACAACTACGTCAGCTGCATGCTAGAGCTTCAGCAAGCACAAGTCGTGCAACGCCAGCTGCGAGGGCGAGTGCGATGGCATCGAAGGGTAGCTAGAGAGGCTCAATGAGAAACCGATAATGCTATTATAGCTTTAGAAGCTCACCGGGTTCAGTTGGTAAATGCTGTTGTAGAAAGAGATGCAGCTAGGGCTGAGTTACAGGATGTCCATGCTGTGAGGGACGAGGTCATTCGCCTTGCTGAGACTAGGGAGGCAGCTAGAATCTAGACTATGTTTTAGGCTGCTAGGCAGGCAATGGAGTTTGATCACAGAGAGCAAGAACACTGTAACAGAACCGACCAATTTATAAGAGCACAAGTACGAAAGCAATCACCGGAGTGATCAAACCATCATACTTGAACCCATATAAACCAGGTAGTCAACTAAAACCATGAAGGATTTCAAACCAACTTGCATACAACCAAGATCATAGTGATTCAACATAACAAGCCACATGTTACATCCATTTCCCAAGTAGTTCACAAGTATCTCATACATCGGAGTTCACATAGTTATTACAACACGAGTTGACAAATAGCAAAAGCAAAGTAGTTGGAAACCATCACACACACTTAGTTCAAATACAAGCCAGTTCCATAGTCATATCCAGCAAAAGCATCATGATAAGATAACATAGATGATCATGCCCATGATCTAGTCTTCATCACCAGCAGGGTGGAGACAATACTTGCAGTAGCCGTTATAAAGCACGTCATCTGCAACAAGAGGGAATAAACCCTAAGTACAAGAATGTACTCAGCTACACTTACCCATCATAAACCAAAAATAAATGACACCAAGGAGTAAGCAATGCTTTATCAGTGGATCTTGCTTGACAACCATTTTGCATAAAAACTTTAATGATACAAGAGCATAATTTAAATTCTTAGTTAAGCAGCAAGTTACCAATATTTAACCTGTCATCTAGATTAGCACCTGTACTAGAGCAAGCACTTGATTAAAATCCAAACATTAGTAACCATATCTGGTATAATGTTGTAACATCATCATCATCATTATAACCATCAAGTGCAATTAAGTGTCTCTACGTTGCCGTTGCTCAGTCAAGTTCTCACTATCCTGGAGAGACGGTGACTCGAATCGATTCCTACCCAGCTGGGAAATTATTCCTAACACAAACCTAATCAACCTGATCAGTGGTTGCCTCAGGTCACCTTTGGTATAGCTTAGGAACAAATTCATGGGTCCAGCAGCGCCGCACTCTAAGGGAATCCACTCTGCTAGGACATCAATCTACCCTTTGGACTTACGCCAGTGGATCCCCGCACATCCTTACTACCGCTAGAGTGCGCACTTTCACTTCTCGGCTTCTGGCTTGAGTTGAGCTACTCAGCTTCACGGTCGAAATGAGTTATCTGGACAACTAAGTGATAGGCATGCATTCAACATGACATGAGGACATACAGCGAATCGGTCCTTAACCGACATAGATGCGGATAGATCCACACCCAAGACCTCCTTGTCTTGTTGCTTCTCTATCAACATCCCGCCCGGTCTCCATTCATTATTAACATATGGTTATTTCCACGATAGCAAATATAGCCAACCATGACCAGACATCATCCTATCTTGCAGGTGACAGGAAATCCCCTGACTTTACCGGACTAAGCATGGCTAAGCATGATTTGCTCCTAGACCTACATAGGATTCAGGGTACGTTTACTGGACAAGGAATAGATAGATATGCAACAAGGGTTTGCATCCAATTCCTATCACTTAATGCATCAAACATCTAAATGTGCAGGTGGTTGGCATAGGGACACACCGGAGCTAGCTTGTTGCCGGCCATGGCGGCACGGCGGCGCTGTGTGGAGGTGCGCCAGCCAGCTCTGGCCATGGCAAGTCCAGGTGAGAGGCGCTATAGCATCACAGTGCTCAGGCGATACTACCAAGGCTAATCTAGGGTTAGTGGAGGCGCTAGGGAAGCCTAGCCGCGGGCAGGTCTGCGCGGCGGCAAAACTCACTCTGGCAAGACTCACGCACCGGCGATGTCAGAGGGGTAGATGTGTGGCAAGTTAGGGTTAGAGCAACTACGAGACACGGGGAAGACGATGCAAAGGAAAGGAAGCATGGAGGCATGGTGGTTATCTCAGGCCACGGTGAGCTCAAAGACCGGCGAGGTTCTAGTCATGGTGGCGGTGGTGGAAATGGCCAATAGGCCCTCACCTTGGCACGAACAAGACTGCAAATGGTTCGAGGGAGTAGGGTAGAGCAAGGCATGTCTATGTGCATGAGCAATTGTACAATGACTGGCCAGCAGAGGAGCTACGTGGTGGCAGGCTCTCGACGGTGATGGCGCGTCGTTGTGTTTTGCTTCTATGGCTCGTGCGCGGCAGCGAGACAAGCAAATGAAGCGAGTGAGAGCAGCAGCGCGTCGTGGTGCCTTCGTGGCCACGATGGCCTAACGAGTGGGGATGCCGCCGGCGTACGACTGCCAAATGGCGTGCACAACCAGCGCCATGTCGGCCACAATGGCATGACTGAAATGGTCATCAGTCTCGGCATTAGTCGCCTGACAACACGATTTCATCCCCTATTAACTCCTAAACTATGGTTAGTTAGCAAGCGATCCGATCCATTAATAAAAATTGAAGATCTATGTGAGGGCTACAAAATTGCTTTAGAAAGCATCTGCTAATTCGCAAAGGTTTAAGAGTTACATCAACCCAAAGTAGGATACATCAAACTGTGAAACCCAGTTAGACTTAGAAAATTTCCAAAGTTTGAAAAACATCATTGCATTGATTTTTGTGATCCAAATTCAAGCATGTTAGGAGCTGAACTAGCCTATGACCCAAAAATAAAAGTTGTTACACTACTCAAGTACTACAACTTTGTTTTAGGGTGCACAGCCATGGAAAGTTTCTAAAGTGATGTTCAACTCCAGTCAAACATACATCATGAAAATGGTACTTTACGTTATAGGTATGACTTAGAGTCCAAACTAGCCTTAGTCATGAATACCAAAGTTGTTCCTAGTGACATTCTAAACATGTTAGAAGTACTCCTAAGGTTCCACAATCATTTCATACATTGATCACATGTAAATCCTAGGTCAAACTAAGCATGTCATCACTTAGGAGCTTAATTAGGTAAAGTGATCCACATGAACATTGTTCCATTAGACATCCTAAGTGTAGCTAAGGTGTTTTAGTGACCAACATCAACCACTTGCACTTAATCACACATGATCATAAGCATACATATAATGAAACATAGAAGAACAATAGTATGTTTCACATGTTTCATATGAATGTTTCACATGTAAAAGCTCATATATGAATGCTTGATGCTTATGCTCATGCAAATGCAAGTACAATTATGCAAGCCTAACACCTAGGGTGTTACAGCCCTCCCCCCTTATAAAAATCTCATCCCAAGATTTGAAAAGCGTACCATTTTGAATAAAAGGTAGGGTATACATCCTTCAAATAATGTTGTCGTTCCCATGTTGCATCGCTCTCACAACCCTAATTACTCTACATGACCTTGTAAAACATGACCACCTGACTCCGAGTTACTCTCTCTTGTATCAATAACCCATACCGGCCTTTCTTCATAGGATATATCTAATTTCAACTTGATATTTCTAAGTGAAACTCTTTCTTCTGGAACGCGAAGACATTTCTTCAATTGAGATACATGAAAAACATTGAAGATAGCTCTCATCTCATAAGGTAACTCTATCTTATAGGCTACTCTCCCACTCTTCTTTATGATCAGATATGGACCTACATATCTAGGTGCAAGCTTCCTCTTTACTCCAAACCGTTGCACGCCTTTCATCGGTGATACTTTCAGATAAACGTAATCACCAACTTCAAACTCAATGGGCTTCCTTCTTTTATCCACATAGCTTTTTTGCCTAGCTTGAGCAGCTTCCATATGTTTCTGGATAGTACGAACTTGTTGTTTAGCCTCCTCGATGAAATCAATGCCGTAGTATCTCCTTTCTCTAGATTCAACCCAGTTCAAAGGAGTTCTACATTTGTGGGCATACAATGCTTCAAATGGAGGCATCTTGATACTTTCTTGGTAGCTATTATTATAGGAAAATTTAGCCAAAGGTAACCACTTCTCCCATGATCCTTTGGAAGATATGGCACAAGCTCTTAACATGTCTTCCAATATTTGATTCACTCGCTCCGTCTGTTTGGAGGTATGTGGATGATAAGTAGAACTTCTGACTAAGTTGGTGCCTAACATCTTGTGCAAATGTTCAAAAAATGAGCAGTGAACTGAGGTCCTCTATCAGATATAATGGTTCTAGGAACACCATGGAGACATACTATCTGATTAAAATATAACTCATCATAGTCACTTGGTCAATAGTCAGTTCTAACTGGTATGAAATGGGCAGACTTGGTTAAATGATCCACTATTACACATATAGAATTAAAATTGTTTTGGGTAGGGGGAAGTCCAACAATGAAACCCATACTAATTTCTTCCCATTTCCACCCTAGAATAGATAATGGTTGAAGAAGTCTAGTAGGCTTCAAGTGAATTGCCTTGACCCTACAACAATTGTCACACCTTACAACATAAGCTGCGATTTCTTTCTTCATCTTGGTCCACCAAAAGTGAGGTTTCAAGTCTTGATACATTTTGCTACTTCCCGGGTGAATAGATAACTTGGAGGAGTGAGCTTCATCTAAGATTTGGTTTCTAAGCTCTTTATCCTTTGGTACTACAAGTCTATCCTTAAACCATAGGACACCCTTCTCATCTACTCGGAAGTGTTTTGTTTCTTGCTCCTTCATCTTACTTTTTATGTGGAACACAACCACATCAGATTTCTGAACCTCAATGATTTTACTTTCAAGAGAGCAACTAAGAGTAATACTATGCAACACAGCAGAATGTAACAGATGTGCCAAATGATAATCTCCTTCCAAGAGAGAATTGCAATGGGACTTTCTACTCAAAGCGTCGGCAACCACATTTGCTTTGCCAGGATGATATTGTGCTTCTAAGTTATAATCTTTGATCAACTCTAGCCATCTTCTCTGCCTCATGTCCAATTCCGGTTGAGTGAAGATATACTTGAGGCTTTTATGATCGGTATAGATATGACACGTTACCGAGCAGGTAATGCCTCCAAATCTTCAAAGCATCAACAACAGCAGCTAACTCTAGATCATGAGTTGGATAATTGGCTTCATGCTTCCTCAGCTAACGCGAGGCATAAAAATAACCTGGCCTTCTTGCATAAGAACACATCCTAAACCGATACCTGATGCATCACAAAACACATCAAAAGGTTTCTCGATCTCAGGTTGTGCCAAAATAGGAGCTGAAGTCAACAAAGTCCGCAAAGTGCGAAAAGCAGTTTCACAATCCGGAGTCCAAACAAACTTCACATCTTTTTGAAGCAACCTGGTCATGGGCTTGGCTATTTTAGAGAAATCCGAGATGAAGCGACGATAATAGCCAGCCAAACCAAGGAAACTCCTAACCTCATGCACTGAAGTTGGTGCTTTCCAATCCAAGACTTCTTGCACCTTAGTTGGATCAACCGAAATCCCTTCATCAGACAATACACGGCCCAAGAAAGGTACTTTCTTTAGCCAAACCTCACATCTACTGAACTTGGCGTAAAGTTTATGTTCTTGTAGTATGGATAAAATAATTCTCAGATGTTCGGCATGTTCTTTAGCATTCACAAAAAAGATCAAAATGTCATCAATTAAAATGACCACAAATTTCCTCCATGAATACGAAATTCATCATATATATGAAGTGTGCAGGAGCGTTGGTCAAACCAAAAGACATAACAAGATACTCATACAACCCATATCTGGTAGAAAAAATAGTCTTAGGTATATCCTTTGGTCTAATTTTTATCTGATGATAGCTAGATCTCAAATCAATTTTGGAGAATACCTTTGCCTTAGACAACTGATCAAATAAAATATCAATGCGAGGCAATGGGTACTTGTTCTTGATTGTCACGGCATTGAGTGGACGATAATCCACACACATGCGCAATGACCTATCCTTCTTCACAAATATAGCCGGACAGATCTTCTAACTAGGTCGGATAAGACCCTTTTCTAACAGATTTTGTAACTGAACTCTAAGCTCTGCTAACTCATTGGGTGGCATCCTATAAGGCCTTCTAGAAATAGGTGCAGTACCCGACACTAACTCAATCTTGAATTTGATATCTTGATCTAGTGGTAAACCAGGTAGATCATCAGGAAATACATCTGGAAATTCACAAACTACCAGAACGTCCTCAATTCTCAGGGTCTGGATAGCATTGGTAGTATTATGGAGGTCCAACTCTCTAGGAAGTGGCACCAGGGAAGCCTCATTTCTGATAGGATCCCTCAACATCACGACCCTAGTGGAAGTATCGATGAGCACTCCATGACCGCTCATCTACTTCATCCCCAAGATTACATCTATGCCTAATCCTGGCAAAACTACCAGATCAGACATATACACTCGTCCCTCTATTTCAATACTCACATCTTGCACTATCTGATTGGTAGAAATATTACTTCCAGCTGCACTAATGCAATAACTACCCATGAATAGTGTAATTACCTCCTGATTGTATTTTGATGCAAATACTAGACTCATGAATGAATGCGAAGCACCGGAATCAAATAGTACAACTGTAGGATGTTGATTCACAAGAAACTTACCCGCAGTGACCACCTCTCCTGTGGGTATCTCTATCATGTTGGTGTAGTTAACATGACCTTGACGAGCACCAGAATTCTCCTGCTTTTGATTATTCTTCTGAGGATAAGGACAATTTTTAGACCAATGACCCATTTTGCCACAATTCCAGTAGGGCTTGTTACTTGGCGGAACAAAAGAATTCCCTAGTGCTATGGTGTCTTTTGGAAGAGGAACAGTAAAGGCCTTATGGAACCCAGTCTTGGCCTAATTCTTCTTTTGAGGCGGACGATACCTTGTGGCTGCAGCAGGCGGATGGAACTGAGTTTTTATAGCTACTGGAGCTTTTGCCTGAGATGCACTTGCCTCAAAGGCCCTTTTGCAATTCTTGGAAGCTGCATAGACATTATTGTTGTTCTCTTGAGTGAGAGCGTCACTCACGAACTCATTAAAAGTAGTACTCTTGTTGTTTCCCAGGGTCTTCATCAGTTTGGGACTAAGCCCTCTCTTGAAGCTAGCGATTTTCTTCGCCTCTGTATTCACAAATTCAGGGGCATACCTTGCTAGATGATTGAATGCATGAAGATATTCAGTGAGATTCCTGATTCCTTGTACCAGCTTCATGAACTTAGTATGTTTCATGGCCATCAAGCCAGGAGGAATATAATGCCCCTTGAAAGCCTCCTGGAACTGATTCCAAGTGATCTAAGCATTCTCAGGTAAGGTGGACCTATAATGACACCACCATATGCCTGCTGGTCCTTGTAACTAATGCGAAGCATACTCTGCCTTCATTTGTTCTGTTAGCCTAAGCTAACGAAACTTGTGCTCAAGCGTGTTTAGCCACTCTCTTGCCTGGAGAGGCTCTTTAGCTTCTTTGAAAATTGGCGACTTGGTGTCTTGGAACTCTTTGAAATCACTATACTGATTCGGCTCTAGCCCCTAATGTTGATTGCGACCCTGTGCTTGATGCTGTGATAGGGTACGCATAGCGTCTCCCAAAGCACGCTGTCCTTCAACAAGCATGGCCAACAGATCAGATGGCGTGGGTGGTGGTGGCGGTGGAAGATCATCATCACCACTACCCCCAACTCTGCCCGAGCGTAGATTGCGTGACATTTGCAGAAGTGCAATAGTGAGTAATGATGGACGATGTCAGAAACATTACAAAAGAATTGTAGAATTATGCCAAACTAAACTTATTGGAGAGAATAATTTCATACAATAAATAGAGGCACAATAATTCATCCTCATAACATCGCCAATATTTTACTCCGCACATTCTCGCGATGCATATGCATACATGCCAAATTTTTGCCAATGTTGAAGCTGGACTTTTATTAATGCTCACATCCACATGGAGCAAACATGCAAGTCTCAGAGATTACATCAAATGCACTAACTGAACTTAAGTTACATGTCCTTCCAGAAGAAAGCAAAACATAACGAAATAATGTATCTAGCTTAGTGCTACAGCTAAACTACTCATCTTCATCGGTGTTAGCATCAATCACTCCTTCACCATCTTCGTCCTCGATAGGCTCCAGTTCCTCCTCTTCTTCTTGTTCTGCAGCTTCAGGCACTGTGATGACATTGGCATCTATTTTCATGCCATCATCATCAACAAAGATCACATGTGGTCCTCCCACCATGGGGTACACTGGAATAGGGTGAGGAATTGGATTGATCTGATTATTGAGACGATGAATGTCAATCTGTAGTTCTTCAATCTAGCGGAGGAGTTGATTCTCTCTGACTTCAGTCCGAATTTCTACCATGGCCCTAGCATTGTTCCTAGTTTGTGCTAGACGGATTGCGTCATCCCGCTCATGAGTCAACTACATGATCTAATCATGGTTAACATCTCTTTCCTTGACAACGTGTACAAACTGCTACTTGCGAGTTTCCAAAGCATCCATAAAACCACCTATCTCATTTTGGGCTGCCCTAAGCTCATTACCATACTTGCGTGCATGTTTCTTCCACTTACACCGCTCATTCTGTGCCTGCTGAAGAGCTATCAAAACACTAACATAAGTGCTCTAACGATCATGGAACATCTTCAAAATAGCCATCATGGCACTCATGGCTGGTCCAAAGCTCTGTGCCCGCTCTGCCTCAGTCATTACCAAGGGATCGTCCTCAAAATTCAGCCAAACTGCCTCTGATGGGGCTACTCGAGGAATGGACTCGGCTGGTCCGTTGATCAACTCGTTACCAAACTCTTGACAAATATCAACTAGCACTTCCAAGGCTGCCACTTGGGCACCTTCCCAAGGGGTTTGTCTATCAGCTTTGATGCTCCAACCAAGCCGCTGTGGTCTATTTCTATGAGGCGGCACAATCACCTCAACGTCATACCACAGCGACCGTCCTTCAGCCTCCACTTGCTTCCAAGTATAACGAGGCAGCTGAGCGTATCCCACTGAATGTAGCACCCTCCACAATAGGGTTAGAGTGCCAAACACATGCAGGAATGTGCTGCTCCAGGGCGGGAGTGCTGGTGCGGCCATCTGTAGTCACATTACAATTTGGGAGTGAGAGGATTATCTTACATGATAAGAAATATATAATAGGATAATTAATGATAAGGGAGGGAGTGATGTAGAAATATAATTACATGAGTGAACATGATGCATGCACGTTCCGTACATCCTCATGAATCTTAGGAAAAATTTAAAATTCTAGCAACATACACAGTGGCATACATACGTTCTCTCAATATACGCATCTAGTCGGGCTACATGTTGCACTGTTGGTGTACCTGCAGGCAAATTCATTGCAGCCCATCCCCACAAGAGATAAATAAGCACACAATGAAAGTAGTAAACTAAGATACTCTCCATGTATACATCCCAGATATATATACTTCGGTATCCATAGCTACCCGACAGATATACCCGCAATTAAGTACCTTCATATGTACATGTAAATATTCCAGTAACCATAGCTAACTCTCCCCTAGATTGACAATTGGATGGTCATGCTCTCACAACTCACACTTACCTAGGCGTAGAAGCAATTGATCCATACATTACCACCCTAGCAGATGGCATCCATACAATATCACGCCGTATGGACAACGAAATAAAAATGCAAGCAATTACCCCCCAAAGTTAGTACTTAAATAAGCCACCTAAAAGTCCTTATTTGGGCATAGAGGATATGACCACTGGCATACTTAGGTAAAATTTCAGATTTGAACACACCTATATATATAAGTGGCTTGAAGTTGTAAAAATCGATTTTTGTAAACAAAAACCTTTGTTTTAAATACACATATGACATGTTTCATGTTGAATCTTGCTCCGATACCAGCTGTAACAGAACCGACCAATTTATAAAAGCACAAGTACGAAAGCAATCACTAGAGTGATTAAACCATCATACTTGATCCCATATAAACCCGATAGTCAACTGAAACCACGAAGGATTTCAAACCAACTTGCATACAACCAAGATCGTAGTGATTCAACATAACAAGCCACATGTTACATCTATTTCACAAGTAGTTCACAAGTATCTCATACATCGGAGTTCACATAGTTATTACAACACGAGTTGACAAATAGAGGAAGCAAAGTAGTTGGAAACCATCACACACACTTAGTTCAAATACAAGCCAGTTCCATTGTCATATCCAGCAAAAGCACCATGATAAGATAACATAGATGATCATGCCCATGATCTAGTCTTCATCACTAGCAGGGTGGAGACAATACTTGCTGTAGCCGTTATAAAGCACGTCATCTCCAATAAGAGAGAATAAACCCTGATTACGAGAATGTACTCAGCTAGACTTACCCATCGTAAATCAAAAATAAATGACACCAAGGAGTATGCAAGGCTTTATCGGTGGATCTTGCTTGACAACCATTTTGCATAAAAGCTTTATTGATACAACCATTTTGCATAAAAACTTTAATGATACAAGAGCATACAATAGGAATTTGAGCAAGGACTTCCGAAGGAGCAGCAGCAAGCTCAGGAGCACGTCATCTTGTATGCATATGCATAGCATAAGAGTCATGCATGCAAAAGAGATGGAAGGTGATGATGAAATGTACAGCCATGTAAAGACGGACACATGAATGGCATGATGATTCAAGATTAACATTTATTTTACTGAGTAGATGTATATCTCTTCTTGAAAACAAGAACTACACACTCACCAAGCTCTAACAACCTGAGATAAAGTTGTTTATCTTCAGTAAGAGGTCTAGCACCTACAACTTACAATTTATCTTAATTAGCCTAAGCATCTAATTCATCACATCAACACATATAAAGCAATCAAGGCATTCACTGCATTCACAGATTTAGGGCTGCAGACAACAGCTGCTAGTTTAACTCATAACTGGAGTTGTACTGACCCAAAAGACATACAACAAGACAATCTGGAAATCTTATGAAATTGTCTATGATTCATATTTAGTCATCTCAGCATGATTCCCAAGTTAACAAGGCCAAACAGGCACATTTATCAAACCTGGTCCAGAAATTCCAGAGAACTACAAGTTATGAAGACCAACTTTGAATAGTCACAACTCACAAACCATTTGGCCCAATGCCATGAAAATTTAACACAAGCTAGATAAGTGAGTTAGCTACAACTTTGTTATGGACAAGATTCACAACAAACATCATCTTCACCATGTAATTTGCTTAACTCTAGAATCTGTCTAGAAAGTCACTATAAGTGAATTTTAAGGAAAATAATATTTCACCACATACAAGAATGGTACTTTGAGCACTACCAATGTTACCAACAGTTAACATACATCCAATGAGTACTAGAAAACATAGTGGCCATTCCCAAATAAATTCTTTTAATGCCTTTATTAATTTATTTAGATAATTAGGTGAAATAATAAACATATAGCAAAATTGAACAGTAAATTCCACAAAAATTAAAATAGCTTATAAATGTCTCCAATAGGCTACTATATAAATTTCACAACATTGGAATAACTAGAACATCCTACGCAAAAATGACAAGCCAACAGGGCATAAAATAGCATAAATAGAAAATCCAATTAAAAAGTGTCAAACAATAGTATTCATATTTTTCTTAACTTCATCATAGCACAATAACACTGTACAATAAATCTCATGCTCATTGGATACATATTTTTACCATGAAAAATAGCACAAGAATCTAGCATTTATTTAAGATAAATAGCAAACTCCTATTTCTAGCAAGATCACTGTGCAACCAATATTTTTACCAGGTAGTACATGCCAATATAAGACCAACAAAATTGGAATCACATTTTTAGCACTTTCCTAGCTCAAGTTATAGATTTTACAAGATTAAAACCATTTAAAAACATTTATCTAGCTCTATTTTATTCTCTGAGAAAAATACAATAAATAGTTCATTTCATATTTTTATAAAATACTACACTTCATGTTGAATCCAGCAAAATTTGGTTCATTCAATTTGGAGACTCCTAGCCCTAGATATCATTTTCCAAAGTTAGCATAAAATTAGGAAAACAAATACACAAAACCTACACAAAACCTAATACGGCAGTCACTGACATGCGGGACCCAATAGTCAGCAGACCCCAATGTCAGTCAAACTGAGGCAGGGGCGGTGGTTTGACTGGTGCTAGCTCATCGACGGCGAACTCTCCAATGAAACCGACCCCACCATGATGATCCTCTCAGCATTCCGCGTCTAAAGGTGCAAGTGGTTGGCACAGGGACACACCGGAGGTGGCTTGTCGCCAGCCATGGCGGCACGGCAGCGCTCCACGAAGGTGCGCTGGCCATCTTCGGCCATGACAAGTCTAGGTGAGAGGTGCTACAACATCATGGTGCTTAGGCAATACTACCAAGGCTAATCTAGGGTTAGTGTAGGCGCTAGGGAAGCCTGGCCGCGGGCAGGTCTGCGCGGCGACGGAACTCACTCCGGCGAGACTCAGGCGCCGATGATGTCAGAGGGGTAGAGGTGCGTCGAGTTAGGGTTAGAGCAACTATGAGACACGGGGAAGTCGATGCGAAGGAAAGGAAGCATGGAGCCACGGTGGTTAGCTCGGGCCATTGTGAGCTCGAAGATCGGCGAGGTTTCAGTCATGGCGGCGGTGGCGAAAATGGCTAATAGGCCCTCACCTTGGCACGAACGAGACTGCAAATGGTTCAAGGGAGTAGATCAGAGCAAGGAGCGTCTATGTACACGAGTAATTGCGCAATGGCTGGCTAGCGGAGGAGCTATGCGGTGGCGGGCTCTTGGTGGCGATGGCGCATCGCTATGTTTTGACGCTATGGCTCGCGTGCGACAGCGGTATAAGCAAATGAAGTGAGCGAGAGTAGTAGCGCGTCATGGTGCCTTCATGGCCATGATGGCCTGAAGAGTGGGGATGCCGCCGGCGTACGGCTGCCAAATGGTGCGCGTGGCCAGTGCCCTGTCGACCACAATGGCATGACTGAAATGGTCTTCAGTCTCGGCATCAGTCGCCTGACAGCACGATTTCATCCCCTCCTAACTCCTAAACCATGGTCAGTTAGCAAGCGATTCATTAATAAAAATTGAAGATCTATGTGAGGGCTACAAAATTGCTTTAGAAAGCATCTGCTAATTCGCAAAGGTTTAAGAGTTACATCAACCCAAAGTAGGATACATCAAACTGTGAAACCCAGTTAGACTTAGAAAATTTCCAAAGTTTGAAAAACAGCATTGCATTGATTTTTGTGATCCAAATTCAAGCATGTTAGGAGCTGAACTAGCCTATGACCCAAAAATAAAAGTTGTTACACTACTCAAGTACTACAACTTTGTTTTAGGGTGCATAGCCGTGCAAAGTATCTAAAGTGATGTTCAACTCCAGTCAAACATACATCATGAAAATGGTACTTTACGCTATAGGTATGAATTAGAGTCCAAACTAGCCTTAGTCATGAATACCAAAGTTGTTTCTAGTGACATTCTATACATGTTAGAAGTACTCCTAAGGTTCCACAATCATTTCATACATTGATCACATGTAAATCCTAGGTCAAACTAAGCATGTCATCACTTAGGAGCTTAATTAGGTAAAGTGATCCACATGAACATTGTTCCATTAGGCATCCTAAGTGTAGCTAAGGTGTTTTAGTGACCAACATCAACCACTTGCACTTAATCACACATGATCATAAGCATACGTACAATGAAACATAGAAGAACAATAGTATGTTTCACATGTTTCATATGAATGTTTCACATGTAAAAGCTCATATATGAATGCTTGATGCTTATGCTCATGCAAATGCAAGTACAATTATGGAAGACTAACACCTATGGTGTTGCAAACTCATACGGTAGATTGAGGAGCTTCAGCTGGATGTTCATCGTCTCAACAACATGGTGAACCCAATTCTTCCTCTAGCTCCAGCGGTGGAAGAAGATCCCAATGTGTTGATTGCTGAGGACGATGGCATGGAGGTGGACACCGAGGATGAGGCTGAGGAAGAGGTCAAGCCTTTTGAGGACAACCACTGTGATGATGTGTTCGACATCGACAGTGACCACCCCGAGGAGCAGCTTGGCTATAGTATCTAGCTAGATGCGCTAGCTCTCTATCTTCGATCCTTTATGTAATGAACTCATAATTTAGGTTTCGATTTCATGATGTACTCCTTTGATGTAATCTCAAAACCTTGCATGTTTAATTGTGTGATCGCTAAGTAATATGATTGGTGATGTTGTGTTGTGGAAATGAATTATTATGCCTCTATTTTATTGTATGAATGTAAATTCTCTTCAGTAAATTTAGTTTGGCATAATTATATAATTCCTCTACAATTTTTCTGATATCATAAATAATTACTTGTGGTTGCAATTCTGTAGATGACGTGCACCGGTAGGGGAGCTGGTGGAGATGATGTGGGTGGTAGTGGTTCCCATGGCAATGTCAATGAGGACCTCCCACCACCACCGCATACCACACCAGCAGAGATGATGGCCCAACTCATGGAAACCCAACGTTCCATGGGAGAAGTGCTACGTGGTCTTGCATAGAATGCTGGCCATGGACAAGGAAGGGACCAACACCAAAGACCTAAACCAAACTAATTCAGCAATTTTAAGGACTTTATTGACACCAAGCCTCCAATCTTGAAGGAAGTAGAGGAGCCATTGCAGGCAGATGAATGGCTAATACAATTGAACAAAAGTTCCATCTCTTAAGGGTCACAGAGCACCTAAAGGCAGAATACACATTGCACCACCTGTAGGGGCCTACAGGCATTTGGTGGAGTCATCATCGATCCACTTTGCCTGAGGATGCTCAAATTACCTGGAACCAATTTAAGGCTGCTTTTAGGGGACATTATATTCCCCCAGATTTTATGAACATGAAACATACATAATTCATGAGGCTCATATAGGGTACCAAGAGCCTAACTGAGTATCTGCATGCCTTTAACAATTTGTCAAGGTATGCCATAGAGTTTGTTGATACCGATGCAAAGAAGATTGCTAGTTTCAAGAGAGGGCTTAGTCCAAAGCTGATGAAGACCCTAGCTAACAGTAAATGTGCCACTTTCAATGAGTTTGTTAGTGATGCTTTAACTCAAGAGAATCAGAACAATATCTATTCAGCATCTAAGAGTCGTAAGAGAGCTTATAAAGCAGCTGCATCTTAGTCAAAAGCTCCTATTGCTGTGAAACCTCAGTTTCGCCCACATGCTCCAAAGTATAGACCACCTCAGAAGAAGGTACAGACCAGTCAGAGCTAGAAAGTGTATCACAAGGCCTTTTCTGTTGCCCTACCAAAGGGTAGCATAGGATAAGGGAGCTCTAGCGTTCCACCTAGCGGCATGCCATGCTGGAACTGCAATAAGACTGGCCATTGGGCAAGAAATTGCCCCTATCCCAAGAAGAACAACAACCAGAAGCAAGGTAATCCAAATGCATGTCTGGGACACGTGTACTATACCACCCTAGAAGAGATCCCTTCAGGTGAAGTTGTTACTACAGGTACGTTTCTTGTGAACCAACACCCCATAGTTGTTTTGTTTGATTCTGGAGCTTCACATTTATTTATGAGTCAAATATTTGCATCCAAGCATGATCAAAGGGTAGTTACTATAGATAAGGGTGGTTATTGCATAAGTGCAGCCAGAAATAATATCTCTACCAACTAGATAGTCAGAGATGTGCGCATCTCAATAAGCAACCGAGAGTATACCTCAGATCTTGTAGTATTGCTAGGGTTGGGGATAGATGTAATCTTGGGTATGAAATAGATGAGTGGCCATGGAGTTCTCTTTGACACTTCGACTAGAACCATCATGTTGAGAGAACCCCAGCATAACAATGCTTTCCTAGTGCCACTTCCTAGAAATTTTGATCTCCAAAACTTCATCGGTGCTATTCAGACCATGACCCTCCTTGATATTCCAGTGGTATGTGAGTTTCTGGATGTGTTTCCAGATGAATTGCCCGGGTTACCACCCGACAGGGATGTAGAGTTTAAAATTGAGTTATTACTGGGTAAAGAACCCATCTCTCGGAGGCCATATAAAATGCCACCAAATGAGCTAGCCGAGCTTAAGGTTCAATTGCAAGAGCTTTTAGAGAAAGGTCTCATTCAACCTAGCTCATCTCTATGGGGTTATCCTACCTTATTTGTGAAGAAGAAAGACAAATTCTTGCGGATGTGTGTGGACTATCGACCAATTAATATCGTAATGGTCAAGAACAAGTATCCTTTGCCTCGAATTGATATCTTGTTCGATCAATTGTCAAGGGCTAAGGTGTTCTCCAAGATTGATTTGAGATCTGGTTATCATCAGATTAAAATCAAGCCGGAAGATATACCTAAAACTACTTTCTCCACTAGGTATGTCCTGTATGAGTATTTGGTCATGTCTTTTGGGCTAACAAATGCTCTTGCATATTTCATGTATCTGATGAATTCGGTGTTCATGCCCGAGCAAGATAAGTTCATGGTTGTGTTCATCGATGACATTCTGATCTATTCAAAAAACGAGGAGGATCACGAAGAGCACCTGAGAATTGTTTTAACCAGACTAAGAGAACATAAGTTGTATGCTAAGTTTAGCAAGTGTGAGTTTTGGCATCGGAAGCTACCTTTTCTAGGGCATGTGCTGTCAGAAAATGGGATCTCCATAGACCCCTCTAAGGTGCAAGAAGTTATGGATTGGAAGGCCCAACTTCAGTTCACAAAGTTTGGAGTTTTCTTGGTTTAGCATGTTACTACCGTCGGTTCATTCTGGACTTCTCCAAAATCTCCAAGCCAATGACAAGATTGCTTCAGAAAGATGAGAAGTTTGTATGGATTCTAGAGTGTGAAGTTGCTTTCCACACTTTATGGACTTTGTTGACTTTAGCTCCTATTTTGGCACAACCTGATATCGAGAAACCTTTTGATGTGTTTTGTGATGCATCAGGTACTGGTTTGGGATGTGTTCTCATGCTGGAAGGCCGAGTCATTGCTTATGCCTCACGTCAGCTGAAGAAGAATGAAGTCAATTACCCAACTCATGACTTGGAATTAGCAGCGGTTGTCCATGCATTGAAAATTTGGAGACACTATTTGCTTAGCAATGTGTGTCATATTTACACAGATCATAAGAGTCTTAAGTATATCTTCACTCAACTCAACCCGAATTGAATATGAGACAGAGAAGATGGCTAGAATTGATCAAAGATTACAATTTAGAAGTACAATATCATCCTGGCAAAGCGAATATTGTTGCTGACGCTATGAGCAGAAAATCTCATTACAATTCTCTCTTAGAAGATGGCTTCAATTTGTTACATCCTGCTATGCTACACAATATTATGATCAGTTGTTCTCTTGAGAGCAAGATCATCGAGCTTTAGAAGACCGATCCAGGTGTGCTCCACATCAAAAGAAAGATGAAAGAGCAAGAGACTAAGCATTTCAGGATCGATGAGAACGGTGTTCTATGGTTTAAGGACAGACCAGTAGTGCTGAAGAATAAGGAACTTAGAAACTAGATCTTAGGTGAGTCTCACTCTTCTAAACAATCCATTCATTCGGGTAGTAGTAAAATGTATCAGGACTTAAAGACCCGTTTTTGGTGGCCCAAAATGAAGAAGTAAATTGCAGCTTATGTTGCTAAATGTGATAAAAGTTGTCGAGTTAAGGCTGTTCGCTTGAAACCTGCTGGACTACTTCAACCACTGTTTGTTCCAGGTTGGAAGTGGGAAGAAGTTAGCATGGATTTTATTGTTGGACTTCCACCTACTCATAAGAATTTTGATTCCATATGGGTGATTGTGGATCGCCTAACTAAGTCTACAGATTTCATTCCAGTAAGAACCAATAATCGACCACATGAGTATGCTGAGTTGTATATATCCCACATAGTACATCTACATGGCGTGCCAAGAACCATTGTGTCTAATAGAGGACCTTAGTTCATTGCTTGTTTTTGGGAACATTTGCATAAGATGTTAGGCACCAACTTAGTCAGAAGTTCTGCCTATCACCCACAGACCTTCGGGCAAACTGAACGTGTAAATCAAATATTGGAAGACATGTTGAGAGCTTGTGTGATCTCTTCAAAAGGTTCATGGGAAAAATGGTTACCTTTAGCTGAGTTTTCCTACAACAATAGTTATCAAGATATTAAGATGGGTCCTTTTAAACCTTTGTATGGCCGTAAGTGTAGAACTCCTTTGAATTGGGTTGAACCTGGAGAAAAGAGATACTATGGTATTGATTTTGTCAAAGAGGATGAAGAGCCAGTGCATGTCATTCAACAACATATAGAAGCCACTCAATCAAGGCAAAAAAGTTATGCGGACAAGAGAATAAGACCCATTGAATTTAAAGTAGGTGATTATGTATACCTGAAAGTGTCACCAATGAAAAAGGTACAACAGTTTGGGGTAAAAAAAAAGCTTGCACCCAGATATGTAGGTCCATATCCAATCATTGAGAAAAGCGAAAGAGTAGCCTACAAGATTCAGTTACCTCTAGAAATGAGGGCTATCTTCAATGTTTTTCATGTATCCCAATTAAAGAAATGCTTATGTGTTCCAGAACAAAGAGTGGAGGTTAGAGATATCAAGTTAGAATCAGATCTAGCCTATCAAGAGAAGCTGGTGTAGATTCTAGATAGCAAGGATAGAGTAAGTTGAAACCATGTGATCAAGTTTCACAAAGTGATGTGGAATAATCATAGTGAGCAAGATGCTACGTGGGAACGAGAAGATTATTTACGTGAAGCTTATCCAACTTTCTATGAAAAATGGTAGGTCTTTCGAATCTCGGGATGAGATTTCTATAAGGGGAGGGGCTGTAACACCCTAGGTGTTAGGCTTGCACTTTTGCACTTGCATTGCATGAGCATAAGCATCATTCATTCATATATGAGCATAAGCATATGAAGTGTTATCTCAATCACCTTACTTTTGTTACATGTGATGATAGCTATATTCATGTATATGCTTGCCATTGTGTGTGACCAATGCATGAAATGCTTGTGAGGCCATAAAAACACCTTAGTCACACTTAGGATGGTACATGGAACAAGTTTGGTATTCATGACTTGGACCAAAACAGCCCCAAATCATAGTTAATCTAGAAATTCCCATTTTCATGTTACTACTTTGACCAAAGTTGAATTATAGTATAGAGTGTTTGCATGGTAGTGCACCCTTAAGCAAAGTTGTAGTACTTGACTAGAGTAACAACTTTTATTTGTGGGTCAAGAGCTAATTCAGTGCCTAACATGGTCAAATAGGGCTCACAAGAACAACAAAATGTTGTTTTCAACTTAGAAAAAATTGTTGTCATGAACTGATTTTCAGTTTCGATGTACCGTACTTTGAAGCTTTGGATTTTGAAAACCATGGCCAATTAGAGGAAACTTTCTAAAGCAAAGTTGTAGACCTCGTGTAGCTCTACAATTCTTAGTAATGGGGTCTTTGCTAAATCACCACGGATTTGGAGTTAGACGATCACAAAGTAGCGTTGTCACACACTGTCATCGGCTCTGATGGTCGTGTCCGCACTCACATCAGTGGCCGACAGGCCACAGGCCATGGCCGCTGCATGGTGGCCATACACTGGCGATGGCCTGGCCGGTCAGGCCAGAGCATGCACACATGCGTCGTGCCCCTACTGCTCACTCCACTCGCCCACTCTCACTTCCTCCCTCTCGCTCTGCCTTGCCAAAGCAGAGCTCCGAGCTTGCTTCATCACCGCCGGAGCTCCACCATAGCCGGTCGCCACTGACATAGCTTCATCGGTCAATTCTTCTCGGCCATAGCTGCTCTGCCATCACCTCCACCTCCTTGAGCCACCAACACCACCTCTCGACCCAATGTAAAACGGCGTTCTGCTTCGCCGTAGCTGCCGTCGCCACCAGAGCGCTGTCGTGCTCTCGGCTCACCGTGGCTCAGTTGCTTCACCGCATCCCCTGCCTTCATCTTCTCCAGTCTAGCACCATGCTAGGCTCTAGATGCTTAGGTTAGATCTAGGGTAGACGCTACCGCCTGGTTGCACGGGAACACATCACCTCTCTGTGCGCGGCCGCCATGGCGCCAGTGGCACTCGAGCTCACCATTGCCGAGCTAGCCCATCGCCTCCCTCCTCTCTCTTGCATCTTAGGTTGAGTAACCCTAGATCTAGCGTATGGCATGACGGAGACCTGCCTTTCACCGCCATCTAGCTAGAACGGTGGGAGCACCACCATGCTCCGTGCGCCGCCATGCGGCCATGCACGCGGTCGGAGCTCACCGCCACCTGACCGGAACCCCAACCCACCCTAGATAGCTTTGTTAGGATTCCACGAAGCCATAGCACACCTCACCAGAGCACATGATGGCTAAAGAACACTGGCGTACCGCTACGCTACCTCCGCCGTACGCCATTGCCGCCAGTGAGCCATCTCCGGTGAACCCTAGATAACGTCTTCACCACCAACCAACGCGGCTTGATGATGGGAACATGTTGGTGTCACCCTCATCACCAGTGATCTCGCCGTCGGTGAGACAGGGCTGGCCAGAGTGCCTCCCCTACTCAGGTATCACTGACGTGTGGGTCCTACTAACCAGCGGGTCCTAGCTGTCAGCGGCTGCATTAAGAATTTGAATTTATTCTTGTTTAAAAATATAGGCAAAATTTGAAAATTCATAAGTAGAGTTGTAGATGTCCAAATTAAGTGAACCAAATTTTGTTGGATTCATCATGAAGTGTACTATTTGATAAAAATATGAAACCTACTGTTTGGGATGTTTTTCTGGGAGAATTAAATTGAGATAGACAAGTGCTTTTAACTTGTTTTCAATCTTGTAAAATACATAACATGAGCTAAGAAAGTGACAAAATTGTGATTCCAATTTTGCTAATCTTGTGTTGACATGCTATAGCTAAGAAAAATACTAAACCTATAGTAAGTATATTTGGAATATGGTCTTCCTATTTAATCTTAAATAATTGCTAGTTTCTAGTGAAAATAAATGAGGTAAAAATACACATCATGCAAATTTTTACACAGTATTATGGTGCTAGGATGAATGTAAGAAAAATATGAAATCTGTTGTTTGACACTTTTCAGTAGGCTAAACTATTTTTGCTAAAATGAGCCTATGCAACTTGTCATTTTTGTAGAGATGGCTATACTTATCCAAATGGCATGAAATTTGTACAGTAGACTTTTGGATTTATGTGTAGGCTACTGTAATTTTCTCAGAGTTTATTGTGTAGTTTTGATATATTTTCCTTATTTCACCTTAGTGTCCAAATAAATTAATAAAGGCATTTAAATAATTTATTTGGTCTTGACCATCATGTTTTCTAGAGTATGTATGATGCCTATGAACTGTTGGTATCATTGGTCATGCCCAAATTTGATTGCTTGTATGCAGTGAAATATTAATTGCTCTATAATTCAATTATAGTGATTATTCGGATAGTTTTGGTTGTGAAGTAAATTGCATGGGTAAAATGATGTTTGCTGTGAATCTTGTCAATAAAAAAGTTGTAGATAACTTACTTATCTTGCTTGTTTCGAATTCTCATGGCAATAGGCTAAATGATTTGAGAGTTATAGCTATTAGAAGTTGGTCTTTAGAAATGCTTATTCTCTGGAATTTCTGGATAGATCTGTGAAATTACTTTTTTGACCTTGATAACCATTGAATCATCTTGGTATAACTATAAGAAATTTGTAGGAAGTTTTATAAGCTTTCCAGAAAGTCTAAGATCATAGTATTTGGTTGAGCAGAACTCTGGATATAGCCAAAATAAGTCGCTGCTGTTTACAGCAGGAAATGACTAAGTCAGTTGTAGTTGTTTGTCTTAAGTGATGCTTGTGTAGATGCTTAGGCTATAAGCCTCTTACCGATGATGAATAATTGTACCTTAGGTTACTAGAACTTGGTGAGTGTACATTTCTTGTATTATAGAAGAGATATGCACCTACTCAATAAAGATCAATTACAAAAAAGTTATACATCTACCTTGCCAATGAATGTTAAACTTATCATACACCTTGCGGATAACCATGCTCATCCATATACAATTTATCATATCATCTCATCTCTTATGCATTCATGATACTCATTTGTGCATATGCATGCAATAGGTTCCCTAGAAGGAGTGACTCTACTCGAGTTCGAACCCAAGCATCAGGAGGAGCAACAGGCCGCCTAGGAGCATGAAGTTCAAGCAGAAGGAGGAGTCAATGTGGAAGATCTCCCTGAGTGTCCTGACCACCAACCTTCCTCGTTCTTAAAAGGCAAGCCCCAGAGCAATTTAAGCCTCCTCTGTTGTTACAAATATCACTTGTGTCCTTTATGTTTGATGCATTAGGTTATAGGAGTTGATTGGAAACACTTGCTGCATATATTTTCCTTGTCCAGACAAATATATCTTGAATCCTTGGTAGGTCTACGATCAAATATATGCTTAGCCTTGCTTAGTCCAGTAGAAGTCAGGTGATTTCCTATCACCTGAAAGATATACGTAGATAACTGATCACGGTTGGCTATAATTGCTATCGTGGGAATAACCATGTGTTGATGAATAAAAAGGAGACCGGGCGGGATTGTGATAGAGAAGCACAAGGCATGGAGGTCTTGGTGCCTATTTATCCCCGTCTGTGTCCGTTAAGGACCGATTCGCTGTACGTCCTTATGTCATGTTGAACGCATGCCTCGCACTTAGTTGGCCGGATAAGTCATTCGGACCACGAAGCCGAGTAGCTCAATTCAAGTCAGGCCCCAATAAGTGAAAGTGCACACATTGGAGGTAGTAAGGATGTGCAGAGAGCTAGTGGCGTGAGTCCAAGGGTAGGCCCGGCCTGAACTTCCTAGAAGACTGGTAGATTCTCTGAGGGTGCGACGCTGATTAGACCCACAAAGTTGGTTCCTGAGTTGTACCAAAGATGACCCAATGCGACTCTGATGGGAGAAGTATGGGTTTGTGTTAGGAAGAATTCCCCAGCTGGGTAGGAATCACTTTGAATCAGCGTCTCTCCCGGATATTGAGAACTTGACTGAGCAGCGGCAACGTAGCATTAATTGATGGAACTTGATGGTTATGATGATGCTCAAATTATTATACCAGACATGGTTACTAATGCTCGTTAGCTTGATCAAGTGATTGCTCTAGTATAGGTGCTAATCTAGAGATGCTTAATTGAATAGGTATTCAAATTATTGCTAGACGTACTAAATCTCCAAGTTATGTTACTTAAGCTTTTATGCAAAATGTTGTCAAGCTAGCTCCACCGATAAAGCCTTTCATGCTCCTTGGTGTCATACTATTTCTAGTTTATGACAGGTAAGTCTAGCTGAGTACATTCTCGTACTCAGGGTTTATTCCCTCTTGTTGCAGATGACATGTTGTATCATGGGTACTGTAAGAACTGCCTTCATCCTGCCGTGGATGAGGACTAAACCATGGGGCATGGTACTCCTAAGTTATCCCCTCTGTTGTGCTTCTGCTAGAAATGACTGTGGTACTGGCATGTATTTGAACTAAGTGTGATGTTGATGTCAAACTACTTTGCTTCCACTATTTAAACTTGGTTTGTAATAACTATGTGAACTCCGATGTATGTGAGATACTTGTGAACTATTGGTGAACTATGATGTAACATGTGACTGGTTATGTTGATTCATGTATGATCTTGGTTTGTACGTTGGTTTGTTTGAGGTCCTTTATGATTTCATCGGACTACCGGGTTTATATGGGCTCAAGTATGATGGTTTGATCACTTCGGTGATTGCTATTGTACTTGTGCTCTTATAAATTGAACGGTTCTGTTATAGGATGGACAGGGCGGTCACCACCTGCCGCCTACCCCTCAACCATGGAAAGGGAAATGTATTCACCTATTTCTCCATACCCAAGCACCATGCTTGCGTAAACAAAAACTACACAAATTCCCCCGGGTCCCCAACCCTATAGATCGACAGGTAAAGAACTTGGGCACACCCGAAGGCACGATGAACCGCCATCTCAACTTAGCTCTAATTCTACTCATATAAGTTATATGAATGATTAAGCAAAAAGTTTTACATGTCAAGATCATAACACACAAACTATATACTAGTTCATATATCATGATCATACCACGAAAACGGTTTGCTTATTAATGATATGAGAGCAAGAAATTGGAAGAACTACTTATAGTATTCATACCAAAAGGTTCTCTTCTTCCAAGGACACAAGCTCTCCTTGATAGCTTTGCCCTTGCTCACAAATACTACTAAAAGTTAAAAGAGACTAAGAGGTGGTAGTGAGGTAGAGGCTCCAAATGAATGTGTGCCTTGAGAATGAGCTTTAGCCTCTTATTTATACTAGCTGATGGTCAGTTTTGCGTAGATAAATTATGAAACCATGGGAAACAGCCATTGCATGCCACCATGCATTAGTTAGTGGAAGCTGGGCCCAGGTGGAGCAGCAGGGGTGCGGCTGCACCCCTAGTGTGCCCACACCTAGGTGGGGCCAGCTCACGACCGCCTTCGCGGGGTCGGTTCCTGGTTAGGCCTGGGCCCCTTTCACATTGGTATCTAGCCCAGGTAGGTTGTGTAGGTGGGCTTCTCTTCTTATTTCCTACGTGTATTTCTGCTTTACGCCTTCTGTTTGTGCCTTTTGGTATGTTTTCCACTTGTATTCGAATATGTGACCTACAAAACATGTTTTCTCGAATACAAGTGGAACTAGGTCAGTAGTAAAGGCATATGTGTAAAAAGTATATTTATTTCTCCTATTTTGGACTATAATTAGCGGTTAGAAATGATTGTTAGTGACCGCCAACAAATCCCCCAAGCTTAACCTTTGCTCGTCCCGAGCAAATATCTAAGTACTTGGTTGTCGATCAGGAGTTGCTACTATGCCAATACAATTGACAAGTGCCATGTCTATAACAAGGTATTCCTCCACAATTCAAATAAGTCGGCATTTTATCCACCCTTTACCTTGATCCCTGTGGGGCGTATAGCTTTTCCATGTTCTTAGGCAGTTGCAAGATAGAACGGTTATAACAAAATCACCAATCATTCATTCCTTGATTAACCATCTATCCGGAGGTTTTATGAGTTTTGGAAAATAAATATAAGTTCCTCGAATGATTCTCTCAATCACTCGATGTGTATGAAACCTCGCCAAGGCATTTGAAATTTTTGTCTTTGGGTAGGTATGAAAGTGGGGCATACTTGCATCATATATTTTGCTAAGTCAAAGACCATACCTCAAGGAGATTGTTGGTATATTTTAATGCCCACAGATAAATCCGCAAGCGCATGGATACCGCTATAGCTTTCACCCGGAAGTATTCCATAGGGAAACATGTGAGACTAACTATGGTTTAACTTAACTAAGGGTAGCAACAAGGTTAGGATAAATAGGAGCATAGAGAGGAAAACTAAGGTTCTCTAATTCTAACTTAGGTAAGCATGCACAAGTCCATTCAAACTCTCATAGGCGTGAGTATGGATTTTCGTTGTCTTCTCCCTAGAAGGATTGATCCTGAATCAATTTTATTAAACTCCAACACAGCTCATAACCAAGTGTTATGATAGGCTCTGAAGATTCTGGTGGTTTTAGGCTTACGCTTGTGCATTCAGCATATTGATAGATAGGAGTAGAATCCATGCTAAAAGAAAAAGTAAAACAAAAGAAAGAATAAAACATAAATGGTTAAGCTAGGCTTGTAGTTAATTCAACAACCGTTTCCCCGACAATGGCGTCAGGAAGCTTGTTGGTATATTTTAACGCACATAGATAAATTCGCAAGCGCACGGATACCGCTGTAGCTTTCATCCGGAGGTATTCCAAGTATCATATCCATAGGGAAACATGTGAGGTTAACTATGGTCCAACTTATCCTAGAGTAGCAACAAGACTTAAGAAAGTTGGGAGTGTAGAGGAGATCGCTAAGGTCTTCTAGTTCTAATCTTGATAAGCTATGTCTTCTATTGTTCGACTAGGGATATTACAAAGGGAACCATAGACATAGTATGTTTCCTATAATAACTAAATCCTGCTAGGCCTACAAATGGGAGGTGGACTACAGAGGATTCAACGAGGCTATAAGAGTGACCCTCACGAGCTACCACCGATCTGGAATGTAGGGTACATCCATGAGTTACCCGAGTCTAAGCACCACGCTTACACTATGATTAATACTTTAACCTAAGGCCAATATATTAAAGCACTCAAAAGAGACTCACAAACCAGAAAAAACAATATAACACATTACTTACTTAAATTAGAAGTTGATTACCAGAGAAATCTCAGACATAGGTTGACTTCTGCCAAGGTACAAGCCATAGAGAGAGCACCGATAGGCCGGCACCTCCTCCAGACTCTTTCCTCACTCTCCATCTCTCTATTTTTGACTTGGGTAAGCTATGTCTTCTACTATTCAACTGGGGACATTACTAGGGATGCATCCACAAGTTTTGGAATGTAGGATGCATCCACAAGTAACCAGAGTCTAAGCACCATGCTTACACTACAATTACTACTTTACTCTTCATGGATAAAGAATAAAGCACTGAAACAAGTTGTGAACCTGATGAATAATATAAACAAGAAGCTTACTTGAATTAGAAGTTGATTACCAAAGAAATCTCAGAGGCAAGCTCAGATAGAACTTGGATCTGCCATGGTACAAGCCATAGAGAGAGCACCGATAGGCTAGCACCTCCTCCAAACTCTTCCCTCACTCTCTATCTCACTATTTCTATTTATAAGACTAGATCCTACAGAGGACTAATCTTCTCTTAATAGATGGCCCTGATCCTGATGAGGAGAATATGAATTAGGGTTTCAGGATGGCTCCAGGGAGGGTGTAGGGGCTGGTATATATAGGCCAGAGCATCAATTCTGGACCATCGGATGAAACCAACTTGAAAGAACGGCGTAGATGCAATCTAGGAGGCGGTGGAGAACTGACATTTGAAGGAGGGGCTGACAGGTGGGCCTAGGGGCTAGGTGGCCTACAGGTGGGGCCGGGTGTCCCCACATGGTAGCCACCTGCCCTCGACTTTGGTGGTTTGCCTTCTAGAATCTTCCCACGCTGGTTTTGCTACGGATAAACGTGATTTGCTTTGACGAATAGGTCCTCCTTGCCTGTTTTCTAGATAAACCCTACTGAAAACATAGATTCACCAAAACATGTGGAATTTGTCAGTTTAAACCCGTAAACCTATGTTGGCGATCCTTTTTATACATTTATATAAGTTATGTTGATGGTTTATGATTGATGTTAATGATCGTCAACAAGCTTCCCCACACTTAACCTTTGCAGACCATGAGCAAAGCCAAACTCAGCAATGGGTTAGGAGTTACATCAATGTTTTGACTCCTCAAAAGTACACATGCGTTCCATAAAAAATTCTCCTCTGGATTAGAATAAACTAATCTGACTTTCAAACTTACCCGTATTACCTTCAACCATGGGGCTTCTTACCCTTCACTTGGATCTTGAGCAATAAAAGACAAACTGATCAAGTCAAGGACTATGTTTCAAGTTCTTTGTTCCACCATTGTTCTAGAGTTTTTATAAGTTTTCTAAATAAAACTCACAGATTCCAATGTATGATACTCTCAAGTCTCTCAATATATGTGGTATTTGTGGATCATCACCAAGGCAATACAGATGTTATGCCTTTTTCTCTTCCTTCCACTAAGGCTTTTGTGGAGTTCATAGGTAGGGAGAAAGCTAGAGCATACTTTCAATGCATATATTGTAAAGTCAAACAATGGATCCAAAGAGAGTTGAGTCATACAATCAAATCAAGATGTGCATGTGTGTGGAATATATGGTGGATATATTTGATGGCTAACCTAATTCTACTTTGCTCCTTGAAAACTTATCTCTCTTTTGAAACTAGAAACATTTGCTAGAGAGCAGGGGCTATCTTATTCATCTATCTTTTTTTCAGGTGGGCATCTAAGTACCCATTGTTTTAAATATCTCGGACACTTGTCCATTTTTTCCTCAACTCTTTTTTTTCTTTTCATTCCTTTTTTTATGAATAACTTTTGCATAGCCCCATGCCTCTTTTCTGCAACAAAACTTTTGAGAGATAGCAACAACAATTTGGAGCATTTATTTGGTGGATGGAAAACCTAATAAACATGATTTTTTGTTCACCCCCAGTGTAGGAGTAGAACATTTTTGGGTGGTGTGCAAGTGATCTTGATTTTAAGAGCATGACAAACCTCTCATAAGGGTCAACAAAGCTTGACAAAACTCAATGCAAAAGCAAGCAACATATATGTGGAAGTTTCCTAGCATAAGTAACATGTATGGCTCTGATGGGAATTCAAGCTTTGTCATACAGGAACTCATCATGTAGCATTTTTGTGTTTTTCAAAAGATAAATCTCCAAAACTTTAGTGTCACTTGGAACAAGATAAACAACAACTCATACCTTCTCATATCATATCCATCAATTACCTAGACTTAGATCAAGCTTATGCTACCCACGAGTTTCATGTTCAGAGCAAATCCTTATAACAAAACAGTCTTATCCAAAACTCAGGAGAATTTAAGGCTAAAAACTAGGTACTTGAAAGGAATTACAACATAGCAACTATTCATCATTTCCATTCAAGAGATTATTCTAAGTCCTCTTTATTTATTCAATTCTTAAAAATAAATTAAAGCAAACTAGACACACCTTTTATTTTGTTTTAGATCACACATTATTACTATAGCTATATATATTTATTATAAAGATAACTTTTTATTTTGTTTCATTCATCATTTTCTTAACTATTGAAAAGAAACTAAAATCTAAAACAAAAGAAGAAAGAATACTTACCTAGATACATGGGAGTGCTTCTCCCCCAAGCTAGCTCTTTTGGTGGGGGTTCGGTATTGTAAGTCCTTCAAACTGGACTTCTCCTTATAAAATTCATTAATACCTCGGTTTGTTCTAAAGACGAAGATTCTTGTAATGACGCCTCTAATGGTGATGTCACCTTCTTCCGCCAAACCTGTCTTATTTTTGAGTTTTGATAGGTTTAGGACCTTCACTTATAGAAATTGAGGAATCGATTTCCCCACACTTTGCTTGAAGTTTGTCCTACTATAAAACAAGGTAGAGATCAAGTGCATGGGCTCTGTTGGTGGGAAAACACCAATAGGACCAAAACTTTACTTATTCTTCTATAACCTTAGGCACATTGAACAAGATGAAGTTGATGTTATGTGCTTTGTTAAATTATAACATAGGTGGTAAGATCAGAAGGTTGAGCATGAATTTAGCATTTAAGTTCATTTGGCAAAAAAGGGTTGAGTTTCTTAACCTTGGAAGGATTGTCTATCTATAAATCTTAACATGATTATGACTATCATCTTCCAGAGATAAGATGTGTAAAATTTTAGATCATTTGGTTAAGGCTATGAGATCAAGAAAATGGTGCTAGGAACAAGCTCAAAGAACTAAACATGTTGAGTTAGTCAAATTGGATCGAGTAAGTTGTGACTCAAACATGTTTGTTTATTATTTATGTACCTGCCAAAATTAAGGGAAAACTTTTTTTAAATAATGGCCATTTACCTTTGGATGTTACCTTTGTCATTGGGGCATGGTAGCACCATATGATGAAGGGTAGATGTCTTGTGATGGTCCTTTCCTTTTTGCTTGAGGTTTTCCTTGTTCGGCCAGCCTCGCAGCTTAAGCTATTCATGAGCTTCTTGTCTCTAGGGTTGCACTCCTTCGTTCTTATCCTTTTGTCATGCCATCTTTTTGCTCTTCAATCTTTTGACACCCTGTTAGACCTTCCACCTCACTCATTGTTTTATGCCTGCAAAGGATTAGTGTGCAAAACACACTCGAAGGAATATACAATTTTGAAACACGGGTTGTTTGTCCAAAATTTTGTAGTTTTCATCTATGCTAATGAAAAGACGGTGTTAGAATTATTTTAGCATAGTTTTTGTTTATCATGTTCTGTACAGGCATAGCTCAAGGCAAAGGTAACTTGCAGCTAAAGACAAAGCGAATGACTATGAATGAGTTGTGTCTTCTTTGCGCAACGTTATTGGATTTCATAATGTGCCTTGCTTCATCTCCGATTTAAATTCATCTCATGACTTACCCAAATTGATTTGAGAGTTTCCTATAGGGGTTAGTCTAATAAAATATCAAGTGTTTACTACAGCATACTTATCGGCTCAAAAATCAACCTAGACACCATGTCAAATTTGATTTAGGAAGGCATTTTAACCTAAGGACCACGCTTAATTTAAAAGCCTTTGGAAGTAAAATCAGCACACCTTTTGGTTCAAGAATCAAACTAGACACCGCGTCTAATTTAATTCAAGAAAATAGTTTAAACTAAGCACCATGACTAATTTAAAAGGTGTATGAAAATACATCAAAACCTACGCATACTATAGTAAAGAAAAGTAGCATGAAAGTATTGTAGAGATTTATTCAAATAGAGATGAAAGAGCATGATTGTTGTTTAGCAAATTGAGCATGGCTTAAAGGTAGAGACAACCAAAATTAGCAGTATGGCATAAGATTTTTTAGAGAAGTTCATCCCCACACTTGAATTTTGCAAGGCAAAATCAAGTTTGGATGGATAGTACTCTTTATGTGTGAATGTGATTCAATGTTGCATGATAATTGGTTGGACGTACCTTATGTCATCATCCTTCATTCTTTTTGCTTCAAACCTAGGATGGTTAGTGACAAAAATACCCGAAGGAATATTTTCACAATTATATTCTATGCTCATTTCACAAGGGTATCACAGCAGAAGGTGAAAACTCATATTATCTTCCGAAAGTGCTTGCTTTAGGACAAAAAGCTCATCCTCATGAAACCTTCTAATTGTGCTTCAAATTGGTCAAGTGGTTTCCCCTTCAACACCAATGTGACAGAACCGACTAATTTATAAGAGCACAAGTACAATGGGAACCACCGAAATGATCGCACTGTCATACTTGAGCCCATATAAACCCGGTAGTCCGTCGAGTACCACGAAGGGTCTTGATTCATCGCCAACATATAACCAAGATTGTACATGATTTAACATACATACCACATATTACATAAAGTTCAAAAATACCTATTTGCACCAAAATAAGGAAGAGATCGGCCGATGATGTCAAAAGCAAGAAAGTTTCCTAATTAAGGGATATTTATGAGCTAGCTAGAAAATATTATTTAATAAATTTGAGAGAGACATGACGTCTAGGTGCATATCAGGATGAAAGAATCAAGGACACATATCAAACAAGGAAGCTTCATCGGCAAGGATTCTGCATAAGGGAAATTAGAGTCCATGTATCTTGATATTTCTTTTTGTTATCCAGTCGTGTGCAGCGGCGCTTGCTGTTCCGACAAGACAGTGGTTGGTGATGGGTCTCCATCATAGGAGAAGGTGCTATGGGTCATGGCGGTGCGGAAACAAACACAGGAGGGGAAAGATAGGATCTAGCGAGGGCTAGCCATGGCAAGCTTGAGCTTGCGGCCATGGTGGGAGCGCTCGGCATGGCGGCGCGTTGCCGCGCGATGGTGGTGGTACCAGTTAGCTGGATGTGGTCTTAGAAACTAGTCTCTATGATGATGACCAAATGAGGGAGAGAGAGGTCGGAGATGCTACGGTGGTGGCTGGCCACGGGCGAGCTTGGAGCTCGGCGACGCTCCGCGGCCATGGTGGTGACGGCGACGAGAAATGTGGTTTTTCCTCGGCTCGGATGGTGGCACTGGTGGGTCAGGAAGGTGGAGCAGCTCACGATGGAGCTGTGGGTGAGGTGGATTGGGTGGTGGTGCTGTGTGCGCAGTGAGCGAGCTTGGAAGTGGTGCGGCGGTGATGGTGCGGTGCTCCGCTTCACTTTGGCGAGCGCGAGGGAGGCAGAGCGAGGGTGAGAGAGTGAGAATGGGTGAGCGCAGCGGCTTCGCCTCCCTTTTCTCCCCTGCTGGCCTAACCGGTTGGGCCAACACTAGCAAGCGGCCGCCACGCGATGCGCATGGCCTGGCAGTGGTCGGCCATGATGCGCTCGGCCGGCTGATTCAAATTGGCCGTTTAGGCCAACTGATAGTGCCACTTTGCACCTCTATAACTCCTAATCCACTTCGAGTTAGCAAAAAGTCCATTAATAGAAATTATAGAGCTATAAGAGATCTACATCTTTGCTTTAGAAAGTTTTGTCCAATTCGCGATGGTTTTCAAACTACAATGCTCCAAAGTAGGCTACTTTGAAACTAAAAACCAACTTTAGACTTAGCAAAATTTCTGTCCCTAAACAACATTTGATTGCTACTTTGGTGCTGTTTTTGACTATGTTGGGCACTGAATTAGCTCATGACCCTTAAATAAAGTTTGTTCGCCATGTCAAGAACTAGAACTTTTATTAAGGGTGCACTGCCATGCAAACACTCTAAGCTAGTGTTCAACTTTTGTCAAACTAGCATCATGTAAAAGGCATTTCAATGTAAACCAACACTTAGAAGCAAAATTGGCCCATGTCATGAATACAAACATTGTTCCATTTACCATCCTAGATGTGTCTAAGGTGTTTTTGTGACCTCACAACCATCTCTTGCATTGGTCACTAATTGTCACAAGCATATACATGTATATAATCAACATCACATGTGATAATATGTAAGAATAAGATGAAATTCCATATGCTCATGCTCATGAATGCTTGGATGATGCTTGTGCTCATGAAATGCAAGTGCAAAATGCAATGCTTAACACTAGGGTGTTACAACCAATCTTCATGTACCTGTTTCAAGATTCATGCCAACGAGATTTGCAAAATATTTATGATAAACATATGCATCTACAGCCACCCTTTCAAAGTCTTTATGAACAGAAAGCATGAGGGGGTTGAAGATCTTGTGTGTGGTAGTGTTGGAGAGACTAATTAATTTAGGAGATTTTTCATGTGAGCATGGATTTGATGAGGTTTTCATGAAATAACTTCCATGCTCATCGATGTCATCTTCCGTTTCAAGCTCCAAGGGTGTTTCTTCATGAATGTCTATAGGCGGAAACATTGTCTCCATCATTCCATGCCTATGACATTCATTGGACGTTTTATTGTCAAAGATTTCCCATGGATTGGTGGCCCTCGGGTTGACCTCATCTAAGTCCTCCTCCAAACTTGGATGAGTCATGTTTGTAAAAGAGATTGATTTAAGCTCACTGTTTGAATCTAGACCAAGTTTGGATTCTACCCATAAGGCTTTGTCCTTGTCCATCCAATCTTTAGCAATGGCATATGAATTCTTAATACATTCCAGCCAATTCTTAATATATTCCAGCCATTGTCGTTGCTCTTCTTGGTCATCCTTGCGGTCTTCATGATTCCTATACTTCGGTTGTCTTAATGGATTTCTAGGGTCATCATGAGACTTAGGAGAAAGATCATAAGAGGGATCATTGGAGTCAAGGATGGGCCGAGAGATGGGTTCAAATAAGACATCTAATGTGGGCATAGAAGGGGAGAGGATAGGAGTGGCTTCTAAATGGCTAGGCTACTCTTCTATGGCATCACTAGACATGCCATCCTTGAATTCTTCCCAATGTCCCACATGGGAATAAGGACGCTTTCTAAGAGATCCCTTCTTGAGAGGATTTGAATTTTATTCACTTGAAGGTCTCTCATAAGAATTTAATGCTCTCCCAAAATCAGCACCAAAGAGGTCATCCTTAGTCTCAACAGGGATTTCCAAAGGTGGAATTCCTTCTTCTTTTGGGGGATTTTGGGGTATTGGTGGTTCAAGATTGATAGCTACATCTTGGGATTAGAGTGGTTGTGATTGGGCTATCAAAACTTTCTCTTCTTGTTTCAGAGAGGATTCCTTCTCTTCCTCGAGGAGTTTATTAGGAATGCTAGTGCTAGGAGTCTTTCCACTAATTCTATCAAGTATAGCCCTTGCTTCACTAGTAGACAAATTAAGCAAAGCTCCTCTAGAGGCTGCATCAAGGGATTCCCTAGAATCCTTGCTAAGACCCATGTAAAAATATTGAAGAAGTACAGGGTCTTGAATGGCAAGGTCTAGGCCAGTGATGACGAGGTCATTAAAATGATCCCATGATGTGCCAAGAGATTATTCTTCTAGTTATCTAAAATTGAGAACCTCTTTTCAAAGGCTAACCACTTTAGAGATAGGAAAGAAACATAAACAAAATTTAGAGCATAACATTTTCCAATCTCCTTGCAAACTTCCTACGATTAGACTATACCATTGTTTAGCTCTTCCTGTCAAAGAGAATGGAAATAACTTCCATCTTAAGGTCTTGTCAGACATGCCAGCGATAGGCAAGCATGCACAAGTCTGTTCAAACTCTCATAGGTGTGAGTATGAATTTTTGTTGCCTTCTCCCGAGAAGGATTGATCCTAAATCAATTTTATTAAACTCAGGCACAGCTCATAACCAGGTGTTATGATAGGCTCTGAAGATTCTGTTGGTTTTAGGCTTATGCTTGTGGGTTTAGCATATTGATAGATAGGAGTGGAATCTATGCTAAAAGAAAAAGTAAAACAAAAGAAAGAATAAAAGATAAATGGTTAAGCTAGGCTTCTAGTTAATTCAGCAAACGTTTTCCTAGCAATGGCGCCAGAAAGCATGTTGGTATTTTAACGCACATAGATAAATCTACAAGCACATGGATACTGCTATAGCTTTCATCTGGAGGTATTCCAAGTATCGTATCCACAGGGAAACATGTGAGGTTAACTACGGCCCAACTTATCCCGGAGTAGCAACAAGACTTAAGAAAGTCAGGAGCGTAGAGGAGATCGCTAAGGTCTTCTAGTTATAATCTCGATAAGCTATGTCTTCTATTGTTTCACTGGGGATATTACTAAGGGAAACACAGATAGAGTATGTTTCCTATAATAACTAAATCCTGCTAGGCCAACAAACAAGAGGTGGACTATAGAGGATTCAACGAGGCTATAAGAGTCACCGATCTGGAATGTAGGATACATCCATGAGTTACCCCAGTCTAAGCACCATGGTTACACTACGATTAATACTTTAACCTAAGGCCAATAGATTAAAGCACTCAAAAAGACTTGCAAACTAGAAGAACAATATAAACACGTTACTTACTTAAATCAGAAGTTGATTACCATATGTAGGTTGACTTCCACCAAGGTACAAGCCATAGAGAGAGCACCGATAGGCTGGCACCTCCTCCAAACTCTTCCCTCACTCTCCATCTCTCTATTTCTAACTTGGGTAAGCTATGTCTTCTACTATTCAACTAGAGACATTACTAGGGAAAGACACCAGTAGAGGATGCTTTCCTTCGTAACCGCGTCCTACGAGCCCTTACAAATGGGAGGTGGACTATAGAGGATTCAACAAGGCTATAAGAGTCACCCTCGCAAGCTACCACCAATCTAGAATATAGGATGAATCCACAAGTAACCAGAGTCTAAGCACCATGCTTACACTATAATTACTACTTTACTCTTCCCGGATAATGAATAAAGCACTCAAACAAGTTGTGAATCTGATGAATAATATAAACAAGAAACTTACTTGAATTAGAAGTTGATTACCAGAGAAATCTCAAAGGCAAGCTCAGATAGAACTTGGATCCACCAAGATACAAGTCGTAGGGAGAGATCCGACAGGCCGGTGCCTCCTCCAAACTCTTCCCTCACTCTCTATCTCTCTATTTCTATTTATAAGACTAAATCCTATGGAGGACTAATCTTTTCTTGATAGTTGGCTCTGATCCCGACAAGGATAATATGAATTAGGGTTTTAGGATGGCACCAGGGAGGGGGGTAGGGGTTGGTATATATAGGCCAGACCATCAATTCTGGACCCTCGGATCAAACCGACTTGAAAGAACAGTGTAGATGCATTCTAGGAGGCGGTGGAGAACTGACATTTGAAGGAGGGTCCGATAGGTGGGCCCAGGGAGCCGAGTGGCCTGCAGGTGGGGCCGACCAGCCTCACATGGCAGCCATGTGCCCTCTGCTTCAGTGGTTTGCCTTCTGGAGTCTTCTAGAGTCTTCCCACGTCGGTTCGCTGTGGATAAACGTGATTTGCTTTGACGAATAGGTCCTCCTTGACGGTTTTCTAGATAAACCCTATTGAAAACATAGATTCACCAAAACTCATGGATTTTGTTAGTTTAAACCCCTAATCCTATGTTGGTGATCCTTTTTATACATTTATATAAGTTATGTTGATGGTTTATGATTGATGTTAACGACCGTCAACAGAGATGCAAGTCATATACTTTGATCAAGACATGCAAGTGTGTGGAATTTTTATAATGTCCTAATTCTAAATATTTTTGGTACTCCTTTGAATCATGAATCTCTCTCTTTTTTTGGATGAGTGCCTATTATTTGAAAGTATGGGCTATCTTTATTTCTTTCTTCTCTTTTCTTTTCTTTTCTTCATGCTCTCTGACATGCATTTTTTTCTCTCATGCCTTTTGTCATGGATATTTTTCTTTTCCTTCTTTTCTCTTCTTTTTTTAGCATAGCCCATACTATTCTTTTTGGTACATGAAATTTTTGAGAGAGATACACATGATAGATGAATTGAGTAATTATTTGGTGGACGGAGAAAGCATGTTTTTGCGTAACTCTCAGTGTAAGAGTTAGCAGTTAATTTATGGGTGTACGTGTGTCTTGATCATGGGTGCATGACGAGAATCTCAACACGGGTCACAACAATTTGACAAAGCTCAATGCTCAAACAAGTAGCATATGACTAAGGTATTGAATTTTGAATCATGTCATATGGCCTTGGTAGGTATTCGTAATCATTGAGGAACTTTTGATTTTAGCATTTTTAAAATGAAATCTCCGGATGTCAAGTGTCTCTTGGAACAAAGTCATAGTAAATTCTATTTGTACCATATCCTAACTTGCAACAACTTAGAAAAGGAGCATGCATTTGCAACCCATAAGTTTTCAAGTTTTTAGGATGAGACATTTTTAGCCAACAAACTTAAATCTTGGGGAATACTAAGTTATAATCTAGGCATAGATGAATTATAGACAGAGCAACTATTCATCATTGTAACATAGGAGAAACTAAACATTACTTAAACACATATAATAGTGGAATAAATATTTTTGGTATTTTTATCATATTTTATTTTTATGAACAAAAAGAAATATAAGTGATAAATAAAAGATACATGTTACCTTTGCGGGGTCTTCCCCCAAGCTAGCTCTTGGCCAGTTGCTTGGTGATGGCTCTGAGGTAGCTTTATTGCAATTATTGCATATAGTTTTATTTATACTTTTTGTTTATCCTACCCATGTCTATAGTCAATAGTTTTTGGTTCAATGATCAAATTTAAACATCACATTTATATTTGATCAAGGTAGACTAATCAACCTAAGCACCATGCTTAATTTGAAAAGCCTATGAAAATATGATCACGCGGAACAGATCGTACTTCAAACCAAAACGTACTTTGTATAAAACATGGAAGAAAACTTTATTCTAGATATATGAAAGGTGTACTGATTGTTTTTATTTTAGCATAGTTTATGGTTTTGTTATATAAGAATTTTTAAGCAACTTATGAAATATAAGATATATAAGATAACTACCGATTTACCTTCGGCAAGGGCTCACCATTTTAAGTCCAATGAGTAGGGCTCTTCTCCTTTCAGTTTTTGCTTGATGAAGGTACGTCTATGCCTAGAGAAGTAGATGCAGATGATTGCACCTTCTTTGGTCTCCACACCATTTTGTTTGTCTTGGGTGGTGTGGAGGTGGACTTCAGAGCTTCGTCTTTTTGTTTCCACCTTTTTGTTCTTTTTGGGTGGTGTGGGAACAACCTTTGGGGTTTCTTACTTTTTCTTTGGGTTGTTCTTTTTCTGCTCTGGCCTCTTTTTATTTTCTTTGTTTTTCTTGGCGAGGCTGTCCACTAGTTGAGGTTGTATCTCAACCTTCTTTATGCCTTGTGGATTCGGCCCGTACTTGATACGAATCATGTAGCATTGCTCCTGCCTGGGCCAAAAGTAGAACTTCTCTTCTTTGCCATTGATGTTGAAGCGGTTTTCTCTAGCTCCAACATCAATTTGTGCTCTCGCAGTGCTGAGGAATGGTCGCCCAAGGACGAGGGGTGATTCCTTTGTTGTTTCCATGTCTAGCACTATGAAGTCAACTGGGACGAAGTATCCTTGGATTTTTGCTGGGATATCTTTGGCGATCCCAGCTGGATAGCGGACCGTGGAGTCCGCCAGTTGGAGCATCATTGGCATAGGTACTAAGTGTGTGAAGTTCAGCTTGTCAAAGATGGTCTTGGGCATAACGCTCACGCTTGCCCTAGGATCGCATAAGGCATGATCGAACTGCTAGGTGCCAATGGAGCATGTGATAGTGGGGCACCCAGGGTCTTCTTCTTTTTAGGCAGATGGTTGAGTATTGTAGCGCTACACTCTTTCGTCGGCTTGATGACTTCTGTGGATGGCAATGGCCATTTGTTGTTCATGATGTCCTTGATGTATTTTGCATACGAAGGTACATGCAAGACATCCATTAATGGGATGCTCACATGGATCTTCTCTATCATGTAAACAAAATGAGCAAATTGCTCGTCCACGACCTGCTTCCTTTTTCTTGTGGGAAACGACAAGTAGCTAGTACCAACAAAATCTTGCGGTGCCTTTTCCTCATCTTCTTCCAGATCTTTTTGTGTTTTTGTTGATGGTGAAGGTTCATCCTCCTGTTGCCTTTGTGCTTTTCCTGCTTTATGGTTAGGATTTGGTGGATCACGAGTGGACTTACCACCCCTCGTGGTCACCACATTAACTTTTTCAAGAGAATTCTCGGGTTGCCCTGGGATCTTCCCTTTATTATTAATAGGAATAGAAGCAACAATTTGAGATAATTTTGTTTCTATCATTTTGTTAAAGCTCAATTGATTTTGAAGAGAGGAAGTTAAACCTTCTATTTTAAAGTTAATATTTTCTAGCATTTTGTCATTATAAGTTAGCTTTTTAGTAAGATTTTCACTGATTTTCACCTGCCTAATATGAGGTCTTTCAAGGAAGGTTGATTTGAATTGTAATTTGAGTTGAAATTATTACCTCCTTGCAGGCGGGATTGATTGTTCCACCCGTTATTGTTCTGTTGGCGAAACCCGTTGTTGATGTATGAAGCTTCTTCACGGGTCTCGGGGTAGGCATTCCCCGAGTAGCCAACTTCACCACAGACCTCAAATGTCATGTGTGAGTCCATGGCCTAGACGGTGCTTTTCATGGCTTCCTTCTTGGCACCATGATCATTGAGTCTTTTCATTAATAGATCTATTTTTACAGCAAGCATGTCCTCCTCCTTCACGGTATGCATGCCTTTTTATTGCTTGCGCTCCTCCCCCAGCGTTGATTAGCCACAATTTTCTCGATGAGAGACTTAGCTCCATCAATGGTCAGGGAGAGGAATGCTCCTCCAGCAGCGACATCTACATGCCCCTTCGACATGGGCGTGAGCCCCTCGTAGAAGTTCTGGAGCATGAGCTAATCCTCCATTCTATGGTGCGGGTAGGCTTGGATGTAATCTTGGAGCCTTTCTCTTGCCTCAGGGATGGATTCGAGTGAGGTTTGCTGGAAGTTTGAAAATTTCCCTCGCAGGGCACTGGTTTTGCCCATGGGGAAAAATTTTGTGAGGAACGCTGCGGAACATTTGTCCCACGTGTCGACAGCACCCTTGCTCTAGTAAAACCACTGTTTCACCTTCCCTGCAAGGGAGAAAGGAAACATACGGAGCCTGATGCTAGCTAGTGCGATGTCTTTGATGATGATGGTGTCTCACAGCTCAAGGAAGTGTTGCAAGTGTGCACTTGCGTCCTCGCTTGGTAAACCACAGAATTGGTTTGCCTGCACCATCGTTATGAGGCTAGTCCAGAGCTTGAAGTTTCCGATGCCCGTGTTGATAGCGGGCCCAATGGGCACATTAGATATAGCGGGGGTGGAGTAGTCGTAGAGAGACTTGGCCATGGTGATAGTAGCGGATAGTACAGGGGTGATTGGTTCGACTGCCGGTGGAGTAGCAGAAGAAGTCGTACAAGACCTGTTCTTCCTTAGGAGTGCCTCCGAATTATTGGTGTAGTTGTTCGGCAAATCAAAACCACTCATACACTATCCTATTTTCATTCCACAACGGGAAGAAAACAAGCAGAATTAGCCTACATAAACTATGGCTACCATTACATGCATGTGATCATTGTTCATGTTATGCTAGATTCTTTTCAACCTATGCCCTTCCTGGCAACAGTGCTAGAAATGCTTGTTGGCATTTCTTAGCACAATCACCAAGTGAGGAGGTTTTAAGTCCATCACCGGCAATGGCACTAGAAATGCCTGTTGGTATTTCTTGACACCATTACTAAGATTGAGTTAATCTTAGCAATGCCGCCAAGAAACACCAACTAAGATAGTCCTTAAAGATTACAGACAATATCCGCAAACGTATGGAGCTATTGTTGTAGCATTTCTCTCAAAAGTATTCCAGGTATTGTTATTTATATTTTCCCAAAGGAGGGCAAGGTATATATAAATATTCTAGAATAGACATAAACATGATTACATACTTGCATAGTGGAGCATAGTTCATAACAGGGGTAAAAATAGTATATCATGGATAGTGGACACACATCTGGGCCAACCTTAAGGACAGAAGGAAAACAAAGAATAAAAGAATATTCCTAAGTGGAGCAGGCATGTTCTAATATAGCCATGCAAAGAGCAGTTGATAATCATACAACGAACATGGTTAGAGCTAGAACTAAATGTGAGATAGGTCGGGAGGCCACGGAGTACTGGTCTACCAGCATCCTCATGTGACAATTTAGACTCCTACACCCTAGACGAACATGGGGGATTACAAGGGACGGACAGGGCCGTCACCACCTACCGCCTACCCCTCAACCATGGAAAGGGAAATGTATTCACCTATTTCTCCATACCTAAGCACCATGCTTGCGTACACAGAAACTACCCAAATTCCCCTAGGTCCCCGACCCTACGGATCGATAGGTAAAGAACTTGGGCACATAAACTATACAATAACACACAAACTATATAATAGTTATATGAATGATATAAGTTATATGAATGATTAAGCATAAAGTTTTACATGTCAAGAACATAACACACAAACTATATAATAGTTCATATATCATGATCATGACATGAAAACTATAGTCTAGGTCATATGCACTACTATATGAATGATATGAGAGCAAGAACTTGGAAGAACTCTTTATAGTATTCATACCAAGAAGGTTCTCTTCTTCCAAGGAGACAAGCTCTCCTTGATAGTTTTGCCCTTGCTCACAAATACTACTAAAAGCTAAAAGAGACTAAGTGGTGGTAGTGAGGTAGAGGCTCCAAATGAATGTGTATCTTGAGAATGAGCTCTAGCCCCTTATTTAAACTAGCTGATGGTCGGTTCTATGCAGATAAATTAGGAAACCATCAAAACCACCATTGCATGCCTCCATGCATCAGTCAGTGGAAGCCGGGCCCAGGTGGCAGCAGCAGGTGTGCGACCGCACCCCTGGTGTGCCCGCACCCAGGTGGGGCCAACTCACGACCGCCTTCGTGTGGTCAGTTCCTGGTTGGGCCTAGGCCCCTTTCACGTTGGTATCCAACCCAGGTAGGTTGTGTAGGTGGGCTTCTATTCTTATTTCCTTTGTGCATTAATGCTTTACACCTTCTATTTGTGCCTTTTGGTATGTTTTCCACTTGTATTCGAATATGTGACCTGCAAAACATGTTTTCTCAAATACAAGTGGAACTAGGTCAATAGTAGTGCATATGTGTCAAAAGTATGTTTATTTCTTGTGTTTCAGACTATAATTGGTGGTTAGAAATGATCGTTAGTGACCGCCAACATCGTGCACAGTTGGATGGCTTGGTGGAGAAGCTCAAGGTCATGAGTTGGAAGAAGGTGCTTGGGTTTTGTCCTGGCTAGAATGGGACCATGATTCGCTAGTTTTACACTACCTTGGAGGTCCATGCTGAGAATGAAAAGTTGGTGTGGATGATGGGCACTCACAGATTCGAGGCCACCTTTAGAGATCTTGCCGCTATGGTGGGGCTAGACTACCACAAGATGAAGAAATGCAAATTGGTTACTAGTCTTCCCATGTTGTTGGTGGGTGAAATGCCCGAGCTTCACCACTAGGAGGACTCCATGTATGGTACAAAGGGTGGTATGAGGAGGATTCCCAAGGTGCTCCATGTGATCTTAAGGCATACCATCGTGCCTTCTGACGTGGTTGTGGGCAGTGCCATTGGTGGGCCCTCCTTGGAGATCATCTATGTTGTGCTATCTGGTGATGAGCTAAACTTGCTGGACTTGATGGTGAACCAAATGCTAGAGTGCAAGCGGGATGTGCGTGCTCCTTTGGCGTTATAGCTGTACATCATGGCTTTGGTGCTTCACACTGTTGAGGACTTCTACGGGGGTTTGCAAGGTTCCGCACCTGGCCTTCCTACTGTACCGGCATGACAAAGTTTTCTTGGGGAGACTACCTTCACCATAGATTGACAAGACACAAAACTCGGACTCTCAAGGTAAGTCTAATGTTCTCGTGCTGCATCTTACTTTCTTTGCCACATATCACACACTTGTGCCTTTAGTTTTGTTCCATCTTCAGGCTCACATTTTTCCGTCTTCCTTCTCTTTTCTCATCATCCCTTCTCTCTTTTCTGCAGGATTTTCTTTGCTCAGGGGGGTATGGTATGGGCCACATTGATCGCTAGGGCATCCATTCTCCTATAGTTCTAGGCCTTGCAAGCATGGATGGCTTCATAGCTCCACCTACCATGTTTAGCACTGAACTTAGGCATAGGGTCCACTCTGATAGGGACTGAACTCAGATTTGTAACTTTAATCCTAGATGTGAACTTCTAGTTGTCGTTCTTATGATGCACGGTTATGTACTGCATTGTGTGATGTCTAAACTGATTTGATATTCGTGAGGTGATGGTCATTACTGACTTGTCCATGATGTGATGTCGATATCATTCTTGCTTGCTTCATATCTTTATTCTGTGTTTGCCGTGACTCGAAAGATAAGGCTAGGGTTCAAAGGAGACTCTACTGAGGGCTCTTCCAAAGCAAGGTAAAGGATAAGGAGCTTCTTAGGATTCTAAAGAGTTTGGGGTTCTTGGGCTTAGGGGTACCTCTAGGATTGGGAAAGACAAGGGGCTTCTAAAAGGCTAGGAAGGATAGATAGGAGGATCAGAACTGCTCTCTTCAACTACCATAGAATAACATGCCTACTACTTAGGGCAATCTAGGTATGAACTTCAATTCTCACTTGGGTACTCCTATTGTTCCCTCCTGGTCCTGTGAAACAAAACACCTTTTAAGTTGAAACATAGTTTGTAGGTTAAGGACAAGAGGCAAGATTAACTAGTGAGGTAAGGATTACTTTAACTCATAGGGTTAACACTAGAGCATAGTGTTGACGGTCACTAACACCCATTTTGACCATCAACATTCAACCCAAAAGCATGACAAAGTGAGGTAAATCATCATCACATGTGATAAATTTTGTTTATAATTCACCTAGACCGACTTGTGCTTGAAGAATTATTTATATGTAGGAAATATAGCAAAAATAGGCCAAATTGGTGACAAACATCGACACATGGAGCAAGTGGACGTGATAGGGGGCCTTAGGCCCACTTGGCAGCACCCCTCGGCCCCACAAGGGCACCTCCTGGCACCCCAAGTGGTCTGGCCACATCACTGATCTATGGGAGCTGCTCCAGAGCCAATGACAAGCGTCCATTCAAGTCGGTTTGATCAATGGACTAGATTTGATGATGGTGGATCAATGGGCCCATTGTCATACACTTGGGAGCCTCCAACCGACCTTGGAACCACCTTACTGTCCAAATCTCCACACATGCTATCTTAGTAACCGCCATTGGGAGCCAACCATCGCTGTTGGATCAAGAGGCGGTGGAATGGAGGGCCAGAAAGCGCCCCCTTAGCGCCGCTTGGTGCCCCAAGGCACCCAACCAACCTCCTATTGCCTACAAATATCCCCCATGCCTCTCTACACTATAAATAGAGGGTGTGGAGCTCGGTGGAGAAGTTCCCCATTCATTTCCAAGCTCTCCAAGCCTCTCCAAGCTCTCTAGCTTAGCTTAGCTTTAGTAGAAGTAATCTAGTAGTGGAGTAGAGCAAGAGCGGAGCTTCTCTCAGAGTCCGGAAGAGTCTTCTGGGTATGGTATAGATGCTTTGTAATTCTTTCATTTAGCATTTACTTTAGTTAGTATTTATTTTAAGTACTTTATTCTAGTATTATAGCTTTGATTTACATAATTACTTGTTCATTATTAGTGACCTGAGGTGCTTATTATTTAGCATTAGTAGCATAGGTTATCTTATTATTAGTAGTCTTTCGTTAGTATCAGTTCCACCATCTGGTTAGGGTGCTTTGATCTCATTTCATTGGAGCTCGGATTGAAGTAGTAAGTTTATAGATTAAGCGTGGTGCTTAGGCTATAGATTACCTGTGGATACGGCTAGGCTTTCGAATAGATTCTGGTAGGTAGCAAGTGGTGACAACCTTGTCCATCCTCTATATTCCACCATGCTAGGTCTAGTTATTATATCATAGGGCTCATGGCAGACTTTGTCTATTTAACTCTCCTAGTTGGTAGGCGGGCTGTGACCTGAAGTACTATCGCATTTCTTCTAGTCATTTGTTTACCCTTTGTCACTAAAAAGATAAATCGCTCGCTCTCCCATCTAGCAATATCTAGAGTAGCTTGTATTTAGTAGTTTAGTTTATGTAGTTCACATTCAACTTCCACTATCATCTACCTACCTTGGATACACTTAGGCTTCCCTTAGCAATCCTAACAGTAAATATAAAATCTAGCCTTCCGTCTTCCCATGGGAAAAATATAAATTTGACACTCAGTATTCATCGAGCGAAGTGCTATGTGATAGTTCTGTGCACTTGCGGAATTCCTCCAATAGTTGTTAAGAAGTATCAAAAAGCATTTCTAGTGCCATTGCTAGTGAAGGCAACTGGCCTCGGATTTATATGAGTGCTAGTCATGCTAACTAGGCTTTTAGTTATCCTAAGTAGTTTATCCTTGTTTCCACAAATCCTATCACTACCCTACATGACCATGGATGACAAGTCCATTCATGATTTTTCTGCACCCTCGGCTGCTCATGTAGCCATCGGACCCAATGTTATCAATGGGGACGCTAACTTTGAGCTTAAGCCAATTTTAATTACAATGGTTCAAGCTAGTCCATTTTGTGGGAAAGCCCACGAGGATTCAAATGCTCACCTCCAACACTTTTTGGAGATTTGTAGCACATTTACCATTAAGGGACTGAACCAAAAGGCTATACGTCTTCGCCTTTTCCCTTCTCTTTGTGAGGAAAGCCAAAGCAATGGTTTTACTCTAACCACAACGCTGTAGATACATGGGACAAGTGTTCCAACGCTTTCCTAGTCAAGTTTTCCCTTTGGGGAAGCTAATGCTCTTCGTAATAAGATCTCTAGTTTTCAACAACTAGCAGATGAATCGATTCCTGAAGCTTGGGAACGAATGCAAGAGTACATCTCCGCATGCCCACACCATGGCATGGAAGACTGGCTTTTGATTCAGAACTTCTACCATGAATTAGTGCCTTTAGATACAAGCCATTTAGATGTTGCTACTAGTGGATCATTCTTTTTGCTAAGTGTTGCAAATGCAAAGACAGTGATCGAGAAGATGGTTTCCAACCAAGGATGGAGCAACGATCGATCCCAACCCTATAAACGAGGTATGCATTCAGTTAAAGAAATTGACGTGCTTGTAGCTAAGATGGATCTACTCATGAAGCGAGTAGAACATTATGAGAAGGTGAGTGCCCAAGAGACACTCAAAGCCATGGATACCCACATGACTTGTGAAGTCTATGGAGAAGTTGGACATTCAAGAAATTCCTATCCTGAGACCCAGGAGGACCTCAACTTCGTCAACACCAACAACGGATTTCATCCAAAATAACATCAAGGATGGAATCAACGCTCCAACAATCAGGTAGGTAATAGTTATTACTCTTCTCGTTTGAATAATCAAGGTAATAATAGTTATGCTTCCCTGAAAGATCTTGTTTATAGCATAAATAAAAAGTTGCATGCTCATGACAAGATGTTGGAAAATATAAATGCTAAATTGGATGAGTTTTGTTTTGCTTTGAAGAATCAACTTAGTTTTAATAAGATGATAGAAACCCAATTAGCTCAAAATGCTACTGCTATCCCATCCTATTAAAAAGAAAGAATTCCTGGCAATCCTCAAGGAACCATGGAGACAACCAACCTTGTCACGGCAAGGTATGACTTTTCTAAAAATGGTTGGGGATTTCCTATTAAGAAAGGTGATACCGGAACCCCATCATTACTTGCTCCATTAGACCCCACACTTTTCATAATGCCATTTGTGATCTAGGGTCTGGTGTTAACATTATGTCTAAGGAAACTTATGGTGGATCGTTGTACAATCCCATAGCTTCAACCTCAGTTTACTTACAATTAGTCGATCAATCCACCCGTTACCTCAAGGGAGTAGCCACTGATTTATTAGTTAAAGTTAGGAGTGCTTATGTTCCAATAGATTTTATGATCTTAGACATGGGTAATGCCAAGGATACACCTTTAATCCTTGGTCGTCCATTCCTTAATACTACAAATGCTTACATATATGTGGCTTCTAGGCAAATCCAATTCCACTTTGCTAGAAAGAAAGAAATATTTGCTTTTGCCTCTGGACAACCCCTCTTTGATGAGAAACATGAAAAGAAGAAGCATGCAAATAGAATCAAGATGAAGAAACCAAAGCTGATTGAAGAACCAGAGATGCCTATCAAGAAAAAGAAGAATAGAAAGAGATGGCGTAAAAAGAAAGATTTGTCCTCAAATTCGTCATCCCCTGATCCTGACAAGGCCTCGAGGTGGAACAAGAGGAAACACCTCCGCTCAAAGAAGAATGACCTTGAGCCCATGAAAAAGGTAAGTTCTCTATCTCTTGCATTATTTACTACATTTCATTAGTTGCATCTCATATTTAAATTTTGAATAAATTTGCATTGCATGATTAGTTAGTTGCATTAAGCTACTCTATGTTAATAAATAAAGTTCTGTAGTAGCTATGCATGTTAGGATAGGATTTGCATTAAAAAACAACATATAAAAAAATAATAAAAATGAATAAATAATATTCAGTAGTAGTCATACTAAATAAGTTATCTAGTAGCAATAGGTTTGGTCATTGTGGGGGGTACGACCCTGGATACCCACATCAAACTACATGGGCTACGCTCCCAGGGGATGTCTAGCCCACAAGACGAAGACCTACGGTGCACGGCACTACTCGGCGTGTACCGTAAGACATCAAGGGCGATATCCTGAACATACTACGAGATCTGTTAGGATACGTTCGATCCCATGATTCATGTAATCGGTTATTACTTTCCGGTTATCTCCTAGATCTAACCGACTTGTAACGCTGCCCCCCAGACTATATAAGGCGGGCAGGGATCCCCTCAAAACACATGCAATATCATACAATCGCCAATACAATCCAATAGACCATAGGAGTAGGGTATTACGTCGCGCTGACGGCCTGAACCTATCTAACTCTTGTGTCTCTGTTGCCTTCTTGTTCTTGATTACATGCATCTCTGCCGATCAATCTACCTTCATGGATATCCCTCGGAGGACTGCCAATAATATTTTGTCGACAGTCATTTAGTCATTTATGCATTCTAGTAGTAGTAGTTAGTCAATAAAAAGAATCAAAGAAGCCACCAGAAGATATTCCAACCTATGGAAAAGGCAAGCTTGGGGGAGACATCTCTCCCCGCTCAAGTATGAAAATCTTAAACCCTCTCTTTACATTCATGTTTGTTTTACATGTCAATATCCATGATCATAGAATGTAGAGAGGAGTGCCTTTAAAATTATCCTGAAAGAAACTCTGCTCTAATAAAATGATGATAAAATTATTTGGAGATGATGAATAGTTGCCCTATGATACTTTGCAAAAGCTTGTCATACAACCTTATACTTCTTAAGTTTTGAGCATGATAACTTAGAGTTCATCTTAAGTTGAATGCTTCTATGGGATGCAAATGCTAGAACCAAGTATAAGTTCTTGTAAGGTATGTTGTAGCCATGATTAGAGTAAATCTTTGAACCTACCTGAGGATTGGTAAAGACAACCTGGAGTTTTGTTTTGCAAAAATGCTAAAACTCTCTTGCTAGAAGTTCCTCAATGGTGATAAATTCCTACCAGAGCCAAATACATATCCATTCATACATGCTAAAGCCACCATAAAAGCTACTTGTTTGTTTTGAGCTTTTTCAAGCCTTATTGATCTGAGTAGAGAAACTTGTCATGCTTTTTGATCAAGATCACGTACACCCACATATTTATGCAATTCCTACACTAGGAATACACAACCACATATGATTTCCATTCATTATTGCTCTATGAGAATCAAAGTTACCTCTCTAGCTATCTTTCATCAAAAAGAGAGGCATGGGCTACAAAAAAAAGTGAGAGAGAATAAAAGAGCAAAAAGCTCTAGTGTTCAAAAAAAAGAGAGAGTGAGAAAAAAGAAAAGTAGCCATGCCCTCTCAAAAAGAAGCTAGAGAAGGTGTTTACACCAAAATTTGGAAGGAGAGTCACAGAGACTTAAAAGCTCCCAAGATCATTTCATCAAAGAATCAATCTCATGTAAGTCGGTGTCAGCTGATTCAAATGCAAAAACTAGAATCGACTGATCGGCGCCGGGACAAGACATGTTGGACTCTACAAAAAGGGAAAGATTAGAGTCCAAGTTATCTTAAATTAGGAATGTTTTCTAGGGCAAAGCTTCAAAGAATTAATTGCTTATTGCTTCCATTGTTTATTTAATTACAACAATATCACTTCGCCCGATTGAAATTAATCCAGATCGGCCTTATATCCTTTTTAACCCATCGTTTGTTAATCTAAACTGATCTAATCTGCACTTTAAACGATGAGTTATGTTTTATCGGCCGTTTTATATCAATCTTGATCGTGCATAGTGTGCGGTTAAGACGTGTTTGATCTTAAGTAGATCTATTGGCTAGCAAAAACCGTTCCATGGCCCGTTATCATGGCCTGTGTGATTCTGCCTCACACCCCACTGTTAGCACCGTGGAGTGGGGATCGTTAGTTGGTAGTTCTGTTTCTGAGAGGGCATGACCTTAACTATGCATTATGCCTGAATCGGCTGTTTTAGCCGATATCGAGCGCTTTCATGAACAGTTCACATTACGAGACTGTTGAAGTAGCGATAGGTTGAAAGATGTGTTAGCCCCATGATCTTATTATTGTATTATGGCCTGCATGATTCTACCTCATGCCCCACTGATATTAGTAATAAGTTAGGGTCATCGAGTCTATTGTTATTTGTATAGCCTGCATGATTCTGCCTCATGCCCCACTGGTCATAGCGATAGATGAGATCTAATATGTTCATTAGATTTATCTTTATTAAATGGTTGAATGGTGATGAGCTATTTCTTTTACATAAAAAGGGGTTCAGTTACTTGCAGTCATTGGCTTAGCATGAACTAATTACTGTTAACATCTTCTTGCCATTGACCAATATTTGTTTAAATAATGATATTTATCCTGAACGATAACCGATTCTTCTTGCACAACCCCATGAGCTTTAACTAATTTATTCTTATGAATATGCTGGAATCGACTATTTAGTCGATCTCCTTTCATATCGGCTCTAAGAGCCGCACATTCGGGACTATCTCGAAACACCGGCATGTTCCGCCCTTAATTACTGATAAACTTTCTCTCCTTGTCAATTGTAGGGTCAAATTGACTAGCATGTCTCGGGAGGAGTGCGCAGGATCGACCATCCCAGCGCTTAAGCTAGGCGGATCTATAGCTCCATCGAGCAGACCCTTCCAGCTTGCTCGTGTGTCCTCGGCACGGGACAAAATTCTGTGTCGACACATGTTTCTGGCATGCCCTGTGGGACCCCACAATTGTCATGGCGGTTCACGACAACAACGACATCCTTATGGTACATTATGATGATCTACCTGATGGAGAAAAGGGTACCATCAGCAAAGCTACATAAGAGTTTTAGAACAAGTGTTTGTTGTCCTACACCAAAACACATGACAACATAATTGTTTAGAAATTTCCACTACCAAGAGTTCTACTGCATGGGCAGACAGATACAGCCGAAGATGAAGACAGGTGTTTCTTTACAGAAGTTGTCGACAAATCTGTTCGTGATGCCATATTAAGCCATAATGAAGCTTTCTTGGACACATTCCACAAACGCCATGAAAGAAGCAATTCATGGGTTTTTAGTTGGTCAAGGTGGGCCAGCTTATTACAATATTCCAGATCGATCGACCCAGGGGACCAATCAAGTCGGTACCAGCCATCAAGAAGCAGCACCAGCTGGTAATGGCGATGTCTAGGTAGTTTAGGGTTCATCTGAACAAGCTCAAGGTACCACTACGAATCAGATACACTATAATCCTAGACCGTTAGTACAACATGTGCAATAGCTGGCGGGGCAAGGCTAGAACAGGTGATCAATTTTGGCACATCAGGCCACATACCGTCATCGGCTTAAAAAGTAGCACCATCAATTCAAAGGATCCATAGAGATATAGATCCTTTTGTCTATAATCATAGACTCAAAGCAGCAAGCCAACAAAGAACCCAGCAGATGGAGATTCCACAAGGTTATCACTATGGCACAGATTATGACACCCTTCACATGATTCCAAATCTAGGGTATCAAGGCACACGGGATTTCAATCCACAGATGGGTCAATAGGTGCAGAGAAATCCAAATTCAAATGCTGATGAGTTGCTGCTGAAGGTGACCGAGATGATGAAGAATCAGTTCGATCTAAAGCCAAAAGGGCTGACCTTCTCGTACAAATGCCCATATCCAGAATGGTATGATTTGGTCGCTCTTCCCACAAATTATAGGCTCCTAGAGTTTGCTAAGTTCACTGGCCAAGATAGCACAAAGCATAATAGAACATGTCAGTCGGTATCTTACACAATTGGGCGAAACATCAGTTGAGGATGCCCATCGAGTTCGTTTCTTCTCCTTATCCCTATTAGAGCTAGCCTTCACTTGGTTCTCATCACTACCAGTCAATTCCATTGTTAATTGGGCTGACCTAGAGAAGAAGTTTCATACATATTTTTACACTAGGACCGGGGAAAAGAAGATAACCGATCTGACGACTATAAGGCAGAAGACTAATGAATTGGGCACTGAGTTTCTTCAGAGGTTTCGAGAGACTAGGAATTTGTGCTTCTCCTTAAACTTGGCTGATGATCAACTAGCTATTTTGGCCGTTCAGGGAATGTTGTCAATGTGGAAAGAAAAACTGCTAGGACAAGAATTTGATAACTTGGGTCAATTGGCTCAACAAGTGGTAGCGCTCAATAGTCAATTCCAGAGTATGCACAGAGATACCCGATTTCAGAAAAGTAACATAGTGGCCGAGGCTTACAATCCATACTCAGTCGATGACGTCTATGAAGATGAAGAAGAAGAGGTTATTGCGGCTGAATGGAATTGGGGCAAGAAAATAGTAATGGTGCCAAATCCTTGGGGAAGAAGAGTCGAGGAGAGCTATGACTTTGATGTCACTAAATCAGACAAGCTCTTCGATTTCTTACTTGAGAAGGGACAGATCAAGCTGCCTGATGGTCATGTTATGTTGCCTCCTGATCAGTTAAAGAATAAGAAGTTCTATAAGTTCCATAATGCTACTTCCCATTCCACTAATGAATGCAGAATCTTCCGACAGCATATACAGAGGGCAATTTAGCAAGGAAGGCTCAAATTTGACATGCCTCAAAAAATGAAAGTTGATGATAATCCTTTCCTAGGAGATCAAAACATGGTTGATGTTGGGTTACTCAAAGGAAAGACTAAGGTCCTAACATCGACCAAATCAAGAGAAGCTAGAATAGTTGATCCCAAGATGCAAATATCAGCTAACGAATATACAGAAATCAGAAGACGTCGCGACAAGCAAAAGAGCCGATATGAGCAGGGAGGAACGTTAAAAGCAGGGGTGACAAAGCCGTGGGTTACATCTTGGATTTTGTTGAATAAGTGGCAGCGACAGAAGGAAAAGGATTATCAGCGTTGGTTAAAGGGTCAAGAATACCAGCGTCAACTAGAAAAAGAGAGGTATGAAAGGAAACAAGCTGAATCACATTGGAATTGTCTTTTCTTTAGACATTGCTGGAATGAAGGTTTAAAGTTGCCTACCAGACATGACTGTCTAGAATGCAGCAATCAATATTGGGAGTTAAGGCAATCTCAAACCAACCGCTGGTCTATCCATGCTCAAGATGCATATCATAATAGTAACTTGGATCGACACTTAAAAAATAAAAGTGTTCATGATTGGCTGGGAAAAAGAGTTGTTGACCAAGACTGGGCTGATTATGAAGAAGAAGGCAACGAAACAAATTACGTTTGGCAGGAAGGCCAAAGGTGTCCAGGAGGCTTAACAAGAAGCCAGAAGAGAAGGGTGCAACACCTAAGAAATAAAGAGATGGAACAGGCTCAGGCATCTGCCAAGCCTCCAGTATGGCATGCTAAGCAAACAACCGATAGAAAGCAACCATCGGCTAATATCCAAATGGTTTTTTTGTTGCCATCAGAATTCAGAGTCAATGGTGAAAGCCAACAGCCAATCCAAGCAGTCGGCTTTGAAAATTTGTCTTAATGGATAATCCAATAGATGGTACAGATGTCAAACTCGGACATGGCTTCACATCGGCCGATGAATTGGAAGAAGTAGATATTTGTTCTAGAGATAGACCTAGGCCGACGTACACAAGTGCTAAGTTGGATCCAGAGTATAAGCGGGAATTAATTGATTTATTGAAGGAATTTAAAGATTGCTTTGCTTGGGAATACTATGAGATGCCTGGTCTAGACCGATCAATTGTTGAACATCGGTTGCCAATTAAACCTGGATATCGGCCATTTAAACAAGCTCCAAGGAGATTCAACCCGAACGTGCTTGATGATATAAAAAAGGAGACTGAAAGGTTACTGGAAGCAAGTTTATCCGACCATGCTGATATGCAGAGTGGATATCGAATGTTGTCCCTGTATATAAGAAGAATGGAAAATTGAGAGTTTGCATCGATTTCTGGGATCTGAACAAGGCCACACCCATGGATGGTTATCCGATGCCGATAGCTAATATGTTAGTGGATGCGGCAACCGGGCACAAGGTTATTAGCTTCATGGATGGCAATGTAGGGTATAACCAAATTTTCATGGCTGAGGAAGACATAGCAAAGACCGCTTTCAGGTGCCCCGGCGCAATCGGTTTATTCAAGTGGGTTGTGATGACCTTTGGTCGGAAATATGCCAGTGCAACTTATCAAAGGGCGATGAATTACATTTTCCATAAGTTGATCGGCAGGATTGTTGAAATCTACATCGATGATGTGATGATAAAATCCAAGGGGTACAAAGAGCACCTAGTTGATTTGCGAGAAACTCTGGAATGCACAAGAAAACATGGTCTAAAAATGAATCCTAATAAGTGTGCTTCCGGAGTGTCAGCTGGGTAATTCTTGGGATTTATGGTCCACGAGAGAGGAATCAAAGTTGGTCAAAAAAGTGTAAAAGCAATTGATGAAGCAGTTCCCCCGACTACTAAAATAGAGTTGCAATCTCTGCTTGGTAAGATCAATTTCATCAGAATATTCATTTCAAATTTGTCGGAAAGGATCCTGCCATTTTCTCCCTTGTTGAAGTTGAAAAACGATCAAGAATTCAAGTGGGGTGACATACAACAAAGGGCGTTTGAAGAGATAAAAAAAATACATGAAGTGTCCACCTGTGCTGGTTCCTCCTCAGCAAGGTAAACCTTTTAAGTTGTACATATCGGCTGATGACAAGACAATTGGATCGGCCTTGATGCAAGAATTTGAAGGAAAAGAGAGAGTTGTTTTCTATCTGAGTAGAAGACTACTGTATCCAGAGATAAGATATTCTCCCAGCGAAAAGTTATGCTTGTGCTTATATTTCTCTTGCACTAAGTTGCGACACTACTTATTATCGGCCAAGTGTACAGTTGTTTCCAAGGCTGATGTGGTTAAGCACATGTTATCAATGCCAATACTGAATGGAAGAGTGGGAAAGTGGATTCTTGCATTATCGGAATTTGACTTGAAGTGCGAATCGGCTAAAGTAGTCAAAGGACAAATAATGGCCAATTTTGTCACCCAGCATCATAAGCCAAGCATTGGTTATGTAGAGCCGATGCCTTGGACGTTATTCTATGATGGATCATCATGCAAGCAAGGTGGTGGCATTGGTATTGTTATTATTTCACCTCGGGGGGCAAGTTTTGAGTTTGCTCTTCCAACTAAACCAATGATTACTAACAATCAAGCAAAGTACGAAGCTATTCTTAAAGGACTTCAACTTCTTCATGAAGTAAAGGCTGAAGCAATTGAAGTATTTGGAGATTCACAGCTAATTATTAATTAGTTGATCGGCCTATATGAGTGCAAAGAAGAGACTTTGAAAGGATACTATGATGAATGCCAAAAGTTGCTCAAGGAGTTTCTTCATATCGCTTTCCAACATATTCCGAGAGCACAAAACCAAGAAGCTAATCGTCTAGCTCAAAGTGCATCAGGATATCGAGTGTTTCAAGAAGTCTTGAGTAGTGAAACCTCAAGTAATGATTGGAGAGTCAAAATAGTCGATTACCTTAAAGATCCGTCTCAGAAAATTACTAGAAAGCTAAGGTATAAATCGGCTAAGTATGTTTTGTTAGATGATCAGTTATATTATAAAACAGTCGATGGGGTGTTGCTCAAATGCTTAAACCAAGAAGAAGCTAAGGTATTGATGGGTGAGGTGCATGAAGGGATATGTGGAGCTCATCAATCGGCTTATAAAATGAAATTGATTATCCGTAGAGCTGGATATTTCTGGCCAACGATATTGGAAGACTATTTTGAATATTACAAGGGGTACCAGGACTGTCAACATTTTGGTAATGTCTAGAGATCACCTGCATCGACCATGAATCCAATAATCAAGCCATAGCCGTTTCTAGGTTGGGGAATTGATTTAATTGGCCATATTTTTCCGCCTTCAAGCAAAGGACATAAGTTCATATTGGTAGCAACAGATTACTTCACTAAATGGGTTGAGGCAATTCCTTTGAAGACGGTAACCTCAAAGAACATGATTGATTTTGTCAAGAAACATATTGTGTATCATTTTGGGATTCCTCAAACTATAACTACCTATCAAGGAACAATGTTCACATCAGAAGAGTTCGGGGATTTTGCTGCCAGTATGGGAATCAAGCTACTGAATTCTTCTCCTTACTATGCTCAGGCTAATGGCTAGGCAGAGGCGTCCAACTAGATTATGATTAAGTTGATCAAGAAGAAGATCGAGGAACTGCTAAGGAAGTGGCATTCGACTCTAAATGAGGCACTGTGGGCATATAGGATGGTCTGTCATGGATCAATTAAAACGTCACCTTACGAACTTGTGTATGGCCATAATGTAGTTCTTCCTTGGGAAGTTCGGACTAGATCGAGGCGTGTTACACTACAGAATGATTTGTCAGCCAAAGTCTACAAGAATCTTATGATAGACAATTTGGAAGACTTAAGTTGCCTTCGGCTGCGTGCTCTTGAAAATATTGAAGCCAATAAACTGAGGGTTGCAAAATATTATAATAAAAAGGTCAAGATTAATCTTGTGGCTTTCCCAATGGGCATTTGATTAAGCGAACTAGGGGAAGGTGTCCACACATTTTAGCCCTTGCAAACACTAGAACAGCTCTGCGAGCATAGAGAGAAGACCTAGGCGATATCACAAGGGATCTTCTAACCGCAGTGGCTGATTCTCTTGCTCAACAAGGTGCTAAGATGAGCGACACAATCACCCTATGCATAAGAATTCTTCTAACCACTCAAGATCTTCATAGCAAAAAGATAGACCACGGAGGGTCTGGCAGAGTCAGAGGCACTCGAAGAGGTAGATAGAAGAAGAGCATGGCTGAATTGTAGAGTTACTCTCTCTAGGGTCGGATAGACATTATATAGCCTTTCCAGAAAGATGAATCCAAGTGCCCGTGAAGCAATGATGCTCTCGTAAAAGTTTTGAGGCATAGGTTCATGAGCTGACGCAGGTGGCAACAAACAGTAGACCCTAGATCAAGATTCTCTACCCATGACTGTGGACCAATCAGGGATACAGACATGATAATTTTAGAATAAAATTACTTTTATCCCAAAATTGGGGGACATGTGTTTACACCAAAATTTGGAAGGAGAGTCATAGAGACTTAAAAGCTCCCAAGATCATGTCATCAAAGAATCAATCGCATGCAGGTTGGTGTCAGCTGATTCAAATGCAAAAAACTGGAATCGACTTTCTTCAGATAGTGCTAGCAAATGACATCAAAGGCTATGATCGGCGCCGAGACAAGACATGTTGGACTCTACAAAAAGGGAAAGATTAGAGTTCAAGTTATCTTAAATTAGCAATGTTTTCTAGGGTCAAAGATCGTGATGAGTCATGCTTAGATGGGAGTCATGCGCAGGTCCCGGGTATAAATACCAAACCCCGGCTATTGTAAAAGACACAATCAATCAAATACAAGTTATTTACTTTTTTGTCTCCGGCCACCCCTTAGGAGTAGGAGTAGAGTAGATCTCGGCGAGTTCTTCAGCAAGTATGGCTGCATCGATCCGGTCGACCTCCACTGCGACTCTGGTATGAGTTAGTTATCGACTCTTGTCTAGTTCAAGTACGGCTGCATCGATCCGGTCGACCTCCACTGCTCGAACTAGATTAAGGTCAAGTTATCGGCTCTATCTAAGGGTGGCGTTCCTTTGGATAGATTCATTAAGTTACCGATGTTGCTTATTGCTTCCATTGTTTATTTAATTATAGCAATATCACTTCGCCCGATTGGGATTGATGTAGATCGGCCTTATATCCTTTTTAACCCATCGTTTGTGAATCTAAACTGATCTAATCTGCACTTTAAATGATGAGTTATGTTTTATCGGCTGTTTTATATCAATCTTGATCGTGCATAGCATGCGGTCAAGACGTGTTTGATCTTAAGTAGATCTATTGGCTAGCGAAAACCATTCCATGGCCCTTTATCATGGCCTGTGTGATTCTGCCTCACACCCCATTGTTAGCACCATGGAGTGGGGATCGTTACTTGGTAGTTCTGTTTCTGAGAGGGCATGACCTTAACTGTTCGCTATGCCTGAATCGGCTATTTTAGCCGATATCGAGCACTTTCATGAACTGTTCACATTACGAGACTGTTGAAGTAGCGATAGGTTGAAAGATGTGTTAGCCCTATGATCTTATTATTGTATTACGGCCTGCATGATTCTGCCTCATGTCCCACTGATATTAGTAATAAGTTTGGGTCATTGAGTCTATTGTTATTTCTACAGCCTGCATGATTCTGCCTCATGCCCCACTGGTCATAGCGATAGATGAGATCTAATATGTTCATTAGATTTATCTTTATAAAATGGTTGAATGGTGAAGAGCTATTTCTTTTATATAAAAAGGGGTTGGGTTACTTGCAGTCATTGGCTTAGCATGAACTAATTATTGTTAACATCTTCTTGCCATTGACCAATATTTGTTTAAATAATGATATTTATCCTGAATGATAATCGATTCTTCTTGCACAACCCCATGAGCTTTAACCGATTTATTCGTATGAATATGCTAGAATCGACTATTTAGTCGATCTCCTTTTATATCGGCTCTCAGAGCCACACATTCGGGACTGTCTGGCAACACCAGCACGTTCTGCCCTTAATTACTGATAAACTTTCTCTCCTTGTTAATTGCAGGGTCAAATTGACTGGCATGTCTTGGGAGGAGTGCGCAGGATCGACCATCCCTGCGCTGAAGCTAGATAGATCTCCAACTCCATCGAGCAGACTCTTTCGGCTTGCTCGTGTGTCCTCGGCACAGGATGAACTTCTGTGTCGACAGAAGGGAAACTTATCAAAGGAGTACCACTTCCACCAAATAGACCACACACATGCACATCTTGATCAATTGGTATGATTTGTTGCTCCTTGTGATCCAAGTGTTTGACTTAGCTATATATTCAACTCAAGTAAGCTATGCTTTTATCCCCTACCGTGAGCTCCACATAAGCTTTAGGATAGAAATTAAGGCTAAGACTTATGGCCTTGGTGAGGTTTCAAACACAATTGAGTGACTTGAGTGTGCCATCTAAGGAACTTAGACAAGTTTTTTTTCAAAATTTATTGAAAACCTCTAGAAAGTTTGAGCTAAACCAAAGTAGGCAAAAAGTATCTATCTAGCTACACATTCTTGCAATTGCTTGTGTCAAGGTGAAAGCTATAAGTCCCACATTGCTAAGACTGATGATGGATTTCTAAGTACTAACATGTTCAACTCAAGAGAGTATCTGTTTGTATACAAGTCTTTGCAGGGCGTTACATAGTAGCAACTCCTGATCCAACACCTATTCCATGCTAAACCGCATCTTTGCTTAGGACAACAAAGGGGTAGCTTGGGGGAGCTTGTTGATGGTCACTAACACCCGTTTTGACCATCAACATTCCACTCAAAAGCATGACAAAGTGAGGTAAATCATCATCACATGTAATAAATTTTGTTTATAATTCACCTAGTTTCACTTGTGCTTGTAGAATTATTTGTATGCAGGAAAAATAGCAAAAATAGGCCAAATTGGTGACAAACATGGACACATGGAGCAAGTGGACATGACAGGGGCCTTGGGCCCACTTGGCAGCACTGCCCAGCCCCACAACGGTGCCACTTGGCCCCCCAACTGACCTAGCCACGTCACCGATCTATGGGAGCTGCTCTAGAGCGAATGACAAGCGCCCATTCAAGTTGGTTTGATCAATGGACAAGATTTTATGACGGTGGATCCTAATCTCTGCACGTGCTGTCTTAGTAACCGCCATTGGAAGCCAACCATTGCTATTGGATCAAGACGTGGTGGAATGGAGGGCCGGCCAGTGCCCCCTAATGCCGCCCACCGACTTCCTACTGCCTACAAATACCCCCCATGCCTCTCTACACTATAAATAGAGGGTGTGGAGCTCAGTGTAGGAGTGCCCCATTCATTTCCAAGCTCTCCAAGCCTCTCCAAGCTCTCTAGCTTAGCTTAGCTTTAGTAGATGTAGTCTAGTAGTGGAGTAGAGCAAGAGCGGAGCTTTTCTCAGAGTCCGAAAGAGTCTTCTGGGTCTGGTATAGATCCTTTGTAATTCTTTCATTTAGCATTTACTTTATTTAGTATTTATTTTAAGTACTTTATTCTAGTATTATTTCTTTGCTTTACTTAAGTACTTGTTCATTATTGTTCATCTTTAGTGAGCTTAGGTGCTTATTGTTTGGCATTAGTAGCATATGTTATCTTATTATTAGTAGTCTTTCGTTAGTACCGGTTCCACCATCTGGTTAGGGTGCTTTGATCTCATTTCATTGGAGCTCTGATAGAAGTAGCAAGTTTATAGATTAAGCGTGGTGCTTAGGCTATAGATTACCTGTGGATATGGCTAGGCCTCCGGATAGATTGTGGTTGGTGGCAAGTGGTGATAGCCTTATCCATCCTCTGTAATCCACCACGCTAGGTCTAGTTGTGGTAGACCTTGTCTATTTAACTCTCCTAGTTGGTAGGCGGGTTGTGCCCCGAAGTACTATCGCATTTCTTCTAGTCATTTGTTTACCCTTAGTTACTAGAAAGATAACTCGCTTGCTCTCCCACCTAGCTATCTCTAGAGTAGCTTGTATTTAGTAGTTTAGTTTAGGTAGTTCACATTCAACTTCCACTATCGTCTACTTACCTAGGATACACTTAGGCTTCCCTTAGCAATCCTAATAGTAAATATAAATGCTAGCCTTCCGCCTCCCTGTGGGAAAAATATAAATTTGACACTCATTACTCACCGAGCGAAGTGCTACGCGGCAGTTATGTGCGCTTGCGGAATTCCTCCAATAGTTGTTAAGTATCAACACATAGATGTTTCCTAGTTTTAAAACTATTCAGGGCACAACATTGAAGTTATATGAGGTTTGACAAATGGATTGCTCATGTAAGTCAACCACCACTCCGATACCATCCGTTTGTTGCGCGCCATTTCGCACACGGCGCTTCAGGATCTTTGTAACGGTCGAGTGACACGAAACACCCCATGTCACAAACCGACACACATAACATCCAACATCATGCCCAACTATTAAGGCTCTTATTATGCTTATAGGAAAATACATGATTCACAGAATTTGTACCGTTTTAGTTTCTCCCTCTAAGCTTAATTCTTTGATATCTCGCTCGAATTCTTATCGGAGTTAACTCGTAGCTCTTCTTGAATTTGCCCAATCCAAGGTCTACTATGTAGCGGTGAATAGAGCGCTACCTCGCATCCACCAGGGCAACAACACCTGCAAAACAACTTAACAACAGTACCGTGAGTACATTACATACTCGCAAGACTTAATTCCAATACATAGATATTTAGTGGATGCAAAGGGTATTATTAGGTATTTGTACATTTATGAATAGGACGTGGCGTTTCTTGGATGACATGCACATGATTCATTTTAAGACATTAGCATTAACTAGGTATGGTATCACAAAAGTGATTAGCACATATAAGCCGCAACATCATCATGTTCCATCTTTACTCTACCATGGGTATAGAAAGTAAGAACAACCGAATGGTTCTGCCCCAAAGGACGTCATGCTTTCAAACTCTATAGAGGTGTACAACTGCACCCACATGGAAGAATGGGACTAACCACCATACATGATGAGGACATGACCTCCATGCATATGACCACGCATGGAAATAGAGGCCGAGGAGATCAGCAAGGGTGTCTTAACCAAGAAGGAGGCCCGAAGCTCATTTGGTTCAAGTCACCAAGGTGGAGGCCCAAATCAATTTCGAGTCCACCTTGGAATCCAGGAGCAGTCCCGGGTAAAATCAATGCTTAGGGCACATACGGACTCCATTTTTGATGATCCACATATGCTTGGAAAGATAATTTGATAAGCTAACCAATGGCTCCAGTTTGACATCAAAATTGATCTGGAGTCAACAGAAATCGTCGAAACAAGTCAACATCCAAAATCTATCAGGGTGCTGCGACACCGTCTTTTGGTCCGTTGGGCCGTGTGTCGTCTTAGAGCCCATTAGGGGCCGCGTCTAGGGGTGTTATTCCCAAGACTCTATAATTGACCGCTGCCACTCTCATTAGGGTTTGGGTTTTGTTGCGTTCTTGTTTTTTTACGTGAAATAGACATTGTTTCCTGCAACTATATCGCCAAGATCGTTTGTTGTTAAACCAGGGCCCCTGTTCTTGATCTTGTTCGCCTATGGCGATTAGTCCTTCTGAATAAAGACTTGAACTTCCTCTTATATTCATAAGCCTCATATTTATTTGGAATTTTAGATTGCGTTTATCCGTTCTTGCTTGTGTTCTTGATTCGCTTGCAGGAAAGCCTTCTAGGCGAGGTCAACCGCGTTCGCGTTGTTGATAACCAACGGTGCAGTGGTGTAACGGTTGTGGGGGTGTGAATCAAACTTTGTTCGAAGCCTAGATCATGAACGTCGAGTTCTCCACCAATCGAAATTATCATACCTATCAGAAGATTGGGCCTTGTCTACGTCAAATGGTATCAGAGATCTAGTTGCCTGTTAGGTACACCTTTATTTTCACCTTTAGATTGTTACTGTTTTTGCATTACCTGGACTCCAGGGAAAGCCAAAAAAATTATACACTATCACATATCTCTAGTCCTATAGCCACGCTGTGCCGTTGCAATTTTTTTAATTTCACTTTCTTTATTGAACTGTCATCCCTTGCCGCGTCTTAGTGTTCGGGTGTTCTGATCTTGTTCTTGGTCTAGTGTCAAGTCTTGTTTCCTAGTGTGGCTTGCATTAGATTGATGTCCAATTTTTTTCCCACCAAATCATGCTTTGTTTGCTGGCCGTAGCACTCCTGTGCGTGAGCACGGTTTCTCCTGTATCCACGAACATCTTGTGCATTTGTAGTTTCGGAAGATTCCGAGGATGGCCAGACTTTCAGCATCCCATTGGCTTCGGTGTAGATGGATTTAGAGAGAAGGCAAACTTTATTCGGAAGTTTCCCTTTGGGACTTAAATATTTCCTATTTGGGGTATTGTTGAGATAGAGCTTTTCAATTTATTTTGGCATAGAATATCCCATCAGCTTTGGATCTGAAATAGTCATGGATTGGGTTGCGTGATTGAGTTTGTTTTGTCTAGCAATTCCTTGTACGACTTCCTCGGTTAAGTATTTTTCTTCCACGGTGGAAATATCTAAAGTCTAATCTCTTATGTACAGCACTTTTGTGAGAAAAAAAACATAAAACAAAGAAAAAGGCAAGACGTGCAAAAAAAAGCCGCACAAAAAAGGCAAAGAGGTGCTAAAAAAATAAAAAAAAACCCACAGAAAAAAGAGAAAAAGAAAGATTGAAAGTGAAAAAATTATTTAGAAGTGTTTGCATCCTTTTATGTCCTTGTGCTAAGTTGTATATATAGTCATTTGTTTGAAATAGGTCCAGGACGAGTTTGGGCCGACGGCATAGACTAGCTTAGGACTACTTTTCAATCTTGCAATTTCTAAATTAAATTATTGCTATTCCTTGCTACTATATTGTGCCTGTCCAAGCTCCACTTTCTTCTGATCAAGTACAGGTTCGTCTTGCAACTGTTACACTCAACCTACAACGGTATCACAACCAGCCACCGATTGCACCGCCTGCTTCATTGGTACGAACACTTGTAAGACCGTGGTAAGACGCTTGAGAGTGTGTGACTTTGCTCTTGACAACATCCTAGTAACCGATAGGAAAATACATACTTGTGTGTTTTCTTGTTTGATGCTAATAATGACAGGTTACAACACTCACCAATATGAGCATCAACGATGTATGAGACATGCACTATTGCTGTTACACCTCCTTCCATAGGTTGTTCTATTCTTTCTTCCCCGCCTACTTATGATGGTATTGGTGCTGATGAGTACATTGAGTGGGAAAGTAAAATAGATAATATTTTTGCACAATGTCGTATGTGTGAACAGAGGAAGATTAAGAATGCAACTAGTATTTTGAATAGAACAAACGGCGAAATGGTGAAATTTAGTAAGTATGACAAACCAACTAAGAGCAATTTAGTTAGTATGACAAACGACGAAATGCAAACTTGCTCTAGCTCTACAAGGGTTGCAAGCCACGTATCCAATAATTCTAGTTGCTATGATCACTAGGCACACAAGAGGCTATGTTGCTACTCACTAAGAGCTCTCAAACTTGCAACGCTAAGGAGCTCCACTAGATGAACTTAAGCTACGAGGCAAGCTCTCAATTCTAACTACACTAAAAAGCTTCCTGCAACTAGTTTGTGGGAAATTAAAGTAGTAAGCAAGATGATTATACCGCCGTGTCGAGGGATGAACCAATCACAATATGATGACAACCAATCATTGGGAGAAATCCAATCACACAAGAGACACAAGATTTTTCTCCTGAGGTTCACGTGCTTGCCAACACGCTAGTCCCAGTTGCGTGGACCAAAACTTGGTGGTTCGGCGGCTAAGAGGTGTTGCACAAACCTTGTCCACATAATTGGACACCACAAGAACCTACCCACAAGTGAGATAACTCAATGACATGAGCAATCCACTAGAGTTACCTTTCGGCTCTCCGCCCTAGAAGGTACAAGACCCACACAATCACCAGAGCCGGCCAGGAACAATCACCAACACATGCTGAAGCTCCTCCGCTACTCGAAGCCATCTAGGTGGCAGCAACCACCATGAGCAATAAGAAATCCGTAGCCACGATGATCCCCAAGCGCCACTAGATGCAATCACCAGTTGTTCAAAAAGGCGACGCCTTAGGCGCGCCTAGGCGCGACTAGTTGATAGTCGATGGGTTCCCGCCTGGCCTATGGGGGTAGGCGGACATCCAGGCGCAAGGAGGTAGGTCGCTAGTGGGGGAGGTCACAGCGGGAGGTCACCGGTGGGGGAGGAGGAGCTGAGAGCGGTGGCGGGCCCGTGCGGGCGGCAGCAGGCGGGGGGATCCTACTTGGCCTAGGGGGTAGGCGGACCCTTAGGCGGCGCCAGCTCGTCGGCGGTGCCAGTGGGGGAGGAGGAGCTTTTGGCGGAGGTCGCCGGTAGAGGAGGAGGAGCTACGGGGCGGGGGCGGGGGCGTGCGCGGGTGGGGGCGGGCACGCACTAGAGGAGAGAGAGATGCCGGAGAGGGAGAGGAATCGGAGGCGGCAGCTGATGCGGGCTACCAAACAGAGGAAGCGGCGTTGAGCAGAGGTTGTGGGAGACCCAACAGAAGGATAAGGTTGGAGACCTAGAGTGGGAGATGGGCTGGACTGTTGCCATTTGGGCCTTTCTATCTCTCTAAGCCAGCTTTTCAATCTATCTAAACCCACTATTTCAGCTGTTTATTTTTTCTTTTAGAAGATAATATATGTATATTAGTATATATACAAAACGCCTAGAAAAATGCCTTAAAACGCCTAGGCTCGCTTAAGCTCGCCTAGGCTCTAGGCTATGGGTCATCGCCTAGAAGTCGCCTAGCGCCTAGCTAAACTTTGGCAACCACTCAAGCAAATACACTTGGAATAACTCCCAATCTCACTATGATGATGAATCAATGATGGAGATGAGTGGGAGGTGTTTGCCTAGGCCTACAAGGATGTTAGGAATGTCAAAGTGCCAAGAGAGTGAGCCAAGAGCCGGCCAAGACCTTTAAATAGGGAGCCAACCATGAAAGAGCCGTTAGCCCCCTGTTCCCCGCTTTCACGGCCTGACCGGATGCCCAGGTGGATGTGACCGGACGTAGCTTCCTCAGCGTCCGGTCGCTAGATCACCGCCACATGTCCTACGTTTAAACGAGCACCGTTCAACTCTAACAGCTACATCCCGAGCGCATGACTAGTTAAGTGATGAGTGGACTCGCTGCTCGAACGACCGGACCTAGAACCACACAACATCAGATCATTTCCAGAGAGGTTCGATAGCCATTTTGAACTGACCGGACATGTCAGGTTAGAGGTGACCTAACACGCCCCAGTGTCCGGTCAATACACCTCTCCTATGCTCGTGCCTACTAAGCTACCATCACTGTACATCATGGCCCACCTGACGTAGCCTCGGTGCATCCGATCGCACTACCACGTTGCCTTCCAACAAGTGACTGGACGCGCCGGTCGAGCCAGCCTCAGCGTCCGATCGCAACTTCCCGCCTTCGGCCAACTTTGCGCCACGGTTTAAAAATGACCAGACTCGCCGAGCAGCATCTGGTCAGGACGTCCCCTGCGTCTGGTCATAGTGTAGCTCCTCCTTTTCTTTTTCTAAGTCCATAACCACTTCACCCTTGCTTCCAACTTGCTAACCACAAAGTGTAGAACTTGTGTGCACGTGTGTTAGTATTTTCAAAGCATTTTACAAGGGTCAAGGTTAGCACACTAGGTTCCTAAATGCATATGCAAGAATAATGTCACCTAGTGGCACTCGATAACCGCTTAGCCAAAGATTTCCCCTCTTTATAGTACGGCTATCGATCCTAAGTGCACTTACACCCTCTATGGTGTCTTAAGTGCCAAAACAAAAACCTATCTTATACCTTTGCTTGATCTTCTCGGTTTTTGTTTTTCTCTTTCTTCTTTTCCAAAATGGAGCTTGATCACCATCATTACATGTCCATATTCAACTCCATGGAATTCACCTTGCTCCATCACTTGGATTGGACCACCTTGTCTAATTCACACACTTAGATCAAAGGTTAGTACTAGGTTTCATCAATTATCCAAAACCAAACTAGCACTTTCAACAATGTACAAAAGAGCGAGGATGACATGACAGAAAATGAGGTGCTCACAACCTCATGTGAAAAGTCAGAACCTTCACCTATTACTCCTGCTAAACATGAGAGCAAAGGTAATGCCCATGATGTTAAACTCATGGAAGGTGAGAGTTCTCTTGATGCGCTAAATTTTTCCACAAATCATGCTATGATAGAGCAAATATTAGTGGGAACTTTGCTTGATTTACCTTTGTCACAAGATGATTTGCTTGATGTTCCTTGTGATAAAGATTATTTGCATGATGATATTTATGTTATACCCATGAAACTATTAAAGAATCATCATGCTATATGTGTGCTGGAATCGAAGACTTGTGCGGCAAATAGGCATGTTATTCACAATGCTAGTGATGTTGATGAGCTGAAATTGATGTCTTCTTTACATACTTTGGGTTACTTTGAATTTAATGATCTATGTAGTCTAAGTTATTTGGAGGAGAAACTTTCTACATATGCTAATTTGCCATGGTTTTCTAGACATGCATATCATTTTTTCGGCAAAATATAACAACAACGGACAATATATGATACAACAAGTTTATATTTGTACAAATCTAAATTCTCCTTTTGTTGTGCAAAATTGTGATCGATTAGAGGACCATAAAATCAATACTGTTGCCATGCCATATTCCTCTACTATTGCTTTATCGACACACGTTAAATCCAAAGAAGGGGAGCATATGTTTATTGTTAGTACTAATCTTTTGCAGGATAGTATTGATAAAGATCTTGTGCATTTCAATCGAGGAGAAGACATGCTGCAAATCTAGACATGTGGTCATATTCTTTCACACAACATTGTCCATTCCCATTATTTTGGCAACCTCGTTTGTCTTGATGATGTGTGGGATCGACTTCAAGCAAAATCTACGCCGAGGATGGCTTTTCATGAAGAAGGGGAGGATGATGAGGACATGACCTCCATGCATATGACCACACATGGAGATAGAGGCTAAGGAGATCAGCAAGGGTGTCCTAACCAAGAAGGAGGCCCGAACCTCATCCAGTTTGAGTCACCAAGGTGGAGGCCCAAATCAATTTCTAGTGCACCTCGGAATCCAGGAGCAGTCCCGGGTAAAATCAACGCCCAGGGCACATATGGGCTCCATTTTTGATGATCCACATATGCTTGGAAAGATAATTTAATAAGCTAACCAATGGCTTTGGTTTGATGTCAAAATTCATCTAGAGTCAATGGGAGTTATTTAAATGAGCCAGCATCCAAAATCTGCCAGGGTGTTGTTACACCGTCTTTTAGTCCGTTGGGCCGTGTATCGTCTGAGAGTCCATTAGGGGCCGCGTCCAGGGGGGTGACACCCAAGATTCTATAATTAGCTGCCGCTGCTCTTGTTAGGGTTTGGGTTTTGTTGCATTCATGTTTTTCACGTGAAACAGACATTGTTTGCTGCAACTGTATTGCCAAGATCATTTGCTGTTAAACTAGGGCCCCTGTTCTTGATCTTGTTCGCCTATGGCGATTAGTCCTTTTGAATAAACACATGAATTTCCTCTCATATTCATAATCCTCATATTTATTTGCAATATTAGATTGCATTTATCCATTCTTGTTTGTGTTCTTGATTCGCTTGCAGGAAAGCCTTCTCGGCGAGGTCAATCACTTTCGCGTGGTTGATAACCAATGGAGCAAAGGTGTGACAGTTGTGGGGCTCCAAATCAAACTTGGTTCAAAGCCTAGATCATGAACATCAACTTCTCCACCAATCAAAATTATCATACCTATCAAAAGATCAGGCCTTGTCTACATCAATACCTTGTGCACAAAATATGGGTTGCCTCACGTCTTCCAACTTTTCCCTAAATCGGCCTGAGTATACTATGAAAGGTTCAACTAGTGCCTGGTCAATGTCCTAGACATTCTTGAATAGTGCCACCCCCTTGCTAGTTTCATGGATAAAACGGTCACACATTCCTTACGCTACTCGGGTCCTAAAAGAGAACAAGGATCGAGGTTGAAGGTAACCGAGGAAGGCTTAGGAACAAGACTCAGCTTAGGACTTAGGATAAGGCTTCTACCTATGGCTCTACTATTGCCCTTCTTGAAACTATGATCATCCTAGTATTGTTGACCCCTTGGGTAAGTTCACTAGACAACTTCATCCTTATTGTTAACTTGACGGACACTCCATCGGGTTAGGGTTTTGAGGTGACTTGGCTCTAGTTGGACTCTGCTTGGGTTGACGGATACTCCATCGGATGTGACAGACACTCCGGTAGGAACTAGGAGGTCTTGGGTTAGTGGATTACTGTCCTTTATAAATCATCGGATGCTCCGCCGTAAGTGACGGACGCTCCGATCTAGGCTGGGTGCTCTTGGGTTCACTGGCTATAAGTCTTTATAATTCAATGGACACTCTACAAAATACCACAGACACTCTGGTGGTCCATGTCGATAGGAGATAAGGTTCTAGTAGCTAGTTTCTTGGGGCTATCAGACACTCCATCGATATGATGGACACTCTGCCAAACTATCGACAGAAACTATGCTCTTGGGTGATCTTGGGTTCCAAACTTAGATGTGCTCAGCTGTGATCTATGGATGTGCAAGATATCTCTAGGATAGCTTAGGTGACTTACTATGCTCAAGATAGCTAGGTTTGAAGCTTGTTTTACTAAGTGTGGCTATAGGTTAAGGATGTAACTTAGAGATACATGAACTTAAGGATGAACCATGAGATTAAGATAAGAACCTTAGCTCTAAGATCTGGGAGCTTCCATAGTAAAAGAGTTGAAGATCCAAACCTTCTCTACTCTTGCTTCTTTATCCACAAGTTGGCTTCACTCCATATGAAAACTCTCTTGCAATACACCAAAAAGATGGTTCAAAGGACTATCCATGAAATCATTAGGTGATTGAACTAGATAAGAACTCCTTGAGCTTACTTACACATGATGGAACTACCACCAGCAAGGAGTCTTCAATCTTGCATCAAAATCCATGGATTAGATCATTGGGTGAAGAATCCAAGAAAAGAGGATGGTTCTTCTTGAGCTCACCATGAAGGGGTTGAGGGGTGAAGGGTGTCCATGGGCTAGTGCTGGTGCTTCCCTTCTTCCTCTCCTTTATCTTCTTCAATCCTTCCACCAATCTATCCCCTCTCTAGCTTCTAGGGTTCTTGCTTGTTCACGAGTGAGCGAAGAGAGAGAGAATGAGTGTTGCAAATGAGAGGATGAGTGAGAGAGTGGCTTCAGCTAAGAAATATCTCTTCCCATTAGGGCTGACATGTGGGTCCCTTCCACTTAAGTGGCAAACCACTCATTTCCTACTTACTGCTACTGCACTGTGATCTGTCGGATGGTCCGATGGTATTGGCGGATAGTCCGATAGTCTCTGTCTTTGCTAAATTGACTAAGTCACTAGATGACTTTGTATTGTAGACCAAGTTACCATATCTTGAGGTGCTGGTTGAGTTGGTGTTGATGATGTCAATAGGATGAACCCTTAACCCATTCGGGTTTCTCTCCATTGCTCCGGGTAAGCCTAATGATGACTACTCAGGGTTCTCATAGGGTGCTTCGATGTCTTAGCTTGCATAATTCATTAGGAATCTTTGGAGTGACTTGGTAGGTGATTTTCCTAGATAGCCAAAAATGGTTGCCTTGGGTGTGATGAATTTGGGTCATTACACATGGCACGATGGCCGACCTTAGCAAGAATGGCGACAAAAAGGGAAAAAGGGAGGGGCTTGGGCTTTGGAAGTTCACCGGTGGCAGAGGAACTCCAGCGAGGTATAGTGAAGGCGGTGGTGCTATCCTTCTCGGAGAGCAGCAGGTCGGTAGAGCTTGGTGAGGTGGACATGGCTCGACTCGGAGAAGGTCACGGCCAGTGGTCAAGAAGGAGCAGCGCGTGGCGTCCGGCTCGGCGAGGTGTTTGCGGATGGGGAGGTGAACGCGGTCGCAGTCATCGTGGCCAGCTGCGACATTCCCGGTGCTCGGCATGGACGCGGCAAGGTAGGTGGTCGTGTTGCAGATGGTGAGGATGGTGGTGTAGCATGGTGGCTGGCTATGGCCACAATGACAGGTGGAGCGGCAGCCATGGATGGCTTAGGGTTTGGCACCGCGAGAGGGAGGAAGGGAAGCAGAAGAGTGCGGTGGCGGTTACAGGGAGAGGAGAAAGTTGCGGCGGCTATGGCACGTTTTATAGGGCACCAGGCTAGGGTTTGGGGGAGCACCAATGATCTTTGTCATCCATGCCATGGACGGGACACGCGGCGGTAGATACGGGGCTCAGGGTATGGACGTTGAGGCAGGCGGCAGCGGCGGCGTGAGTCACACGGCTTGCTAGGGTTGGCGTAGGGGCACAGCTTGGGTGCACTGGTGGGCCTATGGGGCCAGCGTTTGGGCCTATGGGGTCCATGGCATGGAGCTAGGCTACGCGCTGCTGGCCGCACGACGGGAGGCAAGCTAGGCTGCGCGCGCATGGGAGTGCGCCTTGGGCCGAATGGAGGCAACTGGGCCATGGGGAGAGGAGGAAGGAGGGAGGTGATTTGGACCATGTCTTCTGGCAGAAAGGAGGAGGCTAGGATGGGCTGAATTGAGAACAGAAAAGGAAAAGGTATTTTTCATTTTACAAATCAAGGAGTTGAGAGGGAATTTCAAAAGGAATTTGGGATAGATTCAACAGGAATTTGAGAGGTACTTGCAACGGATTTGTGCACTCCAAACTCCAACTCAAGTCCAACTCGAGAATAACGGCACACTCCTATAATCAATCTCTATATGAGTGCAACAATTTATTAGTGGGTTTGATTAGGTTTGACCTAGAGACTACATGCTTCACACATTTGTAGGAAAATTTTTAAAAAGCTTGCATTTTTAGATGCTTGAAAACCCAGGTTGTTACAGTCCTCCCCCTCACAGGAATCTTGTCCCCAAGAATAAGGTGTTGCTCGGTCGGTGAAGAGGTGGGGGTACTGCTTCTGAAGTCCATCTTACTTCTCTCAAGTTGCTTCTCGTTCAATGTGGTTGCTCCATATGACCTTGCAGAAAGGAATGGCCATCCTTCTGATTTCTTTGACTACTTGGTTCAGAATCCTTACAGGGTGCTCCAAGTAATAAAGCAAGTCTTGCATATCCAAGGCTTCTACCTGCACTTGTTCTTCTAGATCTCTCAAGCACTTCCTCAACTATGAGGTGTGGAAAATAGGGTGTACTCTGGCTAGGTTAGCAGACAACTCCAACTTGTAAGTGAGCTTCCCAATTCTGTACAAAATCTAGGACCTATGAAGCGAGATACTATCTATCTTTTCACATGAAACCTCATGGTGCCTTTGGGAGGTGATACCAACTATACCTACCTATAGCTAACTTCAAGATTGAGATACACATGGTCATCAACCTTGAAACTGAGACCGCATGTTTAGGTTCTCTCTGACCACAACCAGTTGCTCATCAGCTTCTTTTATCACTACTGACCCAAGGAACTATCTTTCTCTAACTTGTGACCATATGGGTGGGGTTACACTTGATAGCTATTGTTGTTGAAAAACTCAACAAAGGATGGGCCTTTCTCCCAATCTGATCCATAAGTCAAGACACGGGCTCTATGTAGGTCTTCTATAATCTGATTTACTCTTTCAGTCCGACTATCAACCTAGGGGTGGAAAAGTTCTGGATTACGGCATAGCTTTCTAAGAATGGAATAAGCCTCTTGGTCCAACGATCGACTATGATCCATTTGGTCATTTCCTTTCCGAAATCGGGCAATCAAACTATAATGTCAATACCAACTATAGGGTAATCTAACTATAAAAGATGTCATCTATAATGTTCATAAAAGATGCCAAATGTATTGTTCCTGCTGATATCTTCCTACTTTCCTTAGAAGAATGTCCAGGGGCTGAAGTAATCCTGTGGGTCTCTAATGTTCAGCCTTTACTTTATGGCAAGTGTCGCATCTAGTCACATAAGCTACAATATTGGATTTCTAGTCATTCGGATGAGATGGCTTCTCGGATTTGCTGATCTTGTGGGACACATAGCTAACTCTTCAACCACAAGGTGCCTTGTTCATCGATCTTGTAATTATGGGGCTTTTCCTCCCGTATAAGTATCAAAATTTTATGGATCTCCTTGCATGATTTCTGCGCTTCTCTGATCTTCTCTTCTAGGATGTAGGCGACTACTATCATTAGTTTCTCATTCTGTTCAGGTAACTTAGGCAATCACTCTATGGCAACCAAGGTGTTACAAAGGTGGGACAGTGGTTATCTGCACATACTCTGAGTCACTTACACTAAAGCTATCGAGGTGTTGCAATAGCTCTTCCTATTTCAGACACCTGCTTCAATATTGGCTCTTCTAGATGATACTAAATATCTGATTCATAGCCCTTGATCAATTCCTACCATCTGTGTTGTCTCCATCTCAGCTCATTCTACATGAAGGAATACTTGCGGCTCTTGTGACTGGTGTAGACATCTCAATCACAACGCATAAGCGCACATCCTAAACCTTGCTTGGAAGCATCACATTATACCATGAAATTCTAACGACTGTCGGGTAAGGTCGACGACAATATCCAGCTAATCCAAGAAAACTCCTGATATCAGTAACATTCTATGGTTGCTTCCATTTGCTGACTGCTTCAATCTTGGTTGGGTCCAATGAAAATCCCATCTATTGTCAACACATACGGGCTCCTTAAAACCAGAATTCATACTTCTCAAAACAAGCTGTATTTCCACGCAAGCACGGAAGTACCATTGTAGCACTTCACCTGGTATTATTCAGGGTATTGTATTTCCACGCAGAACAGAGGTGTGAGTAGTCTCTTGGCTAGTTTACCTAGGAGAACAAGCTAAAGGGTAACTTGGGTAGTGAGGTTCTTCTAATGGTAGATACCTTAAGCGAAGATAACTTTGCCACTATAGACTCACTTCGGGCACTAGAGCACACCTGATCTGTCAGGCAATACTGGCATGTAGCTCTACGCCATATCCAGACATTGGGGATTACGAAGGATGGACAGGGCTGTCACCACTTGCCGCCTACCCCTCAACCGTGGGATACGATGCAAATGATGGTAATGTGTAGCTTAGACACCACGTCTATGCTAACCGCTACTACTCTAGCGTTGGCTAGGAACTTCCTTCTTTATCAGGAGTCCTCTACTAGAGCACCCATCACGAGGATGGATGATGAACCCACAAGTAAGTAGCAACAATGATAACTTTCCTTAAGAGATCAAAACCAAAAGTTGAACACAAACGTCTTACTCCAAGTAGCACGACATTTGTAGAGGTACAAGTGTAGAGGGGAGCAGAGAAGTTCAGCACACTGTCCGCTCGATGTACAAGGCTCGCCGAGTACAAGAAGTAGAGGGTACCGCTACTCCGCTATTCCTCTAACTCTTTCCCTCTCTCACTCCCTGACTAGTCTAGCTAGAAGCGAATGGAATGAGTGTAGCCCTTCTTCTTCTCCAAAATGTGTATGATCATATTGAATGTGAAGAGGGGGTCTTCTTATATAGGCTCGGAGGAGGTCGGTTTGCTTGTATTTTAGGAAAGCACCACATGCAACCGCCTCCCCAGCATTGAATGCACCGCTAGAGCAAGGTGGGATCGGGCGGAGCTAGGGGCATTGCGCCCGCACCATGGGCCAGCCCAATCGCCACTGCCTTGCTCTGGTGGGTTGTTGGCTGGGCCTGGATGGCTCCCACGTTGGTGTTCTGGCCCAACTCTGTAGTTTGGTTGGGCTTTACTTCTATTTTGCTTAAATGCACCTTCTCGATTGCGCATTTTGGTGTATTTTCACATATTGTCCTACAAAACATGTATATACCAAAACTCATGGAAAATGTGAGTTATAAACCCTAATTCTAAGTTTTGGCATTCATATTCGTTTTATTTTGTTTAAATGTTGGTAGTAGAAATGTGAGTTAGGCACCGCCAACAAGCTCCCCCACACTTAGTCCTTTGCTTGTCCTCGAGTAAAGTTCTAAGGACTAAGTGGGTTCATCTCCTTGATTTGAAAATCTACATACAGGTTATTCCAAGCTTCACCTGAACCTATGAACTTCCAAGTGTCTACCAAAATATCTTGGGTAATTGGAAAACAGAATAGCTTGGATTCAAACCTTCTTACTCTATCCCTGCTCAAAAACTTGGGTTTTTGTATGTTTTTTAAAACATAAAGATAGCTTTTGTTCCTTGAATGTTTCTCTCGAGTCACTCAAATATGTAAGTGATTCCTCACCAAGGCACATTCTAGAATTTTGCCTTCTCTTTGGATCATCCTACTTCTAATAAGCTTATATGGGGCTTTGGGTAAGGATGAAAGTTTGTGAAGCTCACTTTCCTGGCATTTGTTGTAAAGTCAAATCCCGGACCGCACCGGAGAGAAGCGTCATACTCTTAGATCAAAACAGTGCAAGTGTGTGGAATTTTTGGTGGAATTATACTCATCTATTGGATATAATCTCTTTTTCTAGCTTTTATTTTGAGACATGGCTAGCTTATTTTCTCTTTATGAGCCTTCATCTGCTCATCATTTTTTAATACTCTTGGGACCTTCATGTGTCCCATTTTTTCTGCACTTTTTGAATAGCTTTGTTGTCTCTTTCTTGAAATATGCTAGAGAGATCATATTTTAGAGCATGGAGTATTTATTTTGGTGGTGATGGAAAACATGTTTTAGCGTATTCCAAGTGTATGAATAGCTGATTATTTGTGGCGTGTACGTAAGTTTTGATCTTAGGAGCCTGAAACATCTCTCAACAGGGTCACAAAACTTGACCAAACTCAACACAAAATAAGAGACATGTATGGAAGGTTTTGTCATGAAAGATCATATGTGGCCTTGGTAGGTATTTAAATGTCATTCAAGGAACATGCTATTAGAATTTTGATTTGTAAAATAAATCCCATGTACTCAGCAAGAACGAGTAAGTGTCATGTCATCCTACTATATCTCATTCATCAATTACTTAGATAAAATGGGTTCCCTATAATAAGTGTTCACAAGTTTATAGGAATATTAGCAAGGAATAAAAAATATGCAAACTTCTTAATCACAGGAAGACATGGAGATGGTGCATATTCTTTTTAGTTTATAATTTATTCAGTTTTAAGGCTTCTTATTTAAGTATGGAATGAGAGAGTGAGAGTTCCACATACAGAATTTGAATTTGACCGTCTTTTGTGCAACCAAGTCGGAGGTGAGTGTGGTTCTTCCTCCACACTTGTTTTTGTTCCTGTTTTTATTATGATAACAAAAAGAATAAGAAAACAAGTGCAACAAATATTTCTAATAATAAAGCTTTATTCACTGATAAAATGTAGGCATAGTACATGATGGAATTCAAATGATTGGAATAAAAAACTTGAAATATAAATGTGCCTAACTTATTCTTGCAATGGGAGTGGCCTAGAAAGGTTGTTTTACAGCATCCACCATTCCTGCTGCCTTAGCGACCTCAGCTAATTTGTAGTCGAGCTTGAAGCACAAGCTGTTGATGTCATCGACTAGATCTCTGATATTGAGGAGGTTCGTGGCTAAGTTGTCATTAAGGCCCCAAAGGAGATCTTGTAGGCTATCATTTTCGGCGCTAAGAGAGGTGATGGAAGGACCCTTGGAAGGTGTGTCCTCCTCATCACTACCCTCATGTTGCCCTGTGGGTCTTTTGATTGGCGGGAGCTTTCTAAACCCTTTTAATCCTAAGGGGCGCACCCGAGGATTCTGACCCTTTTCCGGACGGGACCGGCTTGCTTTCCGGCTTTTTAGCCGGCTTGCACATGAGTGCTTTTGCCATACCCTTCTTTGGGTTTGCGCATGCCTACCATGATGTAGGAGAGACTAGGCCTAGCGGTATGAAAGGATGAACTGGCATGAGAGACCATATTGCCCGAAGGCGTTACAAAAGGGCGCTTGCTAGGTCCGCTAACATCGGGTACCTTTCACTTGAGGCTGATGGCACCGGTGGTTGGGCATGTTGGCGCCATCTTCTTCTCCTAGGTGCCACCTTGGGATGCCTTAGAACACACCATGGTCTTGAGGCTTGAGCCATTGCTCATGGCATAGCTTGGTGGTGCCATGATAGCGAGCTGTGCTTTGGTGACCAGCCTTACTTCTTCCCTCACAAAGGAGCTCTCAGGCACTAAGTCAATGGTAGCGGCACTCCTTTGAGGTTGTAGGTGGAGCTGGAGGCCATGTACAAGGTGAGGGTATGGCTAGCCATGCTAGGCTTGAGAGTGCTTAGAATGCTATGCGACGAAGAGAGAAATGCTTGGAGCTTGGTGTAAGGAGAGGAGAGGCTATGGGGTGGCTTATATAGGAGCTCAGGCCTCTACTGCGATGGAAACAAACCAAGCACCATCTTGGCCATGATACACCGAGGATAAAGAAGATGCATGAGAAGATTGGGGGCCAGTGGAGCCAGGGGTGGTGCAGCCGCACCTAGGGTGCGCCAGCACCCCCAGCTCCTCCCCTTGGTTTAAGACTTCATCCATGTTCATTTGCATGCATGGGGATCCTAGTGATGCTAGTATCAGATCACAACATGATAGAGAAAAGATGCACTTGATCAAGTTGAATTAGGAATATGCAAGTTGCATATTTCACATGATCATGCATTAATGTGTGGAATTTTCATGTGATCAGCAAGATCAAGGAAGAATAAGCAAGAATCATGATTTGTCTAGTGAGGGTAAAAGGGTCATTTGTTCATGCTTGCTTAGAAAGATAGAACAAATTTTTATATTTTAAGTAAATGAAAGAATATGTTAGCATGAATATTATATTTTTATAAGCTTTGGACGAATTTATCAAAAGCAATTAAATCTATTCTATCTAATTCTTGGTTAAAATCAATGTTGTGAGAAGGCTCGAGGAAAATTTTTAAACATTGACCGTTGACTTTGAATATGTTACCGTCATCACCCTGGATGGTGATCGCGCCTCCAACAACGCCGCGGAATATGAAGCATGTCTCCATGGACTCCGCATAGCCATCGAGCTCGGCGTCAAACGCCTCATGGTATATGGAGACTCCGCGCTGGTCATCAACCAGGTCAACAAAGATTGGTCTTCTTCCAGTGAAAAGATGAATGCATACTGTGCCGAGATCAGGAAACTCGAAGGGAAGTTCTACGGTATCGAGTACCACCATGTGGTACGAGACCAAAATCAGCTCACCGACCACCTATCTAAGATAGGCTCTTCTCGCACTGTGATTCTACCTGGGGTCTTCATTCAGGACCTCTTTACACCGTCTATTAAGGAAGAGAAGGAAGTTCAAGAAATCCCCCCCCCGCCGAGCAGCTAGTACTTGCGGTACCTCCACCTGCTGCGAACTAGAGGGAACAGTTCATCAAGTACCTCACCAACATCGTTGTACCCGCCGACAAGACTAAAACTGAATGTCTCATTCATCGTAGCAAGCATTACGTGCTGGTGGATGGGAACTTGATGAGGAAAAGCGCCAAGGAAGGGATACTGTAGAAGTGCATCACCCAAGAAGAGGGAGTGAAATTATTTCTAGAAATTCACTCTGGCTCTTGTGGCAATCATGCGGCCTATAGAAACCTGGCCGGCAAAGCTTTCCGAGCAGGTTTTTATTGGCCCACGGCCATCGCCGACGCAGAAGACCTCGCCCCACGTTTGTGAATGATGTCAAGTTTTTGCCAAGCAAATACACGTGCTGGCGCAGGAACTGTAGACCATCCCAGCTTCTTGGAATTTTGCATGCTAGGGAATGGACATGATTGGGCCTTTCAAGCCTACGTCAGGCGGTTTTCGGTATGTATACATTGCCATTGACAAGTTCTCCAAGTGGATTGAATAAAAGCCACTTGTTTCGACCACTACAAAGAAGGCAGTTGAGCTCTTTGAAGATATCATCCACAGATTCGGTCTCCCGAATAGCATTATCACCGACCTCGGAACTACATTCACTGGTCAAATTTTTGGGACTTCTACGAAGACCGATGCATCTCCGTCAAATATGTCTCCGCTTCCCATCCCAGAGCCAACGGCTAGGTCAAACGGGCGAACGACATGATCCTCGATGCCCTAAAAAAGAGACTATACCAGAAAGAGGAAAAGCATCTAGGCAAATGCGCACTCAAGCTAATCGTAGCATCGGTGTGTCTCCATACTTTTTGGTCTATGGCTCAGAAGCCATGCTTCCAGTGGACATTGCCTTCCGAGCACCTAGGGTGGAACATTATAATGAAGAGCAAGCCATAGCTGTTCGGATAGAGGACGTCGATAGGGCCAAAGAAGAACACCTGATCACTTGCATCTGCACAGCCAAATACCTAGAAGGCTTGCGAAGATACTACAATCGCAACATCAAAGGTCGTTCATTTGCTGTCGGCGACCTCGTTCTCCAAAAAAAATAGAAAACCAAAGGGATGCACAAGCTCTCCTCCCCCTAGGAAGGGCCTTACATGGTCAAAGAGGTTACCCAACTAGGGTCCTACCGGCTATGTGAGTTGGATAGAGTCGATATCCCCAATTCGTGGCACATCGAGCACCTTATACGTTTCTATCCTTGAAACGCTCCAGATATGTACTCTTCACTCCATGATGAATAAAGTTTTCATCGCCATAATTTGTCTCTATTATTTCTCCACTCCGGTTTAATCTCCATTTGCGATCACTAGCTCTATGCTACTCTGGTTTAAACTCCAACAATTATCCATGATCTCCATAAAAGCTCCGCCCCGTTTCTCCATACTAAAATATCTCTAAGATATTTTGCCAACCATCGAGCAGCACACATTCCGCTCTGTGTTCTTTGGAGAAAACCCAGTCTTTGATCTCTCCTTACACGTGCTACGAGCTCCGCGGTGGTCAGCTGTGGTTCCTTGGTCACATCTGTTCCTCCTACACGTGCACGAGCTCCAACACTCGATGTTATGGAATACAGGCTAGCCAAGGCCAAGAGCTCAGTAACGAACTAACTGCTCGGACGCTACTTATGCCACGTATAAACGCGTTAGGTTTAACAACAAGTTCTTTTTTCACCGAAAGTGCTAGCAAGCCGCATAAACATGCATACAACGTCTACTTACAACATTTATACAAATACATAAATGTTTGTTTATGCCCTTGCGCATTTAACCCTCCTCTCCAGCTGTTACATACAAGTTTTCCTCTACTCAGGTCATTGAGCTTGGCCCTCACTGTCTACCTCACCGAACAGATCGACATCATCAGCCAGCCTCTTCGCCACATCCTCCACCTCATCTTCCAGCTGCTGCTGCTTTGTCGCACCCATCCCTCTAGCGAATCTGGCCCCTATTGCTCAAAGATCAATGGTAGGACAGTGTCACGGCGAAGACAGTGGCGTCTTGGTTGAAGCTCTTGAAGTTCTCCCACGTCGCCTTGCACCTTTTGATGATGGCGTCTGGACATGGTGGCCTATCATCAGGCTAAGGAGCTACCTCCATGTCGATACAGTCAAGCACCGGCTTGACTCCAGCCACTATGAGGTCAAGTTTACTCCTCTGGGTTTGTGCCTCCAGCTCCAGCACATCGAACTATGCCCTAGTTCTTCGATGATATTCTATAGACACCAAAGGGATTCATCACACGAAGCAATCATATCAGCGACAACTCCAACCATGAACTACTCACCTTCTAGTTCCTCGGCCAGTTTCTCCGCTCACCCAGACATCTTCTTCTCCTCCTCTTGGAGTTGACCGATGACTTGTCGCAACTAGCTGAGCTCTGCATCTTGCTCTACAAACATAATGGTCGTCAACAACAATAAGACTGTTCAGCAATGTAGAACAAATTTGTCAATCCGTCGTACCTTTCTTCTGCTCGGAGATGCTTCTTAGCTACTTGCAGTTGCGCTCCAGCTACTTGGAGGTGCGCTTCAGCTACTCAGATATAGTCATCAGCTGCTCAGATAAGGCGCCCTTTTGGTACTCTAGGTCCCTCGCGTTTGATTCGACAAGATCCCTTTTGCACTGGGTCCTATGGATGTTTTCTCCATCATTTTCATCGCCTCCTTTAGCTTCACGTTCTCCTCGGTGAGGGGCTCCATCCTCTTGATCAGTTGCTGCTATTGTATGGCAGTTCATGCTATGCCCTACAAAGATCCAAGATTATAAAGGGCCTTGGTCTCCAATGCCAAATACCGACATTGCCAATGCAATACTGACCTCGATCTGCTTCATAGCTTTGGAAAGGGTGGACCATAGCCACTTCACCACCCTAGAGTTGTCCTCCTCTTCCATGACCTCCACTTCATCCCCCTGCTTGTGGAGGATCCAGATGGCTTGAGGTCATGATTCTTCACGCTCAATCTCCTCGACCTCGTCCTCTTCCTCCACAGCCGGTGGCGCTCCTTGGGGGCTCGGTGGCCACACAGAGTGTCCGACCATGCCATGTGATGTCTCAGGGCACGCCGCTTGCTATTCCGACACTGCTAGCCTCTATGCCTCAGGCTCCAGCATGATGCCGACAGATCCCACTCCCGCCTTTGAAGATTCAACGGCCCTCGCCATTGCCCCGGGCGTCTCCATCGCATCGGCCGCCATTGTCACCAACCATTCTCTATCGCCAACTCCATCAGCAGCGGTGGTCGACTCCTCCGCAAACCACCGAGCGCTCGGGGACTCTGCGATGGAGTCCACTAGCGTGGTCTCCATGCTAGGAACAGACCCTGACTGCTTGCCATTCTAAATGGAAGGATTTAGATCCTCCATGCGCCTCATTCTGCATCAGATTAGCTCATCAATCACTGCAATTATAAAGATCAGAGATCAAATGATCCAAGGCAAGGATACTTACACGTCGGCTTTCCGATAGACAGTTCTTAATGGGCGCTGCCTCCCTAAGCACCTAGGCATGGCTCTGGGGTCAACCCACGTGCCCTGGCCTAGAGGTCTTGTGGCCCCCGCTGTGGGCCTCTCCTCTGCATGCTGCTCGGGGACTCCCTCCCCTCCCTTTGACTACACCTCCGCATGAGTGTCACATGGTGGCACCTTAGTGCTCGGAGGAGGAGCTACTAGAGCCCTGTTGTCGTCCAACCACTTGGACATCGTAGCACTCTGCGTCCGAGTGGTCTGATCGCCGCCAAGCGAGATGTCGCCTGGCTTGCGGGGAGCTTCACCCGCCGTTTTCCTCTTCTTATGGGCCAGCTCATCTCTTGTTGCCCTTTTCCCCCAGACTTTCTCTGATACCAGGGGGACTCTCCTTCCAACCACCACCTTTGTCTTTGGATTCGGATGAAGGGCTGATGGCACCTTCCTTCGACTGAGTGGTCCACCTAGCGTCTACTGCCTTTGGCCAATCATTCCTTGGCATGCCCAAGAAGTACGCCGCCCATTCCTACAAATGGACCTTTCCACAAGAGAATCAGTTCACTGCTCAGCATGACACACGGTAAAAAAACACCAGGACCAACAGTCGAGTTTCTTACCTGCGGAGGTGGGTTCGTGCAATTGAAGGCTTTTAGCTGCCTTGGCACGCTGTACGGTGTGTTTCAAGCGAATAGCTCAGTGGACCGGTGCTGTATGGCCTCCTTCGTCAGCCTCTCTGTCCTCTCGCAGGGTGCCGTCAGTGTCCCCCTTGAAGTCAAAGCCTGCATGGGCCATCTCCTTACAGGGCTAGATACGGCGCACTATGAAGCTCACCACCACCACCACTCCGTTCATCTTTGTGCCCCTTATTAACTCTAGGAGCTCCTTCACCTGCTCCATATCAGCACTGATCGGCTTCTCTGACCAGCTCTTCTGGTTCTTCGAAACCTGGTCGACGTTGCATCTAATGGCAGGATGGCTTTGCTTCATGTAGAAGTACCTGGCATTCCACCCCTTCAGCGAGGTGTTCAACGGCACAGTAATGTACTCACTTGCCATCCCATCACGGAGCTATAGATACACACCGCCGACCACTCTAGAACCACCCCCGCCCTTCTTCTTCAGCCAGAATAGGTGTTGGAAGATGTTGAAGTGGGGTAGAATGCCAAGATACTCCTCATAGAAGTGGATAAAGACAACAATATGCAAGATAGTATTCAGATGCAGATTGCATAGGCTTACTCCCCAATACTCCAATAGATCACGCAAGAAAGGATGAACAGGAAGTCCTAATCCACGCTAAAAATAATCTTTGAAAACTACGACTTCGTCAGTATGCGACATCGGGTAGGGCTCACCATCGGCCAGACGCCATCCAACGGTGACACAGTCAGGAAGAACACCAGCCTCTACCTTCCCATTGAGCTCCATCTCCCCCATGAGTGACATCACCCATTCCTTGTCACGGCTGGCCCCGGCGGCCGCCTTCTTTGTGTTGCCACTTCCTCTCTTTGGCGCCATTCCTTAGATCTGGATTGGGACTAGCAGTGGAAGTGCGTGTGAATGCGAATGGGGGAGCGCGAGGCTGAGGAAGATGAAGTGTTGAAGTGGCAAAGGTGGGAGCATGGAGTGTGGTGGTGTAGTTATAAAGAAACCATACCCACTTTTCGCATTCAAGGGTTTTTGGGAAACCGCACCACAATTTGCGCCTTTCCAAATTCCCCGAAGCGGTGTGGTGGGCCATTATCTGGGCTTCCATGCAACTGCAGCCCATATCACCCTTTTTTCGCCACAACTTGGAACTGTGCACCGAATATTCACCGACTTCTCTGCAATACCATCAAGGCTCAGTAACTTCTACTGTACAGCCATTACTTTGGCCTTTTCTCCATGATTTGATTTATATGAGGTTTCCACTTGTGGCTTAGGGACTACGTCATCATTATGACTTGGTTTCTCACCACACTAGGGACTTTCTTTTGGTTACTGTTGTTTCTGACCCTGGCACCACGTGACCATGTCACCTACTGTTAGACTCGGGGACTAAGTGGGCACACTTCACCTTGCGGTGAATGTGCACTTTTCATTTTAGGGCTTTGCCCATGGACTGGTTGCCTGCTCGACTATTTTTTTGCATTTCTTCTACTTTCTAGACCCTGGCACCACATGACCACATCACCTACTGTCAGGCTTGGGGACTAAGTGGGCACACTTCACCTTGCGGTGACTGTGTTTGCTTTAATCTGGAAGACTCTATGCCTTCTAAGGTTGAAGATGATTATCTCCCTTTCTCGTGGTCGGACTCTAAGTGGGCACACTTGGTCCACTGTGAGGAAATTTTCAATTTTGAACTTGAGCTCCTTACATCCTTTTGGCAAGCCTCACTTGGGGTAAGCTCGTGCTAGGCCAGACAGTTAAGCTGGTCGGCTTTGGTCCACAACTGCTCGGCAACTCATTACGGTGGTCGGACCATGAGTCTAGCTGCTCAGCTTTGTTCACACCTACTCAGACAAGCTCAAGATGGCGTTGCATAGCGGATACAAGGCGCTCGGGGACTAGATGTGGGGGGTACGACCTTGGATACCCACGACAAACTACATGGGCTGCTCTCCCAGGGGTGGTCTAGCCCACAAGATGAAGACCTACGGTGCATGGCACTCCTTGGCGTGTACCGCAAGACATCAAGGGCGATATCCTGAAGATACTACGAGATCTATTAGGATACATTTGATCCCATGATTCATGTAATCTGTTATTATTTTCTGGTTATCTCCTAGATCTAACCGACTTATAACCCTGCCCCCTAGACTATATAAGGTGGGCAGGGATGCCCTCAAAACACATGCAATATCATACGACCGCCAATACAATCCAACAGACCACAGGAGTAGGGTATTACGTCGCGCTGATGACCCAAACCTGTCTAACTCTTGTGTCTCTGTTGCCTTCTTGTTCTTGATTACATGCATCTCTACCGATCAATCTACCTTCGTGGGATACCCCTCGGAGGACTGCCGATGATATTCTATTGACTGTCATTTAGTCATTTATGCATTCTAGTAGTAGTAGTAGTCAGTCAATAAAGAAAGAATCAAAGAAGCCACCAGAAGACATTCCAACCTATGCAAAAGGCAAGCTTGGGGGGGACATCTCTCCCCGCTCAGGTATGAAAATCTTAAACCATCTCTTTACATTCATGTTTGTTTTACATGCCAATATCCATGATCATAGAATGTAGAGAGGAGTGCCTTTAAAACTATCCTGAAAGAAACTCTGCTCTAATAAAATGATGATAAAATTTATTTGGAGATGATGAATAGTTGCCCTATGATACTTTGCAAAAGCTTGTCATACAACCTTATACTTCTTAAGTTTTGAGCATGACAACTTAGAGTTCATCTTAAGTTGAATGCTTCTATGGGTTGCAAATGCTAGAACCAAGTATAAGTTCTTGTAAGGTATGTTGTAGCCATGATTAGAGTAAATCTTTGAACCTACCTGAGGATTGGTAAAGACAACCTAGAGTTTTGTTTTGCAAAAATGCTAAAACTCTCTTGCTAGAAGTTCCTCAATGGTGATAAATTCCTACCGGAGCCAAATGCATATCCATTCATACATGCTAAAGCCACCATAAAAGTTGCTTGTTTGTTTTGAGCTTTTTTAAGCCTTGTTGATTTGAGTAGAGAAACTTGTCATGCTTTTTGATCAATATCACGTACACCCACATATTTATGCAATTCCTACACTAGGACTACACGACCACATATGTGTTCCATTCATTATTGCTCTATGAGAATCAAAGTTACCTCTCTAGCTATCTTTCATCAAAAAGAGAGGCATGGGCTACAGAAAAAAGTGAGAGAGAATAAAAGAGCAAAAAGCTCTAGTGTTCAAAAGAGAGAGAGAGTGAGAAAAAAGAAAAGTAGCCATGCCCTCTCAAAAAGAAGCTAGAGAAGGGAAACTTATCAAAGGAGTACCACTGTAACACCCTAGGTGTTTGGCTCCCACTAAATTGCATGTCATTTCATAAACATATGCATCATCTATGTCATCATGCCATTGTCACTGAAACACATGCAACATTTGCAAATTCTGTTTGTTTCATACTTGATCGCCGCCGCCCTTTTCTTCCTCCCCTGTTCTCTCGCTGACCCGCGGGACCCCGTTGTCAGTCGCTGAATCAGGCGGGAGCATTGTGGGCTGTGCCGTTTCTGGACCGCACCAGCGCCTGCATACGCGCGTGCGTTGTGGGCCGCCGTTCTTCTAGGCCGGCCCAGTAGCTGAGATAGGTTTTCTTATTTGTGTTTTGTTTTATTCTTTTCACTAATTTGTGTATATAGTCAAAAATATGTATCTCCTAGTTGGTAGATCCAAATGATTTGGTTCCAATTTTGTTGAGTTCATGATATTGTCTAGTTTATATTAAAAATATGATTTATGCCATATTCTGTTATGAAAATGGGAGTTTCTATTTATCTCTTTTAATCATGGAGGAAATAGGGATAATTATATATTTCTCTATGTAGCTCCAAATGGCATGAAATTTTTATGGTGTACTACTCATATCATGAATAGCTTGTAGTTAAATTTTCACATATTTTGGACACTATATGTAGGAGATAGAAAATTATCTTGTTTGCATGGATGGATCTTGTGTGAATTTTCATAATTTTTCTATAGATCCAGTAAGGGTTAAATTTGATGAGTACTATTCTTATGCTAGAATGATACTAGGAAAAATGAGAAATTTGTTGCTTGACACTTTTCAATAGGGTTTCCTAATTATGCTAAAACTAGACATGCCACCTGTTATTTTGGATACAGCAAGTTCTGCTTGCCCAATGACTTTAAAATTTTTATAGTAGTCTATGTGAAGCATCAGATAGCTACTGTAATTTTTGTAGATTTTTTTGAACAGTTTTACTATATATTGCTTTAATCACCTAATTAACTAAATAAATTAGAAAAGGGCATTAAATAATTTATTTAGAAGTTGGCACTATACTTTCTCTGCTTCCTCTGGTATGTGCAACAAGTTGGTAAACTTGGTTTGGTCCAATTATGCTTTTGCATCATCATTAAATAATTAAGTTAGTAACCCTGTCATTTCTGGACAGATTCTAAGTTTACTGGAATTCGATTTGGTTAACGTAAGAATCATGCTTTGATGTTTATAAATGATTTGTAGAGAATTTCATAAGCTTTCCAGAATGTCCTCATGCAAGTCATCTGGATTTGTAGAACTCTTGTTGTGATTGAATTAAGAAACTACTCGTGTGCATATGAAACTTTACTGCTGATTTAAGTATGCCTTTACTATTTCCTAAGCTGGTGGTAATGTTCCTAGGTGTTAGGCCTTTAACTGAAGATGAGCATCTTTATCTTAGGTTATGCAAGTTAGGTAAGTTGATCTCATTCTTCAAATTAAGTTAGATACATGTTTAAAGTGATTTGAATAGAGCTATTCTTAATCGGTAAACGAGTGTCCAGTGATGTTTTCGTTAAACATTTACTGTGATTAATTCATCATGAGCATCATGTCATTCCTTATGCATCCATGATATTTATCTTGTGCATCAGCATGCAATAGGTGTACCGGAAGGAGTGACCCTATTGGAATTCGAGGAACCGAGCGAGCAGCAGCAGCCAACACCGGTGTTTCAGGAGGAGCAGCCTTCAGGAGAAGTGCCAGACGAGGTCGCCGTTGAGTGCCCGAATCACCGTCCGTGCAACTTTGTGAAAGGCAAGCCCCGGAGCATATTAAGCCTCCTAATTTCCGAAATTTCCAAAATGCAGTTAAAGTATTATTGTTACATATATATTGTTGCATTAAGTTTAGGTGTTGGATGCAAACACTTGTTGCATTGGTTATCCAATCCTTGTCCAGATATTGATACCATGAATCCTATATAGCTCAGGCTCGTGTAGTGCTTAGCCCTGCTTTAACACGGTAGAAGTCAGGTGATTTCCTGTCACCTGCAAGATATAGGAAGATACATATGGCACGGTTGGCTATATTTGCTATCGTGGAAAAGAACCAGTCTTAATTTGAAATGAAGATCGGACGGAGGCTTGCCGGTTTGCAGTGACTCCGTCTGTGTCGATTAAGGATTGAATCTTGGAGCCTTTCCTATTCATGTTGAACGCATGCCTCTCTCTTAGTTGGCCATGTCTGAAGACCGACCGCGAAGCCGAGTAGCTCACCTTAGGCCGGGAGTCGATAAGTATAAAGTGTCCCTCGAAAGGGAGCCATAGGCGTGAGTCCAAGGGCAGGTGATTTAAAAGTCCTGATCGTCCTGGCAGAAGGGTAATCCCTGAGAGTGCTGGCACTGATCGAACCCGCGAATTTGGTTCCTAAGTTGTTCCAAAGGTGACCCACGGCTACCCTTGCTAAGTATGCCAGGGTGAGAGTTAGGAATACCCCCTCAGCTGAGTTGTAATTCGATTCGAGTCGCCGTCTCTCCCAGTTAGTGAGAACTTGATGGGCTTATCTCCAATGTAGACACACTAAATAACATAATGGTTCGGAAATGATGATATGATGATGACAGCCTTATTATACCTGCTATGGTTAATATTGATTGCTCCTAATAAGTGAGTGCTCTAGTACAGGTGCTAATCTAGTGGACAGGTAAATGATGATAAGCTTGATGCTAAGTTTAAATTGGTCACTATATTCATAAGCTCTTTTATGCAACTGTGTCAAGCTAGCCCACCTCATAAGCCTTGCATGATCCTTGGTGTCTTTTATTTCTGGTTTTGTCGGGTAAGTCTAGCTGAGTACCTTCTCGTACTCAGGGTTTATCTCCCACCTATTGCAGATGACCAGTTCTACTTTGGTTGCTGCAAGTATTGCCTTCTCCCAACTAGGGATGAAGACTAGACCATTGGGCGCGGTCTCTACTAGTTCTCGTACCTGATGATGCTTTTGTGGGACATGACTAAGATCTGGCAATGTATTTGAAACTATGAAGTTATGTACTAAACTATGTTGCTTCCGCAAATTTGAACTTGGTTTGTAATATTTTATTTTGAACTCTGATGGATGCAATCCGAATGCTACTTATGAAATGTTGTAACGAATGATGTGTTGTGTTGAATCACTACGGTCTTGGTTTGTATGTCGAGAGTTGGTTGAAATCCTTCGTGATTTCCGGACTACCGGGATTATGGGAGCTTAAGTACAGGAATTTGATCACTTCGGTGATTGTTTTTGACTTACGTTCTTATGATTTGGTCGGTTCTGTTACAGCTGGTATCAGAGCAAGATTCGACACTAAACATGTCATTTGTGTATTTAAAACAAAAGTATTTGTGAAAATTCTAAATTAAATACTAAGTATTGCTAGTGGTCATATCTCTTATGCCCAAATAAGGACTCTTAGGTGACTTATTAAAGTACTAACTTGGGGGTTCCTACTTGTTTCTGTTTCATCGTCCATACGGCGTGCTATTGTACGGATGCCATCCGCTTGGGTGGTAATGTATGGATCAAAGTACCTCTACGCTCTGGTAAGTGGGAGTTGTGAGAGCATGACCGTCCAACCGTCGGTCTAGGGGAGAGTAGTTGTGGTTGCTCGCATACTTACATGTTTGATCATGTATCTATGAGAGTACTTAAATGTGGGTATCTCTGATGGGTAGCTATGATACTATAATATATACATCGAGGAATGTATGTATGAAAGTATTTAGTTTACTGCTTACTTTATATGCCTTTTTGGGAAATTATTGGGTTGAAATGAAATTTTTTGCAGGTACACTAACAACGTATCGTTGTAGATTGACTAGATACCGTATACGAGAGAACATATGTATGCCACCGTATATTCGCTAGCCTTTAAATTTTTCTAGGGTTGTGAGGACGTACGGATCGTGCATGCATCATGTTCAAGCATACATGGCATTTCTTGCATTACTCCCTCCTTTAAAAATTTGATGGTCTCGACTAATTAAATTCCGTATCCCTTAAATGATTCTCCCCTTACGTTGCAACTTTTTGCTACAGATGCCGCGCACGAAACTCACTGCTCGCAAGTCTGCTGGAGGCAGGGCGCCTCGTCACCGGTTAGCTCCTCGTGAGCCCCGTCTAGAGCCTACTGAGGCGGAAAGGTTGAGGGCAGAGCTGGCCCGGGTGACTGCTGAGAGGAATGCGGCTCAGCATCGTTTGGAGCAAGTAACACAAGAATGAGATCAAGAGACCCTGGAGGTTTAGAGGTTGACAGTTGCTCACCGCAACTATGAACGTATGTTGATTCACATGCTGAACCAACGGAATGAAGCCTAGCACGAAGAGGATGTGTTGAGAGCACGATAGGTTGAGCTAGAGCAGCAGTTGGCAGTTGCCGAAGAGTACAATGACCATCTCCATGAGGAGGTTCACCTGTTACATAATCAGCTTCACCCTCTCCTGCCCCCTGATGATGAGGATGAGATGGGCTCTGGTGTCATCATGGCTGAAGGTGACGATGACATGGAGGTCAATGGACCTGAGGACGTTCCACCTAAAGAGGAGGAGAATGAGGAGTTAGATCCTGCTAGTGATGAAGATGGAGGAGAGATCTTCGACACTGACTCCGAGGACGATGCATAGTTTAGCTTACTACTTAGCTAATGCGCTAGAGCTAGTCTTTTGTTGATCCTCATGCATGAATGAGTAGCTTTGTAATAGGTTAATCGTTTGGATGTAATATCGAACCTTAAGTTATCTTTGGATGTAAGTTTGGAACCACTATGGCTTGGATGTAACCTATCAAACGTGTTATGCTCCTCGTATGTGTGCCTTTGTTAAATTCCGTCTTTGCGGTCTATAGATCTCGTTGTTGGTTAAGTTCATCGCATTTATGTGTCAATTGATGCGCTTGATGAGTTGTGTGGTTGTGATGAATGATTGTGCCTCTGTTGATTATATAAATGCATTCTCTCCAATGGACTCAGTTTGGCATAATTATACAATTCATCTACAAAAATTTCCACATCGTCAGTGCTCATTGGCTATACATTTTGCAGATGGCTTATAACCTTCGTCGCGGTCGTAGCATGGGAGATGAGGAACAACCACCTCCTCCACCGCCCACACTAGCTGAGCTAATGCAGACATTTGTCGAAAGTCAGCTCATGCTAGCTGAGGATCGACATGTCCGCCAGGGACCCGAGCCGAACCAGTACAGCAGCTTTAAGGACTTCATGGACACAAAGCCTCCTATCTTTAGAGAGGCAGAAGAACCATTACAAGCTGATGAATGATTGAGCATGATAGAGCAAAGGTTTGGATTGCTCTGTTTGACTGAAGGTATGAAGGCCTCGTATGCAGGACACTAGCTCCAAGGCCCTACAGGCATCTAGTGGACCCATCATAGGACCACCTTCCCTACAAACGTCGAGATAGTTTGGGACCAGTTTTAGGTAGCTTTCAGGGGACATTTTATCCCTCCTGGTCTCATGGCCATTAAGCATACCGAGTTTATGAAGCTAACCCAAGGCAACAAGAGTCTTAATGAATACCTCCAGGCATTCAACTACCTGGCAAGGTATGCTCCTGAGTTCGTTGATACTGATGCCAAAAAGATGGCTAGTTTCAAGAGGCGACTTTCCCCTAAACTGATGAAGTCTATGGGCAACTGCAAGTGTGTCACCTTCAATGAGTTTATCAGTGACACCATGACTCAAGAGAATAATGATAAGGTATATGCTGCTTCCAAGAACCGTAAAAGAAACTTTGAGGCAGGTGCTTCTCAGTCTAAGGCACCAGTGGTATCCAAGACCCAGTACCGTCCACCCAATGCTAATGTCCGGTACCGCCCACCTCAGAAGAAGAATCAAGCTAAAACTGGTTTCCATAAGGGGTACACAATTTCCTTGCCAAAGAATACCTCTGGGCAGGGCAACTCCAATGTCCCACTAGCTAACAGGCCATGTTGGAACTGTAACTAGCCTGGTCACTGGGCTAATAAGTGCCCCTATCCTTCCAAGCAGAATGCTCAGGGAAACGTCCGTCAGGGGCGTGTTCACTACACTACTGTGGAGGAAATTCCTGCTGGTGAAGTGGTCACCGCTGGTAAGTTTCTTGTTAATGAGTACCCTGCAGTTGTGCTCTTTGATTCGGGTGCTTCACATTCCTTTGTGAGTTCTACTTTTGCATCTAAGCATAAGATGAATGTGATTACAATTGTCAAGGGTGGTTATTGTATTAGTGCTGCTGGGAATAATATCATGACTAACCAAGTAGTTAAAGATGTAAAGATTGAGATTGGGGATCAAGAGTTCCTTGCAGATCTTGTAGTTCTGCCAGGGGTAGGAATCGATGTAATCCTAGGGATGAAGTGGATGAGTGGGAATGGAGTGTTGATCGATACATCAACCTGTGTGGTAATGTTGAGAGATCCTATGGATAAGAAGGGTTTTCTAGTGCAGTTGCCTCATGATATCGCTATCCACAATATAGCCAATGCTACCCTAGCCAAAGCCATTGGGGAGATACCGGTTGTCTGTGAGTTTCCAGATGTCTTCCCTGATGACTTGCCTGGACTACCTCAGAAATGTGAAGTAGAATTCAAGATAGAACTCATTCCGGGTACGGCTCCTATTTCTCGAAGGCCCTATAGAATGCCGCCCAATGAGTTGGCTAAGCTGAAGAATCAGTTGAATGAGCTACTAAAGAAAGGTTTGATTCAGCCTAGTTCTTCTCCTTGGGGTTGTCCAGCTATCTTTGTGAAGAAAAAGGACGAGTCTCTACGCATGTGCGTGGATTATCGCCCCCTTAATGCTGTTACTATCAAGAACAAATACCCTCTTCCTCGCATCGATATTCTGTTTGATCAGCTCTCCAAAGCTAAGGTATTCTCTAAGATCGATTTGAGGTCTGGCTACCATCAGATCAAAATTCATCCTGAAGATATACCTAAGACAGCCTTCTCTACTTGTTATGGCTTGTTCGAATATCTTGTCATGTCCTTTGGGTTGACAAATGCTCCGGCACACTTTATGTACCTGATGAATTCAGTATTCATGCCGGAACTAGACAAATTCATCGTCGTGTTCATTGATGATATCCTTGTATATTCTCATAATGAAGAAGAGCATGCTGAACACCTGAGAATTGTTTTAACTTGGTTACGTGACAACCAGCTTTATGCTAAGTTCAGCAAGTGCGAATTCTGGTTGAACAAGATACCTTTTTCTAGGTCATGTGTTATCTGGAGATAGAATTTTGGTTGACCCTACTAAGGTGCAAGAAGTCCTAGAATGGAAGTCACCTACTATGGTCATAGAAGTCCGAAGTTTCCTAGGTTTGGCTGGCTACTATCGTCGCTTTATCCCGGATTTCTCTAAAATCGCCAAGCCCATGACTTGACTACTTCAAAAGGATGAGAAGTTTGTGTGGACTCCGAAGTGTGAAGAGGCTTTCCACACTTTGCGGACCTTACTAACCTCTACTCCTGTATTGGCACAACCTGACATCGAGAAGCCTTTTGATGTCTATTGTGATGCATGTGGCACCGGTTTGGGGTGTGTTCTTATGCAGGAGGGCCGAGTCATTGCTTATGCTTTGCGCCAGCTTCGAAAACATGAAGTCAATTATCCTACCCATGACTTAGAGCTAGCCGCGGTTGTTCATGCCCTGAAGATTTGGAGACATTACTTGCTAGGTAATGTGTGCAACATCTATACTGACCATAAAAGTCTCAAGTACATCTTTACTCAACCCGAGTTGAACATGCATCAATGACGATGGTTAGAATTAATCAAAGACTATAACCTTCAAGTGCACTACCATCCTGGTAAGGCAAATGTGGTTGCTGATGCCTTAAGCAGAAAGGCCCATTGCAATTCCTTAGTTAGTGAAGACTTTCATCTGGCACACCTCCTTCATCCTGCAGTACTCCACAATATCACTGTGGATTGCTCTCTTAGAAGTCGAATTATCGAACTCTAGAAGACTGATGTGGGTGTGTTTCACATCAAGCGGAAGATGAAAGAGCATGAGACCAAACACTTTAGGGTCGATGACAAAAGAATTCTCTGGTTTAATGATAGGCTTGTAGTACCCAAAGACAAAGAACTTAGAAATCAAATTATGGCTGAAGCCCATTCTTCGAGATTGTCCATCCATCCTGGTAGCAGTAAAATGTATCAAGATCTCAAGCTGTATTATTGGTGGACCAAGATGAAGAAAGAAATCATAGCCTACATGGCAAGGTGTGATAACTGTTGCAGAGTCAAGGCTATTCACATGAGGCCCGGATTATTGCAGCCACTCTCTATTCCTGGCTGGAAGTGGGAAGAAATTAGCATGGATTTTATTGTTGGATTACCCACTACCAAAAAGGGTTGTGATTCCATCTGGGTTATCATAGATCATCTAACTAAATCCGCTCACTTTATTCCGGTCAAGTCTACCTATCACCCTCACAATTATGCTGAGATTTACTTTCAATAAGTGGTACGTCTCCATGGGGTACCCAAATCCATTGTTTCTGATAGAGGACCGCAATTCATGGCTCGCTTTTGGGAGTGCTTACATCAGAATCTTAGCACTCATCTAATTCGTAGTTCTGCCTTTCATCCGCAAACATCAGGATAGACTAAGCGTGTTAATCAAATTCTTGAAGACATGCTTAGAGCTTGTCTTATCTCTTGCAAAGGCTCTTGGGAGGACTGGTTGCCTCTCACTAAATTCTCTTATAACAACAGTTATCAAGAGAGTATCAAAATGGCTTCTTTTGAAGCTCTTTATGGCCGCAAGTGTAGAACTCCTTTAAACTGGGTGGAACCCAGAGAAAGAAGATTCTATGGTATTGATTTTGTAAAAGAAGCTGAAGAGCAAGTCCGAACTATACAGAAGAATATGACTGCCGCTCAGGCTAGACAAAAGAGCTATGCTAACAAGAGAAGAAAACCTATTGAGTTTGAAGTAGGTGATCATGTTTATCTGAAGGTATCCCCTATGAAAGGAGTAAAACATTTTGGAATCAAAAGGAAGCTTGAGCCTCGATATGTTGGACCGTACCGCATTATCGAGAAAAGTGGAAGAGTAGCCTATAAACTCGATCTACCACGTGAGATGGGAGCTATATTCTCGGTATTCCATGTGTCCCAGCTAAAGAAGTGTCTTCGTATTCCCGAGGAAAGAATAGCAACAAGGAAAGTCAACTTGAAATCTGATCTTTCATATGAGGAGAAGCCAGTGTAGGTTCTGGATACTCAAGAAAGAGTGACTCGTAGGTGAGTAGTTAAGTTGTACAAGGTAGTTTGGAGTAATCATAGTGATCGGGATGCAACATGGGAGCGGGAAGATTATTTAAAGGAAAATTATCCGGCTTTCTATATTAAATGGTACGCTTTCCAAATCTCGGGACGAGATTTTTCTAAGGGGGGAGGGCTGTAACACCCTAGGTGTTTGGCTCCCACTAAATTGCATGTCATTTCATAAACATATGCATCATCTATGTCATCATGCCATTGTCACTGAAACACACATATGCAACATTTGCAAATTATGTTTGTTTCATACTTGATTGCTTATGAATGGTAGTAGTGCAACCTGTGAATGCAACATGAATTTCTCATACCTTGGAACATGGCAATATGGTAGTAATGTGATAAGTGTAAAATAACAAGTCATGAAACATGTGAAACATTGCATTGCAACATTTTGGTGAATTGCTTATTTTGTTGTTTCATCACATGTGATCATTTGACATGGGTATAGCACTTGTGTAAAGTGGTTGATTATGGTCTAATACACCTTAACTACACTTAGGGTAATTGTTTGGACATTGTTCATGTAGATCAAAATGACAAAATTGCCCTTAAGTGGAGGTTTGACTTGAAATGACCCCTAGAGTGGCACTATTTGACTGATTCAAAAGACCAACTTAGAGACCTTGCATGGCTGTGCACTCTTTACCAAAGTTGTAGCTAAATTATCAAGGAACAAAAGTTGTTTTATGATCAACTCATGAAAATGTGTGGAACATCCTCAAACATGGCCCACAAGTCATTATTGATGGTGGATTCAACACTGAAAAAGATTCTAAGTCCTAACTGTATTTTCAGTTTGATTGAGCCACATTTGGCTTGATATAACTCAGGATACAGGATGAATTAGCAGTTGATGTCTAAATCAAAGTTGTAGCCCTACCATAGCTCTACAACTTTCGTATACATTATTTCCACTAAATCATCATGGTTTAGGAGATCCATCACTGCTAAGTTCGCCTGTCAGTCGGTTTCCGTTGTCTGAATGGGTGCTACAGTGACTGACCGCCATCAGACAACAGACGCCATGTGTGAGCCACCCGTCGCCGAACTTCTGCTCGCGCTGCCACGCGCCATGAGCATCCTAGCGCTGCTGGCCGTAACTTGAGCACCCCACGCGCCTGCCCGACGCACTCGCCAGCTCCATTTGCCTCTTTTTCGCCTCCACCGCACGCAGCACCGAGCCGCTGCAGCTCCACCATTGTTGATCGGGCATCGCCATCTTCTAGCTCACACGCCTTTGCAAAAACGCATTGCCCAGTTCGCCCAGAGCCTCGCCGTGATCTCCTCTACCACCTCCATCTCTCAGTCGGTTTGTTTGAGTCTTGGTAAGCGCGAATTCGTCATTTCCTCCACCGCCGCCATGGCGGGACCTCGCCGGAGTTGGCGCTCCACACGACCAACTGTCATCGCGCCCCTTGCCATCCCTTCTCTCCCTTGCGCTAGCTGCTGCGTGTGCTACTGATGCTCGAAGAGCTGGCCACTAGGGCCGTAGCGCCATCGACTCGCCGGAACCGGCCAAGCCATGGTCGTGCGCCGCCATGGCCGTCGCCATTGCCTTTAGCCACGACTATCGCTTCAATAGATGGTTCCAATAGATGCGCACGGGTGAGGTGAACGCCGTAGCACCGCTGGCCTCGCCGGAGGAGCCACCGGCGATGAGCTTCGCCACCGCCCTTTTCTTCCTCCCCTGTTCTCTCGCTGACCCGCGGGACCCCGTTGTCAGTCGCTGAAGCAGGCGGGAGCGTTGTGGGCTGCGCCGTTTCTGGACCGCGCCAGCGCCTGCGTACGCGTGCGCATTGTGGGCCGACGTTCTTCTGGGCCGGCCCAGTAGCTGAGATAGGTTTTCTTATTTGTGTTTTGTTTTATTCTTTTCACTGATTTGTGTATATATTCAAAAATATGTATCTCCTAGTTGGTAGATCCAAATGATGTGGTTCCAATTTTGTTGAGTTCATGATATTGTCTAGTTTATATTAAAAATATGATTTATGCCATGTTCTGTTATGAAAATGGGAGTTTCTATTTATCTCTTTTAATCATGGAGGAAATAGGGATAATTATATCTTTTTCTATGTAGCTCCAAATGGCATGAAATTTTTATGGTGTACTGCTCATATCATGAATAGCTTGTAGTTAAATTTTCATATATTTTGGACACTGTATGTAGGAGATAGAAAATTATCTTGTTTGCATGGATGGATCTTGTGTGAATTTTCATAATTTTTCTATAGATCCAGTAAGGGTAAAATTTGGTGAGTACTATTATTATGCTAGAATGATACTAGGAAAAATGAGAAATCTGTTGCTTGACACTTTTCAATAGGGTTTCCTAATTATGCTAAAACTAGACATGCCACCTGTTATTTTGGATACAGCAAGTTCTGCTTGCCCAATGACTTTGAATTTTTATGGTAGTCTATGTGAAGCATGAGATAGCTACTGTAATTTTTGTAGGTTTTTCTGAATAGTTTTACTATATATTGCTTTAATCACCTAATTAACTAAATAAATTAGAAAAGGGCATTAAATAATTTATTTAGAAGTTGGCACTATACTTTCTGCTGTTCCTCTGGTATGTGCAACAAGTTGGTAAACTTGGTTTGGTCCAATTATGCTTTTGCATCATCATTAAATAATTAAGTTAGTAACCCTGTCATTTCTGGATAGATTCTAGGTTTACTAGAATTTGATTTGGTTAATGTAAGAATCATGCTTTGATGTTTATAAATGATTTGCAGAGAATTTCATAAGCTTTCCAGAATGTCCTCATGCAAGTCATTTGGATTTGTAGAACTCTTGTTGTGATTGAATTAAGGAACTACTCGTGTGTATATGAAACTTTAACTGCTGATTTAAGTATGCCTTTACTATTTCCTAAGCTGGTGGTAATGTTCCTTGGTGTTAGGCCTTTAACTGAAGATGAGCATCTTTATCTTAGGTTATGCAAGTTAGGTAAGTTGATCTCATTCTTCAAATTAAGTTAGATACATGTTTAAAGTGATTTGAATAGAGCTATTCTTAATCGGTAAATGAGTGTCCAGTGATGTTTTTGTTAAACATTTACTGTGATTCATTCATCATGAGCATCATGTCATTCCTTATGCATCCATGATATTTATCTTGTGCATCGGCATGCAATAGGTGTACCGGAAGGAGTGACCCTATTGGAATTCGAGGAACCGAGCGAGCAGCAGCAGCCGACACCGGTGTTTCAGGAGGAGCAGCCTTCAGGAGAAGTGCCAGACGAGGTCGTCGTTGAGTGCCCGGATCACCGTCCGTGCAACTTTGTGAAAGGCAAGCCCCTGAGCATATTAAGCCTCCTAATTTCCAAAATGCAGTTAAAGTATTATTGTTACATATATATTGTTGCATTAAGTTTATGTGTTGGATGCAAACACTTGCTGCATTGGTTATCCAATCCTTGTCCAGATATTGATACCGTGAATCCTATGTAGCTCAGGCTCGTGTAGTGCTTAGCCTTGCTTTAACACGGTAGAAGTCAGGTGATTTCCTGTCACCTGCGAGATATAGGAAGATACATATGGCACGGTTGGCTATATTTGCTATCGTGGAAAAGAACCAGTCTTAATTTGAAATGAAGATCGGACGGAGGCTTGTTGGTTTGCAGTGACTCCGTCTGTGTCGATTAAGGATTGAATCTTGGAGCCTTTCCTGTTCATGTTAAACGCATGCCTCTCTCTTAGTTGGCCGTGTCTGAAGACCGACCGCGAAGCCGAGTAGCTCACCTCAGGCCGGGAGTCCATAAGTATAAAGTGCACCTCGAAAGGGAGCCGTAAGCGTGAGTCCAAGGGCAGGTGATTTAAAAGTCCTGATCATCCTGGCAGAAGGGTAATCCCTGAGAGTGCTGGCGCTGATCGAACCAGCGAATTTGGTTCCTGAGTTGTTCCAAAGGTGACCCACGGCTACCCTTGCTAAGTATGCTAGGGTGAGAGTTAGGAATACCCCCTCAGCTGAGTTGTAATTCGATTCGAGTCGCCGTCTCTCCCGGTTAGTGAGAACTTGACGGCCTTATCTCCAATGTATACACACTAAATAATATAATGGTTCAGAAATGATGATATGATGATGACAGCCTTATTATACCTGCTATGGTTAATATTGATTGCTCCTAATAAGTGAGTGCTCTAGTACAAGTGCTAATCTAGTGGACAGGTAAATGATGATAAGCTTGATGCTAAGTTTAAATTGGTCACTATATTCATAAGCTCTTTTATGCAACTGTGTCAAGCTAGCCCACCTCATAAGCCTTGCATGATCCTTGGTGTCTTTTATTTCTAGTTTTGTCGGGTAAGTCTAGCTGAGTACCTTCTCGTACTCAGGGTTTATCTCCCACCTGTTGCAGATGACCAGTTCTACTTTGGTTGCTGCAAGTATTGCCTTCTCCCAGCTAGGGATGAAGACTAGACCATTAGGCGTGGTCTCTACTAGTTCTCGTACCTGATGATGCTTTTGTGGGACATGACTAAGATCTGGCAATGTATTTGAAACTATGAAGTTATGTACTAAACTATGTTGCTTCCGCAAATTTGAACTTGGTTTGTAATATTTTATTTTGAACTCTGATGGATGTAATCCGAATGCTACTTGTGAAATGTTGTAACGAATGATGTGTTGTGTTGAATCACTACGGTCTTGGTTTGTATGTCGAGAGTTGGTTGAAATCCTTCGTGATTTCCGGACTACCGGGATTATGGGAGCTTAAGTACAGGAATTTGATTGCTTCGGTGATTGTTTTTGTACTTACGTTCTTATGATTTGGTCGGTTCTGTTATAGCTGGTATCAGAGCAAGATTTGACACTAAACATGTCATTTGTGTATTTAAAACAAAAGAATTCTTATCGGAGTTAACTCGTAGCTCTTCTTGAATTCGCCCAATCTTAGGTCTACTATGCAGCGGTGAATAGAGCGCTACCTCGCATCCACCAGGGCAACAACACCTGCAAAACAACTTAACGACAGTACCATGAGTACATTACATACTCGCAAGACTTAATTCCAATACATAGATATTTAGTGGATGCAAAGGGTATTATTAGGTATTTGTACATCTGTGAATAGGACGTGGCGTTTCTTGGATGACATGCACATGATTCATTTTAAGACATTAGCATTAACTAGGTATGGTATCACAAAAGTGATTAGCACATATAAGCCGCAACATCATCATGTTCCATCTTTACTCTACCATGGGTATAGAAAGTAAGAACAACCGAATGGTTCTGCCCCAAAGGACGTCATGCTTTCAAACTCTGCAGAGGTGTACAACTGCACCCACATGGAAGAATGGGACTAACCACCATACATGATGAGGACATGACCTCCATGCATATGACCATGCATGGAAATAGAGGCCGAGGACATCAGCAAGGGTGTCTTAACCAAGAAGGAGGCCCGAAGCTCATTCGGTTCGAGTCACCAAGGTGGAGGCCCAAATCAATTTCGAGTCCACCTTGGAATCCAGGAGCAGTCCCGGGTAAAATCAACGCTTAGGGCACATACGGACTCTGTTTGTTATGATCCACATATGCTTGGAAAGATAATTTGATAAGCTAACCAATGGCTCTAGTTTGACATCAAAATTGATCTGGAGTCAATAGTAATCGTCAAAACAAGTCAGCATCCAAAATCTATCAGGGTGCTGCGACACCGTCTTTTGGTCCGTTGGGCCGTGTGTCGTCTTAGAGCCCATTAGGGGCCGCGTCTAGGGGTGTTATTCCCAAGACTCTATAATTGACCGCTGCCACTCTCATTAGGGTTTGGGTTTTGTTGCGTTCTTGTTTTTTTATGTGAAATAGACATTGTTTCTTACAACTATATCGCCAAGATCGTTTGTTGTTAAACCAGGGCCCCTGTTCTTGATCTTGTTCACCTATGGCGATTAGTCCTTCTGAATAAAGACTTGAACTTCCTCTTATATTCATAAGCCTCATATTTATTTGGAATTTCAGATTGCGTTTATCCGTTCTTGCTTATGTTCTTGATTCGCTTGTAGGAAAGCCTTCTAGGCGAGGTCAACCGCGTTCGCGTGGTTGATAACCAACGGTGCAGTGGTGTAACGGTTGTGGGGGTGCGAATCAAACTTTGTTCAAAGCCTAGATCGTGAACATTGAGTTCTCCACCAATCAAAATTATCATACCTATCAGAAGATTGGGCCTTGTCTACGTCAAATGGTATTAGAGATCTAGTTGCCTGTTAGGTACACCTTTATTTTAACCTTTAGATTGTTACTGTTTTTGCATTACCTGGACTCCAGGGAAAGCCAAAAAAATTATACACTATCACATATCTCTAGTCCTATAGCCACGCTGTGCCGTTGCAATTTTTTTTAATTTCACTTTCTTTATTGAACTATCATCCCTCGCCGCGTCTTAGTGTTCAGGTGTTCTGATCTTGTTCTTGGTCTAGTGTCAAGTCTTGTTTCCTAGTGTGGCTTGCATCAGATTGATGTCCAATTTTTTTTCCCACCAAATCATGCTTTGTTTGCTGGCTGTAGCACTCCTGTGCGTGAGCACGGTTTCTCCTGTATCCGCGAACATCTTGTGCATTTGTAGTTTCGGAAGATTCCGAGGATGGCTAGACTTTCAGCATCCCATTGGCTTCGGTGTAGATGGATTTAGAGAGAAGGCAAACTTTATTCAGAAGTTTCCCTTTGGGACTTAAATATTTCCTATTTGGGGTATTGTTGAGATAGAGCTTTTCAATTTATTTTGGCATAGAATATCCCAACAGCTTTGGATCTGAAATAGTCACGGATTGGGTTGCGTGATTGAGTTTGTTTTGTCTAGCAATTCCTTGTACGACTTCCTCGGTTAAGTATTTTTCTTCCATGGTGGAAATATCTAAAGTCTAATCTCTTATGTATGGCACTTTTGTGAGAAAAAAAACATAAAACAAAGAAAAAGGCAAGACGTGCAAAAAAAAGCTGCACAAAAAAAGGCAAAGAGGTGCTAAAAAAATAAAAAAAACCCACACAAAAAAAGAGAAAAAGAAAGATTGAAAGTGAAAAACTTATTCAGAAGTGTTTGCATCCTTTTATGTCCTTGTGCTAAGTTGTATATATAGTCATTTGTTTGAACTAGGTCCAGGACGAGTTTGGGCCGACGACATAGACTAGCTTAGGACTACTTTTCAATCTTGCAATTTCTAAATTAAATTATTGCTATTCCTTGCTACTATATTGTGCCTGTCCAAGCTCCACTTTCTTCTGATCAAGTACAGGTTCGTCTTGCAACTGTTACACTCAACCTACAACGGTATCACAACCAGCCGCCGATTGCACCGCCTGCTTCATTGATACGAACACTTGTAAGATCGTGGTAAGACGCTTGAGAGTGTGTGACTTTGCTCTTGACAACATCCTAGTAACTGATAGGAAAATACATACTTGTGTGTTTTCTTGTTTGATGCTAATAATGACAGGTTACAACACTCACCAATATGAGCATCAACGATGTATGAGACATGCACTATTGCTGTTACACCTCCTTCCATAGGTTGTTCTATTCTTTCTTCCCCGCCTACTTATGATGGTATTGGTGCTGATGAGTACATTGAGTGGGAAAGTAAAATAGATAATATTTTTGCACAATGTCGTATGTGTGAACAGAGGAAGATTAAGAATGCAACTAGTATTTTGAATAGAACAAACGGCGAAATGGTGAAATTTAGTAAGTATGACAAACCAACTAAGAGCAATTTAGTTAGTATGACAAACGACGAAATGCAAACTTGCTCTAGCTCTACAAGGATTGCAAGCCACGTATCCAATAATTCTAGTTGCTATGATCACTAGGCACACAAGAGGCTATGTTGCTACTCACTAAGAGCTCTCAAACTTGCAACACTAAGGAGCTCCACTAGATGAACTTAAGCTACGAGGCAAGCTCTCAATTCTAGCTACACTAAAAAGCTTCCTACAACTAGTTTGTGGGAAATTAAAGTAGTAAGCAAGATGATTATACCGCCGTGTCGAGGGATGAACCAATCACAATATGATGACAACCAATCATTGGGAGAAATCCAATCACACAAGAGACACAAGATTTTTCTCCCGAGGTTCACGTGCTTGCCAACACGCTAGTCCCAGTTGCGTGGACCAAAACTTGGTGGTTCGGCGGCTAAGAGGTGTTGCACAAACCTTGTCCACATAATTGGACACCACAAGAACCTACCCACAAGTGAGATAACTCAATGACATGAGCAATCCACTAGAGTTGCCTTTCGGCTCTCCGCCCTAGAAGGTACAAGACCCACACAATCACCAGAGCCGGCTAGGAACAATCACCAACACATGCTGAAGCTCCTTCGCTGCTCAAAGCCATCTAGGTGGCAGCAACCACCATGAGCAATAAGAAATCCGTAGCCACGATGATCCCCAAGCGCCACTAGATGCAATCACCAGTTGTTCAAAAGGGCGACGCCTTAGGCGCGCCTAGGCACGACTAGTCGCTAGTCGATGGGTTCCCGCCTGGCCTATGGGGGTAGGCGGACATCCAGGCGCAAGGAGGTAGGTCGCCGGTGGGGGAGGTCACCGGTGGGGGAGGAGGAGCTGAGAGCGGCGGCGGGTGTGGGTGCGTGCGCGGGCGTGTGCGGGCGGCAGCAGGCGGGGGGGTCCTACCTGGCCTAGGGGGTAGGCGGACCCTTAGGCGGCGCTAGCTCGTCAGCGGTGCCGATGGGGGAGGAGGAGCTTCTGGCAGAGGTCACCGATAGAGGAGGAGGAGCTGCAGGGCGGGGGCAGGGGCGGGCATGCACTAGAGGAGAGAGAGATGCTAGAGAGGGAGAGGAATCGGAGGCGGCGGCTGATGCGGGCTACCGAACAGAGGAAGCGGCGTCGAGCAGAGGATGCGGGAGACCCAACAGAAGGATAATGTTGGAGACCTGGAGTGGGAGATGGGCTGGACTGTTGCCATTTGGGCCTTTCTATCTCTCTAAGCCAGCTTTTCAATCTATCTAAACCCACTATTTTAGCTGTTTATTTTTTCTTTTAGAAGATAATATATGTATATTAGTATATATACAAAACGCCTAGAAAAACGCCTTAAAATGCCTAGGCTCACTTAAGCTTGCCTAGGCTCTAGGCTATGGGTCATCGCCTAGAAGTCGCCTAGCGCCTAGCTGAACTTTGGCAATCACTCAAGCAAATACACTTGGAATAACTCCCAATCTCACTATGATGATGAATCAATGATGGAGATGAGTGGGAGGTGTTTGCCTAGGCCTACAAGGATGTTAGGAATGTCAAAGTGCCAAGAGAGTGAGCCAAGAGCCAGCCAAGACCTTTAAATAGGGAGCCAACCATGAAAGAGCCGTTGGCCCCCTGTTCCCCGCTTTCACGGCCTGACCGGATGCCCAGGTGGATGTGACCGAACGTAGCTTCCTCAGCGTCCGGTCGCTAGATCACCGCCACATGTCCTACGTTTAAATGAGCACCGTTCAACTCCAACGGCTAAATCCTGAGCGCATGACTAGTTAAGTGATGAGTGGACTCGCTGCTCGAACGACCGGACCTAGAACCACACAGCGTCAGATCATTTCTAGAGAGGTTCGATAGCCATTTTGAACTGACCAGACACGTCAGGTTAGAGGCGACCTGACACGCCCCAGTGTCCGGTCAATACACCTCTCCTATGCTCATGCCTACTAAGCTACCATCATTGTACATCATGGCCCACCTGACGTAGCCTCGGTGCATCCGATCGCACTACAACGTTGCCTTCCAACAAGTGACCGGACGCGCCGGTCGAGCCAGCCTCAGCGTCCGATCGCAACTTCCCGCCTTCGGCCAACTTTGCGCCACGGTTTAAAAATGACCAGACTCGCCGGGCAGCATACGGTCAGGACGTCCCCTGCGTCTGGTCATAGTGTAGCTCCTCCTTTTCTTTTTCTAAGTCCACAACCACTTCACCCTTGCTTCCAACTTGCTAACCACAAAGTGTAGAACTTGTGTGCACGTGTGTTAGCATTTTCAAAGCATTTTACAAGGGTCAAGGTTAGCACACTAGGTTCCTAAATGCATATGCAAGAATAATGTCACCTAGTGGCACTCGATAACCGCTTAGCCAAAGATTTCCCCTCTTTATAGTACGGCTATCGATCCTAAGTGCACTTACACCCTCTATGGTGTCTTAAGTGCCAAAACAAAAACCTATCTTATACCTTTGCTTGATCTTCTCGGTTTTTGTTTTTCTCTTTCTTCTTTTCCAAAATGGAGCTTGATCACCATCATTACATGTCCATATTCAACTCCATGGACTTCACCTTGCTCCATCACTTGGATTGGACCACCTTGTCTAATTCACACACTTAGATCAAAGGTTAGTCCTAGGTTTCATCAATTATCCAAAACCAAACTAGGGCTTTCAACAATGTACAAAAGAGCGAGGATGACATGACAGAAAATGAGGTGCTCACAACCTCATGTGAAAAGTCAGAACCATCACCTATTACTCCTGCTGAACATGAGAGCAAAGGTAATGCCCATGATGTTAAACTCATGGAAGGTGAGAGTTCTCTTGATGCGCAGAATTTTTCCACAAATCATGCTATGATAGAGCAAATATTAGTGGAAACTTTGCTTGATTTATCTTTGTCACAAGATGATTTGCTTGATGTTCCTTGTGATAAAGATTATTTGCATGATGATATTTATGTTATACCCATGAAACTATTAAAGAATGATCATGCTATATGTGTGCTGGAATCGAACACTTGTGCGACAAATAATCTTTAAACTATGATTATCCTAGTATTGTTGACCCCTTGAGAACAAGGATCGAGGTTGAAGGTAACCGAGGAAGGCTTAGGAACAAGACTCGGCTTAGGACTTAGGATAGAGGCTTCTACCTATGGCTCTACTATTGCCCTTCTTGAAACTATGTTTATCCTAGTATTGTTGACCCCTTGGGTAAGTTCACTAGACAACTTCATCCTTACTGTTAACTTGACGGACACTCCGACCTAGGTGATGGACACTCCATCGGGTTAGGGTTTTGAGGTGACTTGGCTCTACTTGGACTCTGCTTGCGTTGACGGATACTCCATCAGATGTGATGGACACTCTAGTAGGAACTAGGAGGTCTCGGGTTGCTAGGTGACTGTCCTTTATAAATCATCGGTCGCTCCGCCATAAGTGATGGATGTTCCGGTATAGGCTGGGTGCTCTTGGGTTCACTGGCTATAAGTCTTTATAATTCAATAGACACTCCACAGAATACCGCAGACACTCTGGTGGTCCATGTCGACAGGAGATAAGGTTCTAGTGGCTAGTTTTCTAGGGCTATCGGACACTCCATCGATATGACGGACACTCTACCAAACTGTCGATAGAAACTATGCTCTTGGGTGATCTTGGGTTCCAAACTTAGATGTGCTCAGCTGTGATCTATGCATGTGCAAGATATCTCTAGGATAGCTTAGGTGACTTACTAGGCTCAAGATAGCTAGGTTTGAAGCTTGTTTTACTAAGTGTGGCTATAGGTTAAGGATGGAACTTAGAGATACAAGAACTTAAGGATGAACCATGAGATTAAGATAAGAACCTTAGCACTAAGATTTGGGAGCTTCCATAGTGAAAGAGTTGAAGATCCAAACCTTCTCTACTCTTGCTTCTTTATCCACAAGTTAGGTTGACTCCATATGAACTCTCTCTTGCGATACACCAAAAAGATGGTTCAAAGGACTATCCAAGAAATCGTGGTCGTCGTGGCCGGCTATGACGTTCCCGGTGCTCAGCGTGGACGTGGCGAGGTAGGTGGCCATGTTGTAGATGGTGAGGATGGTGGGGTAGCATGGTGGCTGGCTATGGCCACAATGACAGGTGGAGCGGCAACCATGGCCGGCTTAGGGTTTCGCACCACAAGAGGAAGGGAAGCAGAGGAGTATGGTGGTGGTTACAGGGAGAGGAGAAAGGTGCGGTGGCTATGGCGCGTTTTATAGGGCAGCAGGCTAGCACTAGTGATCTCTATCGTCCATGCCATGGACGGGACATGTGGCGGCAAATACGGGGCTCGGGGTATGGACATCGAGGCAGGCGGTAGTGGCGGCGTGAGTTGCATGGCATGCTAGGGTTGGCGTAGGGGCATGGCTCGGGTGTGCTGGTGGGCCTACGGGGGCCAACATTTGGGCCTATGGGGTCTATAGCATGGAGCTAGGCTGTGCGCTGCTGGCCACGTGACGGGAGGCAAGCTAGTCCGCGCACGCATGGGAGTGCGCCTTGGGCCAAATGGAGGCAACTAGGCCGTGGGGAGAGGATGAAGGAGGGAGGCGATTTGGACCATGTCTTCTACACGCGTGGGCCAGGGCGGAAAGGAGGAGGCCAGGATGGGCTGAATTGAGAAGAGAAAAGGAAAAGGAATTTTTCCTTTTACAAATCAAGGAGTTGAGAGGGAATTTCAAAAGGAATTTGGGAGAGATTCAACAGGAATTTGATAGGTACTTGCAATGGATTTGTGCACTCCAAACTCTAACTCAAGTCCAACTCAAGAACAATGGCACACTCCTACAATCAATTCTATATGAGTGCAACAATTTATTAGTGGGTTTGACTTAGGTTTGACCTAGAGACTACATGCTTCACACATTTGCAGGAAAAAAATTAAAAAGCTTGCATTTTTAGATGCTCGAAAACCCAGGTTGTTACAGTCCTCCCCCTCACAGGAATCTCATCCCCGAAATTAAGGTGTTGCTCGGTCGGTGAAGAGGTGGGGGTACTGCTTCTGAAGTCCATCTTACTTCTCTCAAGTTGCTTCTCGTTTAGTGTGGTTGCTCCATATGACCTTGCAGAAAGGAATGGCCATGCTTCTAATTTCTTTGACAACTTTGTTCAGAATCCTTACAGGGTGCTCCAAGTACTCAGGCGGGTCTTGCATATCCAAGGCTTCTACCTGCACTTATTCTTCAAGATCTCTCAAGCACTTCCTCAACTATGAGGTGTGGAAAATAGGGTGTACTCTAGCTAGGTTAGCAGGCAACTCCAACTTGTAAGTGAGCTTCCCAATTCTGTACAAAATCTAGGAGGACCTACGAAGAGAGATACTATCTATCTTTTGACATGAAACCTCATGGGGCCTCTAGGAGGTGATACCAACTATACCTACTTGAAGCTAAATTCAAGCTCGAGATACACATGGTCATCAACCTTGAAACTAAGATCACATCTTTAGGTTCTCTCTAACCATAGCCACTTGCTCATCAGCTTCTTTTATCACTACTGACCCAAGGAACTATCTTTCTCTGACTTGTGACCATATGGGTGGGGTTACACTTGACACCTATTGTTGTGGAAAACCTCAACAAAGGATGGGTCGTTCTCCCAATCTGATCCATAAGTCAAGACACGGGCTCTAAGTAGGTCTTCTATAATCTAATTTACTCTTTTAGTCCGACTGTCAATCTAGGGGTGGAAAAGTTCTAGATTATGACATAGCTTTCTATGAATGGAATAAGCCTCTTGGCCCAATGATCGACTATGATCCATTTGGTCATTTCCTTTCCAAAAGCGGGCAATCAAACTATAATGTCCATACCAACTGTAGGGTAATCTAACTATAAAAGATGTCATCTGTAATGTTCATAAAAGATGCCAACTGTATTGTTCCTGCTGATATCTTCCTACTTTCCTTAGAAGAATGTCCAGGGGCTGAAGTAATCCTGCGGGTCTCTAATGTTCAGCCTTCACTTTATGGCAAGTGTCGCATCTAGTCACAAAAGCTACAATATTGGATTTCTAGTCCTTTGGACAAGATGGCTTCTCAGATTTGCTGATCTTGTGGGACACATAGCTGACTCTTCAACCACAAGGTGCCTTGTTCATCGATCTTGTAATTATGGGGCTTTTCCTCCCGTATAAGTATCCAAAATTTCTAGATCTCCTTGCATGATTTCTATGCTTCTCTAATATTCTCTTCTAGGGTGTAGGCGACTACTATCATCAGTTTCTCATACTATTCTAGTAACTTAGGCAATCACTCTATGGCAACCAAGGTGTTACAAAGGTGGGACAGTGGTTATCTACACATACTCCGAGTCACTTACACTAAAGCTATCAAGGTGTTGCAATAGCTCTTCCTATTTCAGGCATCTACTTCAATATTGGCTCTTCTAGATGATACTGAATCTCTGATTCATAGCCCTTGATCAATTCCTACCATCTGTGTTGTCTCCTGCTCAGCTCATTCTGTGTGAAGGAATACTTGCGGCTCTTATGACTGGTGTAGACATCTCAATCATAACGCATAAGCGCACATCCTAAACCTTGCTTGGAAGCATCACATTATACCACGAAATTCTGACGACTGTCGGGTAAGGTTGACGACAATATCCAGCTAATCCAAGAAAATTCCTAATATCGGTAACATTTTATGGTTGCTTCCATTTGTTGATTGCTTCAATCTTGGTTGGGTCCATTGAAAATCCCATCTATTGTCAACACATATGGGCTCCTTAAAACCAGAATTCATACTTCTCAAACTCGGCATACAACTAATTCTGCATTAGCTTTTCTATCGCAACTCTAAAATACTTCACATCTTCTTCGTCTATTTCTTGTTCGTATATTATGCGAGCACTGTTGGTGCTTCTTAGTGTAAGTAGAAAAGTCCGCAAGTGCACAGAAGTACCGTTGTAGCACTTCACTCGGTGGTATTCAGGATATCATATTTCCACGTGGAACGGAGGTGTGAGTAGTCTCTTGGCTAGTTTACCTAGGAGAACAAGTTGAAGGGTAACTTGGGTAGTGAGGTTCTTCTAATGGCAGATACCTTAAGCGAAGATAACTATGCCACTATACACTCACTTCGGGCACCAGAGCGCACTTGATCTGTCAGGCGATACCGACATGTAGTTGTACACCATATCCGGACGTGGGGGATTATGAAGCACGGACAGGGCTGTCACCACTTGTCGCCCACCCCTCAACCATGGGATACGATGCAAATGAAGGTAACATGTAGCTTAGACACCACGTCTATCCTAACCGCTACTACTCTAGCGTTGGCCAGGAACTTCCTTCTTTATCAGGAGTCCTCTACTAGAGCACCCATCACGAGGACGGACGACGAACCCACAAGTAAGTAGCAACAATGATAACTTTACTTAAGAGATCAAAACCAAAAGTTGAACACAAACATCTTACTCCAAGTAGCACAACATTTGTAGAGGTACAAGTGTAGACAGGTGCTGAGAAGTTTGGCACTCCGTCCGCTCGATGTACAAGGCTCGCCAAGTATAAGAAGTAGAGGGTACCACTACTCCGCTATTCCTCAAACTCTTTCCCTCTCTCACTCCCTAACTAGTCTAGCTAGAAGCCAATGGAATGAGTGTAGCCCTTCTTCTTCTTCTTCAAAATGTGTATGATCATATTGAATGTGAAGAGGCGGTCTTCTTATATAGGCTTAGAGGAGGTCAGTTTGCTTGTATTTTAGGAAAGCACCACATGCAACCACCTCCCCAGCATTGAATGCACCGCTAGAGCAAGGTGGGATCGGGCGGAGCTAGGGGCATTGCGCCCGCACCATGGGCCAGCCCAATCGCCACTGCCTTGCTCTGGTGGGTTGTTGGCTGGGCCTGGATGGCTCCCACGTTGGTGTTCTGGCCCAACTCTGTAGTTTGGTTGGGCTTTACTTCTATTTTGCTTAAATGCACCTTCTCGATTGCGCATTTTGGTGTATTTTCACATATTGTCCTGCAAAACATGTATATACCAAAACTCATGGAAAATGTGAGTTATAAACCCTAATTCTAAGTTTTGGCATTCATATTCGTTTTATTTTGTTTAAATGTTGGTAGTAGAAATATGAGTTAGGCACCGCCAACAAGCTCCCCCACACTTAGTCCTTTGCTTGTCCTCGAGTAAAGTTCTAAGGACTAAGTGGGTTCATCTCCTTGATTTGAAAATCTACATACAGGTTATTCCAAGCTTCACCTGAACCTATGAACTTCCAAGTGTCTACCAAAATATCTTGGGTAATTGGAAAACGGAATAGCTTGGATTCAAACCTTCTTACTCTATCCCTGCTCAGAAACTTGGGTTTTTGTATGTTTTTTAAAACATAAAGATAGCTTTTGTTCCTTGAAAGTTTCTCTCGGGTCACTCAAATGTGTAAGTGATTCCTCACCAAGGCACATGTTGAAATTTTACCATCTCTTTGGATCATCCTACTTCTAATAAGTTTATATGGGGCTTTGGGTAAGGATGAAAGTTTGTGAAGCTCACTTACCTTGCATTTGTTGTAAAGTCAAATCTCGAACCATACCGGAGAGAAGCGTCATACTCTTAGATCAAAACAGTGCAAGTGTGTGGAATTTTTGGTGGAATTATACTCATCTATTGGATATAATCTCTTTTTCTAGCTTTTATTTTGAGACATGGCTAGCTTATTTTCTCTTTATGAGCCTTCATCTGCTCATCATTTTTTTAATACTCTTGGGACCTTCATGTGTCCCATTTTTTCTACACTTTTTGAATAGCTTTGTTGTCTCTTTCTTGAAATATGATAGAGAGATCATATTTTAGAGCATGGAGTATTTATTTTGGTGGTGATGGAAAACATGTTTTAGCGTATTCCAAGTGTATGAATAGCTGATTATTTGTGGCGTGTACGTAAGTTTTGATCTTAGGAGCCTGAAACATCTCTCAACAGGGTCACAAAACTTGACCAAACTCAACACAAAATAAGAGACATGTATGGAAGGTTTTGTCATGAAAGATCATATGTGGCCTTGGTAGGTATTTAAATGTCATTCAAGGAACATGCTATTAGAGTTTTGATTTGTAAAATAAATCCCATGTACTCAGCAAGAACGAGTAAGTGTCATGTCATCCTACTATATCTCATTCATCAATTACTTAGATAAAATGGGTTCCCTATAATAAGTGTTCACAAGTTTATAGGAATATTAGCAAGGAATAAAAAATATGCAAACTTCTTAATCACAGGAAGACATGGAGATGGAGCATATTCTTTTTAGTTTATAATTTATTCAGTTTTAAAGCTTCTTATTTAAGTATGGAATGAGAGAGTGAGAGTTCCACATACAGAATTTGAATTTGACCGTCTTTTGTGCAACCAAGTCGGAGGTGAGTGTGGTTCTTCCCCGACACTTGTTTTTGTTCCTGTTTTTATTATGATAACAAAAAGAATAAGAAAACAAGTGCAACAAATATTTCTAATAATAAAGCTTTATTCACTGATAAAATGTAGGCATAGTACATGATGGAATTCAAATGATTGGAATAAAAAACTTGAAATATAAATGTGCCAAACTTATTCTTGCAATGGGAGTGGCCTAGAAAGGTTATTTTAGGGCATCGACCACTCCTGCTGCCTTAGCCACCTTAGCTAATTTATAGTCGAGCTTGAAGCGCAAGCTATTGATGTCATCAACTAGATCTCTGATATTGAGGAGGTACGTGGCTAAGTTGTCATTAAGGCCCCAAAAGAGATCTCGTGGGCTATCATTTTTGGCGCTAAGAGAGGTGATGGAAGGACCCTTGGAAGGTGCATCCTCCTCATCACTACTCTTGTATTGCCCTACAGGTCTTTTGATTGGCGACAACTTTCTAAACCTTTTAATCCTAAGGGGCGCACCCGAGGATTCTAACCCTTTTCCTGACGGGGCCGGCTTGCTTTCTGACTTTTTAGCTAGCTTGCGCATGAGTGCTTTGCCATACCCTCCTTTGGGTTTGCACATGCCTACCACAGTGTAGGAGAGACTAGGCCTAGCGGTATGAAAGGATGAACTAGCGCAAGAGACCATATTGCCCGAAGGCGTTACAAAAGGGCGCTTGCTAGGTCCGCTAACATCGGGTGCCTTTCACTTGAGGCCGATGGCACCAGTGGTTGGGCGTGTTGGTGCCGTCTTCTTCTCCTTGGTGCCACCTTGGGATGCCTTAGAATGCACCATGGTCTTGAGGCTTGAGCCATCGCTCATGGCATAGCTTGGTGGTGCCATGATAGCGAGTGGTGCTTCGGTGACCAGCCTTACTTCTTCCCACACAAAGGAGCTCTCATGCACTAAGTCAATGGCAGCAGCACTCCTTTGAGGTCATAGGTGGAGCTGGAGGCCGTGTACAAGGCGAGGGCATGGCTAGCCATGCTAGGCTTGAGAGTGCTTAGAATGCTATGTGAGGAAGAGAGAAATGCTTGGAGGTTGGTGTGAGGAGAGGACAGGCTATGGGGTGGCTTATATAGGAGCTCAGGCCTCTACTGCGATGGAAACAAACCAAGCAGCATCACGACTATGATACACCGAGGATAAAGAAGATGCACGAGAAGATTGGGGGCCAGCGGAGCCAGGGGTGGTGCAGCCGCACCCGGGGTGTGCCCGCACCCCCAGCTCCTCCCCTTGGTTTGAGACTTTGTCCATGTTCATTTGCATGCATGGGGATCCTAGTGATGCTGGTGTCGGATCACAACTTGATAGAGAAAAGATACACTTGATCAAGTTGAATCAGGAATATTCATGTTGCATATTTCACATGATCATGCATTAATGTGTGGAATTTTCATGTGATCAGCAAGAATAAGCAAGAATCATGATTTGTCTAGTGAGGGTAAAAGGGTCATTTGTTCATGCTTGCTTAGAAAGATAGAACAAATTTTTATATTTTAAGTAAATGAAAGAATATTTTAGCATGAATATTATATTTTTATAAGCTTTGGATGAATTTATCAAAAGCAATTAAATCTATTCTATCTAGCATGAATATCATATTTTTATAAGCTTTGGATGAATTTATGAAAAGCAATTAAATCTATTCTATCTAATTCTTGGTTAAAATCAATGTTGTGAGAAGGCTCGAGGAAATTTTATAAATGTTGACCGTTGACTTTGAATATGTTACCGTCATCATCCTAGATGGTGATCGCGCCATGTGGCGATGTGTTGATGACAGTGTACGGTCCTTGCCATTTGCTTCACAATTTTCCTTCACCAAATAGCTTAACCTTTGAATTGAAGAGCAAGACCTTATCTCCTTGCTTGAATACTTTGAGCTTAATTCGGTGATCATGCCATCTTTTGGTTGTTTCTTTATAAAGCTTGGCATTGTGGTATGCCTTCTCTCGCCATTCTTCTAGCTCGGCTATTTGTTTCTGTCTATTTCTGCCGGCTAGTTTGAAATCCATATTCTTGCTTTTGATTGCCCAGTGAGCTCGATGCTCAAGCTCAATAGGCAAGGGGCAACACTTTCCATAAACTAGCTGGAATGGTGACATGTCGATGGGGGTTTTGTATGTTGTCCTATACGCCTAGAGTGCATCGGGAAGCTTGTTCTTCCAACCCTTCCCCATCTCGTTGACTATTTTCTATAATATGTTTTTGATCTATTTGTTTGAGGTCTAAGCTTGGCCACTGGTTTGCGGATGGTATGGGGTGGCAATGTTGTGCTTGGCTCCTAGCTCTCTCAGGAATGGTCTGAATGTCTTTTCAATGAAATGAGATTCCCCATCGCTTATCAACATCCTTGGTGTTCCAAAGCGAGGGAAGATCACTTCATGAAACATTTTTCTTGCATGCCTAGCATCAGTAGCTCGGCAAGGTAGTGCTTCCACCCATTTTGATGCGTTGTCAACAACGATGAGGATGTAGTCGCAATCTAGGGACTTTTGAAATGGCCCCATGAAGTCAATGCCCCACACATCAAATATTTCTACTTGAAGGTTGTAGTGTAGGGGCATTGCATTGCGAGCGTTGATGCTTTGTTGGAATTGGTACTTTCGACACCTTCGGATGAACTCCTTAGTGTCCTCATACATCATTGGCCAGAAGAATCCGCACTGCCAGATTTTGGTTTGTGTGTGGAATACTCCATAATGGCCTCTGTACGGTGTTGCATGGCATCTTTCAATGATTTACAGACCCTCCGCTATTGGTACGCACCTCCTCAGCAGGCCATCCGAACATACACAATACAGATATGGGTCATCCCAAAGGTGACATCGGCTCTCGACTTGCAATTTTTTCCTGTTTTCGCCCAGTGGTACGTAACATGAAACCATGTAATTTACGATGTTTGCATACCACGGGTTGGAGTCTGTCACCTTGAGCAGCATATCGTCACGTAGGAAGTCATTTATTTGCAGTTCCTGCATGTTAGTAACATGCATATGCGACAAATGATCTGCAACGGTATTCTTTACTCCCTTTTTATCTTTTATCTCATGGTCAAATTCTTGGAGTAAGAGAATCCATCTTATTAATCTAGGTTTAGCGTCTTTCTTAGTGAGTAAATATTTAAGTGCAGCATGCTCAGTATAAACGATAACTTTTGCACCCACTAAGTAAGACCTAAACTTATCGATATAAAAAACGACTGCTAAGAGCTCTTTTTCTGTGGTAGCATAGTTAAGTTGTGCTCCCATCAGTGTTTTCCTAGCGTATGCGATTGCGTGATGCTTCTTATCTTTGGATTCGCCAAGGACCGCACCAACAACATAGTCTCTAGTGTTACACATGATCTCAAATGGCAGCGACCAATTGGGTGGTTGGATGATTGGCGCTGAGATGAGTGCTTTCTTGAGAGTGTGAAAAGCACTTAAGCACTCATATGTGAACTCAAAAGGTGCATCCTTAGCTAACAGGTTTGTGAGGGGTCCAGCGATTTGTGAAAAATCTTTGATAAACCGCCTATAGAACCCTGCATGACCTAGGAACCTATGGATCCCTTTTACATTCATGGGGGGGTAGTTGCTCAATGACTTCTATCTTGGCCTTATCTACCTCAATCCCCCTCTCGGACACAAGGTGCCCAAGAACAATGCCTTCACGGACCATGAAGTGACACTTTTCCCAATTAAGTACCAGGTCCTTCTCTTGGCATCTCTGTAAGACTTTGTCTAGATTTTCTAGACAGTGGTCAAAGGTTTTACAATAGACCAAAAAATCATCCATGAAAACCTCCATGATTTCTTCTATCATGTCTGAGAAAATTGACGTCATGCACCATTGAAATGACGCGAGCAAATTACACAACCCAAACAACATTCTACGATAAGCATATGTTCCATATGCATGTAAATGTCATCTTGCTCTGATCATTAGGGTGGATGGGAATCTGATGATATCCTGAATACCCATCAAGAAAATAGAAGAAAGAATGCCTCACCAACTGCTCTAACATTTCATCAATGAAAGGTAGTGGGAAGTGGTCTTTCTTTGTTGCCGCATTGAGTTTTTGGTAATCATTGCACAATCTCCACCCATGACAGTACGTTGTGGAATTAACTCATTTTTATTGTTCTCAACAACCGCCATTCCTTCTTTCTTTGGAACCACTTGGAAGGGACTAACCCAGTCGCTATGTGTATGGGATAAATAGTCCCAGCGTGAAGAAGCTTGAGGACTTCCTTCTTCATGACTTCCCACATCGCATTGTTGAGCCTACGCTGAGGCTCTCGGGATGGTGTACTTGAAGGGTCAATCAGAATGCGATGGGTACAGAGAGTTGGGCTAATCCCCTTAAGATCTTGCAAGGAATACCCGAAGACCGATCTATGTTTCTCTAAAATGGCGATGAGTTTGGATGTCTCCTCATCAGAAAGCTTATCACTAATGATTACAGGAGTGTTTTTGTTGTCATTTAGGAAAGCATAGCGTAGACCAGCGGGTAGGGGTTTTAGCTCAACCAGAGGTTGTGCCAGTACTTCCTCTATGGGAAGATCAATGGTTACTCCTAAGTCATCCTCTTCTTCAATGAAGAGTTTCACATCTTTTTCTAAGGACAACTCAGGAGAACCAAAGTGTAAAACCAACATGACCTCGTTGGGTAGGTTAGGACAGGGGAGAGATTCTACCAACGAGTTTTTGGCTCAAGTGATAGGAATGGTAAAAGTGTCTCTCCCCAGCTTTACAACTAGATCTCCTATTTTTTATGGGTCTAGAAAGAGTTTTTCTAAGGGATGCCCAATCAAGATGTCAAAGTCCTAAATGTTGAAAGAATGGAAATCAAGGGCCAAGACGGTATTGTCCAAGTGTAGTTGTATACCGTGCAGCACCCCTTTACTTTCCAAGATAGATCTTGGGGCGAGTCTCAAGGTTTTGTTGGTAGGGGCAAGGGGTTCATTGCCTATAAAGCTTGTGCATAAGATGAGGACATGTGATTTGCCCCTACTGTCGGGTTGTATAACACCTTTTCCCATGATCTACCAACTTTGCATTGAAGGATCAAAGAAGGGGTGTGAATCTGAATTTCTTCAGAAGAAAGCTCTGCTTCTTTTACCTATTCGCCGCACATAATCGTAGTCAATAACATGATGGATTCCTTAAGAAATTCTTTGTCTATAGGATCACAAGGAGTGACTGGGGTTGGCGGCCTCTTTTGGCATGAGTATTTCGAGGAGTTTCCAAAATCTTCAAAAAATTTGTCCTCGAAATACGGAAGATCCGAAGGTTGGAAACCTTCCTCCGGATATTCTGGTTTGGGCGAGGGTCTCTCTAAAGATGCTATGGGTTCGGCCTCAGCCAAAGAGACTTCCTTGTAGTTTAGCTCGGGCTCTACATGGAGGGGTTCTAGCGGGGGAGTGTTTTCTAGAATGTGGTCTCGGAGAGCTTCTCCTTCCGCCATGGTTTTATGGGTAAATGAACCTCTAGCAGCTATGTCGACCTATAGGGCAGATTCCTTGCTAAGCCCTAACCAGAAATACTATAAAAGCACATGGTTGGGTATAGACAAGTCTGGGCCAGATCTCGTTAAAATTGTGAATCTGTCCCAAGCTGCACCTATGGATTCCTTCTCTTTTTGTTGGAAGTTGAGTATCTCTTGTCGTAGGGCAGTGATTCAGGATATAGGGAAGAATGCAACATAGAATCTAGTCCTTAGTTCATCCCAATCGCCAGCTACCTTCCCTACGTTATGGGCATACCATTGTTTCGCCCTCTCATCAAGTGAGAAAGGAAACAACTTCCACCAAAGTGTTTCTTGTGACATGCCTGAAATGGTCAGGCAAGCACAGAGCTGCTCAAACTCCCTTAAGTAATGATAGGGGTTTTCATAATCCAACCCCAAGAAGGCTTGTTCCTGAACCATGGCTATAAAGCCAGGGTGGAGTTCATAACTAGAAGCTATGATTGGCTTCGAGGATTGTAGTGGTTCGATGAACTCGCCCTTAGGAGGAGAAAGGTTTTGAATGGTAGGTTGCTCTATTGAAAAAGGATAAAAAGAAAAGAAAGGTAAAAACAAAGGATACACGGGCAAACTAGGTTCGAAGACTAAAATGACAACCGTTCCCCGGCAATGGTGCCAGAAATGCTTGTTGGTGAATCTTAGCGTAAGCAGAAAAGTCTGCAAGCGCAAGGAAGTACCGTTGTAGCACTTCACCCAGTGGTATTTAGGGTATTGTATTTGCACGAGGAACGGAGGTGTGAGTACTCTCTTGGCTAGTTTACCTAGGAGAACAAGCTGAAGGGTAACTTGGGTAGTGAGGTTCTTCTAATGGCAGATACCTTAAGCGAAAATAACTTTGCCACTACAAGTTCACTTCGGGCATCAGAGCGCACCTGATCTATCAGGTGATACCAGCATGTAGCTCTACGCCATATCCGGACATGGCGGATGTTGATGGTAGTTACCATCCATCATAAACCGTAAACATAACATGAATAAATGCATAAACAGGATCACCAACATAGACTTAGGTGTTTTAACTGACAATTTCCATGAGTTTTGGTGAATCTATGGTTTTAGCAGGGTCATTTTAGAAAACCATAAAGGAGGATCAAATCATCAAATAAAATCATGCTTATCTGTGGTGAAACGGACACCAAAAGGTTCCAGAAGACTCGAGAGGACTCCACACTGAAGCGAGGGCTAAGCCACTATCAGGTTGGGCCGACCGGTCCCACCTAGGGGCTGCTCGGTCCCTGGGGGACCCACCTGTTAGCCTCCTTCATATGTCAGTTCCCCACCATCTCCTAGGATGCATCTACGCCGTCCTTTAAGTTGGTTTGATCCAAGGGCTCACGTTGAATGCTTTGGCCTATATAACCAGCCCCTGCCCCCCTCCAGAGCATGCTGCCATATGTAAAGAGTAGACCAAAAATTACGGTTTCCAGAGAGAAGAGAATAGAGCTCCAATTCTTCAGGTTTCTAGTATAGGCTAGCTAGCAAGGTTCAAGTAGAGTTTGGGCTATCGCACAGGATTCTGGATTTGCCGTCTAGAGACTGGTATAGCCATTGTATCTCTTTTATTTATGATTTTGTGCTACTTCAATATTATGTTGCTATTTATTATGTTCCTAGTTTGCTCTAGTAATATACTTGATATAGTTATGATTGATGCTGAATATATGCATATGTTCACAAAGCTCTTAGCTCAGTTCTCGAGAGAGTTAAGTGGTCAACATTATGTAAGAATGGTGCTTAGATATTGTTTGCATGTAGATGCCTTCTGCACTCTGGGTCATGTGGTAGATCATGGATGTGACACTCCAGTTTAGTCCTTTGTAGTCCACTCCCCATTTGTAGAGCACGTAGAACGTGATTGCGAAGGAAGACAAGCTCTATTCTTAATCTTCCTTAGTAATGTTCCTTATGCATAGATCCAAAGTTAGTTATACTATAGATGAGAGCATATATACTTGGGTGTACAAAAGACTTAGTAGATAAGTAATGACTTAGAAATCTTTGTCTCTTAACAAATCTCCTGCTTAGCCTTACTACATTTTATGAGTATCTATTTCTATCTCTGGAATACCATTATTACCTTACACTTATCATTTATTTATCATTTGACTTACCCCTACCATAGCATGAGACTAGTTTATCATAAGTATATATATTTGTCAATATCTCTAGGCCAACACAACCCCATAGCTCCTTCCTATGGATAAAATATAAATAACGATACTCAGTATACTCTCGGGTGAAATGCTACAATGGTATATTATTTGTGCGCTTGTGGATACCTTATATATAGTTTACAAGTGTTCTCATAATTACCAACAATGCATTTCTGGCATCATGCAAGGGATGACAACTTAGTTAAGAGTGATGCTAAGAAATGTCAATAAGCATTTCTAACGCCGTTGCCGGGGAGGGGCACATGGCTAAGAGAATTGACCAAATAAATACTTATTGATAAAATCATACCCTCTACTTTAGCAGGCTTACCCTTGTTTGTCTTTGTTCATATCTTATATAGGATATTGCAGGATTTGTTGTGATTTATCAATAAATTCCATCAATCAGAATCAACCAAATCAAGAGGAAGCTCAACACCAGTTTATGAAGCTATGGCTGATAAGACTCTGCGTGAATTCTCTGCTCCAAGCACCGAGAACATTCACACTGGACCAACACTCAAAACCGATAATCTTGAGTTCGAGCTCAAGCCAAGCCTCATCAACATGGTGCAAGCTACCCCATTTAGCAGAAAGGCACATGAAGATTCTAGTGCTCATCTTCAGAATTTACTGGAGATAAGTAGCATGGTCATCATCAAGGACGTTGCTCAAGACATCATACTACTCCGCCTCTTTCCATTCTCACTTGTGGGAAGAGCGAAGCAATGGTTCTACACCAACAAAGATCACATCAATACATAGGCAAAGTGTTCAAAGGCCTCCCTAGAAAAGTTTTTCCCTATAGGCAAGACCACTGCCTTAAGAGGAAAGATTTCAAACTTCCAACAGCATAAAGGAGAGACCATTCCAGAAGCATGGGAACATTTTCAAGAATATGTTTCAGATTGCCTTCATCATGGAATGGAAGATTGGTTGCTCATGCAAAGTTTCAACCATGGATTAACTCAGAAAGCCCAAGAACAACTTGATGCCACTGCTGGAGGATGTCAAAACTTATGTGGGGAATATTTGGGGATTGAATTTCCTGATTCACAAGAGGATGTAAACATCATTGGCAACAATTCAGGTTCACAACAATAGAGACAAGGATGGAAACAACAACAATGGTCAACTTACCAAGGTAAGTACCTAGGTAATTATTATAATTCTTCCAATCCTAAACAATCATCCTTAAGAGACTTAATCTTAGAACAAGCTAGGATTAATGAGAATATTTCTAAAAAGCTTGCTTTTAATGATAAGGTCCTTGAAAATATAAATACTAAAATGAATAGTTTTTCTTCTACCATACAAGACCAACTTAACTATAATAAAAAGATAGAATTATAATTAGCCTAGTTGGCCGCTGCTCTTCCTTAACCTTGAGAAGGTCAATGCCATAACCACAAGAGGTGGCAAGTCTACTCGTGATCCGCCATATCCAACAAGGATAGGTAAGATACCAGTTGTAGTGCAGGAAGAGGAGAAGAAGGACGACGAAGAAAATGGGCCACAAGAGCAAGAGTTACAACGAGATTTCCATGACACAACCTTCCTACCGTTTCTAGGAAGAAATAGAAAAGCCAAAATGGACGAGCAGTTTGGTAAGTTTGTAGAGGTAATTCAAAAGCTATATATCAATATTTCATTGCTAGAAGCCATACAGGTGCCTACCTACGTGAAGTATCTCCGAGATATCCTCAACAATAAGAGACCACTGCCCTCCACTGAGGTAATCAAGTTAACAGAGGAGTGTAGTTTGGCCATCCTAAGCACTTCACCTATCAAGAAGAAGGATCTAGGATGCCCCACTATCAATTGTTCGATTGGGAGTGAGAACTTTGAGAATGTGTTATGCAATCTTGGAGCAAGTGTCAGTGTCATGCCCAAGAAGGTTTTCGACAAGCTCAACCATTCAACACTCACACCAACATCGATGTGTTTGCAACTAGTTGACCAATCGGTCCGCTACCCTGCACCAATAGCTAAGAATATTCTAGTAAAAATACAAAAAAAAGTGTTCCTGTAGATTTTGTGGTACTTGACATGTAGGAGGACATGAAGACACCACACATTCTTGGGAGACCCTTCCTAGGCACTACAAATATGCACATTGATGTAGGATCCAGAGAGATAAAATTCCATATTAACGGAAAGAAAGAGCAGCTCGCTTTCAAGCCAAGACTAGAACAATGCTCCAATTTGGAATGGCATGAGAAGCAAGTATCAGGGTCTCCATCTCTAGGACCGAAGGATACACCTGAAGAATGAACCTGAATAGAGAAGTCTGGTTCGGTGGACTTAAAATTCCAAACCCTCACCGAGAGGTAACTTGGTAGTTATCCATATTTACTTTTCGCATTATATTTTTACTTTGGCATATTTACTTCTAAAACTTGCATTAGAAAAAAATGAAATAAACAATTCTCATCATGGCATACTAAAAATTTAAGCCCCATGTAAACAATTTTTACAGAGCGTAAAAACCCTGTAAGAAATATTTACTGTGGAGGCATAAAAATATAAATATCATCATTCATAGTCTTATATTTGATAGTATCACAAAAGTATTTTTTGCATTGCATATTTATACATGTATATGGTACAAATACGGTTACTGGGACACAAAACTACATGGGGCCCACCACCATCACCTCCATCTCCACTTCACCTCCCCCGTCACCTCCATATCTCCACCACCCTCACTCTACACCATCCAGGAGATATTTTCCACCAAAACGAGCACTTCACCTACTTAACCACAAAGCAAAGGAAGCATCAGGAAATGGAGAGGCCATTTGGCGAGCTTGTGGGGCTGGCTAGCCCCACCACTAGGTCGGGCGGCCTCCCCCTCTCCCCTCTATAAATACCACTTCTCTAGGTCGCTCAACTCACTCACACATACTGCATTTCACCATCCCATGTTTGAAAATCCAGTTTCAAATTTCGTAGTTAAAATTCTCTTGAATACAGAAGTGTTGGAGTAAGAAAGAGTGTGGGAAAGTTTGAGTGTGAGAGTAGTGTTAAAATCTTGAGAAAGAGAGGAAGAGGTGCTATTGAAATTTGAGCAAGAAAAAAAATAGAGTTTAAGAGTGGCAGTGTTGTCCAAATCAAGAGAGGAAATTAAAAAGAATTAGGTTGGAAGACATGCCAAAATCTTGATTAGAATATTCACTAGGTATTCTCAAACGACTAACCTCTAGACGACTAACTTTTGGATGGCTAACCACTAACATTTTTATTTTGCTAATCTCGATCCACGAGTTGTGTTGTTTTTGTCTATTTTGCAGGAAAATGAGCAAGATCGTCGGCAAGCTCAAGCGAGCGATATCGTTCCGTTCAACAAGAAGTTCTTCGTCCCAAGCAAGCACTGACATGGAGGTTGATCATTCGTCTCCCGCTGTTGGAGCACCATACCGATCAGCCCCCGTGGGGAGGAATGTTCTTCTACAAGAAAAGCAGCTCAAGCTCTGGGATGATAGGGAGAAGAACATCTGTAAGAAGCTGAAGGACCGGGATTTCATGCTCACCCGTGCCTTTGATCTAGCCCTACTTTAGTCCACAGGTATAGACTCTGAATTTGAACTCATTTTCAAGGCCGTAGGATGGGAGGATGCAATGGAAATAAATGAGTCAGGGTGCAAGCTTTTGACTATTGAATTTTTATGCACTTTACAAACCACCGACTTGGAAGTCTCATTTAGGTTCTTTGGGAAAGAATTTTCTTTTCCCTAGAAGAACTTTAGTGAGCTTCTAGGATTCCTTACTTTGTGGTTTATGCACAAATGGCTAGGATTTTCTCTTTTTCCTAGAAATGATTTCCCCACAGTAAGGAATGATGAACTTAAACTGCTCTATGCTATGGTTAAAAGAAAGAAGGTTTCACTTGTAAAATTCATGATGGCACAATGGGTAGAAATTCCTAAACTTAAGGGAGATGTTGGGTGCACTTCTTTGGTCACCCGCATAGCTAGAAATTTGGGTTTACTAGCAAACACTTCTATTACATACATTGACGATCCCCGATGGATTATTGATTATGGCAATTTTAATCATGCACACATGTTAAAAAGGGCATGGATGGGAAAATAGTCATGATGTATATGGACTACATAAATGAGTTTCTGTTACCAAACCGGAACCTCGGTCTGTATGTCGTAGATTCATTTGTCTTTGATTTGTAGAAAATAGAGCACGCACCTGTCAAGAGTGCCTCTACAAGGATCACTCGCAACCCATAGCCTCGGTACCATGGCGATGACCCCATTCTAGAAGGATCTACCTTCACCAGCTATGCAGGATTTGATCAAGCAGGACCTTCCCAGATGCACCTTCCCTAGCATACAGACTGGGATCAGCCGAGATCCTCCCACATGCACCAACCCAAGCATGCTAGTTGGGAGCAGCCCGCTCCTTAGCACGCTGAGAGCTCTTGGCATCAAGGCTCAAGCGCGCAATGACAGGACGACAATTTCGACTATACCAACAGCAGTACAAGGAGGTCTCCTGTGGCCACCAGGGAGCACGCATGTCCTTCTCTACCCATGGCTACCATGACCATCCCACAGGTTATCATGAGCAATAGATGGAGTATGCTTGTTTTGACACCAGGCTCACTGTAACACAACCATCCAATTGATAAGAGCACAAGTACAATGGCAGCCCGCAAGTGGTCGCACTATCATACTTGAGCCCATATAAACCCGGTAGTCTATCGAGAACCACTAAGGGTCTCGATTCATCGCCAACATACAGCCAAGATCATACATGACTCAACATACATGCCACATGTTACATAGAGTTCACAAATACATTGCAATACATCAGAGTACTATTAAAATTATTACAACCCAAGTTCCAAATAAACTAATAATAGCGAGAGACAAAGTAGTTTTAAAACCAACATCTCACACCATTGTTTAATACAAGCTAGTTCATGATCACCACCCACAAAATCATTACAGATAAGATATATAAGTAGAAGCGCCTTGCCCGAGGCCTACTACTCGTCCACAGCAGGATAGAAGCAATTCTTACAATAGCCATGAAAGATTGTGTTATCTACAACAAGTGGGAAATAAACCATGAGTACAAGAAGGTACTCAGCTAGACTTATCCATCATAAACCAAAAATAAAGTGACTCCAAGGATCATGCAAGGCTTCATAAGTGGAGCTAGCTTGACACCATTTGCATAAAAAGCCACTAATTCATCTATACATTTTATAATTTGGTCATCAAGTTAATTATAGCTATTCATCTCTGGATTAGCAACTAACCTGTGCCAAACATGTGGTATATCATTTAGTAGCATAACAATAGTAACCATAGCTGGTGTAAGATTTTTATATTCATCAGAACCATCATATTCCAAAATCCAATTACTACGACAAAGGGGCTTTGTCAAGTTTCTCACTATCCAAGAGAAACATCAATTTGAATTGGTTGCAACCAGCTAGGTAGTATTCCTAACAAAACCCAGGTACACTAGATCAACGATCAGCTTAGGTCACCTTTGTACAACTCAGGTCCAATTTGCGGGTTCGATCAGCGCCACACAATCAGGGACACTACCGGATGCCAGGTCGATCAGGACGCTAACTTGCCCTTGGCCTCACATCGGCTCCGCGCGCATCCTTACTACCTCCACTGTGTGAACTCAACAGAATGCGGCCTAGCCTGAGTTGAGTTACTCGGCTTCGTAGTCGGAATGAGTTATCTGGCCAGCTAAGTGAGAGGCATGCGTTCAAAATAAGAAGAGGGCCTCCAACGATGCGGTCCTTAATCGGCACAGACGGAATCACATGAGTCAACCTACACAAAGACTCCGCCCGGCCTCTAGTTACATTACCCCATGGTTCTATTCTATGATAGCAAATATAGCCAACCATGCTCTGGTATCCACCTATATCTCGCAGTTGATAGGAAATCACCCGACTTCTACCGGTCTAAGCATTGCGAAGCATATATTCGATCCTAGACCTATACAAGGTTAAAGGTATATATATCTAGACAAGGTAGTTCTATGCATCAAGTGTTTCCAAATCAATTCTTATAACCTAATGCATCAAACATAAAGGACTCAAGTGATATTTTGTAAAACATAGGAGGCTTAAAATGCTCCGGGGCTTGCCTTTTAGGAAAGAAGTGGGTCGGTGGTTAGGGCACTCCAGAAGCTCCTCAGTACGTGGCTCCTCGCCTTTAGGAGCTATTGGTTGTGGTGTCTCCTGATTCTCCTCTACCTCTTCTTTGAATTCCAATAGGGTTACTTCTTCGGGCGATCCTATATGTATGAGCATGAAATAAGATATCATGGATGCATAGATAATGACATGGATGATATGATATGATAAAATGCATACTCATAAGTGTCCTTAACAGTAATGTATTAAAGTGATAACAAGATAAATTTTCTTTTACTGAGTAGGTGCATATCTCCTCTCTAGTAATTAAACAAATTTTTATTTAAGCAATTTTTGGATTGCAAACAGCAGCCACTTGTTTTGACCATAACTAGAGTTTTACACATCCAAAATAATATGATCTTGGACTTTCTAGAAAGCTTATAAAATGGTCTAAAACATTCTTATAATCATCTTAAGATGACTCAGTAGCTATCTAGGTCAAACAATTAGGACAAGCAAATCTGACAGCAGAATTTTAAAAGCCATAATTTTCAAACCATTAGGCCTATGACCATGAAATTTTTGGACAACCTATATGAGTAAGTTATATACAACTTTGTTATTGACAAGTTTCACAGAAAAGATCATTATCATCATGAATTTGTCACCACAACAGAAACTACTCATGCAGCCATCTAGTTAAATTATAAAGCAATAATTAACTAGCTACCTATAACCAATTAATTCCAAGCACAACTACTAATAGCAATAGATCATATGCATCACAAGCATCATAGAAAACATCATGGTGAAGCCCAAATCATTTACTTATGTGCATTTTTTAATTTTCTCATATAATAGGGTGATTTAGAGGATAATTATATTCAATGATCAATAAATTCAGAGAAAATTACAGTAGGTTACATATGACCCCAATAGTCTACTGTACAAATTTCACACCATTTGGATAAGTGTAGCAACCTCTATAAAAATGACAAGTTGCATATGTTTATTTTAGCAAAAATAGTTTAGCCTAGTGAAAAGTGTCAAACAACAGATTTCATATTTTACTTACTTTCATCCTAGCATAAGAACACTGTGTAGAAATTTGCATGATCATAAGTTATGTATTGTTACCCCAATTAATTTTACCAGAAACTAGCATTTAATTGAGGTGAAATAGAAAGACCATATTCCAAGTATGCCCACTATAGGTTTAGTATTTTTCCTAGCTAGAGCATGACAACACAAGACCCACAAAATTGGAATCACAATTTTAGCACTTCCCTAGTCAAGTTATGCATTTTACAAGATAGAAACAAATTTAAAAGCACTTTAATAGCTTAATTTAATTTCAATAGAAAAATACCCCAAACAGTAGGTTTTATATTTATATCAAAAAGTACACTCCATGATGAATCCAGCAAAATTTGGATCATCCCATTTGGACACACCTAGCACAAGATATGGATTTTTGAAGTTTGCATTTAAATCTATGAAAACAAATAAAGAAAACATTTAAAACTCTAACTGACAACTAGGCCCCACGGGTCAACGGGACCCACATGTCAGCGAGGTACAGTAGAGCGCTGACTTTGACCGGCGAAAACTCACCGACGGCGTGGTCTCCGACGACGGCGTAACCACCACTACACTCGTCTTGTTAAAGCCGCATAGAGGGGTACCCTTGGTTGACTCAGAGGCTCGCCGGAGCAAGCTCGATGGTGGCCATGGTGGCTCGGCAGCGATGCACGGTGGTGCACCGGCCATCTTCAGCCGCGAGAGACTCAGGCGAGCTCCGCTATAGTTTCGTTGTGACCTAGCGAGGCTAAAGGGTGAAGGTTAGGGTTAGTAGCAGCGCCGTAGGAGCACGGCAGCGTGCATGGCGGCACGAGCGCGGCGATGGTGATGTCACCGTTCTGACGAGACAGCAGTCCGTGATGGATCTCCATATTTAGTGATGGTGCTAGGGTTAATGGAGATGTGGAAACACACGCTAGAGGGGGACGATGGGACCTAGTCGGTGCCGGCCACGACGAGCTTGAGCTCGTGGCCCTGGCGGGCGAACGCGATGCGGTCGCACGTTCCAGCTCGGCGGTGGCAGTTAAATCAGCTATGTCATGAGCTACTATGACTTAAGACAATGATGGACTAGGGGAGAAAGAGGTAGGAGGAGCAGTGGATAAGGTGGGCCATGGCGAGCTCAGAGCTCGGCGGTGCTCCGTGGCCATGGCGGCGATGGTGACGTGAAATGCCACTTTACTTTGGCTCGAACAGTGACAGTGGTGGGTAAGGGAGGTAGAGGAGATGGTGGCAGAGCTATGAGCGTGATGGATCAGATAGAGGTGCAGTGAGGATGGTGAGCGCTACCGGTGGAGGCTTGACGGTGGCGTGCGGGTGCGGTGCCCGCCCTAGCGCAGCGAGTATGAGAGAGAGCAGAGCGAGAGCGAGACAGCGCAAGTGAGAGTGAGAGCAAGCGCTCGGCCTATTCTCCTCTTCAGCACAGTGATGTGGGACCAGGGACGGCGTACGACCACCACGTGGCATGTGTGCGCTAATGTTGGTCAGCCACAATGCGCACGGCATGCTGGTTCAAACCAGTCATCAGGCTGACTGATAAGTAATCTTCGTGCCATTGTTACTTCTAATCCATGCAGAATTAGCAAAAAGTCCCTTACTAAGATTTGTAGAGCTATAGGAGATCTATAACTTTACTTTAGAAAGTTTAGTCAAATTCCCAATGGTTTTCAAACTATAGTGCTGTAAAGTGGTATACATTGAAATTGTAAGTCATTAAAGACAGAAAATTTCACAAGTCCCTAAAACAGCATTTGATTGATTCTTGTGGGCCCTATTTGACCATGTTAGGTACTGAATTAGCTCATGACCCTTAAACAAGGTTTGTTCCACATAAGATAAGCTACAACTTTTATTAAGTGTGCACTGCCATGCAAACACTCTATGCTATAGTTCAACTTTGGTCAAAGTAGGATCATGAAAAATGACATTATGCGTAAACTAGGACATAGAAGCAAAATTGGCCCATGTCATGAATACAAACATTGTTCCATTTACCATCCTAGATATGTCTAAGGTGTTTTTGTGACCTCACAACCATTTCCCACATTGGTCACACATGTGATAAAGGGAAGGTGAATGAAATGAAACTTCACATGGTCATGCTCATAATGCTTGGATGATGCTTGTGCTCATGAAATGCAGGTGCCAAATGCATGCTTAACACTAGGGTGTTACAGCCCCTTCCCCCTTTATAGAAATCTTGCCCTAAGATTTGAAAGACCTACCATTTTTCGTAAAAAGCAGGATAGACCTCACGTAGATAGTCCTCTCATTCCCACGTGGCATCTTGTTCGCTGTGGTTATTCCACACCACTTTGTAGAACTTGACCTTGCTCCAGGTCACTCTTTCCATTTCTTCCAACACTTGGATGGGTTTTTCTTCATAAGTCAAATCTGATTGGAGCTTAATATTGGTAGGTTCAATGGCTTCACCAGGTTTGCGAAGGCACTTTTTAAGTTAAGAAACATGAAAGACATTGAATATGGCTCGCATCTCTAGAGGTAACTGGAGCTTGTAAGCTACCCTTCCACTTCACTCGATGATCTTGTGTGGACCTACATATCTAGGTGCTAGTTTCCTTTTCACACCAAACTATTGCACCTTTTTCATGGGTGATACTTTGAGGTATACGAAGTCACCTACCTCAAATTCGATAGGCCTTCTTCTCTTGTCAGCTTAGCTCTTTTGCCTGGACTGAGCGGCTTTCATATGCTGTTGGATAATACGTACTTGTTCTTTAGCTTTTGTGACAAAATCAATGCCATAGTATCTCCTTTCTCCGGGCTCAACCCAATTCAAAGGAGTTCTACATTTTCGACCGTACAAGCCCTCAAAAGGAGCCATATTGATGCTTGCTTGATAACTGTTGTTGTAGGAAAACTCGGCTAAAGGTAGCCATTTTTCCCATGAACCATTGGAAGAGATCACACATGCTCTCAACATATCTTCTAAGATTTGATTTACTCGCTCAGTCTGCCTAGAGGTCTGAGGGTGATATGCTGAGCTTCAAACTAGGTTCATACCCAACTGCTTGTGCAAGTGCTCCCAAAACCAAGCAGTGAATTGCGATCCTCTATCTGACATAATGGTTCTTGGTATCCCATGTAGACTCACTATATGCATGATATACAATGCTGCATTTTCTTGAGGTCGGTAGCGGGTGCTAACCAGAATAAAATGCATAGACTTTGTCAATCGGTCCACAATTACCCATATCGAGTCAAAGCCTTTTTGAGTGGGTGGGAGTCCAACAATAAAACCCATGCTGATCTCCAACCACTTCCATCCTGGAACAAATAAAGGTTGGAGCAATCCAGCAGGTTTCAGATGATCTTCCTTGACCCTATGACAAGTATCACACCTAGAAACATAGGCGGCGATTTCCTTCTTCATCTTTGTCCACCAAGAATGGGTTTTCAAATCTTGATACATCTTATTACTACCCAGATGGATAGACAACTTCGATGAATGAGCTTCATCTAGGATTTGATTTCTAAGTTCATGGTCCTTTGATACCACTAGTCGGTTCTTGAACCATAGCACACCTATTTTATCCACCCTAAAATGCTTGGTTTCCTGCTCCTTCATCTTTCTCTTTATGTGAAACACACCTACATCTATCTTCTGTAGTTCTATGATTTTGCTCTCAAGTGAACAATTGATAGTGATGTTGTGTAGCACAATAGGATGCAATAGATTAAACCCATCTTCCAACAAGGCTTCTAAGGCATTACAATGAGATTTCTGACTTAGTGCATCTGCTACAACATTGGCTTTTCCTGGATGATAGTGCACTTCCAAATTATAGTCCTTGATCAGCTCTAACCACCTTCACTGCCTCATGTTCAATTCAGGTTGAATGAAGATGTATTTGAGACTTTTGTGATCAGGGTATATGTGGCATACATTTTCCAACAAGTATTTTCCAACAAGTAATGTCTCCATATCTTCAATGCATGAACGACTGCTGCAATCTCTAAATCATGTGTGGGATAGTTGACTTCATGCTTTCTCAATTGTTGAGAAGCATAGGCAATAACTCGACCTTCTTGCATGAGCACACACCCCAAACCTGTACCGGATGCATCATAGAACACATCAAAAGGCTTTTCAATGTTGGGTTATGCTAGAATAGGAGCAGTGGTTAGCAAGGTTCACAGAGTGTGAAAAGCAGCCTCACACTCTGGAGTCCAATTAAAATTTTCATCCTTCTGAAGTAATCTGGTCATGGGCTTAGCTATTTTGGAAAAGTCTAGAATGAAACAACGATAATAGCCTGCTAGCCCTAGAAAACTTCAAACTTCATGAACTGAAGTCGGGGCCATCCAATCCATGACCTCTTGTACTTTAGATGGGTCTACAGAGATTCCATGTTCATATAATATATGACCCAAGAAAGGTACCTTCTTCAACCAGAATTCACACTTGCTAAACTTTGCATACAATTTATGCTCTTTCAGCCTAGACAAGACAACTCCTAGATGCTCTACATGATCTATTTCATTCTCAGAGTAAATCAAGATATCATCAATAAACACAACCACGAACTTATCAAGCTCGGGCATGAACACCGAATTCATTAGGTACATGAAATAGGCAGGAGCATTTGTCAGTCCAAAAGACATGACCAAATACTCATACAAGCCGTATCTAGTGGAGAAAGTTGTCTTAGGTATATCCTCTGGCCTAAGCTTAATCTGGTGGTAGCCTGATCTCAAATCAATCTTAAAGAATTCCTTTGCTCTTGCCAATTGATCAAACAAAATATCAATACAAGGCAAAGGGTACTTGTTCTTAATAGTTATGTCATTAAGTGGCCTATAGTCCACACACATCCATAATGATTTGTCCTTTTTCTTCACAAATAAAGCTAGACAACCTCAGGGAGATGAACTAGGTCAAATGAGACATTTGTCCAAAAGTTCTTGTAGCTGAATTTTATGTTTTGCAAACTCATTGGGTGGCATCCTATAGGGTCTTCTTGAGATAGGTGCTGTACCTGGCACTAACTCAATCTTAAACTCCACATCCCTATCTAATGGCAAACCAGGCAATTTGTCTAGGAATACATCAGGGAACTCACAAACTACTAGAATATCATAGAGAGTAGTGGTTTGGATGGCACATGACAAGTTTTCAAGATCAAAGCTTCTGGGAAGTGGTACTAGAAAAGCATTACCCCCCCCCTTGGGTTCCCTCATCATAATTGTTCTAGTGGACGTGTCAATGAGAACTCCATGACCACTCATCCAACTCATGCCCAAAATCATATCTATGGCTAACCCAGGCAATACTATGAGATCCACAGTATATTCCCTCTCTTGTATAGAGATAAGCACATCTTTAAGTATTTGGTTTGTAGAGATAGTAGCTCCAGCTAAACTTATACTATAACCACCCTTGTCTACCTCAATTATCATCTGATCATGCTTAGATGCAAATGTTTGACTCATAAATGAATGAGAAGCTCAAGAATCAAATGAAACAATTGTGGGGTGCTTGTTTACAAGAAACATACCAGCAGTCATGACTTCCCCTATGGGAATCTCCTCTACGGCTGTATAGTGCACGTATCCAGGACGTGCCTTTGGATTAGCTTGCTTTTAGTTGCCTTGATTATGATTTGCACCCTTCTTATATGGGCATTCCCTAGCCCAATGGCCGGTTTGGTTGTAATTAAAGCATGGCAGATTGCTTTTTGGCCCTATGGAGCTTCCCTGGTCTGGTTTACCCTTGGGTATGGCAATAGTGAAGGCTCTACGAAACACCTGCTAAAGAAGACTGGCCTGGACTTTCTGCTGAGGAGGCCTGAATTTAGGTGCGGGGGATGAAATTGTGGCCTAGCTACCACTAGAGCCCTGGAGTGAGAGGAACCTGAGGCACCTGCCTCAACTGCCCACTTGCGGTGTTTTGCTACCGGATGTAGGTTGTTCTGTTTTTTTGGTGTCAGGGCATCACTGACAAGTCATTGTATGTAGCACATTTGGAGTTGGCCATTGTTTTCATCAACTTGGTGCTAAGGCCTCTCTTAAAACTTTCAATCTTCTTTGCTTCTATATCAACAAATTCTGGGGAATAGCAGGAGATGTTATTGAATCCATGCATACACTCTATAAGAGTCTCGGTCCCTTGGGTGAGATTCAAGAACTCAGTTGCCTTCATGCGCATTAGCCCTGGGGGAATATGATGCCCCCTAAATGCTGCCTTGAATTGATCCCAGGTGACATTTGCACTTGCAGGTAGGGAAGATAGATAATGGGTCCACTAGATTCCTGCAAGCCCCTGCAACTGATGGGATGCGTACTGTGCCTTCATGGGTTCAGTGACTCTCAGCAAGCGAAACTTTTACTCAATGGTATTCAACCACTCATCTGCTTTGATCGGTTCTTCTGCATCTTTGAAGACCAGAGGCTTAGTGTCCTGAAAATCCTTGAAGGAGCTATACTGGTTTGGTTCAGGCCCTTGGTTTTGCTGGCGGGCGCGAGCAGTATTCTGCGCAATGAGGCGCATTGTTTCTTCCATCACTCTTTGATTCCCCAAGAACTGCGTGAAAACTTTGTTCACGGAGGTGGAGGTGGTGGTTGTAGGTCACCATCATTGCCACCATATTGGCTGGTGTTGGCCCCAATGCGTGTGCAAGGCATCTACAAAATTGCAATAATAAGTTGTTATTCGATGATGTCAAAAGATTGCAGAAGAATTTTATAATCATGCCAAACTTATATTACTGGAGAGAATCTTAAATTCATACAATAAAATAGAGGCACAATAATTCATTCTCAGAACATAACATCACCAAATTGATCACTTATCATACTCGCAACGCGTTAACATGCATGTCACATTTCACCAACAAAATGAAACTGGGATTTAATTAAAATTCCAACCATCATGGACCAACATGCAAGGTTCCAATGTTACATTAACGATACATCTAGAGATCAAAACTTAAATCACATGTCCATTACATAAAAGATCGAAAAAGATAAGGAGCTAGCGCATCTAGCTAAGCACTATAGCTGAGTTATGCCTCATAGTGGACACTGTCAACACCGGAGATAGCATTTGCCTCGTCATTGTCCATAGGCACAAGTTGTTCTTCCTCTTCCTCTTCCCAGTCGTCATCTTCCATGAACATTTTTGGATCTTCCTCTTCTTCTTCCATGGCTACTGGGGAGGAATAGGATTAATGACATTGTTGAGGCATTGAACATCATGCTGAAGCTCCTCAACTGTGTTCTGGTGCTCTTGAATCTAACGTCGGTACTCTGCCTCCCTCCGACGATAGTCATTCTCCATCCGCCCAGCTAGAACCATAGTCCTAGTCCTAGCCTCCTCTCTAGCCTCTGCAAGATGGTAGGCCTCATCCTCTGCTAGATGGCTTGCACCCTCTGAGCATGAGCGGCTCATGTCTCTGCCTGCGCTGCGTTCCTATCTGCAACAGCATTCTCCATCTGAGTCTAGAGGGCTCCCAACGCTGTATGAGCATCAGCAGTGTCCTAAAGAGCCTCCCTAGCTGTCTTGTGCTTACGCACATGCTTCTTCAGCCTTCGCTATACTTCCCAAGCTTCCATGAGCTTGTTCACACAGATGTTATAAGACTCTTGCTAGAAATAGCGGGTGTCCTCTCGGGCATTAAACATCTACATGACAGCGAACATAGCAATCATAGAAGGACTCGAGCTCTATGCCCGCTCATCATGGTCCTGCACCATTGAAACACGGTCATGCTGCCTCCAAACTATCATAGCTAGATCCACCTGAGGAATAGATCCCGCTGCACTATTGGTGAGTGAATCACCATGCTGCTGACAATGTGTGCTCAAGATCTCAAAGGCTGCCACTTGAGCGCCTTCCTAAGGGGTTCTTCCCTCAGACTCTGCTTTCCAGCCCTGGTACTACAGTGCCCGTGTACAAGCTAGGATGGACACTTGCACCTCATACCATGGTTCCTCCTGCAGATGCCTCTGTGTCCAAAAGTATTGGGGCGGCTCTGTGTACCCCACAAAATACAACACTCTCTAGACCAAGGTAGGTGTGCCAAAGATACCCAAGAACGCCTCATTACCTTTCGGTGGGTAATAGGCTGCCATCTGTAGCAAAAATGGTGCAACTCTCATGAGAACAACATTATAATAGAAAAGAGTTACTTAACCGAATAAGAAACTTATAAGGGGAGGAACAATGCAAGTATGTAATGAATGATTTATCATGATGCATGCACGTTCCAAACGTCCTCACAAACTTAGGAAAATTGAAACTTCTAGCGACATACACGGTGGCATACATATGTTCTCTCATATATAAACGTAACTAGTCGGGCTACACATTTCGTTGTTAGTGTACCTGCACAAGAATTTCATTTCAGCCTAGCCCCACAATTGTACATGCAGAAATGAAAAATCTGGGCACTAGGTTGCAAGCTAAATACTTCCATATATATATACCCATATATATATACACTTCTGTATCAAAGCTACCCGGAAGTAAATACGTCCCATACACACCTATAAATATGCATATATAGTCGTATCAAAGCTAACCCACAATTAAATACCTTAGTATATATATATGAGACATATATATACTTCAGTATCAAAGCTATCTCTCCCCTTGGACCGCACGCTCACAACTTGCGGTCATGCCTCTCATCATCTTACCTTGGGCGTAGAGGCATTTGATCCATACATTACCACTCAAGTGAATGGCATCCATACAATAGCATGCCGTATGGATGACGAAAATAAAAACCCTAATGTTTGTACTTATTTAGCCACTGAAATCCTTAACTGGGCATAAGGGAAATGATCCCTAGCACACCTTAGATTCAAATTTCAGATTTGAACACCTATATATATATATATAGCTATAAGTTGCTAAAAACTGGTTTTTGTAAAACAAAGACTTTTGTTTTAAATACGCATATGGCAATAATGTTGAATCTTGCTCTGATACCAGCTATAACAGAACTGTCCAATTTATAAGAGCACAAGTACAATGGCAGCCCATAAGTGGTCGCACTATCATACTTATGCCCATATAAACCCGGTAGTCCATTGAGTACCACGAATGGTCTCGATTCATCGCCAACATACAACCAAGATCGTACATGATTCAACATACATACCACGTGTTACAAAGAGTTTATAAATACATTACCATACATCAAAGTACGATTAAAGTAATTACCACCCAAGTTCCAAATAAAGTAATAATAGTGGACACAAAGTAGTTTTAAAACTAACATCTCAAACCATTGTTTAATACAAGCCAGTTCGTTGTCACCACCCACAAAAGCATCATAGATAAGATATATAAGTAGAAGCGCCTTTCCTGGGGCCTACTCCTCGTCCACAGCGGGACAGAAGCAATTCTTACAATAGCCATGAAAGATTGTGTTATCTGCAACAAGTGGGAAATAAACCCTGAGTACAAGAATGCACTTAGCTAGACTTACCCGTCATAAACCAAAAATAAAGTGACTCCAAGGATCATGTAAGGCTTTATAAGTGGAGCTAGCTTGACACCATTTTGCATAAAAAGCCAATAATTCAGCTATACATTTTATAATTTGGTCATCAAGTTAATTATAGCTATTCATCTTTGGATTAGCAACTAACCTGTGCCAAACATGTGATATATCATTTAGTAGCATAACAATAGTAACCACAGCCGGTGTAAGATTTTCATATTCATTAGAACCACCATATTCCATAATCCAATTACTATAATGAAGGGGCTCCGTCAAGTTTCTCACTATCCGGGAGAGACGGCGATTCGAATCAGTTGCAACCAGTTGGGCAGTATTCCTTAGGTCACCTTCGGTACAACTCAGGTCCAATTCGCGAGTTTGATCAGCGCTGCACAATCAAGGACACTACCGGATGCTAGGTCGATTAGGACTCTAACCTGCCCTTGGTCTCACACCGGCTCCCCGCACATCCTTATTACCTCCGCTATGCGCACTCTAATAGAACAAGGCCTGGCCTGAGTTGAGCTACTTGGCTTCGCGGTTGGAACGAGTTATTCGGCCTGGTAAGTGAGAGGCATGCGTTCAAAATGACAAGAGGGCCTCCAACGATGTGGTCCTTAATTAGCATAGACCGAATCACATGAGTCAACCTACACATAGACTCCATCCAGCCTCCAGTTACATTACCCCATGGTTCTATTCCACGATAGCAAATATAGCCAACCGTGCTCCGGTATCCACCTATATCTCGCAGGTGACTGGAAATCATCCAACTTCTACCGGTCTAAGCATTGCTAAGCATATATTCGATCCTAGACCTATACAGGGTTAAAGATATATATATATCTAGACAAGGTAGTTCTATGCATCAAGTGTTTCCAAATCAATTCTTACAACCCAATGCATCAAACATAAAGGACTCAAGTGATATTTTGTAAAACATAGGAGGCTTAAAATGCTCTGGGGCTTGCCTTTTAGGAAAGAAGTGGGTCAGTGGTCAGGGCACTCCTGAAGTTCCTTAGTAGCTAGCTCCTCGCCTTCGAGAGCTACTGGTTGTGGTGTCTCCTGATTCTCATCCGCCTCTTCTTCAAATTCCAGTAAGGTTACTCCTTTGGGCAATCCTATATGTTTGAGCATGAAATAAGATATCATGGATGCATAGATAATGACATGGATGATATGATGTGATAAAATGCATGCTCATAAGTGTCCTTAATAGTAATGTTTTAAAGTGATAACAAGATAAATTTTCTTTTACTGAGTAGGTGCATATCTCCTCTCTAGTAATTAAACAAATTTCTATTTAAGCAATTTCTAGATTACAAAATAGCAGCCACTTGTTTTGACTATAACTGGAGTTTTACATATCCAAAATAATATGATCTTAGACTTTTTGGAAAGCTTATAAAATTTTCTACAACTTTCTTATAATCATGTTAAGATGAGTCGGTAGCTATCTAGGTTAAACAATTCAATCTTTCAGATCTGTCCAGAGGACAAGCAAATCTGACAGTAGAATTTGAAAAGCTATAATTTTGAAACCATTAGGCCTATGACCATGAAATTTTTGGACAAGCTAGAGGACTAAGTTATATACAACGTTGTTATTGACAATTTTCGCATAAAAGAACATTATCATCATGAATTTGTCACCACAACAGAAACTACTCATGCAGCCATCTAGTTGAATTATAAAGCAATAATTAACTAGCTGCCTATAACCAATTAATTCCAAGCACAACTACTAATATCAATAGATCATATGCATCACAAGCACCATATAAAACATCATGGTTAAGCCCAAATAATTTACTTATGTGCATTTATTAATTTCCTTATATAATAGGGTGATTTAGAGGATAATTATTTCCATTGATCAAGAAATTTGGAGAAAATTACAGTAGGTTACATATGACCCCAATAATCTACTATACAAATTTCATGCCATTTGGGTAAGTATAACAACCTCTACAAAAATGAAAAGTTGAATAGGTTTATTTTAGCAAAAATAGTTTAGCCTAGTGAAAAGTGTCAAACAACAGATTTCATATTTTCCTTACTTTCATCCTAGCATAAGAACACTATGTAGAAATTTGCATGATCATAAGTTATGTATTTTTACCCCAATTAATTTCACCATAAACTAGCATTTAATTAATGTGAAATAGAAAGACCATATTCCAAATATGCCCACTATAGGTTTAGTATTTTTCCTACCTAGAGCATACCAACACAAGACCCACAAAATTGGAATCACAATTTTAGCACTTCCCTAACTCATGTTATGCATTTTACAAGATAGAAACAAATTAAAAAGCACTTTACTAGCTTAATTTAATTCCCCAGACAAATACCCCAAACAGTAGGTTTCATACTTTATAAAATAGTACACTTCATGATGAATCTAGCAAAATTTGGATCACCCTATTTGGACACTCCTAGTACAAGATATGGATTTTTGAAGTTTTCATTTAAATCTCTGAAAACAAATAAAGAAAACATTTAAAACTCGGACTGGCCGCTGGGCCTTGTGGATCAATGGGACCCACACGTGAGCGAGGCAGGGCAGAGCATCGGCTTTGACCGGCGAGAACTCGCCGACGACGAGGTCTCTGGTGATGCCATCACCACCACTACACTAGTCTCGTTAAGCCGCATCGAGGGGTACCCTCGGTTGACTTAGAGGCTTGCCGGAGCAAGATCGACGGTGGCCATGGTGGCTCAGTGGTGATGCACGGCGGCGCACCGACCATCTCCGGCCACAAGAGACTCAAACGAGCTCTGCTACAGCTTCACAGTGACCTAGCGAGGCTATAGGGTGAAGGTTAGGGTTAGTAGCGGCGCCAGAGGAGCACGACAGCGTGCTAGGCAGCACGGCGGTGCGAGCGCGGTGACAGTGAGGTCACCGTTCCAATGAGATGGCAGTCCATGATGGATCTCCATCTTTGGTGATGGTGCTAGGGTTAATGGAGATGCAGAAACATGCGCTAGAGGAGGACGACGAGACCTAGTCGGTGCCGGCCACGGCGAGCTTGAGCTCACGGCCCTAACAGGCGCGCGCGGTGCGGTCGCGCGTTCCCGTGCGGCGGTGGCGGTAGCGGTTAAACCAGCTACGACGTGAGCTACTTTGAATTAAGATGATGATGGACTATGGGAGAAAGAGGTAGGAGGAGCGGTGGATAAGGCTAGCCACAGCGAGCTCGGAGCTCGGCAGCGCTCCATGGCCATGGCGGCGATGACGACGTGAAATGCTGCTTTACCTTGGCTCGAACAGTGGAAGTGGCAGGTTAGGGAGATAGAGGAGATGATGACAGAGCTGTGAGCATGATGGATCAGATAGAGGTGTAGTGAGGATGCGGAGCGCTGCCGGCAGAGGCTCGACAATGGCGTGCGGGTGCGGTCCCCGCTCTAGCGCGACGAGTACGAGAGAGAGCAGAGTGAGAGCGAGAGAGCGCAAGTCAGAGTGGAGAGTGAGCGCTCGGCCTCTTCTCCTCTTTAGCACGGTGAAGCAGGGCTAGCGAGGGCATACAGCCACCACACAGTGCGTGCACTGACGTTGATCGGCCACGACGCATGTGGCATGCCGATTCAAACCGGTCATCAGGCCGACTAATAAGTAATCTTTGTGCCATTGTTACTCCTAATCATGCAGAATTAGCAAAAACTCCCTTACTAAGATTTGTAGAGCTATAGGAGATCTACAACTTTACTTTAGAAAGTTTAGTCAAATTCCTAATGGTTTTTAAACTACAGCGCTCTAAAGTGGTATACTTTGAAACTGTAAGTCATTAAAGACAGAAAATTTCACAACTCCCTAAAACAACATTTGATTGATTCTTGTGGGCTCTATTTGACCATGTTAGGCACTGAATTAGCTCATGACCCTTATACAAAGTTTGTTCCACATAAGATAAGCTACAAATTTTATTATGGGTGGACAGCCATGCAAATACTCTATGCTATAGTTCCACTTTGGTCAAAGTAGGATCCTAAAAAATGACGTTATGAATAAACTAGGACTTAGAAGCAAAATTGGACCATGTCATGAATACAAACATTGTTCCATTTACCATCCTAGATTTGTCTAAGGTGTTTTTGTGACCTCACAACCATTTCTCACATTGGTCACACATGATCACAAGCATATGTAAGTATATAAGCAACATCACATGTGATAAAGAGAAGGTTAATGAAATGAAACTTCACATGCTCATGCTCATGAATGCTTGGATGACGCTTGTGCTCATGAGATGCAAGTGCCAAATGCATGCTTAACACTAGGGTGTTATGCTCACCACCATCGAGGAGAACTAGCAGGAGATCCAGAACACCCTTCACCAACATTCCCAATGGCAAGAGGAAGAAGGACAACGCCTCGTCGCTATCCAGCAACAACAGCAATAGGAGAATGCCAACTAGAACTACTTGTTTGGCCATCTCCACATTGACCACCCATCTCGATGAAGGACCATAGCAACACCTAGCTTGGGGGAGGAACCCCCATTTACCTAAGGTAAGTTTTCTTTCTAGTATTTTATTATTTCCCTTAGTTTATTTAATTTTCAAATTTGTATTAGTTAAAAAAATGCAAAACCAAGAAAATAAAATAAAAATTTGCCTTTGTCTTATATATATTACTATGGTATGATCTAAAAAATGATGGAAACCAAATAAAAAGAGTGTGTATATAGTTTGCTTAAGGTGTGCTTTAGTTTGTTTTTAAGAGTCAATAAATAAATAGAACTTGAAGATGATCTCACATGATGGAAATAATGAATAGTTGCTCTATTATAATTCCTTTCAAGTACCTAGTTTTCAGCCTTGAATTCTCCTGAGTTTTGGACAAGATTGATTTGACATAAGAATTTATTCTGAACTTGAAACTTGTGGGTAGCATATGCTTGATCTAAGTCTAGGTAATTGATCGATATGATATGAGAAGGTCTGAGCTGTTATTTATCTTGTTCTAAGTGACATCTAAATTATGGAGATTTCTTTCGAAAAACATAAAAAAATCACATGAAGAGATCCTATATGACAGAGCTTGAATTCCTACCAGAGCCAAACATGTTTATCTAGGCTAGGAAAGCTTTCACTTATATGCTACTTGTTTTGCATTGAGTTTAGTCAAGCTTTGTTGATACCTTATGAGAGATTTGTCATACTCTTAAAATCAAGATCACGTACACACCACCTACATATGCGCTACCCCTACACTGGGGGTAGGCACAAAAACATGCATTCCATCTAGATCCACCAAAAAATGTTTTACTCCTGCACTGGGAGAAAACACCAAAAATATGCTTCATAGGTTTTCCACCAAATAAATGCTCTGAGTTCTTGTTGCTATCTCTCCAAAAGTTTATTGTAGAAAAGAGGCATGGGCTATGCAAAAGTTATTCATAAAAAAAGAGAAGAAGAAAGAAGAATTGAAAAAAAATGGACAAGTGTCTGAAGTATTAAAACAATGGGTAGTTAGATGCCCGTCTGAAAAAAAATGAGATGAATAAGATAGCCCATGTTTTCTTGCAATTGTTTCCAAGTTTAAAATGAGAGATATGTTTTCAAGGAGCATAGTAGAATCAGGCTAGCCAACATATATATCACCATATTCCATACACATGCACATCTTGATTTGATTGTATGATTTAACTATCTTTAGATCCGAGGTTTGACTTTACAATATATGTATTGCAAGTATGCTCTCTTCATGCAATTACCACTCCTATGAGCTCCACATAAGCATTAGTTATAGGACAAGAAAAAGGCATAACATCATTCGTTGCCTTGGTGAGGATCCACAAATACCACATATATGAGAGACTTGAGAGTGTCAAACAAAGGAATCTCTAAGTTTTTATTTTGAAAACTTATAAAACTCTGGAATAATGGTTGGACAAAAGAACCTGAGACAAACTGCTTGACTTGATCATTCTGTTTTCAATTGCTCAAGAACCAAGTGAAAGCTAGAAAGCCCCATGGTTGAAGGTAATATGGGTAAGTTTGAAAGTCAGATCGATTCTGGAGGAGAATTCTTGTTTGAACACATGTGTACTTTTGAGGAGTTGCAAAAATTCTAAACTCCTAATCCATTGCTAAGTTTGGCATTGCTCAGGGATGAGCAAAGGTTAAGCTTGGGGGAGTTTGTTGACGGTAGTTACCATCCATCATAAACCATCAACATAACATGAATAAATGCATAAACAGGATCACCAACGTAGACTTATGGGTTTTAACTGACAATTTCCATGAGTTTTGGTGAATCTGTGCTTTTAGCAGGATTATTTTAGAAAACCATCAAGGCAGATCAAATCATCAAATAAAATCACGCTTATCCACGGTGAAACGGACACCAGAAGGTTCTAGAAGACTCGAGAGGACTCTACACCAAAGCGGGGGCCAAGCCATTGTAAGTGGGGCCAGCCGGCCCCACCTAGAGGCCGCCCAGCCCCTGGGGGACCCACCTATCAGCCTCCTTCGTACGTTGGTTCCCCACCGCCTCCACATATGAGTCACACAGGTGATCTGTGATGAAACCCTATGCTCTTCTATGATGTTTTTTGTGATGATGCCTGATTTCATCATAGATAGGGAGGATTGAAGGATCGTCACCAATGATCTGAGACAAAACAGAAAAATTCATCATAAAAAGCGATCTTCTATGACGGTTTTGGCATCGTCATTAAGATTTTTGTTATAGAAGTGGATATTTCTAGTAGTGTGTACAGTCGGATTCAACAACAAGCCATAGAGCCTTCCAAGGCCATAATTCGTGATGTAAATCTCTCCATGATAGTGCAAAGCAGTGTGCTCGACTCATCAAAGGATTCAAGCGACGCTTGAAGCCGTCTTGTAATGTGCTACACCCGACTTTATGTACCCTATCTCTCATTGTCTTTAGTATTTGATGTTGGCTAAGCTTTGGACCAACTACCTGGGGATTATTTGATCAAAATAAGACAACTTGATCGAGTCCACTCAAGGTCTTGTTAAGTCACATATGCCATTTCAAGGCCTATGAGACATTGCTCGATTGAGAAGAAAGTATGAGTGGGCAGCGCATGTAGTTATCATAGTAGCCCCTAAGCACATTGATAGGTTAGTACAACATATGAATGTGCTGATGAAGAGTGTGCATGGTGACTGCAAAGGTTAGCCCCCAAGTGACCCAGAGAGGTTCTTCATAAGGTACTCGAGAGACCATGATTTATTCATGTAACAAATAAATGTTATTTGCAAGATTGAAATGATAACTAAAATTTAGAAGATAAACTGTTGACATAACTGTGGGTCGTTGGCTGCCACTTCAAAATTTGATGATGATGGGCGCGGGGGTTAGTGCTAGGGCCGGGGTTGAGGATGACGGGTCGAGGATGGCGACGGGCCGTTGTTCCGGAGTCACCAATAGGAGCTTCTTCCCTAGTGCTGAGCAGGGGAGACTAGGAGCCCCCAAGTCTAGGTTGTTGGCCTTCGCGTACTCGACGGTGTCCCTTTCGCATTGATAGGCGTTCTAGAAGTTTCCCAACACGTAATCATGCCGCGCGGTCCAGGCATCTTCTGCTTGAGGTAGGCATAGTTTGGGACTGCTATGAACTTGCCATAGCACAGCCTCCCAAATATGGCATTGTATGGTCCCTGGAAGTCAACAACTTCAAAGGAGAGTATCTCCCTTCGGTAGTGTACCGCGTCACCGAATGTCATAGAGAGGTCTATCGTGCCTAGGGGCATGACGTGGCACCCAGGAACGATGCCGTGGAAAGGAGACTACGATGCATGCAGCTTCCTTATGTCCACGGTTAGCTTGTCGAAGGCATCCTTGTAAAGGATGTTGACACCGCTACCTCCATCCATTAGAATTTTCGTGACCCTCACATTCTCGATGACTGCAGTCACCACCAGAGGGAATCAGCCCACCTCAACCTCCTGATCTGGATGATCAGTTCGATCATAGGTAATCGGCAGCTCGGACTAGCGTAGATATAGCAGGGCGGCCGCTGTGGTAGCGTAGATCTGTCTGTGGGTTAGCTTCTGCAGCTATCGATCTTGATATGCTTGGGGACCACCGAAGATGAGCATGGAGCTTCTGGCAGCTGCATCGATGTCATGGTCATCATCACAATCTCCTGAGTACCCATCTTGCTCTATCCTCTTTTGGGCTTCTAGAGCAACACACTGATGATAGGTGATGCAATCTTTAGCGAGGTGGGTCACAACGAAGCCATGATTCTGACATGGACTATTCATGTTTTGCTCGAACATGTCCCGGTAGGCCTGCTTCTTGCGAGCATTTGGAACCATCCTCGAGATAGTATATCCGAGTTTGATCGGTGGCTGAACCTGTTTCCAGGGGTCTGTCGAGCGCTGCGCGAGGCCATGAGTATCATGTTCCTATTTCCGCACATTGATCAACAGGCGAGCGTCTTGTCCGTTCCTTGGTCGACCGTAGATTGGGTTGGGGAGACATTGCCATCGGTCACGTGGTGCAGGCTCATGACGCATCTTAGGAGTCTCCCGATTGGGTCATGGCTTCCGAGTCATTAGGAGCGTCGTCTGCTCGACTCTAGCAGCCAACTGAAGCAACCTAATGATCCTGTAGGGGTGGTCAGCCAGGTTTTGGCCACCCATTGGGTGGGTGTTCGTGAGCCGGATCTGTTGAGTAGTATCAAGAGACTTGCCGAGTTGTTGTTGGAGGTGGTTGTTTTCTACTTCGAGATCATCATTCTGGCGAAGAAGGCAGAGTTGTGCTTCTTTGCTAGTCTCATAAGTAGCATCAGGGATGGTAACATCTCCCGACGGAGGGGTAGGACTGCCGAGCTCGAGCTTCTCGAGTTCCTCCCGAGGTGGCTTGGGGTCTTGTACATTCATGTATCACTCGGGCTGCTCCGTGGGCTCGGTACGTTCCTCTTTGGGTGGTTCCTCTTCTAATTTAGGGTTTTCAAGGAGGAACTGGTCATACTCGTACTGATCAAAATCGAAGATGAGCACTTCGTCCTCTATGTGTTCCCAACCTTCTGATCTATCGGCAATATCTTCGTCATCGTTGGCGACCATCCTGAAGAAACTGCGTAACCAGATTGCCAAAGTGTTCAGATGAGTTGGAACCATAGATGGGGCGTTCCTCGGTGCGAGGCTTCATGTGTTCTGCTAGGGCTTACCTTGAGTAGGTTGCTACCGCTTTCCTTAGACCGATCGAGAAACCAGGAAGGAAGTGATCAGGTGGCGATTATAGATCCAATCGGGGAGTCTAGTTTGGATCAAACCAGAGTAAGAGGGCGGCCTCGAGATCACTCTCTTAGCTAAACTCGATGAAGACATCGTGTCCATAGCGGTTCAGGTGTTGGGCAAGAGCATAGGGCCAACATCCACAGCTTCCTCCAACCCAGCAAAGAATGCACAGATCAGGGGAGGCTACTCCTTCTCCTCTACAGGTGGTTTGGGTTCTTGCGGATGCAAGTTCCCAAACCGATCGGTGATGAAGTCCAGGCACGCTAAACCCTACTCTAGTGGTGCGGCTGCTCCTAGCGTGGTAGATTGGAATGGCGGATGCTATCGTGGTGGATGTGACGATCGCGGAGTCCTTACCCCTCTTTATATAGGTAGAGGGGTAGGGTTATAGCGAGGGTGATTGGCACTATAGATTGGATTCCTAGTTTGTTACAACAGATCAATTCTATCCTACCATGGCTACGATGGCGACAGATATCTTCAATACATCGTGATCTCCAAGTTGGTAGCTACGCCTAGTCCTCATGGGCTTCCGGCTCGGTCCTCCTCGATGGGATAGATCAATGGTCGATGAGGGTACCTTGGGCTCATATATCTTACAATGAGTTAAGGACCGCCAAAAGATCTCTCATCGTACCTTAGCGCCTGACTTGTCTGCTCCTATCTCGCCGATCGACTCTTAGGTTTTGGTGCTTGATGCCAAAGGAAGAGAGGGAGCGAGTATGTTAGACTTAGGGGGAGCGTGTGAGATGGACTCGTTCTTTTGTGTGCTAGTTCATCCATATCATTTTTACTTTCATGCATTGTGATATATGTGTTATATGTGTGATTGAGAGACTTATGTGACATGTGTGCTCTCTACTTTGATATATATATACATATGTCATGTCACTTGTTGATGCTCATTTGCTTGGCCTCCATATTCTACTCTGATTCAATTGAGCTTTATGTTTCATACTTGTGATCATTTCATATCTTTTGAGTACATGGTGTTGGCTTGGTTCGTATAAGTATTCCAAACCCCGTTGTTCTCACTGTCAATTGCTTGTATGAACCAAGCATGTTGAAAACCTCACCCATCTCTTATACACATACTCAAGGTTATGTTGTCATCAATCACCAAAAAGGGGGAGATTGAAAGCATCTAGGCCCATAGTGGGTTTTGGTGATTAATGACGACATAAGATTATTATGACTAACGTGTGTTTTTAGAGGCAATTTAAGTTAGGTCACGATAATGGATTCTTTGGGCAATCAATGGTTTTCATGTCCCTACCGATGGAAATCATTTTGGTTTCCAAAGGATGGACGATAAGGTTAAGGACGGACTAGTTCTAAGTGTCATTTAGCGTTGGAGTGACACTTAGAGTAGTTTAGGACTTTGTTTTTCCTTTGGCCATACTATTAAGGGGATATGAACCAGTAGCTTGACCTAGGTGAGTCTAATGTGTTAGGTATGGTGCACACTTGTCAAACTTAGCACTAGGTAGCTCAGGGTCAGCCCAAAGATCAATAGAAGTCAACTTCATTCACATAGTTTTTCGAATTGGAAGTGTTTTGAAGTTTGAATGACTGACCGAACGCTGAAGGAGCTAGGACCAGATGCTGAGGCATCGGGTTTGATCAATAGCACCGAGCACAGCAGTGGCTTGAGCATCCACAAGACGCTGGCTCGGGGATAGGATCAGACTCAATGATGTTACTATTGCAAGTGAGGCACAAAAGCTTAGGCAAAGATCGGACGCTAAAGGTCACATGACCGGATGCTGGAGCGTGTGAGTCCGGTCATGTCCAGAAAGGGTCCACAGACATTTTTTTTCTATGACCGGACTCGTCAGTGGGCTATGACTAGAATCTGCCTAAGTTTGGTCACAGTAGCCATTGGCTGATGCAATGTAGCCGTTGGCTACTAACCGGACACGTCCGGTCATTTCAACAGGCGCGTCCGGTCACTCCGCAATGTGTTGAGTTGGACCCCAACGGGTATGTTTTGAAGTGGGGTTATAAATACTTCTCCTACTCATCCAATTTAGCTCTCTTGCCCATTTGTTCAGCTGAGGAAAAACTTTGGAGTGTAAGGGAGAGCAACAGCCTAGTGGGGTGATTAGGAATTGATAATCCAAGATTATGGACCTCATTAGTGCATAGGGAGTAGCAAGTGTGCATCCACCTTTCTCATTAGGCTAGTCTTGGTCAAGCGAGAGTTTGTGCTTGTTACTCTTGGTGATCGCCATCACCTAGATGGCTCGGTGGTGACTGGAATCTCGGTGATCATTCGGCGGAGCTTGTGGATGATTCAAGTCATGGTGTGAGAGGTTGTGGGCGATTCACCATGATAGAGTGTCAAAGAATCAGCCCATAGAGAACACTTGATCCGTGCACAAATCAAGGGGGAACTACACCCTTGAGCGGGTGCTCCAATGAGGACTAGTTGGGAGTGGCGACTCTCTGATACCTCAGAAAAACATTGTCGTGTTCCTTTCCCTCTCTTTACTTTGAGCATTTACTTTCAAACAATTCAATTCATGTCTTTACATTCTTAGAATTGCCATACTAGAGTAGGATTGAAACCTAGGGTCCAAAACTTTTGTGCAGTAGAACAATAGAAAACACATTTAGGCACTAGGGGTGAAATGGGCTAAGTGTAGGGCTTAATTATTGTAAGAAAATTTAGAATAGCCCAATTCACCCCCCCAATTGGGCATCTTGATCCTTTCATTCATCATCATCCATCCATCCATGGCTCAGTTTTTTATCTAATATTAAATAGTGAAGCATTTCTTTAAACCTGGTTTTTTATCTAATATTAAGTAGTAAAGTGTTTTTATTTATCTATTTTTTATTTATAAAAGTACCCCACACATGATCTACCAGTAGCTACTCTATCCGCACCATCGCATATAGAGTCAAAATCGAGCAGCACCACCCTCCGCTCCTTTCGTCCATCATGGACTTAATCTCTGACTTGTGGGCCCACCAAAAAACCATGTCAAGGATGGCCACACCACCAAGAATCCCAAACCTCAAATCACATTGCACAAGTCCCAAATTGACCATAAATAAATTACATCCCAAATCGAATACAACTAATAACCAACAATACAAACCTAAATAGACAAAAAATCAATATAAAAAATGGACCACAAATCACACTCCAAAACTATGGCAAAACCACCCAAATTATATGGCCACGTGCACCTATCATTGTCCTAAAGACCTCTGACTGCTACACATGAGAGCCAGATAACTCTAGTAGTCTGTCGGGTGTCCTCGGGGAACCCCGAATCATCCACATTTTACAACTCATATAGGATCAACATGGAGTTACCACAACATTACAACAATTGGTACAAGAATATCTTACATTAGAGTGCGGAAGACTTATAACATTAGCTTACAAAACATGTTCAAGTAAAATCTTTAACTAAGCTCCAAATGATGAGTAGAATTGCGGAAGTGACCTTGGTAAAGCATTTAAGGTAGAAGAGACAACCAGATCATGTTGAGCCCAACAACATGACCTTGATTAGCAACACAAGTCAAAACCTACAACAGGGGTTAACAAACCCTAAGTACTTGATGGTACTCAACAAGTCTTACCCGACTAAAAGAAAAGACTCCAAGGGAATGCAAGCTTAAAGGAAAGTTGGAAGCAAGAATAACTTTTGCAGAAAAGCTTACTATAAATGGATCCTTACTTTCAATGTTTTAGCAGAGCATTACGTTCGTTAGTAGTATCCAGTTTGCACCTGGTCTAAATCAATCACTTCATTAATCATCTCATCTCATCTTATCTCATAACCATAAGTAACCATGTTTCATTGATTAACTACGATGTGTGGTCAGATGGTCGACTCTCTATAATCGAGGAGCACGACGATTCGAATTGATTAGGCCCAGCTGGGGTTTCCTTACCACACGACATATGCAGATCTCGGTCTCAAACTTACACATATCAACCTTCACTCGGATCCTCCAAAACATGAATCGGTTTGTGCTACCCGAGAGCACAGTACTCCACCTCCCTGCGCAACTCCTGGCGGATTCACAGGATGTGTATATGCTACTCTCACCATCTCCCATGCCCAGTGCGCATTTGTCTTTGCACATAATGGAATAGCCAAGGTATTAGGCTTACCAGAGTACGTGGCCAGTACTACAAAGTCTCGACCACACACATGCCTACAACAAACGGTCCTCAATCGACACAGGCAGGATGGACACGACCAGGCGAACCTGTCTGCCCAAGAACAATTATCACAACATCGAGTCTCGCCCAGTCTCAATTTAACATTATCATATCATGGTATTCTCATGACCCCAAAAGCAGAGCCGAGGTAAACCTATTTCTCGCGAATGATGAAATCATCATTCAACCTCTATCAAAGTCTAAGCATTAAAGATATCGACCTATTCATACTAATAGGGTAGAACTAGAGATACCTGAATACCAAGGTAATCATGCAGCAATGGTATCCGACCAACTCCTAATTACTTAATGCACATCTCACAAGACATAAAGTGTAATAAAGATTTGTAAATACTATAGAAGGGTTTATGCTCTGAGGATTACCTGCGTTGCAGAGAAGGTTAGTTTCCTCAAAAAGATCTAGAGGTTAAACTTGGCACCAACACCGCGGTGGATGGACCTTCTCCGAAACTTGATCAACACGAACCTTCTCACTCTCGTACACTACACGTAATAAATGATGCTTACTTAACATGATGAACTACATGCCATTATGCATGATGAGAGGCATACAAGTGCATGAATGAAACTTAACAAACTTAAGAAAGTTAAGTACAACTTTCCCTCACCAAAGAACTAGGGTTGTTAATTAGTTGTCTATCATGAAAGTAATTACACTAACATGGACCAGTAGTAGATTAACATTTTCTTAACTCATAAACATTATACAGAACTTATAAAACTAAACATCTTATTGAACCATTTTATTTATTATAAAAACAAGTGGATTACATGCACATCAAGAAAAGAATTAAGTTGCCAAGGAACAACAGGGGTGTGGGTGTTCCAAGGTCCACAATCAAAGTATAAAACACACCAAAGTCATTTAAGTATTTATCTAATTCATTTAGCATTTATTAATTAAAGAAAAGGCATTTAAACATACTAAAATTAATTAACCAATTTAGAATTATCAAAACAGTACCAAACTTTTTGTGAAGGTAGGTATTAACATGTAAAGCATACACAAAAAGTTTCATGATTAAAGGATTATCATTTTAGCCTATAAAAATCATGCAAGGTCCATTTTATAATTAAAAGAGTTAATGTTTAAGCATAGCAAAACTACTGATTATGGCTATTTCATATATTTCTGTGGTAGAGCACATCATAACATGGCTACACAAAAAGTTTCACATTTTTATCATCATCCTAGATTAGTTATGAATTAAATAAAGATTAGCACATTTAATTATTTTCTAAAAAAGATTAAACCGGCTAAAAACGTTTTGCACCCAGCCCCCGCCAGCCGCAGAGACTGACAGGCGGGGCCAGGGTCAACTGCATAGTGCGCCCGCGCGTGACCACGGGTACACCACCATTGACCGGCGGGTTCTCATCGCCAGCGAGGTTTTCGGCGACATGGCAAACACCGGCGAGTTCCTCTCCCTCACACGCACACTCCGGTGGTCAGCTTTGGCACCTAGGTGATAAGGGAATGGGTGTCCTGATCTTTCGGTAGAGATGGATAACTTTGATTTGACTGGAAAGACTTTCATGATCCGACAACAACCGTCCAAGGACGCTGCGCCTTAGCGATCGATACACCAATTCAAGCAGTTGCTCATGATCTCGTGGATCACAACCAACCAAACCACTAGAATTGTTCCTACAAGCAATCAAAGAACAAGCAAGAACAAGTAGAACAAGCAACTCAATTGCAAATATGGAGATAACACCCAATCTTAAAACACAAAGGTGGGGTTTTGAATCGAGTAGAACGGATGGTCTAGCCGACACACGCGTCTACAAGGAAGTAGCAATGGCTAAGCTTTCAACAAAACAAAACCCAATCTGTTCATGGTTGCTCTAGAAGCATATAAGTAGATGAGAGGATGAACAAAGGGGTGCTAGGGTTGTTCTCCAACCACAGGAAGCGTCCCTAATGGAGCTAATATTATACACTGCCCATTGGTCAAAAATAGGTGTCGCAGCACCTGTAAATAGAAAAGGTCTCTGGAGTAAAATGATGATTGCGGTTGACTCTAAGACGATATGGAGATGAGGTTGGATCCATTGGAAAGTAGACTTCATTATCTTTCTACCAAGTACTTGAACGTCCTAATCAAACTTCGTATGTAGTCGTGGTAGCTGTCACAAGTTGGTGCTGGCACATTGCCCAAAAATAGGTGTAACAGCACCTAAGGCCAGAAAAGGTCCCCAAAGTAAAACGATAATTGTGGCCGGCTAGTCATGGTGGCCGTCAAAAGTTGGTGCTGTCCCATTGCCCAAAAGTAGGTCTAACAGCACATGTGGCCAGAAAAGGTCTCTAGAGTAAAATGATAATTGCGGCCAGCTCTGAGAAGATATGAGGGTGAGGTTGGATCCATCTAAAAATAGACTTAATAAGTTTTCCACAAAGTGCTAGAACATCCCGATCGGAGTCCATATAAAGCCATGGTAACTGTTCCAAGTTGGAACAATTCTGCAGTCCAAATTGAACTTCCAGAACGTGTTGGACTTGATTCATTCTTTCCTTGAGCCAAAAGTGACATGTTGGCTTGGTGGAGGACATTAAGAATACTTGGACTTGGTGCCCAATCAATTTCATTAACCTTCCATGCTTTCCATATTCAATTTAACCTTACCTTGATCCAAGTAAGTACATCTAAAAAAGAAAATGTACAAACTTTGGGGTGCAGCATCAATTCATAAAATCTAATAAATTTAAACCTCATAAAGAATGGTTTCACCTTTAATTTTGAACTGGTTCACACGGTCATATTTGACCCATTGATGTCCTCAGTATTCTCCACTTCTTGACAGCAAACCGTCCTCGGTTTGACCATTCTTGGAGGACATGTTGTAGGTAATAGCCAAACTTGCTTCCCTTCTTGTGACTTATCCTGTTTCTTTACAATAAAACTAGGTGTTTACACCAAAATTTGGGAGAAGAACGTGGGAATTCGAAGGCTTCCAAAATTGTGCCCATCAAGGAATCGATTGCATAAGGATCGATATCAGCTGATTCAGATATGACTCTGGAATTAGATCTCTTTGGATGACGTCAACAAATAGTGATGATGAGCTACGGTTGGTGCCAGGAAACTACATATCGGAGTCTACAAAAAGGGAAAGATTAGGGTCCAAGTTACCTTAAATTAGGAATGTTTTCTTCTATGCTGAAGATTGTAATGAGTCATGCTCGAGTAGGATTCATGTTTAGGCTCCGGGTATAAATATTGGACCCCGGCTATTGTTAAACACACACAATCAATCAAATACAAGTTACTTAGTTTTTTTGGCTCTGGCCGCCCCATAGGAGTAGGAGTAGAGTAAATCTCGGTGAGTTCTTCAGCGGGCAGGGCTACATCGATCCGACCGACCTTCGGCTTGTCTGTAAGTACCGTCATGGCTTATACTTCTGTTCGTACGGCTGCATTGATCCGGTCGACCTCCACTGCGGCTCTGGTATAAGCTAGTTATCGACTCTTGTTTAGTTCAAGTATGGCTGCATCGATCCGGTCGACCTCCACTGCTCAAATTAGATTAAGGTCAAGTTATCGGCTCTATCTAAGGGTGACGTCCTTCGGGCAGATTCATTAAGTTACCGACATTGCTTATTGCTTCCATTATTTATTTAATTATAGCAATATCACTTTGCCCTATTGGGATTGATCTAGATCGACCTTATATCCTGTTTAAGCCATCATTTGTTAATCTAAATTAATCTAATCTGCATCTTAAATGATGAGTTATGTTTTATCGGCTATTTTATGTCAATCTTGATCGTGCATAGTATGCGGTTAAGGCATGTCTAGTCTTCAATAGATCTATTGGCTAACAAAAACCGTTCCATGGCCCATTATCATGGCCTGTATGATTCTGCCTCACACCCCACTATTAGCACCATAGACTGGGGATCGTTATATGGTAGATCTGTTGCTAATAGGGCATGACCTTAACTGTGCGCTATGCCTGAATCGGCTGTTTTAGCCGATATCGAGTGCTTTCACATATGCAGTTCACATCATGAGACCGTTGAAGTAAAGATGGTTGAAAGATGTGTTAGCCCCATGATCTTATTATTGTGTTACGGCCTACATGAATCTGCCTCATGCCCCACTGATATTAGTAATAAGTTAGGGTCATCAAATCTATTGTTGTTTCTATGGCCAGCATGATTCTACCTCATGCCCCACTGGTCATAACGATAGATTAGATCTAATATGTTCATTAGATTTATCTCTATTAAATGGTTAAATGATGATGAGTTGCTTCTTTTATATAAAAAAGGGATTCGGTTACTTGCAGTCATTGGCTTAGCATAAACTGATTATTGTTGACATCCTATTGCCATTGACCAATATTTGTCTAAATAACGATCTTCATCTTGAATGATAACCGATTTTTCTTTCACAACCTCATGAGCTTTAACTAATTTATTCTTATGAGTATGCTGGAATCGACTATTTAGTCGATCTCCTTTCACATCGGCTCTCAGAGCCGCACATTCAGGACTGTCTGGCAACACCGACATTTTCCACCTTAAATTACTGATTAGCTTTCTCTCCTTGTCAATTGTAGGGTCAAATTGACTGGCACGTCTTGGGAGGAGTGCGTAGGATCGATAATCCCTACATTGAAGCTAGGTAGATCTCCAGCTCCATCGAGCAGACCCTTCTGGCTTGCTCGTGTGCCCCAGCACGAAATGAAATTTCGTGCCGACACATGTTCTGGCACGCCCGGTGGGACCCCACAATCATCATGGCGGTTTACAACAACAACGACATCCTTATGGTACCTTATGAAGACCTACCTAATGGAGATAAATGTGTCATCAACAAAGCTATAGAAGAATTTCAGAACAAGTGTTTGTTGTTATATACCAAAACACGTGACAATATAATTGTTCAGAAATATCCACTACCCAGAGTTCTGTTGCATGGGTAGACAGATGCAGATGAGATTGAAGACAGGCGTTTCTTCACGGAAGCTATAAACAAGTATGTTCATGAAGCCATATCGAACCATAATGAAGCTTTCTTGGACACATTCCACAACGCCATGAAAGAGGTGTTTCATGGGTTTCCAGTTGATCAGGTTGGATCGGCTTATTACAACATTCCACATACGTCAACTCAAGGGACTAATCAAGTCGGTACCAGCCATCAAGAAGCAGCACTAGCTGGTAATGATGATGTCCAGGCAGTTCAGAGTTCATCTGAGCAAGCTCAAGGTACTACTACGAATTAGATACAGTATAATCCTGGATCATCAGTACAGCATGTGCAACAGCTGACGGGGTAAGGTCAGAACTAGATGATTAATTTTGGCACAACGGGCCACATACCATCGTCGGCTCAAAAAATAGCACCGTCAATTCAAAGGATCTATAGAGATATAGATCCTAATGTCTATAACCAGAGACTTCAATCAACAAACCAGCAAAGGACCCAACAGATAGAGTTTCCACAGGGGTATCATTATAGCACATATTATAACACCCTTCATACGATTCTGAATCCAGGGTATCAAGGCACACAGAATTTCAATCTACAGACGGGTCAGCAAGTGTAGAGAAATCCAAATTCACATGCTGACGAGTTATTGCTAAAGGTGATCGAGATGATGAAGAATCAGTTCTGTCTGAAGCCAAAAGGGTTGACCTTCTCGTACAAACACCCATATCCAGAATGGTATGATTTGGTCGCTCTTCCTACAAATTACAGGCTCCTAGAGTTTGCTAAGTTCACTAGCCAAGACAGCACAAGCACAATAGAACATGTCAGTCGGTATCTTACACAGTTGGGTGAAGCATCCGTTGAAGAGGCACATCAAGTTTGTTTCTTCTCCTTGTCCCTGTCAGGGCCAGCCTTCACTTGGTTTTCATCACTGCCAGTCAACTCCATTGCCAATTGGGCTGACCTATAAAAGAAATTTCATACATATTTTATACTGGGACTGGAGAAAAGAAGATTACCGATTTGACAACTATAAGGCAGAAAACTAACGAATCGGGCACTGAGTTTTTTCAGAGGTTCCGAGAGACTAGGAATTTATGTGCTTCTCATTAAATTTGGTTGATGATCAGCTAGCCACTTTGGCCGTTTAAGGGATGCTACCAACATGGAAAGAAAAACTGCTGGGACAAGAATTTGACAACTTGGGTCAATTGGCTCAACGAGTGGCGGCGCTTAATAGCCAATTCCATAGTATGCGCAGAGATACCCGATTCTAGAAGAGTATTATAGTGGCCGAAGCTTATAATCCATATTTAGTCGATGATGGCTATGAAGATGAAGAAGAAGAGGTTGCCGCGGCTGAATGGAATTGGGGCAAAAAGACAATAATGGTGTCAAATCCTTGGGGAAGAGGAGTCGAGGAGAGCTATGACTTTGACGTTACAAAATCAGACAAACTCTTTGATTTCTTGCTTGAGAAGGGACAGATCAAGTTGCCCGATAATCATGTTATGTTGCCCCCTGATCAGTTGAAGAATAAGAAGTTCTGCAAGTTCCATAACGCTACTTCTCATTCCACTAATGAATGTAGAATTTTCCGACAGCATATACATAGGGCTATTCAGCAAGGAAGACTCAAATTTGATATGCCTCGAAAAATGAAAGTTGATGATAATCCTTTCCCAGGAGATCAAAACATGATCGATGCTAGACTGCCCAAAGGAAAGACTAAGGTCCTAACATCAACCAAATCAAGAGAAGCTAGAACAATCGATCCCGAGATGCAAATATCGGCTGACGAATACAGAGAAATTAGAAGACGTGGCGACAAGCAAAAGAGTCGATATGAGCAGGGAGAAACGTCAAAAGAAGGGGCGACAAAGCCACGAGTTATATCTTGAATTCTGTTGAATAAATGGCAGCGGCAGAAGGAAAAGAATTATCAGTGTTGTTTAGAAAAGCAACAATACCAGCGTCAATAGGAAAAAGAGAGGTATGAAAGAAAGCAAGCTGAATTGCATTAGAATTGTCCTTACTTCAAACATTGCTAGAACGAAGGTTTGAAGTTGCCTACCAGAAATAGCTGTCCAGAGTGCAGTGATCAGTATTGGGAGTTTAGGCAATCTCAAGCCAACCACCGGTCTATCCATGCTCAAGATGCATATCATCATAATAACATGGATCGGCACTTAAAAAATGGAAGTGTTCATAATCGGCTTGGAAAAAGAGTTGTTGATCAAGACTGGGCTGATTATGAAGGCAACGAGAGAAAATATGTTTAGCAGGAAGGCCAATGGTGTCCAGGAGGTTTAACAAGAAGCTAGAAAAGAAGGGTGCAACGCCTAAGGAATAGAGAGGTGGAACAAGCTCAGGTATCCGGTAAACCTCAAGTATGGTGTGCTCAGCAAACAGCCGATAGAAAGCAACCATCGGCTAATATTCAAATGGCTTTTCTGTTGCCATCAGAGTTCAGAGTTCCGATAGATCAAGAAGTTTATTCGGATTTCAATGAATCAGAGTATGAGGAGATAGTTGTCAAGCTGACGGTTATACAGCAAGCAATATTTGATAAACCAGTCAAGCATCGACACTTAAAAGCTTTATATGTGAAAGGTTTTGTTGATGGGAAGCCGATGAACAAGATGTTGGTGGATGGAGGTGCTTCTATCAATCTCATGCCTTACACCACTTTTTGTAAACATGGCAAGGGACCAGGAGACCTGATTGAGACTAACATGATGTTGAAAGACTTTGGGGGTAATGTGTCTAAGACCCGGGGGGCAATGAACATCAAACTAACAATCGAGAGTAAGACTCTGCTCACCACATTCTTCGTCATCGATGGAAAAGGGTCATACAGTTTGCTCCTTGGTCGTGATTAGATTCATGCGAACTGTTGTGTACCATCGACCATGCACCAGTGTTTGATTAAATGGCATGGAGATGATGTTGAACTAGTTCGCGCTGATGAGTCTATAAGTATCGCAATAGCCGATCTAGTCTTTTGGGAACTAGGAGACTTCAAATGCTTTTCTGGCAAGTTATGGGAAGGAGGCTTCATTAAAATCAACAATGAAAGCCAACAGCTGATGCAAGCAATCGACTCTGAGAGTTTGTTTTAGTAAGTAGTCACGGCTCCACGTCGGCCAATGGATTAAGGAAGAATAAGCATTGGTCCTGGAGATAGATTTAGCCTGACGTATGTGGACGCTAAGTCAAATCATAAGTGCAATTCAGAGTTGATAGATCTATTAAAGGAAGTTTTATTTCGCTTAATGAGATGCTTGGCCTGGATTGATCGATCATTTAACCTTTGGTATGAAAAGTTCTGGTGCAACCTATCAATAGTGATCGACGAAAAATATTTAAAGGGATGTTATCCTAGCATTCGATCAACACTTGATAGCCAATTCATTTAGTCGTCAGCTCTAATAGCTGATACCGGAAGGTATCGCCTCTAGTTCAAAAAATAAAGATCTTCGAGTATATAAAAGCCGATACGATATGTATCGCCTCTAGAGCAGAAATAAAAACAAAGACATTCATGACACATACAGGGGCATTGCACTAAGATACATTCATGAAAGAACAGAAGGTTTCATTCATTAGTTTGCCCTAAGTACAGACTAATCAAAGACCTTCTTCACCACATCCTGAGCAGATGTGATGTCCACGATGGCCTCCACCGCTACGATGAATTCTTCCATTAGGTCCCCATGCTCCTCGAGGCCGTCGCCCATCAAGAAGCCAGTCTCCATGGCATAGAGCTCGTACCCTATCTGGACTTGCGCCGTGGTCAGCGCCACTGACGTGCCATGACGAACACCATGGAAGGCGATCTCCTGAACGTAGGCCGGGATGTCTTGGAGGCGAGCGTTGATGAGGGAACCCCAAGCATTGACGGCATTCACGGCCGCATTCGCCGCCAGTTGGAGAGACTCCAACTGCACCGTCAGGGCTAGCAATCATAGGAACAGAAAGAACTATCAACATAAAGACAGTGGAAATCAGAATAGAAGCATTCATGGGACTCATCTTACCCACCACCGTGACATCAAATTTGGCCAGCCGCGCTCGAACGGCACTGGCCTCCTCCTTGGCCACATGAAGGGCCGCTTGGAAGACCCCGAGACGGATCTCAAGCTGGCCATTTTTCTGAGTCACCTTGGAATAGCGGTCCTGGGCCGTCCTCCACTCTCGAAAGAAGCACCGGGCATCGTTGCCGTTGTACGAGTCGAAGGAATCCGACGATGAGGCCAGCGCAGAAGATGCAGCGTTAGAGGGCTCGCCGGCCCTAGGGAGAGGATGAAGACTGTCATTCACAACAAACCTATGGGCAAGTTAGAACAGTTCATCATCATGAACAAAAGATGTCAATCTCACCTCATGCGTCGAAGGCGCTAGTTCACTAGCATATTGTCCTTTAGGATCTCCTCAACCGCACGCTTGCCGCGGTTATCCTCGCTAGCCATGAAATTGATTGGATCTACAGGAAGGGAGGAAGGGCGCTATGGAGTTTTGCAAAGGCAGAGAAGTGTAAGGAAACAGGAGCGGTTGCAAGTGTAGATGTGTTCAAGGCCGAAACCCTTGGCTGGTATTTGAAGAAATGGAGCGAAGAGGTAGATGCCTCGGGAAGTGCAAAGGGCAATCACAATTAATAGGGGGTGAAGCGCCACCTCGCTAATACCGAAGAGGATACGACACCAGGTGACTAAGGACAGAAGATCAAAGGGTTCTCTTAATAAAGGCCATGTTTTCAGACCTAGATGGGATTAAAATCGAGAGTCTAGAATTGGCTATTTTCAAATCAACTCTTTAGCCGAAACAAGAAGTATAATGAGACAACAGAGGATGTGGCTGTCATTGATTCTACACAAGATATATGATACACAAATTACAAATCTAGAACATCCTGGATTGCTTTCAGTACTTCTAGTCGGATAGCATCAGCTTCTGCGATCTATTGCTTGTCTCCTTCGGCTGATCTAGGAATATCCTCAAGTCTACTGCGGATGACCCTGCCTTCTCTGACCTTGGCCAATAGTTCTTGTTTCTTTTGATTAATGGCATCGGGTATTTGAGCCAAGTTGGACTTGTGGTAATCAATGGCGGCTTTCACCTTCTTCAGTTCCATCTCAAGTTCTGCACAGCTGATTTCCAGTTGAGTCAGCTCTGGATCAATCCTGGAGGAGTTCTTCAAATCATCGATCCATTGTATCAGCTCTTTGGCCTCCTGCGTGTTGGAGTTCCTCTTGGCCAATAAAGTTTCACGATCAGACTGATTCCTCTTAGCCTTTTTCACCTTTAGGACCTGATCTTCAAAAATAGACAAAGAAGACGAGACTCTAGAAAGAGCTGGGGATGAATTACTCTTAATAGCTGAGGAGACTCTCTACATTGAATCAGTGTCTTGGACCAAATTGGCTATGTTCTTCTCAAACATTGGCAAAATGTCCCTTAGCCGATTCTTGGTCTCTTCTGACAAAGCCTCCTTGGAGGACATGGCTGACGAACTAATTTCATCTTCATCTAGATACTCCTCAAGCTTGAAAGAATAGCTTAGGGCTGGAAGAATGAGTGCCTACACTTCGGAGAATCTTGATTAGAAGGATTGGATCAGCTTATGATGAAATGGATGGCGAAATAGATACAATACCTTTTCTGTGATAACCTCTACCTGGAGAGGAGGAACAGCTGATGATGTACCAGTGATGTCTGGTTGAATCGGCTTTGAGCTCTCAACGTTGACATCTGCAAACCTCAGGAAGGATTTTTAGTTCATGTTTGTTGTAGAGAAATGAGCTAAGCATATGACTTTCTTACCATCAGTTGTGTGCTGAACCAGGGAATCGACAGTTTGGATATCAGCAACGACAGGATTATTTTCAATAAGGAGACTGTCAGACTCCTGCTCCTGCATAGGTGTTTCCTCAGGAAGTATTTGACATGGCAAGAAATCAGATGAAGGATGGAAATTCAATAAAATTAGGAACTTTTGAGAAAATACTCCAACAAGCATCAAGGATAAAATGGAAAAAAACTCACATTTTCTGCCGTTGTGGGAGCATCGGTTATTGCCACATAAATTGGCTCCTTGCGAGAATCAGCCGATGAAGGTTCAGTTGGCGCTAAATCAAATGCTTGGGACAGCAGCTCCGCACCCAGGGCGGATTGGGACGCAATGGTTGATAACTGTGAAAAGGGGGATCAGAAGTTGAACATCAGTTTGAGAAGAATATGGATTGTTTACCTGAGCAGCTGATGGTCTCGTTCTACGATGTCTTTTCCTAGTAACGGCTTTCTGAATTGTCCCTTGGACCGCCTTGCGCTTTGAAGATTGGTATGTCACGATCATGGGGGCAGCATGAGTTTTCATCAATTTCTTCAGTGAAGGTGCGGCCGATCCTATTCTTGAGACTAGGCATGGTGGCTGATAATCTATAGGATGCCCTTTCCTATCCAAGCTTGGAGGATCGAATTTAGTATCCTGAAAGGGTCGGTTAGAATAGTTGGCAGGAGAATTCACCAAGTAATTTCTCTGAAAAGGGAATGAAAAGTTACCTCTCTATCAGAAGCAAATTCCCCGTCTAGAGCTATGCACAAAGGGTGAACCAGCCCACAAAAGAGGTGGGAGCACCATTCTTGCCACCAGGAATCAAAAAGAGTGGAAGATAAGATAGCCCTGATCCAGTCATGCAAGCAAAGGGAAGGAAGATCTGATCCCAATTGAAAGACTCTAGAGACTTCCATCACCTCACTGATATCTTCCCATGGCTTCAATGTGTTCTTGAAGAATAGTTGAGGAGGCAATTGATCAAAGCCAAACTAACGAGCCACAAATGAAGGGTTGTAAAACTCATAAGTTGGAACGTTGCCTGGGATGAAGGAACCTATAGCCATTTTGCCATGGCCATGATGAAATTCGGCTAGAAGGACGTAGGGCTTGATAAAGGAATTGAAGATTGCAGCCGCTGTCTCATCCGAGCAGCCTAATTCAAATTTGAATTTGAATGGAAAGATCAACTCATTGTTTTCATCCTCATCGTATGGCAGCCAAGTCAGGACGTCTGCATCAAACCCTCTGTAAAATTTTTTGAAGAGATGGCCAACATCGACATCAATTACTATGGCCGATGCAGCCTCACCGTAACTCATGCACTGGCGGGTTCTTCCTTCTTCACCCTTATATTCCTCATCAAAGTTGGAGGAAGGAAAGCTGAGGTTTATGAGATCAGGCCTTACAATCTTGTGCATATACAGGTTCAGCCATAGCTGTATCAACGACCAAGGGCCACTGATAATATGCACTGGTTCGTTCTTCAGTAATTGGGCAGTTACCTGATACATCAGATGATAAGCAGCCCCTAGCAAATATTTTCTAAGGGGGACTTTCTTGCCTACTGTTAGATGCTCTGCAATAAGCTTATGGTTGTAAGTCGGACCACAAGACGACCCACATAATATGAATCTCTCCAACAACATATTCAAAAAAGCTACATATTCCCTCTCACTGACAGTTGATTCGTCTCTAATATGGTTCATAATATAACTTGCCCATCCTGAGCAATCTGATATTTTGGCTAATCTCTTGGAACCAGCGCTCAAGTATTCATAAGGCTGCATTGATCCAGTTATTCTAAGGCCGGTCAACATGTGAACATCAGCCAGGGTAATGGTCATCGGGCCGTGACCGAAAACAAAGGCATTTAGGGCATTGGACCAGAAATAAGATGCGGAAATCAAGAGTGAATCATTCCTCTCTATCCCAGACAACGAGAGTGTCAAGCATTGATTCAAATCATACACCTCCCAATCTCCGCCCTTTTTCTCGGATACCCTACGGAACCAATCTCTCCACCCCTTGGGCATTTTAGGCCAGTTTCTGATGGGGGGTTTGATAGTCCAAGAGGACAAATCTACCGCAGATTATTTGAAGAGGATTTGGTTGGTCTCTTGGTGGATAAAATCAAATGGGTCAGAGTCACCCATAGGCCCAAGAAAATAGACATTGGAAGCAACAACCGATGGAATCAAGACTTCGTTCCTCATTTCCTAGAAATCGGATGAAATAAATTTAAGAAGAAAGGAAATACAAGGTAGCAACCAGTACTTGGGGAATAGTAGCTTGGAGGCATACCTCAGGGACATGGTCGTTGGTCGCCATTAAAGCCAAAGTAGATTTGAGTCTGACGAAGAACGCTTGAATAATGGCTTGATAGAACAGAGGATTTGCTAGGGTTTGAGGCCTTGGCGATGACGGCATCGGATATTAAGATTTGCTTAAGGAAAAGGGAAAAGGCAAAGAGGCCGAGTGAGTTGGAAGAGGTACTATTGGGATATTATATAAAACTTAGGCCAGGAAGTCAGGAATCATGCGTATATCTCGGGATAGAACGGTTGCGGTGTGGAAACGGATAAATAAGAATTTTGGAATAAAATCACTTTTATCCCAAAATTGGGGGGCATGTGTTTACACCAAAATTTAGGAAAAGAATGTGGGAATTCGAAGGCTTCCAAAATTGTGCCCATCAAGGAATCGATTTCATAAGGATCGATATCAGTTGATTCAGATACGACTCTGGAATCGGATCTCTTTGGATGACGTCAGCAGATAGCGATGATGAGCTACGATTGGCGCCAGGAAACTACATATCGGACTCTACAAAAAAGGGAAAGATTAGGGTCCAAGTAACCTTAAATTAGGAATGTTTTCTTCTATGCCGAAGATTGTAACGAGTCGTGCTCGAGTAGGATTCATGTTTAGGCTCCGGGTATAAATATTATACCCCAGCTATTGTAAAACACACACAATCAATCAAATATAAGTTACTTACTTTTTTCGGCTCCGGCCACCCCTTAGGAGTAGGAGTAGAGTAGATCTCGGCGAGTTCTTCAGCGAGCAGGGCTGCATCGGACCGACCGACCTTCGGCTTGTCTGTAAGTACCGTCATGGCTTATACTTCTGTTCGTACGGCTGCATCGATCCGGTCAACCTCCACTACGGCTCTGGTATAAGCTAGTTATCGACTCTTGTTTAGTTCAAGTATGGCTGCATTGATCCGGTCAACCTCCACTACTCGAACTAGATTAAGGTCAAAATATCGGCTCTATCTAAGGGTGGCATCCTTCGGGTAGATTCATTAAGTTACCGATATTGCTTATTGCTTCCATTATTTATTTAATTACAGCAATATCACTTCGCCCGATTGGGATTGATCTAGATCGGCCTTATATCCTGTTTAACCCATCGTTTGTTAATCTAAATTAATCTAATCTGCATCTTAAACAATGTGTTATGTTTTATTGGTTATTTTATGTCAATCTTGATCATGCATAGTGTGCGGTTAAGGCATGTCTGGTCTTGAATAGATCTATTGGCTAACGAAAACCGTTCCATGGCCCATTATCACGGCCTGTGTGATTCTACTTCACACCCCACTGTTAGCACCGTGGAGTGGGGATCGTTATTTGGTAGATCTGTTTCTGATAGGGAATGACCTTAACTGTGCGATATGCCTGAATCAGCTGTTTTAGCCGATATCGAGTGCTTTCACACATGTAGTTTACGTCACGAGACCGTTGAAGTAAAGATAGGTTGAAAGAAGTGTTAGCCCCATAATCTTATTATTGTATTACAGTCGATTCTGCCTCATGTCCCACTGATATTAGGAATAAGCTAGGGTCATCAAATCTATTGTTGTTTCTACGGCCTGCATGATTCTGCCTCATGCCCCACTGGTCATAACGATAGATTAGATCTAATATGTTCATTAGATTTATCTCTATTAAATGGTTAAATGATGATGAGTTGCTTCTTTTATATAAAAAAGGGATTCGGTTACTTGCAGTCATTGGCTTATCATAAACTGATTATTGTTGACATCCTATTGCCATTGACCAATATTTGTCTAAATAACGATCTTCATCTTGAATGATAACCGATTTTTCTTTCACAACCCCATGAGCTTTAACTAATTTATTCTTATGAGTATGCTGGAATCGACTATTTAGTCGATCTCCTTCCACATCGGCTCTCAGAGCCGCACATTCAGGACTGTCTAGCAACACCGACATTTTCCACCTTAAATTACTGATTAGCTTTCTCTCCTTGTTAATTGCAGGGTCAAATTGACTGGCACGTCTCGGGAGGAGTGCGCAGGATTGATAATCCCTGTGTTGAAGCTAGGCGGATCTCCAGCTCCATCGAGCAGACCCTTCTGGCTTGCTCGTGTGCCCCGGCATGGAATGAAATTTCGTGCCGACACTAGGGAACTCAAAATGGCATGATTATGGCTATTGGATAACTCGAGTTAATCATATTTTTGCATAATGAAAGGAGATTTCACATTTGAACAAATATAAATTCGGCGTACCATATACTCCTCTTTACAATTATATTTGCCAATAGCATGAAAACTAACATTACAAGAACATGGCAATTCAGATTTGACAAATATATTATTCTCTAAACAACAAAGTTCACAAACATCATCCAATTCAATGTATCCCATTGTATGTAATGATGACAACAATTGAGCTTCTTCATTTTCATTTACAATATGAACAACATGCTTGAATTCAGCACTCATTGATTCAGATTTTTTTGCTTTGTTCATGAGTTTTGGTATGGATATAAGTGATGCATTATCACACAACTCTTCTTTGTCACAAGGAACATTAAGCATATCAAAGCATGACAAAGGAAAATCACTAACTGGTTCCTCAATTGATTGCTCTATGATAGCAAGATTAGTGGACAAATACAAATCAACTAAAGCATACTCACCTTGATTTATGTTACAACCATCTGACTTACCTTTGATGCTCTTCTCAAATGGTGTAGGTGCAGCAAGATTCACTTTCTTTTTAAATGTTTCAACTAGTATCTCAAATTGATCGCTCTCCATTTGTATATTGTCATCTACTTGCTGCAAATTGTTAGTAATAGGAAGGACACATGCTTCTATAGTATTTGTTAGATCCTTTTTTAGCTTTATTTCAAAATCACAAGCAAGATCAAACAACTCATCAAAAGAGTTATAATGTTTATCAACAAGAATATTCTGAATTTCCACATTAAGACCTTGGAGAAATCTATGTTCCAAAAGTTCATCTTTTTCTTCTAATCCAGAACATAGCAAACCTAATTTTAGTTTATCCAAGTATTTTGCTATAGTTTTGGTTTCTTGTTTTATGGATTGCAATTTCCTAAAAAGAATTTTAGAATAATACTCAGGAACAAACACATCTCTAAAATGTCTTTTCACATCTTTCCATGATTGAGGAGTTTTACCAAATCTACCAAGGTGTTTCCATTTAGTTAAAGCATACTTGATAAGAACACTTGAAGGAACTCTAACGTTTTGTTTTTTAGATAGATCATACTTCTTAAATTCATTGTCTACATTCAGCTCCCATTTAATATATGCATGAGGATCATACTTTCCGTCAAAATAAGGTAGTGCAGATTTTATTCTATCAAGCAAAACATCACATACCTCATGAGTAGCATGCTCATCTCTTGCCATACCTTTACCAAAGTGATGAGAATATGTAACCTGATCATCTCCTACTTCCATGTGGATTCCTGCCATGATTAGAAGAAAACAAGAAACATTCACAATAATATTTATGCTCCTATCAACTACTAGGATGTGGTTGTTGTAATTCTATCACTCTCAACCTGCTCAAACAAGCTCTTACAAGTTCTTACCAAGCCAAATAGGAGGTGGCAGCAACCAACAAGTCAGAAACCCTAGAAAATAGTGTATCGGTGGTGCAGCAACAACACCTGTCAAGCTATAGTCGGATATATGGAGCTATAGGAGGCCTAAAATTAATGTACAAGGAAGTACTAGCAACACATTAGTCAGAAAAGCAAGTTGAGAAATCATTCAACGTTGGCACCGTGCTGGTCCTAGGCTAGACCGTGATAGAGATGCGAGCCTAGACAAAAACGAAGTCATGATACAGCAGGAAAAAGGCACAATATATCACTCCCCTTCTTTTCATCCTCTCTTCTTTTCTTTCTTTTCTCTTTCCCTTTCTTTTTGTTTTCTTTCTTTTTCTGATTTTTCTTCTTTCTTTCTTTTACTTTAAACAAGACAAATCTGAATCTTGACAAATAAATTTCAGAAAAGCAACTTACAATGTATTTCTCTTTATTTTCAGGGGGTGACAAAAATGAAACTAGCAACTCAGATTTTTCTATGTGCCCAAATCAGATTTTGTCGATGTTAACAAAATAGGAGGGGATGGATATGGTGCAGCGAAGATGTATGTGGTTGTAATGACTGAAAAGGAGATGCATATGGTGTATTGGAGATGTGTATAGTGGTGATGATGGCAGCGGAGATGTATATGATTGATAGTCACCAAAACGTGACAAGAACTCCAAACTCTAAAAGACTAACCCTAATACCAGCAACTCGACTCAACCGATATAACCAAACTCAACAAGTCTGAACTAAGCAGTACTAGTAAAAGGCTCAAAGGATCTATGGGAATATGGAAAAATGAACCTACTTTTTTTTGGCTTTTTTAGGACTATGGGAAAATAATAGCAAACTGAAATCTCTCACCAATCAAACCTTGTTCTAATACCACTTGATAAGAGTATGGGTCTCCTGATCTTTCCATGGAGAGGGATAACTTCAACTTGACTAGAAAGACCTTCACGATCCGATTACAACAATCTCGATACACCAATTCCAGTGGTTGCTCACGGTCTCGTGGATCACAACCAACCAAAACACTAGGGTTGTTTCTGCAAGCAATCGAAGAACAAGCAAGCAAGAACAAGTAGAACAAGCAACTCAATTGCAAATATGGAGATAATACCCAATCTAAAAACACAAAGGTGGGGTTCCGAATCGAGTAGAACGAATGGTCTAGCCGACACACGTGTCTACAAGGAAGTAGCAATGGCTAAACTTTCATCAAAACAAAACCCAATCTATTCGTTGTGGCTCTAGAAGCATATAAGTAGATGAGAGGACGAACAAAGGGGTGTTATGGTCATTCTCCAACCACAAAAAGCGTCCCTAATGGAGCTAACATGATACACAACCCATTGGCCAAAAATAGGTGTCGCAGCACTTGTGAATAGAAAATGTCTCCGGAGTAAAACGACGATTGTGGCCAACTCTGAGATCATATGGGGATGAGGTGGGATCCATTGGAAAGTAGACTTCATTATCTTTCTACCAAGTACTTGAACGTCCCAATCAGACTCCGTATGAAGTTGTGGTGGCCGTCACAAGTTGGTGCTGACCCATTGCCCAAAAATAGGTGTAACAGCACCTGAGGTCAAAAAAAGGTTCCCAGAGTAAAACAATAATTGCGGCCGGCTAGTCGTGGTGGCCGTCAAAAGTTGGTGTTGTCCCATTGCCCAAAAATAGGTGTAACAGCATATGTGGCCAGAAAAAGGTCTCCATAGTAAAACGATAATTGCGGCCGACTCCGAGAAGATATGTGGGTGAGGTTGGATCCATTAAAAATAGACTTGATAAGCTTTCCACAAAGTGCCAGAACGTCCCAATCGGATTCCGTATGAAGTTGTGGGGACTGTTGCAAGTTAGAACAATTATGCGGTCCGAACTGAACTTCTAGAACGTGTTGGACTTGACTCATTCTTTCCTTGAGCCAAAAGTGACGTGGTGGCTTGGTGGAGGACATTAGGAATACTTGGACTTGGTCCTCAATCAACTTCATTAACCTTCCATACTTTCCATATGCAATTTAACCTTTCCATGATCCAAGTAAGTAATTCTAAAAAAGAAAATGTACAAACTTTAGGGTGCAGCATCAATTCATAAAATCTAATAAATATAAACCTCGTATAGAATGGTTTCACCTTTAGTTTTGAACTGGACTAGGGTTCCAGAGCGAGCACAACTACGACCATGGCGGACGACGGCACTCCGACATGGCAGGCCTAGCCGACGGCGACGGCACCAGCAACAGGGAGACCACCATCGTGTTCCCCACGGCCTAGCAGACATATCCATGGTGACGGTTGAATGAATTAGGGTTCCTACCGAACTCGGTCGTGGCTATGGCGGACGATGCAGTAGAGCTCATCGGCGCGGCGGTGTTCTGGCTACTATGGCATGGTAGAGGTAAAACGGTGGGCACGCTTAGCGTTAGGAGCTCACCGTGACTTGGTGACGTGACCGGGCGAAGCGAAGGCGACTTGGACACGGCGACTGACGGAGCGGGCGAAGGCAGAGCCACGAACTGGCACCGCCGCGGCCTTCCGACGTGACCTGAGAGGGAACAAGGAAGAGGATAGGCCGATGAGCATCAAGGCATAGCAGGGAAGCCAAAATGACCAGCGAGGGAGCAGGAGTAGCTCCGGTGAAGCCTGGCCACGGCGGAGGCAGAGCTCGGCGACGCTGCGGACGGCGAGGAAGAAGATGGAGGCCTCCGGCCAGCTCTGGTGGAGTTAGACAGCGCGAGTGGGCTTAGCGGGTGCGCAACAGCGGCTACGCACGCGAGGAATTGAGCTGAGGTGAAGCAGGCACGGCGAATTTTGCCGACGAGCTGGGATGCCGACGGCGAAGCAGAAGCCAAAAAGGAGAGAACGCCGGCGGCTTGGGCCTTTTAACGGTGCGGGCGAGGCTTCTGGGCGGCCAGTAGCTGCTTTGACTTGTCCACGGAAGCAGCTACGTGTCGAGCGCGCGCGAAGACGGTGAGCAAGGGTGGCGGCCGTCGGCGGTGAACCAGTTGCTGCTGACCTACTGTAGCGACTGAAACGGACATCTCCTCCCCTCCTTTTCTCTTGATATCTCTACTGAACGTGATGAGCACCCTTAAGCAAAGTTGTTCATCTACGTGAGATCTCCAACATTGCTTAAAGGATCCACCCCAAATCTTGATAGTTTTGAAGTTTTTGAATTTTGAAAAGAAGCACTTTCAAACTGAAAACTGATCTTCAGTTAGGGTTTTTGAAAAGCTATTTTAGTTAAGCAACTTTGGACAATTAATTAGTGAATAACCATCTATCAAACATCTCAACCAATTACACAGTATCATAGCTCAAACATTCTACCAATCAATGAAACAAAGTTTGTCCAACTTTTGTTTCTGAAAATTGATTTAATAAATACCCAAAAAATTGAACTTAATAATTGCATTTCAGGGACAGTCAAAATGGTTGTGTGAAGATTAGCTATTGAATTCAATATTTGGAGCACAAATTTAACATGTTTGACTTAGAAACACAACAAACTTTTGATTCTACATTATAGAGCATACTTTGAACTATAAAGTTTATTTTAACCAAATTTTAATTGTTTAAGCAAATTCTCATATTTAAATTCACAAAGTTTATTAAACATTGATATTATTAACATTTTATGCAACATATGAAACACCACATATGCAACATAGACATGCAATACTTGAAACATGGAGTGCATATATGACCTGGTACTTGGTGATTATGTTTGATGATGCTCATGATCAAAATTTTAATTGCTCCTTAACATCTAGGATGTTACAAAAACAAATACAAAATCAATAAATTAAACCATCAACAGGGACCTGACCCTCTGCTTGGTTGACGACCGGATTCAGTTTCAATGACATGGATGCAAATCTGCCGGTGAGTCTCTTCCGCTAGAACCCACGCGTACGAATGGAGGCCTCTCCCTCGCAAGCCGCAATTGTGCACGAGTCGCTTGCTCACCTTCTCTTCCATCGCAACATATGAATATATATTTCAATTTTTTATAATATTAAAAAACAAAGGGTTCCTTTCGTCTTGCTTTTTTTTAACTTACCAAACGGATTAATATGTATATATTATTATCTATAAAACATAGATCATTTTATTGGTATGTCACTCTCTCAGAAGTCTTATATACGTATATATTATTATCTATAAAGTATAGAGCATTTTATCGGTACGTCACTCTCTCACAAGTCTACATAAAGTTAAAGCAACGTATCTAGCTAACCACGATGTGGGGTTATGATCCCAAAACAAATATGAACATACAACGTGATTTATTAATTATTAGACAAATCTCTAACCCTCTCGTGGCCATGCAAATGCAAATTAGGATGGAGGTCGACTCACGATAGGGAGTCGAGATCCAAGATGAATTGAAACACGACAAGGTTATTAGGGAAGCCGCAACAGTAGGAATCAGCTACTAGCTCTAAGCCAACCACTCTATTAGTGTTAGCTCTTAGCAATGGCTCATAGTATGATTAGATCCATGTGACACTCTCACATGTTCTTAGAATATGTGTATAAGTCTAGCTCTTCATCTTTTCTCTTTTAAAATATAAAAAAATGCTTAGAGCTAGCTTATTAGTCACCCATTGCGGGTGCCCTTAATAAATCTAAGTTGCAACTTAGCAGGTGACCGTGTAACGTGTACATTCCGTTGCAACACACGGATATGTTTGCTAGTATATAAAATAAAGTGTTAATATTTATAGTATATAATTAGCATCATTAGATAGATCATTGAATATTTTTTTATAATAAACTTATTTAGACATACAAATATTGATAATATTTTCTATAACTTTAGTCTAGGCAAACTTAAGAAAATTTAATCAGCACCAACCAAAACAGAGCGTGACAAACGACGACAGAATGAAGGAACAGACGTGTAGGGGATGGACAGGATGGGTAGAGGGCAAGAGAGACGAAAGAGAATTTTTCGCTGTATAATATTAGAAATAAATAGGGCTTTTCAATTTACAGTAGTTTTAACAGATTAGGTGGATATAATATTGCAGCGTAAGATGACTTGCATTTGACATACTGTTTGGTTACAACTTACACCAGTCTATGAACGAAAGGCAGGGAAAAAACTTCGGAGCAACGTCCAATGTAACGCAAAAACTACGAACGGGGCGACGACCGAAAGAAGCTAAAAAAAGTAATGAATATTATGAACACAAAATAGTCGCTATCTCTCAACAGTACCTCTCCCACGGACATTCTTCTATCCTGGACATGTTCTCCCCGGCCATTCCTCTCATCACACACGTAGAGTTCAGAATGTGGCAAGGATCAGCACACACGTGCTGCTCGCCTACTGCAATTCTCAGTATCTGTATAGATCTCACAGCTGGGCACGGACAAACGAGTATGACTGATTAGCCAAATCCGAAACCTTCATTTGCTTCGTGGATTGCCAACAGTAACCTCTCCTGGAGCTGCTCTTTGGATGTGTACTCAGGCAAGTCTAGTTGGTTAAAGCTGAATTCAGCAAAGATGGCCTGGTGTCAGTAAACTAGACAAATAATGGTGACTGCAAAATCTTTCACGGTAAGTGAAACGAAGCAAAATAAGCAGATAGGTTACCAAGTATGAGCTGAAGGCAGATGGTTCGTGCTGCCGTAGGCCTTGTGTATCTGAAACCTTTGTGGCCCAGAGATCCCTTGAAGTGCACTAAAACCTTCCAACGGTACCTACAGATAAACTCAAATGGTAAGCACAACACATGGTGTGGCACCATAGATTCCAATGTGGCAGTTAATAAACTGTAAGCTTGCTAGAAGTGGAGACTGGAATGACAATCCAGAAACTGAATCAGTACTGCAAGGAATACCTTTGAAGTGCCTGTGACGAACTGGAGGAACCGAGCTTTGTCTTCCTCGCTGAACCCCTGAACGATTTCCCAGAACCACTGGATGACTGGAGAGGCTATGCTGTAGCCAGAATATTCTGTATTTGCTTTCAAATCGTCCACTAAAAGCAATATAGGTAAAACAGGTCAATTAGATGGATACATAACTAGACTAACAACCCTAAACCATATATTTGCAACACTTACAGTCAATATCTGGAAGACCACTAATCAGAAGTTCAAGCTCTTTGTCGTTAAAGATAGATATCAGCTTCCGTGGAATGAGTTCATTAAACCCTTCCAGGAAGGCATTAATCTGAGGCCTGATTGCAGTGGTCAATCGATGCTCTGCTACACGGTCGACATATTCATGCTTATTCTCCTCAGTAACCCTGATGTTACGCCCTCCAGGAATCAACTCACAATCAGTGACCTGCAAAGATAACTTAGGACTTAGATTATAGAAAAGATTAAGACCACAAATCCTTGTGACACAAGCACAGCAAATACCTCTGCCTTCTCGTACAATATCAGTTTCTCTTCGTCTGCATCCACGCTAAAGGTGAGATCCAAAACATCACTTATGTCATTCTACAAACAGAACATAGAGAAGGTTACATCTGAATGATCAATTGTCGACAAAATTACAAGGAACATGCCGCATAACTTGTGTAAGTAGAGTAAAGCATACCTCAAGCATCCATTTCAAATTCTTGTAGTACGCAGGATCAATGGCTTCAATGTCATGGTATGTAACCTTGACTCCAAGTATGTGTTTGTAGAAAGATCTAGTAAAATGGGCATCTAAAAGCTGACCATCGAAGAGAGCTTTGCCAACCTGGTGTAATGTAAACTTCAGAAACTAGAATAATACTCACATTATGTAATATACAAGCACATAAATAGGAGCACCAGAACTCACCACTCGTCCAACAAATTTGAAGTATGAGAGGTGCTCAGTTTGATACACAGAATTAGGATTCGGTTGAAACGTCAAATCATTCCCGACTGTCGTAAACAGAAGGGCACCCTTGTCAAAAATGACTCGTGATAGCGACTGGTACCATTCCCTTGTCAGCCCACCAGCATCAATTCCTTCTTCTCCTTGAAAATGAACAGTGAGTCTACCCTTCAATTCCTGAGGAGAGCGCATCCTAAGCTGATTGTAGGAGTCCTCAAGAATATATGCTCGACGCACAGAAATTCTAACAGGACTATGATGATGATGATCATACTGGTGCTTGATTTTAGACCGGAAATATGCACGTTTATTGTCAAAATCAATCAGGCGAGGAATTTTCAACATCAGTGAGAATGACTTTTCCAACAATCCAGGGTTTTGACGGATGAATGCATTCAGCAATCTTCTGTGCTTCTCTGAGAATTTCACAAAAGCATTTTGCTTCTCATCAAGACTGGCTTGACAAGCAGATGATCTCTGCCCACCACTAGATGTTGAAGCATCTTCCATGTCAGAAGTTGAAACCTCTTGTACAGCATCAGGTTGCCCAGGACGCAACTTCTCACATGTCACGAAAAATGATTCTATATATGGTAATATGTTTTGAGTTCCGGCAGGCAATGGAGGTGCTACTCCTGTTGTTAATGTAGCTGCACTTGCAGAAGCAGGACTAAGATTTGATGCATACTCTGAAGAGGTTTCTATCTTGCTTATGCAGTTGCTCAATTCCAACCACAAAGCATCCAGTGCTGTGTTAATTTCAGAAATCTGGGAAACTGCATCTGAATGGTCCTTTTCAGCAGGCTGTTCTGGATCCTTTCTCTCTTGAAGAGTAGTGACAAGAGAGCTCAAAGCCTGCACAACTCTAAGAATTGCAGTACCATTGGCTGATGAAGAGCTAAGAAGAGCCTTTTCAGAATTCTCGTACAAACGAAGCTCCTTCATTGCGCAAAGTGTCAAGTTTTGCATTGAACGTGCAAGCTCGTTTATGAAATGGCAACAGAAGAAAGGGGCCAGAGCCACAATCTTTTTCAACACTTCACCTACAAGGAGATAAGCGTTGTCCGACAATCTGAAAATGACAAAAGTGCCATCCACCATCACATTAGGTAATAAAAAAGAATACAGCGAAACAAAAAACTGATGTAAGATAATTTGATACAGTATAAAACAGAACAAAAGAACAGAGCATTGTTCTCATATTTTTTCCTTGAACCACAAAGAAAGTAGAGCAGTTTTATAACAACAGCCAAAAAGGTTATGAAAGTAGAATGATCCAATAAAAAAAGGTACACCAGAGGCAGATTACGAATTAGCAGACAAGAAAATAATAATTAACTGTACAAATCACTGAAGAAAATCATCCACACACATACCCATCATGCGCAAGCAATGAACATAGCAATCTAAGCTCTGGTTGGGGAAGACTTTGCAAAACAGCTTGCAAGTTACTTTTGTTGTCAACAGCAGGGGCTTTGCTACCATCCTCTGGATTCGACTTTGATCCATATGATTCAGAAATGGAGTTATCTTTACCAACTTGCACTGCATTCGCAGGTGCAGATGGCTTCTCAGATAATGCTTCTAGCTTAGCTTGATTAATTTCATTCTCAGCACTATGCATGACAACTTCAAGAAGGTTTAGTAACTGCACATGTTACAAAATGATAAGAAAAATGCGAGCCAAAATGTTAAATGAAATACCCAAAAGAAAAGATAGCTCACCTGTTCAAGATGAGCTACACTTCTCATATAAAGTGGCTGATTCAACAGAGTTAACAGAAGAACAAGTGCAAAGGCTTTCCGTTCTTCACCATCTTCTAGGAGAACAGCCTTGCCACGCTGATGATCATGTGCATCGGGGCGACATCTTGATGGGCAAGGGAACTCAAGAAAGAGCAAGAGTTTAGCAACACTTGGATGGCTTCTTGCCAAGTTTGTCACCGTTTCGAGCACACGACGTGAGACTAATGGAGGAACACCTATTTAATGCAACAAAGAAAATCCATGCATTAAAATACATTGCAAATTAAAAGACCAGAAAACTAGGCAATGTAACCAGCTAAAAGGAATGAAGAAAGATGAAAAACACTTAATTACCATCTGAAGATTGAGGACGTGAATATGTGATATTTGCATGGCATCCATACAACCTAAAGGGTGGCTCAGGTGCATCTATTGATTTCTTTGAAAATCCCTGCAGATCAAGCATAAGCATGTCCACCAGAATTTGAACCAAGGCCTGTCTGCTATCCCGATGAGTACAAAGGTTCACAAGAAGCCTCTGCAGCTGACCCTTGTATAGAGGCTGTAAATAATAATGGGAGAGGCAATTACATTAAGTATTCCCGGCATTCCATAAAAAAACAGAGCGCATAGAAGAAACAGTACTATTACCTGAACAACTCGAAGTAACCGAATAAGAGCTTTAAGGGCATCTTCATCAACAAGAGGAGCACCTTCAGTCTCAATTGGCTTGCTAGTTGATCTGGAGGGATCACCTGTGTTTCTATCAAGTCCTGCTGCCATTATGTCACGTCGGGAGGACTCACCTCTCCTGTTCCTGGAGTTCATACCAAAAAGGGAGCTACTGTGATACCGATGAGCAAATCTCTCCCTTAACATGTTGGCCTCAGCAACTAGTGCAGGCGTGAGTGTAGCTAGTAGAGTGTCAGGAGATGTCAAAAGCACCTGCAATTAGAATAAAATATGTAAAGAGAACATAATAAAACAGTTAGAGAAAAACATCTGAAATGGGATAGGAATTGAAAACAGCTATACCTCTTCCCGAATTTCTGAAGGGAATGTTGCAATAATTGAAACAGCATCCATTTCAACTGGCTGTCCTTCTAATTCTTGTGATTGTTGTTGTATCCTTTGAGTACGCTGTTGAGCTAGCACCTCCTCTCTTATATCAGGGGGAAGTGCAGCAAGAAATTCAGGATCAATATCACCATCATTCTGAGGTTGGTCATTAGAAGTCTGAGTTACTTGATTTTGACGTGAAGAAAGAACTTCAGCTCGCAAGTCCTCAGGAAGAGCCTCCAAAAATGTAGGATCAATTGAGTCAACACCTACCGCTCTGATAGGCTCCTGATTCCCCTCACTAGCATTCTGGTCAGGTTCTTGGTCTGGATTTTGAGGAACCTCACTAACACTCTCCAGAGACATATCTCTACTGCTTACTGGCACAGCATTTCCAGACAGCCTCCGTGATCGAGCAGCAGCTTGAATATCACCCAAAGGTAATCGTTCTGAGGCCCCTGAAGTTCCATGCCGGTCACCATCATCATGCCCTTCAACACTTCCTATTTCAACCTCTAAACTTCTGAGGCTCTCCCCTAAAGTAGCACCACTGCCACTGCTTGCTTGGCTCACTGCTTCAACATCACGTGCTATAGCGTCACTACGTTCATACTGCATCTCTGTAGCATGCTCACTTGCATTGGACACATCTCTTTGAAGTGCATCACTGTCAGGAGGTGCAGGGCCAGCACTTTCTGACAGATCTACAGGATTCACTGTATTTTCACAGTCCTCATTTTGCTGAGCTGGTGCTACTTCCCTTGCCTCAGCAACTGATCCACGGTTGGGCTGGTCATTTTCTTGAGTACCACCAACAGGAGTTCTCTGGCCATCAGGTTGTTGAGTGGGCCGCCTCAAATGAGAGATCAGCAATTCTTCAATGCCTTCAGGTACTGCAGGGGCAGCAGATCCATTGCGTTGTGGACCGTCATCTAGCCACATATTAAAGCGGTGTCCATTACGTCCACTTCGCAAGCTGCGGAATATAGCATCCAAACGGGAGGAGCTACTTTCATGGTTTCGATCAGAGAAAGCCATCTCAACAAGATTCTCTGAAGAAATAATAATAATATGAATCAATCATGTATGCAAGACATGACACTATCTACATACTACTACCAGTATCAGGCTAGGAGGATTAGGCAAATAACAATAGCAGGTTCTTGACAAATGAAAAATGCAATTTGGGATGGACATAGGTTGTAATGGAGGTAAGAGATACCTGGTTGCCCTTGATGTGAAAAATTCAATGTTGAAGAAGGCTCTTCAAGAAGTGGATGATCAAGAACACCATGATCACTAGCCCTGCCAAGAAGATTGTATATGGAGGTACTTCGGCCTTGCCTTCTTGTACCAAAAATGTCTAGAGGCATCACACGCAGTGTATCCCCAGACAAATTGTTGCTCCCACCAAAAACTTCAATGTGGTCAAACACATTAATGCCATTAATCCCCTCCTCCAGGCGAAGGATGACTCCTTCCTCGTCCTCATCTTCATCATCATCTTCTTCTAGCAAATCCTCGTCAAATTCTTCTTCATCCATTTCACGGTCTTCCTGATCTGTGTCAGGATGAGACATCTGATGGGCATCATCTTCCTCCAGATTGTTATTCTCCTCATCTTCATCTTCATCATCTTCATCAACCTCCTCACCATCCTCTGCAGACATATCTTCATCAGTGTTCTCGTCATCATCAGCCATATCATCCTCTCTATTGTGCGGAATTTCAAATCTGATTTCCATTGTAGATTCATTACCAGTTCCATCTTCAGCCATCTCATGCATAAAATCATCTTCACCATCACGAGCAAAGCCACCATCCATATCACGATCATGATCCATCTCATCTGCCACTGAATCTGAACTTTGTGAAGTTTGGACAGCATTAAACATTTGTCTGTGATCAGTAACCATCTCTGTGTGCTGAGAAGTCATGTCCAGAGCCTGGAATCTATTAGATGATGAATTCACATTGTTGCTGTCAGAAGCAATCTTTGACGAGTTCTCTCCTTTTGCATTATCTGCTGAATGAACATGTTCCTTACTGACGAGTTCCAGGGCCTTAACAATAGCAGTAACAATCTTTGCAGAATCAGGGTGATCCAAATCAAGAACTTGAAGCATTGTCGATAATGAATGAACAAGACCAACTTCAACAAATGCAACTGTGGATTCTGCTGACAGCGAGGAGCCAGTTGGTGATCGCGCTGACAGAATATCATTCAGCAAATCAACATACACATTCATCCTTGGTACTGGGGCTTTGTAATCTGCAGACGAGTCGGTAAAATCAAGAAATATACTGCAGATTTCAGAGAAAATCCTTTTTCGGGCCTCTGCAGAACGAATAGATGAAGCCACCAAGAACTGATTAGCCCTTGTTGCCAATTTATACATCCAATCTCCATCACTTTTTCTCTCTTTCTTTTGCCTTGTAGCATGAGGAAGGAAATGCTGCAGGATATGGTTAAAGATTCCACCACTAATTAGACCAGCACTTGTTCGATTTGGACCTTGCATGTTGCTCAGATCAGCATCATGACGAAGAACAACTTGAATGGATGATGCGTAAGTTAACAATACATCTGTCAGCAACTTAAGGAAAAATGCAGTTTTGGCAAGGGATGCAGTAGACTCTTGGATAGCATGCTTGCTCTCTTCAGGTGGGACAGACACAGCTTTCCCTTTCCCTTTTGCAGAAGTGCAGTCAATATCCATGTCTGAAGATAAGGCAGTACCAGAGACAACATCAGCTTGATCCTCTGGACGAGGTTGCGGAACAAAGGACATCACCAGATCTAAGAGATGCTCTATAACAGTGACAAAACTTTGTGGTGGCTTGCGGTGAGATTTCACATTTCTTGAATTCAAATCAGACTGTTTCCCCTGAGCATTTGCAGGAGATCCTGCAGCTGTGTCCCCAGAAACTACCTTAGTGACTGCACCTGTTGCTTTATCTTTATCAACTGACTTGTCCTTATCTTTCTCCTTGCTCCTTTCTTTCTCACGGTCCTTTAACAGAACAACATATGGTCTATCTCCAACCATCTCAATCTGGCACACAGACTGGGCAGCTTTCATAAATATCACTGGGTCCCTATACACGACAAATGCCAAATTCTGGACAAAATTGCGTGGGGTAACCCTGGGATTTGCATGTCGATTAGCAGCTGTGACAAGACTGTGACGTATCTCTAATTCCATTGCTTGCTGAAGGGTGTGAGGGTCCTCCAAAATATGACGAATTATTGTAGAAGCCACATTGTTGAACCCAGAAAACAAGCTACTTGTCGGCAATGATAGCAATGCATTAAGACCACCAGACTCAAGAAAACATATAGCAGCTGCATGGACTTTTGTCAGTGTTGCAGAGAGCTGAAGAATAGCATGCATGGAAGCTGAAGGCAACTGTTTTTCTATGCACTTGAAACAGATCTTCAAAAGTTGATACTGGTCCTCCATGTCTAGTAACCCAACACTAGACAAGGATTCTGAATCTTTTTTCTTGCTGTCATCAATCACAAGTGATGTTTTTGTATTTGAGTTATCCCTTTTCAGGACATCTAGCTCTGTAACATCTGGCAACTTTGGTTCCAACTGGAGCATCTGATCAACAGAAAGGAAACAGGAAATTACCCAATTAGGAACCTCATTCATGCCACTTTCCCTAGGTTCCAACTCCCAACTGCAAAGCAGATCCAAAGCAACCTTCACAAATCCTGCCTTTGAGGCGACTTCACGGGCAGCAGTATCTCCATTGAGAATCAAAGCAAGAACATGTAAAAGAGCAGACAATGCAGTATCATTTGAAGGCTCAGATGCCACCACACATTGTTTCAGATTATCAATCAAATATGTAAGCACCTTTACTCGGTTTTGGCCATCATTCTGTGAGCTGATAGTAACAAGCATATCCCTGACAGGGAAAGCTAAGGATTCCTTTGTCTTAAGTAGCTCAAGACATGAATGTAACATCTCGTCTATAGGAGGCAGCTGAACCGTTACTTCTTCCAGCTCAAGATCATTGGACCTACTATCTCCCTCTTGTGCAGGTGTATCAGAATTCCCAAGAGACATTGCAAGCGCCCGAGCAAGTTCATCCTCCTCCTCTTGCGGTTCCTCGGGGTGTGAGAATAACCAATCAGTTGCTATTTCAACACTGTTTGTTCCAACTTGTCTTAATGCTTCTTCAGCCCTGGCGTGAGAAAAACCCATCTCTACGATCAGTGAAATTGCACTCTCATCAGGAGGTGGACCAGCTAAACGAGCACCACCATTGCCAACAGTGTTTTTCACTTCCACCCCAGAGCAAACATGCCTCATGATGGACATGACTGAACTAATCAACTCAATGTTGCATTCTGGAAACTGGGGATGGGCCCAGATGGGAAGAATTGTCTTCAACACCTTTGACTGAAGTAACTTCATGAACCTCTCAGCATCTTGAGGAAACCTTACAGATCCATTAAAAATAGGCTGCTCAAGTAATTGTCTAGTTGATGAAGAGAGAATAAAAGATGAGGTCACAAGATGATCCATAATTGCCCCATAGCTGGTGAGGGGACCATAGATCCATGAAGAATCCATCTCCTTTCCATCCTTTCCAGTTTTACTATCCGTCTCCATAGGTGAAGACGGTGGCCTGCTCATTGTGAAGAGCAACTCACTGGTGGCCTGAAATGTGGTCAGGATGGCCTGAATGACACCACGGCAATAAAATGAATTCGCCATAATTGGATTACAGGATTCTGGCCGGTCTAATAATATCCCATCAACAAATTCAACTGCCTTTCCAAGATATCTGCATTTTGTGGTAACAGTCATCTCCCTCTCAGAACTTACCGAATGTCCTTCAAAGTTGAGGTGCTCCAACACAATAGAAGCAATATTGTTAGCAACAGATATAACAGATGGGGATAGGTTTACAGGACTATTCTCCCGACGAGACGTAAGAAGCATTGCTTTACCAAGCTCCATAAAAAGATGGTTGATATGGTAGGAGAGAGATCTCATCATGTCAAAGCACGAGGAATGCTCAGATTTTTTCTTGTCCTCTTCTGATCTTGTGCTGGCATTTGCATCAGATGAACTGGAAGACTGGTCCTGGGAACTTGAGGGCAAACCCAGGCTAGAATATCTATCAGAACTAACTCTCTGAGAGTCACTAGCTGCACGGCCAATGTCTCGATACATATTAATAAGATCAGACACTTGAGAATCTATGTTCCACCCAGAACCCCTTCGCCTTAAAATTGGATCAAGATATTGCCTGAAAGAAGTGTATCTGCTATCACCAATGTCGCTGGCAGACAAGTCAGGCTGCTGGGCTTCAGATGTGGAAGAAGATGAACTGGTTTCAGCGTCGATCTTGTTTTCTTCAAAAAGCGAAATTTTCCAAAGCACTTCCCGGTGCACTCGGCCAATATCTTCCAGGACCTCCCTGCTGGCATCGCCAAATTCTGAGAGCAAAGCATTCATCCAGCGATTGTCTTTTGAGGCAGCTAGGAATAGCAAAAATTCAACAACAAACAAAGATGGGATCGCTCCTTTTTCAATCTTGGTCATCTCAAATGGGTTGGAAACTTTATCCAGTTCCCCCAATGCACTCTTCAAATGCTCCCTTAAAGACGAGCAAAATGCACGTGCAAGTGGAGTAGAGTGATGCTGAGTAAATCCCTTGAACACCATCGTGCTATGCAAAGCAATAGGCATCCCTCCAGATGACTGTGTAATGCTAGGCCTCAACAAGAGTGTCAAAAGAGCATGTAGACCTCCCTTTTCTACAAATAACCGGCAGGTTTCAGAGTTTTCCATTGTCCGGTGTACCAATACCATCACATGGAAAATGCTCAGATGAGAAAACTGTTCATTATTACTGCCAGCCACACTGGAGTCCATAGCACTTACCAAATCACGACCTTCAATATCAGTGTCCATATCTGTTTTTTCTTCCAAGATGGCTGTTTCATTGTTTCTATCTTCCTGAGATGAACTTAGTTTATTGATTACTTCAATAATGATGTCAACACCAATACTTCTTAGGGATTGCACATGACGAAGAAGCTCTTCCACTGCATTAGCTAGAAGGACCACACCATCATTCATTGGTATCAAGTATTTCCTGCTAGTGAAGGTATCTACAAGAAATCGTAGTGCTGAAGTTTCCCTGACAGCCTCAAGTCCTTGGTTATTGAGGCATATTGCACCCAGGCCATTAGGAACACAGATAAGGGCTTTACAAGATGGTATTACCCCAGCAGTCACTGATGAGAGAAAAGCATCTGGAAGACCAAGTTCCTTCAAAGCAGGAAAGCATGTCGGATCTTTATGGATTATTTCGCTCATAACAGTAACTGATGAAAAATAAATGTCACCCCCAAACTTTTCTACATTCTGAAATACAAGGGAAAGTGAGACAGGTAATGAATTATCTTGGGAGCTTTGAGAACGAGCAGGATTCCCAGGGGAATAAGTAGCAGACCCCAGAGCCTTGAGCAAAGCTTTAATCAATCGCTTCTGGGAGTACAGGTGGTCCTCTTCTGATTTAACTGCATTAGTAACCATTGAATTATGAACATCAGCTGTACCAATAACACGCTGCACTTCTAAATGTAACCTCTGAGACAAAATCTCTACACCACCCAAGTCTTTGAACAGAGAAACAGCAGGGCTGCTGTACTCCATAAGCTTTTGGAGAGTCTTCACTGCCAAGCAGACAAGATGCATATGAGAAGGATCATTATCTCGCAGAAGAGGCAAGAGAGGAGGAACCATCCCTGATCCTCTAACGGTTGTCCCTGAACTTGATGAAGACAGTACATGGAGCAGAAAAAACTGAAGAAGGGCATCGACAATTAGAGGAGCTGAGGTATCATTCGGGCTATTGAGTGAGAATATTGCTTTCTGCAAGACACTGAGCAAGACCATACGATTTCCACCAGCAGAGATGATACTTGAGCCACTCAATATCCTAGCACGCTCATGAGATGATGCATATGCTGCCAGCTGTGCTCCCAGTGCTAGCATAGCCAGTGCACGAATGGGCCCAGGAACAGAATCTTCTGACCGAACAAGCCTGATTAACTCGTTTATGTATTCTGGTTCATTTGTAAAGAAGTATGTGAGTTCATCGTGAGCATCACTGGATTGCACAAGAACAATGAACGAAAGGAGACTTATGCGGCTATAGATCCTACAAGTCCGTGCGGAGTTGAAGGCACGGGCATATCTTATCCTTGTAAGCAATGCAAACCTGTGCTCTGGGGGCACATTGAACTTGTCCACACATTGCTTCAGTATGCTCAAGTCATCCTCCTTCTGAAGATGCATGTCTGGAATATGTATCACACACAAATTAGATGACTTGCCCTTGTCATTAGTTTGGTCAGGATACTGTGCAGGACCCAAATTATACTCAAAATGAAGAGTTGAACCAAGACGATGCTGTGTGCCACCATATTTGTTCTCCAAGTCTACTGGGAACAAGGAAAGGCCCCCCTGCTGGTTTCCTTCATTTGCCACAACACAAGAATATATGCCTAGACCTTCCTCCTTGCTGCCCCATCCTTGGGCCAATGATAGAAGATGGGGGTTTATAGATCCGCAGCTAATTAGCTTTCCATTCATATGCAACTTTGAAGGATTTATTTTGACCAAGGCAACAAGAGTTTCCAAAGCTGCTACAACTATCTCAGGGTCTGACGATGCCAGGAGAAGCTTAAGATGCTGACAAAGAAACGGAAAAGAATTAACACAAACTGAACAAAAAAGCATGGATGGTTATATTACACATATTATAAAGAACAGAAACAGGTAACAGCAAAAACAAAAGCTCACCTCAAGACCAGTAAAAGAACTTCTGTTCTGGCAGTTCTCCAAAACAATCTGCATAACTCTTAAAATTTTCAAGATGGCATTCTTTGGCATAGGGTCAGCCTCAGTCATATCATCAGATAAAAGAAGATCCTTCCGAGAAGAAATGTATGTCTTGAAATATGTGTCAAAATGAATAAATAAAGGCTTCCAATGGTGGAAATTTCCCTGTTTCCAAGTACGTAAAGTAAGCTACAAACACGAAGGAAGCAAGTGAAAAACATAAGATGGGTTGTCCTTTTGAAAAGTTCACCTTATTGAACTCCCAACAGAAGCCTGATAGTGGTATGGCAATGTCATGTAGTGGAATATTGATGACTCGATCAATAAATGCTTTGACGTTTGCAGGCTGCAATGCAAACACATGCAGGATAATTGATCATCAAAGAGTTGTTTTCACAGGTGCACCAAGGATAACGAATGTGGAACCAAAAGAGGAACGCTCCCCAAATAATTGGTAAAAGTAAGTAGAATTTTGCAGTAAAAAGCAAGTTCCGTCAACAACAGTTACAAATCAGGTTTAGTACCAACTATAATATGCTATCCACGTCTCACAACTATGCACGGTGATGTTTCAGAATAGGTATCCAAATCACATGCATAAACCACATTGGCCACAAATCACCTTGAAGAACATGTGGCAACAAACTGATCATTGTCACCAGGAAACCAGAAGTAGATGTGACAGTGTTATAGAGCCACCAAACTGGGAGTAAAAATATCAAATCGTGATATGTTTTACAATTGTTCCACAAATTTATCAGAACTACTGGCATCGACCAAGTTCATACAGACCTCAACCATAATATTGCACTGTACGGCATCTGCTATGACTCAAAATTATTGGGTTGGATAAATAATTGACTAAGACCAATAAAGAATGCTAAATGCCCAAAGAAGAACAGACCCATAACACAAAGTGAGAAAGGAAACTAAAACTCATTAAACCTAGAAAAGCAGCAACTGAAGGACATAGGCAGATTGAGAGCCAACTAAATCAGAAAGTAAAACCTATGACTGACACTATAGCATCATTACAACAGAACACCCTTGAGGACAAACGACTTCACAAAAGAACTAAGGCCATGTTTGGAGCCACTTCTTAGGGGATTCTGGTTGAAAAAAGCGAACTAACTCCCCCAAACAGCATGCTTCTGAACATGCTTCTTCTGCCCGCAATTCTTCCCCCAACACCTTTTGCACACGAGCGGAAGCCGCTGGCTGCGAGTGTTGGGGAAAATCCCACTGATTGTGAAGTCTCATGTTCCAATATTGCGCATGAACTTGATAGAATTTCCATCATTGCCATCACATAAAAGGCTTACCACACCTTTCCCCTACCATTCACTCCAATTGCTCACACTAGGCCACTCGCAGGGGTGCCGCATCTCCCTGGCGACTCCATTAGTGTTCGCACCGCCAAGTTGCCCCACATCGCCAGCCACAGCTTGACCTATGCTGTTGCACCCAGCTTCAGATTCGCCATCCCCACCGGCTAAGGAAATGCCAGCACCACTTCCATCGGCATCTGACCCCTCACTGGTGACCGGTGGCTGCCTATCGTGAACCTCCAGATCCGGCGACTCCGTCCAGCCCTCAACAAGTGAGATCGGCCAGCGACGCCCACAACCGCGACTTTGCCGCATCCCGTTCAGCTTTCAAGGTATATGTTCTTGCTTTTCTCACGTCTCCATTGAACATCCTCTCACATAGGTGTCGTTCTCCTTTGAAAAAAGATGATGGCAGTGTTCCAAAAGGCGGCAGACGGCACGGTCAGTTGCGAGTCGTGACTTATGCGGCCAAGCTGGGAGAGCAGCGCGAATTGATAAGGTGGGAGGGGAGGTTAGGGATAAGGTTTGCTCTTCAAACTTGGGCCTGGGCCTGTTTTCATGGGCCTTTCTATATAACCCTTGGCCCACTGGTCTCCTGTTTCTTCTTTTATTTTAGATTAGACTTTTAGAGGTAAATATGCATGGGTATAAAATGCCTTGTAAACACCTAGGCGCACCTAGGCTCGTCTAAGCTCTAGGAGAGGGTCACCGCCTAGAGATCGCCTAGCGCCTTTTGTAACCTTGGATGCCGGTGATGCTTGATGAACCATCTAATGATTGGATCTGTGCATTATTGGATTTGTGGTTTGGAAATAAGCTTACGCACTGATGTATTCATATGCATATATTTCTCCTCTCCGTCCTACTGTGTGCTACTAATATCAGAAAGACATAAAATGATTTGTTGCAGTATAAAATTGCAGATGGAAAACAGCAAAGCAATGTGGGATGCAGGCCAAGACAATATTTTCATAGATATTTGCCTAGAAGAAGTAGTTGCCCGTAATATTGGATTTGGGAGATGTCTGAATACAGTTGGGTTCTCTAACCTGGAGGCCAAATTCAATGCACGCATAAACAAGAACTATTGTCGCCTGCATTTAAAAACTAAATGGAACTCCTTGGGATACAACTATGGAAATGGAAGAGAATGAATTTGAATGTCTTTGGCCTCAAGAGAGATCCTACAAGTGGTAGTAATTGTTGGTGATGATTGGTGCGATGAGTAAGAAACAGTATGATCTATTCCAGTTCTAACATCTTGCATAAGTATATGAAGCTATTGACATGTGAATTTGTTGTGTTTTTTAGGTGCTACCAACTTATTTTAAGTATTGACACACACAGCTTGAGAATGAAAAAAAAAAAGCTACAATTGTTATTTGATGGCTTAATTCGATTTTTTTATCCCTTCAAATCTGAAATTTTCTTGTGAACTTATTGATATCAGATTTGGTATGTAATAATATCACGTGAGTGACAATTCAAATTAATTCATGTTGTATTGGTATGCAAAATTATACTGTTTTCACTTTAAAGTAAAAAAAAACTTATAGGATTATTGGTCCAAATGTAGAAAAAAAAGGGCAATAAATGGTTTAGCCGCTTATTTATCAACCAAACAAATCATCATCAGCACTAGGGGCATTCATGTCATTACACACTCATGACAGACAATTTCTTCAGGATAATCAGTGTTGCCAAAAACATAGATTCAAGCTGATTCTCTAGACAGCCAGAAAAGCTCTACAAGAAAAAGTTGTTCCAAACAGGGCCTAAAGCAATAGAGATTCTACCATCACCACCTAGTCACAAACATGGCACCTCTTCAAACAGCACTAACTACCAACCCTAAGAGAGATCACAAACGAGCCCACAACAGATAAACTAAACCCTAACCTGAGATACCAATAGACGATTAGTTTTATCTAAAACCACGAAAGGCAAGTCGCCCGTTACAATCAAAACCCTAGAACAAAGGACGGCAAGCAAAACAGCCCGGATGCGGGGGACGGGGAAGAGAACAGGGGACTCACCCGCTCAGACTCGACCTTGATCGCAGGTGAGACGGCGCGGCTCCCGGCAAGGATCTGCTGCAGGCGCAGCGGGAAGCTGGCTCTATGTGCGGCCATCGCCGCCGCCGCCGCCGCTGCCATCTCCGATCGGAACCCCTTACCTGCTCGTCATCTGCAAAGAAAAACAAAAAAAAACAAAAACAACCACCAAAACCCATCAGCGAAAATAGGATAAGAATCCCCAATAAAAATCCCGCGAAAACCCTAGACCGCCAGGTCCGATCGCCGACCGCCAGGGTCGGGGAGCGCTGGCGGCGTGGCGGCCGGCGAAGGGGGTGGGAAAGCTGTGCACGCGCGTACCTCTAGGGTTTTGGGCTGGCGGGGCACACACATCGGCCGCGGAGGAGGCCGGCGGAGGAGCAAAGGGGTGGGTATTCAGAGGCGGCGACGTGAAGGAGAGAGGGGAGAGGGTTGTGATTGTTGTTTGGGGGTGAAGAGGAAAAGGAAACTTAGAGAGTTGGGTCGCTTCGCTTTTTTTTTCTGAGGAAGGGAAAGGATGCGCACTTGGCGCAGTAGGTCACGGGCACGGCGCGTGACGGACGAGGAACGACGAGTTCTGTTTGGCTGCGGCTGACCGAGGAAACACATCGATTGTCTGAATTCTTAAGGAATCCGGATGGTTTGATAAATGCTCGAGGAATTTGTGAGAGAAAAATATTGTTTTGGATAAAAAAATAAATTAATGAAGTTGAATTTAAAGGCACGCGAATGGGGCCACAGGTTTAGTATACACGCAGGGGCGAAGCCCAGTAATGGGAAATCAAAAACAAGTTATTACCATAAGATTTCGGCCCTATATACACCCCCTGGCCAAAATATTGCACCCCCTCAGCTCAGCTTAGAGTAGCCAACCCAATTAACTTGAGCCCATCGTAGGAAGATGAATCGCGCAACGCGTCTACTCCGCTGGTTTCCTTCGAGGCTCGCGTCCGTCATGACGGTCTTTCTTCCCGTCCGTGGGCAGTGCGACTCTGAAATTCTAAATCGTCGATTGGCAATCGCCATTGGCCATCGCTGTGCCCAGGCTTTGGAGCATGCCTGCCGTCTGCGCCTCTGCAATCCGAGCATCGGCGAGCTCCGGCCGCTCCCTCTTGCCAGTTCTGGTCGCTGAGTGGTGAGTGTCTGAGTTTGCAACGTTGGTGACTGCTGAAGTTCTAAAAGCTCAAAGCTGTTGTCTCATGTCTGGCTGGTCTACAGACTACAGTCCAGTGTCCAGGCATCAAGGATTCAATCTTTCAACGTATGTAAGTACAACTCCGTCACTACGAAGTAGTATTTTAGGTCTATAGCTGTAATCTTGTAGATATTTGCCTCTATTTCTTTCTCAAGTTATTTACTAGACAGTGTACTAATGACAGATTAATCGATGGAAAGATTTTATAAAAGAAAAGTGCCAGAGCCAGATTGTGCCAACAATGCTCGTAATTTGTGTTTGGATGATATCAACTAGGAAGAGGAGATTAAATATGATCCAGGGTTGCGGAAACAAATTGATGACTATCATCCTAATCTTAGAGAAATGGTTAGAAGGAAGTACTTGAAAAAAGAGCCTTGCCAACCTTGCACATTTAGTTTTCCTGTGACACAGATTGGAGGAGGGCCAAGAAGGTTTATTCCAGAGTGGTTCAATGAATTTGAAAGTTGGCTTGAATATAGTGAATCTAAAGATAGAGCATATTGTTTTTTCTGTTTCCTATTTAGAGAAAAGAAGGACGGTGGATATGAAGCTTTTGTTAAAAATGGTTGGAATGGTTTTCATAGAAAACAAAGGCTCAAAGATCATGTGGGTGATGTTGGTGGCACACACTATCTAGCAATGAAGAAGTGTGATGATTTGTTACAAATAAGACAACATATTAATGTGGCTTTCCGTGGTGTAAATGAAAGTGCTAAGAGGGACTATATTACTCGACTGAAATGGTCTACTGATGTTGCTAGAATATTAGCAAAGCAAGGCTTGCCTTTTCCCAAGCCACCATGAGTCGAAGGATTCTTTAAATAGAGGAAATTTCAGGGAATTTCATGATTTTGTAGCGGAGCTAAATCCAGTCTTAAGAAAACGCAACAAGTAAAGGAAAATCAGAAATCAGTGATTGTGCATTGTTTTGCAAAGGAGGTGCTACAGGCTATTCTAGAAGAAATTGGGAATGATGTTTTTTGCTTGCTAGCTTATTATGTTCATTGTTTTGCTCACCAACTCTAATTAGTCCATGTGGCTATTGTGAGAAAGCATAAAGGGGTTAGTGATTTTTTTACCAAGGTTTCCATGTTACTAAATGTTGTTGGTGGATCATTTAAGAGAAGGGAAATGATTATAGATATTAACCTTAAAGAAATGAGTAAGGCACTTGGGTGTGGGCAACTTCAAACTGAGACAGGGTTAAATCAAGAGCAAAGTATTCAAAGACCTGGAGATACTCGTTGGAGTTCTCACTATAAATCTCTCAAGGGTTTAGTTGACATGTTTTCTACAATAGTCAAGGTACTAGAAATTGTGGAAAATAATAAAAAGGATTGGAAAATTAGAGATCAAGCATCAAATCTTCAAGATTATTTCCAATCTTTTGACTCCGTCTTCTATTTGCATCTCATGTTAACTATATTAGGAATCACAAATACCTTGTCATTAGCACCACAGCGGAAGAGTTACGACATAGTGAATGCTATTAAATGTGTGAGAGCCACTAAACGCCAATTGGATGAGCTTAGAAGAGAAAAGTGGGAAAAACTATTAGTTGACGTGTATGGATTTTATGAGAAGAATGACATTTCTAAAATGTAAATGGAAGATAAATATATTGATCCAAAGAAGAGGAGGCACAAATCTAGAATTACAAACAAGCATTACTATCAAGTAGATTGTTTCAATGATATTATTGATTGGCTACTTCAAGAGCTTGACAGCCGCTTCAACAAGATAAGCTCTCAATTGCTTGTATGCTCGGCCTCTTTTAGTCCAAGAGACTCATTTTGTGATTTTAATGTGGATAATTTGTTGAGCCTAGCAAAGCTTTATCCACATGATTTTGATTTTGGGGATTTGAGGGACCTTAGCAACCAACTTGGCCTCTACATATTTGATGTGAGAGATGAAGATAGGTTCTCCAACATACAAATCGTTGCCGAGCTTTCTCAAAAAATAGTGGAGACTAGAAAACATGATCGTTATCCACTGGTTTATCGACTTCTAAAGCTTGTACTAGTACTGCCAATTGCTACTGCTATAGTTGAGAGGATTTTCTCGAGCATGAAGATTGTGAAAATGAATTTGCGCAACCGCATCGGTGATCAATTTATGAGTGATTGTCTTATTTGCTATGTGGAGAAAGAAGAAATGATAAAAATCACGAATGAGTCCGTGATTCGTCGCTTCATGAAAATGTAAGAACGCAGATTTGATGACAATTAAAGGTAACATAATGTATTTTGCCTATCTTAATAGTTTTGACCATGCTAATAGTATTTATATTGCTATTTTTTGTTACTTCTTTATAGTCGCACCCCCTCTGTTACGCTCTAGCTTCGCCACTGTGTACACATATCTATGTCTACTATCTTTTTCTTAAAAAAAGCCTGAGAACATATTGTTCCGGCATATATATAAACAACGAATTCTTCACACGTTGCTGCCGTAATTTATTGATAAATCACTAATATGGTATGGTATTTTTATTTATGTGTGGCAATTCATAATATAGTGGAGATACGATAAGAGTAATACAAACATATGGATCAGGAGCCCCTGATCGCGTCGTTCACTGAAGCTAAGGCCAGACACGCTATGGCGCCATGGCCACCGACAGTCCCCGGGCCCCGATGGCATCGGGCCTAGCTTCTACTCGGCGGCATAGTCCATGGTCAAGCCAACCTATCGATATTTTGTAAATCAGACTAGTAAATTTATACGATTATCGTGTTGTTCTAGGAAGATGATAGTAGCATCCAAAAGACACGAGGAGTTATACTGGTTCAGGCTGGAGCCCTATGTCCAGTCTCAGAGATGATTGAGTGCGTGTTCCTTGCTTGAATGCTGTGAAGTTCTTATAATGAGGGGTGCAAGAATGGTGAAAGAGGTAGGAGATCTAGAACTAGGAGATAGGCTGCCCGAAGGGAAGCTTCAGATGCCCTTCTATGGTGTTATGAGTGAATGAAAGATGAATCAAAATGTCTAGAGATGGTGCTCTGGCTGCTCTTATATAGAGTTCGGGGTCAGGGCATTTACAAAGCAGTAGGTTCTCCCTATCGAAAGGTCGTGAGCCTGAGGGAGGGCCTAGTTAACTTGGCTTGCAATCTACGCCGTTTTGAGGTACACGTCTGGGCGTGGTTGTTGTAACACCCTAGTATTAAGCATTGCATTTAACACTTGCATTTTATGAGCACAAGCATCATCCAAGCATTCAAGAACATGAGCATATAAAAATTCATCTCATTCTTATACCTTATCATATGAAATGTTGATTTTTTATATATGCTTATGCTTGCAATCATGTATGACCAATGCAAGAGATGGTTGTGAGGTCACAAAAACACCTTAGACACATCTAGAATGATAATTGGAACAATATTTATATTCATGACATAGACCAAATTTGCTTCTAAGTGTTGGTTTCATTTGAAATGTCATTTTCATGATATATGTTTGATCAAAGTTGAACAGTAGCTTAGATTGTTTGCATGGCTATGTGACCTAAATAAAAGTTATAGTTTATGTCATGTAGAACAAACTTTGTTTAAGGGTCATGAGCTAATTCAGTGCCTAAGTTAGTCAAATAGAGCTCACACAATTCAACTTGTTGCTGTTTCGGGAACTTAGAAAATTTTCTGTCTTAAACGGTTCACAGTTTTTGTGTAGCCATCTTTGGCGATTTTTAGTTTGCAAACCATTGGGAATTAGGCAAAACTCATTTAAGCATTTTTGTAGTACTCATGTAGCTCTACAAAGTGGTGAAGATAGTTTGCCAAAATTCACCACGGTTTGGGAGATTTGAAGGTTTGAAAATCAAGTGTTAGACGGACTGAATCGGCCCCTGCCGATTCAAATCATCACGCATCGTGGCTGATCGACGCAGGCCGCGTGCGCTGCGTGGTGGTTGTTCGCTGGCACTGGCTCGCCCTGCCTTGCCAAAAGGAAGAGCACTCGGCTCTCCACGCACCCACGTGCTCACTCTTGCTCTCGCTTCCTCTCTCGCCCACGTGCCACTCCAGAGCGGAGTGACATAGCAGCAGCAGCGGCGTCGTCACGCCTCTACCGGCTACGCTGGCTGTCCATGTAGCCTTGCTGCAAAATCCCTCGCACCCATAGCTCCACCGTGCCTTGCTCCACCTCGCCGACCCATCATTGCCAACTCCCATGCCAAGGTGAGGGCCATCGGGCTACTATGTCACCGCGACCACCATTGCCACCGCCGAGCTCGAGCTCGCTCGTGGCTGGCCCCAACTAGTGCCTCTCAGACCTCTCTCTCTTGGTTCATCTTTGCTGTAGACCCTAGAAGCTAAAGCCGTAGCTCCTTGAGTTGCTACCACATCGTCTTTGTTGGAACATGAGCCGCACCACCGTGAGCCGAGAGCGTCGTCGCTGTGCACGTCACCGTGGCCAAGCTTGTCCTGTTGCCGTTCTCTCGCATTTAGGCATTAGAGTTTAACATTAGGACGGTGAAGCTCACGGGGAAGGTGGATGCACGCTTGTGTCACCTTTCCCACTGGAACATCACAGTGCCGCCGCCGTGCTCGCACCGCCATGCTGCCAAGCACACAGCCATGCCTCACTGCGCTACCACGAACCCCACTCTGAACCATGGAGCTCCGCTAGGTCACCCTTGAGCCGTAGCCATGCTCACCCAAGCTTGTCACGATCGAAGATGGCCAGAGCACCACCACGCGCCACCGCCAAGCCACCATGGCCGTCGTCGGGCTAGCTCCGGTGAGTCTCTAAGCCAACCTAGGGTACCAGTCGAAGTGGAACGGTGAGACGAGTGTGGTGGTGATGACGCTACCGCCAGAGACCTCACCGTCGGTGAGCTTTTCATCGGTCAAGACGCGCCCTGCTCTGTATGTCGCTGACATGTGGGTCCCATTGAACCACGGGTCCCAGCCGTCAGTCAGTATTTGAAATATTTTTCTGGATTTATTTTCATAGATTTGAATACAAACTTCAAAAATTTATAACTAGAGCTAGGAATGTCCAAATGGGGTGAACCAAATTTTGTTAGATTCATCATGAAGTGTACTATTTGATAAAAATATGAAATCTACTGTTTAGGGTATTTTTCTAGAAGAATTAAATTGAGAAATATAAGTGCTTTTATAGTAGTTTATATCTTATAAAATGCATAACTTGAGCTAGGAAAATGATAAAATGGTGATTCCAATTTTTCTAGTCTTTTGTTGATATGCTCTAGCTAGGAAAAATATTAAACCCATAGTGAGTATAATTAAAATATGGTCTTCATATTTAATCTAAATTAATTGCTAGTTTCTAATGAAATTAATTGGGGTAAAAATACCTAACATATGACATGCAAATTTTTACATAGTATTCTCATGCTAGGAAAGTAAGAAAAATATTAAATCTGTTCTTGACACTTTTCACTATGCTAAACTATTTTTGCAAAAATAAGCATATGTAACTTGTCATTTTTGTAGAGGTAGATATGCTTGTCCAAATGGCATGAAATTTATACAGTAGACTATTAGGGTCATGTATAGCCTACTATAATTGTCTAGGAATTTATTGAGCATTAGAAATATTTATCAGTTAAATCACCTTGTTATATAAATACATTAATAAATGAAAATAAATAAATTAGCTGGGCTTAGCCATGATTTTTTCTGTGGTGTTTGTGATGCATGTAGCCTGTTGATGTTATCAAATAGGCTTAGGAATGATTGGTTGTAGATAACTAGCTAATTATTGTTTCATAATTCACTTAGATGGCTGCATGTGTAGTTTCTGTTGTGGTGATAATTTCATGATGATAATGACCTTTTCTGTGAAACTTGTTAATAACAAAGTTGTAGATAACTTACTTATCTACCTAGTTTCAAATTTTCATAGTCATAGGCCTTATGGTTTAAGAATTATGACTATTAGAAATCTACTGTCAGAAATGCTTGCTCTCTGGACAGATCTAAAAGATTGAATTGTTTAACCTAGATTACTGCTAAATCACACTAAGACAATTGAAAAGAAAGTTGTAGGCAATTTTATAAGCTTTTTAGAATGTCCACAACCATATTATTTAGATGTGTATAACTCTAGTTTTGGTCAAAACAAGTGGCTGTTGTCTTAAAGTCCAGAAAATTGCTTAGATGAGAATTTGTTTAGTTACTAGAGAAGAGATATGCACCTACTCAGTAAAATAAGATGTAACTTGTTATCACCTTAATACAATGCTATTGAAAACACCTATGAGAATGCATTTCATCATACCCTACCATATCATACATGTTGTTATATATGCATCCACGATATCTTATTTGATGATCATGCATATAGCATCGTCCGAGGGGATAACTCTTTTAGAGTTCAGTGAAGAAGAAGAGGAGGAACCATAGGAGACACCTTAGGCAGTAGCTCTAGAAGGAGAGGAGCAAACTCTTGAGGACCTTCCTGAGTGCCTGGATCACAAGCTAACCTCTTTTCTCAAAGGCAAGCCCCGGAGCATTCTAAGTCTCCCATGTTTTACAAAATATCACTTGAGTCCTCTATGTTTGATGCATTAGGTTATAAGAGTTGATTGGAAACATTTGATGCATAGAACTACCTTGCCCAGATATATATACTTTAAACCTTATGTAAGTCTAGGATCGAATATACGCTTAGACATGCTTAGGCTAGTAGAAGTCAGGTGATTTCCTATCACCTACGAGATATAGGTGGATATTAGAGCACGGTTGGCTATATTTGCTATCGTTAAAAAAACCATGGGATAATATAACTGGAGGCTGGACGGATTCTACGTGTAGGTTGACTCATGTGATTCTGTCTATGTCAATTAAGGACCGTACCGTTGGAGGCCCTCTTGTCATTTTGAACGCATGCCTCTCACTTAGCTAGCTAGATAACTCGTTCTGACCGCGAAGCCAAGTAGCTTAACTCAGGCCAGGCCTCATTCTGTCAAAGTGTGCACTCTGGATGGTAGTAAGGATGTGCAATGAGCCAAACGTGAGCCTAAGGGCAGGGTAGTCCTGAACATCCTGGCAGCTGGTTGCCCCTGATTATGCGGCGCTGATCGAACCCACGAAATGTGGACCTAAGTTGTACCAAAGGTGACCTAAGGCTACCATGGCTAGTAGACATGGGTTTGTGTGATACCAAATCAATTGGAATCACCGTCTCTCCCGGATAGTTAGAAACTTGGTGGAGCCCCTTCATCGTAGTAACTGTGTTATGCAATATGATGGTTCAGATGAACATGGAATTATTATACTGGCTATGGTTACTACTGTATGATACCAAATGATATACCACATGTTTGGCATAGGTTAGTTGCTAATCTAGAGATGAATAGCTATAATTAATTTGATGACCGAATTGTAGAATGTATAACTAAATTAGTGGCTTTTTCTGCAAAATGTTGTCAAGCTAGCTCCACTTATAAAGCCTTGTATAATCCTTGGAGTCACTTTATTTTTGGTTTATGACGGGTAAGTCTAGCTGAGTATCTTCTCGTACTTAGGGTTTTATTCCCATTGTGGTAGATGGTACAGTTTATCATGGCTATTGCAGAACTGCTTCTGTCCCAGCGTGGACGAGGAGTAAGCCCTAGGCAGGCATCTCTAATTAATCCCTCTCTTATGCTTTTGTTGAAGTGTGATCATGAGTTGGCACTATATTTAAACAATGTTGTAGATGTTGGTTTTAAACTTTTAATTTACTTCTGCTACTATCTTACCTGAACGTGGTTTGTAATAACTTTAATTCATACTCTGATGGATGAACTGTATTTGTGAACTTTATGTAACATGTGACATGTATGTTGAATCATGTATGATCTTGGTCATATGTTGGTTGAATCGAGACCCTTCACAGTACTCGATGGACTACCGGATTATATGGGCTCAAGTATGACAGTACGACCGCTTGCGGGCTACCATTGTACTTGTGCTCTTATAAATTGGTTGGTTCTGTCACAGCTTGCATCAAAGCAAGATTCAACATTAATTGCCACATGTATATTTAAAACAAAGGTTTTTGTTTTCCAAAATCAGTTGCTAGCAACTTATAGCTATAGATATAGGTGTTTAAAACCTGGAGTTTGAATCTAAAGTGTGCCAGTGGTCACTTTCCTTTATGCCCAGTTAAGGACTTCAGGTGGCTAATTTAGTACTAACTTGGGGGTTTTCAATTTTGTCCATACGACATGCTATTGTATGGATGCCATTCACTTGAGTGGTAATGTATGGATCAAATGCCTCTACGCCCAAGGTAAGATGCCATTCATCATCACAGTGGCATGACCGCAAGATGTGAGCGTGCGGTTTAATGGGGAGAGTTAGTTTTGATACTAAAGTGTATATATGTCTCATATATATACGGAGGTATTTAATTGTAGGTTAGCTTTGATACGACTGTATATGCATTTTTATATGTATATATGGGACGTATTTACTTTCGGGTAGCTTTGATACAGAAGTATATATATGGGTATATATATATGAAAGTATTTAGCTTGCAACCTAGAGCCTAGATTTTTATTTCTGCAAATATACTTGTGGGGTTGGGCTGAAATGAAATTCTTGTGCAGGTACACTAATAGCGAAACGTGTAGCCCGACTAGCTATGTTATATATGAGAGAACACATGTATGCCGCTGTGTATGTCATTAGAAGTTTAATTTTCCTAAGTTTGTGAGGACGTACAAAACGTACATGCATCATGATCAATCATTCATTACACACTTGCATTGTTCCTCTCCTTATAAGTTTCTTATTTGGTTAAGTAACTCTTTTCTATTATATCGTTGTTCTCACAAGAGTTACACCATTTTGTTGGAACTAATGGCAACATCAGCTGGGAGTGAGACTTTCCTAGAAATATTTGGTACCCTTGCCCTACTTTAGAGGGTCCTGCATTATGCGGGATATACCGAACCGCCTCTCTATTCCTGGAATGAGCTATACCTGGAAAGACAGCCATGGTATGAGGTACAACTAACAATACCAGCTCGTACCCAAGCACCCCTATGGAAGGAGTGGAAGGCGGATTCTGAAGGGAAAACTCCTTGGGAAGCTGCCCAAGTAGTTGCTTTTGAGGTGCTGAGCCAGATATGTCAGCAACACGGAGATGATGCTATCTCCAACCTCGACAGCGAGCATGCTGAAGAGTAGAGCAATCTAGTGACTAGTTTAATGCACTAGACATATCCCTACCATCTTTGGAACGGACTTGTAGTTTGGACTTCAGTACTCGTGACATAACTTCGATGTAATATTGGTACTTTACATGTTAATCCGTGATGGGTTGAACTTTGATGAAATTCCAGTTTGTTTCACTGGTGAAAAATGACATGAATGTTAACGCGTTGCGAGTACGATAAGTGATCAAATTGGTGATGTTATGTTGCGAGAATGAATTATTGTGCCTTTGTTTTATTGTATGAATCTAAGATTCTCTCTAGTAATTTTAGTTTGGCATAATTACACAATTCATCTGCAATCTCTTGACATCGTCCAATAATTGCTTATTGTTGCAACCTTGCAGATGACTCGCACTCGCACTCGCACTGGAGTAGACACCAACCAAGGTGCCAATGATGGTGACTTACCACCACCACCGTCACCGTCTGCGAATGAGTTTTTCGCATAGTTCCTGGGGAATCAGAGAGCAACGGAGGATACATTGAGCCTCATTGTGCAGAACACTGCTCATGCGGGCCAGCAACATCAAGGGCCAGAACCAAATCAGTACAGTACATTTAAGGACTTTCTGGAGACTAAGCCTCCTATCTTTAAAGAGGCAGAAGAACCGCTCTCGGCTGATGAGTGGTTGAACACTATTGAACAGAAGTTCCGTCTGTTGAGGGTCATCAAAATTATGAAGGCCGAGTATGCATCACATCAACTATAGGGGCCTACAGGTATCTAGTGGACTCATTATTTGTTTACCTTACCCACTGGAGCAAATGTTACCTGGAAGCAATTCAAGACAACCTTTAGGGGACATCATATACCTCGGGGCTGATGCAGGTGAAGGCCACTGAGTTTATGAAGCTGACACAGGGGACAAAGACTCTCACTGAGTATATGCATGCATTCAACAACTTGTCTAGATATGCCCTAGGGTTTGTTGACACAGAAGAAAAGAAGATAGAAAGCTTCAAGAGAGGCCTTGGCACCAAACTAATGAAGACTATGGCCAACTCAAGATGTGCTACATACAATGAGTTCGCCAGTGATGCCTTAACCAAGGAGAACTAGAACAATTTATACACAGCAGCAAAGAGCCACAACAGAGCCACTGAGGTAGGTGCCTCAGGGTCATCTTAGTCTAGAGCTCTAGTGGCAGCTAGGCCACAGTTCCGTCCACCAACGCTTAAGTTTAGGCCTCCTCAGCAGGAAGCCCAGGCCAACTGATCTCAGAAGGTGTTTCGCAAAGCATTCATCATTGCCCTGCCCAAGGGTAACGTAGGCCAAGGAAGCTCAACAGGGCCAAGATGTAACTAGCCGTGCTTCAATTGCGATCAGACTGGTCACTGGTCCAAGGATTGCCCCTATCCCAAGAGGAATGGAAATCAAAACTAGGGTAATCAGAAGCAGGCCAATCCTAAGGCACGTCCTGGGTACGTGCATTATACAGTCATGGAGGAAATCCCCACGGGAGAAGTTGTGACCGTTGGTATGTTTCTTGTTAACAAACACCCCGCAATTGTTTTATTTGATTCTGGAGCTTCTCATTCATTTATGAGCCAAATATTTGCATATAAGCATGATGAGAAGATAATTGAGGTAGACAAGGATGGTTATAGTATAAGTTCAGCTGGGGCTACTATTTCTACAAATCAAATAGTCAGAGATGTGCTCATCTCCATACAAGAGAGGGAGTACACTATGGATCTGATAGTATTGCTAGGATTAGCCATAGATGTGATCTTGGGCATGAAATGGATGAGTGGACATGGGGTTCTCATTGACACATCCACTAGAACCATTATATTGAGGGAACCTAAGGGGGAGGGTGCTTTTCTAGTGCCACTTCCTAGAAGTTTTGAACTTCAAAACTTGTCTTGTGCTATCCAAGCCACTACTCTCTATGATATTCCAGTGGTTTGTGAATTTCCTGATGAGTTGCTGGGTTTACCATCAGATAGGGATGTGGAATTTAAGATTGAGTTAGTGCCAGATATATCACCTATCTCAAGAAGACCCTATAGGATGCCACCAAATGAGTTAGCCAAACTTAAAATTCAGTTACAAGAACTTTTGGACAAATGTCTTATTCGACCTAGTTCGTCTCCATGGGGTTGTCCCACTTTATTTGTGAAGAAGAAGGACAAATCATTGCAGATGTGTGTGGATTATAGGCCGCCTAATGCTGTGACCATTAAGAACAAGTATCCTTTACCCCGTATCGATATCTTGTTCGATCAGTTGGCAAAAGCAAATGTATTCTCTAAGATTGACTTGAGGTTAGGCTATCATCAGATTAAGATCAGGCTAGAGGATGTACCCAAAACAACTTTCTCCACTAGGTATGACTTGTATGAGTATTTTGGTCATGTCTTTTGGACTGACGAATGCTCCTACCTACTCATGTATTTGATGAATTTGGTATTCATGCTCGAGCTCAACAAGTTCGTGGTCATATTTATCGATGCCATCTTGATTTATTCAGAGAATAAGGCAGATCATGTAGAGCATCTGAGGTTTGTCTTATCCAGATTGAGGGAGCATAAATTATATGTCAAACTTAGCAAGTGTGAATTTTGGTTGAGGAAAGTACCTTTCTTGGGTCATATCTTATCTGAAGATGGAATCTCTATAGACCCGACTAAAGTACAAGAAGGTTGAGTTATTGCCTATGCTTCTCGGTAATTGAAAAAGTATGAAGTCAATTATCCTACACATGATTTAGAGCTCGCAGCAGTTATTCACGCCTTGAAGATATGGAGACATTACTTGTTGGGAAACGTATGTCACATATACACTGATCATAAGAGTCTCAAATATATCTTTACTCAACCTGACCTAAACATGAGGTAGCAAAGATGGTTAGGGCTAATCAAGGACTATAATTTGTAAGTGCACTACCATCTAGGAAAAGCTAATGTTATAGCAGATGCACTTAGTCAGAAATCTCATTGCCATACTTTGGAAGCCTTGTTGGAAGATGGATTTAATTTGCTACATCCAGTTGTGCTACACAATTTCACTATTAGTTGCTCACTTGAGAGCAAAATCATAGAACTGCTAAAGACGGATGTAGGTATATTTCACATTAAGAGAAGGATGAAAGAAAAGGAAACCAAACATTTTAGGTTGGATGAAAGAGGTGTGCTATGGTGTTTACACCAAAATTTGGAAGGAAAGTCACGGGGACCTAGAAGCTCCCAAAATCATATCATCAAGGGATCAGTTGCGGGTAGATCAGAAACAGCTGATTCAGGCGCAAAAACTAGAATAGGCTTTCTTCGGACAACGCCAGCAGATGATGACAAAGGCTACGCTCGACGCCAGGACAAAAACATGTTGGACTCTACAAAAAGGGAAAGATTAGAGTCCAAGTTATCTTAAATTAGGAATGTTTTCTTTAGAGTCAAAATTTGTAATGAGTCGTGCTTAGATAGGAGTCGTACGCAGGTCCTGGGTATAAATACCAAACCCCGGCTATTGTAAAAAAGAACGAATCAATCAAATACAAGTCAATTACTTTTTTCGGCTCTGGCCACCCCTTAGGAGTAGGAGTAGAGTAGATCTCGGTGAGTTCATCAGCAAGTATGGCTGCATCGATCCGGTCGACCTCCACTACTTATTGTAAGTACCATCATGATTTATACCTCTGCTCGTATGGCTGCATCGATCCGGTCGACCCCCACTGCGGCTCTGGTATAAGCTAGTTATCGACTCTTGTCTAATTCAAGTATGGCCTATGTGATTCTACCTCACACCCCACTGCTTGAATTGGATCAAGGTCAAGTTATCGGCTGTATCTTAGAGTGGCAGTCTTTGGTAGATTCATTAAGTTACCGATATTGCTTATTGCTTTCATTGCTTATCTAATTACATCAATATTACTCTGCCCAATTAAGATTGATCTAGATCGGCCTTATATCTTGTTTAACTCATTGTTTGCTAATCTAAAATTGATCTAATCTATATCTGAGCGATGAGTTATGTTCTTATTGGCTATTTTGCGTCAATCTTAATCGTGCATAGCGTGCGGTTAAGGCATGTTCGATCTTGAGTAGATCTATTAGTTAATGAAAACCGTTCCATGGCTCATCATCATGGCCTGTGGGATTCTGCCTCTCACCCCACTGTTGGCACCGTGGAGTGAGAATCGTTAGTTGGTAGGCCTGTTCCTGAGAAGGCATGACCCTAACTGTGCGCTATGCCTGAATCGGCTATTTAGCCGATATCGAGCACGTTCACGAATAGTTCACATTACAAGATCATTGAAGTAGAGATAAGTTGAAAGATATGTTAGCCCCATGATCTCATTATTGTATTACGGCCTGCAAGATTCTACCTCATGCCCCACTGATATTAGTAATGAGTTAGGGTCGCCGAGTCTATTGTTGTTTCTATGGCCTGCATGATTCTGCCTCATGCCCCACTGGTCATGGCGATAGATGAGATCTAACATGTTCATTAGGTTTATCTTTATTAAATGTTTAAGTGGTGTTGAATTGTTTCTTTATATAAAAGGAGTTCGGTTACTTATAATCATTGGCTCAGTATAAACCGATCATCATTGATATCTTATTGCCATTGATTAATATTTGTTTAAATGATATTTATCCTGAATGATAACCGATTCTTCTCACACGACCCCATGAGCTCTAACTGATTAATTCTCATGAATATACTAGAATCGGCTATTTAGCCGATTTCCTTTCATATCGGCTCTCATAGCCGTATATTCGGGACTGTCTGGCAACACCGGCAAGTTCCACCCTTAATTACTGATAAACTTTCTCTCCTTATCAATTGTAGGGTCAAATTGACTGACATGCCTCAGGAGGATTGTGCAGGATCGACCACCCCTGCGCTGAAGCTAGGCGGATCTGCTCCATCGAGCGGACCCTTCCGGCTTGCTGCGTGTGTCCTCGGCACGAGACGAAATTCTGTGTCGACACACGTTTCTAGCACGCTCGGTGGGACACCACAATCGTCATGGCGGCTCATAACAACAGTGATATCCTTATGCTACATTATGAAGATCTACCTGATGGAGATAAAGATGTCATCAGCAAAGCTATAGAAGAGTTTTAGAACAAATGTTTGTTGTCCTACACCAAAACACGCGACAACACAATTGTTCAGAAATTTACACTACCAAGAGTTCTGTTACATGGACAGACAGATACAGCCGAAGCTGAAGACATGCATTTCTTTAAAGAGGTTGTAGACAAATCTATTCGTGATGCCATGTCGAGTCACAACGGAGCTTTCGTGGACGTGTTCCACAACGCCATGAAAGAGACGATTCATGGATTTCTAGTTGGTCAAGGTGGACTGACTTATTACAATATTCTAGATCCGTCTACCCAAGGGACTAATCAAGTCAGTACTAGCTAGTAGTGGTGATGTCCAGATAGTTCAGGGATCACCTGAACAAACTCAAGGAACTGCTGTGAATCAGACACAGTACAATTCTGGACCACCAGTACAGCATGTGCAACAGCCGACGGGGCAAAGTCAGAACCAGGTGATCATTTTTGGCACATTAGGCCACATAGCATCGTCAGCTCAAAAAATAGCACCATCAGTTTAAAGGATCTATAAAGATATAGATCCTTATGTCTATAATTAGAGACTTCAAGCAGCAAGCCAGCAAAGGACCTAGCAGATTAAAATTCCACAAGGGTATCATTATGGCACAGATTATAACACCGTCCATATGATACTAAATCCAAGATATCAAGGCACACGGGATTTCAACCCACAAATAGGTCAGCAGGTGCAGGAGAACTCCAAATTCAAATGCTGATGAGTTGCTGCTAAGGGTGACCGAGATGATGAAGAATCAGTTTGGTCTGAAGCCAAAGGGGCTAACCTTTTTGTACAAATGCCCATATCCAGAATGGTATGATTTGGTTGCTCTTCCAACAAATTATAGGCTCCCAGAATTCGCTAAGTTCACTGGCCAAGACAGTACAAGCACGATAGAACATGTCAGTCGGTATCTTACACAATTGGGCGAAGCATCAGTTGAAGACGCCCATCAAGTTCGTTTCTTCTCCTTGTCCCTATCAGGGCCAGCCTTCACTTGGTTTTCATCGTTGCCAGTCAATTCCATTGCCAATTGGGCTGACCTGGAGAAGAAGTTTCATACATAATTTTACACTGGGACTGAAGAAAAGAGGATTACCAATCTGACAACCATAAGACAGAGGACTAGCGAACCGGGCATTGAATTTCTTCAGAGGTTTCGAGAAACCAAGAACTTATGCTTCTCCCTGAACTTGGCCGATGACCAACTAGCTGCTCTGGCTTTTCAAGGAATGCTGCCGATGTGGAGAGAGAAACTGCTGGGATAGGAATTTGACAACTTGGGTCAATTGGCTTAACGAGTGGCAGTACTTAATAGCCAATTCCAGAGCATACGCAGAGATACCCGATTCTAGAAGAGTACTTCAGTAGCTGAAGCTTACGATCCATATTCAGTCGATGACGGCTATGAAGATGAAGAGGAAGAGGTTGCTATAGCTAAATGGAATTGGGACAAGAAAACAGTGATGGTGCCAAATCCTTGGGGAAGAGGAGTTGAGGAGAGTTATGACTTTGATGTTACCAAATCGGACAAGCTCTTCGATTTCTTGCTTGAGAAGGGGCATATCAAGTTGCCCGATGGTCATGTGATGTTACCCCCTGATCAGCTGAAGAACAAGAAGTTCTGGAAATTTCATAACGCTACTTCTCATTCCACTAATGAATGTAGAATCTTCAGCCGGCATATACAGAGAGCTATTCAGCAAGGGAGGCTCAAATTTGATACACCTCGGAAGATGAAAGTCGATGATAATCCTTTCCTAGGAGATCAGAACATGGTTGATGCTGGGCTGTTTAAAGGAAAAACCAAGGTCCTAACATCAACCAAATCAAGAGAAGCTAGAACAGTCGATCCCAAGATGCAAATATCGGCTGATGAGTACAGAGAGATTAGAAGACGTCGTGCCGAACAAAAGAGCCGATACGAGCAGGGAAAGACATCGAAAGCAGAGATGACAACGCCGCAGGTCACATCTCGGATTCTGTTGAATAAATGGCAGCGGTAGAAGGAAAAGGATTATCAGCGTTGGTTAAAAGATCAAGTGTACTAGCACCAATTAGAAGAAGAGAGGTATGAAAGGGAACAAGCTGAATGACATTAGAGTTGTCCCTTCTTTAGACATTGCTGGAATAAAGGTTTGAAGTTGCCTACCAGACACGACTGTCCAGAATGTAGCAATCAATATCAGGAGTATAGGCAATCTCGAACCAACCATCGGTCTATCCACGCTCAAGATGCATATCATCATAATAACATGGATTGGTGCTTAAAAAACAAAGTGTTCATGATCGGCTTGGGAAAAGAGTCATTGGTCAGGACTGGGCTGATCATGAAGGGGAAGGCATTGAAAGAAGATATACATGGTAGGAAGGCCAGTGGTGCCCAGGAGGTTTGACAATAAGCCAAAAGAGAAGGGTGCAGCGCCTAAGGAATAAGGAGACAAAACAGATTAAGGCACCCGGTAAAACTCAAGTGTGGCGTACCAAGCAAATAGCCGATAGAAAGCAACCATTGGCTAATATCCAAATGGCTTTTCTGTTACCATCAGAATTCAGAGCTCTAGTAAATTAGGAAGTTTATTCGGATTTCGATGAATCAGAGTATGAAGAGATAGTTGCCAAGTTGACGGTCGTGCAACAAGCAATATTTGACAGACCAGTCATACATCGGCACTTGAAGGCGTTGTATATGAAAGGTTTTGTTGGTGGAAAGCCGATGAGTAGGATGTTGGTGGACGGAGGTGCATCTGTCAATCTTATGCCTTATACTACTTTTCGTAAGCCTAGCAAAGGACCAGAAGATCTGTTGGAAACCGACATGATGCTTAGGGACTTCGGAGGTAACACGTCTAAGACCCGGGGGGCAATAAACGTCGAACTAACAATTGGAAGCAAGACTCTGCCCACCACATTCTTCGTCATTGATGGGAAGGGGTCGTACAGTTTGCTCCTCGGTCATGATTGAATTCATGCGAATTGCTGTATACCGTTGACCATGCATCAGTGTTTAATTCAGTGGCATGGAGATGATGTCGAACTGGTTCGTGCTGATGAGTCCGTAAGCATCACAACAGCCGATCCAGTCTTTTGGGAACTAGGAGATTTTGAGTGTTTTTCTGGCAAGTCATGGGAAGGAGGCTTCATTAAGATCAGCAATGAAAGCCAACAGTTGATGCAAGCGATCGACTCTGGGAGTTTATTTTAGTAAAAAAGAGGTTACCGCTTCACATCGGCCATTGGAATAAAGGAAAACAAATATTAGTTATGAGGTTTAGGCTGATGTATGAATGCTAGATAAGGCGACGAGTTTGGAGTTAATGGATCTGAAGAAGTTATGTTTCACTTAACAGGATGTTCGACCTGGGTTGATTGCTTGTTTGACTTTTGATGTGAAAGTTTCTATGGTACGTTATCCTGACACCCGGGCAACATTCGATAGCCGATTCATTCTCGGCTCTAATAGCCGGTACCATAAGGGTATCGCCTGTAGTTCAAAAAATAAAAATCTTCGAAAATAGTAAAAGCCGATACGATATGTATCGCCTATAGAGCAAGAAACAAAAGAGCAAGAAACATTGACAATCATGCATGAAGGAATTGCATTGAAACATATTCATAAAAGAACAGGGATCTTTGTTCATCGGATTACCCTAAGTACAATCTAGTCAAAGACTTTGTTCACCACATCCTAAGCAGTTGTGATGTCCACAATGGCCTCCACCGCTGCGGTGGAATCTTCTATCGAATCTTCATGTCCCTCAGGGCCATCGCTAATTGGGAAGCCAACCTCCATGGAGTAGAGATCATGCCCGGTTTGGACCTATGCCGCAGTGAGTGCCACCGATGCACCATGACGAACACCATGGAGAGCAATCTCCTAGACACGGGCCGGGATGTCTTGGAGACGAGCATCAATGGGGGACCCCCCTCGCATTGACGGCGTCCGCGGCCGTGTTTGCCACCGATTGAAGGGATTCTAGGTGCACCGTTTGGGCTAGCAAATGTAGAAGAATATCAAGACAAAATCAACGAAAGCTGGAATGGAAACATTTATGGAGCTCATCTTTCTTGCTACCACGGCGTCAGACTCAGCCAGCCATGCTCGAACGGCGTTGGTCTCCTCCTCCGCCACGTTAGGAGCAGCTTGGAGGACTCCTAGATGAATCTCTAGTTGACCATTGTTCCGAATCGCCTCAGAATAGCGGTCCTCGGCCGCCCTCCATTCTCAAAATAAGCGCCGGGCGTCCTCACCGTCATATGAGTTGGAAGAACCCGATGATGAAGCCGGCGCAGAAGATGCTAGCGTTAGTAGGTTTGTCAGTCCTGGGAAAAGGATGGAGACTGTCATTTGCAATGAGCTCATAGGCGAGTCAGAACAGATCATCATCATGAACAGATGTTACCAGCTTCACCTTATGCATCGGAGACGCTGGTTCATCGGCATGTCTTCTGCCGGGATCTCCTCTGCCACGCGCTTACCTCGATTAACTTCGCTGGCCATGAGAAATGATTGGATCTATAGAAAAGAAGAATGGAACCAGCTGTAGGGTTTTGGCAAATGGAAGAAAGCGAAGGAACGGTTGCAGATAGAGATGTGTTCGAGGCCAAAGCACTCGACTGGTATTTGAAGACATGAAGCGAAGAGGCAGACGCCTCAGGGCACGCAAAAGGCAACCGCAGTTAATAGGAGGTGAAACACCACTTCACCGATGTCGAAGAAAATACGACACCAGATGACTAAGGGTGGAAGATCGAAGGGCTCCCTTAATAAAGGCCGTGTTTTTAGGCCTAGAGGGAGTTGAAACCAAGGGTCTGGAATCGGCTATTTTCAAAATTGGTTCTTCAGCCAGAACAAAAGATGACTTTTGAGAAGGCTGGGAACAAGTTACCCTTAATGACCAAGGGCAAAAGGGCTGATAGAGTCACCCAATAAACTCGTGCATAGCCATAGTACAGTTTTCCTTGAGGAGGTTTAAACCAGATTGAGGTGCGTTATGCCGAAGTCTACCAGAATTTTGTGATGAATGACTTTAAATACTTGAGGTGCCTTCAGCTGCATGCTCTTGAAAAACACTAAAGCCAATGAACTGAGGATTGCAAGATATTATGATTGAAAGGCCAAGATCAAGCAACTTTCTAAAGGAGACTTAGTCTGGAAAATAAAATTGCCGTTCGAGTCGGAGAACAGCAGGCTCGACAAAAGGTCACCTAACCCGGAAGGACCTTATCAGATCAAATGTTATGCACCTAGTAATACTTGTGTTTTGAAAACTGAGAAGAAAAGGAAAATTCGGTAGAGCAATTAAATGGGAAATATTTGAAGGAATATTACCCTAGCCTTTGGATTGATACTTAACAACCAATTTGCTTGGTCGTCAGTTTTAGTAGCTGATACCAGAAGGGTATCATTGCTAGCGAGAAAACAAACCTGAAGGGGTGAAAGCCGGTACGATGCGTATCGATTATGCCAATGGAGTGATGCGTATAATGTAGAATACAAAACAAAGGAGAAGTCACTGAAGACAAAGAAATTATTTGCTAAATGCCACCTATTACAAGTTATGGGCTAGAAAACACTTTGCCAACTATGTCATTGGCCAGGGTGTTGAAGGCCATGGAGTCGGTGGCACTAAGGAAGTCCTCAGTTAGACGCTCATGATCCCTAGGGTGCACCGCGTCCGGAAAACCATGAGGAAGAAGTCAAGATTATGGCCGGAACGAGCCTATGCGGCAGCCAACGCCGTGGCAGCACCATGACAGATGCCATGAAGAGCGACCTCCCTGACGCGATTCAGGATGTCATACAGGCGAACTATTGGGATGGCACCTCTGGCGTTAACAAATCCTGCCGCGAACTCCGCAGCCAGTTGAAGGCTCTCCAGTTGGGCGGACAATTCTGAAAAGTTCAAAAGGGAGATGATCAGAATCTTGAGGCTGAAATTGAAGGGAAACAAAGGTTATGATATCTCAGTCATAATCCTGGCCTCGGCTTTGGCCAGTTTATCATCCATTGAATCAACCACGGGAGGCGACCAGCATCGAGCCATGGCCAGGGTTGATTCTGTGAGAGAGAGACATTCGTCAAGACTCTGGCCATGACTGTCAATGGTAGTGAGCAGGTCATCATTGCCGATCCGCTGCCTTGGATAGCAAGGAAGCTGGCGATGAGCTGTCGACGAGGAAGACCCCAAAGGCTGAACGAAGATGGCCATATGACCTAAGGAAGTAGGTGCATCACGAACTACACCCTCTTGATGGTGGAGGCGCTGGCGATATGATGCAGATCCATCGAGAACCCCCTCAGCAGACCTCTTGCTGTTCTCCATGATCTCAAGCTTATGGAAAATAGGGACTACACTAAGGATGCCGAGGGATTGAGACGAAGCGGGTTGTTGCTCGACCCTCAGCCATGGCCCGTATATATAGCCCGGGAAGGCAAAATCGGTTTCACCAGAGATATGAAATTGAAATCAGAGACGGAAACGGATCAACACTCCAGGAATTCAGGGGACGGATACGAAGAGCTTACATTGACCAGAAATCGACCCACCAAAGCTTCTTTGGATTGAAGGGAGTCTAGATCCTCACAAGGCCGAGGGTCATCGTGAACCAAGTCACATCGGCCCATTAATAAAATGTGCTAGAGAAGGGGAGAAGCCGCCTGCCTAGATGCCTAGTTGACTTCTCGGTGATTGAAGAGCCGATGGAAAGAAGCTTGTGGCTTTTCCAATGGGCATTTAGAGAATTAAACAGGGGGAGGGTATTCACACATTCTAGCCCCTACAGCTCTGCGAGCATGGAGAGAAGACTCATGTGATATCACAAGGATTCTTCTAACCGCCATGGCTGGTCTTCTTGCTCAACGAGTCACTAGAATGAATGACACAGTCACCCTATGCACAAGAATTCTTCTAATCGCTCAAGATCTTCATCGCAAAAACATAGGCCATGGAAGATCCGGCGGAGTTGGGGGCACCCGAGGAGTTAGATAGAAGTGAAACATGACTGAATTGTTGAGTGTGCTCTCACCAAGGCCGGATAGCCATTGTTATAGCCGGCCTGGAAGGATGAATCCAAACGCCCGTGAAGCAATAATGCTCTGAAAAAGTTTTTGAAGCATGGGCTCATGAGTTGATATGGATGGCGACAAATAGTAGACCCTAGATAAAGATTCCTTACCCGTGACTATGGGCCTATCGGAAGCACATACATGGTAATTTTGGAACAAAATTTCTTTTGTCCCAAAATTGGTGGGCATGTGTTTACACCCAAATTTGGAAGGGAAGTCATGGGGACCCAGAAGCTCCCAAAATCATATCATCAAGGGATCAGTTGCGGGCAGATAAAAAACAGCTGATTCAGACGCAAAAACTGGAATCAACTTTCTTCGGACAACGCCAGTAGATGACGACAGAGGCTACGCTCGACGCTAGGACAAAAACATGTTGGACTCTATAAAAAGGAAAAGATTAGAGTCCAAGTTATCTTAGATTAGGAATGTTTTCTTTAGAGTCAAAATTTGCGATGAGTCGTGCTTAGATAGGAGTCGTACGCAAGTCCCAGGTATAAATACCAAACCTCGGCTATTGTAAAAAAGAATGAATCAATCAAATACAAGTAAATTACTTTTTTCAGCTCCGGCCACCCCTTAGGAGTAGGAGTAGAGTAGATCTCGGCGAGTTCTTCAGCAAGTATGGCTGCATCGATCCGGTTGACCTCCACTGCTTGTTGTAAGTACCATCATGGTTTATACCTCTGTTCGTATGGCTGCATCGATCCGGTCGACCCCCACTGCGGCACTGGTATAAGCTAGTTATCGACTCTTGTCTAATTCAAGTATGGCCTGTGTGATTTTGCCTCACACCCCACTGCTTGAATTGGATCAAGGTCAAGTTATCGGCTCTATCTTAGAGTGGCAATCTTTGGTAGATTAATTAAGTTACCGATATTGCTTATTGCTTTCATTGCTTATCTAATTATAGCAATATTACTCTGCCCGATTAAGATTGATTTGGATCGGCCTTATATCTTGTTTGACTCATCGTTTGCTAATCTAAAATTGATCTAATCTATATCTTAAGTGATGAGTTATGTTCTTATCGGCTGTTTTGCCTTAATCTTAATCGTGCATAGCATGCGGTTAAGGCATGTTCGATCTTGAGTAGATCTATTAGTTAACGAAAACTGTTCCATGGCTCATCATCATGGCCTATGGGATTCTACCTCTCACCCCACTGTTGGCACCGTGGAGTGGGAATCGTTAGTTGGTAGGCCTGTTCCTGAGAAGGCATGACCCTAATTGTGCGCTATGCCTGAATCGGCTATTTAGCCGATATCGAGCACTTTCACGAACAGTTCACATTACGAGATCATTGAAGTAGAGATAAGTTGAAAGATATGTTAGCCCCATGATCTCATTATTGTATTACGGCCTACATGATTCTGCCTCATGCCCCACTTATATTAGTAATGAGTTTGGGTCGTCGAGTCTATTGTTGTTTCTACGGCCTGCATGATTCTGCCTCATGCCCCACTGGTCATGGCAATAGATGAGATCTAACATGTTCATTAGGTTTATCTTTATTAAATGTTTAAGTGGTGTTGAATTGTTTCTTTATATAAAAGGAGTTCGGTTACTTGTAATCATTGGCTCAGTATAAACTGATCATCATTGATATCTTGTTGCCATTGATTAATATTTGTTTAAATGATATTTATCTTGAATGATAACCGATTCTTCTCATACGACCCCATGAGCTCTAACTGATTCATTCTCATGAATATACTGGAATCGACTATTTAGCCAATTTCCTTTCATATCGGCTCTCATAGCCACACATTCGGGACTGTCTGGCAACACCGGCCAGTTCCTCCCTTAATTACTGATAAACTTTCTCTCCTTGTCAATTGTAGGGTCAAATTGATTGGCATGCCTCGGGAGGATTGCGCAGGATCGACCACCCCTGCGCTGAAGCTAGGCGGATCTGCTACATCGAGCGAACCCTTTCGGCTTGTTGCGTGTGTCCTCGGCACGGGATGAAATTCTGTGTCGACATATGGTTTGAGGACCGACTAGTAGTACCAAAGGACCGTGAGCTTAGAAATCAAATTTTAGGTGAGGCTCATTCATCCAAGTTGTCTATCCATCCGGGTAGTAGCAAAATGTATCAAAATTTGAAAACCCGTTTTTGGTGGACCAAGATGAAGAAAGAGATTGCTACCTATGTTGCTAGGTGTGATAATTGCAGTAGAGTCAAGGCCATTCATTTAAAATCTGCTGGATTACTTTAGCCATTGCCTATTCTAGGCTAGAAGTGGGATGAGATCAGCATGGGCTTTATTGTTGGACTTCCACCCACTCAAAAGGGTTTTGATTCGATATGGGTAATTGTGGACCGATTGACAAAGTCTACGCATTTTATTCTAGTTAGCACCTACTACCGACCACATGAATATGCAACATTGTATATCACGCATATTGTGAGACTACATGGAGTACCATGGACCATAATCTCAGATCGAGGACCATAGTTTATAGCTCATTTTTAAGCCCCAATTAGATTTAACTTATGAAGAGAAACAAATTCGAGTGCTAGAAGCAATGGAAAGAGTAACACAGAGCAAGGTCATTAAGTTCTACAAGGTGGTGTGGAATAACCACAGTGAACAAGATGCCACGTGGGAACGGGAGGATTATTTACGTGAGGTTTATCTCGCCTTTTATGAGGAATTGTAGGTCTTTCAAATCTTGGGACGAGATTTCTATAAGGGGGAGGGGCTGTAACACCATAGTGTTAAGCATTGCATTTGGCACTTGCATTTCATGAGCACAAGCATCATCCAAGCATTCATGAACATGAGCATATGAAATTTCATCTCATTCTTATACCTTATCACATGAAATGTTGATTTTATATATATGCTTATGCTTGCAATCATGTATGACCAATGCAAGAGATGGTTGTGAGGTCACAAAAACATCTTAGACACATCTAGAATGATAATTGGAACAATGTTTATATTCATGACATAGACCAAATTTGATTCTAAGTGTTGGTTTCATTTGAAATGCCTTTTTCATGATACTAGTTTGACCAAAGTTGAACAGTAGATTAGATTATTTACATGGCTGTGTGACCTAAATAAAAGTTGTAGATCATGTCATGTAGAACAAACTATATTTAAGGGTCATGAGCCAATTTAGTGCCTAAGTTAGTCAAATAGAGCTCACACAATTCAACTTGTTGCTGTTTCATGAACTTAGAAAATTTTCTGTCTTAAACGGTTCATAGTTTTCGTGTAGCTATCTTTGGTGATTTTTAGTTTGCAAACCATTGGGAATTAGGCAAAACTCCTGTAAGCATTTTTGTAGTACTCATGTAGCTCTACAAAGTGGTGAAGACAGTTTGCCAAAATTCACCACGGTTTGGGAGATTTGGAGGTTTGAAAATTGACAGTCAGACGTACCGACGCAGGACGCGCGCGCCGCATGGCGGCTGTCCGCCGGCACTGGCCTACCCTGCCATGCCAAAAGGGAGAGCACTCGGCTCTCCATGCACCCACACACTCACTCTCATTTCCTCTCTCATCCACGCGCCGCTCTAGAGCGGAGCGACACAACAAGCAGCCGCCATCACGCCTCCACCGGCTGTGCTCATCGTCCATGTAGCCCCGCTGCTCAATCCCTTACACCCACAGCTCCACGTGCCTTGCTCCACCTCACCGACCTGCCATTGCCAACTCCCGTGCCATGCTGAGGGCCATTGGGCTGCTACATCACCGTGACCACCATTGCCACCATCGAGCTCGAGGTCGCTCGTGGCCGGCCCCAACCAGTGCCTCTCAGACCTCTCTCTCTCTTGGTTCATCTTTGCTGTAGACCTTAGAAGCTAAAGCCATGGCTCCTTGAGCCGCTACCATGTTGTCGGTGCCGAAACACGAGCCGCACCACCGTGAGCCGAGAGCGCCGCCGCCGTGCACGTCACCGTGGCCACGCTTGTCCCGTCTCCGTTCTTTCTTGCATTTAGGCGTTAGGGTTTAGCCTTAGGACGGTGAAGCTCGCGGGGAAGGTGGATGCACGCTTGCGTCACCATTCCCACCAGAACATCATAGTGCCGCCACCATGCTCGCACCGCCGTGCCACCATGCACGCTTCCATGCCACACCGGCCCTACCACGAACCCCACTCCGAACCATGGAGCTCCGCTAGGTCACACTTGAGCCGTAGCCATGCTCACCGAAGCTTGTCATGGCCAAAAATGGCCAGAGCACCACCACGCACCGCCGCCAAGCCACCATGGCCACCGTCGGGCTAGCTCTGGCGAGACTTGGAGCCAACCTAGGGTACCGATCGAAGCGGTACGATGAGACGAGTGTGGTGGTGATGACGCTACTACCGGAGATCTCACCGTCGGCGAGCTTTTTAGCGGTCAAGCCGCGCCCCTGCTCTGTGTGTCGCTGACATGTGGGTCCCGTTGACCCACAGGTACCAGCTGTTAGTCAGTATTTGAAATGTTTTTCTAGATTTATTTTCATAGATTTGAATGCAAACTTCGAAAATTTATAACTGAAGCTAGCAATTTTCAAATGGGGTGAACCAAATTTTGTTAGATTCATCATAAAGTGTACTATTTGATAAAAATATGAAATCTACTGTTTATGAAATTTTTCTGGGAGAATTAAATTGAGCAAGATAAGTGCTTTGAAAGTAATTTATATCTTGTAAATTGCATAACTTGAGATCGAAAAGTGATAAAATGGTGATTCTAATTTTTTCGGTCTTGTTTTGACATGCTCTAGCTAGAAAAAATATTAAACCTATAGTGAGCATAATTGAAATATGGTCTTCCTATTTAATCTTAATTAATTGCTAGTTTCTAATAAAATTAATTGGGGTAAAAATACATAACATATGATCATGCAAATTTTTACAAAGTATTCTCATGCTAGGAGGAAAGTAAGAAAAATATTAAATATGTTGGCCGACACTTTTCACTATGTTAAATTATTTTTGCTAAAATAAGCATTTGTAAAGTGTCATTTTTGTAGAGGTAGCTATACTTGTCCAAATAGCATGAAATTTATGTAGTAGACTATTAGGGTCATGTGTAACCCATTGTAATTTTCTAGGAATTTATTGAGCATTAGAAATTTTTATCTGTTAAATGACCTTGTTATATAAAGAAATTAATAAATGAAAATAAATAAATTAGTTGGGCTTAACCATGATATTTTTTGTGGTGTTTGTGATGTATGTAGCCTGTTGATGTTATTAGATATGCTTAGGATTGATTGGTCGTAGACAACTAGCTAATTATTGTTTCATAATTCACTTAGATGGCTGCATGTGTAGTTTCTGTTGTGGTGATAATTTCATGATGATAGTGACCTTTTCTGTAGAACTTGTTAATAACAAAATCGTAGATAACTTACTTATCTACCTGGTGTTAAATTTTCATAGTCATATAACTTATGGTTTGAGAATAATGGCTATTAGAAATTTATTATCAGAAATGCTTACTCTCTATATAGATCTAAAAGATTAAATTGTTTGACCTAGATAACTGCTGAATCAAATTAATACGATTGAAAGAAAGTTGTAGCAAATTTCATAAGCTTTCTAGATTGTCCACAACCATATTATTTAGATGTGTATAACTCTAGTTATGGTCAAAACAAGTGGCTGTTGTCTTGTAGTCCAGAAAATTACTTAGATGAGAATTTGTTTAGTTACTAGATAAGAGATATGCACCTACTCAGTAAAATAAGATGTAACTTGTTATCACCTTAAGACAATGCTATTGAAAACACTTATGAGAATGCATTTCATCATAACCCACCATATCATACATGTCGTTATATATGCATCCACGATATCTTATTCCATGATCATGCATATAGGATCGTTCGAGGGGATAACTCTTTTGGAATTCAACGAAGAAGAAGAGGAGGAACAATAGGAGACACCTCTGGCCATAGCTCTAGAAGGAGAGGAGAAAACTCTTGAGGACCTTCCTGAGTGCTCGGATCACAAGCCAACCTCTTTCCTCAAAGGCAAGCCCCTGAGCATTCTAGGTCTCCCATGTTTTACATAATATCACTTGAGTCCTCTATCTTTGATGCATTATGTTATAAGAGTTGATTGGAAACACTTGATACATAGAACTACCTTATCCAGATATATATACTTTAAACCCTATATAAGTCTAGGATCGAATATAAGCTTAGCCATGCTTAGACCGATAGAAGACGGGTGTTTCCTATCACCTACGAGATATAGGTGGATACCGGAGCACGGTTGACTATATTTGCTATTGTGGAAAAGAACCATGGGATAATGTAACTGGAGGTCGGATGAAGTCTATGTGTAGGTTGACTCATGTGATTCCGTCTGTGTCGATTAAGGACTGTACCGTTGGAGGTCCTCTTGTCATTTTGAACATATGCCTCTCACTTAGCTGGCCGGATAACTCGTTCTGATCGTGAAGCCAAGTAGTTCAACTCATGCCAGGCCTCGTTCTATCAAAGTACACACTCTGGATGGTAGTAAGGATGTGCGGGGAGCTAGATGTGAGCCCAATGGCAGGGTAGTCCTAATCGTCCTGGCAGCTGGTTGTCCCTGATTGTGCGGCGCTGAACGAACCCGCAAAATGTGGACCTGAGTTGTACCAAAGGCGACCTAAGGAAACCATGGCTGGTAGACCTGGGTTTGTGTTCAGAATACTGCCCAGCTGGTTACAATCGATTGGAATCACCATCTCTCCCAGATAGTGAGAAACTTGGCGGAGCCCCTTCATCGTAGTAACTGTGTTATGGAATATGATGGTTCAGGATGAACATAGAATTATTATACCGGCTATGGTTACTACTGTATGATACCAAATGATATTCCATATGTTTGGCATAGGTTAGTTGCTAATCTAGAGATGAATAGCTATAATTAACTTGATGACCGAATTATAGAATGTATAGCTGAATTAGTGGCTTTTTCTACAAAACGTTGTTAAGCTAGCTCCACTTATAAAGCCTTGCATAATCCTTGGAGTCACTTTATTTTTGTTTTATGATGGGTAAGTTTAGCTAAGTACCTTCTCATACTCAGGGTTTTATTCCTATTGTTGTAGATGGTATAGTTTATCATGGCTATTACAAGAACTGCTTTAGTCCCACCGTGGACGAGGAGTAAGCCCTGGGCAAGCATCTCTTATTAATCCCTCTCTTATGATTTTGTGGAAGTGTGATCATGAGCTGGCACTATATTTAAACAATGTTGTAGATGTTGGTTTCAAACTTTTAATTTGCTTCCGCTACTATCTTACCTGAATGTGGTTTGTAATAACTTTAATTCGTACTCTGATGGATAAACTGTATTTGTGAACTTTATGTAACATGTGACATGCATGTTGAATCATGTATGATCTTGGTCATATGTTGGTTGAATCGAGACCCTTCGCGGTACTCGATGGACTACCAGGTTTTTATGGGCTCAAGTATGATAGTGCAACCGCTTGCGAGATGCCATTGTACTTGTGCTCTTATATATTGGTTAGTTCTGTCATAGTTGTTGTCATGGTCTTGTGGCCATGTCGTAGTATGGTGTGGTGTGGTGCTACTGTGCTGGCCATGGCAGCACTGTAGGCACGCTGATGGTTTGCCAGCTGTTGTGTGCAATGTGGTCTCCATCGTGGTCTTCGTCATCATCTCTTGGTTTCCTAGGGCTTCGTATAGGAGTTGGTAGCCGCCCCTAGGTCGTCGATACCTGGCTGGCTTGTGGAGCTGAGGGTCATAGTCCCAATCATTGGGGTCATGGCTTCGCCAATCTGGATAGCCTCTAAGTCAAGGCTCTCGTTGTGGATCCCATCTTGTAGTGGGTGGAGTCGTACCTTCGTCTTGTCGGACCGTATTTGGACAGTGGGCTCCATATCGGTCATCACCGCCGTGCGGTGTTGTCTTATCTGTGTAGTGTGGTAAAAGGATGGCATCTGACTAGACCGAGGTGACTGCTATCTCCTCAGTCCTTGTGGGGTTAGTGCGGTGTGCTTGTTCTTGTCAAAGCAGGCACGCTTGGCTAGGGCCGACCTCTCCCCATTCCTTAGTGGGGTCATGATGGGGGAGAGGTTGTGCATCTTTTGAGCATCATACGGCTAAGGTAGGAGGAAGGGGTTGTGGCTGACCCTGGCCTTAGCGTCCAGCCTAGTTCACTTGGCTTAGCTGGGCCTCAGTCATTCAGGCCTTCACTAGCTGGTGTGTTGCAGGCCGTGTGGCCTGCTAACTAATCAGGGCCTTGAGACACCCTGGGGTTATAACCCTGATAGTAGAGCCTGAGCGTTTTTTGCAATCATGAAGTGATCATGAAAGCGCTGATATGCATACGTGTTTGAGTGCGGGTTCGTAGTTGTGGCTTGCTCGAGCTTCATTGCTCGACCCCTTGCGGGCTAGTATGTTCGATGCGGTAGGTGGTTGTTGTGCTCCGCTTCGTTAGGATGCCCTAGTGATGTGGTGCGTGACCTCTGAGCCCTACTGCGTGTCGTGTTAGTGTCCTGTGTATCAGGGTTCGTGACTTAGGCGGGACCAAGCGATCTTGTCGACGCTGTACCGGTCCTACTTTTCGGAGGGTCTCGATTTCCCCAACCTTATGCGGGCATCTGACATTGGCTATGACTTCCCATGGTTCACCACGTGGCGTGGGAGTCTTAGGCTGTTCGATCTTCCCTTGGGCGTATAAATATGGGCCTTTCTTTTGTTAGAACCACTCATGGTTGTGTCTACAAATTGTTCCCTACCTTCCTACTGAGAGAGGAAATGGGAGAGAAAAGTTTGAGGAGAACCACGTGGTTCTCGTCATATGTCCCTCTGAGGGTCGTCTGTGGTGGTCGGAACCAGTGTTGCCCTTTCAACAACTGGTGCTAGAAGGGAATTTGCGAGCAGAGTAGGGTATGCCCAAGGTGCACGCGCACTATGGGGATTAGGCAATCCCATCTTGGGTGAGATGGGTCTTGTCTGACTCCAAGGCTCTCTGCATGCACCCTGTTGGTGCTTATGAAAGCCCATGGGTGCCTGTTCAGGCATCCTTGAGCTGGTATGACCTCTAGGCCTCCTCTTATGCTCTTGTGTCTCGGGAGTCTCGTTGCTATAGGAAGGTTGGCGCGACACTTGTTCTTTCATGGCAGTAGTAAGGCCTCCTAGGGCTTATTAAAGATGACCCCGGTGTGGTGATTTCTAGATTTGTATTTTGGGGCATAGCTTGGCCACGCCTATTTTTGAAGTTTGATGAGAGAGCCCCTTTCTCCGTGTTGGCTTGCTTTTCTAGGGTCTCTCAGTGGTGGCTAAGTTGTGGTCGCTTACCCTAGTTGCGGCGTGATCCGAGATGCCCTCGTCAGCCAAGGATTACTGCATGGGTTTTAAAGCATCTCTCATCATGCATGAGCAGGGCCGATCCGCATAAGCATAGGCATTCTCCTTATGGAGGCACCTTTATGAGCCTTTCAGCTGCTGGTCTGGTTAGTCTTCCGCATTAGGGCTGTTAGCCTCCACTGGTTCACAAGACTCCGATACGGTAGCAGGTTAGTGATCTAGGACATGTGAAGAAGGTGGTCATGGCTTGGCCACGGTCCCTATCAGGGTCACATGGGCCCTGCTCCTTTTTCCTCGGTGTCCCTCTTCACCTCGAGAGGTCATGATGCCTGTTTGCAAGCAACTTCGGTTTTGCCCCATGTGGGGAGAGGCTTGTCCACCGTAACCACGTGGTCGGAGCGATGCACCTTGTTGAGGTCAATGGGTAATTCAAGTGGGACCCGATATCCTCCCCAATCGACGTGGAGTTCGGCTATGCCTCATCAAGAGACATCACATACATCATTGGCCGTTAAGCCCGTTGGTCCCCAACCGCATCCATAGTGGCCAGAGGGTAAGATCCCTACCTAGAGGGGGTCAACCCTGGCAACTTCAAAGTGAACGACTCGAACACCGGAGGAGATGGTCATGAGGTTTCGCACCACCGATTAGAGCCGTAGGGACCCATCTCGTCCTGCCCCTACCTCTTTTGTGGCCTCGAGACCGTCTAAGGGCCAGCCTAAGAGTGGGTTTCCTAAGCACGATGCGGGGTCATGGTTGTGGTGGGATGCTTTGCGCATGCACATAGGGGCTCGATGCCTCCTTAGTCGCAACATGACTTAATGGCGCTCGTTCGCATGTGAACATGTGGTGCGCCGCGTCGCACTGTTGCTGCGGTGCGGCAATTTGCTTGTCGAGGGTCTGTGGGACTCGTTCCAGGGTGGATTTCGCAAGGGTACGATTCGCACTCCTGGTCGCCGCCACATATACGACCCCTTTAGCTTGAGTTCCCTTACCTTGTTTTTGCCTTCCACTATTGCGCGCTGTAATCGAGAGGGGCAGAAGGGAACTGAACTCAAGGGATTTACCTAGGAGGTGCGCAATCACCAATGATCGCTCGACGCCATCTTCCTCTGCTGCTGCCTCTGCCTTCACCCTTGCTTGGATTAGGGATGAGTGAGTGGGTACCTTCGACGATGATGGAGGTGCAACTATTGTGGCTCATCGAAGATGGTCTTCTACCACCAAAGGAAGTCGCTAGGTGGAGGGCCACCACCGATGAGGTGCTCCCCAACCCGCGACCTCAAGAAATGGTGTCTTCCACTGATTTCCATGAGTGCGGGTTTGGGATTCTGCCATCGGATTTCCTCCGGGATTCCTTTAGGAGCATGGCATCTAGATGCAGCATCTTCCTCCCAATGGCGTGCTGCAGCTGGCGAGCTTTGTGGTCGTCTGCAAGGCCTTCCTTGGGATAGAACCCAACAAAGACAAGTTCCGACGGCTCTTCAAAGTCAAGAGTCGGTGGGTGCTAGGGTTCACCGGTAGAGCATTGGCCCCTATGGGCGGGATGAACATCTAGATGCGCTCTAGGGTGTCTCATCTCTACCCGTGCCTAATGTGGAGGAGTTTGAACTCTGGCTGTCATGGAAGTTGGTTCTACATTCGTGATGATGCCTCGCCACTTTACTTCCCTTCTCGGTCGCTCCCCCGGTGAGGTCGGCCTCCTAGGGTCGGGGGTGTGACTAGAGATGATAGGCAGAGGTGGCGGAGATCTTGGAGGTCCTCAAGGGCCGAGTGTTGGCCGGTTTGGATAGTGTTGTAGTCGTCCGGGTCATGGTCAAGCATCGGGTTCTTCCATTGAAGTGCAAGGCTCATCTGCTACACGACTATTTTAGGGCTGAAGACCCAACCTGGGAGGCTATGGAGGAGCTTGAGGATGACGTGATTGTGCAACAAATGGCTAGGCTAGTTGGCGGCAGAGTCGTGGTCTAAACTGAGTGCGACATCGTGGGGTTCTCGTTGAGTCGTCGTCTTGACCTGGTGAGTCACCCTTTCATGTGCTTTTCCCTTTGTCTGTGGTTGGCGTCAAGTGGGTGATTGCTAATATAGCTTGTTTCTCATAGATTGTCCCATCGTTCTGCTCTCACTTTCACATCCCCCGTCCTAGGGTGCCAATCACACTACCTAGGAGTAGGCGGCTGCTAGCAAGCGAAGGAGGCCTTGGGTAGAGCGATCACTGAAGAGAGCGGAGCAGCGAAGGTGTGGGGCTCTACTGTAGGATGAAGGTGGTGCTAATGAAGGCAAGATCCAGGGAACAACTCTGGCAAAGAGTTGGAGGTGCTCTAGCGTGTCCATGCCAAGTCTCGGAGATCCAGAGATGGGTTGGGTCAAGCAGCGATGGTAGTGTGACATGTCTCGCGAATGAGGACAAGGCCACACAGAAGTGTTCGGCTTCATTGCCATTGAGGGAGCTGAGTTCAAAGTTCCATTGCACCACCGGCGGTGGTGGTCAAGGCCTTTCATCCTCGACCCTATCTAGCCCGTCCTTGGTCAATTTGTAGCTATCCGACCGTGGGGCAGGATTGGCAGGCGGTCAGAGGCCGATGTCACCATCGCAGCCCATGGTGCCTCACTGGTTTTTGGTCCCGCGACGTCAGGTGCCATGTCCCCAATTGCGGTTCTGCTCCTGGGGAGAGGCATGATGAGTCTTGTTGTCCCCCCTTTGGTGAGCCACTCCAGGAGGTATGTTACCCCCTGGCCTTTTTCTTTTAGCGGTAGAGCCTATATTGTCTTCTTTCTCACATCTTCCGGGAGTTCTTGTCGGCCCCTCAATTTGAGAGTCCTTAGTGCATTCGTATTTACGCCAGGATCAGGCACAAATATGCACTTATCATAGGGATGGTACACAAATATATACTAAAAGGTTCTGAGCTTTATTGATATCTAAAATAAGGTCTACAATAATGGCCCAAGAGGCATTGTCATAGGCTACGTAGCTAGCAGAAGGCTACGGCCATGAAACAACATTATTGGTGGTCTCTAAAGCGAGATTATAATACAATGAAACAACATCCTATTCCATAGGCAACTTGAGCGTGGACAAAATGCTAGCCACGATGTCACATTCCTATGATCGTATCTCCTTACGAGAAACCTAATCCTCATGGTACGTTTCATCTTCAAAGTCATAGTCTTCTTCTGTGCTAAGGTCTGTGAGTCAACAACGGGTGAGTACATATGTACTCGGCAAGTCCTAACCACATGATGGAAATAGAGATGTGGTGATGATTATGATTAAAGGTTGGGTCCTAGCGGAGTATTACCATTCCCACTAGTGCCCGGGTTAGCATCATTCCATTACCAGTTTCATTACACATAAAAGTAAAACTAATCGTAGTATCCCATCCTAGCATTTACCCATTCCAAGGACATGGCTATTCAAATAGATTTAATAAACTCTACAGAGGTGTATAAATTTCCCCACATGATAGGTGCAACCTCATCCATGATCGGTGGATGAAATAGACCTAATGAGACCTCGTACCCGAATGTACATGACCTTAGATGTCCATATAACTCTACTATGGCTTCTCAGGGGTTGGAGACACAAAACTGGGAAGATACCAAATCCCCCCAAACGTGATGATACCAAATCATCACAAAAGAAAACATGGCTCAAACATGGCCAAGAAAGCAGTGGCTCGAACGTGGCCTAAAAACCTAAAGCTTAATGTGGAAGATCATATATCATCCATGCCAACTAGATACAGAAGAAATCCATCCCCCATATCGGCTCTTGATATTCCACTGCCTACACCGGCCTCCTAGTAGAAACTATACTTCTATCTAATGGGGTGTGAGGTCAAGCCTACCCATATAGACATGTGGCTATACGAAATAACTCACTAGGCAAGAGGGACTACGAATAGGTCCTTATGTGACCGAGGCGAGTATCTCCCACAGGAATCCTCTCTAGGCATCCCTGCCATGGTAAACTATCTCCATAGTATACTACTACTCACCCCATGTCGGGGTTTAGTTCAGGTTTAACAAGTTTTAAGTTCTATTATTATCCCTAAATCTAGTCATGGTGTGGAGCTCATAAAATAACATGATAACCATTTATCTTAATTATTTCACACTAACCGAGCTCATTTTCTAAGGTAATAATCTCATAGTCATGTTTAAGCATTTCGGTGGTTTTAAGCAAGATGGTAGGGAGGGGAGCGAGGACTTGCCTTCGTCGTTGACACTTTCCAGCACGTCTACAAATTTCGGGTCTTCGTCCTCCTGACGATCACCGTCGTCTGTCGGACGTATCGATCGAATAAGACTACCGCTACTTGCAAAAGAAAAAGGCAAAAGCAAACATAGAACTATATGGTGGCACTAGGTGCATATGGTAGGGTTTGATTTTAGTTGAATTTTAGATGTGGTTTCATGCAAAACGGAGTTATGGTTTAAAAGTTATGAATTTTAGAAGTTTATTCTATAGCTAATTAACTATGTAGAATTTTATATGCATTTTCTAGTGCATGAAAATGGGTGCAAACTATATGGTTAATTTCTTTAATGCATCTAGTTTATTTACAATTTTTTTGGGAATTTTTCTAAGTCAGAAAAATAGGTTTTTAACATTCTGTGTGCACTAACCGGGTGTACCCAGCGTTTTCCTTAGTGTACCCAGCGCTGTGTGTGGTGTGCGTCTATGTGTGTGATAGGTGGGTCCCATGTCCACGTCAGCTCAGAACGGTAGCAGGACCATGGCCCACATGATAGAGAGATGAGGATGAAGGGAAGGTAACAGACGAGGACGGCGGTAACGGGGACACTGTTATGCCCCGGTCCCACCCATCAGTGAGAGAAGGAAGGGAAGAGGGGAACGGCGATGGGACAATGGCCATCGGCGTCGACCGGAACATGGAAGGCAACCATGGACTTTCTGGGAAAAGCTTCACCGATGGTGTTGTGCCTCGGGAAGGATGTGTGGTTGGTCGATGACGCTCGGGGTGGCTCACCGTGGTTGGTGGTGGGTTCCACGGCGGCTGCGGGTATCCGAGATGGCAGTGGTGGCTTGCCAGAGCCAGTGCAGCGGTGGCGAGAGGTGATAGTGCTCCTAACTAGCCTAAACTACCTAACCAATTACATGTGTGGTTGCGTGGGTGTGTGAGAAACGCTATGGGGGTGACATGAGGACCAGTCGAGCCCTACCGATAGTGAGCCGGTGGCCATGGCGGCTCGGTGGTACACTATGCACACGGACCGGGCAGCATAGAGGGGAAGAGAAGGAAATAGCTATGCCATTGGATAGAGGAGGCTATGGGGAAACTCACCTGCTGCTCCAATTGGCCAGCGATGCAGTGAGAGTGGAAGAAGAGGGAGGAAGCTCTAATGGCATCGGCGGAGACCGGATTGGGGAAACCGGCCTAGCGCTCTTACCAGAAGGGGGAAAGAGGAAATAGAGGGGGAGATGGTGTGTTCTGGCTCACGGCGAAGCTCGGAGCGGTGGTGGGGGAGGCGGAGGCTCACCGACTAGCCCCTTTTATAGGCGAGCAAGGTCAACGACGGCGGCGGGATATTTCCCTACCCACCAGTGGATATTTTCCACCTCATGCACGTGCTCGAGCTTGGTGGTAGTGAGCTAGATGCCTCCGCATCTATTCATACTCCGGCAAGGTCATCACCGTGCTTGGTCATGTCAGTGAGGTCTTCCCTTGCCGGCTGCTATGCCAGCATTGATGTACTGTGGGCGTTGAGATAGAAGAGAGGGAGGGAGAGGGGAGATAGGACAGCTCAGGGTGTCATCAACTCGGCGACTGTGCACCCGTCGTCACCGATGCCGAGCTGGTCCACGACGGGGCCGGTACGGCCGCACAGGCGTGGTCAGCGTGGGGAAGACAAAGGAGCTGATGGCTGAGTCCCACCTATCAGAGAGAGAGAGGGAGAAGGGCCGTGGGCTACTGGCGCTACGATACTGGGCCATGGTCGGCCCATGCAGGAAGGGGAAGAAGAGAGAAGGAAATGGGCTACGCTGTGGGCAAAATGGAGAGGGAAGGGAGAGAGGCCCATTGCCCCTTTTCTATTTCCTTTCATTTTCTATTTTCCTTCTTTTCCTATTTAGCTATTTTGAAATGGTTTGAGTGCAAATTCAAATGAAGTTTGAATTTAGTGATCCCACCATAAGTTCAACAAGCAAACAAACACTCAACCAACCAAGGTTTCCTAATATTCTAATCCTATGTTGATTTATTTATATTATTTTCTTGGTTAACTAGTTGTATGTGTGACTTTCTATGCAAAGTTTTAAAAAGTTCAAATTTTTAGTGATTTTTAAACTAAGTCAAATTTTTAAGGTGTTACAGTTCTATTGTAGGGAGATTCTTCCTGGGTTCGCAATTGCCAAGTCGTTGGGCATTGTGAATCCACCTATACGGCTGCACCCTTCGTTGGGCCACGGTGAGGTCAAGGTGATCGTAGCCCGACACCTTCCCCTCACAACCTTGTGTTCGTCGGCCGGGGGTGAGGACTGCTCTGGCGTTGGAGCATCGGTAGGTATGATCGAGGGGGAGGCGCCGGGTATCGGCGAGATTGAAGTGACTACTGTCTTAGAGGAGGGTGCAGGCTTGCCACCCACCGTCGATCCCTCATTCATGGGGATGGTAGCCGGTCCTATTGGTGGGTCTACCATGGTTCCTCGCTGTGAGGAAGTCGGTCCTAGCGAGGATCCTTTCTTTTGGCCACACCCTGCAGATCCCCGTGAGGCTTTGTTTGAGGTGAACGACACGGCTGAATAGGCTGTGTGGGGCAGTGCCTCGTAGAATCATGAGGGGGTCCTTGCGACCCTTCGAAGCTGGTCGATGTAGGCGCCGCCATCACTGGGTTGGGCATGGAGGCCCAACGACTGATGACCAAGGAGGTCACGCCCCGCGAACAGGTGTGACCTCACTACTCTGCTTTGTCTTTTGGGCTTGCTGTTTGAGTCATTCTTTTAGCTGAATGGTGTGGTTACTTCTTTCTTCTCTTGTAGGAATTGATGAGGACTTTAGTGGAGAAGTCCCGGTTTCTATGTCTAGCCTTCTAGGCAAAGTCGAAGGATGCTGTGGATCATTACTGCCTGGCCAAGGTAGAGGCGGAAGTGCAACACCTATGAGAGGAATTGGAGGTCTCGAGGAAAACGCAGGTGGAGCTCCATGAGGGCCTGGTCAACGCCATTGGAGGGGTTGACTCGGCCCAAGAGCGGCTCATGGAACAGGGGGCGCGAGATTGATCTCAGATTAGTTTGCTGGCGGTCCAGGTGGTCAGCCTTAAGGCGACAATGGCTACTCAAGAAGCAAAGCGCACCTCGATGGATGCTGCTTGGGATGAGGCTGAGCAGGGTCATCAGCGCCTTGAAGCTGAGTGTTAAGGCCTTCATTCCACTTGTGCTAGTGAGTTCTTCTTTGCCCGTGTTGGGTCTTAGTTTGATGGCTATGCTTGATTAGGGATCGACCTCTTGTTTTAGGTTTGCATGCAAGGGCGCTCTTGGATTTGGAGGCAAGGATGGCCATGGAGCAGAGGGCACAGGAGGCTACCGTAGAGCTGATGGCGCTAACTATTTCTAGGTAGGCCATGGGCGATGTCGTGCTTGGTGCTGGTCAAGGGAGTACCTAGCTGGTGCTTCGTCTCGACGAGGCTCATCACCGGTGGACCCTTGGTCTCTGTGGGGGTGCACAGTGGTGTGCTTGCGGCCTTGACGTCGGTCGGTGTAGCAGAACCTACCAATTTATAAGAGCACAAGTACAATGGCAGCCCGCAAGTGGTCGCACTGTCATACTTGAGCCCATATAAACCCGGTAGTCCATCGAGTACCATGAAGGGTCTCGATTAACCATCAACATACAACCAAGATCGTACATGATTCAACATACATGTCAGACGTTACATAAAGTTCACAAATACAGTTCATCCATCATAGTATGAATTTAGGTTATTACAAACCAAGTTCAGGTAAAATAGTAGCGAAAGCAAATTAAAAGTTTCAAATCAACATCTGCAACATTGTTTAAATATAGTGCCAGCTCATGATCACACTCCCACAAAAGCATAAGAGATGGATTCATAAGAGATGCCTACCTAGGGCTTACTCCTCGTCCATGGTGGGACATAAGCAGTTCTTGCAATAGCTATGATAAACTATACCATCTGCAACAATGGGAATAAAATCCTGAGTACGAGAAGGTACTTAGCTAGACTTACCCATCATAAACCAAAAATAAAGTGACTCTAAGGATTATGCAAGGCTTTATAAGTGGAGCTCGCTTGACAACATTTTGCATAAAAAGAGACTAATTTGGTGGTACAATTATAATTCAGTCATCAAGTTAATTATAGCTATTCATCTCTAGATTAGCAAGTAACCTGTGCCAAACATGTGGTATATCATTTAGTAGCATACAATAGTAACCATAACCGGTGTAGTAATTCCATGTTCATCATAACCATCATTCCATAATACAGTTACTATGATGTTGGGGCTAGCCAAGTTTCTCACTATCCATGAGAGAAGGCGATTCGAATCGATTTCAACTAGTTGGGAATTATTCCTAACACAAACCCAGGCAGACCAAATCAACGGTCACCTTAGGTCACCTTTGGTATAACTCAGGTCCATATTTCATGGGTTCGCCTAGCATCACACAATCAGGGACAACCAGCTGCCAGGATATTCAGGCCTGGCCTACCCTTGGGCTCACGTCTGGCTTCCCGCACATCCTTACTACCATCCAGAGTGCAGACTCTAACAAAACTAGGCCCGTCCTAAGTTGAGATACTCGGCTTCATAGTCGAAATGAGTTATCCAGCCAGATAAGTGAAAGGCATGCGTTTAATCTTGTTAGAAGTGCCAACAACGGTATGGTCCTTAACCGGCATAGACAAAATCACATGAGTCAACCTACACATAGACCTCGCCTGGCCTCTAGTTACATTACCCCATGGTTCTATTCTATGATAGCAAATATAGCCAACCGTGCATCGGTATCCACCTATATCTCGTAGGTGATAGCAAATCACCCGACTTCTACCGGTCTAAGCATGGCTAAGTATATATTCGATCCTGGACCTACACAGAGTTAAAGGTATATTTATCTGGACAAGGTAGTAGTATGCATCAAGTGTTTTTAATTCAACTCTTATAACCTAATGCATCAAACATAAAGGACTCAACTGAAGTTTTGTAAAACATAGGAGACTTAGAATGCTTTGGGGCTTGCCTTTGAGGAAAGAGGTTGGCCTATGATCTAGGCACTCAGGGAGTTCCTTAAGAGTTTGCTCCTCTTCTTCTAGAGCTATAACCTAAGGTGTTTCCTGTTGTTCCTCCTCTTCTTCTTCATTGAACTCAAAAAGAGTTATCCCTTCGGATGATCCTATATGCATGAGCATGAAATAAGATATTATGGATGCATATATAATGACATGTATGATATGTTATGGTGGGATGAAATGCATCTTCATAAGTGTTTTCAGCAGCATTGCATTAAGGTGATAACAAGTTGCATCTTATTTTACTGAGTAGGTGAATATCTCTTCTCTAGTAACTTAAATAAACACTTATGTAAATCATTTTCTGAACTACAAGACATCAGCCACTTGTTTTGATCATAACTGGAGTTATACACATCAAAATAATACGGTTGTGGACTTTCTAGAAAGCTTATGAAATTACCTACAACTTTCTTTTATTAATCTTAATGTGATTTAGCAGTTATCTAGGTCAAACAAATCAATCTTTTAGATCTGTCCAGAGAGTAAGCATTTCTGACAGCTATAATTCTTAAACCATAAGGCCTATGACTATGAAATTTTAACACAAGGTAGATAGTAAGTTATCTATAACTTTGTTATTAATAAGTTTCGAAGAAAAGGTCATTATCATCATGAAATTATTACTAGAACAGAAACTACACATGTAGTTATCTAGTTGAATTATAGAGCAATAATTAACTAGTTGCATACAACCAATTACTTCTAAGCCTAACTAATAACATCAACAGATCATATTCATCACAAGCACCACAGAAAACATCTTGGTTAAACATAACTAATTTATTTATATTCATTTATTATTTTCTTTAGATAATAAGGTGATTTAAAGGATAAATATTTCCAGTGCTCAATAAATGACCCTAATAGTCTACTGTACAAATGTCATGCCATTTGGACAAGTATAGCTACCTCTACAAAAATGACAAGTTACATATGCTTATTTTAGCAAAATAGTTTAGCATAGTGAAAAGTGTCAAGCAACAGATTTAATATTTTTTTTACTTTCCACCTAGCATGAGAATACTATGTAAAAATTTATATGATCATATGTTGTGTATTTTTACCCCAATTAATTTCACTAGAAACTTGCAATTAATTAGGATTAAATATGAAAACCATATTTCAAGTATGCCTATTGTATGTTTAGTATTTTTCCTCACTAGAACATGCCAACACAAGACCAGCAAAATTGGAATCACAATTTTATCACCTTCCTAGCTCAAGTTATGCAATTTACAAGATAGAAACTATTTTAAAAGCACTTATCTTGCTCAATTTAATTCTCCTAGAAAAATACCCTAAACAGTATATTTCATATTTTTATAAATTAGTACACTTCAATATGAATCTAACAAAATTTGGTTCACCTCATTTGGATACTCCTAGCTCCAGATATGAATTTTTGAAGTTTGCATTCAAATCTGTGAAAATAAATCAGGAAAAACATTTCAAAAACCGACTAACAGCTGGGACCTACGAGTCAACGAGACCCACATGTCAGTGACACGCAAAGCAGGGGCGCGGCTTGATCAACGAAAAGCTGATCGATGGCGAGGTCACTGGTGCTGTGTTCCCCACTCTCTTGCGTACCTACTGGTACCCTAGGTTTGGTCGGAGGATCACCGGAGCTATCTCGCCAGCGAGCATGGCGGCTCGGCAGCGGCGCGTGGTGGTGCTCCGACCTTCCCCGGCGACGGCATGGCTAGGCGAGTGTGGCTATGGCATGTACAAACCTTAGCAAAGCTCTACGGCGTGGATTAGGTCAGGGTGGAGTGGCGGCGAATCTTGGCCGCGTGCATGGCAGCAGGGCGGCACGAGCACAACAGTGGCACAGCGACGTTCCGCTCTAACGAGGCTGGCATTGGCCTTAGTCTCTTGCCTTGAGGTGATGGCGGGTTGGCGAGGTGGAGGAGGTGATGGCTGAGTGGTGTGCACAAGCAATCGCACAATGGCGTGGTGGCGGTGGCGTGCGAGCGCGACGGAGCTCGACAATGGCGACGTCGACGCTCGGCTTTGCTGCTGCAAGCGCGAGTGCGAGAGAGACAGGGTGAAGCGAATGAGAGTGAGTGAGGACGGTAGAGGCATCGTGCGGCTTTGTTACCCGCGTCGGCCTGACCTTTGGGGCCGGCGCCGGCGTATAGCCACCACGCGGCGCACGCGGCCTGTGCTGGTCGGCCACGATGCGCGCACGAGGCGGCGGTTCAGACGCCGCTGAACCCGACTGATAGCGCGACTTCGTGACTCTATAACTCCTAATCGGTGGGGAATTTTTGAAAACTTACTTAATAACAATTGTAGAGCTACATGAGATCTCCAACTTTACTTTAGGAACATCATCAAATTCACAATGGTTTTCAAACTACAAAGCTCTAAAGTGAGGTACTTTGAAACTGAAAACAGCTTCAACACTTAGAAAATTTTTAGGTTTTGAAAACAACATTTTGTTGATACTTGTGAGCTCTATTTGACCATGTTAGACACTAAATTAGCTCATGACCCTTAAATAAAGTTTATTACCCATGACAAGAACTACAACTTTTATTTAGGTCACATAGCCATGCAAATACTCTAAGCTACTGTTCAACTTTGGTCAAACTAGTAACATGAAAATGACATTTCAAATGAGACCAACACTTAGAAGCAAATTTGGTCTATGTCATGAATATAAACATTGTTTCATTTATCATTCTAGATATGTCTAAGGTGTTTTCATGACCTCACAACCATCTCATACATTGGTCACATATGATTACAAGCATAAGCATATATATAAAATCAACATTTCATGTTATAAGGTATAAGAATGAGATGAAATTTCTTATGCTCATGTTCATGAATGCTTGGATGATGCTTGTGCTCATGAAATGCAAGTGCCAAATGCAATGCTTAACACTGGGGTGTTATAGTTGGCTCCTAGTACAAGGGCATAGATTTTAACGCTGTGTGGGGCAAGGATACTCATCGAGGAAGTCCAATGCCGAGATCCTTGCCATCGGCGATGTCACCGCTCATGGCATAGAGCTCCTCGCAAGCATGGTGCTGGCTACCACTGTTCATCTCTAGTTTTAGGCTTTCGATGTATAGGATTTTTTTAATGTAACTGGCCTGCATTTTGTGTGTATGTCACTTCTGTAATGAGTATGCTTGGCTTCAGTGTACATGATGGCACGTGATTGGCGTATTCGTTTGTCATTTTGCTGCCTTTTTGCTTTTCTTTTCATTTGAATTGGAATGTGCTTCATCCCTCTTAGCCTTGCGCTCATGGGTGCATGTTTTAACCTAGGGGCTGGCCCACATAGCTAAAAGGTGCGTGATCCGTTGGAGCGATAAGTTATCGCGGGTAGGTCGCAGATCCGGCACGATGGGAGAAGAAAACAATCGAGCGCCGAAAGATTTATTTCCTTTCTCTCCTTTCACCTTGGATGAGTGTGTTCCCCGTTTCCTTTTGGTCCCGTACGAGCGAGAGATCGAGGTGCAGGTCACCGGTTCGTTACGACGAGAGGCGTGATTAGGAGAAGCTCGAAGTGGGTTGGTCGTTGGGACGATGACAAATAGTGCTACGCCACAGGTCGTGCGTATGTGCCTATGTGTGTAGCCCCTATGAGTGAGTCATGTTCGGCTGTGAGCGAGAGTCAGATTGAGTCACTCAGGAGTTGAGCGCTACTAGGACGAGATGTATGGGCATCATGCTATATGGTTTGCTCGATGGGTGGGCCGTAGGTTTCTGCAACTATTGGCAAGCTTGTATGTGTATGTGCATGTGCTTACCTAGAGAGGCTAAGGTCAAAGTGGATGTTACTGACTGATGTACCGAAAGTTATCACAAAACTAGCTGTCGCTGCTCGGGGTACGGTGAGCCCCTGAGCATTTGCTTGTGATGAAGCCGCTGTGATCTCTGAGCCATGAGCTAGTGAGGATGCTTCTTTAGTGCTTGGGATGGCTACAGTTGGCGTGGATCATCCCCTCGGCTAGCTTTGGGTTGACCTTTACCATCTCGACATCCTCGATGGGCCCACGAGCCCCTGAGGGTGACTTCTTCGAGTTTGGCCCATTATGGCTTCTGGACAGGAGGGCTTGTGAGTTCTGATGTTTGAGCCTTCATGGCGCGACGACGTCGCGGTCGTCGCATTCCTGCCTCTAGGTGCGGTTGCCGCTCTCGACAAGGAGCTGGTGTGACTTGTCAATGTGGAAGTAGGATGTGGGTGCAACACGGTTTGGTCCGCTCGATGCGTCATGCGGTGCGCTTAGGGAGTCCGCTTCCTTAGATGCATGTGCCTCCAAGTGACAGCTGATAGTTCACTTGACCATGATGGATGGTTTGCCCACCATGCTTGATTGGGTCCTTGTTCCGGGCTTGGCCTTGTGAGGCGTAGCGTCGGGTAGCCACCTGATCACCTGTGATGCCGTCGCGCGACGGTAGGTGATTTCGTCGCTTGTGCGCGCCTTGACATGCGGCATTCTATTGGTTGCAGAGACGCTACTCGAGGCGTGGTTCCACCGCTGGATCCAGGCTTCCCACGTGGTTGACCTAGACAGGGTAGAAGCTGGTGATGGGTGCTGACCCATTAGTATGGATGATCGCGTGGTTCCCCAAAAGGATGTGGCAGTTAAGGCCATTCCCTGGGTGAGTTCGTCATGAGCCATGGGCTTCCGAGCTCCTAGGTGGAGGACTTGGCCATGACTGGTGACGAGAGAGGGTACTGGTCCCCCCTATGTAGGTGAACTCAGGGATGCCGCCGTAGAGGGTAGTTCCAAGAGTGTGTTCGCCGTGGGCCACGTGACCCAGATCTCCATGGTAGAGGTTTGGGCCACGGCTGTAGGCATACATGGGCGCTGGCCCTCTGACGCCGGTGAACTCATAGTTTTCATGGTGGATGTTGCCACCATGGGCCATTAAGCTAGCGAGTTCACCAACGGTGCGAGGAGCCACCGCTTCCTGCTCAACAACGAGAGTGCGCGACTGTCCCCTACCTGGCATGTCAACTTTTGGTGTTTTATAAACCGGTCTAGTAAATTTATATGATTGCCGCGTTGCTCTAGGAAGATGATGGTAGCATCCAAAAGACATGAGGAGTTATACTAGTTTAGGCTCGAGCCCTACGTCTAGTCTTAGAGATGATCGAGTGCGTGTTCCTCGCTTGAATGCTCTTAAGTTCTTATAATGGGGGGTGCAAGAATGGTGAAAGAGGTAGGAGATCTAGAACTAGGAGATGGACTACCCGAAGGAAGCTTCAGGTGCCCTTCTATGGTGTAAGAATGAGTGAATGAAAGATGGATCAGAATGTCTAGAGATGGTGCCCTGGCTGCCCTTATATAGAGTTCAGGGCCAGGGCATTTATAAAGCAGTAGGTTCTCCCAACCGAAGGCCGTGGCAGCACTGTAGGCATGCTGGTGGTTCACCAGCCATCCTATGTGACATGGTCTCCGCCGTGGTCTTCATCATTGTCTCCTGGTTTCCTAGAGCATCGTACAGGTGTTGGTTGTCGCCCCTAGGTTGTCGATACCTGGTTGGCTTGAGGAGCCGAGGGCCACAATCCCAATCATTGGGGTCGTGGCTTCGCCGATCTAGATGGCCTCTAAGTCAAGGCTGTCATCGTGGATCCCATCCCGTAGTGGGTGGAGTTGTACCTTTGTCTTGTCAGACCGTATTTGGATGGTGGGCTTGGTACCGGTCATCCCCGTCGTGCGGTCTTGTCTTGTCTGTGCAGTGTGGCACAGGGATGGCATCTGACCAGACCAAGGTGACCGTTGTCCCCTCGGTCCTTACGGGGTCAATGCGGCGTGCTTGTTCTTGTCAGAGCTGACACGCTTAACTAGGCCTGACCTCTCCCCATTTCTTTTGGGGGTTATAACGGGGAAGAGGTCGTGCGTCTTTTGAGCGCCATGCAGCTAAGGCAGGAGGAAGGGGTCATGGCTGACCCTGGCCTTAGCATCCAGTCTGGTTTGCTTGGCTTAGCTGGGCCTCAGCATTTGGGCCTTCGCTAGCTGGTGTGTTGTGGGCCACGTGGCCCGCTAACTAATCAGGGTCTTGAGACACGCCGCGGTTATAAACCTGACATAACCATTATATGCTTCCTCGATGCTTTCCACCATGAAGATGTGGAGCTATAGCGCATCAACCGGGCGCTCATTGTTCTAATACCCAAGGCAGCGATAGAGGTCACACCGAGTGCATTTCGACCGGTATCACTACAGAACTGCCCTGTCAAGATTCTTACTAAGCTTCTCACGTCACGACTACAGTAGTAGATCAATTGGCTGATTCACGTTGATCAGACGGGCTTCATCAAGGGTAGATTGATCACGGAGAACTTCGTGCTCGCTACTGAACTGGTTCAATGTTGCCACAAGTGGCATGCTCCGACATTAGTTATCAAACTAGACTTTGTGAAGGCATTTGATTCTATCAATTGGTCCAGTTTGCTGAAGATTCTAGAGGCCTGCAGATTCCCAGGCAAATGGTCTTGATGGATGCAGTCGCTACTAACAACCTCTAAGTCGGCTGTTCTTGTAAATGGCATCCTAGGCCCTTGGATCAACTGTAAGAGGGGACTGCGCCAATGTGACGCTCTGTCACCGTACCTGTTCATCCTTGTTGTAGATGCACTCCAGGTTCTCATCAAGTCAGAAGTTGATATTCGACACCCACTTGTCGATGAGCCATGCCCGGTCCTGCAATACGTGGACGACACGATCCTCCTGGTCAGGGCCGACACAGCTGGAGCAAGAAGATTCAAACAAGTGCTGGACACGTTCTCTGAAGCAACTAGATTAGCGATCAATTTCAGCAAGAGCACTGTAACCCCAATGGACATTCCGGATGGGGCATTCATAGAAATCATGAGCACACTACAATGCAAAGTCAGCACCTTCCCCCAAACTTACCTCGGCTTGACTTTGTCCAATGTCAGCTTTCGCCCCCCTCATTGCCAAGGTGGACAAGTACCTAGCAAGCTAGCAGGCCTTGCTCTTGAGCATGGGGGGGCAGGGTGGTGCTCATCAACTATGTCCTTGCCGGAGTCCCAACCTATGCCATGGGTGCAACGTGTCTACCACTGGGCGTGGTGACCGCCATCGATGCGAGACGAAGGGCTTTCCTATGGACTGGCTCAGACATGGTCTCTGGTGCTCGTTGCTTGTTGCATGGGAGAATGTATGCCGAGCCAAGGAAGATGGTGGCCTCGGAATCAAGCGGTTAGACACTCAAAATGCCTGCTTGCTCTTAAAACTCCTACATCACCTACACCACCCCCTCGGCTTCGCCTAGGCGCAATGGGCAATTGACCATGTGAACCTGGCTGATTTGAGCGGGGACATGGCTAGAACGCACTAGACAGCGCTATGAGACCTTCTCTTAGCTTACCAGCAAATCATGATAGTATTAGTGGGTAATGGCCGAGACACATCCTTCTGGCACGACACCTGGCTCGTTGAGGGCCCTCTGGTGGAGCTGCTGTTGGCGATCTACAACAACTTTCATGGTCATGCGATGTCAGTGCATGACATCATGGAGGTAGGCGTGCACAACCTACTCCAACACCGCCTCACTCCCCAAGCGGCGATAGAGCTTCAGCACCTAGAAGATCTCCTTCAAAATGTTTCCCTCGATGACTCACCAGATCAACGAGAGAGTTTCTTCTAGGGCAACGACCATCACCTAAAGTCCGGCATCATATACCAGGTGTCAACATGCGGTGACCACGTCTACGCCTCCTTCACATTCGTCTGGTGCAACTTTGCTCCTCCGCAGGTAAAGTTCTTCATCTGGCTTCTCACACAAGATCGTATACAATGCCGCTCCTCTCTCCTATGGAAAAACATTGTGGATGATGCAAACTGTGCCATATGCGGTGAGGTAGTGGAGACTACAGATCACATCATCTTGGGCTGCCGATTCGTGCACTCCTTCTGGACTAGGATAGGTTGGGTGCCAATTGATATTGCCGAGGTCAAGCAGATGTGGCTGTCTTAGGTGCCACCCAGGATTCACAAGGACGTCGCTCACCCCTTCATCTTGCTGTGTTGCTGGGAGATTTGGAAGCACCGAAATGACGTCATATTCAAAGGACTGCCACCGAGCGTAGATCGTCTAACGACGACCTGTAGATAGTCAGTATGCTCCTAGAAATGCAGAATTCCAAGGCAAAATGCGACAAAGGCCTTGAACTGGTGTAACACAATGGACATGTAATTGTGTCTCCCCTCTCTTTGATCTAGGATGCTCATGTAAACCAACTATACTATTTGGAGGGCCATGCCCCTTCCACCCACCAACTTGCCAGAATCTGTGGAAATGAATTAGGTGGGGATTGATTTGATCCACCCAAAGTTTACCTCAAAAAGAAAGAATGAGTACTTTGCAAGGAAAAGCTTTAGTCACATGAATATAAACTAAACCATGCTATAACAGGAACCAAATCTTGCTTGGTTGTTTACGGTGAAACAACAATGATCAAACTGTATTTGCTCCACATCTGATCAAAATACATACACGCCTTAGGTCCTCCAAATCACAGGTGCTTGGACAACCAAAATATACAGAGGCAGATTTGGGGCCTGGGTTGCCTGGGCTACAGCCCAGGGCGTGGCCCAAATTTCATAGGGGTAGGTCTTCAGAAAAATGTGAAATCAACCCATTAGCCCCCTGAGCTCACAAACTCTCAACCCTAGCCCTGGCGGCCTTCTTGTCTCCCGCTGTGCGCCATCACTGCTCGGTGTTGCCCTTTTGCAACTCTGCTCCCATCTCACGTAGGCGCAGGTCTGCATCTCTCCAGCAGGCGTACCTCTCCACTCCCTTCCGTGCCGACCAAGATCACCAGAAGCATCACCTACTGCTCGAGCAGTCAGGGTCGCATCACAGTTAGGTCTGACGATCGCACCATGAGCCTCATCAACCATGGCATTCACCTCACGCCCTCTCTTATGGCTTCTAGGACTATGCCTCCTCTATCCTGTTCCCCCAGCAATTGAACGTATGCCTAGAAGTCCAGAACCCTTGTAGCACACACATCTGAAGCATCGACGATTAGCTTTATAAGACTTATGGCATTATTAAGCGATTGATGATTGATGTGTACTGTAGCGCTTCTCCTTCCAATGAAACTAGTGGAATCCGCGCGCCATCGCATGGAAGGGCAAGTATAAACATGTGTAGATTTGTACAGCTACAATCCATATGCTAGATACGCTGGTGGTTTATATAATTAAGGTACCATGTTGGGTACACACTTATATTGTAATGACCCAAAAACCGTTACAATTTTTCACAAGCATCTTGAGCATAAAATGCACCTAAAATTTCCTATAATAAAAAATCTTGCATGTTATTTTGAAAATTTGCTTAGCATCATGTGCATTTTAAATTCAAATTAGAAACCAAAACTAAACAAAACTGAACACTGCACATTTTAGCGGAGCTTCCATCAATCCCGGCGGAGCGTCCGTCAAAACTGTTGCACAGTCAGCTAGCTTATTAGACTGGGCACTAGCGGAGCGTCCGCCGCAGATGGCAGACTGTCCGTAAAATTCAGCCGACACCTATCCCATGCATTTGTTGTGTTGTCGCACACACACCACACATGGCCCCACATGTAAGTCCCTCTCTCTCACACACAAACCCACCAGCAGCCCCCTCTCCCTCTCCCCATTCAGTCATTCACGTTGGCCACTAGAGAAGAGAGAAGAAGAGAAAGAGAGGAGAGGAAGAGAGAAGAGAGGAGAGGAAGGAGAGGAAGAAGAGGAGGAGGAGGACGCCCAGTCCTGCCGGAGGACGACGCCGACGAGCTGCTGCATCTCATCCATGCCATCAACTTCATCGGAGATGGAGGAGAAGGCCACCCCAAGCTTCATCTGCAACCTTGACGTCGATCTCCTTCCCCGAGCTTCCTCGGTGGGAGCTACTGCAAGTGGAGGTCCCCCAAGGCATGGTGAGCGAACCCCAAGCCTTCTTCCACGCCATCCCCCTCCCAATCTCCATTCCCACTGAGCTCCATGGTCCTCCAATGGTGGATTCCACCATGGATGAGGGCGAGCTCCCCACAACCCATGCATGGTGAATCTAACACTTGGATTAGGTTTCTCACATCCCTAGAAAGCTATAGGAACAAATCACACTCGATTCGGAGTTCGGATGCCCCGGCAATTATCTCCGACATTTTTGCACTGCTGCTGTTCGTCATTTTGACGGAGTGTCCATCATTTTGGTGGAGAATACATTGAATTATAGCCAAACCTGAGAGCAGCCTTGAGTTGGCAGATACTCCACCACATTTGTTGGAGAGTCCGGTAAACCACATAGCAGCACAACCCAAACTTGTAAAATTCATAGAAAATTCATTTGAACTCCAAAAATTGTGAAACAAGTTTTGTTATGTTACTTAGAATATTCTCTATCATCTAAACATAATTTTTTCACCAAAAAGTATATTTTCATTTTGACTTAAAATAATGGATTTTTAATTTATAAAATGCATAACTTATTCGTTAGGTCTTCAAAAATTACGAAACTTGTTTTGTTTGCTTCCTTTGGTCATGTACTATCTAGGAGACACATTTGTGTGCATTATCTCATTACATTATTGCAATTAAGCATGTCTTTTGTGCCTCACATGGTAGCCCAATATTAGGAATCTTCTACTCTTTGCACTTTGAGCAACAATCCTTGGTTAGATGGACCCCTAAGCATCTTAAAAACATCCTAGCAGCCCTTGGTAATCTCAGGTTGAGCCCAATACACAAATTCATGCTTCACTTTGCCACTCACATAGACAACTTCGCAAATGACCTAGATGTTGAATAGATGAAATGTAGGTTTGTTTAACTAGCTAGATATGTTCCATAACACCTTAGAAACATAACATATAGATAGATTACACATGCAAACCCCTAGACCAAGATTTGCATCTCAAAGATGAATGAATAGTGCACTGTCTGCTAGGCAGCGGAGTGTCTGTGACACCCACCGGAGTGTCTGGCACCCCTACAGATTGACTAGAATACTTAAGTAGAGCACTACTTAATTTTGTGGAGTGTCCGCTGATTTATAGAATATATGCCATGAAAACCCGAGAGCACCTAGCTTCCACTGGAGTGTCCATGACATCTCATGGAGGGTCCACTGAATTATAAGCATAAAACTTTAGAGGGCCTAAGAACTCCTAGTTCTTACCGGAGTGTCCGTCGATTATCACGGACCGTCTGATGAGGGCTAAACACCAAAAATGTCTAAGTCCCCGAACCACCTAAACGTTCTTTAGAACATTCCGCAGGTCACGGAGTGTCCTACACCTTCGATGGAGGGTCTGTCAACCTAGTTCGACAACACATGTACCCTATGCCACCTACACCTAGTATATATGATTAAGCTCTAATCAAATAACATCAATGAATATTATGTCATGCCATTTATTCTTGTGCATTGTACTCATCAAGCATCATATTTATTTATTGCACCTTTGCACTCACATAGGAGTTGAGCCACACACCGAACCTCACTCTTGTCTTATGCTATCTCCATTTGTTCTCTATTTCATATAATGTCTTGCATGCATAATCATAAGTATCTCATATATGTGCATACATATAAGTATGTGATATTGGATAGACGCTAAATGATATTCCAAGCTATTGGGATCTTGCTCATCCAACAGGCAGGCACCCCACTACTATGAACTCTATTTTGATACTTATTACTTGTTTCATTATGAGTTATGCATTTCATTTGGATATGATTAACAACTTAATATTGCTTCATTAATTTAGAACTACTCACTAAATAATTTGTGGTAGAACCACCCAAATTATGTGGCCCACATGAACATGTCATTTTCCTAAAAACCTCTGACAACTGCACACGAGAGCCAGATAACTTTGGTAGTCTGTCGGGTGTCCTCGGGAACCCCGAATCATCCACATTTACAGCTCATACAGGATCAACATGGAGTTACCACAACATTACAACATTGGGTACAAAAATAACTTATATCAGAGTGCGGAAGACATAACATTAGTTTACAAAACATGTTCAAATAACAACTTAACTTAAGTTCCAAAAGATGAATAGGACTACGGAAGCAACTTAGTTGAAGCATCTATAAGGAAGACGAGACAGCCAGATCATGTCGAGCCCACCAACATGACCTCGATTTGCAGCATAAGTTAGATCCTAAAATAGGGGTTAACAAACCCTGAGTACTTGAGGGTACTCAACAAGTCTTACCCGACTAAAGAAAAGACTCCAAGGGTATGCATGCTTAAAGGTAAGGTTGAAATAAGAATAACATTAGCAGAAAAACTTACTATAAGTGGATCCTTACTTTCAATGTTTTAGCTTCGCATTAAGTCCCAAGCCACTCACTCTGTGGCTGTCCTCACCTCTAGATCCGAAAGTGCCTTCGCACGCAAACCTGAAGCAAGCGGACGAATTGTAGTCAAGCACGGCCGTTGAGCCAAGACCCAATGTGGGCAAAGAGCAACCTACCAACACAAGTGGAATGAAGGCCTTGATATTCAGCTTTGAGGCGCTAATGACCCTGCTTGGCCTCGTCTCGGGCAGCATCTGCTGTGGTGTGTTCTGCCTCCTGAACGGCCATTGCCACCTTGAGGTTGGCCACCTGGGACATCAGCAAACCGATCTGAGATCGATCTTGTGCCCCCTGTTCCACAAGCCACTCCTAGGCCAAGTCAACCCCTTTAATGGCATTGACCAGGCTCTCATGGAGCCCCGCCTTCATCTTCTCGTAGGCCTCCAATTCCTCTGACCGGTGCTACACTTCTGCCTTGGCTTTAATCAGGCGATCATGATCCGTAGCACCCTTTGACTACGCCCAAAAAGCTAGACGCAAAAATGGGACTTCTCCGCTAAAGCCCTCGTCAACTCCTACAAAAGAAGAAAGAAGTAACCTCGTCGTTTAGTCAAACAAGTACCCTGCATAGTGGGCCAAACAGACGAGCCAAAGCAGTAAGGCTGCACCTGTTCTGGGGGTACAACTTCTTCGGCCATCAACTATTGGGCCTTCGTGCCCAACCCAACGACCATGGTGCCGTGTCAGCTAGCTCTAATAGAGTCACAAGGACCCCGCATGGCTCTGCGAGGCGCCGCCCTACATGGCCTGCTCAGCCGCATTGTTCACCTTGAACGGAGCCTCATGAGAAGCCACAAGGTATGGCCAGACGAAAGGATTCTTACCAAGACTAATCTCCTCACCGCAAGGAGTCAGGACAGACCCATCGGCTTGGGTGATTGCTATCCCCACAAATGAGGGATCGATGATGGGCAGTGGGCCCGCCCCCTCCTCTAGGATGACAATCACTCCAATCTTGTCGACACCTGGTCCCTTCCCCTCAACCAAGCCGGTCGCCGCTCCGACATCGAAGCAACCATCATCATCGGCCGGCAAGCATAAGGTTGCAAGGGGAAGGTGCCGTGCCACGGTGACTACGGCCTTGCTGTGGTCCGATGAAGGGCCCAGGCGAATAGGTAGGTTCACAAAGCCCAACAGCTTGGCAGCTACGCTCCCTACAACAAAAATTCCTTGATGGTAGAAGAAAAAAGACAATACAGAACCTGTCGCCAAAAGAAAAGGCAGGTGGGCATCATACCACCTGGAGCAAACCACGAGACTCATCACGCCCCTCCCTAGGAGCAGAACCATAATCAGAGCCGTGACACCTCGCGTCGTAGGGCCAAAGGCTGACAAGGCACCACCTGCCGCGACGATGGCATCGCCCTCTGATCGCCCGCCAGCTCCGGCCCCATGATTGGATGACTGCAAATCAACCAAAGATGAGCCAGATAGGAGCGAGGACGATGGCACAAGAGCGCTTTGAGTTTGGCCTCCTTAACAGCAATGCAACTGGACACTTCTGAATAGTCCCATCCTCACTCACAGCGCGTGCCGCACAACCGCCACAGCCAGACCTCCGAGACTCGACAAGGACACACCGAAGAACCCTGGACTCGACGTCCATGTCACTCTCTGAACCCTTGCCTCCGTCAGCACCACCTTCGCCTAGCAACAGTGCCCCTTGAAAGGTCCTAATATGGCTAGAGGAGGGATGAATAGCCTATATAAAAATCTACAAGATCACTAGAGCAATTTGATTAGTATGACAAATAGTGAAATGCAAACTTGCTCTAGCTCTACATGGGTTGCAAGCCACCTATACAACAATTCTAGTTGCTATGATCACTAGGCATACAAGAGGCTATGTTGCTACTCACTAGGAGCTCTCAAACTTGCTATACTAAAGAGCTCCACAAGATGAACTTAAGCTACAAAGCAAGCTCTCAATTCTGGCTACACTAAAGAGCTTGCTACAACTAGTTTGCGGGAATGTAAATGAGTGAGCAGGGTGATTATACCGCCACATGGAGGAGTGAACCAATCACAAGATGAATACCAATTCAATCACTAGGAGAATACCAAAGGGCAAGAGACAACCAATTTTTCTGCCGAGGTTCACGTCCTTGCCGGCATGCTAGTCCCCATTGTGTTGACCAACACTTGGTGGTTCGGCAGCTAAGAGGTGTTGCATGAACCTCGTCCACACAATTGGACACCGCAAGAACCTACCCACAAGTGAGGTAACTCAATGACACAAGCACTCCACTAGAGTTACCTTACGGCTCTCCGCCAGGGAAGGTACAAGACCCCTCACAAACATCGGAACAATCACCAACACAAGCCGAAGCTCCTCCACTGCTCCAAGATGTCTAGGTGGCAGCAACCACCAAGAAAAACAAGAAATCCACAGCTACAACGATCCCTATGTGCCACTAGATGCAATCACTCAAGCAAATGCACTTGGAATCACTCCTAATCTCGCTATGATGATGAATCAATGATGGAGATGTGTGGGCAGTGTTTTCTTAGGCTCACAAGGATGTTAGGAATGTCAAAGTGCCAAGAGGAATGCCTTGGATCCAGCCAAACACTATTTATAGACGTCCCAAATGAATAGAGCCGTTAGAGCCAAAGAGGGGTTCTCTGTGAGATGACCAGACGAGCCGGTCCAGCGTCCGATCGCTCCCCCGAGCCACTCAGCTGTCGGCACATCACACGATTGAAATTTGACCGTTGGCGCTTCTACACATGCGCCCAAGGCAGTGACCGAACGTGCCTCTTTGCTTGACCAGACCCAGCGACCTCCAGCATCTATTCAACAATAGAGAGCTCCCTGAGCGTGAAAATGATGATCGGACATGTTAGGTCAAGGATGACCGGATGCACCGATGTGTCCATTCCTCATAGCACTCGCCTCCGAGCTGGCATCAGCATACGTTAGCACGCACCTAACGGAAGGCCTCCACATCCGATCACCACACACTCCACGTCTGCAAAAGGTGACTAGATGTGTAGGTGCGAGTTAGCCAGCATCCGATCGGTGCTACGCCACTCCCTGAGAGCCAGGGTTTAGGACCGGATGCGTAGGTCCCCTACATCTGGTCAGCACCCTTCGCCTCCTTTTCTTTTTCTAAGTCCCCAACCGCTTCGCCCTTGCTTCCAACTTGCTAACCACAAAGTGTATAACTTATGGGCACGTGTGTTAGCATTTTTTAAAGCATTTTACAAGGGTGAAAGTTAGCACACTAGGTTTCTAAATGCATATGCAAGAATCATGTCACCTAGTGGCACTCGATAAACCATTTAGCCAAAGATTTCCCCTCTTTATAGTACGGCTATCGATCCTAAGTCACTCACAGCCTCTATGGTGTCTTGAGTGCAAAAACAAAACCTATCTTATACCTTTGCCTTGATCTTCTCAGTTTTTGTTTTTCTCTTTCTTCTTTTCCAGGTTGAGCTTGATCATCTTCATTTCATGTCCACCTCCATCACCATGGACCTCATCTTGCTCAATCACTTGGATTGGACCACCTTTTCTAATCACACACTTAGATCAAAGGTTAGTCCTAGGTTGCATCAATTATCCAAAACTAAACTAGGGCTTTCAATCTCCCCCTTTTTGGTAATTGATGACAACCTATTTACAAAGATATTCAATGAAATCTTTTTGGATTCATGTTGCTTGCCCAAGCATGTTACCATGTGTAAAGATTATGGACAAGTTTCATCAACCCAAATTGGTAGTATTAGCTCCCTCTACATATGTGCTAAGAGTTTAGATTTGAAAGTTTGCACATATGCATGGATTAGAAGTTTGGGAGAGTAATAGCTACCAAATGATGCTAAGGTGTAAAGAATGGACCTTTGAAGCATGATACAAATTGGAGTTGCCAATATACATCATCCTTAGTACCATTAGTAACTGGACATTCAGAAAAAACTAGAAAACCCTGTGAGATCAACATTTTATAAAAGGGTCTAGTTTTTACATAATATGCACAAGTCTAGTTACTCTTTCTATGCATGCTAGTTTTTATTTCATCATTCAAATTTACTACTATCATACACCATGCAAGCCTAGATATGGAATTTAAAACTTGTGCCATTGTTGACATTCCTTAGCATTGCTACTAAGAATAGAGTTGAATCTACTCCCCGGCCCCCGGCAATGGCGCCAGATATGCTTGTTGACATTCCTTAGCATTGCTACTAAGAACAGAGTTGAATCTAGTCCCCGACAACGGCACTAGAAATGCTTGTTGGTATTTATTAACTTGTCACTTGTTTTAATAGCCACCTATTATAAACCTATATCTCCTGACATTACTTTACTAGGTTGTCATCACTAGTGATGATGCCAGAGATACTTGTGGGTACTACCTAGCATTACTATTAGAATAACTTTAAGTAGTTCTTTATTAATTTATGTGACTAGAAAGAATATATATGAATGAAAAGGGATATGCAAGCGCACAGATAATATACCATTGTAGCACTTCACCCGGGAGTATTCCAGGTATCGTTATTTATATTTTTACCACAGGGAAGGTCTAGCATGGACAAGTATTGATAACTTATACTATTGATGGAGAAGTAAACCATAACCAATATTCTACTCATAACAGGGGTAAGTCATAGGATAAAGATATATATGATAAGTATTAATCAATGATAATGATAAATCACTTAGAGTACTTCTTTCTATGGCATTAGCTTGGTTAGGTAGAATATTAGAGGAATAATTCCTAAGTCATTCTTAATTATAAGTCAAAGCATACATTGATTAATGCAATACACCTAATAGTCATTGCTAAGATAATCTTCATATCTACAAATAAGGGATATTACTAAGGAGATTAAGAACAGAGCTTGTCCCCCTTCATAACTAGATCCTATGTGCTACCTACATCGGGGAGTGGACTACGAAGGACTTAACAGAGTGTCACGCCCGCGATCTACCACATGACCCAGAATATAGGGTGTCTCCATATGTAAACAATGTATAAGCACAACGCTTACACAATGTCGACCACCCACCCATGGATCCTTAGGGTGAGCGCTATACGAATATATGCATGAATATGATGATAATCCAACTATACTAGGTATATAATCAAAGTAGACGATGAACATTATAACGAAGAACATGAATTAGATGAATACTAATATTGTCATAACAATTGTAGCAAGCATATAAAAGTAATGGAGATACAAAAGAGAGAGGGAGTACAAAGATTATATCGAACCACACTCTTGACAAGATTGAGAATCCAAGCGAAGCCTACTTGCCTCCCTCTAGACCTAGCCTAACTAGCTATGCCATAGAATAAGATGGAGCTCTGAGGATGATTAGGGTTTCTGTCTTCTCAAATGACTTGATACCTTTTGGGGGGCAGGGGCTAATATATATAGGCTGGAGCATCCAACATGAGCCCTTGGATCAAACTAACTTAAGGAATGGCGTAGATGCAACCTAGGAGGCGGTGGAGAACCAACATTGCAACACGAAGGCTGATAGGTGGGCCTACAGGTGGGGCTGGCCGGCCCCACCTCATAGCCTCTACCTCGGCATGGTGTTGTCTGGTGTCCTCTAGAACATTCTAGTGTCCGTTTTGCGGTGGATAAGCGTAATTAAATCTGACATGTACATCCACCTTGATGGTTTTCTGGATAAACCCTGCAAAAATCATAGATTCACCAAAACTCATGGAATTTATTAGTTTAAACCCCTAAACCTTTGTTGGTGATCTCAATTTTCCCTTATACATGTTTTATTGACGGTTTATAATGGTTGTTAACTACCGTCAACAGCCATGCAAGCAAACATATGTAAATGCACATATAAATACAACATACAAGTTTATGAGCTTGCTCCCCGTACTTGTGTGCTTCAAATTTTAGTTGATCCCCTTACAATGTCATTGACATTTGTTTGCTCCCCCTATCTTTACTATCTTTGTGAATTTTTCTCCCCCTTTGTCAACATTTATCACAAAAGGCGAGCTCAAATTTGAGATAGGTTGGGGTGAAACCATGTGAAGTGAGGATCATTTTCCTAATTTGGTTCAATCTAGATCACTTGCAGAAGATATTTAACTCGGTTTGATCCAAGGGCAAGCTTCTTCACACCTCCAAATAAGGGTTATCATGCACCATGTTGAGTTAAACACTTATTGCTCATTTTCAAGATCAAACACTAGGTTCACAGGCCCACAAACATGTCATATGCTACCACTAGATCATTTTAAACATACAAGCAATAGTGGTACCATACAAGCATCAAATTTATTTGATTTTCATGAATGAGCCTAAGACATGATAGGAATTACTAAATGCACTAAACAAGTCCTTAGCAGTGGATGAATGACATGTCAATCAACTTTACCTTGCTTTGCTAAAAGGAGAGGCATGTCATATATGGGGGTGCATTAACACATATTTGAGAAGTCAAGTATGTTCAATTTATTCCTTAGCTTGCAAAACCTTTTCTCATCATGTGGCTTGGTGAACATATCGGCAAGTTGATCATCAGTGCCCACACTCTCAATACAAATGTCCCCCTTTTGTTGGTGATCTCTTATGAAATGATGGCGGACATCTACATGCTTTGTTCTTGAATGTTGAACCGGATTGTTGGTGAGCTTCACGGCACTCTCGTTGTCACATAGCAATGGCACTTGCTTGAATTTGATTCCAAAATCACTCAAAGTAGCCTTCATCCAAAGTAATTGAGCACAACAACTACTAGCCAAAATGTACTCCGCTTCGGTGGTTGAATGTGCTATACTATTTTGCTTCTTTGATGACCAAGACACAAGTGATCTTCCCAATAGTTGACATGTCCCCGATGTGGTCTTTCTCTCAACTTTGCGTCCTGCATAATCGGAGTCCGAATATCCAATCAACTCAAATCTAGCTCCTTTGGGATACCACAATCCAATATTTTATGTATGCTTCAAGTACCTCAATATTCTGTTGGTTGCCTTCAAATGACTCTCTTGGTGAGGCTTAAAATCTAGCACACATGCATACACTAAACATGACATCCGTCCTTGATGCGGTCACATAGAGTAGACTTCCAATCATAGACCAATACATCTTTTGATCCACCATGTTTCCATTAGCATCACTATCCAAGCTTCCATTTGTCCCCATTGGTGTACTAATAGCTTTAGCATCATCCATTCTAAACTTCTTGAGCATGTTTTTGATGTACTTGCCTTGACTCACAAATGTGACATTCTTCATTTGCTTGATTTGAAGACCAAGGAAGTAACTAAGCTCTCCAATCATGGACATCTCAAATTCACTTGCCATTATCTTTCCAAACTCCTCATAGAAATCTTGATTTGTTGATCCAAATATGATATCATCAACATAGATTTGCAATACAAACAAGTCATTGCCTAGCTTCTTGGTGAAGAGAGTGGTGTCAACCTTGCCCATCTTGAATCCCTTAGAGAGTAGGAAATTCCTCAATCTCTTATACCATTCTCTTGGTTCTTATTTCAATCCATACAAAGCCTTCTTCAACTTGTAGACATGGTTGGGCTTCTTCTCATCTTCAAAACCAGGAGGTTGCTCATCATACACAACCTCATTGATGTACCCATTGAGAAATATACTCTTCACATCCATTTGGTACAACTTGATGTTATGAGGATAAGCATCGGCTAACAAGATCCTAATTGTTTCCAATCTTGCAACCGGGGCATATGTTTCTCCAAAGTTAAGACCTTCAACTTGAGTGTAACCTTGATCCACTAATCTTTCTTTGTTCCATACAACCACCCCATCTTAATCTTGCTTGTTCCGAAAGACCCATTTGATTCCAATCACATTATGATCCTTAGGCCTCTCAACTAACTTCCATACTTGATTTCTTGTGAAGTTGTTTAGCTCTTCATGCATAACATTTACCCAATCAACATCCTTCAATGCTTCATCTATATTCTTGGGTTCAATGGATGATACAAATCAGAAATATTCACAAAATGATGCCAATCTTGATCTTGTTTGCACACCTCTTGAGATATCACCAATGATAGAATCCAATGGATGATGTCTTGCAGCATTGGTTGGTTGGAGCACTTGCACTTGATTGCTTGTATTTGATTGATCACTTGGTTGAGATGATGAACTAGCCACTTGTTGTTGATCTTGGACTTTGTCATCACTAGCACTTGCTTGAACTTGATTATGGGAACTACTAGCTTGCACATTTGAATTAGAGAGCACTTGATTCTTGTCGTCTTCAACATCAATCACCTCTCTAGGCCTTATATCATCAATGCCCATATTCTTCATTGCATTGACCAATTGAGTGCCTCTCACATCATCTAGATTCTCATCTTCCTCTTGGGAACCATTGGTTTCATCAAATTCCACATCATGAACCTCCTTAAGAGTACCACTAGCCAAATTCCAAACTCTATAAGCCTTGCTAGTAGTGGAGAAACCAAGCAAGAAACCTTCATCACATTTCTTCTCAAACTTGCTCAATCTTGTGCCTTTCTTCAATATATAGCATTTGTAATCAAAAACTCAAAAGTATGCAATATTGGACTTTCTATCATTCAAGAGCTCATATGGGGTCTTCTCCTTCAATAGATGACAATATAATTGGTTGCTATAGTAGCAAGCAGTGTTTATTGCTTCAGCCCAAAATGAATGACTCACATTGTACTCACTCAACATTGATCTTGCCATGTCAATCAATGTTCTATTCTTTCTCTCAACTAGGCCATTTGATTGAGGAGTGTACTTAGCCGAAAATTGATGCCTAATTCCAAACTCATGGCACAAATCATCAACTCTTGTATTCTTGAATTCACTTCCATTGTCACTTCTCACTTTCTTGATGGTTGTTTTAAACTCATTGTGAATTCTCTTGATGAATGTCTTGAAGGTTGCAAACACATCACTCTTGCCAACAAGAAAGAACACCCAAGTGTATCTAGTGAAATCATCCACAATCACAAATCCATATTTGTTTCCACCAATGCTAGTGTATGTGGTTGGTCCAAACAAGTCCATGTGCAACAACTCAAATGCCTTGGATGTGCTCATCATGCTTTTTTCTTAGGATGTGTGTTGCCAACTTGCTTTTCGGCTTGACATGCACTACAAAGCTTATCCTTCTCAAATGTGACATCCTTCAAGCCTTTAACTAAGTCATACTTGATCAACTTGTTCAATTATTTCATTCCAACATGACCAAGCCTTCTATGCCATAACCAACCCGTGCTAGACTTAGTGAGCAAACATGTTGACAATTAAGCATCTCTAGCATTGAAATCAACCAAGTATAGATTCTCATATCTAAATCCTTTGAATATCAAGTTAGAGCCATCTACACTTATGATCTCTACATCATCCACACCAAATATGCACTTGAAACCAAGATCACAGAATTGAGCTCCCAACAATAGGTTGAAGTTCAAGCTCTCTACTAGTAGCACATTGGAAATGCTCAAGTCATTGGATATTACAATCTTACCAAGACCTTTGATCTTGCCTTTGCCATTGTCATGAAATGTGATACTATAAATCCCATTGCTCTCATTTTCATTGATTGAATTGAACATCCTTGAATCACTGGTCATGTGTTGTGTGCACCTACTATCAAGCACCTAGTGCCTTCCTCTAGCCTTATAATTAACCTACAGAAGAAGATCAAATCTTTTTAGGTACCTAAACTTTCTTGGGTCCTTGAAGGTTAGTTACCAAGGTATTTGGTACCCAAATGGCCTTCTTCTTTGGGCCCACATTTGGTGTACCAATGAACTTAGCCTTCACACTGTTGGCACCCTTAACAAGCATGTAACAAGAATCAAATCTAATTAAGGATACATTAGGTTGCTCGTTCTTGTTAGTCTTGCAATATTGCTCTATATGCCCAACTTGTTTGCATCTATTGCAAAACCGACCATTGCTCTTCACAAAGCTAACTTTGGGAGTGACAAAGGCGGCCTTGCCTTTCTTGGGGGTATAGCCTAATCCCTCTTTGTTGAGAGAAAACCTTTGGCTACCCAAGCACTTTAGCAAGCGGGCATCTCCACCATAGGCATTGCTTAAGGCACGAGTGAGCTCATTCACCTCCTTCTTGAGGGTCTCATTTTTAGCCATTAGTGAGGCATCACAAGTGAAACCATCACTCATAGGTGAAGTAGAAGTGGTAGTGCTACAAGAAGGGTTAGTGAGAGCAACAACAATGAGCTTATAAAAACATTCATTAATAATATCACATGTTAGTCCCACATCACAAGACACAATCACTTGCTCCTTCTTGGCTTCCTCCTTCTTGACTTGCTCGATGAGAGAGGAGTGAGCCTTTTCAAGCTTAGAGTGAGCTTTGCCAAGCTTCTCATGGGCTTCCATTAGCCTCTCATGAGTGGCATTGAGCTCATCAAAGGATTGCTCAAGAAATTTGACTTTCTTGCGCAATTCTTTGCACTCCTTTTTCTTCATCTCAAAGCAAGTGTGCACTTGCTCACACATGTCCAAGAGGTCCTCCTTGGTGTACTCCTCCTTATCATCATCATCACTCCTATAATCACCACTTTCATATTCATTATCATCATCACTCACATCATATTTTACCTTGGTAGGCTTTAACACGAGGCATGTCGATGGAGTGTCGAAGATGGAAGGCTTGTTATTGATGGCAATGCTTGCTAGTGCTTTCTTGATGGATTTCTTATCATTATCACTAGATCCATCACTATCCGAAGAGTCATCACTATCCCAAGTGACCACATAGCCTCCACCCTTCTTCTTCTTTTGGAAGGTCATCTTCTTCTCCTTTTTCTCCTTCTTTTCCTTCTTGTCCTTCTTGTGCTTCTTCTTCTCATCCTCATCATTGTCACTATTGTAGGGACAATCTGGTACAACATGATCGAGGGTCTTGAAATTGTAGCATCTTCCCACATATTCTTTGCTCTTGGTGTGATCTCTTCTTTTTCTTGCACCATAGTCATTCTTCTTCATAAATTTTCTCATCTTGCGCACAAAGAGAGCCATAGCTTCATCATCAGTCACTAAGATCTTCATCATCACTTGATTCTTTCTTGGACTTGCCCTTGTTCTTAGATGATGAGCAATCCTTAAATGCTACACTCTTCTTCTTCTTGTCTTTATCTTCCTTCTTGTCATCCTTGTCAACCCGCTCCCTTTCCATACGGTATGTCTCTTGTATCATGACAAACCTAGTACTCGGTTAGGGGTGATCTCCTTCAATCCTCCTCTTATGATGTGCAATCTCAACATCTCAAATCTTAGAGGTAGGCACATCAAGAATCAATGAGAGACATCATCATCATTGATCTTCTCGCCCAATGCCTTCAAATCATTGACAATCACTTGCAATCGATGGAACATCTCTAGAATGCTCTCATCATCCTTCAACTTGAAGCTTGTCAACTTGTCCTTGAGAATGTACAACTTGGTACTCTTCACCACCGGGGTCACCTCATATGTTTCCTCCAATCTCTTCCACACCTCATTAGCTCTATCACAATCCTTGATTTTCTTAAACACCATGGAATCAATGGCGTTGTAGATGGTGTTGAGAGCCATTGTATTGCATTGCTTGCTGGCCTTGTCTTGGTTGGTGAGATTGTCGAGATCAATGATAGCATAGTCACTCTCGGTCACATCCCACACTTGATCATTGATTGAACCAAGATACATCTTCATCTTTCTCTTCCAATAATCATAGCATGTGCCATCAAAGAAAGGTGGTTTGTCCCTCACATGGTTGAACACACTTGAGCCATAATTTGACACCGAGGTTGTTAAGCCTTCAATTAAACGGTGATCACAGCTCTGATACTAGGCACACAAGAGGCTATGTTGCTACTCACTAAGAGCTCTCAAACTTGCTATACTAAAGAGCTCCACTAGATGAACTTAAGCTACAAAGCAAGCTCTCAATTCTGGCTACACTAAAGAGCTTGCTACAACTAGTTTGCGGGAATGTAAATGAGTGAGTAGGGTGATTATATCGCCGTGTAGAGGAGTGAACCAATCACAAGATGAATACCAATTCAATCACCAAGAGAATACCAAAGGGCAAGAGACAACCAATTTTCTCCCGAGGTTCATGTGCTTGCCGGCACGCTAGTCCCCGTTGTGTCGTCCAACACTTGGTGGTTCAGCAGCTAAGAGGTGTTGCACAAACCTCGTTCACACAATTGGACACTCAAGAACCTACAGGTTACTCAATGACATGAGCAATCCACTAGAGTTACCTTTTGGCTCTCTGCCAGGGAAGGTACAAGACCCCTCACAAACACTAAAGCCAGCAATGAACAATCACCAACATGTGCTGAAGCTCCTCCACTGCTCCAAGCTGTCTAGGTGGCGCAACCACCAAGAGAAACAAGAAATCCATAGCCACAACGATCCTCAAGTGCCACTAGATGCAATCACTCAAGCAAATATACTTGGAATCACTCCCAATCTCACTATGATGATGAATTAATGATGGAGATGAGTGGGAGGTGTTTGCTTAGGCTCACAAGGATGTTAGGAGTATCAAAGTGCCAAGAGGAATGCCTTGGAGCCAACCAAACACTATTTATAGATGTCCCAAACGAATAGAGCCGTTAGAGCCAAAGAGGGGTTTTCTGCGAGATGACCGGACATGCCGGTCCAGTGTCCTATTGCTCCCCCGAGCCACTCAGCGCTCGCCACGTCACGCGATTCAAATTTGACCATTGGCGCTTCTACGCACATGCCTAAGGTAGAGACCGGACGCGCCTCTTTGCTTGACCGGACCTAGTGACCTCCAGCGTCCGTTCAACAACAGAGAGCTCCTTGAGCATGAAAATGATGACCGGATGCGCCAGTGTGTCTGTTCCTCACCACGCTCACCTCTGAGCTAGCATCAGCGCACGTCAGCATGCACCTGACACGAGGCCTGCATGTCCGATCGCCACTCGTGCCACCTCTACAAAAGATGATTGGATGCGCAGGTGCAAGTTAGCTAGCGTCCAGTCAGTGCTGTGCCACTCCCTGAGAGCCAGGGTTTAGGACCGGACACGCTGGTCCCCTGCGTCCGGTCAGCACCCTTCACCTCCTTTTCTTTGTCTAAGTCCTCGACCGCTTCGCCCTTGCTTCCAACTTGCTAACCACAAAGTGTAGAACTTGTGTGCATGTGTGTTAGTATGGCAGAACCACCTAAATCATGTGGCCCACATGTGCCTGGCATTGTCTTCCAGACTTCTAACTGAGGCACACAGGAGCCAGACAACTTTGGACATCTATCGGGTGTCCTTGGGAAACCTGAATGATCCACTTTATATTTCTGAGCAGGATACATCATAGAAGGCATTGCAGTATTACAACAGTTTATACAAATAGATTACATCAGAATAAACAGCAGAAGTCTTACTAACCATAAGTTCACAAATCATTCATTAAGTTATTATAAGGCATAAGTTTTAGCCAACTAGGCAGTAGTATAGCATGACAGGTACCACTAGCAACACACAAGAGAGCTTTACCCTGCCCAAGGGTGCACAACAAACTTCTCTACTGTTAGCTCTCCTCCTGCAACAAGGGTTAACAAACCCTGAGTACAAAGGTACTCAACAAGACTTAACCGACAAAAAGGAAAGACTCCAAGGATATGCAGGCTTAAGGGGAATCAAGGTAAGTCTGTAGCAAGAATCAAGATTAACTTTTCCAGAAAAAGATTACTAATGATTGATCCTTACTTTCAATGTTTTAGCTCAAATTAAGTCATTATCAGTCTCTAGTTTGTACCTTATAACATAACCGTCCAATTTATAGGAGTTCAAGTACAATAGCAATCACCGAAGTGATCAAACTATCATACTTGAGCCCATATAAACATGGTAGTCCGATGAAATCACGAGGGATCTCAAACCATCCAACATACAAACCAAGATCATACATGATTCAACAGAACAAGTCACATGTTACATCATAGTTCACAAATGGTTCACAAGTATCACACATACATCGGAGTTCACATAGTTATTACAAACCAAGTTCAAATAGCGGAAGCAAAGTAGTTTGACATCAACATCACACTTAGTTCAAATAGATGCCAGTACTATGGTCATTTCCAACAAAAGCATAACAAAGAGGCTAACTTAGGAGTACCATGCCCCAAGGTTTAGTCCTCATCCACGGTAGGATGAAGGCAGTTCTTATAGTACACATGATACATCATATCATCTGCAACAAGAGAGAATAAACCCTGAGTACGAGAATGTACTTAGCTAGACTTACCCATCGTAAACCAGAAATAATATGACACCAAGGAGTATGCAAGGCTTTATCAGTGGAGTTAGCTTGACAACATTTTGCATAAAAGCTTAAGTAACATAACTTGGAGATTTAATATCTTTAGCATCAAATTGAATACCTATTCAATTAAGCAACTCTAGATTAGCACCTGTACTAGAGCAGTCACGTGATTAAGCTAACAAGCATTAGTAACCATATCCGGGTATTAATTTGAGCATCATCATAACCATCAAGTTACATCAATTAATGCTACGTTGCCGCTGCTTAGTCAAGTTCTCACTATCCGGGAGAGACGACAACTCGAATCGATTCCAACCAGCTGGGGAGTTATTCCTAACACAAACCCATACTTCCCCTATTGGGGTCGCGTTGGGTCACCTTTAGTACAACTCTGGCATAGTCGTGGGTCCGATCAGCGCCGCACCCTTAGGGATACTACCAGTCTACCAGGAAGTTCAGGCTCAGCCTGCCCTTAGACTCACGCCATTGGCTCCCTACACATCCTTACTTCCTTCAGTGTGAGCACTTTCACTTACCGGGTCTCGGCCTGAGTTGAGCTACTCGGCTTCGCGGTCGGAACAGCTTATCCGGGCAACTAAGTGCTGGGCATGCATTCAACATGACATGAGGACGTACAGCGAATCGGTCCTTAACTGACACAGATGGGGATAAATAGGCACCAAGACCTTCATGCCTTGTTGCTTCTCTATCACAATCCCGCCCGTTCTCCTTTTATTCATCAACACATAGTTATTTCCACGATAGCACTTATAGCTAACCGTGACCAGATATCTACCTATATCTTGCAGGTGACAGGAAATCACTCGACTTCTACCGGACTAAGCATGTCTAAGCATATATTCAATCCTGGACCTACAAAGGATCCAAGATATATTTGTCTGGACAAGGAAAGTATATGCAACAAGTGGTTCCAATCAACCCCTAGTACTTAATGCATCAATGTAAAAGGACTCAAATTGATTTTTAGAAAACATAGGAGGCTTAGAATGCTCTAGGGCTTGCCTTTCAGAAACAAGGAAGGTTGGTGATCAGGACACTTAGGAAGATCTTCCATGTTGACTCCTCCTTCTACCTAAACCTCTTGCTCCTGGGTTGCCTGCTGCTCCTCCTAACGCTCGGGTTCGAACTCAAGTAGCGTCACTCCTTCCGGGGAACCTATTGCATGCATATGCACAAATGAGTATCATGAATGCATAAGAGATGAGATGACCTGATGAAATGTATACACATGAGCATGGTTATCTACAAGATGTATGATAAGTTTAACATTCGTTGACCAAGTTGTTGTATAACTTTCTTCTAGTCGATCTTTATTGAGTAGGTGCATATCTCTTCTATAGTACAAGAAACATACACCCACCAAGTTCTAGTAACCTAAGGTAAAGTTATTCATCATCAGTAAGAGGCTTAGAACCTACAACGAACAACTAATCTCAATTAGCCTAAGCATCTACACAAGCATCACATAAGACAAACAATTACAATTTGACTTAGTCATTTCCTGGACTATAAACAACAACAACTTATTTTGGCCATATCTGGAGTTCTACTCAACCAAATACTATGATCTTGGATTTTCTAGAAATATTATAAAACTTCCTACAACTTTCTTATAGACATCTCAAGATGATTCAACGTCTATCGAGCAATTTCCCAGATCTATCCAGAAATTCTAGAGAATAAGCATTTCTGGAGACCAACTTCCAACAACTATAACTCTCAAACCATTTAGTCTATTGAAATGAAAATTTTACACAAGCAAGATAAGTAAGTTATCTACAACTTTGTTATTAACAAGATTCACAGCAAACATCATTCTTCCAATGCAATTTACTTAACAACAGAAACTGTCCAAAACAGTCACTATAATTGAATTATAGAGCAATTAATATTTCACTGCTTATAAGCAATCAAATATGGGCACAACCAATGGTACCAACAGTTCATAGACATCATATATACTTTAGAAAACATAATGGTGAAGCCCAAGTAAATTGTTTAAATGCCTTTATTAATTTATTTGGACACTAAGGTGAAATAAGGAACATATATCAAAATTGCACAGTAAATTCTAAGAAAATTACAGTAGCCTACATATGACGCCAAAAGTCTACTATACAAATTCTATGCCATTTGGATAAGAATACCATCTCTACAAAAATGACAAATTGCATAGGCTTATTTTAGCAAAAATAGTTTGGCCTAGTGAAAAGTGTCAAACAATAGATTTCATATTTTTCTTACTTTCACCCTAGCACCATAACACTGTGCAAAAATTTGCATAATCATAAGTTATGTATGTTTACCCCATTTATTTTCACTAGAAACTAGCAATTAATGAAGGTTAAATAGGAAGACCATATTCCAAGTATACCTACTATAGGTTTAGCATTTTTCCTAGCTAGAGCATGTCAACACAAGACCAGTAAAATTGAAAACACAATTTTTGCACTTCCCTATCTCAACATATGCATTTTACAAGATGGAAACAAATTTAAAAGCACTTATGTAGCTCAATTTAATTCCCCCAGAAAAATATCCCAAACAGTAGGTTTCATATTTTTATCAAATAGTACACTTCATAAATAATCCAACAAAATTTGGATCACTCAATTTGGACACTCCAAGCTCTAGATATGAAATTTTCAAGTTTGCTACAAAATCTAGAATAATAAATAAAAAAAATCAAATTTCAAATCAAGCTCAGCTGCTAGGTGCACCCGGTCCAGTGCACCCACTGTGACTGACAGCGGGGCCCCGTAGGTCAACAGGTCCCACCCGTTAGTGACATAGGAGCAGAGGACGATGCTTTGACCGGTGAAAGCTCACCAATGGCGAGGTCTCTAGTGAAACCTCGGGCACCATTGTGTTCCTCTCGTCAACCCACACCCAGGGGTTCCCCAGGTTGGGTCGGTGGCTCACCGGAGCAAGCTCATCGGTGAGCATGGTGGATGGCGGTGGTCGTGCAGTGGAGCGCCGGCCGTCTTCGACGAGGATGGCCCTACCTCTATGGTGACCTAGCACAGTTCTAGAGCAAGATCTGGCCACGGTGGAGCAGTGGGGGATCCTGACCGCATGCATGGCGGCAACCAGCTCACACGGTAGGGCTCTCCATTTCGGCTAATTGGCGGCGAGAGGTGGGTCTCCATGTTCGCGATAGGAGTTAGGGTTCATGGCCATGCATAAACATCTTCGAGCAGGGGATGGCGAGACCTAGGGGCTGCTGGCTACGGCGAGCTCGAGCTCACGGCCATGGCAGGCACGGCGGGAGTGGCAGTACGTTCTCGCTTGATGGTATGGTAGCATCTACCCTAGCTCTGGCCTAAGCAGCAGTGACCTAAGGCAACTACGGACTAGAAGATAGGAAGGCGGGAGATGTAGAGGAGCGGCCTGGCCACGGCGAGCCGAGAGCGTGACGGCGCTCCGGTGATGTCGCGGTGGTGGAAATGGCTGTAGGCCTTTACCTTGGGCTTGAACGGCGGCTCTACTGGGTCGAGGTGGTAGAGCGGAGCAAGGTGGAACTATTGGTGTGGGTGATTTGGAAATGGAGCGGTGTGGGCGGCAATGGCGCTCAGCTTCGTAGTGATGAGAGGGAGAAACAGCAAAGTGAGGCGAGTGAAAGCGAGCAGCAGGGGCACGACCCTCTTGTCCATGCGCTGGCCTGAATAGCCCAGCCGGCACCGATGTACGGCCACCACATGGCGGCCGTGGCCTGGCGTGGTCGGCCACTGACGCCGTGCGTGTTCGCGGCCATCAAAGCCCGGCGTGCACATCTAATAGAGCAACTTTGTGACCATGTAACTCCTAATCCGTGGTGAATCAGTGAAAATGGTATTAGTGAAAGTTGTAGAGCTATGTGGGATCTACAACGTTGCTTTAGGGAGTAACATCTAATTCATCATGGTTAGCAAGTTACAAAGCTCCAAAGTGGTGCACTTGAAACTGAAATCAACATTTTGCACAACAAAATTTCTAAGTCTAGAAACAACATTTTGTTGATTATTGTGAGCCCTAGTTGACCATGTTAGGCACTGAATTAGCTCATGACCCTTAAATAAAGTTTGTTCTACATGAGATAAGCTACAACTTTTATTAAGGGTTCACTGCCATGCAAAATATCTATGCTATAGTTCAACTTTGGTCAAAGTAGGATCATGAAAAATGACATTTTGAGTAAACTAGGACTTAGAAGCAAAATTGGCCCACATCATGAATACAAACATTGTTCCATTTACGATCCTAGACATGTATAAGGTGTTTTTGTGACCTCACAACCATCTCTTGCATTGGTCACACATGATCACAAGCATATACATGTATATAATCAACATCACATGTGATAATATGTAAAGAATAAGATGAAATTCCATATGCTCATGCTCATGAATGCTTGGATGATCCTTGTGCTCATGAAATGCAAGTGCCAAATGCAATGCCTAACACTAGGGTGTTACAGCCCTCCCCTTATAGAAATCTTGTCCCGAGATTTGAAAGACCTACCATTTTTCATAGAAAGTTGGATAAACCTCTTGTAGATAATCTTCTCGTTCCCACGTAGCATCTTGCTCACTATGATTATTCCACATCACTTTGTGAAACTTGATCACACGATTTGGAGTTACTATATCCCTACTATCTATAATTTGCACCGGCTTCTCTTCATAGGCTAGATCTGATTTTAACTTGATATCTCTAACCTCCACTCTTTCTTCTAGAACACATAAGCATTTCTTTAATTGGGATACATGAAAAACGTTGAAGATAGACCTCATTTCTGGAGGTAACTGGATCTTGTAGGCTACTCTTCCACTTTTCTCAATGATTGGATATGGACCTACATATCTAGGTGCAAGCTTTCTTTTCACACCAAACCGTTGTACCTTTTTCATTAGTGACACTTTCAGGTATACATAATCACCTACTTCAAATTCAATGGGTCTTCTTCTCTTGTCCGCATAACTTTTCTGCCTTGATTGAGCGGGTTCAATATGTTGTTGAATGATATGCACCTGCTCTTCAGCCTCTTTGACAAAATCAATACCATAGTATCTTCTTTCTCTGGGTTCAACCCAATTCAAAGGAGTTCTACATTTATGGCCATACAAAGCTTACGGGTTGAGTGAAGATATACTTAGCTAAAGGTAGGAAAACTTAGCTAAAGGTAGCCACTTTTCTCATGAACCCTTTGAAGAGTTGACACAAGCTCTCAACATGTCTTCCAATATTTGATTTACATGTTTAGTTTGACCGGAGGTCTGAGGGTGATAGGCAGAACTCCTGACTATGTTGGTGCCTAACATCTTGTGCAAATGTTCCCAAAAATGAGCAGTGAACTGAGGCCCTCTATCAGACACAATGGTTCTTGGCACACCATGTAGACGTACTATGTGGGAGAAATACAACTCAGCATACTCATGCGGTTGGTAGTTGGATCTGACTAGAATGAAATGTCTAGACTTGGTTAGGTGCTCCGCAATCACCCATATGGAATCAAAATTCTTATGAGTAGGTGGAAGTCCAATAATAAAATCCATGCTAACTTCTTCCCACTTCCTACCTAGAATAGACAGTGGTTGAAGCAGTCCAGTAGGTTTCAACTGAATAGCATTGACTCAGCAACAATTATCACATCTAGCAACATAAACTGCAATTTCCTTCTTCATTTTGGTCCACAAAAAATGGGTCTTCAAGTCCTGATACATTTTACTACTACCCGGATGAATGAACAGTTTAGAAGAATGAGCCTCACCTAAGATCTGGTTTCTAAGTTCCTTATCCTTTGACACTACCTAGTCTATCTTTAAACTATAGAACACTGTTCTCATCAATCATGAAATACTTAGTCTCTTGCTCTTTCATCTTTCTTTTGATGTGGAACACACCTGGATCGGTCTTCTAAAGCTCTATGATCTTGCTCTCAAGAGAACAACTGATCATAATATTGTGTAGCATAGCAGGATGTAACAAATTGAAGCCATCTTCTAACAGAGAATTGCAATGAGACTTTCTGCTCAAAGCGTCTGCAACAACATTCGCTTTGCCAGGATGATAATGTACTTCTAAATTGTAATCTTTCATCAATTCTAGCCATCTTTTTGTCTCATATTCAATTCAGGTTGAGTGAAGATATACTTAAGACTCTTATGATCTATGTAAATATGACACACATTGCCAAGCAAATAGTGTCTCCAAATCTTCAATGCATGGACAACCGCTGCTAATTCTAAGTCATGGGTTGGGAAATTGACTTCATGCTTCCTCAGTTGACGTGAGGCATAAGCAATGACTCGACCTTCCTGCATAAGAACACATCCCAAACCAGTACCTGATGCATCACAAAACACATCAAAAGGTTTCTCAATATCAAGTTGTGCCAAAATAGGAGTTGAAGTCAACAAAGTCCGTAAAGTGTGAAAAGCAGCTTCACACTCCGGAGTCCACACAAACTTCTCATCTTTCTGAAGTAATCTTGTCATTGGCTTGGTGATTTTGGAGAAGTCTGGAATGAACCAACGGTAGTAACCTTCTAAACCAAGAAAACTCTGAACTTCATGAACTAAAGTCAGGGCCTTCTAATCCATAACTTCTTGCACCTTAGAGGGGTCTACAGAGATCCCATTTTCTGACAGCACCTGCCCTAGAAAAGGTACGTTCGAAAGCCAAAACTCACACTTGCTAAACTTAGCATAAAACTTATGTTCTCTTAGCCTGGTTAGAACAACTCTCAGGTGCTCTGCGTGATCCTCCTCGTTTTCTGAATAGACCATAATGTCATCGATGAACACAACCACAAACTTATCCAGCTTAGGCATGAACACCGAATTCATCAAATACATGAAATATACAGGAGCATTTGTCAGCCCAAAGGATATGACCAAATACTCATACAGGTCATACCTAGTGGAGAAAGCAGCCTTAGGTATATCTTTCACCCTGATTTTAATCTGATGGTACCTAGATCTCAAATTGATCTTGGAGAACACCTTAGCTCTTGACATATGATCAAACAAGATATCAATTCGAGGCAAATGATACTTGTTCTTGACCGTTACGATATTAAGTGGTCGGAAGTCCACACACATCCACAAGGATTTGTCTTTCTGCTTCACAAATATGGCGAGACAACTCCACAGAGATGAGCTAGGTCAAATGAGACATTTCTCTAAAAGCTCTTGCAATTGAACCTTAAGCTCGGCTAGCTCATTTGGTGGCATTCTATATGGCCTCTAAGAGATGGGTGCTGTACTCGATAATAACTCAATCTTAAACTCTACATGCATGTCAGGTGGCAACCCATGCAATTCATCTGGAAACACATCCAGAAACTCACATACCAACAGAATATCAAGGAGAGTCATGGTCTGAACATCACAGGCTAAGTTTTGGTGATCAAAACTCCTAAGAAGTGGCACTAGGAAAGCATTGTTACTCTAGGGTTCCCTTAACATGATGGTTCTAGTCAAAGTGTCAATGAGAACTCCATGGCCACTCATCTATTTCATACCCAAGATTACATCTATCCCCAACCCTGGCAATACTACAAGATCTGAGGTATACTCTCAGTTGCTTATTGAGATGCGCACATCTCTGACTATCTGGTTGGTATAGATATTATTTCTGGCTGCACTTATGTAATAACCACCCTTATCTACAATAACTACCCTCTGATCATGCTTGGATGCAAATGTTTGACTCATAAATGAATGTGAAGCTCTAGAATCAAACAAAACAATTGTGGGGTGTTGGTTCACAAGAACGTACCCACAGTAACAACTTCACCTGAAGGGATCTCTTCTAGGGTGGTATAGTGCACGTGTCCCTAACAGGCATTTGGATTACCCTGCTTTTGGTTGTTGTTCTTCTTGGGATAGGGGCAATTTCTTGCCCAATGGCCAGGCTTGTTGTAGTTCCAGTATGGCATATTGCTAGGTGGAACGCTGGAGCTTCCTTGTCCTATGCTACCCTTTGGTAGGGCAACAGAAAAGGCCTTGCGATACACTTTCTGGGTCTGACTGGTCTGTACCTTGTTCTAAGATGGTCTATACTTTGGAGCAGGTGGGCGGAACAGAGGTCTCATAACAATATGAGCATTTGACTGAGATACACCTGCTTCATAAGCTCTCTTACAATTCTTAGATGCTAAATAGATGTTGTTCTGATTCTCCTGAGTTAAAGCATCACTAACAAACTCATTGAAAGTGGCACACTTGTTGTTAGCTAGAGTCTTCATTAGCTTTAGACTAAGCCCCCTCTTGAAACTAGCAATCTTCTTTGCATCAATGTCAACAAACTCTGTGGCATACCTTGATAGATTGTTAAAGGCATGCATATACTCAGATAGGCTCTTGGTACCCTATGTTAGCTTCATGAATTCTGTATGCTTCATGCTCATAAGACCTGGGGGAATATAATGTCCCCTAAATGCAGCCTTAAATTGGTTCAAGGTAATTTGAGCAATCTCAGGCAAAGTGGATCGATGATGACTCTACCAAATACCTGTAGGCCCTTGCAGCTGGTGTGATGCGTACTCTGCCTTTATGTGCTATGTGACCCTTAAGAGACAGAACTTCTATTCAATTGTATTCAGCCATTCATCTACCTACAATGGCTCCTCTGCTTCTTTAAAGATAGGAGGTTTGGTGTCCAGAAAGTCCTTAAAATCGCTGAACTGATAGTTTCAGGCCCTTGGCGTTGGTCCCTTCCTCGTCCATGGCCGGCATTCTGCACAAGACCGCACAACACTTCTCCCATGGAACATTCGGTTTCCATGAGTTGGGCCATCGTCTCCACTGGCGTGGGATGCGGTGGTGGTGGGAGGTCTTCATTGTCATTGCCACGTGAACCACTACCACACGCATCATATCCACCAGCTCCCCTACGAGTGCGCGTCATCTGCAGAATTGCAACCACAAGTAATTGTTGATGATGTCAGAAAAATTGTAGAGGAATTACATAATTATGCCAAACTGAATTACTGGAGAGAATTTACATTCATACAATAAAATAGAGGCTTAATAATTCATTTCCACAACACAACATCACCAATTATATTACTTAGCTATCACACAATTCATTCCCGTACATGCCAAATACTTGCCAGCACACAAACTAGACATTTATTAAGGTTCAACAATGACATGGATTAAACATGCAAGGTTCTGAGATTACATCAAAGGAGTACATCATGAGATCAAAACCTAAATTATGAGTTCATTACATAAAGGATCGAAGATACAGAGCTAGAGCATCAAGCTAGGTACTATAGCTAAGCTACACCTTGAGTGGTAGCTGTCGATGTCAGACACATCATTACCGTGGTTGTCCTCGAAAGGCTCGACCTCCTCCTCCTCCTCAGGCTCAGCCTCGGTGTCCACCTCCAAGCCATCGTCCTCATCAATCAACACATTGGGATCTTGTTGATAGAATATCGTTGGCAGTCCTCCAAGGGGTATCCCACGAAGGTAGATTGATCGACAGAGGAGCGTGAGATCAAGAACAAGAGGACAATAGAGACACACAAGTTAGATAGGTTCAGGCCATTAGTATGATGTAATACCCTACTCCCGTGGTCTGTTGGTTTGTATTAGCTATCGTATGATATTGCGTGAGTTTGGAGGGGGTCCCTGCCCGCCTTATATAGTCCGGGGAGCAGGGTTACAAGTCGGTTAGATATGAGAGATAACCGAAAAGTAATAACTGATTACAAGAATCTTGGGATCATACATATCATAATAGATCTCGTAGTATCTTCAGGATATCTTCCGGATGTCTTGCGGAAGGCGCCGACCAGAGTCGTGCCCCGCAAGGCTTCATCTTATGGGCTGGGCTACCCCAGAGGGCGCAGCCCATGTGGTCTACTGTCAGTATCTAGGGTCATACCCCCCATAGCTAGTCCCCGAGCACCTTGTACCCGTAGTGCAACGCCGTCTTGAGCTTGTCCGAGCAGGTGCGAACCAAGCCGAGCAGTCAAACTCATGGTCCGACCGCCATGATGAGTTGCCGAGCAGTTATGAGCAGTTGTCGAGCAGCGTGTACTGTCATCGAGCAGCATGAACCATAGCCGAGCAGCATAACCCAAGCAAGGCTTGCCATAAGGGTGTAAGAAGCTCAAGTTTAGAATCGAAAATTTCTTCGCAGTGGAACAAGTTTGCCCACTTAGAGTCCAACCACGAGAAAAGGAGATAGTCTTCTTCAACTTCAAGAGGCGTGGAGTCTTTTGGAATAAAGCCAGCACATTCACCATGAGGTGAAGTGTGCCCACTTAGTCCCCGAGTCTGACAGTAGATGACGTAGTCATGTGGTGCCAGGGTCCATTGTAGAAGAATAGTAAAAGACCAGCCGAGCAGGTAGCCAGTCCTCAAGCGTAGCCCTAAACTGAGAGAGAGCACATTCACCGCAAGGTGAAGTGTGCCCACTTAGTCCCTGAGCCTGATAGTAGGTGATGCAATCACGTGGTGCCAGGGTCAGAAACAGAAAAATAATAAAAAGACCAGCCGAGCAGGCAGCCAGTCTCTGAGCCGTTTACGGAGATATATGAAAAACCCAACCATGGAGAAAAAACTGGAGTAATGGCTGTACAATAACTGTTACTGAGCCTCAATAAATGGCGGAGAAGTCTACGATTATTTGGCGAGTGATGACCAACGGTAGCGATAAATGAGTGACGTGGGCTGCGGTTGCGTGAAAGCCCAGGTTACGGCCCATTAAGCCGCATCGGAGAATTCAGAGGAGCGCAAATCGTGGGAATGATTCCCCAAAAACCAATGTTTTCCTAAACGGTAAACGGTCTTTACACGGTCGCCCTTCGTTTAGCGTTTAGGCTGTTTACACGGTGTTTAAACGAAGTTAAACGGTCTAAACGGTTTTGTACTTTTAAAAAAAATACATATAATTTTATATGTGCATGTAAAATATCAAGTATTCTAGCATTTATACATATTTATCCGAGTAACAATCAATTATTTTGTTATGTATATATATTTATGCATGTGAAAAGAACCAAATATAGATATTTATGCATATAACATATCAAGTGTACACATTTATAAATATAATAAACTTAAGTATACAAATTTATCGATACAAAACTGAACTAGATTTATCTCGTGTTCGCCTAAACGGCCGTTTAAACAGCTGTTTAGCCCGTTTAATGCTGTTTATCTCCGTTCCATTTAGGCCGTTTAGGTCATTTTTCCCGTTTTTTGACCGTTTAAACGGTCAACCATTTAATTTTCGTTTACCCCCTAAACAAAACAGTTTACCACCGTTTACTGTTTACTGGCCGTTTAAACGGTCGTTTAATCCATTTAGGCGAACACTGCCAAAAACCCTCGAATGCGAAAGGGTGGGGAAAGTACTTTATAACTGCGCCGCCGCATCCCATGTTCCCATCTTTGCCACTCTGTCATTCCGTCTTCATCCTCAATACTCACGTTTCCAGATTCGCATCCACATTTGCTTCCACCACCAAACCCCAATCACATCAGAGAGATGGCGCCGAAGAAAGGAGCTGCCAAATCGAAGAAAACAAGCCCCAAGAAGGTGAGCGCTGGCGCCCAGCGTGACGAAGAGTGGGTGCCATCGCGAACGGGAGAGGTGGAGCTTAACAGATTGGTGGAGGTTTGCGTTCTTCCTGACCGTGCTACCGCCGGATGGCGGCCGGCCCTCGGTGAGTCCTTCCCAACGCCTCATACCGATGAAGTGGTGGTATTCGAGGATTATTTCTAGCGCGGGTTGGGATTTCCTGTTCATTCGTTCCTGAGGGATCTGTTGGAGCTCTAGGTGGTTAGTCTGTGCAACCTCCATCCCAATACCATTATGCACATCTCAATCTTCATCCATTTCTGTGAGGCATATCTTGGAATCCTCCCCCACTTCAACCTCTTCTGTTACCTGTTCTGGCTAAAAAAGAGAGGCGGCGGTGGTTCCAAGGTGGTCGGCGGGGTGTACCTTTAGCTGCGCGATAGGATGGTGGGCGAGTACCTTATTGTGCCGCATCATTGAAGGGGTGGAACGCCAGGTGGTTCTACATGAAACAGAGCCACCCAGCCATCCGCTGCGATGCCGACCACATCCCAAAGAGCCAGAGGAGCTGGTCGAAGACGCCGAACAGCGCTGACATGGAGCAAGTGAGGGAGCTTCTTGCCTTAATAAAGGGCATGAGGACCAATGGCGGATTGGTAGCGGCGAGCTTTATAGTATGCCCCGTGCAGCCCTATAAGGAGAGGGCGCACCCAGCCTTCGAGTTCAAGGGGGAGACCGATGGTACCCAGGAGAGGCCGAAGATGCTGTCGAGGAACGTTTGTGAAGAGCGGGCTACAGAGCTATTGAATCCATTTTCCTCATTCAACATGTCAAGGTATACGAAGCCCTTCAACTGCAAAAATCTGTCTCCTCAGGTAAATATCTCAGTTGTGTATTCCTGATGCTTTTTATCCTTTGTCATTGCCGAGTAGTGGACTGATTTACTTTTGCGAAGATCCACTCACAGGATAGGGCCGTGTACATTTCAAGTGTGCCGAAGGGCGATTGGCTGCCAGCTGTGGATGCACGACCACCGACTCAACCTGAAGGAAGTGCCATAGGCGTCTCGTCGGAGTCCGGAGGTACAGATGTTGGTCGAATGGAGAGTTCTCCCCTGGTGTCGAAGAAAGCCCGAGGGAAGAGGGCAGCGGCAAACGAGCCGGCCCAGAAGAGGAGGAAGACAGTGGCTGTTGCTCCCATCAAACCGGGTGACATCTCACTTGGTGATGATCAGACCACTCGAACACGAAGGACCGCTGTGTTCGACTGGTCTGATGACGATGAAGTTCCGACGGCTCCTCCACCGAGCACGAAGGAGCCTCCACATAGCACGCGCGTGGGGGATCAATCAAGGGGAAGGAAGAAGTCCCTGAGCCGTAGACGAGGGAAGTCCCCGAGCAGTGGGCGAGGCAAGTTCCCACACAGCAGACGATGGGAGTCCCTGCGAGGCAAGCGACGGGAGTCCCCGAGCAACAGGCGGAGGCAAGCCTGGAGTAGCAGGCGGAGGCAAGCCTGGAATAGCAGGCGGAGAGGGCCCCAGAGGGGCAGGCAGAACAAAGGTCGACTATGGAGGAGCTGAGACCTCCCTCGCAGAGCATTGGAGTCGACCCCACGGCTGCGCTTGGGGGCTCGGGCAGGCACTGCCGGTTCAAGAAATTGAACCGGCAGACCAAACCGTAAGTATCCTTGTCTTGGAGTTACTTTGCTGTAGTTTCTTAACTTTTGTGGTGACTAATGAGCTAATTTGATGCAGTGCAAGGCATATGATGGATCCAGTCCCGCCTATCTAGACTGACGAGCAGCCGAAGGCTAGCCCCGGGGTGGAGGGGATGCTGGTGGACCCAATCTTGGAGTCCCCGGGTGCTCGGCAGCACGTGGGGGAGCCAATCGCCGCCATTGGTGGACTTGGCGGCGGCGAACAGTTGTCGTTGACGGCGAACGAGTCAGCGACAGCACCCTCAGCAACGGCGGGCACCGCTGGGTCCTCGAGAGTAGAAGCTATAGTTACCAGCATCGCGCCGAAATCTAGAGCGGAGAATCTTGCGGTGCCAAAGGAGCAGACAGCGCTCCCCGAGGTGTCGGAGGGCATGGTCGGACCCGCTATCCAGCCACCAAGCCCCCAGGTGGTGCCTCTGACTGCAGTAGAGGAGGACGAGGTGGAGGAGATCGAGCGTGATGAACCTCGACCCCAAGCTGTCAGAATCCTCCAAAAGCACGACAATGATATAGTAATTGTTGAAGAGGACACCACCAGGGAGTTCAGGAGACTGGAGACCACCCTTGCCGAGGTGATGAAGCAGATCAAGGTTAGTATTGTGTCTGGAATGCTCCTCTTTGACATTGGGAATCAAATTTTGACATTGTCATTGTGCATTTGCAGGAGATAACTCAAACTGCCGAGCAGCGCCGCCAGCTGATAAAGAGGATGGAGCCCCTCGCCGAGGAGAACAAAAAACTCAAAGAGGCGATGAACGTCTCGGAGAGAAACATCCAGAGGGCCCAACGCGAACAAGACCTTGTAGAGTCCAATGCGGGGGACCTGGAATACCAAAGGGGGTCCTGTTCGAGCAGCTGGCGGCTACATCCGAGCAGCTCCGGAGCCAGTCTAAGCAGCTGGCCGCTATCTTTGGACAACTAAGGGGGTGCCTCCGAGCAGTTGGAACATAAATCCAAACAGCTCAAAAGTGTATCCTAGTAGAAAGCAGGTATGGTATATCAGTGAATGCACTTTGTATTACTGAACAGCCATATTTTTGGTGATAACTGTTGCGCTTGTAGAGCAAGACACAGAGCTCGGCCAACTACACCAGGCCATCGAACAACTTCGACAGGAGAAGGCGAAGGAGTCAGAGCGAGCAGACAAACTGGCCGAGGAGTTGAAAGGTGAATACCTCCTGGTCGGAATTACTGTTGAAGTAGTTTCCTTGTATGATGGAACATTAACGCTTGCAGGCTACCGTCATAAAGCCAAGGCACAGTTTGATGTGTTGGTGCAAGAGGCTAGGACCCAAAGGGAAAACTTCAACGTTGTAGTCGCCGCAATTAAACTGGTGCTTGACTGCGGTGACCTAGAACCGGGTATTCAGCCCGACGGTAGGTGGCAACGTTCGGACACCATCATCCAGAGGTGCAAGGCAGCGTGGGAGAACTTCAAGAGCTTCAACCGTGATGCCGTTGTGTCTGTCGCTACTCACGCCCTTGTGGTGGTTCGGTCCCATTACCCAACCATCGACCTTCAGGTGATAGGGGGAGGGTTCGTCAAAGGGCTAAGCCATGTGGAGACCCAGCAGCTGGAGGATGAGGTGGAGGACGCAGTGAAAAAGCTAACCAATGATATAGACCTGTTTGGTGAGATGGACGGTGATGGCAGAGCTCGGTGATCTACTCAGAGATTATCATCTGTAATATCTTGACAGTGTAGTTAGAACGCTCAAAAGCACAAAAAACAATTATGCATGTGAGAAATGTTACAAGGTGCATGTGTATGTAGTTTGCTTGTATTTCGGCAAAAAAAGCCTCGTAGTGTTGACCATGACGTATTTATATGGAGTATAAGTGGAGTCTGAGCAGTTAGTTCGCTACTGACCTCTATGGCCTTAGCTAGCCCATAGTCCATAATGTCGAGTGCGGAGCCCGTGCACGTGTAGGAGGAACAGGCATGACCAAGGAACCACAGCCGACCACCCATAACACAGAGCGCGGAGCCTGTAGCACGTGTAGGGAGAGATCAGAGACTAGGTCTTCTCCATAGAGAATAGAGCGGAACGTGTGCTGCTCGGCGATTATCGAAATAACTTGGAGATATAGGTAGTATAAGCGGCGTTCGAGCAATTAGTTGTGTGCTGAGCTCTCGGCCTTGGCTAGCCCATAGTCCATAACATCGAGCGCGGAGCCCGTGGACGTGTTGGAGGAATAGGCATGACCAAGGAATCATAGTCGACCACCCATAATGCAGAGCGCGGAGCCCGTGGCACATGTAGGGAGAGATCAGAGACTGAGTCTTCGCCAAAGAGAACAGAAAAGAAAGTATGCTGCTCGCTGATCGGCGAAATATCTTGGAGATTTGGAGCAAAGTGTTCGGCGATTTGGAGAAAACGTGTGGCGAAATACGTTGGCGATTTGGAGAAGACGTGTTTGGCGATTTGGAGAAGACTTATTCGGTGATTTTTGGCAAAAATGTGTCGGTGATTGGGAGAAATCGTTCGGCAATATTGGAGAAAACCGTTCGGCGATAACGTTGGAGATTTGGAGAAACGTGGTTGACGCAGTTATGGCTATTTCGTATTGGAGTTCGTTATGGAGTAGCATAGAGCTCGGCGACCATAGGTGGCGGTTATACCACAATGGAGAAAAAGTGGAGACAAGTTATGGAGACCAAAACTTATTCAACATAAAGTGGAGAGTACATATCTAGAGCGTTTCAAGGATAAAAACGCATAAGGTGCTCGATGTGCCATGAGTTGGGAACATCGATTCCGTCTAAGTCACATAGGTGATAAGACCCTAGTCAGGTGACTTCTTTGACGACGTAAGGCCCTTCCCAAGGGGAGGAGAGCTTGTGCATCCCTTCGGTTTTTTGTTTTCTACAGAGAACGAGGTCGCCGACAGCAAATGAACGACCTTTGACATTGCGGTTGTAGTACCTCTGCAAGCCTTCCAGATATTTGGCTATGCGGACGTAGGTGATTAGGCGTTCTTCCTTGGCCCTGTCGACATCCTATGTCTGAACAGCTGCAGCCTGCTCTTCATCATAGTTTTCCACCCTAGGTGCTCGGAAGGCAATGTCCACTTGTAGTATGGCTTCTAAGCCATAGACCAAGAAGTATGGAGACACACCGGTGCTGCGACTAGCTTGAGTACGCAGTCCCCAGACTATAGCTAGTAGCTCCTTGAGCCATCTGCCTGGGTGCTTTTCTTCTTTCTAATATAGTCTCTTTTTGAGGGCATCAAGGATCATGCCGTTCGCCCGTTCGACCTGGCCATTGGATGAGCAACGAAGACATATTTAACGGAGATGCAACGGTCTTCACAGAAGTCCCAAAAGTGATGGCCAGTAAATGTAGTTCTGAGGTCGGTGATGATGCTGTTCGGGAGACCAAATCTATGGATGATATCTTCAAAGAGCTCGACTGCTTTCTTTGCAGTAGCCGAGACGAGCGATTTATATTTAATCCACTTGGAGAACTTATCAATGGCGACGTATACGTACCGGAAGCCACCTGGCGCTGGCTTAAAAGGGCCAATCATGTCCAATCCCCAGCATGCAAAGGGCCAGGAAGCTAGAATGGTCTACAGCTCTTGTGTTGGCACGTGTATTTGCTTGGCGAAAAATTGACATCCTTCATAATGTCGGACGAGGTCTTCTGCATCGGAGATGGTCGTGGGCCAGTAAAAACCAGCTTAGAAAGCTTTGCCGACCAGTGTTCTCGATGCCGCGTGGTTGTCGCAGGAGCCAGAGTGAATTTCGAGAAGTAACTTCACTTCGTCTTCTTGGATGATGCATTTTTGCAGAATCCCTTCCTTGGCACTTTTCCTCATCAAGTTGCCATCCACCAGCACATAATATTTGCTTTGATGGATTAGGCATTCGGTTTCAGTCTTATCGGCGGGTACGTCGGCGCTGGTGAGGTACTTGATGAATTGCTCCCTCCAATCGGCGGCCGGTGAAGGTACCGCTAGTACCAGCTGCTCGACGAGGGGAACTTCTTGAACTTCCTTATCTTCTTCAATGGATGGCACTAGGAGATCTTGAACAAAGACCCCCAGCAGGATTGCGGCGTGAGAAGAGCCCAACTTGGATAAATGGTTGTCGAGCTGATTCTAGTCGCGTACCACGTGGTGGTACTCGATGCCGTAGAATTTTCCTTCAAGCTTCCTGATTTCGACACAATATGCATCCATCTTCTCACTGAAGCAAGACCAGTCTTTGTTAAGCTGGTTGATGACCAGCGCGGAGTCCCCATATACCATGAGGCATTTGATGCCGAGCTCAACAGCTATACGGAGTCCGTGGAGACATGCTTCATATTCGATGGCGTTGTTGGAGTCCGAAAAGTGTATCCGGAGAACGTATCGGAGCTTATCCTTGGTCGGCATAATGAACAGAATGTCCACACTAGCACCGTTGATGTTAAGGGCATCGTCGAAGTACATCACTCAGTGCTCGGGGCAGGTGGCGATGATGGGCTCTTGGATCTTGGTCCACTCAGTGACAAAATCAGCAAGCGCATAAGACTTGATCGTAGGCCTGCTTCTAAATTCAATGGAGTAAGTGCCAAGCTCAACAACCCACTTGATGATATGGCCGTTGGCCTCTTTGTTGCGGAGGATATCCCCTAGAGGAAACTCGGTGACCACGACGATCTTGTAATACTCAAAGTAGTGCCGGAGCTTACGTGATGTAATCAGGATGGCGTATAACAGCTTTTGGACCTAAGGATAATGAGTTTTGGGCTCGTTAAGGACCTCGCTGATGAAGTATACTGGACGTTGCACCTTAAAAGTGTGCCCGACCTCCTCGCGTTCTACCACGATGGCTGTGCTGACGACGTGAGAAGTAGCGGCGATGTAGATCAGGAGAGTTTCGTCTGGCCGTGGCGCCATCATGATTGAAGGCTTTGTTAGAAATAACTTGAGTTGCTCGAAAGCTGTATTTGCCTCCTCCAACTAGGAAAAGCGCTCAGAGGCCTTGAGGAGTTTGAAGAACGGTAGTCCTTTTTCACCGAGGCGCGATATGAAGTGGCTTAAAGCAGCCATGTGCCTGTAAGTTTCTGTATATCCTTGATGCATGTGGGCCGCTTCATGTTGGTGATGGCGGAGACCTTGTCAGGGTTGGGTTCAATGCCACGAGCGCTGATGATGTAGCCCAGCAGTATACCGGATGGAACTCCAAAGATGCACTTTGAAGGGTTCAACTTCTATTGGTACTTTTTCAGGTTGGCGAATGTTTCTTCGAGGTCGGCAATAAGATTGTTGGCGGTCCTAGACTTGATGACCACATCGTTGATGTAAGCCTCGATGTTGCGGCCGATCTGTTGATCGAGGCACATCTGGATGGCCCTTTGATAGGTCGCCTCAGCGTTCTTGAGTCTGAAGGACATGGTGGTGTAGCAGTATGCACCGAAGGGCGTGATGAATGATGTCTTGATCTGGTCTTCTTCCTTGAGGGAGATCTGATGATAGCCGGAGTAACAGTCAAGGAAGGAGAGCAGTTCGTAGCTGGCGGTGGAGTCTACAACCTCGTTTATCTGAGGCAAACCGAAGGGGTCTTTAGGGCAGTGTTTGTTAAGATCAGTGTAATCAACGCACATTCTCCATTCTTCATTCTTTTTTTGAACAAGAATAGGGTTTGCTAACCACTCAAGATGATACACTTCTTTTATAAATCTGGCAGCTAAGAGCCGTTTTATTTCTACCCTAATAGCCTCCTTCTTGTCTGGCGTGAATCGGCAGAGTATCTGCTTGATCGGTTTGGCGGTTGGCGAGACATTCAAGGAGTGCTCGATCTTCTCCCATGGTACCCCCGGCATGTCTATAAGTTTCCAAGCAAACACATCGGCATTGGCACGTAGGAAGGAGATGAGCGCGCTTTCCTATTTGGAGTCAAGGTGAGCCCCAATCTTCACGGTCTTAGAGGGGTCATCGAGGCCGAGGCCGAGGCCGACCTCCTTTATTTCCTTGGACTTGGCTCTAGCTCTGGGATCTCCATGTCATCGGTAGGCAATGTCTTGGCTTTGATGACCATGCTGGCCATCTAGATGGAGAGGACGGTGGCTTCGGTGAGAGCGAGACTCTCTGTCTCGCAGGCGTAGGCAACGGAGAGGTTGGCCCGCAGGGCCAGGACTCCTATAGGTGAAGGCATCTTCAGCACAAGATACGCGTAGTGCAACACAACCATGAACTTGGCCAGAGCTGGCCGACCAAGTATAGCATGGTAGGCGGTGTTGAAGTCGGTGACGTAGAAGTTGATGTGTTCGACGCGGTAGTTGCTTGCCGTGCCGAACTGTACTGGTAGGGTGATCTCTCCAAGCGGTTTGGAGGCCCTGCCAGGTACCACACCCCAAAAGGAGGAGTCAGAGGGTGTGAGATCTGATAGCCCGAGGCCTAGCTCCTTTAGGGCTCCGGCGAAGAGGAGATTGAGAGCGCTCCCACCGTCAACGAGCACCTTTCTAAAAAGCACCTTCTGGACGGTTGCATCGAGGACGAAGGGGAAACGCCCTATGTAGGGGATGTCTGCCCACTGGTTGGCCATGCTGAAGGTACCATGGGTGATAACTAGGGTTGGTGGTGGCATCTTCTCTTCTGCTCTCGGTGGAGGCAAGGCCCCCAAAGATGGTGGCAACCACCTTGTCGTGGTCCTGGAAGGCATTGTTGTTACCCCCAGGTGGTCAGCGGCCTCCGGCTCCATCATTGGTGTCATCTTCCATCTTTTTGTCCTAAAACTCCTTAGCCAAGCCAAGGCAGTTCTTCATCTTGTGTTTGGCGTTCTTGTGAAGAGGGCACGGGCCATCGAGGATCTTTTGGTCTGGCTCATCGTAGTTGCGCTTGGCGCGAGGTTGACCGACGGTGGTGATGATGTGGTCTAGCTGGCGGTGGCGATTTTGGCTAGACTTGGGTCCTTCTGTTCGATCATGGCCGCTGTCACGATGGTAACTGTAGTCATTGAAGCGGCGATCGTTGTGGCATCGGTCGTCAGGGCGGTCATCGTAGTGGCGAGGTGGGCGATTGGTGCCCACATCCTCGTTGAAGCGCACCTTGGCTTCCTTGACATTGGCGTACTGGTTGGCAGTAGTGATCATCTCGCCAATGCCTGTGGGCGGCTTGCGGTTGAATTTGGAGCGAAGCTCACGATGGTGGAGTCCTCGGATGAAGGCAGTGATGACCTCAGCTTCCGTGATGTTGGGAATAGAATTCCTCATCTTGGAAAAGCGTTGAATGTAGCTGCGGAGGAGCTCGGATGGCTTTTGGTTGATGCGGTTGAGATCATGCTTGGTGCCCGGCCGAGTACACGTGGCCATATAATTGTCGGTGAAGACATTTTTTAGCTCTTCCCAGCATCCAATGGAGTCCGAGGCAAGGCTAGTAAACCAGCTCATGGTGGGTGGCGTGAGCATGACAGGGAGATAGTTCACCATGACATTGGTGTCTCCTCCGGTGGTGCGGACAACGGTGGCGTAAGCCTATAGTCACTATGTTGGATTCATTCTTCCCTCGTAGGGCTCGACCCTAGTGATTTTGAAACCACGGGGCCACTGAAGTGTTTGGAGCGCCCTCGTAAACGCTGGGGGCCCTTCGGGGTTGTGGTCGGCGTCAGCTACAGCGTTGCTGGCATCGATCAGCTTGAGAGCTGAGTCTGGGTTTTCGTACTCCTGCTCGTACTCCTGGCGGTGACGTAATTCATCTTCATGGCGACCAAAGCGACATTGCTAAGGTGCACTCGAGCATCCTGTTTGACCTCCTGGTTGTGTTGGCGATGGTGTTCGGTGTGGTGGCCCCTGACTCCCCCTAGAGAGGCAGCAACTAGTCGATGAAACGGCTTTGACTGGGGCGGCGATTGGATCTCGGTGCAGCTAATCGACGAATCATGCTCGTAGAGCACGAAGGTCTCTGATCCTCACGAATCTCATTAACCTGACAGTGTGCCGCTTTAAGCATGGCGGCGACCTTAGCGAGCTCGGGCATCTATAGAAGGTGGGCGAGCTCATTGGCGGCCACTACTAGATTGGCGCTTGGGGTCTTGAAGATGTCGTGGCCGTCAACGTGGAGAAACTCTTCGTCGAGGTCGCGGTGGAGTGGGAGTGGCCTTCCTTGTGAGTCGAGCCAATTATTTCGAGTAGCCTCGGCCCTTGCAATGACTGCCTCGTTTTCTCAGCGCTGCGCGCGGTTGACGTTCCAGTTCTCACGAGCAATGCATTCCTCCTCAGTTTTGCCATTCCGAGGAGGGCTGTCGACGCTGACGTTGAAGATCGTGCCACCCCAGAAGGGTGGGAGAAGGAGTTGCTCGGTGAAGGTTTCGGCGAGGGTCTCCGTAGAGCCCTGAGACTCGGAGCCCGGATTTTCCTCTGGGATGGTCTGGAGGGACACTCTAGGACATTGGCCTATGTGTAGCATGTTGATGGCTGGCGGAGCCTGGACGGCGATCTGGTCGGCGAGTGGATGGGCACATCCCACCTGGTCGGTGAATTTGCCCCTCAGGGCGTCTTGGTAAGTAGCGGCGACGTTGGTGAGCCTGAAGGGTAGAGCCGCAACTCCTGGACTTTTCCGAGCAGCCTTCGATAAATTTGGATCGGAGGGTGGTCAGTGCTGAAACCAAAGTGTCCAGGGGTGATTCGGCGATGGGGAGGCAATCGGCAAGCTTCAGACCGACCTGATCGATGGACTCGATCAGATCATCGTTGTTGATCTACCTCCTCTGGTAGCGAGGAAGCGGGCGGTGAGCTGCTAATGAAGGTGACCTCAGAGGTGGTTCCGAGATCGGATCTGCAGTCGCAGGTGCGGGGATGATCAGAACAGAAATGATCTACGCTAGCTCGAGGAGTTCTCCGACTCCGTCAGTGTTGATGATCCAGGAGATCGATCCGACCATGAAGATCTAGCCAGGCTACGGGAGAGACAAAGAGCCTGTGGAAAAAGCCATCTTATTCAACAAGGAAACAGCACGCAGCCCCCTATCTGGCGCGCCAACTGACGACAGAATATCGTCGGCAGTCCTTCGAGGGGTATCCTATGAAGGTAGATTGATCGACAGAGGAGCGTGAGATCAAGAACAAGAGGGCAATAGAGACACATGAGTTAGACAGGATCAGGCTGTCAGTATGACATAATACCCTACTCCTATGGTCTGTTGGTTTGTATTAGCTATCGTATGATATTGCGTGAGTTTGGAGGGTGTGGGGGGTACGACCCTGGATACCCACGACAGACCACATGGGCTGGGCACCTAGGGGTGGCCCAGCCCACAAGACGAAGCCTTGCGAGGCATGACTCTGGTCGGCGCCGCCCACAAGACATCTGGAAGATATCCTGAAGATACTATGAGATCTGTTAGGATATGTATGATCCCAAGATTCCTATAATTAGTTATTACTTTCCAGTTATCTCTCAGATCTAACCGACTTGTAACCCTGCTCCCCAGACTATATAAGGTGGGCAGGGACCCCCTCAAAACACACGCAATATCATACAATAGCTAATACAAACCAATAGACCACAGGAGTAGGGTATTACATCATATTGACGGCCTAAACCTATCTAACTTGTGGGTCTCTATTGCCTTCTTGTTCTTGATCTCATTCTCCTCTGCCGATCAATCTACCTTCGTGGGATACCCCTCGGAGGACTATCGACGATATTCTGTCAATAGTTGGCGCGCCTGGTAGGGGTTTGCGTGCTATTTCCTTGTCGAACAAGATGGCTTTTTCTGCAGTCTCTTTGTCCCTCCCGTAGCCCAGCCAGATCTTCACGGTCGGATCGATCTCGTGGATCATCAATGCTGAGAGAGTCAGAGAGCTCCTTGAGATGGTGTAGATCGATTATGCTCCGATCATCCCCGCACCTGGGACTGTAGATCCGATCTTGGAACCGCTTCCGAGGTCTCCTTCATCAACAACTCGCCGCTCGCTTCCTCACTACCAGAGGAGGTAGATCAACAACGACGATTTGATCGAATCCATTGATCGGATCGGTTTGAAGCTCGCTGATTGCCTCTCCATCGCTAAATTGGCTCTGGACACCACGGTTCGGCGCCGACCTCCCTCTAACCTAGATCTGTCAGAGACTGCTCGGAACACTCCAGGAGTTGCGGCTCTACCTCTCGGGCTCACCAACGTCGCCGTCACTTACCAAGGTGCCCTGCGGGGCAAATTCGTCGACTAGGTGGGATGCGCCCACTCACTCACCGACCAGCTCGCCGTCCAGCCTCCGCCAGCTGTCAACATGGTACACTTCGGCCGGTGCCCCGGAGTGCCCCTCCAGACCATCCCAGAGGAAAATCCAGGCTCCAAGTCTTAGGGCTCTATGGAGACCCTCACCGAAACCTTCTCTGAGCAACTCCTTCTCCCACCCTTCTAGGGTGGTGCGATCTTCAACATCAGCGTCGATAGCCCTCCTCGGAATGGTGAAACCGAGGAGGAGCACATTGCTCGGGAGAACCAGAACGTCAACCATGTGCAGCGCCGAGAAAACAAGGCAGCCATTGCGAGGGCCGAGGCTGCTCGTTATAATCGGCTTGATTCACAGGGAAGGCCGCTCCCACTCCACCGCGACCTCGACGATGAATTTCTTTGCGTTGACGGCCACGACGTCGTCAAGAGTCCAAGTGCCAATCTGGCAGTGGCCGCCAATGAGCTCGCTCGCCTCCTGTAGGCGCTCGAGCTTGCCAAGGTCGCCGCCATGCTTAAAGCGGCACACTGTCAAGTTAATGAGATTCACGAGGATCAGAGACCTTCGTGCTCTATGAGCACGATTCGCCGATCAGCTACGCCGAGATCTAATCGCTGCCCAAGTCAAAGCTGTTTCGCCGACTTGTCGCTGCCTCTCTAGGGGGGAGCCAAGGGCCACCAAGCTAGACACCATCGCGAACACGACTAGGAGGTCGAACAGGACGCTTGAGTGCACCTCAGCAACCTCCGAGATGCACGATGGCATATCGAGCAACGTCGCTTTGGTCGCCATGAAGACGAAGTACGCCGCCGCTAAGAGTATGAGCAGGAGTACGGCAACCCGGACTCAGCCCTCGAGCCGATCGCTGACGGCAACACCGCAGACGACGGCGCCGACAATCCTGAGGGCCCCCAGCTTTCACAAGGGCGCTCCGAACACTTCGGTGCCCTGTGGTTTCAAGATCACTGGGGTCGAGCCCTATGAAGGAAGGATGAACCCAACATAGTGGCTGTAGGCTTTCGCCACTGCTGTCCGCGCCGCTGGAGGAGACACCAGTATCATGGCGAATTGTCTCCCCGTCATGCTCACGCCACCCGCCATGAGCTGGTTTACTAGCCTTGCCCCAGACTCCATCGGATCCTAGGAAGAGCTGAAGAAAGTCTTCACCGATAACTATATGGCCACGTGTACTCAACCACGTGCCAAGCATTATCTCAACCGCATCAACCAGAAGCCGTTCGAGCTCCTCCGCAGCTACATTCGACATTTTTTCGAGATGAGGAACTCTACTCCCAACATCACGGAAGCTGAGGTCATCACCGCCTTCATCCATGAACTCCACCATCGTGACCTTTGCTCCAAATTCAACCACAAGCCACCCACAGGCATTGGCAAGATGATCACTACTACCAACCAGTACGCCGACGCCAAGGAAGCCAAGGTGCGCTTCAACAAGGACGTGAGCACTCATCACCCACCTCGCCGCTACGACGATCGCCCCGACGACCGATGCCACAACGATCACTATTTCGACGACCGTGGTTATCATCGTGACAGTGGTCATGATCGGCCAGATGTACCCAAGTCTGGTCAAAATCACCGCCGCCGGCCGAACCACATCGTTGCTGCCGTTGGTCAACCTCGCGCCAAGCGTAACTACGATGAGTAGTACCAAAAGATCCTCAATGGCCCGTGCCCTCTTCACAAGAACGCCAAACACAAGATGAAGAACTGCCTCGGTTTAGCTAAGGAGTTCTAGGACAAGAAGCTGGACGACGATGCCAATGATGGAGCTGGAGATCTCCGACCACCTAGGGGCAACAACAATGCCTTCCAGGACCACGACAAGGTGGTCGCCACCATCTTCGGGGGCCTCGCCTCCACTGAGAGCAGAAGAGAATGGAAGCTCACCGCACGGTGGGTGCTCTTCGTCACTACGGAAGATGCCACCGCCAACCCCACCTATCGCCCATGGTCTGAGGTCCCCATCACCTTCAGTAGGGCCGACCAGTGGGTGGATATTCCCTACATAGGGCGTTTCCCCCTCGTCCTCGATGCAACCGTCCAGAAGGTGCTCTTAAAAAAAGTGCTCGTCGATGGTGGGAGCGCTCTAAATCTCCTTTTTGTCGGAGCCCTAAAGGAGTTGGGCCTCTGCTGTCAGATCTCACACCCTCTGACTCTTCCTTTTGGGGTGTGGTACCTGGTAGGGCCTCCAAACCGCTTGGGGAGATTACCCTACCAGTATAGTTTGGCACGGCAAGCAACTACCGCGTTGAACACATCAACTTCTATGTCGCCGACCTCAACACCGCCTACCATGCCATACTTGGTCGGCCAGCTCTGGCCAAGTTCATGGCTGTACCGCACTATGCGTATCTGGTGCAGAAGATGCCATAGCCCATAGGAGTTCTGGCTCTACAAGCCAACCTATCCATCGCCTACGCCTGCGAGACAGAGAGTCTCACCCTCGCCGAAGCAACCGACCTCTCGATCTAGATGGCCACCGTGGTCACCGAAGCCAAGACTGTGTCCACAGACGACATGGAGATCTCGGAGCTAGAGCCTCCTCGCGCCTCCGCCAAGTCCAAGGAAGTCAAGGAGGTCGGCCTCGGCCTCGATGACCCCTCCAAGACCGTGAAGATTGGGGCTCACCTTGACCCCAAATTGGAAAATGCGCTCATCTCCTTCCTACGTGCCAACGCCAACATGTTTTCTTAGAAACCTGCAGACATGTCGGGGGTACCAAGGGAGAAGATCGAGCACTCCTTAAATGTCTCGCCAACCACCAAACCGATCAAACAGAAACTCCACCGATTCGCACCAGATAAAAGGAGGCTATTAGGATAGAAATAAAATGGCTCTTAGCTGCCACATTTATAAAAGAAGTGTATCATCTTGAGTGGTTAGCAAACCCTGTTCTCGTTTGAAAAAATAATAAAGAATGGAATATGTGCGTTGATTACACTGATCTCAACAAACACTGCCCTAAGGACCCCTTCGGTTTGCCTCGGATAGACGAGGTTATAGACTCCACCGCCAGCTGCGAACTGCTCTCCTTCCTTGACTGTTACACTAGCTATCATTAGATCTCCCTCAAGGAAGAAGACCAGATCAAGATGTCTTTCATCACACCCTTCGGGGCGTACTGCTACACCACCATGTCCTTTGGACTAAAGAACACCATAGCGACATATCAAAGGGCTATCTAGATGTGCCTCGATCAACAGATCGGCCGCAACGTCGAAGCTGACATCAATGACGTGGTCATCAAATCCAAGACCTCTGATGAGCTTATCGCTGACCTCGAAGAAACTTTCGCCAACCTAAAAAAGTACCGATGGAAGTTGAACCCTTCAAAGTGCATCTTTGGAGTTCCATCCGGTATACTACTAGGCTACATCGTCAGCGCTCGTGGCATCGAACCCAACCCTAACAAGGTCTCCGCCATCACAAACATGAAACACCCAACATGCGTCAAGGATATATAGAAACTCACAGGCTGCAAGGCTGCTTTAAGCCGCTTCATATCACGCCTCGGTGAAAAAGGGCTACCGTTCTTCAAGCTCCTCAAGGCCTCTGAGCAGTTTTTCCTGGTCGAAGGAGGCAGATACAGCTTTTGAGCAGCTCAAGTTGTTCCTAACAAAGCCTTCGATCATGATGGTGCCATGGCCAGACATAACTCTCCTGATTTACATCACCGCTACTTCTCGCTTTGTCAGCACAGCTATTGTGGTCGAACGTGAGGAGGCCAGGCATGCCTATAAGGTGCAACGTCTAGTTTATTTTATCAGCAAGGTCCTTAACGAGCCTAAGACTCGTTATCCTCAGGTCCAAAAGTTGCTATATGCCATTCTGATTATGCCGCGCAAGCTTCATCACTACTTTGAGTATTACAAGATCGCCGTGGTCACCGAGTTCACTCTTGGGGACATCCTCCGCAACAAAGAGGCCAACGGCCGTATCATCAAGTGGGCTGTTGAGCTCGGAACCTACTCAATTGAATTCAGAAGCAAGCCTACGATCAAGTCTTAGGCGCTTGTTGATTTCATCACTAAGTGGACCGAGATCCAAGAGCTCATCGCCGCCACCTGCCCCGAGCACTGGGTGATGTATTTTGATGGCGCCCTTAACATTAATGGTGCTGGCGTGGGCATTCTGTTTATTACGCCGACCAAGGATAAGCTCCGATATGTCCTCTGGATACACTTTCCGGCCTCAACAATGCCGCCGAGTATGAAGCATGTCTCCACGAACTCCATGTAGCTGTTGAGCTTGGCGTCAAATGCCTCATGGTATACGGGGACTCCACGTTGGTCATCAACCAGCTTAACAAAGACTGGTCTTGCTCCAGCGAGAAGATGGATGCATATTGCGCCGAAATTAGGAAGCTTGAAGGAAAATTCTATGACATTGAGTACCACCATGTGGTACGCGACCAAAATCAGCTCATCGATCACTTATCCAAGTTGGGCTCTTCTCACGCTGCGATCCCGCCGGGGGTCTTCGTTCAGGATCTCCTGGCGCCATCCATCAAAGAAGATAAAGCACCCGGGTAGATGGCTCAAGGAGCTACTAGCTGTAGTCTGGGGACTGCGCACTCAAGCTAGTCACAGCACCGGTGTGACTCCATACTTCGTGGTTTATGACTCAGAAGCCATACTACCAGCAAACATTGCCTTCCGAGCACCTAGGGTGGAAAACTATGATGAAGAGCAAGCTATAGCTATTCGGACAGAGGACGTCGACAGGGCCGAGGAAGAACGCCTAATCACCTGCGTTCGCACAGCCAAATATCTAGAAGGCTTTGCAGAGGTACTACAACTAAAACATCAAAGGTCGTTCATTTGCCATCGACGATCTCGTTCTCCGTACAAAACAAAAAACTGAAGGGATGCACAAGCTCTCTTCCCCTTGGGAAGGGCCTTACGTTGTCAAAGAGGTTACCCGACCAGGGTCTTATCGCCTAAATGACTTAGAAGGAATCGATGTTCCCAACTCATGGAACATCGAACACCTTATATGTTTCTATCCTTGAAACGCTCCAGATATGTGCTCTCCACTTTTATGTTGAAGCTATCGAGTAGTTGATCACCCCAACCGAGTAGTTGATCATCATGGACGAGAGTAGTCGGACGCCCTAGTGACTTGTAGAGCAGCAACCAAGTAATACAACATGGAGCGTGTGTCTCACCCAATGAAGTAGTGGCCAAGTAAGGTAGCCTACGGTGGGCGATTTCCTTACTTGATGACGTGGTCCAGAAAATGGTTCCCTGCAAAGTAATCATACGAAAGTATGTAATAATTGATACACAAGATATCAAGTTGGAAGTATGTCCCAGTATTATAAAATGCATACTAAAATTTTTTCGCGTCTTGCTCTTACTAGGATATGTAATTTCCCTAGGTAGGTAGCCTGTTATGTTTAAACACCTCTCGCACCTTTCCGGCGAGTAGGCTTCACGGATTAAGGCCTCAGCAACCCAGGTAAATTAACAACCGTTAAGGGAAGCCTTGAGTAGTCGGGGATGCAACTATAGTAGAGCTGCGGAGGCATATGGATAATATCCAGAGATATATGATGATTAAAGAATATTTGAAAAAATATTAAACCATGACTTAGCTTGATTCGTGAATGATTGTCAACGAAGTCGTGGTGGTCGTCGATGAAGCTGACCTGTCGGAGTCGATTCCGACTAGTTGCCGATGGTGTGAAGCCCGCCCCCGGCTAGTTTATAGTCGAGATGAGTAGTCGAGGTCATTGTCGGTGGGCGTCATGGCGTAGTCGAAGTAGTCCGTCTTCGACTAGTATTTTAGTTGAGATGAGTAGTTGAGGTTGTCATCGATGAATCAATCAATGGTGGTTGATGAAGCCAACTAGTCAGAGTCGATTCTGACTAGTTGTCGATGGTGCGAGGCTCGCCACACACCGACTGGTTTTATGGTTGAGACGAGTAGTCGAGGTAGTCATCGGTGTGCCACCGAGCGCCGTTGCGAAGTTGGAGTAGTCATCGACGAGCGTCACGACGTAGTCGAAGAAGTCACCGATGAGTCGACCATCGAAGTAGTCGAGAAGAGTAGTCGAAGCAGTCATCCTCGACTAGTAACTAGTCAAGACGAGTAGTCGACGAGTCGCCGAGCACCCTCATGAAGTTGAAGTAGTCATTGACGAGGTAGTTTACGGCTGGATGTCGATGCTACCGACTTGTCACGGTGCGAACTTAGCGGCACAACAGTCTTTAGTAGCTAGAACATCTTGCGGCAGTGTAGCACATGGCCTTGATCCCGTAGGTCTGGATGAGCCACAACTTTTGTGGTGGTGATCCGAATCTTCGAGGAGACGGCTTTGGAGCTTGCCATTGTCGCCTGCCTCACAGATCCATGAACCAAAGATGAAGGTTGATCCCACCGAGAAGATCATGTTGTCGAGGTCTGTCGAGCTCTCGGATGCAAATTCGCCAAAAGCCCCTACCTGGCGCACCAGCTGTCGATGTTTCACCACCGATAGCCTGCCACGGGGGTACCCAGGGCAGTTTGTTCGGGCTTCAGCGTATGCGGAACTCGACGGTTAACGCAAGAGACAGTCGATTTATCCTGGTTCGGACCCTCGATCGTTGGTCGAGTAATAGCCCTATGTCCAGTCAGCGTTAGCCTTTGCGTTGGATTGATTGTAAAGTGTTGTCTCCTGTTGTTCTTTTGAACTCCCCTTTCGACCTCCCAATCTAAGGAGCCCTGCCCTCCTTTATATAGTCAGGAGGCCAGAGTCCTAGTTGGTTTACAATATAGAGTCCTAGTAGGATTATAGGGTAGTATTACTACTAGGATTACATGGGAGGAATCCTAATCAAACTAGATCTCCTCTCTTCCTTGTGGGGTATCCCGTGGGTCCCGTATCGACACCATCTCTCCACTCCCAGTGTGTGGTTGGCCTTTCATATAATGGAATAGCTAAGGTATTAGGCTTACCGAAGTATATAGCTAGTACTACAAAGTATTGACTCACACAGGTCTACAACAGTATGATCCTCAATCGACATAGGCAGGGCACTACATCGAGACTCAAACTTGATGCAAGCCAAGATTCCACCCGGTCTCAAATTAAATTCATGACCAACCCTGAGTAAAGAACCAATAACTATTTGCTCAACTCTTATCAACTAAGCATGTCTAAGCATCATTAAACTGGTACAACTAAACAGGGTGACAAGGATGAGTATTGAAAGTCAAGGAAGACATGCATCAATTGGTATATCAACCAACTCCTATTTACTTAAGTGCACAAAGCATATATTTATTTGAAAAAACATTTGTAAATCATAAGGAAATGGTTTATGCTCTGGGGCTTGCCTACGGTGTTGGGGTTGTTAGGCACTTCAGAAAACCACCGAAAAGATAGCCAACTCCGACTAATTAGAATTCCACTTCAGGGACTGGCTTAATAACGAAATTCCACTCTCGATCACTAAACATAAGTAACCATGCATGCTTTAGAATGATGTGACACTTAACATGGTTTTTGAAGATCAAACAATAGTAATTAACTTGAGTACAACTTTTCTTCACTAAGTAATTAAGTTAATTACTCACAAAGCAATATTTCTTTGTTTATCATTAACAAGTTAATTATGAGTACACAATCATGTAATGTACTTGCCAAGGAATAGCAAGGGGTTAGTGTTCCAAGGTCCACAATCAACTCCAAAATGACACCCAACCATTTAATTATTTTATAGAAAGCGTTTTAGTATTTTTATTAATCCATAAAATGCATTTAAATTAAGTGGACAATTTATTTTCAGCAAAACAAAGCCAAACTTTTTATGAAGACTAGTCTAAGCATAGAAAGCACATACACAAAGTTTCATGATTTTAGGATATTTATTTTAGCCTATGAAAATCATGGAAGTCTATTTATTAATTAAAATAGGTAATTTTTAAGCATGCAAAATCTATTGATTTTCATCATTTCATATGTTTCCTAGGTAGATCATACAAATATAAGCTTATACAAAAATTTTCATGATTTTATCATAATACTATAATTTATTATGAATTAAACAAGAATTAGTTCATTTAATCAATTTCTAAAAAAAGATAAAACGGATTAAACTCTCCTCATCGATGCCGCCATATCCACTGTGACTAACAGCGGGCCTCGGGTCAGCAGAACAGTGTCTGACGCGCTGACCGCGGTGGCATGAGCTTTGACTGGCGGGTTCTCGCCGGCGGCGAGGTCACCAGTGACCAGGTCGACCTCTATAGACTCAGGAAGACCTCGCGTACACAACTGCGGTACTAAATGAGCCTCTAGGGTTTCGTAGCCAGCGCGATGCTATCCATAGCAGACCGATGGCACTCCGACGCAACGGAGGTACCCGTCGGTGAGGTCTCCGGCATAGGAAAAGGCACCAACAGCATCACCATAACCTAACGACCCTAACCCATGCCTTAATCGACCTAAACACGAATTGCAGCGAGCTCAACTATGTCACTGGTGGCACAGTGGTGCCCGGCATGGCGTCACAGTGGTGTTCCTGATGCTATGATGTAGTAGAGGTAAAAAGGAGGGTTCAGTTAGCGGTAGGAGCTCACCATAAGCCTGCATGACTACTCAGTCGAAGCGAGGAAAGGGCAGAGGTGTATCGTAGACGTCGAGGGCAGCTGCTGCGGCGCGAACTCGGCATCGAGGCGATGTTCCAGTGCAATTTGTGTAGGAAACGATTAACGGTCACGTAGATGAGGACCATGGCCACACAGTGAACTCAGAATAGTAGGTGATCGAGCGAGAAACTCAACGGAGCAGCCTAGCCATGGTGAGGTGGGTCACTATGGCGATGGCAAGCTACCGTGGCGATAAACAGCGGTGCAGGCAACTCCGGCAGTGCGAGGCACTACGAGTAGGCTCAACGAGAGCGTAAAGGTGAGGCGAAGATATGCACGTGAGGAATTGCACTGAGGTGGAGTGGGCACGGTGAATTGGGCGATGGTGCAGCGGCGGTGGTGAATTGTCGGTGAGAGTGAGCTCGACGGTAGTGGTGGAAAGTGAGAAGAAGAAGAAATGATGACCGGTGTTGGGCTATATTAACCACAGATGAAACTTCGAGTTGCAGCAGCTCCTGCTTGCACAAGCAGCTCTGTGCCTCAATGCGTGAATGCGGCACAAGGGTGGTGGCGGTTGGAGGCAAGCTAGCAGACAGACTACTGCTAGTCGACTATAGTAGCCGACTGAAACCCTCCCCTTCTCCACCTTCTTTCTCCAGATTTCAAATAGAAACATGATTGGCTCCAAAAACAAAACTTGTTCATCTTCATATAGGCTTCATCTTTGCTTTAAGAAACAAGCTCTAAATCTTAATGGATTGAGAGATACAAGAAGGAAAATGTGGGGGGTATAACCCTAGGTACCCACAGCAATGGACATGGGCTGCACCACCAGGGGAGGTCCAGCCCATAAGATCAAGTCCTATGGTGCTCGGCTCCGGTCGGCGTGCACCACAAGGCAATCAGAAGACATCTTGGCGATGAAGGAAGATCTGTTCGGATATGATAGATATCGTATTCCTTGTAAATACTTACCATATAGCCGAGTAGATCTAGACCTAAACTGACATGTAACCCTACCCTCCAAACTATATAAGGCGGAATGCATCTCATATTCAATACAATCCACCAAAGACATAGGACGTAGGGTATTACGTCAATCAGACGGCCTGAACATGTCTAAATTGCTTGTCTCAGCGCTTGTGTCACCATCCAGCTCCTATTATGCGCACCTCCACCAATTCATCTACTACCATGGGTATAGCCCTTGGTAGACTACCGACCAGATTTCGTCAACCGTGGCGTGCCAGGTAGGGGTGTGCGTGCTGATTCCATGGCGAGCCAGATGGTCCGCTTCCCAAGTTCCATGATCCTTCCTGAGCCAGGTCAGACCTTCATGGTCAAATCTATGACCTAGGTCATCGGCACCAACGACATCAAGGAAATCATGGAGGCAGTGCAGAATCACCCTACGCCAATCATGCCAACATCTTCAATGACATCTCCAATCTTGGCGCCTCACCGCTGGGTTAGGAGATCCATCAACAATGGTGATCTGATCGCATCCATTGATCGGGTCATAGACCGCTTAGCGGAATGCCAACTCCTCGTGGATTCGGTCTTAGATCAATCTAGAGTGAGCAATGAAGTTCCTGCACTCCAAGGTCACCATTTCGCTAATGATGAGCACCCTGCTCGTGCACGTCGTCCGAGGTGGCAAGAAGAAGATCTGGTGATCACGGCAACTCTGGACGGGCGTATCGTTCAACTCCGACCACTCCCTGATGAGGACATGACACCCATGCATATGACCATGTTTGGCGCATGGTATGGAGGGGTAGGAGGCCAGCAAGGGTGTCTGTAGCACCCGGTTTTAAAGACAAAACCAGATACACACTATATGTGAGCCCAGGAAGTCAATTCTCACATATAGCCACAAATAAGGGTAATATCAAGAGACAATACTTATTACATAATGTATTAGTAAAAGGAAAATAACCTCAGAGTAGAGACAGCGGAAAGTTGACTCTGATCTTCTGGCAAAGACTCCAAATCCACAGGGACGACTGACTGGTTGACCACAAGCCTAACTCCTCCAAACCACCAATCTGGTACCCATCCGGGATTTTTATCCAAAGTATAGAAAAGTAAAGCAAGCGTAAGTACATGTCGTACTTAACAATTATATCATAGGGTTCATGAGGCTCAAAAGGCTGACACTGGTTTAACTGCGATTAGCTTTTGATTACCATAATTTTAGCATTTGGGTAGCAACAAGTTTATCCATAAGCCCATAAACACATGATCAGGTAAACATGAATAATGTATAGCATAAACAATCAATTATTAGCATCATCATTATCCATTAGTGATCATCTCTATTCCATAAGGGTCCAAGGCCGCTCGTGTCCGTGAGCATGGCTGTTATAACAGTTTTATACTCTGCAGAGTTTGTACACGTTCACTGTGAGTTGTGATTTACCCTTTCACCCGAGGTAGCTATTCTCTTGACCCACTTCCAAGAAAGGTCGGCAGGGTTCACTATGAAGCCTTTCAAAGAATTCGTCTAACATGTTAGGGCCGCCAGGCGTATGTGGCCCATCTCTAGGAGTGGCAAGCGTGGGCATCGCAGCACGGTACACACTTCCTAGCAGCAAAGGAAACATACCCTGCGCCTCAAAGGTAACCACTAACAAGCTAGAAAATATCCTCATACTGACCTAAAGCTAGAGCCATATGGCCCTCACAGCTGTACTGTAAGTCCCAGATGATCGCTTACAGATAAGTCCTTAGGGAGAAGAATCTGAAGCATATAAACACTCCAGCCCCCTGTTTCCATGTTACTAAAAAGTCATCTTTTAATGTTTATTGCATATATCATTAGTCAAGTTACAAGATCATGGTTTAGTTAAGCACTAGCAAAAACTACCCAATGCAATTACCCAAAGGTGTCAAGGTGCAAGATATCAAATATCTAGGATATCCTATTTGGCAACAAGGGAGACACATGCAATATGAATTAAGTGATTAAATGTGAATAGGTAACAAGGATAATCCCATGCTATACTTGCCTTACACACCGATCCTTCGGTAAGCTTTAATCTTTGATGTCTTTCTTCTTCTTCTGGATCACCACGTGTATCTCACCGACTGGACAATCGTAGAACACCACACAAACATCCATACACATACATGCATAGCATACAGTTGCATCTATATTAGAACAGTACACCAATCATAGAAAAATAAGTAAAAGAGATTGATATACGATTCTATGCATCACTACGAACACACAGTCGCAAGAGGCACGCTAATAGAAGCTACGATGAAAAAGATACATCTACCGAAAGATTTGCTTAATACGTGGAAAATAAACTATAGGCTTCATTTATGTTAACTATATGAATTCATATACAAAAGATATTTTATAAACAATATGGATTGAATTAAGTCAATTTTAGATTTAGATTGTAAAACAAAAGTAAAACAAATTACATTTTATGTATAAAACTTAATTGCATAATCTTTAATCAAGATATAATTTAAACTATGATTTTTATGAAATAGTAATGTAGTAACCATCATTACTAAAGCGTAGATCTCGTCGTTATGAAACAAACGCAACTTAAACGGACTATATCGGAGTTGAAATGAATAAGTTATGATTTAAACAAGTTTTTCTTTAATTAAATAATAGATTAAATCTACTCATGAATTTCAAGTGTTGAAAACATGCCTAACAGTTGTATAAACATATAGAAAACATAAATACGATCCTAACGCAATTTGAACGGGTCAAATCAGACTTAAAACGCAAAAGTTACGCATGAAATAATGTTTAGTGGCATTTCTGTAATTAATTGAACTCAAAATTGAATTTAAAACATTTAAAATCTGAATTTAAATGGATTTTGGACTGGGCATACTATTTATGGAAACTATAGGGTCCTAAACAAATAAAATTAGGACTGAAAAATAATTATTTTGAACTAAATCGGACTGCGGGTTATTTTCGTGAAACTCCAGGGGCTAATCTGCAAAACGGGCGCGGCTTTGACTGGGGGTTTGACATGGCTGCTGACTGGGCTGACGCGTGGCGGCCTGGGATTGGTGCGGTGCACCACGTGGCTCAGTGGACCGGCTGACGTAGCGGGGTGGACCGGGTCACTTAACCCGAAGGGGTATCTAATCGTGGTCGTTCATTCAAGATCCAACGACGCAGGTGGCACTGGACGAACTCCGGCGGCTACAGGGCATCACCGGTGAGCCCTCCATGGCCGGGGCGTCAGCGCTTGCGGATACGGAGCTCGAGCGCGCTAGTTGACGAACGGAGTACACCGGGAGGTGGAGAAGCTCACCGCGGGGTCGATGGTGGTGGTCGCGGCGTCTGGAAGGCCTCCGAAGCGAGTCGTCGACGGCAATGGCGGCTGGAGAGAGAGGAAGACACGCGGGTGAGGTAGGAATCGAGCAAATCGTGACCAAATCCTCAAATTAAAGGTACCTACGGTCGAGGGGGATTACAGCGGAGCTCAGGACATCGTCGGCGGCGTGGATTGGAGCACCGAAGCGACGAATTGCGGCGGCGGCGGTGGGTGCTTGAGCTCGACCGTGGAGGGGAAAGGGAGAAGACGGGGCTCGGCTGAAGCCTTATAGGCGGGCGGGCTGCGGCGTACAAGGAAGGGAATGGGGCACTCGGGCGAGATCTTGGCGCTTTCCAAATAGGCACGGGAGTGGCGGCTTGCCGAACTTGGCAGCGCCATTGGCGGGCATCGGAAGGAAAGAGGCGCGGGGAAGAAAGGAAAGGGAAGTGGGCGCGGCTGACGGATGGGGCCAGGGCACAGTGAGAGAAGGAAAGGGGGCGTCGGAGCGTGGGCGCTGAAGGCTGAGCAGGCCACGCAGAGCGGGCTGATGCGGTGCGGGCGGGTGCTGGCAGGCGCTCGGGCAGGCCAAAACAGAGCAGGCCGAGCAGACAGGGCGCCAGCTGGGCCACGCGGTGGAGCTGGGCCGCGTGGGCGACGACGTGCGAGCTGGGCCGCAGGGGAGTGGGCCGAGGCCGGGAAGAGAAGGGAAGAAGTGGGCCGAGCGCGTGAGGGAGGGAAGAGAGGCTGCTGGGCTGGTTCCGAGGTTGGGCCAAAAAGGGAAGAAAAGAAGTTTTTCAAGTAAAATCCCTTTTCTATTTTTAGTTTTCAAATCCAAATTCAAATGTAAACCAAATGCAAATTCAATTAGAGTTTTGAATATACTTTTCATTTCCAAGAAAAGTGAGTAAATCTTAGTAAGTTTTCAAAAATAATTTATACAACTTTTTAAATTCTTTTATTTCCTAATTCCTTTTCTTTTATTTCAAAGCCATTTTCAATTTTATTTCAAGAGCATTTTAACCATTTTGACTTTTCATCTAAAACCACTCAACCAATAAAATCAAATGCAATGGCATGTATGCTCAAACATGTTGCTACCTTATGATGTATTTTAATTAAATGAAATTCTTTTATTTTCCTATATTTCATGTGCACAAAAATTCCCAACTTAAATCATTTTAACTCTATTTTAAAAGAGGCAATTTTTAGGGTGTTACAATTCTACCCCCCTTAAGATGAATCTCGTCCTCGAGATTCGAAAGACGTCGACTAAGAGATGGGAATACTCCATCCTTGGATTCTTCTTTACTTTCTCGTGCAGTTCCATCGTCTTGATAAAGATCCACTTTACTTTGCATACCTATTGCCTTTACTCCAAGTAATTTGCCAAACTGATTCCAAGATTTCAACAGGTACCTTGAACAACTCTTAGGTAACCCTAATCACTAGGCCATAGTTCTCTTTTCTCATATGTTCACCTTTCAACAAGGCTTCCTTATATTCTTGGCCCGAAAGATGATCTACAACCAATCTTCAAAACATTGATGATCTTGGTGAAGTTGCTCGAACTGGGAATACAACTCTTAATCCTTGGTGTTACTCGAACCTTCTTAGAATAATTCTCCGTTGCTAAGGGCATCGGCCATGACTTTGATTCTTGAAGTGATAGCACTTTTCCAAGTCAAAATCAATCTCATTCCAACGAGGTTATCACAAGCTCAAGACCAACTTGGTGAAGATGTCCTATATACTCTTGTGATCCTCCTAGATATTACTTTTACCTTCAAGAAGATGGTACTTCCATTCTCCACAATGGATAACTCCAGATAATAGGTTAGTTCAACTCATGCTTATAAGGACACATCCTACACCTTCACAAGATGCATTATTGTAGATACAAAGCTCTCGTCCTGATCTATCAAGCTAATACCTAGGTTTTACTTCAACCTCTTGGACTCCTTCAAACACTTGGCTGAAGTCTCTTGGTCCAAACTAACTTAAAAGCTTCTCCGGTAGCTTTATCAACATCTTGCTGGTCTTGGATAAACCTTTCTTGGACTTCTAACCAAAACTCATTGAAACTCTGAGCTCTCTCTTACATCCTTGAGTACCACCACGCTTCCGCTGCGCACTCTAATTTCCGTTGTGCAAACTCGAACGTATGACACTTCATCTTACCAATTCTTCAACTTGGCTACCCCCCTTAAGATGAGACAAACTAGGGGACACCAAAGTATAGCTTGCATCGTCTTGTGATTGAAGTCTACTGTTGTCTATAATTTCCTTAGGATTTTTGACCATCCAAAATTAGAGATATGAACCGATAAAGACAAGCTGCCCCGAAGACGGGAATAGAAGAAAACCGTAACCCAACTATTTATTTCAGAAATCCTTATACCTTAAACCTATGAACTAAATGAAATTGCGGGAACACCCAACAAGATCATTGCAATCATTGCAAAGATGCAAAACAAGCATAAACACAATGACAAATCAACAAAGCACTTAAAGATGCACAACTCAATTATTGACTCACTTGCGATACTATCGTTTTTATTACATAAGGGGCACAAATTCCTAATTCTTAAAAATGGCATGATTACAGGGACATCTCTCGCATGGGAGTGACACGTCATCCACTACATCAATTTCACCATATGCTTCTTTTGGGTTGGGTATCACTGACACTTCCTGGTGACAGTTCGGTTGTGATCTGACTCTGGCTACTTCCATGGTGTACTTGTTGATTCTTCTGTGGGCAAGATTTAATATAATGTCCTTCCTGCTGGCAATGATAACACTTTCTCTTAGCTAGATCTTTAGTGATGTCATACTCCACAGAATTGTTGCTTAGAGTATTGTTAGCTTGCTGATTTTGTAAATTCATCTTTGTTTGACTAGACCGCTTTTTAGCTCGCTTGATCTTTCGGGGTTGAAACTCCATGTAGGTGATTGTCCACCCATCTATGCATACCTCATGTGGAAAGACTGGAGTAACCTTAGCTTGAGAAACTTCCAATTCTTTAGAGTCTGAGTTTATCTGACTAGGGATTGGAGCTAGATGTGACGATGTAATAGAACTCGAATGTTGATTTCTTCCTGATTCTGACTCTGGTGAGATCTCCTTTCTCTTCTTAACCACATTGTCCTCAGGTACAGGCTGAATACCTTCATACTCAATTCTTTCTCCTGACGGTGCGGTTAGAAGCACTGAACACTGGGCATACTTGATCACTCCTTTACATGCAGATAGCCATCCTATTCCAAGAATGACATCAATGTCCACTAACTCTAATACAATAAGATTTGCTTCAAATTTTACTCCTTTGATGTTAAGACTAACTCTTGGGCATTTGTGGTTTGCCTTCATTTCTCCTTCTGGGGTCTTAACTATCATTGGTCTCCTCATTGGAAGCATAGTTATCTTATGTTCCATTACATACGCATTAGAGATAAATGAATGTGAAGCTCTGGGGTCAAACAACACTATGGCAGAAGCTGAGTCTACTGAAATGAAACCATACACAACCTCCTTAGCTCCATGAATAGTCATCATATCCACATTATTCAATCTTCCTTGCTCATGTTTCTTCTGGACCTTCTGTTCTTGCTTCTACTGTGGGTGATCCTGGCATCCATGTGCCATTCTTCCAATATCTTCATTGGAGTTCATATTCTTCCAAGCTTCTACTACTTGTCTCTTCACTGGTCCCTTTGGTATGTTGGTTTGACATTGTGGCAAGCGCTATTGGAAGCTCCAAGGTTGAGTCATTCCTTCTGGTGCTTGTTGTTGCATAGCCACAAACTTCTCCTTGTCGAATACAGTCAAGGGCAACGTAGCTTGGTCCTCCTGATCTCTGATGTTGGCAGTTATCTCGTTACGTTCCATCTATATAGACAAAGATAGAGGATTGAGAATAGAGACAAAGTTTTCATAACAGACAGAGGCGAAAGTGAGCATAACTTTTCACAAATTACAAGGTCAGGGAGAAAGCAAGAACTAAGCAAAGATAAAAGCATGATAAGACGTCCAGTTCTAACTAGGCTTGCGTCCTACAGTCAGCATTGCTCTGATACCACTCTGTAGCACCCGGTTTTAAAGACAAAACCAGATACACACTATATGTGAGCCTAGGAAGTCAATTCTCACATATAGCCACAAATAAGGGTAATATCAAGAGACAATACCTATTACATAACGTATTAGTAAAAGGAAAATAACCTCAGAGTAGAGATAGCGGAAAGTTGACTCCGATCTTCTGGCAAAGACTCCAAATCCACAGGGACGACTGACTGGTTGACCACAAGCCTAACTCCTCCAAACCAGCAATCTGGTACCCATCCGGGATTTTTATCCAAAGTATAGAAAAGTAAAGCAAGTGTAAGTACATGTCGTACTTAACAATTATATCATAGGGTTCATGAGGCTCAAAAGGCTGACACTGGTTTAACTGCGATTAGCTTTTGATTACCATAATTTTAGCATTTGGGTAGCAACAAGTTTATCCATAAGCCCATAAACACATGATCAGGTAAACATGAATAATGTATAGCATAAACAATCAATTATTAGCATCATCATTATCCATTAGTGATCATCTCTATTCCATAAGGGTCCAAGGCCGCTCGTGTCCGTGAGCACGGCTGTTATAACAGTTTTATACTCTGCAGAGTTTGTACACGTTCACTGTGAGTTGTGATTTACCCTTTCGCCCGAGGTAGCTATTCTCTTGACCCACTTCCAAGGAAGGTCGGCAGGGTTCACTATGAAGCCTTTCAAAGAATTCGTCTAACATGTTAGGGCCGCCAGGCGTATGTGGCCCATCTCTAGGAGTGGCAAGCGTGGGCATCGCAGCACGGTACACACTTCCTAGCAGCAAAGGAAACATACCCTATGCCTCAAAGGTAACCACTAACAAGCTAGAAAAGATCCTCATACTAAGCTAAAGCTAGAGCCATATGGCCCTCACAGCTGTACTATAAGTCCCAGATGATCGCTTACAGATATGTCCTTAGGGAGAGGAATCTAAAGCATATAAACACTCCAGCCCCCTGTTTCCATGTTACTAAAAAGTCATCTTTTAATGTTTATTGCATATATCATTAGTCAAGTTACAAGATCATGGTTTAGTTAAGCACTAGCAAAAACTACCCAATGCAATTACCCAAAGGTGTGAAGGTGCAAGATATCAAATATCTAGGATATCCTATTTGGCAACAAGGGAGACACATGCAATATGAATTAAGTGATTAAATGTGAATAGGTAACAAGGATAATCACATGCTATACTTGCCTTACACACCGATCCTTCGGTAAGCTTTAATCTTTGATGTCTTTCTTCTTCTTCTGGATCACCATGTGTATCTCACCGACTAGACAATCGTAGAACACCACACAAACATCCATACACATACATGCATAGCATACAGTTGCATCTATATCAAAACAGTACACCAATCATAGAAAAATAAGTAAAAGAGATTGATATACGATTCTATGCATCACTACGAACACACAGTCACGAGAGGCACGCTAATAGAAGCTACGATGAAAAAGATACATCTACCGAAAGATTTGCTTAATACGTGGAAAATAAACTATAGGCTTCATTTATGTTAGCTATATGAATTCATATACAAAAGATATTTTATAAACAATATGGATTGAATTAAGTCAATTTTAGATTTAGATTGTAAAACAAAAGTAAAACAAATTATATTTTATGTATAAAACTTAATTGCATAATCTTTAATCAAGATATAATTTAAACTATGATTTTTATGAAATAGTAATGTAGTAACCATCATTACTAAAGCGTAGATCTCGTCGTTATGAAACAAACGCAACTTAAACGGACTATATCGGAGTTGAAATGAATAAGTTATGATTTAAACAAGTTTTTCTTTAATTAAATAATAGATTAAATCTACTCATGAATTTCAAGTGTTGAAAACATGCCTAACAGTTGTATAAACATATAGAAAACATAAATACGATCCTAACGCAATTTGAACGGGTCAAATCAGACTTAAAACGCAAAAGTTACGCATGAAATAATGTTTAGTGGCATTTCTGTAATTAATTGAACTCAAAATTGAATTTAAAACATTTAAAATCTGAATTTAAATGGATTTTGGACTGGGCATACTATTTATGGAAACTATAGGGTCCTAAATAAATAAAATTAGGACTGAAAAATAATTATTTTGAACTAAATCGGACTGTGGGTTATTTTCGTGAAACTCCAGGGGCTAATCTGCAAAATGGGCGTGGCTTTGACTGGGGGTTTGACATGGCTGCTGACTGGGCTGACGCGTGGCGGCCTGGGAATGGTGCGGTGCACCACGTGGCTCAGTGGACCGGCTGACGTAGCGGGGTGGACCGGGTCTACGGTCCACGGTGGACCGGTCACTTAACCCGAAGGGGTATCTAATCGTGGCCGTTCATTCAAGATCCAACGACGCAGGTGGCACTGGACGAACTCCGACGGCTACAGGGCATCACCGGCGAGCCCTCCATGGCCGGGGCGTCAGCGCTTGCGGATACGGAGCTCGAGCGCGCTAGTTGACGAACGGAGTACACCGGGAGGTGGAGAAGCTCACCGTGGGGTCGACGGTGGTGGTTGCGGCGTCTGGAAGGCCTCCGAAGCGAGTCGTCGACGGCAATGGCGGCTGGAGAGAGAGGAAGACACGCGGGTGAGGTAGGAATCGAGCAAATCGTGACCAAATCCTCAAATTGAAGGTACCTACGGTCGAGGGGGATTACAGCGGAGCTCAGGACGTCGTCGGCGGCGTGGATTGGAGCACCGAAGCGATGAATTGCGGCGGCGGCGGTGGGTGCTTGAGCTCGACCGTGGAGGGGAAAGGGAGAAGACGGGGCTCGGCTGGAGCCTTATAGGCGGGCGGGCTGCGGCGTACAAGGAAGGGAATGGGGCACTCGGGCGAGATCTTGGCGCTTTCCAAATAGGCACGGGAGCGGCGGCTTGCCGAACTTGGCAGCGCCATTGGCGGGCATCGGAAGGAAAGAGAAGCGCGGGAAGAAAGGAAAGGAAGTGGAAGTGGTGACGGATGGGGCCAGGGCACAGTGAGAGAAGGAAAGAAGCGTCGGGCGTGAGCCGAAGGCAAAGAAGGTCGATGAGAGCCACGCAGAGTGATCCGGTCTTGGTGCAAGTCTGCAAAATTTCAGGCAAAGGCCAAGCAAAGCAGAAACGAGCGAGCAGAAGCACACATGTGGCGCCAACTGGCCATGCTGGTGGAGCTGGGACGATGGTGATGATGTCTGAAGCTGGGTCTTGCAGGGAGTGGGCCAAGGCCGGAAGAGAAAGGAAGAAGTGGGCCGAAAGCGCATGAGGGAGGGAGAGAGAATTTCTTGGGCTGGTTCGAGGTTGGGCCTAAAAAGGAAGAAAAGAAGTTTTTCAAGTAAAATCCCTTTTCTATTTTTAGTTTTCAAATCCAAATTCAAATGTAAACCAAATGCAAATTCAATTAGAGTTTTGAATATACTTTTCATTTCCAAGAAAAGTAAGTAAATCTTAGTAAGTTTTCAAAAATAATTTATACAACTTTTTAAATTCTTTTATTTCCTAATTCCTTTTCTTTTATTTCAAAGCCATTTTCAATTTTATTTCAAGAGCATTTTAACCATTTTGACTTTTCATCTAAAACCACTCAACCAATAAAATCAAATGCAATGGCATGTATGCTCAAACATGTTGCTACCTTATGATGTATTTTAATTAAATGAAATTCTTTTATTTTCCTATATTTCATGTGCACAAAAATTCCCAACTTAAATCATTTTAACTCTATTTTAAAAGAGGCAATTTTTAGGGTGTTATAGTGTCCAAGTCAAGAAGGAGGCCCAAGGCTAATTCGGTTCGAGTCCCCGAGATGGAGGCCCAAAGAAACTCAAGTTTGAGTCTGCCTCGGCCTCCAGAATCAGTCTGCCTTAAACTGGTCACCCAGGATGCATCCGGACTCCATTTTTGATGATCCACATATGGTTGGAAAGATAATTTGATAAGGAAGCCAATCCAAGTGGTCTCACATCAAAAGCTCTTCAGAATCCACAGGAATTGTCATAACTAGTCAGCATCAAGAATCTGTCTAGGTGCTGCATCACCGTATTTGGTCCAATGGGCTGTGTATCGTCTTTGAGCCCGTTGGGGGGGCGCGTCTAGGGTAGGTGACGACCCAAAGACCTTTATAATCATATGCCGCCACTATCATTAGGATTTGGGTTTTGTTTAGATTAATCTGTTAAGAACAGTTTCACCGTTCATCGCTTCGTGAGACCCCAACTTTGTGAGATTAATCATTCATCTGCAATTTGGTTGTTTTCTTTCTTATTCTTGCTTGTGTTCTTCGTTGCGTAGGTAGGGATTATCCTTTTTGGTGAGGTCAACCGGATCCGTGTCTTGGTTGATACCCAGAGGAGTTGTGGTGCTAAGATTGCAGGGTTCGATCTTTCGATCTGAAGCTAGATCGGTGTGTCATTCTCCGCCATAATGATAGTTACCTCTACCTGATGGAAGATCGGGATCCCCGTCCCCATTACGTACCGTCGCACACCCTCCGCCATTCGCCATTGCCACCAGCGAGCATGCTCCGGTGGACCTCTCACCAAACCAAGTGTACCCCTGGGTGGTGGAGGTCATGGGGAGTGCATCGGTGGTGAACTCATCGACGGTGACCTCACCGGCAACAAGCAGTGGCTGGTCAATCACCTGACCCTGCCTCTGTTTGGCTAACAAATGGGGCCTGTTGACCTCTGGGTCCCACGTGTTAGTGGCTATAGCTTTAGGGTTTTGTTTTATTCTTTTCCAGAATTTTATGCTAACTTTAGAAAATCATATCTAGAGCTATAGGTGTCCAAATTGAGTGAACCAAATTTTGTTGGATTCCTCATTAAGTATAGTATTTGATAAAAATATAAAATGCAGTGTTTCTGGTATTTTTCTCGGACAATAAAATGTAGCCATATAAATGCTTTTTAAATGGTTTCAATCTTGTAAAATGTATAACTTGAGCTAGGAAAGTGATAAAAATGTGATTCCAATTTTGTTGGTATTGTCTTATCATGTACTACCTAGGAAAAATATTGGTTACATAGTGATCTTTTGGAAATAGGAGTTTGCTATTTATCTTGAATTAATGCTAGATTTTTGTGCTATTTTTCATGGTAAAAACATGTATCCAATGAGCATAAAATTTATTGCACAGTGTTCTTGTGCTATGATTAAGCTAAGAAAAATATGAATTCTGTTGTTTGACACTTTTCAATAGGATTTCCTATTTATGCTACTTTAAGCCTTGTTGGATTGTTATTTTTGTAGAGGATGTTACACATGTCCTAATAGTATGAAATTTTTACAGTAGGCTATTGGGAGCACTTGGACCATACTGTAATTTTCTAAGAATTTACTATGCACATTTGATATATGTTTGTTATTTCACCTAATTATCTAATTAAATTAATAAAGGCATTTAAATAGTTAAATTGGGCTTGACCATTAGGTTTTCTTTAGTGTATTTGATATTCCTAAATTGTTGGTACCAATGGTGTTGCTCAATTTGAGATTTTTATATGCCATGAAAATATTATTGCTCTATAATTCAATTTAGAGGTGTTTTGGATAGATTCTGTTGTTGGGTATTTTGCATAGTCAAAATGAAGTTTACTATAAAAATAGTTAATAACAAAGTTGTAGGGAACTTCTTCATATATCTTGTATCAAAATTTCAGGGCAATAGGCCAAATGGTTTGGGAGTTATAGCTGTTTGAAATTGGTCTCCCGAAATGGTTGTTCTCTGGAATTTCTAGATAGAGCTGGAAAGATTGCCTAATTTGGTTAGGATAGAGTTTGAATTAGCTTTTGGAGATTAAATAATAGTTGTAGGCAATTTTATAAGCTTTCTAGAAAGTCCAAGATAACAGTATTTAGATAGGTAGAACTATAGTTATGATAACTTATAACTGCTATGTGTAGCTCAGAAATTGTCTTGTGAAGAATATTGGAAGTGGATAGAGAAGAGTTATGCACCTACTCAGAAAACAAGAAATTAACGTTGTTATCATTTAAGTAACTTAACATTATGATCACAACAGCATGTATATTCCCATGTCATATCATCCATGATCCTTCTTATGCATTCATGGAACTTACTTATGCATATGCATACATTAGGTGCAGCCGAGGAGATCATGTTAGTGGAACTCGAAGCCGATCCACAAGAGGAGAACCAAGAGGTGCAGCACTAGGAGATTCCTAGAAAAGGAGAGCCTGAAGCTGATCATCTTCCTGAGTGCCCAGATCACCAGCCTGCCACATTCATGAAAGGCAAGTCCCGGAGCATTATAAGTCTCCCTATTTTATTAATGTCACCTAAGTTACTCGTATTGCTGCATTACATGATAGGAGTTGTTTTGGAACACTTGCTGCATATTACCTTTCCTTGTCCAAAAATATCTAACCTAAATCCTATTTAAGTCTAGGAACGCTCCTTATGCTTAGCTATGCTTAGAACGGTAGAAGTCGGGTGATTTTCTGTCACCTGCGAGCCATAGGCGATAACTTGATCACGGTTGGCTATATTATGCTATCGTGGAACATAACTTGGTGTTGTTGATTAATTGGAGACCAGGCGAAGTCTAATGTTGGTGGTAATCATAGTGATCTCATCTGTGTTGTTTAAGGACCGATCGTCGGAGGTCATCTTGTCATGTAGAACGCATGCCTCTCACATAGTTGGCTGGATAAGTCGTTCTAACCGTGAAGCTGAGTAGCTCAACTCAGGCCAGGGACATGAGTAGTTAAAGTACACACTCTGAAGGTAGTAAGGATGTGTGGAGAGCCAATGGCGTGAGTCCAAGGGTGGGTTCAAGTCTTAAGCCTCCTGGCAGATTGGTAGTATGTATCTTTGAGGGTGCGACGTTGGTCTTACCCACGATTGGACTTGAGTTGTACCAAAGGTAACCTAATGCGACCCCTATGGGGGAACTATGGGTGTGTGTTAGGAATAATTCCTCAGCTGGGTAGGAATCGATTTGAATCGCCATCTCTCTCGAATAGTGAGAACTTGATAGGAGTACACTTCATCGTAGTAATTGATGGAAGTATTGGTTATGAGATTATGAAAGAACTCAACTGGATATGGTTATTATTGTGTTGACTTAATGGTACCAACATGTTTGGCATAGGATAGTTGCTAATCTAGTATGTGATAGGATTAATAACTGGTGATTCACAGTTTAAAAGATATTGGACGACTAATGCTTTTTATGCAAATAATGTCTACCAACTCTACTTATAAAGCCTTGCATACTCCTTGGTGTCTTAGTATTTTAGTTGTTGATGGGTAAGTCTAGCTGAGTACCTTCTTGTACTCAGGGTTTTATTCCCATCGTTCTAGATAATGTTATGTACCACGACTACTGCAAGCACGGCTTTGCTCCTGCAATGGATGAGGAATAGGACCATGGGCATCGTCATTCTATATATCATCTCACCGTTGTGTTTTTGTTGGAGATGATTATGAAAACTGGCTATGTATCTAAACTACTGTTGATGTTGTTCTGAACTATGTTGCTTCCGCTACTGTTAAACTTGGTTTGTAATAACTATGTGAACTCCAATGTATGTGAGAAAATTGTGAACTATTTGTGAACTGTGATGTAACATATGATTGGTTATGTTGAATCATGTGCGATCTTGATTTGCATCTTGGTTTGTTTGAGATCCCTCATGATTTCATCGGACTACCGGATTTATATGGCCTCAAGTATGACGGTTTGATCGCTTCGGCAATTGCTATTGTACTTGTGCTCTTATAAATTGGACGGTTCTGTTACAGAGCGTTCTAAGACTTAAATAGGATTTAGGGTAGATATTTCTGGATAAGGAAAGATAATATGCAGCAAGTGTTCCCAAATAACTCCTATCATGTAATGCATCAATACGAGTAACTTAATTGACATTTATAAAATAGGGAGACTTATAATGCTCTGGGGCTTGCCTTTTACGAATGTGGTAGGCTGATGATTCAGGCACTTGGGAAGATGATCAGCTTTAGGCTATCCTTCTCTAGGAATCTCCTGGTGTTGCACCTCTTGTCTCTCCTCTTGTGGATCGGCTTCGAGTTCCACCAACGTGATCTCTTCTTCTGCACCTATTGTATGCATATGCATAAGTAAGTTCCATGAATGCATAAGAAGGATCATGGCTGATGTGACATGGGAACATACATGATGTTGTGATAGTTATGTTAAGTTACTTAAATGATAACAATGTTAACTTCTTGTTTCCTCAGTAGGTGCATAACTCTTCTCTATCATTTCCAATATTCTTCACAAGACAATTTCTGATCTACGGATAGCAGTTACAATTTTAAACCATAACTATAGTTGTACCTATCCAAATACTATGATCTTGGACTTTCTGGAAAGCTTATAAAATTGCTTACAACTCTTATTTAATCACCAAAAGCTAATTCAAAATCTGCCCTAACCAAAAATGGCAATCTTTCCAGCTCTGTCCAAAAATTCCAAAGAATAAGCATTTTGGATGACCAACTTCAAATAGCTATAACTCCTAAACCATTTGTCCTATGGCCCTGAAATTTTGACACAAGATATATGAGGAAGTTCCCTACAACTTTGTTATTAACCATTTTTACAATAAATTTCATTTTGACTATGAAAAATACCCAACAACAAAATCTATCCAGAAATACCTCTAAAATTGAATTATAGAGCAATAATATTTTCACGGTATATAAAAATCTCAAATTAAGCAACACCATTGGTACCAACAGTTCATGAATATCAAATACACTCTAGAGAACATAATGGTCAAGTCAAATTTATTTATTTAAATGCCTTTATTAATTTAATTAGATAATTAGGTGGAATAACAAACATATACCAAATGTGCACAGTAAATTCTAAGAAAATTATAGTGGCTCCTAAGTGTTCCCAATAGACTATTATATATATTTCATACCATTTGAACATGTATAGCATCCTCTACAAAAATGACAAGCTAGCAAGGTTTATGTTTGTGAAAATAGTTACCCCTATTGAAAAGTATCAAGCAACAGATTTTATATTTTTTTTAGCTTCATCCTAGTACCGTAACATTGTACAAAAATTTTCATGGCAATATATTTCTTATTTTTATCCTTATGAATTTCTTTAGAAAAAACCATTTATTAAAAGATAAATAGAAAGAGCCTACTCCAATCAAGTTTACTATCAGTTTATTATTTTTCCTAGCTAGAGCATGTTAATACAAACTCAACAAAATTGGAAACACAATTTTTGCACATACCAAGCTCAAGTTATGCATTTTTCAAGATAGAAACCATTTAAAAAGCATTTATCTAGCTACATTTTATTCACCTTGAAAAATACCAGCAATAGTGCATTTCATATTTTTATAAAATACTACACTTCATGATAAATCCAACAAAATTTGGTTCACAAAAATTGGACACTCCAAACTTGAGATATGAATTTTTGAAACATGCATTGAAATCTAGAAAAATAAATCAGAAATTCAAATCATCACAGACTGACAGCTGGGGCCCTAGAGTCAACCGGGCCCGCGTATCATTGGCACAAGGCAGAGCACCGGTGTTGACCGGTCGGAGTTCGCCGACGGTGAGCTCTCCGATGACGGCACCAGCACCATTAGACTCCTCACGACCTTCCGCACGCAAAGGGGTAGATGGTTGGGGCTGATTACGGAAGTCAAGGGCGACGGCGACTCTAATGGCAGCACGGCGAACTAGAATGATGGTGCGACGCTGGAGTTGGCCGAGATGGTGAAATTAGGGTTCTACCGAGCTTATACACCCTACAGCGAACTTGGTGCAGTCGCAAGGACGGTGAATGGTGGTCGGGGGTGACCCGGCCATGTGCGGTGTGGCACAGCGGCGAGAACAACGGCGCTGGCCATGACAATAGCACAGGGGCCTTAACGTGCAATGCTAGCTACACAAAGGGGTTCAGTGAGGTGGTGGGAACACAACAGAGCTACGGTAGTGATGAGAGAGCGGTGCGAGCGCAGTGAGGTGCCGAGCGGCCGGCAATGGCGTCGGTGGCTCAGTGCCTCCGTTGCTCAAGTGAGAGGGAGCAGCAGAGAGAGAGAGAGCGCAAATGAGAGAGGGAAACAAGTAGCGTGGCGTCATGGTTTTCAGTCACCACTCGGCCACGATGGGGGCCCAACGTGGGCCTACGGTGGCCATGCAGCGGTCACACGCTACGCTCCGTCGGCCACTCACGGCAAGTAGAAGCTCTGAATTGAGCGATTGAAGGTGACCAGTAATCCTAATCCATGTAGTGATTTGCTAAACCAAAAGCACTACATGATAGAGCTAAGTGAGTACTACAACTTTTCCAATACCAACTTAGCCTAGATCTCCACGGATTTCAAGCTATAACGCGCCAAACTAGGGTACTTGAAACTGTAAACACAGTTTAGACTTAGAAAAATTTTCAAGTCTTCCAAACCGAACCGCATTGATTTTTTGTGAGCATGATTTTACCATGTTAAGCACTGAATTAGACCCTGACCCAAAAATAAAAGTTGTCACACTAATTGAGTTCTACAACTTTGTTTTAGGTTCCTCAGCCATGCAAAGTCTCTATAGTGACGTTCAACACCAGTCAAACATGCAACTTAAAATTGACGGTTACACTAGAACTATGACTTAGAAACCAAACTAGTCCTAGTCATGAATACCAAACTTGTTCCAAGTGACATTCTAAGCATGTTAAAAGTACTCCTAGGGTCACACACACATTTTATATATTGGTTACATGTAAACACTAGCATATGTAAAGCATTTAGTGACAAACACATGTGCTATAAGCAATCATAGAGATAAAACTTGAGATGCTCATGCTCATGAATGATCAATGATGCTAGTGCTTATGTAATGCCAATGCCAAATGCATGCTTAACGCCTAGGGTGTTATAGTCTAGTTTTCATAAAATGAACATAAGTCTAGTTTCTTAACCTATGCATGCTAGTTTTTCATTTCATCATTCAATCCTACAACTAGCACATACCACACAAGCATGGTTATTGAAATTTAAACCTTGTGCCATGCAAGCAAACATAAGAAATGCACATTCAAATGCATCCACCAAGTTTATGAGCTTGCTCCACCTACTTGTGTTCTTAAAATTTTAATTGATCCATATCTCTCCCCCTATGTCAAATTCTCTCCCTATCACTTACATTTTTGTTTCTCTCCCCCTTGTTGTCTTTTCACTATCTTTGTACACTATTATTCCCCCTTTGTCATCAATGACCACAAAGGTTCAAAATATAGATAGGTTGAGATTATCAATGTTAATCAATGGGGTGAAGATCATTTTCCTAAATTTGATTCAATTAGAATACTTGCCAAAGATATTTAACTCGGTTTGATCCAAGAACAAGCTTCTTCACACCTCCAAATAAGGGTTATCTTGTACCATGTTGAGTTAAACACTTATAGCTTATTTTCTAGATCAAACACTAGGTTTACAAGCCCACAAACATGTCATATGCTACTTCTAGACCAAATTAAGCATAGAAGCAATAGTGGTACCATACAAACATCAAAAATCATTTGATTTTCATGAATGAGCCTATTAAATGTGAAAGATGACTAGATGCACTAAACATGTCCTTAGCAAGGATGTATGCCATGCCAATCAACTTTTACCTTGGATTGCTCGAAGGAGAGGCATGTCATATAAGTGGGGGGTGCATCAACACATATTTGAGAAATCCAATATGTTCAACTCATTCCTTAGCTTGTAAAACATTTTCTCATCTAATGGCTTGGTGAATATAACAGCAAGTTGATGTTCAGTGCCTACACTCTCAATGCAAATGTCCCCTTTTTGTTGGTGATCTCTTATGAAATGGTGATGGACATCAATGTGCTTTGTTCTTGCAAGTTGAACCGGATTGCTGGTTAACTTGATTGCACTCTCATTGTCACATAGCAATGGCACCTTCTTGAACTTGATTCCAAAGTCATTCAAGGTGGCCTTTATCTAAAGTATTTGTGCACAACAACTACTGATGGTTATGTATTCGGCTTCCATGGTTGATAATGCAACACTATTTTGTTTCTTTGATGACCATGAAACAAGTGATCTTTCCAACAATTGACATGTGCCCGAGGTGCACTTCCTTTCAACCATGCATCCCGCATAATCCGAGTCAGAGTAATCAATAGCTCAAACTTTGCTCCTTTGGGATAACATAAACCAACATTTTGTGTATGCTTCAAGTACCTCAATATTCTCTTTGTAGCCTCCAAATGACTTTATCTTGGTGAGGCTTGGAATCTTGCACACATGCATATACTAAACATAACATCTGGCCTTGATGCGGTCACATAGAGTAGGCTTCTAATCATAGACTGATCATTGGTGTGCTAATGGCTTTGCTATCACTCATACCAAACTTCTTGATCATGTCCTTGATATACTTGCCTTGACTTACAAATGTACCATTCTTCAATTGCTTGATTTGAAGACCAAGGAAGTAACTTAACTCTCCAATCATGGACATCTCAAACTCATTAGCCATCATCTTTCCAAACTCTTCACAAAAGTCTTAATTGGTTGATCCAAATATGATGTCATCAACATAGATTTGCAACACAAATAAGTCTTTGCCAATCTTTTTGATGAAAAGAGTGGTGTCAACCTTACCCATCATGAACCGTTTAGAGAGTAGGAAGTCCCTCAATCTCTCATACCATGCTCTAGGTGCTTGCTTCAAGCCATACAATGCCTTCTTCAACTTGTACACATGGTTAGGCTTCTTGTCATCTTCAAAACCAGGAGGTTGCTCAACATATACTTCTTTATTGATGTAACCATTAAGAAATGCACTGTTAACATCCATTTGATATTGCTTGATGTTGTGGGCACAAGCATAAGCTAGCAAGATTCTAATTACTTCCAATCTAGCAACTAGGGCCTATGTTTCTCCAAAGTCAAGACCTTCAACTTGTGTATATCCTTATGCTACCAATCTTGCTTTGTTCCTTACTACTATCCCATCTTGATCTTGCTTGTTTCTAAAGACCCATGTGGTTCCAATCGCATTGTATCCCTTTGGTCTCTCTACTAATTCTTATACTTGATTTCTTGTGAAGTTATTCAATTCTTCATGCATAGCATTCGCCCAATCAACATCCTTCAATGCTTCATCTATCTTCTTTGGTTCAATGGATGACACAAATGAGAAATGCTCACAAAATAAAACCAATCTTGATCTAGTTTACACACCTCTTGAAATATCACCAATGATAGTGTCCAATGGATGATCCCTTGCAATATTGGTTGGTTGTAGTATTGGAACTTGATTGCTTGCACTTGCTTGATCGTTGGGTTGAGATGATATACTAGCTACTTGATTTGTATCATCTTGCAAAATTATGTTAGAGAGCACTTGCACTTGATCATCTTCATCATCATTCACTTGCCTAGGCCTCAATTCACCAATATCCATGTTCTTCATGGCATTTGAAAGTTGAATGCCTCTAACATCTTCCAAGTTCTAATTCTCATCTTGGGAACCCTTAGTTTCATCAAATTCAACATCATTAACTTCCTCAAGAGTACCACTCTCCAAATTCCAAACTCTATATTCTATGCTAGTAGTTGAGTATCCAAGTAGGAATCCTTCATCACATTTCTTGTCAAATTTGCCCAATCTAGTGCCTTTCTTCAAAAAACATTTGCAACCAAAGACCCAAAAATATGCAATGTTAGGATTTCTACCATTCAAGAGCTCATAAGTTGTCTTCTCTTTTAATGTGTGACAATAGAGGTGGTTGCTACAATAGCAAGCCGTGTTGATAGCTTTGGCCCAAAAAGATTGACTCACATTGCACTCACTAAGCATAGACCTTGCCATATCAATGAGTGTTCTATTCTTCCTCTCAACAAGGCCATTTGATTGTAGAGTGTACTTGGTCGAGAATTGATGTCTAATTCCAAATTCATCACACAACTCATTAATTCTAGTGTTCTTGAACTCACTACCATTGTCACTTTTAACTCTCTTGATGGTTGTTTCAAACTCATTATGAATGTCCTTGACAAATTATTTGAATGTTGCAAACATATTACTTTTGTTCACTAGGAAGAATACCCAAGTGTATCTAGTATAATCATCCACTATCACAAAGCTATATTTGTTTCCACCGATGCTAGTGTATTGTGTTGGCCCAAATAAATCCATGTACAATAACTCAAATGCTTTACTAGTGCTTATCATGCTTTTCATATGATGGGTGTTTCCAACTTGTTTGCTGGCTTGACAAGAGCTACAAAGCTTATCCTTCTTAAACACAACATCTTTCAAGCCTCTAACCAAGTCATTCTTAACCAATCTATTCAATTATTTCATTCCAACATGACCAAACCTTCTATGCCATAACCAACCCATGCTAGACTTAGTGAACAAACATGTAGATAGTTGAGCTTCACTAGCATTGAAATCAACCAAGTATAGATTCTCATATCAAAAGCCTTTGAAGATCAAGTTAGAGCCATCTATACTTATGATCTCTACATCATCTACCCCAAATATGCATTTGAATCCAAGATCACACAATTGAGCCACGGATAGCAAATTGAAATTCAATCTCTCAACAAGCAACACGTTGGAAATGCTCATGTCATTGGATATTGCAATCTTACCAAGCCCTTTGACCATGCCTTTGCCATTGTCACCAAATGTGATAATATCATAACCATCATTGTCATTGGTATTGATTGAGTTAAACATTCTTGCATCACCGGTCATGTGTTGAGTGTACCCACTATCAAGAACCCAATGCTTTTCTCCGGCTTTGTAATTGACCTACAAAAGAAGATCAATTCTTTTTAGATACCCAAATTTGCTTGGGTTCTTGAAGGTTAGTGACCAAGCTCTTTGGCAGCCAAATGGCTTTCTTCTTTGAGCCCATCCATGGTGTACCAATAAACTTAGCTTTTACACCATTTGTACCCTTAGTAAGCACATAGAAAGAATTAATCTTAATTGAGAATACATTAGCATTTTTGCTCTTGTTCTTGCACTCATGTTTTTTATGACCAACTTGCTTGCAACTAGTGCAAAATCGACCATTGTTCTTCATAAAACTAGTCTTGTGAGGAGTAAAGGCCGCCTTGCCTTTCTTGGGGGTATAGCCCAATCCCTCTTTGTAGAGGGAAGCTCTTTGGCTACTCAAGCATATAAGCAAGTGGTCCTCACCACCATAGACCTTAGCCAATGTGTAAGTGAGCTCATTGACCTCCTTAAGGGTCTCATTCTCAACCATTAGTGGGGCATCACATGTGAAACCATCACTACTGGATAAGGTGGAAGTAGAAGTGCTACAAGAAGGGTTAGTGGGAGCAACAATGATAGGCTTATAGAATGATTCATTAATTATATCACAAGTTAAGCCTACATCACATGTCTCAACATGCTTCTTCTCATTTTGTTCATTAAGCAAAGAGGAATGAGCTTTTTTAAGCTTCCTGTGAACCTTACCAAGCTTCTCATGGGCTTCCTCTAGCCTCTCATGAGATGCATTGAGTTCATCAGAGGCTTGCTTAAGGGCTTTTAGCTCCTTACGCAAGCTTTTGCATTCTCTTCTCTTAATGTCAAAGTGTTCTTTAGCAACCTCTAGCATGTCAAGTAATTCATCCTTAGTTGGTTCATCATCATCACTATCACTTTCATTTTTATTATCATGTTCCTCATCACTTCCATCATCACAAGTTTGTACCTTAGTGGCCTTAGCCATGAAGCATGATGGAATTTCAAAGAGAGAAGGCTTCTCATTGATAGCAATGCTTGAAAGTGCCTTCTTCTTGGGGGTCTTGTCATCATCACTATCATCATCATCACTTGAGAAAGCATCACTATCCCAAGTGACCACATATGAACCACCCTTCTTCTTCTTCTTGAAGGTCATCTTGTCCTTCTTCTCTTTCTTTTCCTTCTTGTCCTTCTTCTTGTTCTTTTTGTCATCATCATTGTCACTATTGTATGGGCATTGAACAACAAGATGATCTTTGCTTCCGCAACTGAAGCACCTTCTTGACTCTTGTTCTTGGATGAAGACTTCTTTCTTCTAGCACAGTAGCCCTTCTTCATCATGAACTTGCCAAATCTCTTAACAAAGAGAGCCATCTTCTCATCATCCATCTCATCAAAGCTCAAGTTTTCATCTTCACTTGATGATTCTTGCTTTGCCTTACACTTGGATGATGTGGCCTTGAATGCCACACTCTTCTTCTTCTCATCTTTCTTCTCCTTCCTTTCTTCCTTATCATCATCATCTCTATATGTATCATTGGTCAATATAGCTTCCAACACTTGGTTTGGTGTCATGGTGTCCAAACCACTCCTCACTAGAATAGTGACCAATGTGCCAAATCTTGAGGGTAAGCATCTCAAGAACTTATGGGAGAAGTCCTTGTCCTTCACCTCTTCTCCAAGTGCTTTGAGATCATTGATAAGCACTTGAAGCCTATGGAACATCTCCGGCACACTCTCATCCTTCTTCATCTTGAAGCTTGCAAACTTCTCCTTGAGAATGTATGCCTTTGCACCCTTCATGGCTTGAGTGCTCTCAAATCATTCATCCAACTTCTTCCATGCCTCATGAGCTCTCTCAATGTTCTTGATTTGCTCAAATATTCTCTCATCCAAAGCATCAAGGATGGCACTAAGAGCAATGTCATTATTTTGGAGTAGCATCTCTTCGACGGCGGTGGGAGCCTCTTCATCATCAATCTCAATCTTGGTCTCCACCACCTTCCAAACCTTCCTATTGATTGACTTGATATATATTGTCATCTTAGCCTTTCAATAGGGATAGTTGGAGCCATCAAATTGGGGTGTCTTCTTGGTGTTGTTGATTTGAGCCATTTTGACACTGAAGGTTGTTAAGCCTCAAATCATGGTGACCACGGCTTCGATACCACTTGAAAGGTCCTAATGGCTAGAGGGGGTTAATAGCCTATTAAAATTTCTACAACAATACTTAGCAAACCGGTTAGACAAATATGAGGTGAAGCGAGTGTTGCGCTAGCCTACTAAAAATGCAAGCCATCTACCACAATTCTAGTTTCTATAGTCTCTATCCGCACAATGGCTATGTCACTATACTAAGTTAGTGTGCTCTCAAAGGCTAACTAAAGAGCTACACTAACCAAACTAACAAGCTCTCACAACTAGCTACACTAAAGAGCTTAACAACTTGTTTGTGGTAATGTAAAGAGAGAAAGCAAGATAGTTATACTGTCGAGTCGAGGAATGAATAAATCAATTACAAGAATGAATACTAATGAAGACCAATCACCTCGAAATTAAATGATGACACAATAATTTTTTACCGAGGTTCACTTGCTTGCCGGCAAGCTAGTCCTCGTTGTGGCGATTCACTCACTTGGAGGTTCACGTGCTAATTGGCATCACACGCCAAACCCTCAATAGGGTGCCACACAACCAACACAAGATGAGGATCACACAAGCCATGAGCAATTTACTAGAGTACCATTTGGCTCTCCGCCGGGGAAAGGTCAAGAACCCCTCACAATCACCACGATCAGAGCCAAAGACAATCACCAACCTTCACTCGACGATCCTCGCTGCTCAAAGCCATCTAGGTGGCGGCAACCACCAAGAGTAACGAGCGAATCCTATAGCGAAACACGAACAACAAGTGCCTCTAGATGCAAACACTCAAGCAATGCACTTGGATTCACTCCCAATTTCACAAAGATGATGAATCAATGATGGAGATGAGTGGGAGAGCTTTGGCTAAGCTCACAAGGTTGCTATGTTAGTGCAAATGTCTAAGAGAGTGACCTTGAGCCGGCCATGGGGCTGAAATAGAGAGCCCCCATGAATGGCCCTGTTGGCTCTCTGTTCCCTAAAAAATCAGGGCTACCGGACACGCCGGTCGGATTGACCGGACGCACCCTGCCAGCATTTGGTCAATGGATGGCTGCCACGTCATCCATGGCTTCAAATGCTGAGTGCCCGATCTCAACGGTTAAGTTGCGATCGGACACACATCGCGAGGATGACCGGGCACTGCTACGTCTGAGTACGGTCATTTCCAGTAAGGTTCCAGGGAAGCAAAATCATGACCAGACACATCCGATCACAGGTGATCAGACGCGGATCAGGGTCCAGTCCTCTCGGGCTTCTTCTGATGCTTGCGTTAGCGTACTTCATAGCCAGACCGGACACTCCCCCTACGCGTCTGGTCCTATTTCTTCTTAGCGTCCGGTCAAAGGAGCGAGGGCGGTCTTCACTGCACGCCACTGACCGAACGCGGGGTCAGAGTCCGGTCACTGCCCAGGGCAGAGTTCGGTCAATACGAAACTACTCCTTTTGACCCTAAACTTCACCACCCTTGATCAAATGTGCCAACCACCAAATGTATCACCTTGTGCACATATGTTAGCATATTTTCATAAATGTTTTCAAGGGTGTCAGCACTCCACTAGATCCTAAATGCATATGCAATGAGTTAGAGCATCTAGTGGCACTTTGATAACCGCATTTCGATACGAGTTTCACCCCTCTTAATAGTACGGTTATCGATCCTAAATGTGATCACACTCGCTAAGTGTCATGATCACTTAAATTGAAAAGCTCCTATCAATTTCACCTTTGCCTTGAGCTTTTTGTTTTTCTATTTCTTTTTTTCCAAGTCCAAGCACTTGATCATCACCATGGCATCACCATCATCATGTCATGATCTTCATTTGCTTCACCACTTGGAGTAGTGCTACCTATCTCTTAATCACTTTGATAAACTAGGTTAACACTTAGGGTTTCATCAATTCACCAAAACCAAACTAGAGCTTTCAGACCTCCACCATCCCCGCCTCCAATTAGTCGGTCCAGAAAGAGCTGAAACCCACGACAAGAAAGCAACGAGCCTTCCCACTCCCATAAGCATGTATGTGCTCAGGATAATAAGTCTGTGACCTGACTAGAATCCAATGCAACCAACAGTCCTCAATCGACATAGGCAAGACAAATGCAACCAAAGCCTCACTCGGTTACCTAACCAAGTCCAAATCCAAATCCAAAGTATGGTCCCGCTCGTTCTCCAATTATTATCCACATATATTCCATGTGATGGTAACATGATAATAGTAACAATAATACATTTCCTATCTCTCGCGAGTGACAGGCAATCACTCGACTTCTACCGGAGTCCTGTAGCATAGCAATCTACATGATCCTATCATACTAGTAAGACTCATAGGATAAGGCTATATATATATATGCAAGTGGGTTTCATTCAACTCCTTGAACTTAATGCACAAGCATAAATAAAGTGTAGAATAATAGGGTTATGCACCGGGGCTTGCCTAGGTAAGACATAACAAAAAGTTAGCATTCCATCATGATGACACGATCATCAAGGCACCATCTTCTCTGCTACTTCGGTCAACTCCATGATCCATCATTGTCCCTATTATGATAATCATGGATGCAATGCAGAGACGTAAATAATCAACGGCGATTGCAACTCTTAAAATACGATTACGCCTCTCAAGCTAATGAGCTAGCTCTGACGACTAACGTACTAGACCACGTATCTAAGTTGTCGAACTAGGCGCTAATTTCCCACAATCTTTTAGTTATAAAATTCCTAGGTGTTTCTATATTAATAATATATATATATATTTGAACTATGGCTCATTTAGCTAACTCAGTAAACTAATTATTATGGAGCTACAAAAATTATAGTGAGCACCTAATAATGTTAGGAATCTACTATAAAAATTTTAGGGCTAGTACTACTACCAATTCATCACAATAATTCCTACAAGCTCATGTTTTACCCATTTTAAGTGCTTCAAATTAATTAGTCTACTCTTGAAAATTCTATGAAACTAAGTGAACAAAATACATTAGTAGATAGGTCATGATTTAAGAAACCTAACAAAATTGGTTACACAATTTTTGGACATCTACACAAATTTATCCTGATTTTACAAATTTACCTTTAGAGACTAAATTAGAAAACACTTTAGAAAAAAGAAAAGGGCCGGTGGCCAACGATTCGGCCCAGCAGCCTAAGCGGCTCATGCGGGAGCGGCCATGCGCGTAGCAAGCTGACCCACCGAGCTGCCCGCGTGCACTTGCCCATTTTACAAAAAGAGGGCTCGTACTCTTAAAAATTCAAACGACACCATGCAACACTATTCCACTAGCCTTGAGTTTTGCACAAATCACCCTAGAATACCTCGTCTTCGCAACGACCAGGTCCCAGATGTGCCCGTGCGTGTCGGCGCGGCCCCGGCCGGCACCGCCCAACCACGCCGGTCTACTGATGCCCACAATGACACGTCTACTAGACCGACATGAACCTCTAGACCTACGCGCAAAAGTAGAAGGCAATGGCACATTCCATGGTGTACTAATCCCACCTATCCACGTCGACGGAGGATCTGCGTGGCGGCACGAGTACTCCAGCGAGTCTACACCCTATCAGATGGGTCATGATGGCAGAGAAGGGTCAGAGGCTCACCGTGGTGCGCGCTATGGAGGTGGTTGAAGCAGGGGAGGGTCGAGGTGGCTCGGCCACATGCGCTCGATCACGGCGGCGACATCATGCTGTGGCACCGGCACGTCACCACATCACTGATGGGTTTCCTAGCCAAATCAACGTGAGCATCGAATAGAGGAGGTCAAGGTGAGCCTAGAAACAACACCAATCGAACCCTTACCTCGGGGTTTGGCACTTACCCCCAACTCTACCGGCTCGGCGGAGCACCTGGCTGGTAGAGAGCAAAATGCCGAATTGGCCGACTACAAGGCTCGTTTGCTCTTGGGTGCGGGTCGGTTTGCTAGCTAGCTTCCAATGCTAGCCGCTGGGGCACTGAATCAAGATGGGATATCATGGACCACGCGTTTTAAGCTTGTGAAGCGGCGTGGCTCCTTCGGCGGCAAGGCAATGGGGCAGCGGCTTCCAGGCCCGGCCAACCTCGGCCGAGGCTACATTTAATGAGCGATAGCGTCCGCATGCTGCGACACAGATGGAGCATGTGGTGGGGTGCCAGGATGGAACGGCATGGTCTTGGCAGGGCATGGATGGCAGCAACGGAGATATGACCACACGGGCAAGTGGCGCGTCGGTTAGCGCCTATGTGCGGCCACACAACGGCGTCGAGATGAGGGCATGGTAGGTGAGTTGAGAGGCGGAGGTCAAGTGCTACAGTGGTCGAGGTGAATCGAAGGGCAGAGAAAATGCCACGATGATCGAGTGACGGCAGTCGCAGCCTCGCCTCGGCGCTGCGCGCGGCACAGCGGCTCGGCATGGCCTGGCCAACAAGATGGTAGGCGAGGTGAGAGGCGCATCATGGCGGCATCCTAACAGGCAGCACTGCCCTACAAGGAAAGGCCATGACTAGCCCAAGGCCAAGCCCAGCGCTAGTTGCGCACACACGCGAGGCGACCATGCCCATAGGGCCAAACGGACAAAACGGTGACACGCACGCTTATTAAAGTGGGCCAAAAACTATTTACCAACTCGATGAAGACTCAACCAACTCCATGAACCCAAAGTCGATACTAACACCTAGCTAATGAAGCAAACCTCACGTCCAAAGAGTGACGTGAGAGGGAGATAGGGAGGTGCCAACATGGGTTCATCATCGCTGAACGCCGGTTCACGAACCGAGCACCGAATCAGGGTTCGCAACGCGTTCTAGTGAAGTTAGGGCAATTTTAGAGCGAACAACGTGACATCCAACACAATGTCGACCTATGCCATGCTCAAACACTCACTTTGATGCAATCAACAATACCAAAATGTGCGACTAGTGTTTAAACATTTTTGTTAGAAATTAAATGTCAAAATAGCATTGTCTTACTACTTTTCCATACTTAGGAAGTTAAGGATTTCAATTGACGCTAAGTAACCATTAACTCTTTTGTCACAATTTTTAATAGATCTAAACCTTATTAACTTCAATCAACAAATACTTCATGCAATAGTCAATACCTTATACTAACCCGTAGGAGCAAAATATTTAAGCACCATTTAACTATTTCATGAAAATATAATTCGCCAAAAATGGTATTTTAACAATCGTTGAAGTGCTTGCCGACTTAACGAAAAGAGCTTATCTTAACATCAAGTTTGATTTTAGAGCTCCCAAAACACTAGTTAACAACGTCTATTTTCAAAAAGTTAAAGTTGCATTGTCATCTACCAAGTTTGTACTTCCAACTTTATTTAAGTGTCACATACATGTTCTATAGTATTTTTGCTTAATAAAGATTGGTTTTAAACCCTAAGTGATATAACAAGACTATTGAATCAACTTTTGTTTAGCATTTTTGTTGATCTTTTTGAGTTATGGAAATTGATCTACACACTTTATCACATGCATTGACACATAAACATGATGGTCATGACATAGTTTAGCAAGTTGTTTAAGTGGTAACACCGATGGTGTTACACTCAGCTCTCCTTCTATAGCATCCCTTGACATGTCGCCCTTGAGTTCTTACCAATGTCCTATATGAGAATAAGGACGCTTTCTAAGGGATCCCTTCTTGAGAGGATTTGAATTATATTCGCTCGAAGGTCTCTTGTGAGGCTAGAAGTTTAAGCTTTTCCCAAAATCAACATTGAAAAGATCATCCTTAATTTCAAAAGGCATTTCCGAAGGTTGAATTTCTTCTTCCCTTGGAGGATTTTGGGGTATTGATAGTTCAGGATTGATAGCTAAACCTTGGGATTGAAGTTGTTGTCATTTGGCTATTAAAACTTCCTCTTGTTGTTTGGGAGATGATTCCTTCCCTTCCTCGAGGAGTTCATTATGAATGCTAGTGCAGAGAGTTTTTCCACTAATCTTATCAAGCATAGACCTTGCTTCACTAGCAGACAGATGAAGGAAAGCTCCTCTAGAGGCTGCATCAAGGGATTCCATGGAATCCTTGCTAAGACCCATGTAAAAATGTTGAAGAAGTACAGGGTCTTGAATGGCAAAATCCAGACCAGTGATGATGAGGTCATTAAAATGATCCCACGATGTGCCAAGAGATTCTTCTTTTAGTTGTCTAAAATTTAGAACCTCTTTTCGAAGGCTAACCACTTTAGAGATGGGAAAGAAACGTAAACAAAATTTAGAGCATAGCATTTCCCAATCTCCTTGCATACTTCCTATGGTTTGACTATACCAATGTTTAGCTCTTCTCATCAAAGAGAACGGATATAACTTGCATCTTAAGGTCTCGTCAGACATGCCAGCAATAAGCAAGCATGCATAGGTCTATGCAAACTCCCATAGGTGTGAGTATGGGTTTTCATTGCCTTCTCCCAAGAAGGATTGATACCAAATCAGTTTTATTAAACACGGGCGCAGCTCATAGCTAGGTATTAGGATAGGCTCTATAGATTTTGGTAGATCTCGGTGCACGCTCATAGGTGCGGCGTATTCATAGATAGGAGCGGAATCCATAGTGAAAAAGAATAAAATAAAAGAAAGAAGATAAAAGATAAAAGATACAAAGTTAAGCTAAGTTTGTAGTTAATTCATCATCCGTTTCCCTGGCAACGGTGCTAGAAAGCTTGTTGGTATTTATTAACGCACACAGATAATTCCGTAAGCGCACGGATAGTGCTGTATCTTTCACTCGGAAGTATTCCAAGTATCGTATCCATAGGGAAACGTGTGAGACTAACTACGGTCTAACTTAACTAAGGGTAGCAACAAGGTTAGGATAAACAGGAGCGTAGAAAGGATAACTAAGGTTCTCTTGTTCTGACTTTGGTAAGCTATGTCTTCTACTATTCAACTAGGGACATTACTTAAGGAAAGACACCAGCAGAGGATGCTTTCCATAGTAACTGGGTCCTACTTGGCCTACAAACGGGAGGTGGACTACAAAGGATTCAACAAGGCTATAAGAGTCACCCTTGCGAGCTACCACCGATCCAGAATGCAAGGTGCATCCACAATTAACCTAAGTCTAAGCACCATGCTTACACTTACGATTAATACTTTACTCCCTCTATAATAGGAATAAAGCACTCAAACGAGTCATAAACCTAAAGAACAATAAAAATAAGATGCTTACTTTAATCAGAAGTTGATTATCGGAGAAGTCTTAGAAGCAAGCTCAAATAGAACTTGGATCCACCAAGGTACAAGTCATAGAGAGAGCACCAACAGGCCGGCACCTACTCCAAACACTTCCCTCACTCTCCATCTCACTATTTCTATTTATAAGACTAGATCCTATGGAGGACTAATCTTCTCTTGATAGCTGGCTCGATCCTAAAGATATGAATTAGGGTTTTAGGGATGGCTCCAGTGAGGGGGGTAGGGGCTGCTATATATAGGCCGGAGCATCAATTCTAGACCCTTGGATCAAACCGACTTGAATAAATGGCGTAGATACAATCTAGGAGGTGGTGGAGAACTGACATACGAAGGGGAGGATGACATGTGGGTCCCACCTACCAGCCATCCCCACATGTCAGCCCCTCGAGGTCTACTTTGGTGGGTTGCCTTCTGGAGTGTTCTAAAGTCTTCCCACATCGGTTTCGCTGTGAATAAACGTGATTTGCTTTGATGAATAGGTCAGCCTTGATGGTTTTCTGGATAAATCCTCCTACAAACACAGATTCACCAAAACTTGTGGAATTTATTAGTTTAAACCCCTAGACCTATGTTTGGTGATGAAATTAAGTATAGATGCTGGTTATATTGATGGTTTATGATTGATGTTAATGACTGTCAACAAGCTCCCCCACACTTAACCTTTGCTAGTCCCTTAGCAAAGCCAAACTCAGTAATGGATCAGGAGTTGCTACAATGTTTTCACTCCTCAAAAGTACACATGCATTCAATTAAGAATTCTCCTCTGGATAAGAATAAATGGCGTAGATGCAATCTAGGAGACGGTGGAGAACCGACATTCGAAGGGGAGGATGACATGTGGGTCCCATGGGCTGGCTGGCCTGCAGGTGGGGCCGGTTGACCCCACATGTTAGCCCCTCGAGGTCTGCTTCAGTGGTGTGCCTTCTAGAGTGTTCTAGAGTCTTTCCACGTTGGTTTTGCTGTGGATAAATGTGATTTGCTTTGATGAATAGGTCCTCCACGGTTTTTGGGATAAATCCTCCTACAAACATAGATTCACCAAAACTTGTGGAATTTATTAGTTTAAACCCCTAGACCTATGTTTGGTGATGGAATTAAGTATATATGCAGGTTATATTGATGGTTTATGATTGATGTTAATGATCATCAACATTTATCTTTTTGCACACACATGCACATCTTGATCTGTGTGTATGGCACTTCTATCCTTGGATCCTCGATTTGACTTTACAACATATGCAATACAAGTATGCTATATTGTTTATTCCCACCTAAAGATCCACATAAAGACCTTTTTAGAAGTAGGAGAAAACAAAAGAAGACAAAACTTTGCTACGCCTTGGTAAGGAGTTATACACCATTGAGTGATTCGAGAAGTGCCATTTGAGGAGTATAAAGTGAACTATGCTTTTGCTTGAGAAAAACTTTCAAAACTCCAAGTTGCTAAGATGTGAAATTGGGGAGATGACTTTGTTTCAAGAACTGTTCCGCTTTTCAACAACCCAAGGAAACATGTTAGCTAACGCCACAAATCCCACGTGTATAAAGAATGTGTTGGAATAACATTCATGTAAGCCATATATCTTAGGATGTTATGCTCATGATTACTTTTGTCTTTAAATTTTACTCGAGGATGAGCAAAGGACTAAGTGTGGGGGTACTTGTTGGCGGTCCTTAACTCTAATTTCTAACCGCCAACTTTCAAATAAAAATTGCTAAAATAAACACCAAGCTTAGACATAGGGTTTTACAACTAACAATTTCCACAAGTTTTGGTGTTTGACCATTAACAGGAGGGCATTCATGGAATACATAAAAAATACATTCAAAATGTGCAAAGAAATAAAGCATAACACCATATTGCGTAAAGCTAAAGAGCCCAAGGGGAGAAAGCCCACTACTGAGCCAAATCAGGGCCCAGTCATGTGGAGAAAAAGAGCTCAAACCCAAACCAAATAATCTCCAAATGGCATGAAACTTCACAGGCATGGTCCATACGTCCCTAGAGGCCCACCAAGCAAAGGCCGTGGTGAAATGGGCCACCAAGGGTGCGGCCGCACCCTGGATGCAGCCGCACCCCCCTTCGTGCCTCTCGCATCCTCCTTCCACATGGCGGTTCCTGGTGATCCCTCTATGGTGGTTGCATGCGGGTTCCCTCTGGATATGGTCTCCAAACTACCCTTTGGGTGCTATAAAAGGAGGGGGAAGGCTCCCATTCTCAACACAACACCTCAAGGCAAAAGAGCTCCCCACAAGAGCACCACTCCAAGGGCTTAAACCCAAGATAGCTAGTAGAGTAGTAAGGGAGAGATGTGAGGGAGGGCTTGGAGAAGCACCAGACTTGTCGGTGTCTCCCCAACTTCTACCTCAACGAGCATCTTTACTTCAATGGATTCTCTCGCCTAGTGAGTGTTTGTGGTTCTTATGTTATTAAGTCTTTTGATTAGTTAAGCTTTACTCTTACTTGTTTGCGGGTTTGTCGTCTATTCCCATGGTGGATGCTCTAGTAGAGGACTCTTGATAAAGACAGATGTTCCTACCCAACGCTAGAGTAGTAACCAATAGCGTAGACGTGGTGTCTGAGCTAGAAGTCACCTTCATTTGCCTAGTTCCCCATGGTTGAGGGGTAGGCAGCAGGTGGTGACAGCCTTGTCCATCCCTTGTATTCCCTCACGTCCGGGTTTGATGTAGAGCTACAAGCCAGTATCGCTTGGCAGACCAAGTGTACGCCGGTGCCCAAAATAAGAAAGTAAAAGCGGATTTTACCTATCCTTAGACCCAAAAGCCAAAGGAATCCATCTCTACCCTTTCCAGCTTTACCCTTGTGTTGTCCTTGGATGAACCAGCTAGAAGACTACCTCCATGCCCTATAGAAAATACGATACCCTGAATACTTCCGGGTGAAATGTTACAACGGTAATTCCATGCGCTTGTGGATTATTTTTGTATGCGTTAAAAATAACATCACCTGTCAAAGTGACCGGATGCATCCAGTCAGTATTCAACGGCAAATGTGGCTGGACTCAAGCAAAGTCTAGTCATAGCCCAGCTGACACGTCCGGTAAGAGAAAAACATCTCTGGACCCTTTCTGGACATGATCAGACCCACATGCTCCAGCATCCGGAAATGTGACCTTTAGGGTCCGATCCTTGCCTGAGCTTTTGCACCTCACTTGCAACAGTAATGGTGTCAAGTCTGATCCTGTCCTTGAGCCAGCATCTAATCGATGCTCAAGGCACTACTGTGCTTTCGCTGCTATTGACCGGACTCGGTGCCTCAACGTCTAGTCCTAGCTCCTTCAGCGTCCAGTCAGTCATTCAAACTTCAAAACACTTCCAATTCAAAAAACTCAACGAATGAAGTTGACTTCCATTGATCTTTGGGCTGACCCTAAGTTACCTAGGGCTAAGTTTGATAAGTGTGCACTACACCTAACACATTAGACTCACTTACGTCAAGCTACTGGTTCATACCCCCCTTAATAGTACGGCCAAAGGAAAAACAAAGTCCTAAACTACTCTAAGTGTCACTCCAACGCCAATTGACACTTAGAACTAGTCCATCCTTAACCTTGTCGTCTGTCTTTTGAAAACTGAAACGATTTACATCGATAGGGGCATGAAAACCATTGATTGCCCAAATAATCACCATTATCATGACCTAACTTAAATTTCCTCTACAAAACACACGTTAGTCACAATCATCTTAAGTCATCATTAATCACTGAAACCCACTAGGGGCCTAGATGCTTTCAACGAAGACCTCTCTCGACGAGATAAATAATTAGCTTCATCTAATTTATATTTGCCTATAGTTTCTATTTTTATATCCTTTTCTATTTGGATTATGATTCTAATTCACTACTTAAGATAAAAAAAAATCCTGCATGACAAGAGGAGTCTATGTGGATTAGGATTCCTATTCTGAAAGCATATGAGCATGACTTATGAGTCCGGATCACATCCATACACGATCCAATACGTTTTGGAATCGGACTCTGTATCGCTCTAGACAAGAGTTATTCTAACTAGTATGAGCACATGTTATATATATAAGTCTGAACAGAAGAAACTCCAATGTCCGATAGTCAGAGGAAGACGGACCAAAAAATGGATAGACCAAAAAAATGGCTGAAATTTTGCCTCTTTTTTATTACATATAGATATTTGATCAAAATTTAAAATCTTTGACTTCTCGAGAAATGAGCATGACACTTTTTATGGAATGGATATTGTTGACATTTCTTAGCGTCACTACCAAGTTTGTATCCTTGACAACGGCGCTAGAAATGCTTGTTGATATTCCTTGTTCTCAAGTTGATAATTCCGCAAGCGCACAGAATATCGTTGTAGCATTTCATCCGGGAGTATTCTAGGTATCGTTATTTATATTTTACCATAGATGTCGTAAAAGACTCGGTCAGCTCGAAACTAGCTCCAGAGCAGATACGTCCTTCTCCGAGCCATATGAAGCGAGTCCAATTTAAGTGAAACGCCGATTAGCCTCCGCGCGAGACATATGATGGTACATCACCCGATGATATCATTGCTATGCTGATCCGTCGAGTTACTGCAGGATGCCAGATCGACGTAGATCTCCGAGTGCAGCTTTGAATTTCTTCGAGACGAATTCCATCGTGGGCCACGGAAGGATACCGCGCACACACGATGTTGTGAGATGTCGCCTCGAGCTGACGAGTCGCTATGATGGTCGAGGGACCAAAGATCAAGGACGATCCCCCGATAACACGATGCCGCAAATCGCCTAGAGACGTTGAACCCTTAACAGGTGTTGAAGGACGCCGCCGTAGGAAGCCGAGTTTGCGATGTGTTGTGCCATGATGTTGTTGAAGATGAAAAATTCCCATCTGGTTCGTTGAAAGATTAGCACGCACAATCCCTAAAGGGGACCCCTACCTAGCGCGCCACTGTCAATGAAATATAGTCGGCAATCCACCAAGGGGGTGCCCGTGGTGGTAGATTATCGGTAGGATGCGTGTAATCAGGAACCAGATGGTTACAGAGACACAAGACACAAGATTTATACAGGTTCAGGCCGCCAGTGTGGCGTGAAACCCTACATCCTATGCTCTGTTATTTGTATTGATCTAGGGTGAGATCTGTTATGATTTGTATGATCTTGTCCGTTAGGGGACCCTTGCCCCTCATTATATATTTCAAAGGGACAAGGTTACAAGTATAGTGTCCAATTTGGTACAATTACAATATAATGTCGTGCTCCACACATCTTCACCTTGTGGGCTGGGCCACCTCTGGTGGTGTAGCCCATGCATACCCATGAGGGTATAGGGGGTCTATTCCCCCACAGGAAGCAATGGTTAAACATAGTGATAGTTAACCATCACATTTCTACTAACTAGTACACCGACTAGGCTAAAATGGTGGTAAGTGATGTACAAAGAAGTGGGGTGACACACAAGGATCCAATTATGAAAAGGTAAATTGAAAACATAACTAAGTAGATGGACAATAAAGAGAACAAGAATCTTAAGTTACTTCTATTTAAGCACTACTCTAGCTAGTGACTATGGCTATACTGATAAACCAAGATAATGTAAGGTAGGATGCAATAACAATTCAGACGTACCTGCCCCAAACTCACCTAGAGGGTTGATTGGGCACAAAGCACCTCTGCCCTATGATTCAACAACTAAATCTATCATGGGGGAATACATAGGATGGATGGAGCTATCACCACCTACCAACTACCCCAATCTATCCAGAGACCTAGCCATGTTGCAAGGTACCTGATAGTATAAGCACCATGCTTACACTATTTGATACTACCCTAGCCTCACGTTAAGACTAGAGCATCAACTAGTGACGAACAACCCGTGCTATTGTGAGCCCACTTATCATAGGAATTATTAGCATAACCAAAGTATAACTAGAGAACAAGACTAGTACATAAAGTAAAAGACTTGAAATAATACTTGCATAGAAAGTAACATACTAAAATAAATAAAGTACTTATAAGAGAAAAAGAAAGTTATACCAGACTCCTAAAGACTGCTCTAGAGCTCCCACCAAGACTAGCTACTACTAGAAGAGCTACATCTTGAGAGACTAGAGAGAGAGCTACATCTCTTGAGTGTTGGTTTGTGATACAAGTGAGTGGTGAGGGTCCTATTTATAGCCTAAGGTGGAGCAGGGGCTACTCCATTGCCACATCATCGATCCAGGTGACACCTTCTCCCTACCCTTAGATCAAACCAACCTTGAATCACCATAAATCAATGCACCACGTTGCTCTAAAGTGTGTTTCCTTGCATGTGTCCAAAGGAGAGGTGGTGAAGTGGAAGTAGGGCATTAGGCAACATGGTGGGGCATTGGCCGGAGTGCCACTATGGACTGGGACCTCCTCCTTTGGTGTGGTGGCCCTTGGGGTGTAGTAGAGTGTGGGTATGAACACCATTTCTCCATTTGAGCGCCTAACATACCGGATGGTGAGTGATCAATCAATGTGATGCCTCTTTTTGGCCCTTGCCATGCACCGACTTGGAAGCAACAGTGGAGAAGGCTTGGAAGTATATTTCTTGGCCATTTCCCACAGATTGGTCAGGTGGCACTAGTGGGGCCACACTAGTTGGCACCATGGTGGGGCTGGGCAGCGCCACCAAGTGGCCCATGGTGGCCCACCTTGCTCCAATTGCTTCTAGTTGCTTGATTTTTTTGATATTTCTGTATAGTTTTCCTACATGACCAAAGATCTCCAAGTACAAGTGGAAATAGGTGAATTACAAACATAAATCACTACTTATGTTGTTGTTTACTCCCATTTTTGGTGCAAGGTTGTGCAATGTTGATGGTCAAAATAGGCATTTAGTGGCCGTCAACAAGCTCCCCCATACTAAACCAAAGCGGGAAAACAAAGATCTAGGTGCAACTTAATATGAAACAAGACTTCAAAAGATATGATGCTAACATAAAAGATATACCAAGTCATACCTCGTACCTTGTGGATTTTGAAGTGTCTACCATGTCGCCTTGAGTGGTTGAAAAGTGGAACGATGTTGACGCCAAGTCATCACAATCCCCCTATGAAGCATACTTGGAGTTTTTTTTATAATTTTTTGCAATTGAAAGCTTAGCTCATACTTCTCCTCAAATGGTACTCCAAGTCACTCAATGGTGTTTGTATCCTCAACAAGGCATTGATACGTTGCCTTCCTTCCTACTTCTAATAGGCTTATGTGGAGTTTGGGTAGGATAAGAGTAAAGCACACTTGCATTGCATATATTGCTAAGTCAAATAATGGATCCATGGAGAAAAATATCATACACTCAGATCAAGGTGTGCATGTGTGTGGAAATGGGTTAATCATGATTACTCCATAGCAATGATTCTTTCTCCATCCTTTATTTGAGAGTAGGGCTATTTTTTTTGCTCAACTATGGACTAAAATGTGTCCACACATTTTTTTCTTCATGGACCTTCATGTGTCCACAGTTTTTTCTTCTTTTTTTGAATACTATAGCCAATGCCTCATTTAGGATAATGATGGAGAGAAATCATGCTAGCAAACATGGAGTATTTATTTGGTGGAAATAGAAAGCCATGTTTTGCTTACTTCTAGTGTAGAAGCATATCATATATTTGGTGGAGTGTACATGACCTTGATCTTAAGAGCATGATAAAGTTCTCAACAAAGGTCAGCAAAGTTTGATAAACCTCAAAGCAAAAACAAGTAGCATATGTGGAAGGTTTCAATGTATAACATGGTATTTGGCTTTGGCAGGAAATTTCACCATTGAGGAGAAGTGAGGCTATTAATTTTGATGTTTTAATAAAATAAGAAATCTCTAAGAGCTTACATAGAACGATAGGATTTCTTTAGTCTTTACCATATCTCACTTCACAACAACTAAGTTGACTTGTTTTCCTAATATAGATATGTCCACAAGTAACAAGTGAATGAACTAGGAATAAAGTTTATGTTGGCCAATCTTTATAAAGTCATGTTCATAGTTTGGCATGATTCACATTTTAAGTTTGATTTTAGCATATAGCACCTTTCAATCATATCAAACTCATAAGAACAAAGCTGTAACACCCTAGTGTTAAGAATTGCATTTGGCACCTGCATTTCATGAGCACAAGCATCATCCAAGCATTCATGAACATGAGGATAAGAAATTTCATCTCATTCTTATACCTTATCACATGAAATGTTGATTTTATATATATGCTTATGCTTGTAATCTTATATGACCAATGTATGAGATGGTTGTGAGGTCATGAAAACACCTTAGATACATCTAGAATGATAAATGGAACAATGTTTATATTCATGACATAGACCAAATTTGCTTCTAAGTGTTGGTTTCATTTGAAATGCCATTTTCATGATACTAGTTTGACCAAAGTGGCACAATAGCTTAGATTGTTTGCATGGCTGTGTGACTTGAATAAAAGTTGTAGTTCTTTTCATGGGTAACAAACTTTATTTAAGGGCCATGAGCTAATTCAGTGTCTAACAAGGTCAAATAGAGCTCACAAGTATCAACAAAATGCTATTTTCAAAACTTGAAATTTTTCTAAGTGTTGAAACTGTTTTCAGTTTCAAGGTACCTCACTTTAGAGCTTTGTAGTTTGAAAACCATTGAGAATTTGATGATGGTTCCTAAAGCAAAGTTGGAGATCTCACATAGCTCTACAACTTTCACTAATACTAATTTTGCTAACTCAAACTACATTAGGAGATATAGAGGAACGAAGTAGCTCTGTCAGTCAACTGATTTGGCACTTAGCCGATTTGAATCGGCTGGCCGTTGTGGCCGACCGTGCCAGGCCGCGCGCACCGCATGGCACAGCATGCTGGCATTGGCCTAGATGGTCGGGATAGCAGGGGGAGAAAAGGGAGGTGAAGCCGCTGCGCTCACTCACTCTCGCTCTCTTTGCCTCTCCTTCACCCGCCCGAGCAAGCCGAGGACCGCGCCATTACCGCCGCACCTCCGCCGAGCTCGCACGCAACTGCCACCGCACCACCATCGAATCCATCTCACTCATAGCTCCACCATAATATCCTTGACCTCCCCGAGCTGCCATTGCCACCGTTATAGCCTAGGTAATGTGACATTTTATGTCGCCGTCACCGCCATGGTCACGGGGCACCGCCGAGCTCCGAGCTCGCCATGGCCAGCCCTATCCACTACTCCTCCAATCTCTCTATCTCATGATTCATCTTCGTCATAGGTCCTAGAAGCTATAGCTGTAGCTCATTGAGCCGCTACTGCATAGTCGGTGTCGGAACACGAGCCGCACCACCGTGAGCCGAGAGCGCCGCCACCATGCACGCCGCCGTGGCTGTGCATGCCCAGTTCTCTTCCTCGTGCGCTTCTAGATGTTAGGGTTAGGTTAGAGCTGGGTCTAGCTCGAGGCAAGAGCCTAAGGCCAATGCTAGCCTTGTCAGAGCAGAACGCCGCCGTCGTGTCGCCGTTGCACTTGCGTCGCCATGCACGTGGCCAAGCTTCGTAGCCGCTCCACCCTGACTTAATCCACACCGTAGAGCTTCGCTAGGGTTTTAGATGCCGTAGCCACGCTCGCCTAGCCATGCCATCACTGGGGATGGCCAGAGCACCACCGTGCGCCGCCGTTGAGCCGCCATGCTCACCGGCGAGCTTGGTCCGGTGATCCTCCAAGCAAACCGAGGGTACCTGTAGGTGTGGGTTAAGTTGGGGAACACGTCAGTGGTGACGTTAGCATCGGTGAGCTTTTCACCGGTCAAGCCGCGCCCCTGCTGTGTGTCGCTAACGTGTGAGGTGAACCAAATTCTGTTATATTCATCTTGAAGTGTACTATTTGATAAAAATATGAAATCTACTGTTTAGGGTATTTTTTTGGGTGAATTAAATTGAGCAAGATAAGTGCTTATAAAATACTTTCTAGCTTGTAAATTGCATAACTTGAGCTAGGATGGTGATAAAATCATGATTCTAATTTTGCTGGTCTTGTGTTGGCATGCTGTAGCTAGGAAAAATATTAAACCTACAGTAAGAAGACTTCAAATATGATCTTCCTATTTAATCTTAATTAATTGCTAGTTTCTACTGAAATTAATTGGGGTAAAAATACATAACATATGATCATACAAATTTTTACACAGTATTATCATGCTAATAGGAAAGTAAGAAAAATATTAAATATGTTGCTTGACACTTTTCACTATGCTAAACTATTTTTTGCTAAAATAAGCATATGTAATTTGTCATTTTTGTAGAGGTAGTTATACTTATCCAAATGACATGAAATTTGTACAGCAGACTATTAGGGTCATTTGTAGGCTACTATAATTTTCTTAGAATTTATTAAGCATTGGAAATAGGTATCCTTTAAATCACCTTATTATATAAGGAAATTGATAAATGAATATAAATAAATTAGTTATGTTTAACTATTATGTTTTCTGTGGTGCTTGTGATGCATATGATTTGTTGATGTTATTAGTTTGGCTTAGAAGTAATTGGTTGTATGCAACTAGTTAATTATTGCTTTATAATTCAACTAGATGGCTGCATGTATAGTTTCGCTTGTGATGATAATTTCATGATGATAATGGTCTTTTTAGTAAAATTTGTTAATAACAAAGTTGTAGATAACTTAATTATCTACCTGATATTAAATTTTCATAGTCATAGGTCTTATGGTTTAAGAATTATGGCTGTTAGAATTCTGCTATCAGAAATGCTTGCTCTCTGGATAGATATAAAATATTGAATTGTTTGACCTAGATAACTATTGAATCACCTTAAGATTGTTAAAAGAAAGTTGTACACAATTTCATAAGCTTTCCAGAAAGTCCACACCCATATTATTTTGATGTGTATAACTCTAGTTATGATCAAAACAAGTGGCTGCTATCTTGTAGTCCAGAAAATAATTTACATAAGTGTTTGTTAAGTTACTAGAGAAGAGATATGCACTAACTCAGTAAAAGAAAATGTAACTTGTTATCGCCTTAATGCAATGATGCTGATAACACTTATGAGAATGCATTCATCACATCATATCATATCATACATATCATTATATATGCATCCATGATATCTTATTTCATGCTCATACATATAGGATCGTCCGAAGGGATAACTCTTTTGGAGTTCAACGAAGAAGAAGAGGAGGAATAGCAGGAAACACCTCAGGCCATAGCTCTAGAAGAAGAGGAGCAAACTCTTGAGGACCTCCCTGAGTGCCCAGATCATAGGCCAACCTCTTCCTCAAAGGCAAGCCCCGGAGCATTCTAAGTCTCTTATGTTTTACAAAACTTCACTTGAGTCCTTTATGCTTGATGCATTAGGTTATAAGAGTTGAATTAAAACCACTTGATGCATAGAACTACCTTATCTAGATATATACACCTTTAACCCTATGTAGGTCCAGGATCGAATACATGCTTAACCATGCTTAGACCGGTAGAAGTTGGGTTATTTCCTGTCACCTGTAAGATATAGGTGGATACCGAAGCACAGTTGGCTATATTTGCTATCGTGGAATAGAACATGGGGTAATATAACTGGAGGCCGGACGGAGTCTATGTGTAGGTTGACCCATGTGATTCTGTCTATGTCGATTAAGGACCGTACCATTGTTGGACACTTCTGACAAGATTGAACGCATGCCTCTCACTTAGCTGGCCGGATAACTCGTTCTGACCGTGAAACCAAGTAGCTCAACTCAGGATGGGCCCTGTTCTATTAGAGTGCACACTCTAGATGGTAGTAAGGATGTGCGGGGAGCTAGACGTGAGCCCAAGGGCAGGTCGGGCCTGAACGTCCTGGTAGCTGGTTGTCCCTAATTGTGCGGCACTGGGTGAACCCACGAAATGTGGACCTGAGTTATACCTAAGGTGACCGTTGATCTGGTCTGCCTAGGTTTGTGTTAGGAATAAATTCCCAGCTGGTTGAAATTGATTCGAATCGCCGTCTCTCCTGAACAGTGAGAAACTTGGCTAGTACCAACATCATAGTAACTGCATTATGGAATGATGGTTATGATGAACATGGAATTACCACACCGGCTATGGCTACTACTATATGTTATTAAATGATATACCACATGTTTGGCACAGGTTAGTTGCTAATCTAGAGACGAATAGCTATAATTAACTTGATGACTTAATTATAACTGTATACTTGAATGGGTAAGCTTTTTATGCAAAATGTTGTCAAGCTAGCTCCACTTATAAAGCCTTACATAATCCTCAGAGTCACTTTATTTTTGGTTTATGACGGGTATGTCTAGTTGAGTACCTTCACATACTCAGGGTTTATTTCCCATTGTTGTAGATGGTATAGTTTATCATGGCTATTACAAGAACTATTTCTGTGCCACCTGTGGACGAGGAGTAAGCCCTAGGCAGGCATCTCTTATTATTCCCTCTCTTATGCTTTTTGTGAAAGTGTGATCATGAGCTGGCACTATATTTAAACAATGTTGCAGATGTTGGTTTCAAACTTTTAATTTGCTTCCGCTACTATCTTACCTGAATGTGGTTTGTAATAACTTTAATTCGTACTCTGATGGATGAACTATATTTGTGAACTTTATGTAACGTGTGACATGTATGTTGAGTCATGCACGATCTTGGTTGTATGTTGGTTGAATCGAGACCCTTCACGGTACTCAATGGACTACTGGGTTTATTTGGGCTCAAGTATGATTGTGTGACCGCTTGCGGGCTGCCATTGTACTTGTGCTCTTATAAATTGGTCGATTCTACTACAGCAAGTTTCGGAGCAAGATTCAACATTAATTGCCACATGTGTATTTAAAACAAAGGTTTTTTTTTCCAAAACCAGTTTCTAGCAACTTATAGCTATATATATGTGTTTAAAACCAAGAGTTTGAATCTAAAGTGTGCTAATGATCACTTTCCTTTATTCCCAGTTAAGGACTTCAGGTGGCTAATTAAGTACTAACTTGGGGGTTTTCCATTTCATCGTCCATACGGTGTGCTATTGTATGAATGTCATTCACTTGAGTGGCAATGTATGGATCAAATGCCTCTATGCCCAAGGTAAGATGCCACTCATCATCACAGTGGCATGACCGCAAGATGTGAGCGTGCGGTCTATGGGGAGAGTTAGCTTTGATACAGAAGTGTATATATATGCCTCATATATATACAGAAGTATTTAATTATGGGTTAGCTTTGATAAGGCTATATATGCATATTTATATGTATATATAGGACGTATTTACTCTTTGGTAGCTTTGATATGAAAGTATATATATATGGGTATATATATATATATATATGAAAGTATTTAGCTTGCAACCTAGAGCCTAGATTTACATTCTGCATATATAATTATAGGGTTGGGCTGAAATGAAATTCTTGTGCAGGTACACTAACAGCAAAACGTGTAGCCCGACTAGCTACGTTATATATGAGAGAACGCTTGTATGCCACCATGTATGCCGTTAGAAGTTCTAATTTTCCTAAGTTTCTGAGGACGTACAGAACGTGCATGCATCATGATAAATCATTATTACATACTTGCATTGTTCCTCCCCTTATAAGTCTCTTATTCGGTTAAGTAACACTTTCCTATTATTACATTGTCTTACAAGAGTTGGACCATGTTGTTGGTACAGATGGCAGCACTGGCTAGAAGTGAGAATTTCCTATTGATGTTTGGTACCGCTGCCCTACTTTGGAGAGTCTTGCATTATGCGAGGTATTACGAACCACCCCTCTATTACTAGAATGAAGTATACCTAGAGGGGCAACCATGGTATGAAGTACAATTGAGCATACCAACTCGTAACCAAGCACCCTTCTAGCAGGAATGGAGGGTGGAATCTGAAGGAAGAACTCCTTGGGAAGCTGCCCAAGTAGTGGCCTTTGAGGTGCTGAGTCAAATATGTCAACAGCACGGGGATGAGCTTATCGGCAGTGCCGCTGGTACTTTTCCTTGGGTGGATCCATCAATAGTAGTTTGGGCACATCGCAACCGCAATGTGTTGATCCGAGACCGGGATTAGCGGGCAGACAGTTGCTATGAGTGCAATGTTTGCCATGATGAAGATGTTCTATACTTGTTAGGACACTAGGGACTTCTGGCAGGAGTCCTATACCACTTGCATGGATAGGATCATGAGAGCCGAAGCAGCACAACATAAGCTGAGGAAGCGTGTGCGCAAGCACAAAAAGGCAGCAAGTGAGGCTCAATGGGAAACTGATTAGGCTTATGTAGCATTAGAAAATCTCCACACCCAATGGAGCAAGTTGATCAGCAGAGTGCTGCCACTCAAGAGGCAAGAGTGGATGATTAGGCAGTACTAGCAAGACTGCGGGAGCAGCTAGAGAACGCTCGTGCTGAGGCACTCATAGCTACGCGCCAGCAGATCCAACCAAATGACCATGTAGCCCTGGCAGAAGCAGCAATTAACAGAGTCAAAGCCCTAACCGTGCAGTAGGACCGTGTCGAGAGGGATTTGCGCCAGCAGCTTGCACAGACCCAGAACATGGTGGATGATCTTCAGCATGAGGTGCATTTTCTAAACAACCAACTGCACCCGATCCTAGATGGGGAAGAAGAAGATCCAGAGATGTTAGTCAAAGATGATGGATGGGAGGAAGAAGTGGATCTAGAGGATGAGGACGATGCTATCTCCGACCTCAACAGCGAGCACGCTGAAGAATAGAGTCACCTAGTGACTAGTTAAAGTGCTAGATGTATCCCTATTATTCATGTAATGGACTTGTAGCTTGAAGTTCGGTATTCGTGATTTAACTTCGATGTAATATTGGCACTTTGCATGTTGTCTCACTATGGATTGAGCTGTGATGAAATTCTAGTTTTGTTTTACTGGTGAAATATGACATGCATGTTAACGCATTGTGAGCGTGATAAGTGATCTAATTGGTGATGTTATGTTGCGAGAATGAATTATTATGCCTCTGTTTTATTGTATGAATTTGAGATTCTCTCCAGTAATTTCAGTTTGGCATGATTACACAATTCATCTGCAATCTCCTGACATCATCCAATAATCACTTATTGTTGCAACTTTGTAGATGACTCGCACTCACGCTGGAGTAGGCACCAGCCAGGGTGGCAACGACGGTGACTTACCACCACCACCGTCACCATCTGTGAATGAATTCTTTGCATAGTTCCTGGGTAATTAGAGAGCCATGGGGGATACACTGCGCCTCATTGTGTAGAACACTGCTCAAGCCCACCAGCAACATCAAGGGCCTGAGCCAAATCAATACAGCTCTTTCAAGGATTTCCAAGACACCAAGCCTCCTATCTTCAAAGTGGCCGAAGAACCGCTCTAGGCGGATGAATGGCTAAACACAATCGAGTAAAAGTTCTGTCTGTTGAGGGTTACTGAGCATTAGAAGGCCGAATATGTGTCTCATCAACTGCAGTGACCAGCAGGGATATGGTGGACCCATTTCCTGTCTTCTCTACCTACCAACGCATAGGTCACATGAGAGCAGTTCAAGTTAGCCTTTAGGGGACATCACATTCCCCTGGGGCTAATGCGCATGAAAGCCACTAAGTTCAGGAGACTCACACAAGGGACTAAGACACTTACCGAGTACATGCATGCCTTCAACAATTTGTCCTAATACGCCCTAGGGTTCATCGATATGGAGAAAAAGAAGATTGAAAGCTTCAAGAGAGGCCTTGGTACCAAGCTAATGAAGACCATGGCCAACTCAAGGTGTACCATATACAATGAGTTCGTCAGTGATGCCTTGACCTAGGAGAACCAGAACAATTTGCACACAGCAGCGAATGACCGCAAAAGAGCAGTTGAGGCAAGTGCCTCAGGATCTTCCCAGTCTAGAGCTCCAGTGGCGGCTAGGCCATAGTTTCATCCACCAGCGCCTAAGTTTTGGCCTCCTCCACCAAAAGCTCAAGCCAATCACTCCTAGAAGACATTTCATAGGGCATTCACCATTGCCCTACCCAAGGGAAATAGAGGGCAAGGAAGCTCAGCAGGACCAAGTAGCAATCAGCCAAGTTTCAACTATAACCAGTTGGGTCATTAGGCTAAGGAGTGCCCCCATCCCAAGAAGAATGGCAATCAAAACCAGGGTAATCAGAAACAAGCCAATCCAAAGCACATCCTGGATACGTGCATTACATAGCTATGGAAGAAGTTCCCGCAGGAGAAGTTGTCATCACCGGTATGTTTCTTGTTAACAAACGTGCCACCATTGTTTTATTTGATTCTAGAGCTTCTCATTCATTTATGAGCCAACCATTTGCATCTAAGTATGATTAGAAAATAATTGAGGTAAACAAGGGTGGTTATAGTATAAGTTTAGCTAGGGCTACTATCTCTACAAATTAGATAGTCAGAGATGTGCTCATCTCGATACAAGAGGAGTACATAATGGATCTGATAGTATTGCCTAGATTAGCCATAGATGTGATCTTAGGCATGAGTTGGATGAGCGATCATGGGGTTCTCATTGACACTAGCACTAGAACAATTATGTTAAGGGAACCAAAGGGAGGTAATGCTTTTCTACTACCACTTCCCAAAGTTTTGATCTCCAAAACTAGTCTTGTCCTATCCAAGCCACTACCCTTTGTGATATTCCAGTGGTTTGTGAGTTTCCTGATGTATTTCCTAATGAATTGCTGGGTTTACCGCCTTATAGGGATGTGAAATTTAAGATTGAGTTAGTGCCAGGTACAGCACCTATCTCAAAAAGACCCTATAGGATGCCACCGAATGAGTTAGCTGAACTTAAAATTCAGTTACAAGAACTATTGGACAAAGATCTCATTTGACCTAGTTCATCTCCATGGGGATGTCCAGCTTTATTTGTAAATAAGAAGGACAAGTCCTTGAGAATGTGTGTGGATTATAGGCCGCTTAATGCTGTGACCATTAAGAACAAGTATCCTTTGCCCCATATCGATATCTTGTTCGATCAGTTGGCAAAAGCAAAGGTATTCTCTAAGATTGACTTGAGGTCCGGCTATCATCAGATTAAGATCAGGCCAGAGGATACACCTAAAATAGCTTTCTCCACTAGGTACGACTTGTACGAGTATTTGGTCATGTCTTTTGTGTAACACCCTAGGTGTTTGGCTTCCACTAATTGCATTTCATTTCATAAACATGTGCATCATCTATCTCATCATGCCATTATCATTGAAACATACATATGCAACATTCGCATATTCTATTTGTTTCGTACTTTATTGCTTATGAATGGGGGTAGTGCACCATGTGAATGCAACATGGATTTCTCATACCTTGAAACATGGCAACATGGTAGTAATGTGACAAGTATAAAATAACAACAAAGTCATGAAACATGTGAAACATTGCATTGCAACAATTGGGTGAAATGCTTGTTTTGTTGTTTCATCACATGTGATCATTTGGATTGGTATAACAATTGTGTAAAGTGGTTGATCATGGTCTAATACACCTTAACTACACTTAGGTTAATTGTTTGGACATTGTTCATGTAGATCAAAATGACAAAATTGCCCCTTGGGAGAGGTTTGACTTGAATTGACCCTTAGAGTGCCACAGTTTGACCGATTCAAAAGACCAACTTAGAAACTTTGCATGGCTATGCACTCTTTACCAAAGTTGTAGCTAATTTATCAAGGAACAAAAGTTGTTTTATGATCAACTCATGAAAATGTGTGGAACAGCCTCAAACATGGCCCACAAGTCAGAATTCCATGCTGATTTCACACTTAGAAAATATTCTAAGTCGTAGCTACATTTTCAGTGGATCAAGCCAACTTTGATTTGATGTAACTTCTGATCCATGGAGAATTAGACGATGATCCTTGAATAGAAGTTGGAGATGGATGGTAGGCCTACAATTTTCATGTTCACGGTTTTTGCAATGGATCAACGGTTTAGCCGTATTAACACGTTGAAGTCGCGCTGTCAGGCGGTTCAAGTTGTCTGAATGCGAGCTACAGTACCTGACAGCCATTAGACAACGAGCACCACATGGGTGACACTCGTTGCTGGCCTCCTGCTCACGCTGCCACGCGCCGTGGATGCCCTGGCACGGCCGGCCATGACTTGAGCAACACCCCGCGTGCCTACCAACCAGCTCGTTAGTTCTGATTTCATTTCCTTGGCTTCCTCCGCTCGCCCGTAGCTCCACGGCAACAGCCGCTGCGACTCCGACGAGCTCGTGCTCGTGCGCCACCACAAAAACACGTCGGCCAGCTCGTTCATAACTTCGCCGTGCTCTTCTCTACCTCCTCCACCCCACCGTCGATCCAATTGTGCCTTGGTAAGGGCGAAATCATCGTTTTCTTCCACCACCGCCATGGCTGACCTCGCCGGAGATGGCGCTCCATGCGGCCAGCCGCCACCGTGGCCTTCCCGTCCTATCTCTCTCTTGCGCTAGGTCCTAGGAGCGTTGCTGAAGCTTGTAAGGTCACCCATTCGAGCCGTAGTGCCGTAGTCTCGCCGGAGCTGGCCATGCTGTGGCCACGCGCCGCCGTGCTCATCGCCAACCTCGGTATCCATGACAATAGCATTGATTGAGGACACCGCTAGATGCGCATGGGCAAGGCAAACGTCGTAGCACAGCTGACCTCGCCGGAGGAGCCACCGGCGATGAGCTACGCCGCCGTCTCCTTCTTTTCCCCTGCCTGTCTCTCTGTCGCATGGGACCCGCACGTCAGTCGCTGACGCCTGTAGGCGGGAGCCTGGCTAGGCCGCGCCGTTGCTGGGTTGTGCTTGCGCACGCGTCATGGGCCGCCGAGTCTGACCGGGCCGGCCCAGTAGTTGAATTGGTTTTCTTATTTTGTTTTGTTTTATTATTTCACAAATTTGTGTACATATTCAAAAATATGTAGCTCTTAGATGGTAGATCCAAAGGATGGGGTTCTAATTTTGTTGAGTTCATGGTAATGTCTAGTTTCTATTAAAAATATAATCCATGCCATGTTCTGTTATGAAATGGGAGTTTCTATTTATCTCTTTTAATCATGCAAGAAATAGGGGTAATTATATCTTCTTCTAGGTAGCTCCAAATGGCATGAAATTTTTATGGTGTACTGATCATATCATGAATAGCTTGTAGTTAAATTTTCATAAATTTTGGGCACTGTTTGTAGGAGATAGAAAATTATCTTGTTTGCATGGATGGATATTGTGTGAATTTTCATAATTTTTCTATAGATCCAGTTAGGGTAAAAATTGGTGAGTACTATTATTATGCTAGAATGATGCTAGGAAAAATTAGAAATCTGTTGCTTGACACTTTTTAATAGGGTTTCCTAATTATGCTAAAAATAGACATGCTATCTGTTATTTTGGATACAGCAAGTTCTGCTTTTCCAATGGCTTTGAAATTTTTATGGTAGTCTATGTGAAGCATGAGATAGCTACTGTAATTTTTGTAGATTTTTCTGAATAGTTTTACTATATATTGCTTTAATCACCTAATTAACTAAAGAAATTAGAAAAGGGCATTTAATAAATTGTTTAGAAGTTGGCACTAGACTTTCTGATGTTTCTTTGGTATGCAAAACCTGTTGGTAAACTTGGTTTGGTCCAATTATGCTTTTGCATCATCATTAAATAATTAATTTAGTAACTCTGTCATTTCTGGACAGATTCTAGGTTTACTGCAATTCGATTTGGTTAACGTAAGAATCATGCTTTGATGTTTACAAATGATTTGTAGAGAATTTCATAAGCTTTCTAGAATTTCCTCATGCAAGTCATTTGGATTTGTAGAACTCTTGTTGTGGTTGAATTAAGGAACTACCCGTGTGCATATGAAACTTTAACTGTTGTTTAAAGTATGCCTTTACTATTTCTAAGTTGTGGTAATGTTCCTAGGTGTTAGGCCTTTAACAGAAGATGAGCATCTTTATCTTAGGTTATGCAAGTTAGGTAAGTTAATCTTGTTCTTCAAGTTAAGTTAGATACCTGTTTTAAAGTGATTTGAATAGAGCTATTCTTAATCGGTAAACGAGTGTCCAGTGATGTTTTCGTTAAACACTTACTGTGATTCATTCATCATGAGCATCATGTCATTCCTTATGCATCCATGATATTTATCTTGTGCATCGGCATGCAATAGGTGTACCGGAAGGAGTGACCTTGCTGGAATTCGAGGAACCAAGCGAGCAGCAGCAGCCGACACCGGAGGTTCAGGAGGTGCATCCTTCAGAAGAAGTGCCAGACGAGGTCGTCGTTGAGTGCCTGGATTACCGTCCGTGCAACTTTGTGAAAGGCAAGCCCCAGATCATATTAAGCCTCCTAATTTCTAAAATGCAGTTAAAGTATTATTGTTACATATATATATTGTTGCATTAAGTTTAGGTGTTGGATGCAAACACTTGCTGCATTGGTTATCCAATCCTTGTCCAGATATTGATACCCTGAATCCTATGTAGCTCAGGCTCATGTAGTGCTTAGCCCTGCTTAAACACGGTAGAAGTCGGGTGATTTCCTGTCACCTGCGAGATATAGGAAGCTACATATGGCACGGTTGGCTATATTTGCTATCGTGGAAAAGAACCAGTCTTAATTTGAAATGAAGACCGGACGGAGGCTTGCCGGTTTGCAGTGACTCCGTCTGTGTCGATTAAGGATTGAATCTTGGAGCCTTTCCTGTTCATGTTGAACGCATGCCTCTCTCTTAGTTGGCCGTGTTCGAAGACCGACCACGAAGCCGAGTAGCTCATCTCAGGCCGGGAGTCGATAAGTATAAAGTGCGCCACGGAAGGGAGCCGTAGGCGTGAGTCCAAGGGCAGGTGATTTAAAAGTCCTGATTGTCTTAGCAGAAGGGTAATCCCTGAGAGTGCTGGTGCTGATCGAACCCGCAAATTTGGTTCCTGAGTTGTTCCAAAGGTGACCCACGGCTACCCTTGCTAAGTATGCTAGGGTGAGAGTTAGGAATACCCCCTCAGCTGAGTTGTAATTCGATTCGAGTCACCGTCTCTCCCGGTTAGTGAGAACTTGACGGGCTTATCTCCAAAGTAGATACACTAAATAACATAATGGTTCGGAAATGATGATATGATGATGACAGCCTTATTATACCTGCTATGGTTAATATTGTTTGCTCCTAATAAGTGAGTGCTCTAGTACAGGTGCAAATCTAGTGGACAGGTAAATGATGATAAGCTTGATGCTAAGTTTAAATTGATTACTATAATCATAAGCTCTTTTATGCAACTGTGTCAAGCTAGCCCACCCCATAAGCCTTGCATGATCCTTGGTGTCTTTTATTTCTGGTTTTGGCAGGTAAGTCTAGCTGAGTACCTTCTCGTACTCAGGGTTTATCTCCCACCTGTTGCAGATGACCAGTTCTACTTTGGTTGCTGCAAGTATTGCCTTCTCTCGGCTGGGGATGAAGACTAGACCATTGGGCGCGGTCTGTACTAGTTCTTGTACCTAATGATGCTTTTGTGGGACATGACTAAGATCTGGCAATGTATTTGGAACTATGAAGTTATGTACTAAACTATGTTGCTTCCGCATGTTTGAACTTGGTTTGTAACATTTTATATTTGAACTCTGATGGATGTAATCTGAATGCTACTTATGAAATGTTGTAACGGATGATGTGTTGTGTTGAATCACTATGGTCTTGGTTTGTATGTCGAGAGTTGGTTGAAATCCTTCATGATTTCTGGACTACCGAGATTATGGGAGCTTAAGTACAGGAATTTGATCGCTTCGGTGATTGTTTTTGTGCTTACGTTCTTATGATTTGGTCGGTTCTGTTACATTTTGGACAGACAAATGCTCTTGCCTACTTCATGTACTTGATGAATTCAGTATTCATGCCTGAGCTCGACAAGTTCATGGGTGTGTTTATCGATGATATCTTGATTTACTCAAAGAATGAGGCAGACCATGCAGAGCATCTGAGAGCTATTTTGTTCAGATTGAGGGAACATAAGTTATATGCCAAGTTTAGCAAGTGTGAATTCTGGTTGAGCAAAGTACCTTTCTTGGGTCACATCTTATCTGAAGATGGAATATCTGTAGACCTATCCAAAGTACAAGAGGTCATGGATTGGAAGGCCCTGACTTTGGTTCATGAAGTTTGAAGTTTTCTAGGGTTAGCAGGCTACTATCGTCGTTTCATTCAGATTTCTCCAAGATAGCTAAGCCCATGACCAGACTACTTTAGAAGAATAAAAAGTTCAGTTGACGCCAGAGTATGAAACCGCTTTTCACACCATATGGACATTGCTAACTACAGCTCCTGTTCTAGCACAACCCAACATTGAAAAGCCTTTCGATGTATTATGTGATGCATCGGGTATAGGTTTGGGGTGTGTGCTCATGCAAGAAGGTCGAGTTATTGCCTATGCTTCTCGACAATTGAGAAAGCATTAAGTCAATTATCCTACGCATGATTTAGAGCTCGTAAAAGTTGTTCATGCGTTCAAGATATGGAGACATTACTTGTTGGGAAACGTATGCCACATATATACTAACCACAAAAGTCTCAAATATATCACTCAACCTGATATGAAGATAAGGCAACAAAGATGGTTAGAGCTGATCAAGGACTACAATTTGGAAGTGCACTACAATTCAGGAAAAGCCAATGTTGTAGCAGATGCACTTAGTCGAAAATCTCATTACAGCACTTTGGAAGCCTTGTTGGAAGATGGATTTCATTTATTACATCCTATTGTGCTGCACAATATCACTGTTAGTTGCTCACTTGAGAGCAAAATCAGAGAACTGCAGAAGATAGATGTAGGTGTATTTCACATTAAGAGAAAGATGAAAGAATAGGAAACCAAGCATTTTAGGTTGGATGAAAGAGGTGCGCTATGGTTTGAGGGCCGACTTGTGGTACCGAAAGACCAAGAACTTAGAAATCAAATTTTAGATGAAGCTCATTCATCCAAGTCTATTCATCTAGGTAGTAGAAAAATGTATCAAGATTTGAAAACCTATTTTTGGTGGACCAAGATGAAGAAAGAGATCGCCGTCTATGTCGCTAGGTGTGATAATTGCAGTAGAGTCAAGGTCATTCATTTGAAATCTGCTGGATTACTACAACCTTTATCTATCTTAGGCTGGAAATGGGAGGAAATAAGTATGGTCTTTATTACAGGCCTTCCGATAACACAGCATGGTCATGATTCCATATGGGTCATTGTAGATCACCTCACCAAGTCAGCACATTTTGTACCAGTTAACACAACATATCTAGCTGAGAAGTACACCGAACTATACATTTCTCAAATCATGAGGCTACATGGTGTACCAAGGACCATAATCTCAGATCGTGGACCATAGTCTATAGCTCATTTCTGGGAACACTTGCACCAGGCCTTGGGAACTAAACTAATCAGAAGTTTAGCATATCATCCACAAACTTTGGGACAGACCGAGCAAGTGAACCAATTCTTAGAAGACATGTTGAGCGCATGTATAATATCTTCTAAGGGTTCATGGGAGAAATGGCTACCTATAGCCGAGTTCTCCTACAACAACAGTTATCAAGTGAGCATCAAGATGGCTCCTTTTGAGGCCTTGTACGGTCGGAAATGTAGAACTCCCTTGAATTGGATTGAGCCTGGCGAAAGAAGATATTTTGGCATTGACTTTGTCACTGAAGCTAAAGAGCAGGTATGCATTATTCAACAGCATATGAAAATAGCTCAGTCTAGACAAAAGAGTTATGGTGATAAAAGAAGAAGACCACTAACTTTTGAAGTGAGAGATTATGTGTACTTAAAAGTGTCACCCATGAAAGGAGTGCAGAGATTTGGAGTAAAAAGAAAGCTTGTGCCTAGATATGTAGGGCCATACAAGATTATTGAATGGAAAGGAAATGTCACCAACAAGCTACAACTTCCTCCAGAGATGTGTGCTATATTCGATGTCTTCCATGTTTCTCAGTTGAAAAGATGCCTTTGCATACCTGAGGAAGCCATTGCACCCAACAACATTAAGATCCAATCAGATTTGACATATGAAGAGAAACCAATCCGAGTGCTAGAAGAAATGGAAAGAGTAACATGGAGCAAGGTCATTAAGTTCTACAAGGTGGTGTGGAATAACCACAGTGAACAAGATGCCACGTATGGAATGGTAGGTCTTTCAAATCTCGGGATGAGATTCCAATAAGGGGGAGGGGCTGTAACACCCCAGTGTTAAGCATTGCATTTGGCACCTGCATTTCATGAGCACAAGCATCATCCAAGCATTCATGAACATGAGCATAAGAAATTTCATCTCATTCTTATAACTTATCACATGAAATGTTGATTTTATATATATGCTTATGCTTGTAATCTTATATGACCAATGTATGAGATGGTTGTAAGCTCATGAAAACACCTTAGACACATCTAGAATGATAAATGGAACAATGTTCATATGCATGACATAGACCAAATTTACTTCAAAGTGTTGGTTTCATTTGAAATGCCATTTTCATGATACTAGTTTGACCAAAGTTGAACAATAGCTTAGAGTGTTTGCATGGCTGTGTGACCTGAATAAAAGTTGTAGTTCTTGTCATGGGTAACAAATTTAATGAAGGGTCATGAGCTAATTCAGTGTCTAACATGGTCAAATAGAGCTCACAAGTATCAACAAAATGTTGTTTTTAAAACTTGAAATTTTTCTAATTGTTGAAACAGTTTTCAGTTCCAAAGTACCTCACTTTATATCTTTGTAGTTTCAAAACCATTGAAAATTTGATGATTGTTCCTAAAGCAAAGTTGGAGATCTCACATAGCTCTACAACTTTCACTAATACCAATTTTGCTTACTCGAACTAGATTAGGAGATATAGAGGAATGAAGTAGCACTGTCAGTCAACTGATTCGGCGCTTAGCCGATTTGAATCGGCTAGTCGTCGTGGCCAACCGCGCCAGACCGCACGCACCGCATGGTAGCAGCATGCTGGTGTCGGCCTAGCTGGTTGGTCCAGTAGGGGGAGAAAAGGGAGGCAAAGTCGCAGCGCTCACTCACTCTCGCTCTCTCGCTCTCTTTACCTCTCCTTCACCCGCTCGAGCAAGCCGAGCACTGTGCCATCGCCGCCGCACCTTCGCCGAGCTCGCATGCAACCACCATCGCACCACCATCCAATCCATCTCATTCACAGCCCTGCCATCATCTCCTCTACCTCCCCAAGCCACCATTGCCACCATTTGAGCCTAGGTAATGCGACATTTTACGTCGCCATCGCTGCCATGGTCACGGGGCGCCATCAAGCTCCGAGCTCACCATGGCCAGCCCTATCCACCGCTCCTCCAATATCTCTCTCTCTTGATTCATCTTCGTCGTAGGTCCTAGAAGATATATCCATACCTCGTTGAGCTGCTAACACGTCGCCGGTGCTGGAATGCGAGCCGCACCACCGTGAGCTGAGAGCGCTGCCGCCATACACGCCGCCGTGGCTGTGCATCCCCGGTTCTCTTCCTCGCGTGATTCTAGACGTTAGAGTTAGCTTAGAGCTAGGTCTAGCTTGAGGCAAGAGCCGAAGGCCAATACCAGCCTTGTCGGAGCAGATTACAACCATGCCGCCGTTGTGCTCGCGCCGCCGTGCCGCCATGCACATGGCCAAGCTTCGCCGCCGCTCCACCCTGACCTAATCCACGCCGTAGGGCTTCGCTAGGGTTCGTAGATGTCGTAGCCATGCTCGCCTCACCATGCCATCATCAGGGATGGCCGCAACACCACCTCGCACCACCACTGAGCCACCATGCTCGCCGGCGAGCTAGCTCTGGTGATCCTCCGAGCAAACCGAGGTTACCTGTAGGTGCGGGTTGAGTTGAGGAACACGTCGGTGGTGACGCTACCGCCGGTGACCTCGCTGTCGGTGAGGTTTTTGCTAGTCAAGCCACGCCCCTGCTCTATGTGTCACTGACATGTGGGTCCAGTTGACCCACGGGTCCCAGCTGTTAGTCGGTATTTGAAATGTTTTTCTTGATTTATTTTCATATATTTGAATGCAAACTTCAAAAATTCATATCTAGAGCTAGGAGCATCCAAATGAGGTGAACCAAATTTTTTTAGATTCATCTTGAAGTGTAATATTTGATAAAAATATGAATCTACTGTTTAGGGTATTTTTTCTGGGTGAATTAAATTGAGCAAGATAAGTGCTTTTAAAATAGTTTCTAGCTTATAAATTGCATAACTTGAGCTAGGAAGGTGAAAAAATTATGATTCCAGTTTTGCTGGTCTTGTATTGACATGCTCTAGCTAGGAAAAATATTAAAACTATAGTAAGCATAATTGAAATATGGTCTTCCTATTTAATCTTAATTAATTGCTAGTTTCTAGTAAAATTAATTGGGGTAAAAATACATAATATATGATCATAAAAAGATTTACACAATATTCTCATACTAGGAGGAAAGTAAGAAAAATATTAAATCTATTGCTCGACACTTTTCATTGTGCTAAACTATTTTTTGCTAAAATAAGCATATGTAACTTGTCATTTTTTAGAGGTAGCTATACTTATCCAAATGGCATGAAATTTGTATAGTAGACTATTAAGGTCATTTGTACGCTACCGTAATGTTCTCAGAATTTATTAAGCACTGGAAATATGTATCCTTTAAATCACCTTATTATATAAGGAAATTGATAAATGAATATAATTTAATTAATTATGTTTAACCATGATGTTTTCTGTAAAACTTGTTAATAACAAAGTTGTAGATAACTTACTTATCTACCTAGTATTAAATTTTTATAGTTATAGGTCTTATGGTTTAAGAATTATGGTTGTTAGAAGTCCGCTGTCAGAAATGCTTGCTCTCTGGATAGATCTAAAAGATTGAATTATTTGACCTAGATAACTACTGAATCACCTTAAGATGATCAAAAGAAAGTTGTAGAAAATTTCATAAGCTTTCCGGAAAGTGCACAACCATATTATTTTGATATGTATAACTCCAGTTATGATCAAAACAAGTGGCTACTATCTTGTTGTCCAAAAAATGATTTACATAAGTGTTTGTTAAGTTACTAGAGAAGAGATATGCACCGACTCAGTAAAAGAAAATGTAACTTGTTACCACCTTAATGCAAAGCTGCAAATAACACTTATGAGGATGCATTCATCACATCATACATATCATTATATATACATCCATGATATCTTATTTCGTGCTCATGCATATAGGATCGTCTAAAGTGTTAAGTCTTTTGGAGTTCAACGAAGAAGAAGAGAAGGAATAGCAGGAAACACCTTAGGACGTAGCTCTAGAAGAAGAGGAGCAAACTCTTGTGGACCTCCCTGAGTGCCCGGATCATAGGCCAACCTCTTTCCTCAAAGGCAAGCCACGAAGCATTCTAAGTCTCCTATGTTTTTAAAACTTCACTTGAGTCCTTTATGTTTGATGCATTAGGTTATAAGAGTTGAATTGAAACCACTTGATGCATAGAACTACCTTGTCCAGATATATACACCTTTAACCCTGTATAGGTCCAGGATCAAAAACATGCTTAGACCAGTAGAAGTCGGGTGATTTCTTATCGCCTACGAGATATAGGTGGATACCGAAGCACGGTTGGCTATATTTGCTATCGTGGAACAGAACCATGGGGAAATATAACTAGAGGCTAGGCAGAGTCTATGTGTAGGTTGACCCATGTGATTTCGTCTATGCCGATTAAGGATCGTACCATTGTTGGGCGCTTCTGACAAGATTGCATGCATGCATCTCACTTAGCTGGCCAGATAACTCGTTCGAACCGCAAAACTGAGTAGCTTAACTTAGGCAGGGCCCCGTTCTATTAGAGAGTGCACTCTAGATGGTAGCAAGGATGTGTGGGGAGCCAGACGTGAGCCCAACGGTAGGTTGGGCCTGAACATCCTAGCAACTGGTTGTCCCTGATTGTGCGGGGCTGGGCGAACCCACGAAATGTGGACCTAAGTTGTACCAAAGGTTACCTAAGGTGACCATTGACCTGGTCTGCCTAGGTTTGTGTTAGGAATAAATTCTCAGCTGGTTGAAATCGATTTAAATCGCCATCTCTCTCGGACAGTGAGAAACTTGGCTAGTACCAACATTGTAGTAACTATATTATGGAATGATGGTTATGATGAACATGGAATTACTACACCGGCTATGGTTACTACTGTATGCTACTAAATGATATACCACATGTTTGGCACAGGTTAGTTGCTCATCTAGAGATGAATAACTATAATTAACTTGATGACCGAATTATAACTATTTGCTTGAATTGGTAAGCTTTTTATGCAAAATGTTGTCAAGCTAGCTCCACTTATAAAGCCTTGCATAATCCTTGGAGTCACTTTATTTTTGGTTTATGATGGGTAAGTCTAGCAGAGTACCTTCACATAGTCAAGGTTTATTTCCCATTGTTGCAGATGGTATAGTTTATTATGGCTATTGCAAGAACTGCTTCTGTCCCGCCATGGATGAGGAGTAAGCCCTGGGTAGGCATCTCCTATTATTCCCTCTCTTATGCTTTTGTGGAAGTGTGATCATGAGCTGGCACTATTTTTAAACAATGTTGTAGATGTTGGTTTTAAACTTTTAATTTGCTTCCACTACTATCTTACCTGAACATGGTTTGTAATAACTTTAATTCATACTCTGATGGATGAACTATATTTGTGAACTTTATGTAACGTGTGACATGTATGTTGAATCATGTATGATCTTTGTTGTATGTTGGTTGAATCAAGATCCTTCACGGTACTCGACGGACTACCTGGTTTATTTGGGCTTAAGTATGATTATGCGACCGCTTGAGGGCTGCCATTGTACTTGAGCTCTTATAAATTGGTCAGTTCTGCTACAAAAGCAAGAGTGAGTAGAGGGCATGCAAACCAGCGTGCGAAAGTGGCAAGGCCTGAGAGGTGGCAGAGAAGAATTGGTAGCCTCCCCTACACTAGGACTTTTATATCATTCCGCATTAAAGCCTAGTGTAGATGTCGGGGGATCCCTCAAAGTGTACTCAAATGTTGTTGTTGTCACCCTGTCATTTTGACCCTTCATCCTTTTGTGTTCAACCTGAAAGGTTTACCGACAAATACCCAAAGGATACAAGTTCTACAAGATGCTTTTGTTCTCACTTTACAGAGTTACTTCTTTTTTCGGGTGACAACAAAGAGAAGAGACTGAACATGAAATTTTTACAAAGCAAGGCAAGGGGTAACATCTCTAGCTCAAAATAGAATTTAGCAAGGATGGATCAAGACAAGATGTGCTCCCCCACACTTGGACTTTTGTGCAATCAAAATCCAAGTGTAAGTATTAGAGTATATCTTGAAGTATCATCCATTGCCAAAAAGTATCAAGATATTAGAGTTGATGCAAGAATTATGTTTTTGGACATGGTACTCCCCTTGTTCTTTTTAATCATAAAAAAGTTAGTGAACAAAGATACCTAAAGGAGTTTGTCCTACAAGCATGTTCTTCCCTCATTGCTCTTTTTTTATTAAGAGTGGCTTTATTCAAGGAGTGGTTGCAAGCTTATTATGCAAAGAAACAATGTAAGTAAATCTTTATTTATTATTTTTATTTTTACTTTTAGTTTTTTTTTACCTAAGACAAGATTATTCTAATTTATTATGCATGAAATAAAATATGTGAAAATTAAATACGAGATACATATTGATGTACCTGTCGATGAGGTCTTATTGTTTCAAGTCAAACATGACTTCCCCAATGAATTCAGCTTGAATTTCTTGTTTCCGCCACACCATCTTGATATTTGTTTCTCTTTCCTGCAAAGGTTAGTGGACAACACATACCTGAAGGAATTCATAAAAAACAAGGGTGACTGTAACGACAAGTTGGCACTCCTGTTTAGTTAGCATGGATAGTTTTTCCCATGTTTTATTTTTAGCACTTGTTTATTGTCCACCAAGTTCTTGCAAAAACTTTCACAAAGCACAACATGACACAAAAGAGAGATTTAAATATTTACAACGCACCCTTCAAAGATGAGAGGTGACTCTCTTTCATGATGTGCTAAATTTGTTGAAGTGTATCACAAGACTCTATCTCCATTTTTGAATTTATCTCAAAGACTTACCCATTCATATTTACAATTTTACATGCAACCAATATCTACACAAGTAGTCTTAGTTCAATAACAAAACTAGACTCCATGTCTAATTTGATTAAGGAAGGCTATTTAACCTAAGCACCACACTTAATTTTAAAGCCTATGGAAATGTGATTAGGCATCCAAACCTTAAACTAGGCACCATGCTTAATTATAGGCTATAGATGTATGGTCAATACTTCCAAACTAAAATATACTAGCATAAATGGGAGGAAGCATGAAAGCACATTAAGATTCATTCAAGAGGAGATAAGAATATTAATGGTGAACCGATTAAACAAGCATGCTATGGTTTTAGAAAGGAAAGCTAACTAAATTAATGCTTAAGCATAAATGTCTAGGCCTTAGCTTTTTCCCATAGCGCGAACCATTAGCCAATATCATACCGAAAGGCATAGCCAACATATGGATCCATTGGTCCCATTTAACTTATGTCTACTATGAAGCTAGACTAAGAACCTAAATAGATAGATAACAAAGGAAATTTGCCATCTACCTAGACTAGGCACAGTGCCCGACTATAGTTCTAAATCTAGGAGCTACCCAAAGAAAGCACTAAACATTTATGATTCAAGCAAACATGGGATGGTAAGAGTAAAATGGAAAGGTAGGTTCTCACATACCTTGATCGATTTCGCCATTACCCACAACTTGAGATGGAGTTGTGAGTGATACAACATCTTTGCTCCGTCACATATGATGATTTTATCACCTCTTGACGGTGACCTTTCCTCCATTTTCACATGGTTAGAATGTATAGACATGTACATACCTTTGAGATGGTAGGGTGGAGGTGTTGATGATTCATGAATGACCAGGCACCCTGGGCTCTTGATGATTTTCTCGTACAAATAAGCCTGAAGGTCTAATGGTTGATTTTGCCCTATTTATTCCACACTCAACAAGACAAGGATAATCCTACAAAAGCTAGTGGTAAACTAGATTAGCAGACATCAAGGTAAATATCAAAATCTTTACTCCAATTGGTTCCCTGGCAATGGCGCCAGAAATGCTTGTTGACATTTCTTAGCGTGGCTACCAGGTTTGTATCCCCGGGCAATGGCGCCAGAAATCCTTGTTGATATTCCTTATGCTCAAGTAGATAATTCCACAAGCGCGCAGAATATCATTGTAGCATTTCATCTGGAAGTATTCCAAGTATCGTTATTTATATTTTACCATAGGGAAGCAATGGTTAAAGATAGTGATAGTTAACCATCATGTATCTACTAACTAGTATACCGACTAGGCTAAAGTGGGGGTAAGTGATGTACAAAGAAGTGGGGTGACACATAAGGATCCAATTATGAAAAGGTAAATTGGAAACATAACTAAGTAGACGGACAATAATAAAGAGAACAAGAATCCTAAGTAACTTCAATTTAAGCACTATTCTAGCTAGTGATTGTGGCTATACTGATAAACCAAGATAATGCAAGGTAGGATGCAATAACAATTCAGATGTACCCACCCCAAACTCACCCAAAGGGTTGATTGGGCACAAAGCACCTCAGCCCTATGATTTAACAAATATATATATCATGGGGGAATACATAGGATGGAAAGAACTATCACCACCTGCCAACTACCCCAATATATACGGAGACCTAGTGTTGGCGGTCCTTAACTCACATTTCTTACCACAAATCTAGATATAAAAAGAGAAGAAATTAACAAACTTAAGCATATATACCTTTACTATTGATCTAGTTCCACATGTATTTGGAGATTACCATTTTGCAGGACATAAACACGAATACATGGGAAAATACACCAAAAGGTGCATTCCAACAAGGCATAAAACTGATTTACGCAAGGGAATAAAGAAGAAGGCCCAACCTAGCCGAAGTATTATGCGAAGCACCCATTGGGCTTGATCCAGGACCATCTAGAGACCCACCAGACAAAAATCAGGCCTAGAGGGCTTAGTGGCAGTGCCGTAGCACCATTGGTGCGGCCGCACCCCAACTGGCTCCTCTTGGGCCCAATTTTCGTGGGTTGCTTCCCACCAACATTTCAAAGGTGGTTTCGTAGGTGCTCGGCCAGGTTCAATGCATCTTGAGGTCGGTTTGGTGCCTTCCATGAGGGGATGAGCATTTTCAAATGACCCCCTCCTCTCCAACTATAAAAGGAGGCTCCCTCCTCCTCATTTGAACCACACACAAGAGAGGAAGAGCACTAAAGCAAGAGCAACACTACTCAATGGGCATAGGCCCTAGCTAGCTCTAGAAGAGAAATAGGGAGAGATGTGAGGGAAGAGTTTGGGGAAGAAGTGTCGGGCTTGTTGGTAACCTTCCCCCGCTTGTACCTCAGCGAACACCGGCTTTGTACCTCCATGGGTATTTAATAAGTATTCATGATTCTTATGATTCAAAGTCTTTGAGTAGTTAAGCTATGCTTTTACTTGTTTGCGGGTTCATCGTCCGTCCCCATGGTGGATGCTCTAGTAGAGGACTCCTGATAAAGATGGATGTTTCTAGCTAATGCTAGAGTAGTAGTCGATAGCGTAGATGTGGTGTCTAGGCTAAAGGCTACCTTCCTTTGCCTCGTGCCCTCCGGTTGAAGGGTAGGCGGCAGGTGGTGATAGCCATATCCGTCCCTTGTAATCTCTCATGTTCAGGTATGATAGAGAGCTACAAGCCGGCATCGGCTGACAGACCAGTTGGAACCCAATGCCCAAAGTAAGCAAGTGAAAGTAGAGTTTATCTTTCCATAGACCCAAAAGCCATAGGAATCCATCTCTACCCTTTTCAACTTTACCCTTGTGTTGTCCTTGGATGAATTAGCTAGAAGAAATACCTCCGTTCCCTATGAAAATACGATACCTTGAATACTTTCGGGTGAAAGCTACAACGGTAATTCCGTACGCTTGTGGATTAACTTCTATAGGCGTTAAGAAATACAAATAAGATTTCTGGCGCTGTTGCTGGGGAACAGTTACTGTATTTTCTTCGAACCTAGTTCATCCTCATATCCATATCCTTTCTTTTGATAAAAACAAAAATATTTCTTTTATCCTTTTCATCATGAAGCCTACTCAAAATCCAAACCCTTCCACTTCAAAGGGGGAGTTCCGTGAGCCACCACCAAAACCAAACCTCTCATCTGGCGATGAACTCCACCCTAGTCTAAAAGCCATAGTTCAGGAACAACCCTTCTTAGGGCATGACCATGAAAACCCTTGCCATCACCTGCAAGAGTTTGAGAAAATGTGTTCGTGCCTGAGCATCTCAAGCATGACACAAGAAAACTTAAGGTGGAAATTGTTTCCCTTTTCTCTCATGCAGAAGGCAAAATAATGGTACACACAGGTCGTAGGATGAACGAATGGGAATTGGGAAGAACTTAAAGACATGTTTTGCCTTGCATTCTTCCCTATGTCCCATATCGACTCCCTACCAAGGGCAATCCTTGACTTTGAGCAGTACGAGAGGGAATCTATAGGTGCAGCCTAGGCTAGGTTTTCAACATTACTACATGTCAGCCCAGACTTGTCTTTACCCAATAGCATGTTGTTGTGTCTCTTTTGTTCGGGTCTTGACATAGAAGCTACCTTGTACCTTGACATGACCATCGAACGGTCATTTACACATAAAACTATGACAGAACAAAAGAAAATCCTTGCTCACATCCTAGAAAAACATTCTTCTTCCATCGTAGAACCCAAATCCCTATAAAAGAAGGGCATGTCAAGCTTTGAGGAGCCCTCATCAGCTGAATCCAAACTCGTTTCATCTTAGATTCGACTCTTGAGCCCTCACCCAAACCACAAACACCGAAGGAAAGAGTGATTCATCCTTTGGAGTTCACAATTGAATTCGAGGATTATGGTAATATCTCAAAGTTATCATGGCACAAAAAGCACATAAAGGAAGTTTCCCCTAGAGTGGAACCATCAAAGGAATGGTTAATGGAAGTGAAATATTCTTCTAAAGCAATTCAAATTCATTCACCTTCCATGACCATACCATGCTCGTTAAGGGGAACAAACATAGATGCCCTACACAACCCCACAATTGGGACTAGTATCATGTCAGAATTCCTAGCAAAAAACCTTTTGGGTAACATGCCGTTAGTCTCAACCAATAAACTCTTCAAAAGTCATTTGGGACTATTTTTCAAGTGTTGTTGGATTGCCAGGGCCGTGACAATCATAATAAACAAAATCAAGGTTTTCATAGACTTCCATATCTATGCCATCCTTGAGTTTGATATTCTCATAGGCTACCCTTTGGAAAAACTTTTTCAATAAAAACCCTCCCAAGGGAGCCTAATTGAAAATTTTGGGAAAACTACTTCTGCCACTCACCTAGAAATCCTAATGGCAAAGCATCATCCCAACCATAACTTGTTTGAGGAGGTGAAGTTCGTATCCCCATTCATTTCACATGAACTTTCTTGTGAAATAGAATGTTCATCACCACCCTCGCTCGAACCCAAGCCCTGTCCCTCTAGCCATCCAAATGTTGTTCTCGATAATGGTCGAGATTCAACGTTGATCCTACACGATACATCCTTTGAGAACAAAAAAATATGTGCCATGAACATCTTGTCTAGCCCCACATGCCTCTATGAGGATCACAACCATCTCTTTATCCTTGTTTTAACTTTTTAGGAGGATGGTTGTTGATGCTTACGTTTATCATAAATATTGCAAATCTCGTAGAGGCATGGTGGCGCTAACCTTACAGCTTGAACTTTAACGCTCAATGCTTAGTGGTGAAACTGGGAACTTCACCACTATCAATAGCTACAGGAGAAAGTTCCCATGGTGGAGCTTGAGACCATAAAACAAAGCACTACAGGGAGATACCTCAGATTATCATAAAAAATGGAACTTTCCTTTACAATAAAAGCAAGAACATGTTGTCAAGTTAGTATGCACCTTCGGGTATTCTTGTCACTAACCGTTTTAGGTTGAGACTAAGAAGAACAAGGGGCATACGATGCTAGAAAACATGAGAGCTACATCAACTTAAAGCCATGATGCCCTTTGGTGATGGAACACACTAAAGAGACCCTGACACTACACACTTGACTTTTACACAAAAGTCCAAGTGTGGGGCAGAGAGAGTCTCACTACAAGATTCCATACAAACCAAAGGTCATTAAAAAAATGAATGAATGATATTGGCTCTTCCTGGCTAAAAAAGGGGAGAAAGTAAAAAAAAAGAAATTGTTAAAAAGAAAAGACAGAGAAAGCTAAAAAAAAACAGAGAGAAAGGAAAATAATATGATAAAAATGATATATATATAAAGAAGAATAGAGAGAAGGAACATTCTCCTCTTCTAGACCTTTGCTGCCATCACTATGGCCCATGGTCCATACACACTAATTGTGTGTACGACCAAGCCTTGTAATGACCTAAGATGGACCATATACACCGCTGCAGCAACTTCAAAGGCTTCCATCTATAGATGTTGCGGGTAAGAACACTCAGGTATGCAAAGGTAAATAAATGTTCACCAACTCCCTTACTCATTTTTGTCTCCATAGGAATTAACCTACTCATACAAAATCATGCTTCTCTTGTTTATGTTATATGCTCTGGTTTGGATGTATTCGCAAGGGGTACATCCATAGGCATTTTAAATTAAGCATGGTGCTTAGGTTAAAATTGCCTTCTTTAATCAAACTTAGACATGGTGTTTAAATTTGATTAATGAACTTTGAGTATTACTTTCATAAACAATAGAGGTAATCAATAATGGAGATGAATCAAGGCCAGGATTATTTTGCAAACTTTAGCATTGCATGAGTATACAAAGTCTGGTGAACAAATAAAAAAATATAAAATAATAAATTAATAGATAATAATAATAATAATATAATAATAATAATATAATAATAATAATAATAATAATAATAATAATAAGAATAAAATAAAAATAGCAATAATAATAAAATGATTTAGGCTCCCCGGTGCTCAAACCGGTAGAGCCCTTGTTTGTTTCCTTTTTTGTTTTTCTTTGATTAAATAAATAGGTACAAGAATAAAGTGTGGAGGAGATCTCTCATGTATAACGAACATACACTTGAGATCTCCCACCAACACATTGCATAAAACATCAGACAATACATCATGTAGAAGGACAGGATAGATGATCCCAGAGAGAAGGTTCAGCCAAGCCATTTCTGATTCTCCTCAGCTCCTTCCTCTTCAACGTTGGTTTGTGCAACATTACCCCTCAACTCCCCTAAGTTTTGAAGTTTAAAACTGAACAAATTAAAAAGGCAAAACTTTTGATGCTCCATCTCCATACAATCCTTTGACTGAATTTGCATACTCTTTATTCCTCGCTAATATTCCCATACTTGTGAACAACTTATCATAGGGACCCCATGTTATCTAAGTAATTGGAATATGTGATATAGTGGGATGAAAATGAACCTTGCCCTCTTATGCAAAGAACTTGGGATTTATATTAAAAAATCAAAATTCAAATAACATGCTCCTCAATGATGTTCAAATTCCTACCAAAGCCATATCTAGTGATAAGAGCTTAAAACCTCCAAAATTCTGCTACTTATTCATGCATTGAGTTTTGTCAAGTCTTGTTGACCCTTGTTGAGAAAGTTATCATGCCTCCAAGATCAAGATCACGTACACCCACATACATAAGCTATTCCTACACTAGGAATACGCTAAAACATGCTTCCATCCACATAAAATTCTGCTCCTACACTAGGAGTAGAGAAAAAAATGTTTGTTAGGAAAATACTCCATATTTTACAAGATAGTGATCTCTCTCAATATGTGGTTTAAGAGACATGGGCTATGCAAAAGTATGAAAAAAAAAAAAAAAAATAGCGACACATGAAGGTCCCAAGGTATTAAAAAAAGAGAGATGAGCACATGATGGCTCATAAATACGAAAAAATGAAATGATAGCCATGTCTCAAAAATGAAAAGCTAGAGAGAGATCATTCATACAAAAGGAGTATAGTATAGATTTAGAAATGTTCTATCCACACACTTGCACTTCTTGATCTAAGGGTATGACATCTTTTTCCCGGGATCCGAGCTCTGACTCAAAAAAATATGCAGAGTAAGTGTGCCTTCATGTCTTTCCCTACCCAAAGATCCATATAAGCTTTTTAGAAGGAGGAAAGAAAGAAGGCAACACTATGATATGACTTGGTGATGAACCAAACACATATATGAGCGATTTGAGAGAATCTTTTGAGGAGCTAAGCCATGTTTACATTTTTAAAATCACATGAAAACCCAAGTTTCTCAGCTATTTGATGCAAGGGGATTTGAATGCATGTTGTTCCATTATTCAATCACTCAAGATAATGTGGTAGACACTCCAAATGTTCATAAGTGCAGGTGAAGCTTGGAATAACTTGTATGCAGATGCCATATCAAGGAGATGATCCATCTTAGTCCTTAACTTTACTCGAGGATGAGCAAATGGCTAAGTGTGGGAGAGCTTGTTGGCGATCCTTAACTCACATTTCTTACCGCCAATCTAGATATAAAAAGAGAAGAAATTAACAAACTTAAGCATATATACCTTTACTATTGACATAGTTCCACATGTATTTGGAGATTACCATTTCGTAGGACATAAACATGAATACATGGGAAAATACACCAAAAGGCATATTCCAATAAGGCGTAAAACTGATTTGTGTAATGGAATAAAGAAGAAGGCCCAACCTACTCAAAGAATTTGGGCGAAGCACCCACTTGGGCTTGATCCAGGACCATTTAGAGACCCACCAGACAAAAATTAGGCAAGAGGGCTCAGTGGCGGTGTCGTAGCACCACTGGTGCGGCCGAGCCCCAACTCTCTCGGGCCTAATTTTCGTGGGTCGCTTCACACCAATGTTACAAAGGTGGTTTCGTAGGTGCCCGGCCAGGTTCAATGCATCTTGATGTCGGTTTGAGGTCGGTTTGGTGCCTTCCATGAGGGGATGAGCATTTTCAAATGGCCCCTCCTCTCCACCTATAAAAGGAGGCTCCCTCCTCCTCATTTGAACAACATAGAGCACTAAAGCAAGAGCAAGAGCAACAATACTCAATTGGCATAGGCCCTAGCTAGCTCTAGAAGGGAAATAGGGAGAGATGTGAGGGAAGAGTTCAGGGAAGAAGTGCTGGGCTTGTCAGTAACCTTCCCCCGCTTGTACCTCGAAAACACCTACTTTGTACCTCCACGGGTATTTAGTAAGTGTTCATGATTCTTGTGATTCAAAGTCTTTGAGTAGTTAAGTTGTGCTTTTACTTGTTTGTGGGTTCATCGTCCGTCCCCGTGACTGATGCTCTAGTAGAGGACTCCTGATAAAGATGGATGTTCCTTGCTAACTCTAGAGTAGTAGTCAATAGCGTAGACATGGTGTCTAGGCTAGAGGCTACCTTCATTTGCCTCGTGCCCTCCGGTTGAGGGGTAGGCGGCAGATGGTGATATCCCTGTCCGTCCCTTGTAATCCCCCACATTCAGGTACGACATAGAGCTACATACCGGCATCGACTGGCATACTAGTTGCAACCCGGTACCCGAAGTAAGCAAGTGGAAGTAGAGTTTATCTTTCCATAGACCCAAAAGCCATAGGAATCCATCTCTACCCTTTCCAACTTTACCGTTGTGTTGTCCTTGGATAAATTAGATAGAAGAAATACCTCCATTCCCTATGGAAATACGATACCCTGAATACTTCTGGGTGAAAGCTACAATGGTAATTCCATACGCTTGCGGATTAACTTCTGTAGACGTTAAGAAATACCAACACCTAGCCACGTTGCAAGGTACCCGATAGTATAAGCACCATGCTTACACTATTTGATACTACCCTAGCCTCATGTTAAGACTAGAGCATCAACTAGTGATGAACAACCCATGCTACTGAGAGCCCACTTATCATAGGAATTATAAGCATAACCAAAGTATAACTAGAGAACAAGACTAGTACATAAAGTAAAATACTTGAAAGAATACTTGCATAGAAAGTAACATACTAAAATAAATAAAGTACTTATAAGAGAAAAACAAAGCTACACTAGACTCCTGAAGACTGCTCCAGAGCTCCCACCATGACTAGCTACTACTAGAAGAGCTACATATTGAGAGAGTAGAGAGCTACATCTCTTGTGTGTTGGTGTGTGTTACAAGTGAGGGGTGTGGGTCCTATTTATATCCTAACATGGAGTTGGGGCTACTCCATTGCCATGTCATCTATCCAGGTGACAGCAACTCCTTGCCCTTGGATCAAACCGACCTTGAACCACCATAAATCAACGCACCACGTGCTCCAAAGTGTGTTTCGTTGCATGTGTTCGAAGGAGAGGCGGTAGAGTGGAAGTGGGGTGCCGAGCGGCATGGTGGAGGCATCGACCAGAGTGCCACTGTGGAGTGGGCCATCCTCCTTCGGTGTGGTGGCCCTAGGGGTGTAGTAGAGTGTGGGTATGAACACCATTTGTCCATTTGAGCACCCGACATACCGGATGGTGAGTCATCAATCCATGTGATGCCTCTTTTGTCCCTTGATCATGCACTGACTTGGAAGCAACGGTGTCAGCGCAAAAACGTGTTGATGCGCCGAGTACACAGTAAGCCAGAAGGATCTGCTTAGGATGAGCTCGAAGATCCGCTTGGCTTCAGCATAAGACATGTCGACCCTATGAATTCCTCTCGAGGCGTGCCAGTCAATTTGACCTACAATTGACAAGGAGAGAAAGTTTATTAGTAATTTCAGGTGGAACATGCCGGTCTTGTCCAAACAGTTCCAAGTGTGCTGCTTCGGGAGCAGCCAGATGGGAAAATTGACTAAATAGCCGATACGTGAAGAAATCGGCTATTACGGACTATGAAGCTTATGGGTCGCGATCGATTTTATGTTGACAAGTACAATGCACGCAGATGTAATTAAAATCATCAGCTAGGTGAGTATTACCAATGTAAAGCATTGAGCCAATGAATGTAACGAGAAAGGATATAACATGCGAACAAATCGACTGTCTAGTACGAATGGATCTACAAACGCTCTGAATCTAATCTGTTACCATCAATAGTGAGGTTCAACCGGATCGATGGTAGCTATGATGACAATAACAAACTACAACCGAAGAATCCATAAAACCATCTATACATTGACAGACTTTCTGAAAGACATGTTATATGTGTGAAAGCTCAAGCGGATCAGCTGAAATAGCCGATTCAGGTTGGAAAGGGACTACAACATGTGAACAATCGACTATTTAACATGGACAAATCTATGAACTCATCAGACTTAACTTGCTATCTCTAACAGTGGGGTTCAACCGGATCGATGGCCGCCGTGATAAACACAACAAATCAAACCTTCAAAGTAAATAGATCTATTCACATTTAACAGAATCATGGAGACACACTGTAGGTGTTAAAGTATAGGCGATCGGCTATTTATCGGATGTAGGCATAGCAAATAGTCAAGGTCACGCCTGATCGAGAACAAATCTACCAACTAGCATCCTCCGATCTAAAGTGCCATCAGTGGGGATCGATCGGATCGTTACAGCCGTAACAGCAAACTATAGACCAGATTTAACTAGCCAGCAAACCTCCTCAAGATCAGACTTGCCTTAACCGCGTACTATGCACGATCAAGATCAAAGTAGAATGGCCGATGAAACATAACCCATCGCTTAAAGTAAGGAAACATCATATTGTAGCATAGCAAACGATGGATTAAAAGGATATGAAGTTGATCTAGATCGATCTCAGGTTGATGTTGCTGAAAACTAATGGCAATAAGAACATCAGCAAGATCGGTAACTTAATGAATCTACCTAAAGGATGCCACCCATAGGTAGAGTGGATAACTTGACCTTAATCTAATTCGAGCAGTGGAGGTCGAACGTAACCGATGTAGCTGTACTTAAACTAGATAAGAGTCGATAACTAGCTTATACTAGAGTTCACAGTGGAGGTTGAACTTAACCGATGCAGCCGTACAAATAGAAGTATAACCCATGACGATACTTACAAACAAGCCGGAGGTCGGTTGGATCAATGCAGCCCTGCTTGTTGAAGAACTCACCAAGATCTACACTACTATTCCTAAGGGTTGGCGTAAAGCCAAAAAAAGTAATTTGTATTGATTGATTGGATGTCCTTTGATAATAGCCGAGGTCCAATATTTATACCCAGAACCTAAGCATGAATCCTACTTAAGTACGACTCATTACAATCTTTGGCATATGAGAAAGCATTCCAAATTTAAGATAACTTGGACCCTAATCTTTCCCTTTTTGTAGAGTCCGACATGTTTTTCCTGATGCCAATCGTAGATTTTTTTCATTATCTGTTGGTGTCATCTAAAGAGAGCCGATTCCAGTGCTGCACTTGAATCAGCTGATATCGACCCTTATCCAATCGATTCCCTGATGACACGACCTTGGAAGCTTTGAGTTCCCGCGCTCTTCTTCCCAAATTTTGGTGTAAACAAATGGTGGAGAAGGTTTGGAGGTATGTTTCTTAGCCATTTCCCATAGATTGGTGAGGTGGCACTGGGGGTGAAGCTACCTGATTTCCGCAAAGGGAAATCCACAGAGTCGAAGTGTAATAAGACCTTTGTAGATCATATTACCCAAATTCCAGTCGAATATCACATCCATACAACGATAATATCAGAGTACAAATAGTGCGGAATTACATAAATTATTACATCGCCGTATTGGCGGAATCAAAAGTAGCATTTATTCAGAACAGCTTGAAGATAAGATCACCAAACTTGAGCATAGGAACGAACCCCTCAACCGTCAAACTCCTCAGAGCTATACTCCTTAGCAGAACCTGTGTGCCAAAATTTATCAGTACGATTTGTACTGGCCACTCCCACCCTATGAGCATTGCTTTGTGGAAATTGGATGCAAGTTGGATATAATCAAAAGGAACCTATAAGGCTGGGGTTTCCTATGTATTAGCTTATCAAGTACATAATAATAGTTGGTCAAGTTTTAACACCATTCCCACACATATTCCACCCCATTCCCATTCCAGAGCCAAGTTTTGATCCTAGGATCGATATACCACCATCTCCACACCATCACCGTACCACACCCATACCATCGCTCAGTCGATAGGCCAACTCCCTTTCGACACTATCTCAAGGCCCGTAGCCCCTGGCTACGTCCGAACAATCACTCCCAGGGGGAGAAGAGAAGGACTCATCTCACTATCTAGTTTAAGCGAAACCCAAGAAAGGTCCATAGCCAACAAGTTGGAATATGTATCGATCGATCAACCATACACTCTACAGAGGTTTTACATAACCACAAGATCCACCTTCCTCGCTGACTGTCGTCAACTGGGCTGATTCCGACCGCTTGCTAGCCTAGGATAATGCCACTCTACCATTCAGCCCTGGTACACCCCAAGGCTAGTCTGGGGTGGCTAAAACTATGAGTCATGAGCCGGGTCCACAAGGTCTCCATGAAGTCTCGGAAGGGTGTGGGGGAAATCCTCCATGCCCCGTACCTCCCTCACACTATCCGCTATCAACCTAGCAGTAGTGGCAATATCCTACCCAGTAGTCCAGCCGTCCCGCACCATATAGGGCGAGTGGTACGTAAGGCTTCCCGATGAATCTGAGTACTAGTAAGTCCTTAGGGATGACCAAGCTAGAATGTCTTCATCAGGGTTTCCATTTACCGTGCCACCATAGCACCTCCACCCTTGGCTCCTCCCATCACAGGTTCACACCTAGGGCCGCCTCGTATACCATTTACCCACCACAGGTATCCATTCTAGGGGTGCCCAGGTAGCACCCCACGGCAAGACTTGCCTCAAGCTCGTCGTATACTCCAACTTGGTCGACACAAGCCTCACCCTCCACGCACCGAAGTCACACGCACAGCACTCTCCCCATAGTCCAGATAACTCCAGTTTCCACCATGCATCAAAGTAGTGCAAGCATAGTAGAAGTAATAAGCAATGAAATATAGTAGCAAGCGTGTGACTAGCCTAATAGCAGGGTGAGCAGGGGTAAGGTTGCATCAAGGTAAAGGCCTTCAAGAAAGCATACTACCATGCAAGTCCTATCATAGTGTGATTATAACAATAAAATAAAGCACTAGCATTTCTATTTTAGCCATGCGTAATAGGTGCTACGAGATTGGGTGGGATGTGGCACCTTTAGTGTAGTCATCTCCGTACTCCTCACGGTACTCACAATCCTCGTCCATCCGGTTCTCCTCCGAGTCTGCAAACGATCGCATTATAGTCGCATTAGCGACGTCTATAGAATAGCACAAAGAAGCAATAAAAATTCAAAAGTGCCAAATGCACTCAAACATGGGTTCATTGCGTAGAGCTCGATTTTAGATGAATTTTGGTCCTGGTTTCATATTTTTCTGAGGTCATATGAATTAGTTATGATTTTCCGAAGATTAATTCATCTCTGAAAATGGAAAAAGGCTGAATTAATCCTGGGCTTGACACGTGTCACGCTGTGACTGGTCCACGTGGCATGCTGATGTCAGCGTGACATCAGCATGACGTCATCGGCTCGGCTCTAAGCTGACAAGTGGGGGGTCCGGCTGACGTCAACATGACGTCATCAACGTCATCAGTTCTGACAGGTGGGGCCAGAAGCTCTTGGGTCACTGACATGTGGGTCCAGTCAAAGTCAACGTCAAGTCAACGGGCGAGTCAACGATCAACGGTCAGGGTCACTAATGTGTGGGGCCAGGTCTACTGACGTCCGCAGCTGATGTCATCGTGACGTCAGCATGACGTCACCCCATCTGTGTTGGCTTCTGACGTGTGGGTCCCGCGTGATGTTAGCATGATGTCACCATCTGACATGTGGGTCTAGAGTGTCTATGCCACTAACATGTGGGGCCAGGTCAATAGTCAACATTGACCGGTCAACAGTCAACACGGACTGGGTCCAAACTGGGCCGGTTGGGCCTAGTCAGGGCTGGATTTGGGCTGGGCTCAGCCCGGACACGTGGCAAGCTATGGCGCTGCCACGTCGTAGCCATGGGCCTCCACTGGGCTTGGTGCACAGGCATGGTCCATGGTGGGCGCAAGCGCTGGTCTATGGTGGACCGCGTCTCCTTCCGGTGAACCGCGTCCACCCTTCCTTTCTTCTCTCTGTGGTCTACGTGTACTGGGTGCAGGCGCGTGCGGCCGGCGAGGGAAGGACTCTGCTTCCGTCCCCGGCGTGCTCCCAGCGGTGATGTGCTCGCCGGTGTGGTCCTACGGTGGCGCTGGCACCCAATTAAGGTAGGGGAAAGCTTCCCTAGGCCACGGCAAACACGTTGGTGGGATCTAGGTGGCTGCTGGGGCTTTCTAGGGCGTTGGCCACGGTGGTTGGCGGCTTGGTGGTGCCTGCCGGTGATGAAGTCACGCGTGTAGGCTCCCTGGTGGCTCGGTTGGGCGGATAAGAGCTTTAGTGGGTCCATGGGAGCACGGCGAGGGCGTCCAGGGCTCAAGGCGGGGCTCGGGTTCTCATGTGGCCAGTAGGGGCTCCACGGCATCCACGGCAGCATGGTGGCGACGGCGAGGCACGCAGGAGCACTACGGAGCGCTGGTGGGGCGATTTCAGCGTGGTCATGGATGTGCGCGTGAGTGCATGTGTACCCAGAGGCTAGAGACGGCCTTCGCCTACGCGCTCCTGGTGTGGAGCGCCATGGCCGACACAGCGAGGTCCGGCGGTGAGCAAGGGAAAATCGGGGCTCACCTTTGGTGTCATGGAAGATAGGATGGTAACGCAGTGGTGGGTTGCGGCCGTGTAGCTCTGGAAGCAACGCAGTGCAGTGTAGTGTAGCGCAACATCGACGTGCTTGATCGGGGCGTCGTCCTCCGCTCCGGCGACACCGACAACGTCGCGCGGCTTCGGCGCTCCCCCTTCTTCTTCCTCTTCCCCCTCTTCTCTCTTGGCTCGGGTGTGCTGTGGACGGCCACAAAGTGGTGGTGGGGCGATGAGAGAGCTCAGGGGCTCCCAAGGCCGGGGCTTTTATAGCTAAGCTCCATGGCACCCATGGCGGACGGTGATTGAGCGGTGGAGGCGCGTGCACTGCATCCAACAGCCCGCGTGTGGTTGCGTGGGCATGGCACCAAGGGAATAGGGCCATGCCCCGGGCGTGACCACCTGGCCCGCTCCTGCCAGCGCTATCGGCCTCCAGTTGCGCGGGCAGTTGAGGCGTGGGCGAAGAAGATGAACAGGAAGGCTGATGGGTGGGGTCCAGCGGCATCGGCAGCAAGGGAAGCGAGGAGGCGCGCGGGCGTGGGCGATGCGCGGGCTGGCTACGTGGGCCGCGCGCAGTCAGGCCAGGCCTGCTTGCAGCCACACGTGGTCCAGCGGAGGGGGAGAAGTGGAGGGCTGGGCCGGTAGTTCAGTCGCGTGGGTTGGGCCGACCTGCGCGTGAAGCTGGGCTATGAGGCTTTTTCTTCTTTCTTTTTCTGTTTTGTTTTTCTTCTCCATTGTTTGAATTCAAATTTGGTTTGAAATTTGAATTCCAAATTGGTGCACCAAATTCATTGGAGTTTTAGATATGAGGCCCACAACATTCTTATATAAATATTAGGAATTTATTTAGCTATTTTGTATAACAAAAATAGGTGTGGTTTTGTTATACAAAAATAGAATTAGTTTTCTCTTTAAACCTTTATTCTTTGGTTTGAGTATTAATTACTTTATGGTGTATTTCTTTAAAGGAGTTGTTAGGCTTTACATAGAACAGACAAGATTCCAAATCACCATTTTAGTTAACAGTGTATGCTATGTTTCTTTTGTCAGTATTTAAATAAACATGATTAACATATGGCATGCCATGCTTTTGTGTTGTCTTGGGTTGGGGTTAGACCTAATGCATCTCTTAGGTTGGGTTTTTATACATAACACTCATCAACACATGGAAGTTCTAAGAAAATTTTTGTAGTTGGTATTTTTGGTGTATGGATTTTTGGGTTGTTATAGTCCTACCCCCTTAATAGAATCTTGTCCCTGAGATTAAAGCGTAACATACTCTTCAAAGATGTAAGGATAACATAGCCAGAGGTCAGACTCTTTCTCCCTTGTTGCTTCTCTCACAGTGTGGTTGCTCCATTGGATCTTGCACATAGGAATGATTTTGCTTCGGGTCTCTTTGGTATCTCTGCCTAGAATTCTGATAGGATGTTCTTTATACTCAAGTGTATCTTGAATGTCAAGTGTATCAGTTGGAACTACTTCATCGAGCACTCTCAAACACTTGCGTAGCTGTGAGACATGGAATACAGGATGTACTCCCGCCAATTCCTCAGGTAGCTCAAGTTTGTAGGTGAGCTTTCCAATCCTCTTATAAATCTTGTATGGGCCAACAAATCTAGGGGCAAGCTTTCCTTTCACATGGAATCTGACAGTCCCATGTAGCAGGGATACCTTGAGATAGATGAAGTCTCCCACATTGAACTCAAGTTCTCTTCTCCTTTTATCAACATAGCTCTTGTATCGACTTTGAGCAATCCTCAAATTCTCCTTCACTTGAGCAACACCTTCTTCTACATCTTGAATCTTAGCGGAATCAAAGAACGATCTTTCACCCGGTTGAGACCACATCAAAGGTGTCTTACAAGGTCTGCCATACAAAGCTTCAAACGGCGACATCTTGATACTGGCTTGGTAGCTGTTGTTGTAAGAGAACTCTGCATAGGGTAAGCATTTCTCCCAATCAGAGCCATAATTCAGTACACTAGCGCGAAGCATGTCTTCTAAGATCTGATTTACTCGTTCTGTCTATCCATCTGTTTGTGGGTGATAAGCGATACTGAAGTCAAGTTTGGTTTAAATGGACTTGTGCAGGGCTTCCTAGAATCGGGACACAAACTGAGGACCATGATCAGATACAATACTAGAGGGAGCTCCATGCAGTCTGAGAATATGCTCAACATATAGATCTGCTAATTTTTCTGCATTGGTCTTGGTCTTAACTGGTACAAAGTGAGCAATTTTGGTCAAACGATCAACAATCACCTAGATGGAATCATTGCCTTTCTATGAACGGGGCAATCCAACTATAAAATCCATGGATATGCTCTCCCATTTCCACTCGGGAACGTCAAGAGGCTTTAGCAATCCTGCAGGCCTTTGATGTTCAGCCTTGACTCTATTATAGGTGTCACATTGTGCCAGATGTCCTGCAATGTCTGTCTTCATGCCTTTCCACCAAAAGTGTTTCTTCAAGTCTTGATACATCTTTGAACCTCTAGGGTGAATACAGTACTTAGAATCATGGGCTTCAGACAGAATTTCCTCTCGTTGGGCTGGATCAGAAGGTACACAGATTCTATTCTTGAACCAGATGGTTCCTTGTTCATCTTCCTGGTGGTTGGTCTTGTAGCCTAGTTTCATCAGACCACGGAGATAATCGATCTCTTCACAGTTTTTCTGAGCTTGACGGATGCGATCTGTGAGATCATACTGTATGCGGAGCTCATTCAACAAGCCATGCGGTAGTATTTCTAGTTGGAAACCATCAATATCCTCCTTGAGCTCAGGTGGTATGGATTCAGTGATCAAGGTGTGACAGTAACTCTTGCGACTGAGAGCATCTGCGACTACATTAGCTTTTCCCGGATGATAGTGAATTTCTAGGTCATAGTCCTTGATCAACTCTAGCCATCGGCGTTGCCTCATATTCAAATCTTCTTGAGTGAAAAAGTACTTCAAGCTCTTGTGATTGGTGTAGATATCACACTTGTTGCCTATCAAGTAGTGTCTCTAGATCTTTAAGGCATGCACAACTGCTGCTAACTCAAGATCATGAGTAGGGTAACGGTTCTCGTGTTCTTTCAACTGTTGAGAAGCATAAGCTATCACTCTTCCACCTTACATCAATACACAGCCAAGTCCTTGACGGGATGCATCACAATAGACCACGAAATCTTTGCTGATATCAGGCAATGCTAGCACAGGAGTTGTGGTAAGCTTCTGTTTCAATTCTTGGAAGCTTGGCTCGCACTCAGGCGTCCATTCAAACTCCTTAGTCTTCTTTAGAAGGTTGGTCATCAGATGGGCTATCTTGGAAAAGTTCTCGATGAATCGGTGATAATATCCAGCCAATCCTAAGAAACTTCTGACTTCTGTCACATTACGGGGTTGTTCCCATTCTTTTACAGCTTCAATCTTAGCTGGGTCAGCTGCAACACCTTCAGCTGATAGTGCATGGCCTAGGAAGGCAACTTCCTGTAGCCAAAACTCACATTTGCTAAACTTGCTTTAAGGGCACATAGGATAGAGGTGGACTTTTCGGACTGGGGTTCACATCTAATGACTTGGCCTAATGGGTGGGTCACTTGGACGTATCTAGGTGAACATGATATGATGCCTCGGTGAATGGTTAATCAATCCATGCCTAAGATGACATCTAGGTTAGTGGAAGGTAATAGGATTAGGTCGGCTTTAAAGGTAAGACCCTCAATGGTAAGACTCACTCCCTTATAGATGTGGATGCTTTTTAGGTCTCCTAAAGGTGAACTGGTGATGATAGGCTTTTCACATGGGGTTACAGGCAGGTCATGCTCTCGTGCAAACTTGGATGATAAGTAAGAACAAGTTGCTCTAGAGTCAAATAGAACTAATGCAGTATTGCAATTAACTAAAAACATACCGTACACAACGTCAGGAGTAGCCTATGCTTCCTTGGCGTCTAGATGGTTGAGACATCCACGGGTAGCAGATCCCTTGAACTGAGACTTCTGAGCAGCTAACTTCTAAGGGCACTCAGTGGCTTTGTGACCCGGTTGGCCACAAGCGAATCAGGTGAAAGGCGCACCGCCTGTAGGGGTTGGTGTTGGTGCCTTCCAGTTTCCAGTGCCTGGTGCGGAGCGGTTCTATGTTGGGTGTTCATTCACAGAGCGGGGACGGTTGGATCGGTCCTGAGTGTTGTGGTCCTGAGCATAACGGTCCCGGGTGTAACAATCCTGAGCAGGGCGGGAGTATTTGGTGGTGTAGCCTCCACTACCCCTACTCGATCCAGGGTTGTCATCCCTATTGTGGCGTGAGCGTTCCCTAGATGGTGCATCTCTGCGGAATCTCTTGCGATCATGGCCACGGAAGGACTCCTTAGGCTTACGCTTCCTCTCCCTGTACTCCTCTCTAGCTTCAGCACGGTCCTTCTCAATCTGGATGCAGCGATCCACCAGAGCACGCAACGTGTTACTTTCAATACCTCCAAACTTTAGCTTGATGTGCGGGTTAAGTCCCTTGCGATAATAGTACAGCTTCTCCTTCTCAGAGTTCACAACATAGGAAGGTGCATAGCGCAGAAGGTTGGTGAAACGAGTAGTGTACTCGGTCACCTTGTCCTTTCCCATCTTGATGTTGTGGAACTCCTTGGCTTTGGCCTCCATGATACCCTTGGGAATGTGATACTCAGTGAATGCTTCGGCAAACTCATCCCACGAGATGTTGGCAGGGTCCTCATGGGAATCACTAAAACTGTCCCACCAGGCACGTGCTGCACCTGTGAGCTGGTGTGTGGCAGCTCCAACACACTCATCGTCTGTGAAAGTGGTGAGGTCAAGCTTCTTCTCCATCTCCTTGAGCCAGTCATCTGCCACAAGTGGGTCAGGGTCGGTGCCATCATAGGTAGGTGGCCTTAGCTTCAGAAATCCTTCCAGCTTCCTTTGGAAGTCATTCTGCTGACCTCCCTAGCGATGGTTTGCTCCATCAACAAGGGCTGCAAGAAGCTGGGTCTGCTGCGCCATCACTTCTGCGAGGTTCGGTGGTGGTGGTGGAATGTTCTCCCCAGCAGGCGACGGGGTATTCTCCAGGTTGAAGGGTATCCCTCCATGTCCACGGCCATGGCCACGGTTGTTGCCACCATGGCCCCCATTTGGTTCGGCTGGTTTGGGGATGGGCGCACGTCCATGGTTCATTAGGTGAGTAGATCAGCGGTTCGGCATCTGCAATACGGATCATAGGAATTTTAGTGCTTGTGCCATAACTGCTTATAATTCAATATGATTACATGATTTTGATGATTTAAAGAAAAACATTTACACTATCCAACGCTCATTACAAAGAAGCAATAAGATCCATAAGATGCAATAAGATCCAAAACATTCATTACATGGGTTTTATTACATAGCATCGTCTCCAGTAGCTACACTTGAAGACGTGCGAGAATCGTACTACGCATAGGTCTCATATTACATTTAACAAGGGGTACATCATGGGGTACAACTTATGGAAGCCACTGACATGACTCATGACCACGTAGGGTCATCTACTCTAACTCGTACACCGCAGCTAGGATACGACTGAGGTGGCAACCGGTCCTTCGATTCCTCCTTCCTAAGCTGACTTCCCGGTGCAGGTGACCTTGACAAGCTCGTCAGGAACTCCTAACGTGATGAGAACTCGGTAGAGGGTCTGTGCAAAACCCCCGAGCTCACGTAGGTCGAAGGTAAGCTTGGCGTGGTCCAGAGGTATCGGTCCTAGAGGCAGCCATTCGACGTTCGTTGCCATCTGCATGTTACAAGGAACAAGTGTTAGCAGGTCAATAATAGATAAGCCTTACATAGAAGTAAATGCAGGGTCGTATATAACCGAAAGAAGGGCTGTTCATGTCCTATTCTATCGTCCATTTCTAAGGGTTTCGTCCTATGGTCAAGTATGGCTCTGATACCAACTAAAGCGACCTCATTTCTGCGAAGGAAAATCCACAGAGTCGAAGTGTAATAAGACCTTTGTAGATCATATTACCCAAATTCCAGTCGAATATCACATCCATACAATGATAATATCAGAGTACAAATAGTGCGGAATTACATAAATTATTACATCGCCGCATTGGCGGAATCAAAAGTAGCATTCATTCAGAACAGCTTGAAGATAAGATCGCCAAACTCGAGCGTAGGAACGAACCCCTCAACCGTCAAACTCCTCAGAGCTATACTCCTCAGCAGAATGTGTGTGCCAAAATTTATTAGTACAATTTGTACTGGCCACTCCCACCCTATGAGCATTGCTTTGTGGAAATTGGATGCAAGTTGGATATAATCAAAAGGAACCTATAAGGCTGGGGTTTCCTATGTATTAGCTTATCAAGTACATAATAATAGTTGGTCAAGTTTTAACACCATTCCCACACACATTCCACCCCATTCCCATTCTAGAGCCAGGTTTCGATCCTAGGATCGATATACCACCATCTCCACACCATCACCATACCACACCCATACCATCGCTTAGTCGATAGGCCAACTCCCTCTCAGCACTGTCTCAAGGCCCGTAGCCCCTGGCTACGTCCGAACACTCACTCCCAGGGGGGGGAAGAGAAGGACTCATCTCACTATCTACTTTAAGCGAAACCCAGGAAAGGTCCATAGCCAACAAGTTAGCATATGTATCGATTGATCAACCATACACTCTGCAGAGGTTTTACATAACCACAAGATCCGCCTTCCTCGCTGACCGTCGTCAACTAGGCTGATTCCGGCCGCTTGCTAGCCTAGGATAATGCCACTCTACCATTCAGCCCTGGTACACCCCAAGTATAGTCTGGGGTGGCTGAAACTGTGAGTCATGAGCCGGGTCCACAAGGTCTCCATGAAGTCTCGTTAGGGTGTGGGGGAAATCCTCCGCGCCCCATACCTCCCTCACACTGTCCGCTATCAACCTAGCAGTAGTGGCAATATCCTACCCAGTAGTCCGGCCGTCCCGCACCATATAGGGCGAGTGGTACGTATGGCTTCCCGGTGAATCTGAGTACTAGTAAGTCCTTAGGGATGACCAAGCCAGAATGTCTTCATCAGGGTTTCCATTTACCGTGCCACCACAACACCTCCGCCCTGGCCTCCTCCCATCACAGGTTCACACCCAGGGCCACCTCATATACCATTTACCCACCACAGGTATCCATTCCAGGGGTGCCTAGGTAGCACCCCACAACAAGACTTGCCCCAGGCTCGTCGTATACTCCAACTTGGTCGACACAACCCTCACCCTCCACGCACCCAAGTCACACACACAACACTCTCCCCATAGTCCAGATAACTCCAGTTTCCACCACACATCAAAGTAGTGCAAGCGTAGTAGAAGTAATAAGCAATGAAATATAGTAGCAAGCGTGTGACTAGCCTAACAGCAGGGTGAGCAGGGGTAAGGTTGCGTCAAGGTAAAGGCCTTCCAGAAAGCATACTACCATGCAAGTCCAATCATAGTGTGATTATAACAATAAAATAAAGCACTATCATTTTTATTTTAGCCATGCGTAATAGGTGCTACGAGATTGGGTGGGATGTGGCACCTTTAGTGTAGTTGTCTCCATACTCCTCACGGTACTCATGATCCTTGTCCGTCGGGTTCTCCTCCGAGTCTGCAAGCGATTGCATTATAGTTGCGTTAGCGACGTCTATAGAATAGCACAAAGAAGCAATAAAAATTCAAAAGAGCCAAATGCACTCAAACATGGGTTCATTGCGTAGAGCTCGATTTTAGATGAATTTTGGTCCTGGTTTCATATTTTTCTGAGGTCATATAAATTAGTTATGAATTTCCAAAGATTAATTCATCTCTGAAAATGGAAAAAGGCTAAATTAATCCTGGGCTTGACACGTGTCACGCTGTGACTGGTCCACGTGGCATGCTGACGTCAGCGTGAAATCAGCATGACGTCATCGGCTCGGCTCTGAGCTGACAAGTGGGGGGTCCGGCTGACGTCAGCATGACATCATCAACGTCATCAGTTCCGACAGGTGGGCGAAGCTCTTGGGTCACTGACATGTGGGTCCAGTCAAAGTCAATGTCAAGTCAACGGGTGAGTCAATAGTCAATGGTCAGGGTCACTGACGTGTGGGGCCAGGGTTGCTGACGTCAGCAGCCAATGTCATCATGACATCAGCATGACGTCACCCCAGCTATGTTGGCTTCTGACGTGTGGGTCTCCCATGACGTTAGCATGACGTCACCATCTGGCATGTGGGTCTAGAGTGTCTGTGCCACTAACATGTGGGGCCAGGTCAACAGTCAACGTTGAAAGGTCAATGGTCAACACAGACCGGGTCCAAATTGGGCCGATTGGGCCTGGTCAGGGCTGGATTTGGGCTAGGCTCAACCCAGACACGTGGCGAAGCTGTGGCGCTACCATGTCGTAGCTGTGGGCCTCCACTGGGCTTGGTGCATAGGCATGGTCCACGGTGGGCGCAAGCGCTGGTCTATGGTGGACCGCGTCTCCTTTCGGTGAACCGCGTCCACCCTTCCTTTCTTCTCTCTATGGTCTACGTGTACTGGGTGCAGACGCGTGTGGCCAGTGAGGGAAGGACTCTGCTTCCGTCCCCGGCATGCTCCCACCAATGATGTGCTCGCAGGTGTGGTCCTACGGTGGCGCTGGCACCCAATTAAGGTGGGGGAAAGCTTCCCCAGGCCACGGCGAACATGTTGGTGGGATCTAGGTGGCTGCCGGGGCTTTCCAGGGCATTGGCCACGGTGGTCGGTGGCTCGACGGTGCTCACCGGTGATGAAGTCATGCGTGTAGGCTCCCTGGTGGCTCGGGTGGGCAGATAAGAGCTTCAGTGGGTCCGTGGGAGCACGGCGAGGGCGTCCAGGGCTCAAGGCAGGGCTCGGGTTCTCATATGGCCGATAGGGGCTCCACGGCGTCCACAGAGGCATGGTGGAGATGGTGAGGCACGTAGGAGCACTATGGGGCGCTGGTGGGGCGATCTCGGCGTGGTCATGGATGTGCGCATGAGTGTGTGTGTACCCAGAGGCCGGAGACGGCCTTGGCCTACGCGCTCCCGGTGTGGAGCGCCATGGCCGACACAGCGAGGTCTGGCGGCGAGTAGGGGAAAACTGGGGCTCACCTTTGGTGTCGTGGAAGATAGGATGGTGACGCAGTGGCGGGTTGCGGCCGTGTAGCTCCGGAAGCAGCGCAGTGCACTGCAGTGTAGCGTAGCGTCGCCATGCTTGATCGGGGCGTCGTCCTCCGCTCCGACGACACCGGCGACATCGTGCGGCTTCGGCGCTCCCCCTTCTTCTTCCTCTTCCCCATCTTCTCTCTTGGCTTGGGTGTGCTGTGGACGGCCACAAAGTGGTGGCGGGGCGATGAGAGAGCTCTGGGGCTCCCGGGGCCGGGGCTTTTATAGTCGAGCTCCACGGCACCCATGGCGGACGGTGATCGAGCGGTGGAGGCGCGTGCACTGCATCCAACGGCTCGCATGTGGTTGCGTGGGCACGGCACCAAGGGAACAGGGCCATGCCCCGGGTGTGACCCCCTGGCCCGCTCCTACCAATGTTGTCGGCCTCTGATCGTGCGGCAGTTGTGGCGTGGGCGGAGAAGATGAACAGGAAGGCTAACGGGTGGGGTCCAGCGGCAGCGGCAACAAGGGAAGCGGGGAGGAGCACGGGCGTGGGCGATGCGCGGGCTGGCTGCGTGGGCCGCGCGCGGTCAGGCCAGGCCTGCTTGCAGCCGCGTGTGGGCCAGCGGAGGGGGAGAAGTGGTGGGCTGGGCCGGTAGTTTGGTCGCGTGGGTTGGGCCGACCTACGCATGAAGCTGGGCTGTGAGGCTTTTTCTTCTTTTCTTTTTCTGTTTTGTTTTTCTTCTCCATTGTTTGAATTCAAATTTGGTTTGAAATTTGAATTCCAAATTGGTGCACCAAATTCATTGGAGTTTTAGATATGAGGCCCCCAACATTCTTATATAAATATTAGGAATTTATTTAGCTATTTTGTATAACAAAAATAGGTGTGGTTTTGTTATACAAAAATAGAATTAGTTTTCTCTTTAAACCTTTATTCTTTGGTTTGAGTATTAATTACTTTATGGTGTATTTCTTTAAAGGAGTTGTTAGGCTTTACATAGAACAGACAAGATTCCAAATCACCATTTTAGTTAACAATGTATGCTATGTTTCTTTTGTCAGTATTTAAATAAATATGATTAACATATGGCATGCCATGCTTATGTGTTGTCTTGGGTTGGGGTTAGACCTAATGCATCTCTTAGGTTGGGTTTCTATACATGACACTCATCAACACATGGAAGTTCTAAGAAAACTTTTGCAGTTGGTATTTTTGGTGTATGGATTTTTGGGTTGTTACAGGTAGGGCCACAATGGCCAACACCATGTTGGGGCCGGGCGGCGCCACCAAGTGGGCCATGGTGGCCCACCTTGCTCCAATTGCTTCTAGTTGCTTGATTTTTTTGATATTTCTGTATAGTTTTCCTGCATGATCAAACATCTCCAAGTACAAGTGGAAATAGATGAATTATAAGCATAAATCACTACTTATGTTGTTGTTTACTCCCATTTTTGGTTCAATGTTGTGCAATATTGATGGTCAGAATAGGCCTTTAGTGATCGTCAACTGAGACAGTACCCTTCTTTCTTTGAGTTAGCTATAAAACCTTTATATTAATGTTATTGTTTGGTCGCACGAACCTTTTTTGTGTCGTGATGCGTGCGATATTTTATGACTTGCTTTCTAGCCTTTTTCGTGTCATGATGCGTGTGATATTGTATGACTTGCTTTCTATCTTTTTTAAACTCATCTCTATATGGGTAACCCTAAACCAAAAGACAGGCGGTGGACCGAGCCACATCCCACATTACCTCATGAACCATAGGATTTGAGGGTCACGTGATATCCACCATTCGATCGGAGTCATCACGGGTTCGTCGCCCATTAAGCTAAAAACCTGGGTGTTCGTGAGTCATCACCACCCGCTTGGCTAGCTAATTGTTTTGCCTCTATGGGGCCAAGACCGCATGAGGCCCGCCTACATGGACGATGGTGCTATTGGTGGTCCTTAACGACCAAATCTGACCACCAATTAAGACATAAAAAGACAAGAAATTAGCAATCTTATGCACATATGCATTTACTATTGACCAAGTTCTACATGTATTTGGAGAATCATGTTTTGCAGGACATAAACATGAATACATGGGAAAGTACACCGAAAGGCGCTTTTCGACAAAGCATAACGCTGAAATGCGCAAAGGAATAAAAGAGAAGGCCCACCTACCTAGATTATTTGGGTGAAACACCACCCAAGGAGCAGCCTAGACCCACTCATGAGTCCACCATGCGAAGACGGTGGCGAGCGGAGCTGGTCAAGGTGCGGTCGTACTCTAGGTGTGGACGCACCCCCACCGGTGCCTCTCTGCAACTCCTTTGAAGGGCGGTATCTGGACTGCATGCAGAGGCGGTGGAGACTGAGGTTCCCACCAAATATCTCCTCCACACCGCCTTAGAGCCTAGTATAAATAGAGGGGTAGAGTCCCCCTCTTAACACACACACCTCTCTTGAGCAACTCCTCATTCCCACCTTTGTATTTTTACCTTTTAGTAGTTGTTTCGAGCAAGGCAAAGCTACCTTAGAGGGCTTGGCTCCTTGGAAAAAGAGATTCTTGGTATGAATAGAAATATGAGTTCTTCCAAAGTCATATTCTTATCTTATAATTATAGTCATACTTATGAACTAGAGTATAGTCTTTTTGTTATGATCTTGACATTTGAACTAGTGTATAGTTTGTATGTTATGAGATTAGCATACATGACTTTATGCTTAACCATTCATATAACTTCTATAATTGGAATTAGAACTAAGTTGAGGTGGCATTTCATCGTTCCTTCGGGTTGGCCCATGTCCTATGCTTGTCAATCCGTAGGGTCAGAGTCCAGGGGGGATATGGGTAGTTTCTTTGTACACAGGCGTGGTGCTCGGGTGCACGGTAACCTTAAGATGTGACGGTGGTCCACGGTTGAGGGGTAGGCGGTAGGTGGTGATAGCCCTGTCCATCCCTTGTAATCTCCCATGTTCGGGTATTCATATAGGAGTTCGTAAAGTCTCCCTAGCTTGCTGGTAGACCAGTGCCCGAAGATCTCCCCGTCCATCTTACACTTAGGTCCAGTTCTAACCATGTAATTTGTATGATCATCAATGAATCTTTGTATGACTATACTAGATCATGCTAGCTCTACTTAGGATTATTCTTTTATTCTTTCTTTCTCTTTTATCCTTTGAGGAATGCCCAATTGTGTGTCCACTATCTTGAATTTATCATTCTTACTCTTATTATAAACATTGGTGTACTTGAAAGTATATTATTCAAGTTCATATTCATACAAGACTCTTAATCAATTAATGCCTTCCTTTGGGAAAATATAAATAACGATACCCTGAATACTTCTAGGTGAAATGCTACAATGATAGCTCTGTGCGCTTGCGGATAAATATCTAAAATTGTTGAAAAACTTCAAGGCCTTACCTAGTGGCAATGCTAATTATTAGTGATGTTGCTAAGTATTGCCAGCAGACATTTTTGCTGCCATTGCTAGAGATGGATTCTATCTCCATACTTGGTAGTGAAGCTAAGAAATGCCAATAGGAGTGGGGTCGCAAGGTCATGAACAAGCTACTCTACAGCACGTATAGTGGTGGTGTGAGGCCATGAATGATCTGCTGTGTGACGACGCATGGGGCTACGGCGTGGAGGCCATGGACGAGCTGTTCCACAATGATGCATGGGCCATACAAATGAGCGTGGGGTCATAGAAGTGGCTTTGGTTATGGGATGATCAAAGGGGGATAACCCCATTTGCGAATGGTCTGAGAATGGGAGGAAAGTGGATTATGGAGTTAGTGGGAGGCTTAAGTCCATAATACCACACGGGGACATGTGCAAGGGCAAGATAAGAACCCTGTTCTACAACACTACTTTAGCAATACCTGCAACAAATGAATAGTGTTTTCCTCTCACAAAAAATTAGCATAAGCCAAATTTCAGCGAAACAAAGAGGGACGTTTTTAAAAAAATCCATACAACTGATATCTTTCTTGCATCTTATGATCTTGCCTTTGCATTGCATCGTAGCAAGTAGATAATTTTTTCATTCATATTTGTCATTATTTGCTTGCTTTGGTCATGTTGTCATCAAGCACCAAAAGGGGCAGATTGTAAGGAAAATGGACCATCGTCTCATTTAGTTTGGATTTTGGTGCTTGATGATCAACAAGACCAAATTAGACAAATGAATTTGCAAGTGTTCATTTTATAGTTCAATAGGATGCAAATGTGGACTTGGATCAAGTTGCAACAAGAAGAAGTTGGCCATCATCGAAAAGAAGACACTAGAGGGGGTGTGATCAACATAGAAGTGAAGATATGAATCCAAGACGCAAAGAAATAGAAGCCCGAAGCTACAAAGGCAAAAGATACGAGAAGAAAAGGAGAGAGGGAAGTGCTCAGTGAGCATCGATCATCACCGTTGTGAATTAGAGGGAGCACGAGTCTCCACAGTGCGCATGGGCAGCTACTGCAGAAGAAGCACCGGTAGCCACCGGTGCACCTCTAGTCCTCGCACCAGTCACGCGATCTAGAGTGCATGCAGCAAGCAAAAGTGGCTGCAGAAGGGGCACCGGTCCTCACCAGTGCAACACTGGTTGCCTTCACCAGAGAGGCTGCAACAAAGAAAAAGAGCAACTAGCGGCATAGGTTACACCGGTATACACTGGTTCAACTACACCGGTCATGAGATCTAGAGGAGATTGTTGTAGATGGGGAAGGTCATAATCGGTGCTACACCGGTCAGCACACCGGTTATGTCTTCCAAAGATGGTTGTAGCGAGGAGTGAAGGAGCTAATTGTAACGACCCGAGTTCGTTACAATATAGGCTCTCATTTTTTATCATCAGTGAAGTGCGCAATCGAGCTCCTGTGGAAATCCCTGGTGCTTTAGACCTAAGGATATGTTTCTTATTCACCCCGTAATGTGGTCTATATCTCGGAAGTCACCAAGTCAGCAAGAGTCAACCAAACTACTAGAGATGCATCACCTCATCAGTCAGATGCTAAATGGTTAGGTTATCACCCTTGGGAATATAATCATTGGCCCCAATATCAGAACTCTAGTGCTTGGATCAATTTCCCAAAGACAGAAAACTACCCAACAGTCTGCCAGACCCATTGGATCGTCTGCCAGTTTACTGAATAGCAACAGTGAGTCGAGAATCAGCTATCCTCCACTTACCCTTGGACCCCACCTATCATATGCAAAAAAATGGAAAGTACATCTCAGCTGAACCAGCCCAAGCTCAACTCACTCTCCCATTTCTCACCTTCCCCTCTCTCTAGAAAGCAAGAACAAGGAAGAGCTAGAGAGAGGAAATGGAGATTAGAGATAGATGTGGAATATGAAGTGGAAGCAAGCCATCCATGATCATCACCTCATCATGCTCAAGTCATCTTCATCTCAATCCATGACCATGGTTAGCTCATGAGCTCTCATCTCAATCGTTTGGATATTTCTCTCAAACCCTAATCTCAAATCTCTCATGCATGTATGGATCATGGAGTGTGGTGATCTCTCACTCATCACAAACGTAAGATCAAGGCTCTAAGAATTATTAATCTCTAGAGAACCCTCTCAGCATCCTCCTCATGACATTTTATGGATTTTTGCAATAATATCAAGAATGGCTCATTTCCTCTTCAAGTGTGGATGCAAGAAGTGCTCAAGCCTCTTTTCATGGTCTTGATCACCTTATGATTCTCAAATCTCAGAGCTAAGTTCTCGTTGCCTAATCCAAAGTCTTTATCTCAAGTTCTCATAAATAAGATCATGCACAAATCACTAGATGCACAAGCAAGCCAAGGCGAAAAACCAAACTAGCACTAGCCTAGCATGTCACTAGAGTTACCCTAGAAGTATTGTGCACATGCATGAATGGTTGTAGACCCAAATTAGGAATCAAACCAGCTAAAACCTAACAACATAGGTTCTGTCGCTTGAGTTGGCGGAGCGTCCTCAAATGCGATGGAGTGTCCAATAGACTTTCCTAATTTAGCAAATTCTAGCCAAGCTAGCAATACCCTTTCTAAATGAAGTGATGGAGTGTTTGCAACATCCTATGTAGAGTCCATTGAATTATTAAGGTTGATCCCAGAGAAGCCAAGGATATCTGTTCCTTAGTGGAGTGTCTGCGGTCTCCTGCGGAGAGTCCGTTGATTTTATAAACCACAGTGCTAAGGAAAACCGAGAACTCCTAGTCACTAGTGGAGAGTCCAACACATGGCGCAGAGTGTCCACCAATGACTGCTAGTTAGAAAAACCTAAGTCCCTAACCTAGCGGAACTTTCTCTAGAACCTTCCGATGGGCGATGAAGAGTCTGTCACCTACGACAGAGAGTCCGATAACCCTATCAGAGTCGAGAACAGAGCCTAGAGACCTCAAACCCCCTATCAGCGGAGTGTCTGTTGTAGGTAGCAGAGGGTCCACCAGGTTGCAGTGAATGTTGATACTCTAGATCCTTACCCAAGAGGTCAACAATACTAACCCAACTTTAGATCACAAATAATGCAATAGTAAAGCCATGATAAACATCTCTTCCTAAGATCCTAATCATAAGTTGTCACCCTTATCACCTTATCAAATCTTGCAATCATCTCCAATCCATTCTCTCATCTCTTTTAGGTTGGATTAGAGTGTGAGGAACATGTATAGATCGTCATCATCGTCGATGGTCGACATGGTGGCACAATCAGATAGGCACCCTACTATTATAAGCCCTATTTTGGATACGTATTCTGTCTCATTATGAGTTTGCATGACATGGTGGATTGGTAACGACTTAACTAAAATTGTTTCACCAATTAGAATTACTTCATGAATAGTTAGAGCCTTTCATTTAACTAGTCAGGATGGGAATGCTAAAAAGCTTATTTTCTTAGCTTTGTTAGAAGTTGAGTTTGAGAAGGGAACTGATTCTCGTGCATGTAAGATGCTACACCGGGTTAAATAACTACTAAAACTTGAGAGGGTTATAATTTATCTACTTCCCTAATCATGACTAAGGACCCACCTCAATTTGCAAGATGAACTTGATCATCAATTTGGTAATTCTTGCTCATGCGAGGGGTAAGTCACTATGAGTGTTCGATCTCAAGTGACGTAGCTCATGGAGCATCTAAGGACTATTCATTAGGATATGTGAGTCCAAGTAACCACCTGTATAGACCACATGTCACATATATGGGTGGCAAGTAGAGTAACTAGTCGAACCTGGCAAGAAGGTGGCGCCAGTTAGATGGTGGTAGCATTAACCGAGAACTAGTTGAACCTTTCGTCTGACATTCTGGCCGGATTAGAGAAAGGTTGGGAAACATGAGGCAACCCTTACTACCGGACCTGGTGTATGGTGGTTAGTCCCAGTTCCTGTGTGGATACAATTGTACACCTCTGCAGAGTTTCTTTGAAACCCTGAAGTCCCTCAGGATGGGAACCCCTATTTGTTAATCCTTCTTTATATACCCATCGTAGAGATAAGTTGTTTTGCAGGTAAAGGAAATGGGTGAATCGAGCCAAGCTCCATTCATGCAAATTTAGTAGACTTTGGAACGGGTGTTCTCCAAAATGAGCTGCGTGTTATTTTGATGTGTTAGTGAATGATGAAAGTGAACTTAGTGAATAAGTCATTTGGTAGAGAAGTTGATGTTCTATGAACCAAATTAAATTGTAACTATTTTTATCGTCAATGATGTTTCAGCTATGAGTTGGAGATTTTGTGGCTTAACAAGTGAGCTATTTGGTATGCTTTATATTGGGACTATTTGTGTAACTCTACCGTTAAAAGATCCTAAAGAGGATGTGTGGATAGCACTATCCTGGGGGCCTCACGTTGGTTTGAAACAACCCAGGTTGGTCAGGTGGTTGACGCTTGTGTCGGTCCGGTAGGTGCGGGAACACTCTGTCGCAGAACCGACCAATTTATAAGAGTACAAGTACAATGGCAGCCCACAAGCGGTCACACTGTCATACTTGAACCCATATAAACCCGGTAGTCTGTCGAGTACCACGACGGGTCTCGATAAACGATTTAAAACAACCAAGATCGTACAGGATTCAACATACATGCCACATATTACATAAAGTTCACAGATACATTTCATCATCAGAGTACGAATAAAAGTTATTACAAACCGAGTTTGATAGATAAAGCGGAAGCAAATAAGTTCGAAAATAAAGTTTCCAACATAGTTTGATACAGTGCCAAGATACGATCACGGTCCACAAAAGCATGTAGAAGGATTAATAAGAAGCCTGCCCAAGGCTTACTCCTCATCCACAGCAGGATAGAAGCAACTCTTGCAATAACCATGATATACAGTGCCATCTGCAACATGGGAAAAAAACCCTGAGTATGAGAAGGTACTCAGCTAGACTTACCCGTCATAAACCAGAAATAAAATGACTCCAAGGATTATGCAAGGCTGTATAAGTGGAGATAGCTTGACAACATTTTGCATGAAAGCAAATGACTTAATGTACACTTAGGATTCCTTTATCAATTATTTATAACTATCCATCTCTAGATTAGCAACTATCCTGTGCCAAACATGTGGTATATCAATTGAGAAGCATACAATAGTAACCATAGCAGGTATTGTAATTACATATTCATCCGAACCATCATGTTTCATAACACAGTTACTACGATGTTGGAGCTAGTCAAGTTTCTCACTATCCAGGAGAGACGGCGATTCGAATCGATTTCCACCAGCTGGGAATTTATTCCTAACACAAACCTAGGTCTACCAGCCATGATAGCCTTAGGTCACCTTTGGTACAACTCAGGTACACATTTCACGGGTCCGTACCACGCCGCACAATCTGGAACACCAGATGCCAGGATGCTCAGGCCCAGCCTACCCTTGGGCTCAGTCTGATCGTTCCCTAGAAGGAGCGCACAACAGAACGGGTCCCGGCCTGAATTGAATTACTCGGCTTCGCGGTCGGAATGAGTTATCCGGCTAGCTAAGTGAGAGGCATGCGTTCAATCTTGTCAGAAGTTCCAACAATGGTACGGTCCTTGTTCGACACAGACGGGGATAGATCCACACCCAAGACCTCCATGTCTTGTTGCTTCCCTATCGACATCCCGCCCGGTCTCCATTTACATTAACCATGGTTGTTTTCCACGATAGCAATTATAAACAACTGTGCTCCGGTATCCACCTATATCTCGCAGGTGATAGGAAATCACCCGACTTCTACCGGTCTAAGCATGGCTAAGCATATATTCGATCCTGGACCTATACCGGTTAAAGGTGTAATAGCTGGACAATGAATGTATATGCATCAAGTGGTTCCATTCAACTCTTATAACCTAATGCATCAATCATATGTACTTAAGTAATCATTTGTAAAATACTGGGAGACTTAGAATGCTCCGGGGCTTGCCTCATAGGAAGGAAGTAGGGCGGTGATCAGGACACTCCGGAAGCTCTTCAGGATTCTACTCCACGCCTTCGGGAGCTGCGGCTTGCGGATTCTCCTGCTGATTCCCTTCCTCTGTTTCTTCGAATTCCAGCAACGTGATCTCTTCCTCCGATCCTAGATGCGTGAATATGGTATAAGTATTACGAATGCATATATGTTAACAAGTGCATCATGTTTAATGAGTAGGTGCATATCTCTTCTCGATTATTTAATTAACTACTTCCACAATGCATCGAACGTACCACAAAACAACAGCTACTTGTTTCGCTCATAACTGGAGTTCTATAAATCCAAATACAGTGATCCTAGACTTTCTGGAAAGCTTATCAAATTCTCTACAACTTTGTTATTAAGCATTTTTATAGTACACATCATTTTCAACATGCAACTCATCAAACTCCAGAATCTGTCCGGAAACTATTCAATATGCAATACAAAGTAACAATACTTCTACTTCATGTAATCATTCAAAATTTGACAACATAGAATCTACCAACAGTTTAAGCATACCAAATCCATTTAAGATAATATAATGGTGAAGCCCAAACTATTTATTTAAATGCCTTTCTTATTTTATTTGAACCCCTAGGTTAAATAATAAACCTATACCAAATGTGCATCATAAATTCTCAGAAAATTACAGTGGCTTACTAGTGCTACCAATAGACTACTGTAAAAATTTCCTACCATTTTGCCAAGTAAAACATCCTATACAAAAATGACAAGGCAGCAAGGCTTGAAATAACATAAATAGAAAACCTTAGTGAAAAGTGTCAAGCAATAGATTTCCTATTTTTCTTAGCATCCATATACTACTAGTATACCCTCCAACAATTTTCATGAGTATTTGATTCCTAAATAATTTATAAAAATTTACACAAGGATCTCCTAATTATAAAAGAAAAATCTATAACTACAAATCTACACATGCACTCATCTTCAAATTTTTACCAGAGCTCCTATATGTTAAGACTAGCTTACCACAAAAATTTCATAATTTTTGGAGCACAGGAACTCTAGATATAAAATAAACAAATTTGCATGCATTCAAAAACACATTTCAAATCCCTATTTAAATCTCCAAAAATTTCTACTGTAAATGTTAAGAACATATTTTTTCTAAATACTACACTTCCTAAGGAACACTACCAAATTTATTTCACAATTTTTGAAGCTACCAAACTGAAGATACAAAATTCACAAAAGAATTCAAAAACTGGATCAAATGAACTATCACACACTCTAACTGTCGCTGACCGGTGGGACCCGCTGGTTAGGGGACCCCACGAGTCAGTGACTCGAAACAGGGCCACGGCGCTGCACAGCGCTGGCGCGGCCAGAGCTCGTCGCCGGTGAGTTCTTCGGCGAAACCACGGGCACCATCGTGATCTACTACTCAAGACGCGTCGGATAGTTGAGGTGGTGACAGCGCTAGCGCGGCAGAGCATGATCGTCGCCGGCCATGGCGGCACGGCGGCGCTGCGCAACTCTGTGCCGGCCGTATCCGGCCATGGGAAAGCTAGGAGAGGCGCGCAACAGTACCACGGCATTCTAGTGAACTTATTTCAGCAACAAACGCTTCACGCAAAGCTCCGACGACGCTTGATCACAGCGCGGTGGTGCGGGGGTTAGAACGCGTGGCGCGGGTTGTCGCGTTCCACGCCGGCGGGGTCACTAACGAAGGTAACGTCTTAGCACCGGCTAATACACGTCCTGACCAAACACTAACGCTCAAAATCAAAGGAAAAACGGAGATGAGTCGAGCCATGGCCAGCTTGCCGTGGAGGCGGCCATGGTGACCGAGAACTTCGGCGAGAAAGGAAACGGCGAATACGCCCTCACCGAAGCATGACAGCCGCTGCAATCAAGACGAGGGATGGAGGGAGGTGTGGCGTAGCTACGGGCGAGATGGAGGCGGTGGTGGTGCGACGTAGCGCACGCAAGGCAACGGCGGAGGCGGTGCTGTGCTTGGCGGAGTTGCCTGGTTCCACGGCGAGAGCAAGGGAGGGCGCTGGAGAGGGAGAGAGCTGGCATGAGCGAGTGGAAATGGAGCGGGCGCACGATGGGGAGTTGAAGGTGCGCGTCTGCCTGCCTTGGCCACACTGGGCAGAGCGTCGGCGACACGCGGCCGTCGCCGCGGACATGCGGTGTGCAGACTCTGCCGGTGGTCGGCCACTGAACGGCTTCGTTCAGTTCGTCTGTAACGAAGTGCCGAGCCTGACGACGTGTTTTGCAATCGAGTTAACTCCCTAAGCAAAGCGATTTAGTGATTTCTTTCTGAACCAAAGTCGTAGTCCTAAGTACCATCTCCAAATGTTGTTCAATAATCGTGTTCTAATTCCCAACCCACATCGAGTAAAATCAATCCAAAGTCAGGCTGACAGCACTATCAGTGATCAAGACTTAGAAAAATTTCGTGAAGTGTTGAAATCTTGATTTTGCTGATTTTTGTGGGACCCATTCAAGCATATTAGAAGCTAAATCAGTCAATGACCTAGAAATAAAAGTTGTTCCTTATGTCAAACACTACAACTTTGCTTTAGTGATCTCCTCCATGCAAGGTCTCTAACACCTAGTTCAAATTTGGTCCAACATGTCACTTTTAAATGATGATACACATCAAAGCATGGCTTAATGACCAAATTAGCCCTAGCCCTAAATACCAAAGTTGTTCATGATGATATCCTAAACATGTTTAAGCAATTTGCAAGGTCATTCAATCATTTCATGTAGTAGTCTCTCATAGGGCCATTTAAAGTAATTACATGAAACATGACTTAAGGACTGGAAAATGACATTCATGAACCATGTTCCAATTGTGAACCTAAGCATTGCCAAAAGATTTTTGGGGACTCATATTAACTAAGTACATGTGTCCACTCATGATCATATGCATATACACAGGGAGACATGAAATAACGAGAAGGTTGCATATGTTAATAAAACATGCGATAACAAGCAATGTTGCAGATGTTTCAATCAAATGTTTCAAATTGTAAATGCTTGTTTATGAATGCGTTATGATCATGCTCATGTTATGCAAGTCAAGTTATGCAAGGCTAACACCCGAGGTGTTACAGCCCCCCCCCTTATAAAAATCTCGTCCCGAGATTTGCAAGACCTACCATTCTTGGAAAAAGGCGGGATAAACTTCTCGTAGATAATCTTCTCTTTCCCACGTAGCATCTTGTTCACTATGATTGTTCCACACCACCTTATAGAACTTAATAATCTTACTCCGCGTTACTCTCTCCATCTCCTCTAATACTCGAATTGGCTTTTCCTCATAGGTCAAATCCGATTGAAGCTGCACGTTGGTGGGTGCAATAGCTTCTTCCGCATCAAGACATTTCTTCAAGCGAGAAACATGGAACACATCGAATATTGTACTCATCTCTGGTGGAAGTTGTAACTTATACGCAACATTCCCTTTTCGTTCCAAAATTTTGTATGGCCCTACATATCTTGGTGAAAGCTTCTTTTTCATCCCAAATCTTTTCACACCTTTCATGGGTGATACTCTTAAGTATACATAGTCATCCACTTCAAAAGTTAGTGGTCTTCTTCTTCTGTCGGCATAGCTCTTCTGCCTTGATTGAGCTGCCTTCATATGTTGTTGGATGATACGTACTTGCTCTTCGGCTTCATTGACAAAATCAATACCAAAGTATCTCCTTTCACCAGGCTCAATCCAATTCAATGGAGTTCTACACTTCCTGCCATATAAGGCTTCAAATGGAGCCATTTTGATACTCGCTTGATAACTGTTGTTATAGGAGAATTCAGCTAAAGGTAACCATTTCTCCCATGAACCTTTTGAAGATATAACACAAGCTCTAAGTAAATCTTCTAGGATTTGGTTTACTCGCTCTGTCTGTCCTAAAGTTTGCGGATGATAAGCTGAACTTCTGATTAGCTTGGTTCCCAAAGCCTGGTGTAAGTGCTCCCAGAAATGAGCTATGAACTGTGGTCCTCAATCTGAGATTATAGTCCTAGGTACTCCATGCAGTCTCATGATCTGGGAAACATATAACTCAGAGTATTTCCCCACGTGATATGTTGTGTGAACTGGTACAAAATGTGCTGACTTGGTGAGACAATCAACAATTACCCATATTGAATCATGACCTTGTGGCGTCATTGGAAGGCCTGTGATAAAATCCATGCTGATTTCCTCCCATTTCCATCCTGGAATCGGCAATGGCTGAAGTAATCCAGCAGTTTTCATATGGACAGCTTTTACTCTACTGCAGTTATCACACCTAGCAACATAGGCTGTGATCTCTTTCTTCATCTTAGTCCACCAAAAACGGGTTTTTAAATCTTGATACATTTTACTACTACCCGGATGGATGGATAATTTGGATGAGTGAGCTTCCTCTAAAATTTGATTCCTTAGCTCACGGTCTTTTGGTACCACAAGGCGGCCCTCAAACCATAATACACCTCTTTCGTCCATTCTAAAATGCTTGGTCTCTTGCTCTTGCATTTTTCTCTTGATGTGACTTATTCCTACATCTGTCTGCTGCAACTCTATGATTTTGCTCTCAAGTGAACAACTGATCCTGATATTGTGTAGTACAGCAGGATGTAACAAGTTGAATCCATCTTCCAGTAATGCTTCTATAGTGTTGCAATGAGACTTCCAACTCAGTGCATCTGCTACTACATTAGCCTTACCCGGATGGTAGTGCACTTCTAAATTGTAGTCCTTAATTAGCTCTAACCATCTTCGTTGTCTCATGTTCAGTTCTGGCTGGGTAAAGATATACTTGAGACTTTTGTGGTCAGTATAGATATGACATACATTGCCCAACAAGTAATGTCTCCATATCTTTAACGCATGAACAACGGCTGCAAGTTCCAAACCATGTGTACGGTAGTTGACTTCATGTTTCCTCAATTGGATAGGACAATCCTCAGATGCTCTTCATGATCTGACTAATTTTCTGAATAAATCAATATATCATCGATAAACACGACCACGAACTTGTCGAGTTTGGGCATGAATACTGAGTTCATCAGGTACATGAAGTAGGCTGGAGCATTTGTTAGTCCGAAAGACATCACTAAATACTCGTATAAGCCGTACCTGGTAGAGAAAGCAGTTTTAGGTATATCCTCTGGTCGGATCTTTATTTGATGGTAGCCTGACCTCAAGTCAATTTTGGAGAATACCTTTGCCTTCGCTACCTGATCGAACAAGATGTCGATGCGGGGCAACGGATATTTGTTCTTGATGGTCACAGCATTGAGTGGTCTGTAATCTACACACATTCTCAGTGACTTATCCTTTTTTTTCACAAACAAGGCTGGACATCCCCATGGAGATGAGCTAGGTTGAATAAGACCTTTGTCCTTTGGCTCCCCAAGAACTGAGCAAAGAACTCCTGAGCAGATGGCGGCAGTGGTGGTGGTAAGTCATCACCATTGCCATCGTGACTGCTACCAGCTCCAGCACGGGTGCACGTCATCTGCGAAGTTGCAACAATAAGCGATTATTGGTTGATGTCAAGAGATTGCAGATGAATCATAATCATGCCAAACTGAAATTACTGGAGAAAATTCTCAAATTCACAATAAAAACAGAGGCATAACAATTCATTCTCGCAACATGGCATCCCCAATTTGACCACTTATTGCGCTCATAACGCATGCAAATTTAAATCGTGATCACCAACAAGGAACGGAATTGCATTGATGTTCAACCAAAGGTGCGATAGTCGTGCGATTCACAATATTACATGATAATCGGATTACCCATACTAAATTCGAACTATAGGTCCATTACATGAATAAAGGTGATACATTAGCCCTTCCACTAAGTGCTAAGCGATCTAATCTTCATCATGATCACTATTGAAGTCAGACGTAGGATCATCTCCTCCCTCAGGCTCCACTTCTTCTTCAGGCTCTACTTCTTCTTCATCCTTGTCCCCTTATAGATCCATCTCTGTGGCTCCAGGTGGGACATAAGGGTGGAGCTGGTTGTTCAGTAGATGAACGTCTTCATGTAGGTGATCGTTGTATTCTTCCGCATTGGCCAGCTGCTGCCCCAGCTCGAACTGTCGAGCTCTTAGAACATCTTCCCTGGTCCAGGCCGCATTCCTTTGGTGAGTTAACTGAGTCATCTCTTCAGTGAGCCTCTCAATCTCGGCGTCGTGCTCCCTCTGAAGCTAACATCGGTCCTCACGGGCATGACCAAGAGCACCAGACACACGTCTGAGGCTACCTTCTACTCCATCTAACACTCTCATCACTGTGAACATGGCGCTCATGGAAGGGTTATCACTGTTCTACCCTTCTGCTGCACCAATCTCCAAAGATCTTCCTCTTGCCTGCTGCCATGAGTCAGTGGAGGAGTTACCCCTCGGAAAGACTCCAACCAAAGCGGCTGCCAGCTCCTGAGGAAAACGATCCATGATATCCCTCAAGATCCCAAAGGCTGCCCTACCAGCTGCTTCTTCAGCAGTCCTGCCAGTTGACTCATAACACCAACCTGTCCACTCAGAATCGTCACCTCGAGGATGAACAACGACCTCCACAGTAACTAAGAGACCTTCTCCCAACTGCTCATTCGCCCAGAAGTAGCGGGGCTCCATTCCATCAGGATAGCCGACATAGCTGAGCACTCTCCACAAGAGTGTAGGCATCCCAAACTCTCCAAGAAACGTGTGACATTAATGGGTACGTGGAGCAAGCTGACGGCGGGGAGCTCTGCCTCCGGTGGACTTGCGAGCGGTCTGCTTTGTGCGTGCCATCTGCACCATTAACATGTACCACTTGGTGAGACAAGACCATGACGGATAAGAGTTACATAACCGAGTAAGAATTTTATAAGGGGAGGAACAATTTAATTATGTGAATGGTAATTATCATGATGCATGCTCGTTTCGTACGTCCTCACAAACTTAGGAAAAATTTGTTTCTAGCGGTAGACACGGTGGCATACATTCGTTCTCTCTTATATAGCGTAACTAGTCGAGCTACACGTTTCATTGTTAGTGTACCTGCATAAGAATTTTCATTTCAGCCCTAAACCCATAATGAAATATGCAGAATGTAATTTGTAAATACTTCCATATATGTATACCCATACATATACTTCGTATCAATCTACCCGACAATAACTTAAACCCACAATTAAAAACGCACCATATACACATGCAAGCATGCATACATAGACGTACCAAAGCTAACTCTCCCCGACCGCACGCTCACATCTTGTGGTCATACACTCATCATCTTACCTTGGCGTAGAGGCATTTGATCCATACATTACCACTCAAGTGAATGGCATCCATACAATAGCACGCCGTATGGACGACGAAGTAAAAATCCCCATGTTAGTACTTAAATAGCCACCTAATAGTCCTTAATTTGGGCATAAGGAAAGTGATCATTGGCACACTTTAGATTTCAAATACCTATTAATATAACTATTAGTTGTTAGAGAAGGGTTTTTTGGAAAACAAAAACTTTTGTTTTAAATACACTTGTGACAATTAACGTTGAATCTTATTAACATATGCAACCTTCTCGTTATTTCATGTCTCCCTGTGTATATGCATATGATCATGAGTGGACACATGTACTTAGTTAATATGAGTCCCCAAAAATCTTTTGGCAATGCTTAGGTTCACAATTGGAACATGGTTCATGAATGCCATTTTCCATGATCAAGTCCTTAAGTCATGTTTCATGTAATTACTTTAAATGGCCCTATGAGAGACTACTACATGAAATGATTGAATGACCTTGCAAATTGCTTAAACATGTTTAGGATATCATCATGAACAACTTTGGTATTTAGGGCTAGGGCTAATTTGGTCATTAAGCCATGCTTTGATGTGTATCATCATTTAAAAGTGACATGTTTGACCAAATTTGAACTAGGTGTTAGAGACCTTGCATGGAGGAGATCACTAAAGCAAAGTTGTAGTGTTTGACATAAGGAACAACTTTTATTTCTAGGTCATTGACTGATTTAGCTTCTAACATGCTTGAATGGGTCCCACAAAAATCAGCAAATTAAAGATTTCAACACTTCACGAAATTTTTCTAAGTCTTGATCACTGACAGTGTTGTCAGCCCGACTTTGGATTGATTTTACTCGATGTGGGTTGGGAATTAGAATACGATTATTGAACAACATTTGGAGATGGTACTTAGGACTACGACTTTGGTTCAGAAAGAAATCACTGAATCGCTTTGCTTAGGGAGTTAACTCGATTGCAAAACACGTCGTCAGGCTCGGCACTTCGTTACTGACGAACTGAACGAAGCCGTTCAGTGGCCGACCACCGGCAGAGTCTGCGCGCCGTGTGTCTGCGGCGATGGCCGCACGTCGCCGGCGCTCTGCCCAGCATGGCCAAGGCAGGCAGACGCGCGCCTTCAACTCCCCAGCGTGCGCCCGCTCCATTTCCACTCGCTCACACCAGCTCTCTCTTTCTCCAGCGCCCTCCCTTGCTCTCGCCGTGGAACCAGGCAATGCCGCCGAGCACAGCACCGCCTCCGCCGTCGCCTTGCGTGCACTACGTCGCACCACCACCGCCTCCATCTCGCCTGTAGCTACGCCACACCTCCCTCCACCTCTCGTCTTGATTGCAGCGGCTGTCACGCTTCGGTGAGGGCGTATTCGCCGTTTCCTTTCTCACCGAAGTTCTCAGTCACCATGGCCGCCTCCACGGCAAGCTGGCCATGGCTCGGCTCATCTATGTTTTTCCTTTGATTTTGAGCGTTAGTGTTTGGTCAGGACATGTATTAGCCGGTGCTAAGACGTTACCTTCGTTAGTGACCCCGCCGGCGTGGAACGCGACAACCCGCGCCACCGCGTTCTAACCCCCGCACCACCGCGCCGTGGTCAAGCGTCATCGGAGCTTTGCGTGAAGCGTTTGTTGCTGAAATAAGTTCACTAGGACGCCGTGGTACTGTTGCGCGCCTCTCCTAGCTTTCCCATGGTCGGATACGGTCGGCACAGAGTTGCGCAGCGCCGCCGTGCCGCCATGGCCAGCGATGATCATGCTCCGCTGCGCTAGCGCTGTCACCACCTCAACCATCCGACGCGTCTTGAGTAGTAGATCACGATGGTGCCCGTGGTTTCGCCGGAGAACTCACCGGCGACGAGCTCTGGCCGCGCCAGCGCTGTGCAGCGCCGCAGCCCTGTTTCGAGTCACTGACTCGTGGGGTCCCCTGACCAGCGGGTCCCACCGGTTAGCGACAGTTAGAGTGTGTGATAGTTCATTTGATCCAGTTTTTGAATTCTTTTGTGAATTTTGTATCTTCAGTTTGGTAGCTTCAAAAATTGTGAAATAAATTTGGTAGTGTTGCTTAGGAAGTGTAGTAGTTAGGAAAAATATGTTCTTAACATTTACAGTAGAAATTTTTGGAGATTTAAATAGGGATTTGAAATGTGTTTTTGAATGCATGCAAATTTGTTTATTTTATATCTAGAGTTCCTATGCTCCAAAAATTATGAAATTTTTGTGGTAAGCTAGTCTTAACATATAGGAGCTCTGGTAAAAATTTGAAGATGAGTGCATGTGTAGATTTGTAGTTATAGATTTTTCTTTTATAATTAGGAGATCCTTGTGTAAATTTTTATAAATTATTTAGGAATCAAATACTCATGAAAAATGTTGGAGGGTATACTAGTAGTATATGGATGCTAAGAAAAATAGGAAATCTATTGCTTGACACTTTTCACTAAGGTTTTCTATTTATGCTATTTCAAGCCTTGCTGTGTTGTCATTTTTGTATAGGATGTTTTACTTGGCAAAATGGCAGGAAATTTTTACAGTAGTCTATTGGTAGCACTAGTAAGCCACTGTAATTTTCTGAGAATTTATGATTCACATTTGGTATAGGTTTATTATTTAACCTAGGGGTTCAAATAAAATAAGAAAGGCATTTAAATAAATAGTTTGGGCTTCACCATTATATTATCTTAAATGGATTTGGTATGCTTAAACTGTTGGCAGATTCTATGTTGTCAAATTTTGAATGATTACATGAAGTAGAAGTATTGTTACTTTGTATTGCATATTGAATAGTTTCCGGATAGATTCTGGAGTTTGATGAGTTGCATGTTGAAAATGATGTGTACTGTAAAAATGGTTAATAACAAAGTTGTAGAGAATTTGATAAGCTTTCCAGAAAGTCCAGTATCACTGTATTTGGATTCGTAGAACTCCAGTTATGAGCGAAACAAGTAGTTGTTGTTTTGTGGTATAGTCGATGCATTGTGGAAGTAGTTAATTAAATAATCGAGAAGAGATATGCACCTACTCATTAAACATGATGCACTTGTTAACATATATGCATTCGTAATACTTATACCATATTCACGCATCTAGGATCGGAGGAAGAGATCACGTTGCTGGAATTCGAAGAAACAGAGGAAGGGAATCAGCAGGAGAATCCTCAAGCCGCAGCTCCCGAAGGCATGGAGCAGAATCCTGAAGAGCTTCCGGAGTGTCCTGATCACCGCCCTACTTCCTTCCTGCGAGGCAAGCCCCGGAGCATTCTAAGTCTCCCAGTATTTTACAAATGATTACTTAAGTACTTATGATTGATGCATTAGGTTATAAGAGTTGAATGGAACCACTTGATGCATATACATTCCTTGTCCAGCTATTACACCTTTAACCGGTATAGGTCCAGGATCGAATATATGCTTAGCCATGCTTAGACCAGTAGAAGTCGGGTGATTTCCTGTCACCTGCGAGATATAGGTGGATACCGGAGCACGGTTGGTTATAATTGCTATCATGGAAAAGAACCATGGTTAATGTAAATGGAGACCGGGCGGGATGTCGATAGGGAAGCAACAAGACATGGAGGTCTTGGGTGTGGATCTATCCCCGTCTGTGTCGATCAAGGACCGTACCGTTGTTGGAACTTCTGACAAGATTGAACGCATGCCTCTCACTTAGCTGGCCGGATAACTCGTTCCGACCGCGAAGCCGAGTAATTCAATTCAGGCCGGGGCCCGTTCTGTTGTGCGCTCCTTCCGAGGAACGATCAGACTGAGCCCAAGGGAAGGCTGGGCCTGAGCATCCTGGCATCTAGTGTTCCAGATTGTGCGATGCGGTACGGACCCGCGAAATGTGTACCTGAGTTGTACCAAAGGTGACCTAAGGCTATCGTGGCTGGTAGACCTGGGTTTGTGTTAGGAATAAATTCCTAGCTGGTTGAAATCGATTCGAATCGCCGTCTCTCCCGGATAGTGAGAAACTTGACTAGCTCCAACATCGTAGTAACTATGTTATGAAACATGATGGTTCGGATGAATATGGAATTACAATACCTGCTATGGTTACTATTGTATGCTTCTCAATTGATATACCACATATTTGGCACAGGATAGTTGCTAATCTAGAGATGGATAGTTATAAATAATTGATAAAGGAATCCTAAGTGTACATTAAGTCATTTGCTTTCATGCAAAATGTTGTCAAGCTATCTCCACTTATACAGCCTTGCATAATCCTTGGAGTCATTTTATTTCTGGAACAGAATGGTATCGGAGCCGACTCTCGCGGTTTCACGGGCGCGTGTGTCGTAGTTGCGCAGGCATGGTGCGCATGGCTGGTGTGGATCCGGCGTGGTCACACAACATGGCACATGCGCTGGCACTGGACACACGGATGGCTAAGAGGGGATGTTCCTGGCTTGGGATTGATCGACGAGGACGTCGATCTCTTAAGGGGGTGAGGATGTAACACCCCGGCTTAGGGCTTAATATGATTAATAGGATACTCGTACCAACAAGTTGCAACTTCTTTTCTGGAAGCCCATCTCTTAAGAACTCCAAGGTTAAGCGTGCTTGGCCTGGAGCGATGGGTGACCGACTGGGAAGTTCTTCCCGAGGGCGCATGAGTGAGGACAAAGTGCGTAGAAAAGACTGATGTTGGTCTGTGAGGGCAGTCTATGTCCTAGGAAGGCTATCAGATGTAAGCGGGCCCAGTCTCGGAGAGGTGGGACGTTACACACTCCCCCCGACAGCGGGTATCAGAGCGGTGGTTAACTTACACCCGCAATCCTCGTATTAAGCATCAATCAGCCCAATTGATACGCCCTGAGTCTTCAATTTTAAATTTTCCTCTGTGCTATAGGTTGAAAACCTAAATTACTATAACCCTTTCCTCTAGTACGCTTTAGCCTCTTATTCCCCTCAACCTAATTTGTTAATTTGCCTAAAGGGGATTGTTTTGGAAAACTAAACTGGATCAACTTGTTATGGTGATAGGGTTAGTAGCTTTAGAATCACCTAGGTGAGGATCATTACATTTTGATAAGACACCCTATATACTAAGCATGTTATGCTAAGAGTGCCGCAAGAGTAATTCTGAGTCCCTTATCTAGAGTCCTAAGTTTCCATCTCTTCTCTTAATGCATAGCGATCTCTTAATCTCATCCTCATCCCTTAACTAGGTTGTTTAGCGGAAAATTTTGGCAGAACTTCTCTTGAATTCTCGGCCTTATCTCTCAATCGTAGTATGCATAGGATATAAACAAGCAATTCAAGCAAGTGAAATCCACAATCATGAACAACCAAGGAGTGGAGTCGTAAATCAAGTTCTAACCACCTAATTGAAGGAATTCAAACAGAGTATCAAATCCATCATCTCGATGGATGACCCACAAGACAAACCATAGTTTCAAGTACAACACAACCAAAGTACACCCATCACGATTGGGCGGTGAAGCAAACCAATGTATCTGACCAACTCTCTCAATGGACTAGAACCAACACCAGGACACGGTGAAAGCAAAACATGGAGACGACTACTGATCGGGCGGAGTCTGACGAGACTGCTATGGCGACAGCGGCATCTGTAGGTACTGGGGTGGGTGGAAGGCTCCTGGAGAAATCATCGTTGGCTACCCACCTGCATGGAAGACATGCATGAGTAAATGATAGTGACCCATAATTGAATTGGTGGAAGGCCAAAAGATAACAATAATAATCAAAAGTTCTAGGACATACCTATAGAGTAAGCCCCCGGTGGTGAAGTGAAAGCTTCCTGTGAGACTGGAATTGCTGAACGAGCCTAAAGTGTAGTGGGCTCTACACAGGTGAAACAAGCATCAAGTTATTAATGGATAGGCAAACATAGTAATGCTCAAGATGAGTAAAGGGAAGGAAAGAAACTCACCAATCACTAAACCAACAGATGACCTTGGGCAGTAGTGATAGAGGCAGTTGTACATGGAGTCAAAGGACTGCTTGAGCTGCCTATAAGCCTAAACCTGTGTGGCAACCTCAGAGCTGAGCTGACCTACCTGTTCCTTCATGGCCATCCTCTCCATCTGATTGGCCAGTCTGTTCACTATGGCCCTGACTGGTGAACCTGACATCTAAGCCCTGGCAAACTGGATTAAGCGCCTGATGGACTGTGTGTTAAGACACTCAAAGTATGGAACAAAGTAATCTTCTGGTGGCGTCCACACACTAGCACCCTCCCCAGCTGGTCCTTCAACACCAATCCCTAGCTGCTCAACAGGCGGCAATGGAACCTCAGTCAGAGGTGAGTCATCCCACCGCAGGGAACTCTTCTTGCTGGTAAATTGCCAGAAATACTTGTGCAAGAACTCATCAACCCCCATGAAGTCTACCTTGTCCCGGATCATTGCCATGATGTATGGCTAAAAGACCAAAGCACCTCTTCGGTCAAGCTTGCACTCCATCATTCTAGCAGCCATCCACTCAATCATGTTCAACTTCACTACTACAGATTGATATATCTCTATCACCACTTTCACTGTTGTAGCCATAAAAGCAATGGTGTGATACTTCCACCATTGGATGACCGATATCGAGGCCACCTAAGGAAGGAAATCGGTAGTAGAAACTGCTGCCACCGACGTGTTAATGGTAGATATGGTAGTGGTATTGGGGTTGCATTTCCTCCATCATATGAAAAGCTGGGCCAACTAGGATACGTGTTTTGGCTGGCGGCTCTAAACTAGCGTTTGGTCAAGCGGCGGTAAGGTGAGTGTTGAATGCCCTCAATTTCCGAGGCTATCAAATCATCATTACTTCCGCCACCTAAAGCCAAAGAGCTGTACCCACTAGTCTACATATTCTTCAAGCCCAGTGCCCTCTGAAACCACCCCTCTTCTTCATCCATCACCCCCTTCTCTTCCAATCTACAAAGAAATGTCAAACAAACCCATCAAGTTTCCAAGTAGCCCATCATCTAGTGAGGATGTCTTGCCAGCCCACTAGTCCTCCAAAGAGGACGTCTCCTCCAATGACTGGATGTCTTCTTATTATAGTCCTCCATGGAGCACCAAAAAGGAGGACCTAGAGAAGGAGGACGAGGATGAGGAGGAGGATGTCGCCACCACCGTGGACTCTGAAGATGACTCCAATGACTCCAACTTCGACTTCAACTTCGACTTGCCTCCTCCCAAGCAAGCGAGGCGAGCATGATCCTCTCTCTCTCTGCGAGAGGATCATATTTAGATTAAGTAGTTTATAGTTAGTATAAGTAGTTTTAATAGTTTAGGTTAGTTATTATGTTTCCGGATGAGTACAATCATATACTCATCCAAATTGTATCTATCTGTATATGCAATGAATCAATGAAAAAAAGTTCTTTCAAATATTATGTTTCCTACTGCTGTTATTGCTACCTATCTTTGATCCTTGCTGTTCCCAGTCCACACTCCCTCTGATTCTTTCCCAAATTATATCACAAACTCTTGTACTTGAGATTGATAGTCCAGGTTCGTAACATACTACTTCAATTCTAAAATGCCAGTGCACGGATTTGATCTATTGATTTTTATTAGGTCCTGATATAGATATTGCTACACAATGAATGTTTTTTCTTTTTCTATATATATATATATGAATCAAAAGAAAAAAAACTATCATATATGGTTCCGGTTGTTTCCAAGAGAATCTAAGAGCAGTTCAACTACTAACAATCATCGTATTATAGCATTGGATTAGCGTGGCAATGGTTGGCTTAATACGGATACTGTTTATCTTATCCTGTGTTGTCCGTTCTTGCTGTCGATCAATCTATATCGTCCGTTTGGAAAATGAACCTAGAACTACCTGGGTCATTCCCCAACTCCCCTCGGCCCTGTCGGCGCATTGGTGGATATTGGACCCACTAAAAAACCCCAATACGAAGCCATTAGTTCTCCCCACCCGTTGCTTCATCTTCATTCTCCCCCACCAATTGATTCACCTTCATTCTCCCCACCCGCCTGTGCTTGCCATGCCTCGAGGACCTTGCATTGTCACGCCATGGACAATGCCCCATGAAGGTTAGATGGATTCGGTCACCACCCCATGTTTGCATTTGGTTCCAATTGGTTTTGGGCTTGGTATCAGTTTTGTTCATATTAGGAATTTCTTCATTGCAACAGATGTCTTACTTCAGAAGAAGCCATTACAATCCAAGCAACCATGCCTTTTGGCAGCTAGGGGTGGAACTAGGACCCCTGATGTTGTTTGCTACTTGGGGATGGAGCATTCATTCGGACCGACTATTGATTGTTGAAGCCACTGTTCGTCACCTTCTCGGACCAAAAAATTTGACAAGAATCGTTGAAGACCTTATTTGTGGAGAGATTTTTGTGCTTTGCAGGACTAGATAGGAAGTAGACATACTTTGTGGATACAATGTGTCTGTGGATGGAGATGCTAGCATCTTCGCTACGGTTCACTACCTTTGGCTTTTGAGACCGCATCAACCAATTGAGTACCTTAGCAACTACCTACCCATCTGTTGATGGTAGTTAATGCTCATCATAAACCATCAACTTAACTTATATAAATAAATGAAAGAGATTATCAACCTAGGTTTAGGGGTTTAAACTAACAATTTCCACAAGTTTTGGTGATTTATATATTTAGGAGGATTTATCCAGAAAACAACTCCTATGACCACCGTCATACACTCCAAACAAGCAAACCAACATCAACGAATGATTCAGCTCGTGAAAGATCAAAAAGTCAACTCAATATGGAGTCACGGACCTGCCACCACAGAGTAGGGGCCACCTATCACTAGGGCAGGCTGGCCGGCCCCACCTGTATGTGACAGAATCGCCCAATTCATACAAGCTCAAGTACGGCTGTCCCCGTTTCACACGTACTTTCACTTATATAAACCTAGTAGTCCGCCGAGTGTCAGGAAGGACCTCGGTAAATCAACATCACAGCCAAGATCGCATGATTAAACAAATACACATCATATACATGGAGTTGCAGCGGAAATAATGTTTACAATGAGTTCACAAATAATAATACAAGTTTGGGTTTCAAAAATGATTAGTTAAAACAACATAGCTTTCAAATGATTACAATAATATAAGTTCCAAATACATTGCTAGCATATGTGACATCCTCTGACAAAAGCATATAGATAAGAACACTATATAGAGTCGTCGAGCCCACCAGCGGTTAGCCACCATCTTCAGTAGGCCGAGAACTTCACCAGCAACATGGTGGGATAAACCCTGAGTACGCGAATGTACTCAGCTAGACTCACCCATCATAAACCAAAAATAAAGTGACACCAAGGATCATGCAAGGCTTTATAAGTGGAGCTAGCTTGACAACATTTTGCATAAAAAGCCACTAGTTGAGCTATACATTTTATAATTCGATTCCAAGTTAATTGTAGCTATTCATCTCTAGATCAGCATCTAACCTGTGCCAAACATGTGATGTATGATTATGTAGCATAACAATAATAACCATAGCCGGTGTGACATTCCCATGTTCATCATAACCATCAAATTCCATAATTCAATTACTACGATGCTGGAGCTAGTCGAGTTTCTCACTATCCGGGAGAGATGGCAATTCGAATCGGTTGCAACCAGTTGGGCAGTTATTCCTAACACAAACCTAGACATACATACACCAAGGTAGTCTTAGGTCACCTTTGGTACAACTCAGGTCTAATTCGTGGGTTCGATCAGCGCCGCACAATCAGGTACACTACCGGATGCTAGGTCGATCAGGACTCTAACCTGCCCTTGGCATCACACCGGCTCCACACAAATCCTTACTACCTCCAGTGTGCACACTCTAACAGAACTAGGCCTAGCCTGAGTTGAGCTACTCGGCTTCATGGTCGGAACAAGTTATCCGGCCAGCTAGGTGAGAGGCATGCGTTCAATCTTCACAGAAGCGCCAACAACGGTACGGTCCTTAATCGACACGGACGGGACCAACATAGCCAAACGAACACCATTGCATATAAGTTCCCACCCGGTCTCCACTTAATAACACCCCATGGTTATTTTCCACGATAGCAAATATAGCCAACCGTGCTCCGGTATCCACCTATATCTCGTAGGTGACAGGAATCACCTGACTTCTACCGGTCTAAGCATGGCCAAGCATATATTCGATCTAAGAGCTACACAGGGTTCAAGGTATATGTGTGGACAAGGAAATTATATTCATCAAGAGTTTCAAATCAACTCCTTTAACCTAATGCATCAAATATAAAAGGACTCAAATTGATATTTGTAAAACATAGGAGGTTTAGAATGTTAGGAAACACGGGTATGCTACTCGCTAGCACATAATAAAATAACCACGTAAATAGGATCACTTGCGAGTAGATGATCATAGATTATACCTTCGCTCGTCGCGCGTCACAGCGGAAGTCTTGATGAAGCGTGAGTAGTCGATCCAATCAACGTCGAGGAGGTAGTCATACGATCTGACGAAGTGTGCAACCGAGCGACACCTCTACGGCAGTCCACACGTACGGAATGGAATGATGAACCAAAGCATGCTAGCACTCTACGCCACATACTCAAAGATCCCCACGATCAACCTTTGATCTAGGAGGGAGGATTGTAGTGGCGCACCAGAGGTTGCATGTGGGTAGGAGCCCCTATGCGGCGACAGCAGCCCTACGGCAGTAGGCTGGTGCGACAGAAGAAGTTTCGTGCGACAGCAAGCAAGTGTGCGGTGGCTGGCCAAAGGAATCACACCTCATTAGGGTTAAAATCTAATTAGTATTTATAGGTTGCTAATTGGGCCAGTGCTAATTGGGCCAGGACCCTCTTGGGCACCCAACAATCTCCCACTTGCACAAGAGTTAATTATGCAAGTGTCCATGTGTTCCAATCCCTTAAGTGTGTGACCCCGTAGGTTCATGCAACCTACGGACATGACTCAGAAACCATTTCTGATCAATAGTTAGCACTGGCCTCTAGCAAGGCATACTGACTCCCGAAGGTTCACGAAGATCATTTCTTGCATAACCTGTAACACTCACCAATATTATATCCTTCTGCCACATAGCACCTAGCCAAGTGTAAGGCGAATGAAGTGCTACCCTTATTCTTAGCCATTTCTCGCTCAGTGAAGAACTTTTTGATCGACCAACCTTTAGTCGAGGCATGGCAATGCGCTTTTAGTTCATCACATTGAGAGGTCCCAGAGGAGTCTCTCCCTAAAACGAGAGGGGCAGATTCCTTCTTGACTCGATACACCCTGTGACTTGCTTCAACCACATCCAAAAGCTGCTTTTATAACTACCCAGTTATGGAATAGCATTTAGCAACCCAAAATGTGATGCTCCACAATCTGGGACTCTATACCGATCTCAGGTCTAAGGACGTAATATGCGTGTCATTACGAGATTCATCGATTGTAGTGTATTCACGGTGTCTCATTGTGGGTCTATCCGGCACTGTGTTCCTAACACGTGCCTACATTGTTGGCGCAATATCCCATATTGCCATGACCTGTGAAACAAGATCATCCACCCAACACATGTACCAGCTTATCTCTACGTCATAGTCCCACATGACGGATGGAAGCTGGGGACCATTTTTAGTACAATGTCAATGTTGTATCATGGAGTTTCGCTAACGAATCACGTATTCGCTAATCACATATAATGACAAAGTCGTGGAACATATCACTAAAAAATGCAGATTACAAACGTTGACATGATGTCATCATCTTATGACTACCTTTATGGAATACATCATCATAAGCCCCCCACTAGTGCTAGTCAGTTATGCCAGCATCTCATGCCCATTGACTTCGTATGCATCTCATGCTTTGCATGTGGGAGTGGCTTAGTCAACGGATCTGTAATGTTCAGGTCGGTGTGCACCTTGCATATCTTCACATCTCCTCGATCAATGATTTCTCGAATCAGGTGATATCGTCATAGTATGTGTTTGGACTTCTGGTGTGACCTAGGCTCCTTTGCCTGTGTGATAGCACCACTATTGTCACAATAGAGGTCTATCGGACTAGAGCAACTAGGGACCACGCCCAACTCAGAAATAAATTTTCTGATCCATACAGCTTCCTTTGCAGCTTTCGAAGCTACAATATTCTTGGCTTCTATTGTTGAATCTGCAACTGTCTCTTGCTTGGAACTTTTCTAGCTCATTGCACCACCATTGAGGTAGAAGACATATCTCGATTGAGATTTGCTATCGTCCTGGTCAGTTTGGAAGCTAGCATCGGTGTAACCCTTTACAATGAGCTCCTCCGAACCTCCATAGACTAGGAACATATCCTTAGTTCTTCAGAAGCAACCCAGTGACCATCATCTGGGTTGGATTGGTATCTGCCCATAACACTTAGAGCATATGAAATGTCTGAGCGCATGCACAACATGGCATACATGATCGAGCCAATAGCCGAAGCATATGGCACCCGACTCATCCTTTCTTGCTCATCAGGCGACAACGCACACTAAGTCTTGCTCAAGGTTACACCATGTGACATATGTATGAATCCTTTCTTGGAATCATTCATGTTGAACCTATTCAACACCTTGTCGAGGTACATGCTCTAGCTTAATCCAATTAAGCATTTAGACCTATCTCTAAAGATCTTTATGCCCAGTATGTACGCTGCTTCTCCAAGGTCCTTCATAGAGAAACTCTTTCTCAATAAGGCCTTGACATCCTCCATAAGCGGAATATCATTCCCAATCAATAGTATGTCATCCACATACAAGATTAGAAATACGAGTGCGCTCCCACTAGCCTTCTTGTAAACACATGCCTCTTCTTTATTTTGTTAGAAGCCAAACTATTTGACTACCTCATCAAAATGAAGATTCCAGCTCTGGGATGCTTGCTTTAGCCCGTATAGACTTCCTAAGTCTACACACTTTTCTAGCATTTTGATGGTCGACAAAACCTTTAGGCTGTGTTATGTACACATCCTCACTTAGGTTTCCATTAAGGAAAGCTATTTTGACGTCCATTTGCCAAATCTCATAGTCATAATATGCGGCAATGGCTAGAAGGATCCGAATAGACTTCAGCATTGCGACGGGCAAAAATGTCTCATCATAGTCAACACCTTGAATTTGACGAAAACCTTTTGCTACCAGTCATGCCTTATAGATGTGAACCTTTCCATCAACATCTATATTTTTCTTGAAAATCCATTTACACTTAATGGCTCTCATGCCATCAGGTGGATCAACCAGGTTCCAAACCTGATTATCTCTCATGGACTCTATCTCAGATCGCATGGCATCAAGCCCTCTCTCAGACTCCGATCCCATCAATGCTTCTGTGTATGTTTTAGGCTCCTCATTGTCCAACAATAGGATGTCTTTCTGCCCTGTAATCAGTAGCGTGTACTTATTAGGTGCGCGACATGCCCGCATTGATCTTCGTGGTTGAGGTTCATCATGTTGGTCAGCGACCATCGCTGATTCATCATGTTGCACCTCACCAATGGGAACAGAAACATTTTCTTGTGTTTCTTGAACTTCTTCAAGTTGCACTATGCTCCCACTAATTTCTTTCGAGAGAAACTCTTTCTCAAGAAAGACAGTGTTTCGAGCAACAAACACTTTGTTCTCTTGACGATTATAAAAATAGTATCCTTTGGTTTCCCTAGGATACCCCACAAAGACACATTTATCAGATCTGGGCTCGAGTTTAGTGGGCGTCAAATGCTTCACATAGGCTTCGTAGCCCCAAATCTTCAAGAACGACAAACTAGGACGCTTCCTAGTCCATATCTCATATGGCGTCTTCTCCACAGATTTAGATGGTACATGGTTTAGTGTAAATGCAGCAGTCTAGTGCATAGCCCCAAAAATATAATGGAAGTTCAGTCTAACTCATCATAGACCTCACCATGTCCAACAAGGTTTGGTTCCTCCGCTCGGACACACCGTTCCATTGCGGTGTTCCTGGTGGAGTCAATTGTGGAACGATTCTGCAACTCATTAGATGATCGCTAAACTCATGGCTCAAATATTCTCCACCACGATCTGATCGTAGGAATTTAATTGTCTTGCCAGTATGATTATGTACTTCATTTTGGAATTCTTTGAACCTTTCAAAGGATTCTGCCTTATTCCTCATCAAATAGATATAGCCATATCTACTCAAGTCATCACTAAAGGTAATAAAGTACTGAAAACAACCTCTTGCAACCGAGTTCATTGGACCACATACATCAGTATGTATTAGGCCTAATAACTCGCTTGCTCTCTCGCTTTGTCCAACAAAGGGAGTCTTAGTCATTTTTCCATGTAGGCATGACTCATATGTCTCAATCGATTCAAAATCGAAAGAATCGAGAAGACCATCTTTATGGAGCCTCTCTATGTGTTTCTCGCCTATACGGCCTAAACAACAATGCCATAAGTAAGTAGGATTTGAGTTATCTACGTGAGTTCTCTTAGTACTAATGCTATTAATTTCTGCATCTTTGAGATCAAGAAAATAAAGCCCATTCACAATAGGACATCTCCCATAGTACATGCCATTCATAAAAATGGAACAACACTTGTTCTTTATTATGAATTCATAACCATCATCCTCTAAACATGAGAAGGAAATAATGTTCTTATTCAATGCAGGAACAAAATAACAATTATTGAGTTCTAGCACTAATCCAGAAGGCAACGACAATGGATAAGTGCCAACGGCCAACGCAGCAACCTTTGGTCCATTCCCGACGCACAAATCCACTTCATCTCTCGCAAAGCGTCTAATTATTTTCAGCCCCTGCAACGACTTGCAAGTGTGAATCATTGCACCAGTATCAAATACCCATGCATTATTAGAATGCGTAGCAAGGTTAATTTCAATAACATTAATACCTTGAGTGGAGGTCGCACCTCCTTTCTTCTTTTTATCTTCCAAGTACTTCTTGCAATTCCTTGACCAATGCCCCTTTACACCATAGTGAAAGCAAGCATCGTCAGGGGAGGCACCAGCTTTCTTTTCTTTGGCCTTGGACGCCTTCTCGGAAGTCCCACTTTTGGCAGGTTACTTAGCCTTCGCTGGGTGCTTACGCTTCTTACCCTTCTAGACTATCATCACATGACCAGGAGTCTTCCTAAGACTCGCCTCTATCGTCTTAAGCATCCCATCCAACTCAGTCAGCGATTTCTTCAAACCATTCATGTGATAGTTCAGGATGAATGGTTCAAAGCTAGCAGGCAGGGACTGCAGTATCACATCGGCGGCGAGATCGTCATCGAGGGGAAAACCCAGTCTCTGCAAGCTCTCAATGTACCCAATCATCTTAATCACATGAGAGCTGACTGGAGCACCTTCAGCAAGCTTGCAACCAAACAGGGCTTTTGAGGTATTAAACCTGTCAACCCTCGCCTAGTTTTCGAACATGCCACGTAACCCCATGATCATATCGTACGGGTTAGTGCTCTCAAATTGCTTCTGCAACTCAGAGTTCATGCAAGCAAGCATTAGGCACTACACATCCACCGCATCATCAGTATGCTTCACATAAGCACGATATGCACTAGAGGTGTGCGCGACATTCTGAGGCTCTTCTGGGTAAGGCATATCGAGAACATACTCCTTTTTTTCTTATCTGAGAACAATTCTCAGATTCCGATTCCAATCAACAAAGTTTGTTTCATTTAGCTTTTCTCTATCTAGGATCGATCGCAGATTGAAGTTTGATGCACTCGACATTTTCTACAACAGTAAGATACACAACTGTTAGCACTTCTTTTATTAACACCTTTAATAAAAGAATTCCTGCTATGTTGTGCGAACGTCCCCCGGCGTTGCATAGCAGGATGAGATCCAACGCTCCCTATGATACTAGTGAGCTTTGGCATCACCGCTAGCATCATAGTGAACAAGGTAGGCAACACTTGCCAATTGCATCCAATGCGACTCTCATTTGTTGGGCGACATCATATGTCTCGGCTCCCAACACTTATGCCCCAAAGCCCAAGTCCGACTTGATAGCTCTATCAAGTAAACCAACACTATGATGTGGTGTCCGACACCACCCAATGGATCTAGGTAGAAGATGACACCCTGCTTTGGCAGACCCATCACCTACTAACAAGATCCCAATGGTGCAGCTGTTGGAAGGGCATAAAATCTTAATTTTTCATGAGGGATTCATCATTCGCATCATAGATAATCAAATTATTGTGATAGTATGGCCTTTTCTTCATCCAACAAAAATCAGCACATGTCGACGACCACCAGTCCACACGCCTACGCTGAGACATCGCATCTTGGGCGCCTTCTCCAAGGTACGACTATCGCCGAGTCGCTTCGCTCGGGTCGATGAATTACATAATCTAATTCAGCTAATACACGCTAGTAGCTAAATTAAAATTATAAATTACATCATAGGAGTGGCACGCATGCCGAAAATGAACAGCCTCAACCTGGCTGTAATAATTTGTGACACACAGGCCACATGAAATTATTACACATAGATCATCACATGATTTTGAGGCCATACCATCACATCATTCTCTGCAAAAATGAGTTAGGCGTTTCTACGAACGATGCAATGCGTCCCTATTTTTTTTTAATTAAAACATGATCTGGTCCCGTCAGCTAATAACGGATAGAATAGATTTTTCACATGCTGCCAGTAAGCTAACAGGCATGGCATTCTAGCCGACATAGCTGTTCACGCCACGTATTGACTGTTTCGCTACACGAACTCACAACCTCATGGTCAGCCGTGCGATGCTCGCGCACCGTCGTAAAGACGGCCAGTTAGTCAGTCACATAATGAGGAAGCAAGAACGGAGTAAAACAGTTCAATTCACGCGTAGCGCTATTCGCCAAAATGATCTGATCTACAACCAACCATGCAAAATATTTAATCTAGATCAAAAACAGCACAAGCACATCTATGGTACCACTGTTAGGAAATGTGGGTATGCTACTCGCTAGCACACAATAAAATAACCGTGTAAACAGGATCCCTTGCGAGTAGATGATCATAGATTATACCTTCGCTCATCGCGTGTCGCAACGGAAGTCTTGATGAAGCGCGAGTAGTCGATCCGATCGACGTCGAGGAGGTAGTCGTACGATCTGATGAAGTGCACAACCGAGCGACACCTCTACGGTAGTCCACAAGTATGGAATGGAAAGATGAACCAGAGCATGCTAGCACTCCACAGCATGTACTCGAAGATGCTGGGACTAGTCGAGTTTCTCACTATCCGGGAGAGACGTTGATTCGAATCGGTTGCAACTAGCTAGGCAGTTATTCCTAACACAAACCCAGACATACATGCACCAAGGTAGTCTTAGGTAACCTTTGGTACAACTCAGGTCCAATTCGCGGGTTCGATTAGTGTCGCACAATCAGGGGCACTATCGGATGCCAGGTCGATCAGGACTCTAACCTGCCCTTGGCCTCACACTAGCTCCCCGCACATCCTTACTACCTCTAGTGTGCGCACTCTAACAGAATGAGGCCTGGCCTGAGTTGAGCTACTCGGCTTCGCGGTCGGAATGAGTTATCCGGCCAGCTAAGTGAGAGGCATGCGTTCAATCTCGACAGAAGCGCCAACAATGGTACGGTCCTTAATCGACATAGACAAGACCAACATAGCCAAACTAACACCATTCCTGCCCTGTCTCCACTTAACAACACCCCATGGTTATTTTTCCACGATAGCAAATATAGCCAACTATGCTTCGGTATCTACCTATATCTCGTAGGTGACTGGAAATCACCTGACTTCTATCGGTCTAAGCATGGCTAAGCATATGTTCGATCCTTTACCTACATAGGGTTCAAATTATATTTCTGGACAAGATAGTTCTATGCATCAAGTGTTTCCAACCAACTCTTATAACCTAATGCATCAAACATAAAGGACTCAAGTGATATTTGTAAAAACATAGGAGGCTTAGAATGCTCTGGGCTTGCCTTTCAGAATGGAGGTAGGCCTGTGATCGGGGCACTCTGGTAATTCCTCAGTAGCCTGCTCCTCGCTTTTAGGGGCTACCTGCTGTGGTGCCTCCTAATTCTCCTCCTCCTCTACCTCAAACTCCAATAGTGTGATTCCTTCTGGCGATCCTATATGCATGAGCACAAAATAAGATATAAGAATGCACGGGTAATGATATGGATGATATGATATGATGCATAAAAATAAATGTCCTTAACAACATGGTACTAGGGTGATAACAAGATTAACTCCTTTTACTGAGTACGTCATATCTCTTCTCTAGTAATTAAACAAATATCCATTTAAAGCATTTTCTGGACTACAAGACAGCAGCTATTTGTTTTCACCATAACTGGAGTTTTATACACCCAAATAACATGGTCTTAGACTTTATGGAAAGCTTATAAAATTTCCTAAAACTTTTTTGTAATCATCTTAAGGTGATTCAGTAGCTATCTATGTCAAACAATTCAATCTTCCAGATCTATCCAGAGGATATGCAAATCTGACAGCATACTTCTAACAGCTATAACTCTCAAACCATCAGGCCTACAACCATGAAATTTTAGGACGAGACAAATGAGTAAGTTATCTACAACTTTGTTATTAACAAGATTCACAGCAAACTTCATCTTTATTATGAAAACACCATGACAACAGAAACTATACATGCAGTCATCCAATTGAATTATAGAGCCAAAATTAACTAGTTGCCTATAACCAATTATTTCTGAGCACCACTACTAACATCAATAGATCATATGCATCACAAGCACCCTAGAAAACATCATGGTTAAGCCCAAATAATTTACTTATATTCATTTATTAATTTTCATTATATGATAGGGTGATTTAGAGGATAAATTCTGAGAAAATTACAGTTGGTTACATATAATCCCAATAGTCTACTGTACAAATTTGATGTCATTTGGTTAAGTATAGAAACTTCTACAAAAATGACGAGTTGCAAAGGCTTATTTTAGCAAAAATAGTTTAGCCTAGTGAAAAGTGTCAAACAACAGATTTAATATTTTTCTTACTTTCATCCTAGCATAAGAACATTGTGTAAAAATTTGCATGATCATATGTTATATATTTTTTTACCCCATTTATTTTTCACTAGAAACTAGCAAATAATCAAGGTTAAATAAAAAGACCATATTTCAAGTATGTCTTCTGTAGGTTTAGTATTTTTCCTAGCTAGAGCATGCCAGCACAAGACCCACAAAATTAGAATCTCAATTTGAGCGCTTCCCTAGCTCAAGTTACACATTTCACAAGATAGAAACAAATTTAAATGCACTTATCTAGCTCAATTTAATTCCCTCAGAAAATACCCCAAACAGTAGGTTTCATATTTTTATTAAGTAGTACACTTCATGATGAATCCAACAAAATTTGGATCACCTCATTTGGACACTCCTAACTCAAGATATAAATTTTTGAAGTTTGTATTCAAATCTATGAAAATAAATAAAGAAGAACAATTTCAAATCGGGCTTAGCATCTAGGTACACCCGGTCGATGCACCCATGGTGACTGACATTGGGGGCCCGTAGGTCAACCAGTCTCACACGTCAGTGACACAGGAGCAGTGCACGGCGTTTGACTGGTGATAACTCACCAACGGTGAGGTCTTCACCACTACACTCGCCTCGTCAAGCCGCATCAAGGGATACCCTCAATTGGCTCGGCGCATCACCGGAGCAACCTCACCGACGAGCATGGTGACTCGGTGGTGGCGCACGGTGGTGGACTCATTGTCTCCGGCGATGGCATAGCCAGGCGATCGCGGCTGTAGCTTCTACATACCCTAGCGGAGCTCTACGGTGCGGATCAAGCCATGTTGAAGCGGCGGTGAGCTATGCCCACATGCATGGAGGCATGACGGCACACAACACACGCGACGACGCTTGCAATTTCGACGAGATGGTGGTTGGTGATGGGTCTACATCATAGGAGAAGGTGCTATGGGTCACGGCGGTGTGGAAACAAACACAGGAGGGGGAAGACGGGATCTAGTGAGGGCCGGCCATGGCAAGCTTGAGCTCACGGCCATGGCGGGCGTGCTCGGTGCGGTGGTGTGTTCCCACGCAACGGCGGTGGTAGGAGTTAAGCCGGATGCGGTCTTAGCAACTAGTCCCTACGGCGATGACCAGATGAGGGAGAGAGAGGTCAGAGATGCTACAGTGGTGGCTAGCCATGGGTGAGCTCGGAGCTCGGCAGCGCTCCACGGCCATGGTGGTGATGGCAACATGAAATGTGGCTTTACCTGTGCTTGTCTAGTGGTGCTAGCTGCTTAGGGAGGTGGAGTAGATCACGATGGTGCTACGTGTGAGGTGGATTGGGTGATGGTGTGGCGGTAGTGGTGAGCGCTGCGCTTTGCTCTGCTCCGGAGCCACACGTGAGCGAGATGGAGAGGGCGAGAGCGAAAGTGAGGGCATGAGTGGCCGAGTGCTCTTGGGTGGGCCGGTGCTGGTGTATGGCCGCCAGATGGTGCGCCTATCCTACATGCGGTCGGCCATCGAGCTCGGCCGATTTGAATCAGTGAAGCTAATTCAGTCGACTGAAACTGCCATCATCCCTCTCCTCTGTCTCCTAATTTGTTGCGAATTTGTGAAAACTTAAGTAATACAAAGTGTTGAGCTACTTGAGTACTACAAGATTGCTTAAAGGAGTTTTGTCTAATTCATAATGGTTTCCAAACTATAATGCTTGAAAGTAAGCTACTTTGAAACTGAAAACCAGCTTTAGACATAGCAAAATTTCTAAGTCCCTAAATAGCATTTCATTGCTACTTTGGAGCTATGTTTTGACTATGTTAGGCACTGAATTAGCTCATCGCACTAAAACACAGTTTGTTACCCATGTCAAGAACTACAACTTTTATTAAGGGTGCACTGCCATGCAAACAATCTATGCTATAGTTCAACTTTTGTCAAAGTAGGATCATGAAAAATGACATTATGAGTAAACTAGAACTTAGAAGCAAAATTGGCCCATATCATGAATACTAACATTGTTCCATTTACCATCCTAGATATGTATATAATCAACATCACATGTGATAATATGTAAGAATAAGATGAAATTCCATATGCTCATGCTCATGAATGCTTGGATGATGCTTGTGCTCATGAAATGCAAGTGTCAAATGCAATGCTTAACACTAGGGTGTTATAATCCACCCTAAAACTCTTTGCCTTGAGTCCCAATTGGTCTGTGGTAGGCCTTTTGGGTGTTGGTGACTGAGATGATGGCATCTAGAGATCTCTACATGGAGTCAGAGACCAAGAAGCAGCACGAGGACAGCTGGGGTGCCGGTGCAATATCGGCCGACCTCTAAGGGGGTTGCCCGGTGCCCCCATGGAACCTAGATGTCCTTCGGTAGGTGGAATCATGACCAAGGGCTCAACCTCTAGCACGATGATAGCCATGATAGTGGTTTGGCTCTTTGGATGGGTGTTTGGAGGGTTGGAAGGGCCTTCCCTAGAGGGAACAATGGGCATCTTACCAAGATCATGAGTTAGGGACATGGTGGAGGCTCTCTTGGTGGCTTGGGAGGCACAAGGGAGAAGGAGAGCAGCTGGTGGTGGAAGGAGGTGAGGTGGAAGAAGGGAGAAGAGGCTAAAAGGAGGTCATGTCAACATTCACAACCCTTGTTTCTGCGAGGATTATGATTGGGGCACATTGTGAACGTTGTACAACATTCAGGACGACAAGGCCAAGACAGATGGTGTAACACCCTATGTTAAGCATTGCATTTGGCACTTGCATTTCATGAGAACAAGCATCATCCAAGCATTCATGAACATGAGTATAAGAAATTTCATCTCATTCTTATACCTTATCACATGAAATGTTGATTTTATATATATGCTTATGCTTGTAATCATATGTGACCAATGTATGAGATGGTTGTGAGGTCATGAAAACACCTTAGACACATCTAGAATGATAAATGGAACAATGTTTATATTGATGACATAGACCAAATTTGTATCTAAGTGTTGGTTTCATTTAAAATGCCATTTTCATGATACTAGTTTGACCAAAGTTGAACAGTAGCTTAGATTGTTTGCATGGCTATGTGATCTAAATAAAAGTTGTAGTTCTTGTCATGGGTAACAAACTTTATTTAAGGGTCATGAGCTAATTCAGTGTCTAATATGGTCAAATAGAGCTCACAATTATCAACAAAATGTTGTTTTCAAAACTTGAATTTTTGCTAAGTGTTGAAGCTATTTTCAGTTTCAAAGTACCTCGCTTTAGAGCTTTGTAGATTGAAAACCATTGTGAATTTGATGATGGTTCCTAAAGCAAAGTTGGAGATCTCACGTAGCTCTACAATTGTTATTAAGTAAGTTTTCAAAAATTCACCACGGATTAGGACTTATAGAGTCACATGAAGCTGCGCTGACAGTCGGGTTCAGCGACGTCTGAATTGGCGCCGAGCGCACGAGTCGTGGCTGACCAGCGCAGGCCGTGCGCGCTGCCTGGTGGCCGTACGCCGGTGCCGGCCCCATCAGTCAGGCTGACATGGGCAACAAAGCCGCATGACACCGCTGCCCTCCTCACTCGCTCTCATTCGCTTCACCCTATCTCTCTCTCAATCTCGCGCCCGCAGCAGCAAAGCCGAGCCTCGCCGTCGCCATTACCGAGCTCCGCCATGCTCGCACGCCACCGCCACCTCGCCATTGTGTGATTGCTCATGCACACCACTCGGCCTTCACCTCTTCCATCTCATCGACCCACCATTGCCTTAGTTAGAGCCCATGTAATGAGACATTTCACGTTGTTGTTGCCGCCATGGTCACGGAGCACCGCTGAGCTCCGAGCTCGCCGTGGCTAGCCCTATCCACTGCTCCTCCCATCTCTCTCCCTTGATTCATCTTCATCGTAGGTCCTAGAACCTATAGCCATAGCTCCTTGAGCCGTTACCGCATCACAAGTGCTAGAACGCGAGCCGCACCACCATGAGCCGAGAGCACCGCCGCCATGCACGCCGCTATGGCTGTGCATGCCCGGTTCTCTTCCTCACGCGCTTCTAGATGTTAGAGTTAGGTTAGAGCTAGGTCTAGCTCAAGGCAAAATCCTAAGGCCAATGCTGGCCTCGTCGGAGCGGAACGCCGCCGTGCCGCCGTTGCGCTCGCGCCGCCGTGCCGCCATGCATGTAGCCAAGCTTCGCCACCTCTCCACCCTGACCTAATCCATGCCATAGAGCTTTGCTAAGGTTTGTAGATGCCGTAGCCGTGCTTGCTTGGCCATGCCATCACTAGGGATGGTTGTAGCACCACGACACGCAGCCACCGAGTTGCCATGCTAGTCGGCAAGCTAGCTCTGGTGATCCTCTGAGCAAACCGAGGGTACCAGTAGGTGTGAGTTGAGTTAGGCAACACGTCGGTGGTGACGCTACCGCTAGTGACCTTACCGTTGGTGAGCTTTTCATCGGTCAAGCCGTGCCTCTACTCTGTCTCTCTATCGTGTGGGCCAAGTTGACCATGGGACCTAGTCGTTAGTCGCAGTGGGGTGTATGCACCGGGTGCACCTAGCTGTAGCGCTCGATTTGAAATTTGATTTTCTTTATTAATTTTTCACAGATTTAGTTACAAACTTCAAAAATTCATATCTAGAGTTAGGAGTATCCAAATGAGCTGAACCAAATTTTGTTAGATTCATCTTGAAGTGTACTATTTGATAAAAATATGAAATTTATTGTTTCAGGTATTTTTCTAGGTTAATTTAATTGAGCAAGATAAGTGCTTTTAAAATAGTTTTTAGCTTGTAAATTGCATAACTTGAGCTAGGAAGGTGATAAAATTGTGATTCTAATTTTTCTGGTCTTATGTTGATATGCTCTAGCTAGGAAAAAATATTAAACCTACAGTAAGCATACTTCAAATATGGTCTTCCTATTTAATCTTAATTAATTGCTAGATTCAAGTGAAAATTAATGCGGTAAAAATACATAACATATGATCGTACAAATTTTTACATAGTATTGTCATGCTAGGAGGAAAGTATGAAAAATATTAAATCTGTTGCTTGACACTTTTCACTGTGCTAGACTATTTTTGCTAAAACAAACATATGTAACTTCTCATTTTTATAGAGGTAGCTACACTTGTCCAAATAGCGTGAAATTTGTATAGTAGACTATTAGGGCCATTGGTAGTCTACTGTAATTGTCTCAGAATTTATTGAGCAATGAAAATATTTATCCTTTAAATCACCTTATTATTTAAGGAAATTAATAAATGAATATAAATAAATTATTTATGTTTAACCATGATGTTTTCTGTGGTGCTTGTGGTGCATATGATCTATTGATATTATTAGTTAAGCTTAGAAGTAATTGGTTGTATGCAACTAGTTAATTATTACTTTATAATTCAACTAGATGACTGCATGTGTAATTTCTATTGTGGTGATAATTTCATGATGATAATTACCTTTTCTGCAAAACTTATTAATAACAAAGTTATAGATAACTTACTTATATACCTTGTGTTAAATTTTCATAGTCATAGGCCTTACGGTTTAATAATTATAGCTGTTAAAACTCTGCTATCAGAAATGCTTACTCTCTGGATAGATCTGAAAGATTGATTTGTTTGACCTAGATAACTGCTGAATCAAATTAAGATTATTACAATAAAGTTGTAGGCAATTTCATAAGGTTTCTAGAAAGTCCACAACCATATTATTTTAATGTGTATGACTCTGGTTATGATTAAAAAATTGGCTGCTATCTTGTAGTCCAAAAAATGATTTACATGAGTGTTTGTTTAAGTTTCTAGAGAAGAGATATTCACCTACTTAGTAAAATAAGATTGAAAGGATCAAGATGCCCAAGAGGGGGGGTGAATTGGGCTAATTCTAAATTTTCTTGCAATAATCAAATCCTACGGATAGCCCAATTAACCCCTTGTGCCTAGAAAAGTGTTTCTATCAAATCAACACACAAAAGACTTGCAACCTATGTTCCAAACTTACTCAAGCATAGCAATTCTATGAATGTAAAGACTAGTAGTGAATTGCTCAAAGTAAATACTTAAAGTAAATGCTCAAAGTAAATGGAGAGAGGAACGCGGCGATATTTTACCGAGGTATCGGAGAGTCGCCACTCTTCACTATTCCTCGTTGGAGCACCCGCGCAAGGGTGTAGCTCCCCCTTGATCCGCGCAAGGATCAAGTGCTCTCTATGGGTTGATTCTTCGACACTCCGTCGCGGCGAATCACCCAAAACCGCTCACAACTTGAGTTGGGTCACCCATAAGCTCTGCCGGGTGATCACCAAGCTCCCAATCACCACCAAGCCGTCTAGGTGATGGCGATCACCAAGAGTAACAAGCACGAACTCTCACTTGACCACGCGAAGCCTAATGAGAAGATGGATGCACACTTGTCTACTCTTGATTCACTAATGAGGTTTCACTCTTGGATTCTCAAATCACAAAACACCTCACTAGGACCTTGCTCTTCTTGGCACTCACAAATGTGTTTCTCAGCTGTTGGAATGAGCAAAAGTACCTCCACACTCGAGTGGAGCTTCTATTTATAAGGCAGCCTGAAAAACGAACCGTTATGAGCTTCTGCGGGATGACCGGACGCTCCGATCATATTGACCGGACGCTCCGGTCAGTTCAACCCGCGCAACAGTTTCCAAGTGATGACTGGACGCTGACAGGGTCCGGTCAGCACTGACCGGACGCGTCTGGTCGATCTTGGATGCTTACTGTAAACGACTGGACGCTGGATACTCAGGGTCCGGTCACCACTGACCGAACGCGTCCGGTCACACTTTCTCAAGTCTGGACCCTTACTGGAGTCGACCGGACGCTGGCCCCCAGTGTCCGGTCACATGACCTTCCAGCGTTCGGTCACTCCAGACTTGTTCTCCTCAGTCAAATAAACTGACCGGACCCTACGGCCAGCGTCCGGTCGCACCGGAGCCAGCGTCCGGTCAGTATTTGACCCTCCATTCACTTCCAACTTTCGATCATATGTGAATGAAGTTAGCTCCAAAGGATCTTAGGCATTCATAGGAGCTACCTAGAGCTAGTTTTAACAAGTGTGCAAAGGAAAAAACAAAGTCCTAAACTACTCTAACTGTCTCTCCAACTTCAATTGACACTTAGAACTAGTTATCCTTAACCTTGTCGTCCATCCTTTGAAAACTGAAACGATTTCCATCGTAGGGGCATGACAATCTCAATTGCCCAATCGATCTCCATTACCATGACCTAACTTAATTGCCTCTGCAAAACACACGTTAGTCATAGTAATCTTGTATTGACATTAATCACCGAAATCCACTTAGGGGCCTAGATGCTTTCAATCTCCCCCTTTTTGGTGATTGATGACAATACCACCTCGAGTATGTTAAAGAGTGAGGTTTTTGACGGGCTTGGTTCATATAAGCTTTTGTCGTTAAGAACAAAAGAGTTAGGCAAGCTTATATGACCCAAGCCAACATAATGTACTCAAAGGATATGAATTAAGCATGAGTACAAGTAACAAAGCTCATTTGCTTCGAAGTATAAACGCGGAAGCAAAAGCAAATGAGCATAACACAAGTGATATGACATATAGATAATGCAAAGTAGAAATCACACATGTCAAATATCACAATCACGTAGATAGCACTATCACATATATATAATAGTATGCATGAAAGTAAACACACGAATGCACAAGTAATAGTGTATCACACAAATAGAACTCCAAATGTATATAATAGGCTAATACTAGATAACTAGCTCCCCCTAAATGTAGCTCCCCCTGAGACTACATACTCGAACACCCTCTCCCCCTTTGGCGTAAAACACCAAAACCTAGGGGTTGGACGGCGAGAGGTTGTGAGTGGGACAGACGAGCAGGTATTGAAAAACGAGGGCAAAAGGTGGGAACCCGGGCACCATCATCATCGACCACAGAGCTCTGGTGGCCCGACCCTCTGTGGCGGGAAGTGTCATTTGCTGATGCAGGTGCAGCTGAGCTGGTGAAGACAGACCGGTGGTATGCATATGAGGCGGAGTAGGCATGCCGATCAACTCGCTGAAGGATGCTCCAAGACTCCTGGAGACTGACATCTCAGGTACGAATAGCGAGGAAGACTGCTCTGGTGTGAAGCCCGTCTAAAGTGGAGTGAACTACGGGGCTACCACGGGTGAGGCTAACCACTGGGACACCTGTATAGGCGGTGAAGCAAACTGAGCTGGAGGCGGTCCCTGACTCTGGAGCCCACTAGGCTGTACTACTAGAGTCGTCGAAGTGGTAGGAGGCTGTGGCAGTGGAACCCCAATGGCTGTCACTACATGCTGCATGAATCCCATGAGGCTGCTTCTTTGCATAAGTGCTTCTTTGGGTTTGAAGGGAGCTGCTGCTTCATTGGAACTCATCTGACGAGCTGAAGCTGTCTTGCGGTTGGCGTTTGTCTCCTGTGCTCGGGCGTGTCGATCTCTCTGCATCCGCTCAAGAATAGCAATGAGCGGGAGTGCATCTGTGTGGGCAGGTGGAGCAGAACTGGAGCTACCGGCCTCTGCATCGTGTCTACGTGGAGGCATCTGAGGTATAGGCTGGTAGTCGTCGTCAGAGCTGTCACTGTACTCGCTCACCTCCTGCTGTGCCTCTAGCTCCTCCTCCTCAGTGGCTGCAATCCCTCTGATGATCTCATCTTGCTGAGCTATGAACTCTGGCATGTCAGGACGACGGCTAGGCTGTCTGGGTGCCTGAGGAGTGGTGTGTCTGATCCTCTGTGACAGGTTGTAAGCTAGGAACTCTATGGTGGCACCTGTATACTCATCCATCATACCAGGGGGCTTATCAAGCACTACTCTGTGGATAAGAAACATGATCCAGTGCGCATAAGGAAGCTACCTGCGACCCTTGAATCCCTCGGCTATAGTGTCCTCCATCTCGAAAGAAGGAGGTCCCGGATATCAAAACATGTCTCACTTTGCATCGGGGCATTAGAAGCGCAGTCATAAGCGAGTCAGGCCCTCTCTATATCCGAACCTGGGAAGCAGTGTCCTCCTGATAATAGCCTCTAGCACTCTCGCTATGGGAGTCAAGTCACTGGGGTTCCTCCTCGACCCCTCTCCAAAAGGCTCCTTGAAGCAATGTCGCACTAAATCTGTAGGAGGCACCAAACCTCCGTGAGGACGCCTAGGAGGCTCCTGCTGTCCATAGCAGACCTCATGTATCTTGACAGGCTGCGCCTGTAGCCTCGATATCTCTCGACCACGCCACTCGTCACTCTGTAGTCTTTGCCTCTGAAAGCAAAGTGAATAAACATGTGATGTGGATCGATGAAGAGTGAAGCATAGAACTGACGAACCCAAGATGGTACATATATCCCCGTCCGTCCAATCAAATCATGGATCCCTGGCAAATATGACAAGTATGGCGAATGCTCTCTCCATTGCTTTGCCACAATAGACTCTATCGGCAGACTCTCGAGATCGAACCTTTGCCCATTGTTGAGATAAGCATTGTAGAAATCCTCCTGCAGTGGCGTGTAGAAACCCTCAGCTGCTCTCTCATCCCTCCTTGGGGGAAACCAAACCTCAAACTCAACAAAATGCAGCTGCTGAACCTGCCTAGCGGTAGCGGCCCTCAAGTCGAGGTGTACCACCGGAGGTGGACCCTGTGGTCTAGGTGGAGGACGTGATCCCCTCCGCTGTGTCGGTGGCCTCGGTGAGACTGGTACATGGGTCCGTCTAAAGCGGCGAAGCTGGGGTGCTGGCTTTGTCTCCTCGGCCTCCTGGGTCTGCTGAGGCTCTGCTTGTGGGGGCTGCTGCTGTGCCGACGGACCCTCCTCAATGGCAACCCGTCGTCCTACAAACATGATAGTCCCAGCTGGACTACCGTGACGACGCTCAACCTCCTCAATCGCAGCTCTGAATCTTTGGTGGAAACCGGCCGATCTGCAATGACAACTCAGCTGCGGGCACCACCTCTCTCAAAGACGCTCTGCGGCCTCTGCAATGTTATTGCTCTCGTTGTCTCTGCGTCGGGGGTACTTCCGCTTCTTGGATGTCACCTGCTTGGTTGACTTGCCCTTCGATCCGGTGGTTGGGGCAGGCGGGGCCTCGATCATCATCACTGGGCCACCACCAACATTCTTGGTGCGGGCCATCTAAATCGACAAGATGGTGAGTCGACGCGATGAGGATCACAGACAAGCCCTGAACCTCTCGAGGCTTGGCACGGATCCTTACTCACGAGCTTGGCTCGAGATGACCCTTAAGCGCCACAAGAACCACAAGCGGAACCGACTCATTGCACGATAGAATAGATGAATATACAAATAAATACCATATTGCTAATAGATGCGGAACCCTAATAGAGAAAGCAATGTAGATGCGAAAATGAATCGAATGGCTTTCTACCTGACGAACAGTGATCCGTGAAAAGATGAGATATCACGCGGGGGAACCACGGAGCCGACTAGGGTTACACGGAGCAATGATGAACTGGTGGCCCTAGTATTTAAAAAATCAGTGCATTGTATTGCAAATTGATCTACTCAATTTGAAATTGAAACAAGGGGCTAGCCTTCTTGAGAGGAGATGAGGCTAGGGCACACGACAAGAGAAAGAGAAGCGAGGCGTGGGCAGGCGACTCGGCGAGAGCTACTGGCGGCGATGGGCGGTGGCGCAGGAGGTGGTGGCGTGATCTTTGCAATGGCACGGCAGGCGGGGCGCGGGGAGGCGGCGCGAGGTGGTGGCGTGATCTTTGCAAAGGCACGGTGAGGCGAGGGCATGGCGGGCGGCTTGGTGGAGGTGGCGGAGCGAGGTCGAGGTGGCTGGCTGGCTAACGAGGGCAGGCGAGCAGCTTGGTGCAGTGGTGGTGCTTTGGCGGCGGCGCAATGGAGGCGGTGGCTCGGGCTAGGGCAGAAAAGTTGAGGATGAATAGGGTACGGCTGTGGTTAAATAATCCCCCAAAACGCGACAGAAAAGGAAACCAAAAAGAGTCCTGAAGTCGCGCGAGATCCACTGACCGGACGCTCCGGTGGTAGCGACCGGACGCTACCACCCAGCGTCCGGTCGATTCCAGAGAGGTCCAAATCGTCTGGAATCGGGACCGGACACGTCCGGTGGTCCATGACCGGACGCAGGCAGGGTCCGGTCAGTACAACTTGTGCACTCTTCGATCGACCGGACGCAGAATCCTTCTTGACCGGACGCCTGAGGCGCGCGGCGTCGGTCACTCTTCGGCAGCGATTCACCTCTCGTGAATCGACCCGGCCGCTGGACAGCAGCGTCCGGTGCAGCGTCCGATGCACCTTTTCCAGCAAACCTCCAACCTTCCTTCGCGCTGCCTGTTCCCAATCAAGTCCCAACTTGAAAAAGATCCAAATAAACACCAATTGGGACTGATGTGAGTGACCTCTCTCAAACCCTCATATTTTTCAAAATATTTTGCCTTAGGCTATAATTCTTTTTAAGAAAATAGGCAACAAGAGGGCAAATGGAACAAAACGACAAAACAACATTCATGCATATGCAATACTTGTAAGTAAATTTAGTTGCTTGTCAAGTTTGATCCAAGGTTAAGCTTCTTCACACCGCTTTTGGCGGTTATCTTAACCATGTTAGACAAGCCCTATGTGCATTGCCACAAATTAAACATGTTGTATATTACAATGAATGCAAGGGACAACACAAGCTCAATTTTTAGTGAAGTTACTAAAATCAAGTACATTTAGCTCATTCCGCAATCTACAAAATGTAGCCTCATCTAGCGGTTTTGTGAAGATATCCGCTAATTGATCTTCGGATCTTACACCTTCTAGTGATATATCATTTTTAGCCACATGATCTCTTAGAAAGTGATGGCGGATATCTATATGCTTGGTGCGAGAGTGTTGAACCAGATTATTTGCAAGTTTTACCGCACTTTCATTATCGCACAAAAGAGGTACTTTCTCTAGAACTACTCCATAGTCTAGCAAAGTTTGTTTCATGTATAATATTTGTGCGCAACAGGCACCCACGGCAATGTATTCCGCTTCGGCGGTGGACAAAGCCACATTATTTTGTTTCTTGGAGGACCAAGACACAAGTGATCTACCAAGCAAATGGCACCCTCCGGATGTGCTTTTTCTATCAACTTTGCATCCGGTGTAATCCGAATCGGAATAGCTAATTAATTCAAATAAAGCTCCTTTGGGATACCAAAGACCAATGCTTGGTTTGTGCTTAAGATACCTAAGGATTCTTTTTACGGCAATAAAATGTGTTTCCTTAGGACTAGCTTGAAATCTAGCACACATACACACACTAAACATGATGTCGGGCCTAGATGCGGTTAAATATAACAAGCTACCAATCATAGAACGGTAGAGAGTTTGATCAACCGGGTTACCTCCCTCATCTAGGTTGAGATGTCCATTTGTAGGCATTGGTGTCTTGATTGGCTTACATTCATCCATCTTGAATCTCTTGAGAAGATCTTTTGTGTATTTCTCTTGAGAGATGAAGATGCCTTCTTTCATTTGCTTGACTTGAAAACCAAGAAAGAATGTAAGCTCACCAATCATTGACATCTAGAACTCCTTCGACATCAATTCACCAAATTCTTTGCATGAGTCTTCATTTGATGATCCAAAGATGATATCATCAACATATACTTGACAAATGAAGATATGCCCATCAAGCTTCTTGGTGAATAGTGTGGTGTCAACCTTCCCAATGGTGAAGCCCTTCTCAATGTGGAAGTCCCGAAGGCGCTCATACCAAGCTCTTGGGGCTTGCTTAAGCCCATATAATGCCTTGGACAACCTATAAACATGATTAGGATATCTAGGGTCTTCAAACCCGGGAGGTTGATCAACATAGACTAGTTCATTTATAAAGCCATTTAAAAATGCACTTTTCACATCCATTTGATATAGTTTCATTTCATGATGTGATGCATATGCAAGAAGGATACGGATGGCTTCTAATCTTGCAACCGGTGCAAAGGTCTCTCCAAAATCTAAACCTTCAACTTGAGAGAACCCCTTTGCAACTAGTATTGCCTTGTTCCTCACAACAACACCTTGATCATCTTGCTTGTTGCGGAACACCCACTTCGTTCCAATGACTCTTGCACCTTTTGGTCGCTCTTCAAGATTCCAAACTTCATTGCGAGTGAAGTTGTTCAACTCTTCATGCATGGCATTGATCCAATCCGGATCTTTAAGAGCTTCTTCTACCTTGGTAGGCTCATAGCAAGAGACAAAAGAGTGATGAGCAATAAATGAATTAAGTTTTTAAGATCGAGTCATTACACCCTTTGATGGACTCCCTATGATGAGATCTTGTGGATGATCTTGTAGGAGAGGTGTGTTTCTTATATTGACCACTTGAGGAGGAGGTTGTGGAGCATCAACATCTTGTGCTTGTACCACCATTTGCTCATGAGAGATATGAGTATCTTCATTTTCCACTCTCCCATCTTTTTCACCATCTTGTGGTACATTTGATGAAGACGGTTGGTTAATGACTTGTACATCATCTTCATCATCTTTTGGCTTGATGTCTCCCACCAGAATGTTCTTCATAGCCTCCCTCAATGGTTCATCACCTACATCATCAAGATTCTCATGTGCTCCTTGGGAGCCGTTAGATTCATCAAATTCCACATCATATGTTTCTTCAACCAAGCCGGTGGCATGATTAAATACTCTATATGCTTTGGACTTCAATGAGTAACCAATAAGAAAACCTATATCACAACGTCTTTGAAACTACCCTAGGTGTTGCCGCTTCTTGTAGATGTAGCACTTGCAACCAAACACCCTAAAGAAGGAGACGTCCAGCTTCTTCCCATTGAGCAACTCATACGGTGTCTTGACAAGGAACTTTTGAAGAAATAGGCGATTGGATGCATAACATGCGGTGTTGATTGCTTCCGCCCATAAAGCTTCGGGGGTGTTGTACTCATCTAGCATTGTCCTTGCAAGAGTGATCAAAGTCCGGTTCTTCCTCTCAACTACACCATTTTGTTGAGGAGTATAGGTTGCAGAGACTTCATGTTTGATTCCAACTTCATCACAATAAGCTTCTATGTTTGTGTTGTCAAATTCTTTGCCATTGTCACTTCTTATCTTCTTGAGCTTCACTTCAAATTCATTTTGAGCTCTCTTGGCAAACTTCTTGAAACAAGATGCAACTTCGGATTTGTCATGAAGGAAGAACACCCATGTATACCTTGAGTAGTCATCCACAATCACAAGACAATAGAGATTTCCTCCCAAACTCTTGTATGTAGTTGGTCCAAATAAATCCATGTGTAGGAGTTCTAGCACTCTTGTGGTTGACATGAAAGCTTTGGTTGGATGAGTGTTTGCAACTTGCTTGCTGGCTTGACATGCACTACAAAGCTTGTCCTTCTCAAACTTCACATCCTTCAACCCTCTCACCAAATCATTCTTCATAAGCTTCTTGAGTGAGCTCATCCCAACATGAGCAAGTCTTCTATGCCATAGCCACCCAAGTGTTGTTTTGGTGAATAGGCAAGTTTTCAAGTTTGCATCTTCGGAGGTGAAGTCAACTAGATATAAATTGTTGTATCTAAATCCATTGAATATCACTTGTTTGTCATCTACTTTGGATACAACAATTTCCTTCTCGGTGAATAAGCATTGGAAGCCAAGATCACACAATTGCCCAACGGATAGCAAGTTGAAACTCAATGAGGCAACATAGAGTACATTGGAGATGGAATGATCATTTGATATTGCCACTTTGCCCAATCCTTTAACCTTGCCCTTTGAATTATCTCCAAATGTTATTTTCTCTTGTCCATCTACCTCTTCATCTAGTGAGGTGAACATACGAGGATCACCGGTCATATGTTGAGTGCAACCACTATCAATAACCCAATGACTTCCACCGGTCTTGTAGTTCACCTACACACAAGAGATTCAAGCTTTAGGGATCCAAACTTGTTGAGGGTCCTTCACCTTCTCAACAAGTGACTTAGCCACCCAAATCTTCTTAGGCCTACTCTTGTTGGGGGGTCCTAAGAACATGACTTTCATCTTTCCACTAGAATCTTTTCTAAGCATGTAGTGAGCATTGAAAGCAAAGGGTCTAGCATGCTTGGGCAAGGGTTGTGGTGGTGGAGTTTGACACTCATGAGCAAAGTGGCCTTCTTGTCCATACTCAAAACATCTCTTTGGCTTTAGCTTTGGCTTTGATTGTTGGTGTTGAGCTTGAGCCTTCTTCTTCTCTACACTTGCCATATAACCAATGCCACTTCTATCCATCTTCATGACGGTATTCATGAGTAGCTCACTTTAGAGATGCTTGCCTCTAGCAAACTTGCTCAATCCCACCTTGAGATGCTCTTTCTCCATCTTGAGCTTCTTGTTCTCTTCCTTGAGAATATCATTGTTCTTCTCTTCCTTGAGTTTCTTGTTTTCTTCTTTGAGCTTCTCATTCTCAAGGATCAACTCTTTGTCATGATCAAGAGTTTCTAACACAATGGTGTTGTGACTTTTCATCTCTTCAAGATCTTTCATGAGCTTTTCATGGTCACTCTTGAGCTTCACATATTCATCATAGTCATTGCACTCAACCACTTGCTTGCCTTTGCTACTAGATCCATGCTTAATGCTCTCATCAATTAAATCATCACATGAGGTAGCTATATCAATCTTAACAACATGGTTAGTAGCAACATGTGGCTCATTTGGTAAGAATTCTTGTGCAATAACAAGGGTATCATAATTGATCTTTAGAGTTGTATATTCATCTTTTAGCTTGTTGTGACTAATGATAAGCTCATTGTGCACCCACTCAAGTTTATCATGTTTATCTTTAAGCTCTTTCTTAGAAGATTTGAGCTCCTTGAGTTTGGATGTTATAGAATCATTTGTTTCTTTGAGATCATCATTAGCCTTTTCTAATGTATCACACTTAGCTAAGAGTGAATCATTTTTAGCATCAAGCTTTTCATTTGTAGCTCTACTCTTTCTAATGATCTTAGTGTATTTTCTTAATATTTTGACAAGATCATCATATGTGGGTGAATCATCATCGCTATCACTATCATCATCACTAGCTTGCTCATCATCACTACTATCATCACTCTTAGTTACCTTGCGTTCACCCTTGGCCATAAGGCATAGGTGTGTAGAGAATGATGGCGATGGTGGCGGTGAGGATGCAAGATCAATAGCAATGGCGGCCACCTTCTCATTGTCACTCTCATCATCGGATGAACCACTTGATGAATCAATGTCCGTGAGCCAATCACCGACAATGTAGGCCTTGCCACTCTTCTTCTTCTTATAGAAGTCTCTCTTTTTGCCATCTCTCTTCTTGTATGGCTTGTTCTTTTTCTTTTCATCTTCATCACTTGAATCATCTTTCTTGCCCTTGTTCTTGAACTTGTCTTTCTTGGGCTTTGTGCATTGATGAGCTAGGTGGCCAAGTTCGCCACAATTGTAGCAATCCATCTCGGAGATTGGCTTTCTTCTTGAGCTAGTGAAGAACTTCTTCTTCTTGCCGTCAAACTTGATGCCACTCTTGTTTAGCTTCTTTAGCATCTTGGCGGTCTTTTTCACCATGAGAGCAAGACTTTCTTCATCATCTTCATCACTTGAGCTCTCATACTCAAGTCTTGCCTTGCCCTTATCTTGGCTAGCTTTGAATGCTAAGTCCTTCTCTTTCTTCTTTGTAGAGGATGAGCCATCTTGTGGCGTGATGTGCATGTACATCTCATGAGCATTTATCTTTCCCAAGATTTGTGTGTTTGTAGCGGCGGAAAGATCACCTTGATGTAGCACGGTCACAATGTGCCCATATTTGTCAATGGGAGGACACTCAAGATCTTTCTCACAACGTCGGATGGTGACATTTGAGTAAGTCCAAGCCCATTGACTTCCTCAACAAGAACATTTAAACGAGAATACATTTCATTAGCACTTTCTTTGGGAAGCATCTCAAAAGAATTTAGCTTTTTAATCACAAGATGATAGCGTTCCTCACGCTCACTCTTGGTTCCCTCATGGAGCGCACAAACGTCCGACCATAGAGCATGGGCGTCTTTGTGGTTCCTTACACGATTGAACACATCTTTGCAAAGGCCTCTAAAGATGGTGTTGCGAGCCTTTGCATTCCATTTTTCATAGTTTACTTCATCGCCTTGGAGTTGTGCGGCATTCTTAGGTGTTGGGAACCCTTGAGAGGCGGCTCTAAGAATTCCAACATCTAGAGCTTCTAGGTAAGCCTCCATGCGAATTTTCCAATATGGAAAATCATCCCCCTCGAAGATAGGAGGAGGTCCATCCCTGTGAGACATCTTGCTCTAAGCGGTTAGGCTTAAAAACATGAGCACGAGGCTCTGATACCAATTGAAAGGATCAAGATGCCCAAGAGGGGGGGTGAATTGGGCTAATTCTAAATTTTCTTGCAATAATCAAATCCTACGGATAGCCCAATTAACCCCTTGTGCCTAGAAAAGTGTTTCTATCAAATCAACGCACAAAAGACTTGCAACCTATGTTCCAAACTTACTCTAGTATAGCAATTCTATGAATGTAAAGACTAGTAGTGAATTGCTCAAAGTAAATACTTAAAGTAAATGCTCAAAGTAAATGGAGAGAGGAACGCGGCGATGTTTTGCCGAGGTATCGGAGAGTCGCCACTCTCCACTAGTCCTCGTTGGAGCACCCGCGCAAGGGTGTAGCTCCCCCTTGATCCACGCAAGGATCAAGTGCTCTCTACGGGTTGATTCTTCGACACTCCGTCGCGGCGAATCACCCAAAACCGCTCACAACTTGAGTTGGGTCACCCACAAGCTCTGCCGGGTGATCACCAAGCTCCCAATCACCACCAAGCCATCTAGGTGATGGCGATCACCAAGAGTAACAAGCACGAACTCTCACTTGACCACGCGAAGCCTAATGAGAAGATGGATGCACACTTGTCTACTCTTGATTCACTAATGAGGTTTCACTCTTGGATTCTCAAATCACAAAACACCTCACTAGGACCTTGCTCTTCTTGGCACTCACAAACGTGTTTCTTAGCTGTTGGAATGAGCAAAAGTACCTCCACACTCGAGTGGAGCTTCTATTTATAAGGCAGCCTGAAAAACAAACTGTTATGAGCTTCTGCGGGATGACCGGACGCTCCAATCATATTGACCGGATGCTCCGGTCAGTTCAACCCGCGCAACAGTTTCCAAGTGATGACCGGACGCTGACAGGGTCCCGTCAGCACTGACCGGACGCGTCCGGTCGATCTTGGATGCTTACTGTAAACGACCGGACGCTGGATACTTAGGGTCCGGTCACACTTTCTCAAGTCTGGACCCTTACTGGAGTCGACCGGACGCTGGCCCCCAGCGTCCGGTCACACGACCTTCCAGCGTCCGGTCACTCCAGACTTGTTCTCCTCAGTCAAATAAACTGACCGGACCCTGCGGCCAGCGTCCGGTCGCACCGGAGCCAGCGTCCGGTCAGTATTTGACCCTCCATTCACTTCCAACTTTCGATCATATGTGAATGAAGTTAGCTCCAAAGGATCTTAGGCATTCATAGGAGCTACCTAGAGCTAGTTTTAATAAGTGTGCACCACACCTAACTCACTAGACTCAACTAGGTCAAGCTACCCGTTCATACCCCCCTTCATAGTACGGCCAAAGGAAAAACAAAGTCCTAAACTACTCTAAGTGTCTCTCCAACTTCAATTGACTCTTAGAACTAGTTATCCTTAACCTTGTCGTCCATCCTTTGAAAACCGAAACGATTTCCATCGTAGGGGCATGACAACCTCAATTGCCCAATCGATCTCCATAACCATGACCTAACTTAATTGCCTCTGCAAAACACACGTTAGTCATAGTAATCTTGTATTGACATTAATCACCAAAATCCACTTAGGGGCCTAGATGCTTTCAAAGATGCAACTTGTTGTCACCTTAATGCAATGCTATTGAAAACACTTATGAAGATGCATTTCATCCCACCATATCATATCATACATGTTGTTATATATGCATCCATGATATCTTATTTCATGCTCATGCATATAGGATCGTCCGAAGGGATAACTCTTTTAGAGTTCAACAAAGAAGAAGAGGAGGAATAGCAGGAAACACCTCAGGCCATAGCTTTAGAAGAAGAGGAGCAAACTCTTGAGGACCTCCCTGAGTGCCTGGATCATAGGCCAACCTCTTTCCTCAAAGGCAATCCTAGAGCATTCGAAGTCTCCTATATTTTACAAAACTTCACTTGAGTCCTTTATGTTTGATTTATTAGGTTATAAGAGTTGAATTAAAAACACTTGATGCATAGAACTACATTGTCTAGATAAATATACCTTTAACCTTGTGTTGGTCCAAGATCGAATATATGCTTAGCCATGTTTAGATCGGTAGAAGTCGGGTAATTTCCTATCACCTGTGAGATATAGGTGGATACCGAGGCACGATCGGCTATATTTGCTATCGTGGAACAAAACTATGGAGTAATATAACTAAAGGCCGGGTGGAGTCTATGTGTAGGTTGACTCATGTGATTCTATTTGTGCCGATTAAGGATCGTACCGTTGTTGGCACTTCTAACAAGATTGAAAGCATGCCTTTCACTTAGCTGGCCGGATAACTCGTTTCGACCACGAAGCCGAGTGGCTCAACTCAGGGCGGGCCCCATTCTATTAGAGTGCACACTCTGGATGGTAGTAAGGATGTGTGGGTGAAAGATCCTAAGGGATAGAGGGGGGTGAAGAGCCTATTAAAATTTCTACAACAACACTTAGCAAGCCGGTTAGACAAATATAAGGTGAAGCGAGTGTTGCGCTAGCCTACTAAAAATGCAAGCCACCTACCACAATTCTAGTTTCTATAGTCACTATCCACACAATGGCTATGTCACTACACTAAATTAGTGTGCTCTCAAAGGCTAACTAAAGAGCTACACTAACCAAACTAACAAGCTCTCATGACTAACTACACTAAAGAGTTTGACAACTAGTTTGCAGTAATGTAAGGAGATTGAGCAAGACGGTTATACCAACGAGTCGAAGAATGAACCAATCAATCACAAGAAAGAGTACTAATGAAGACCAATTACCTCGAAATCAAATGATGACACAATGATTTTTTACCGAGGTTCACTTGCTTGCCGACAAGCTAATCCTCATTGTGGAGATTCACTCACTTGGATGTTCACGTGCTAATTGGCATCATACGTCAAACCCTCAATAGGGTGCCACACAACCAACACAAGATGAGGATCACAGAAGCCACGAGCAATTTACTAACGTACCTTTTGGCTCTCCACCGGGGAAAGGTCAAGAACCCCTCACAATCACCATGATTAGAGCCGGAGACAATCACCAACCTCCGCTCGACGATCCTCACTGCTCCAAGCCATCTAGGTGGTGGCAACCACCAAGTGTAACAAGCGAATCCCATTGTGAAACACGAACACCAAGTGCCTCTAGATGTAAACACTCAAGCAATGCACTTGGATTCTCTCCCAATCTCACAGAGATGATGAATCAATGATGGAGATGAGTGGGAGGGCTTTGGCTAAGCTTACAAGGTTGCTATGTCAATGCAAATGGCCAAGAGAGTGAGCTAGAGCCGGCCAAGCGGTAGTTATAGACACCCCCAAACAATAGAGCTGTTGGTTCTATTATTGGGATGACTATAGGCTAACCGGTCGTGGGCAACGGACCCATCCGGTCGGTGACCGGACATGTCCGATCGCTGCCAGTTTGCCATGTGTCCCATTCAAATGAAGTAGCCATTTCTACCATGAGTACCACACTCACTGTGACTGGACACGTCTGGTGTGGATGATCGGACACAGGACGGGCAGCGTCCGGTCGAGTCTAGAGAGCTCCCAGAGCCACTCTGGGCCGACCGTACGCGTCCTGATAAGGACATGAGCTCCATACATACGACCATGCTTGGAGATAGAGGCCGAGGATATTAGTGAGGTTGTCCTAACCGAGAAGGAGGCCCAAAGCTCATCTAGTTCGAGTCACTAAGGTGGAGGCCCAAATCAAGTTCGAGCCCATCTCGGGTTTCAAGACCAGTCTGTCATAAAACCGGTCACACGGGCCCATCCGGGCTTCGTTTTCGACCATCCACATATGGATGGAAAGCTAATTTGATAAGGAATCCAATGCAAGTGGTCTCATGTCAGAATCCCTTCGGAATCAATGGGAATCATCGAAACAAGTCAGCATCCAGAATCTGCCAGGGTGCTGCGACCTCGTCTTTTGGTCCGTTGGACCGTGTATCGTGTTTGGGCCCATTAGGGGGCGCATCTAGGGTAGGCGACGACCCTAAGACCTTTATAATCATACACTACTGCCATCATTAGGTTTTGGGTTTTGCTTAGATTAATCTATCAAGAACAATTTCGCCGTTCATCGGTTTGTGATGTTGAATTATAGTCCAGAGTACTTGTTCTCCACAGGCCACGCCTTTCACTTTTGAGCACGTTTTCTGAATTTTCCACAGGCCACGCCTTTCACTTGTTTAAGCTCATATTTTTTGTGGTTACTTCTTTTGTGCTCCTAGGTGAAAAAAATATCAAAAAAATAAAAAGAAAAAGTTGAAGTTTCCCAAAAAACAACAACAGCCCAAAAAATAGAAAAAAGAGAGGGGCAAAAGAGGAACAATATCTAAAGGAGCACATAGAGAAGGCCAAAGTGAGCTATGTTAGCGTGTGCTATCTGGTTCCTTGTTTATGTTGCTCTTGCTATCCACCATACTTGTTTTTCACACACCTGGCACCTTGCTATCCACCATACTTGTTTGTCACACACCTGGCACTTGAAACATTTTAGACCAGCAATGAGAACAAGTACTTTGGACTATAATTTAGCATTACTTTCTGTTACTGACTTATGTGCCAAATATACATATTATTCTTTGTGTGCCTTCCAAGCTCCATAAACTCTTCAGATCAGTACAGAAAAAGGCCCTTGCAATCTCGGTACAACTGCCTCACAGGTATCACGAACCAGCCGCCAGTTGTACTGCCCACTGCTTGTGTTGGTAAGAACTTTGTAAAAGCTTGGTAAGACGCTTCCACTTGTTGTGAAAAGTGACACCATTGCAACCACGTAGTCATTTGGTTGGGATAACTTTCACTGTTTGTTCTTGTTTTTGTGTTTACAATGGCAGGAGGTGATCAAACAGGAGATAACAGTCCCAAGGATTTCAACGAGTGTGTTAGCTAAGAGCAACTACAAGCTACTATAGAGAATGCCCAAAAAAGGATGAATGAGGCCATCAGGAAGGCCGTCACTGACACACTCATTGAACTCAACATTGGCAACAACATGGAGAGATTGGACAAATGAATTTCCATGTTAACCGATAAGGTTACTGAGTTGGAAACCTTGGTGGCGGTCAACAATGATGTCTCCGGCAGCAACACCGATGGTCTCTTGCTAGAAGACACGGTGCATGATGCCACTAGGAACATAGATCGAGCAGTCTTCCGACAAGCAAGATTACGACGACGTCTTCATCGCAACACGATAGGTATGGGTGGTGTCCACCACCATCAAGGTAATAATCATCGTGTCATTATGATGCTGAGGGATATCTTGATTGGGAGATGACAGTAGAACAAAAGTTTAGTGCCCACCTTATGCCTGAGCATCATAGAGTTTGACAAGCTACTAGTGAGTTTAAAGACTTTGCCATTATTTGGTGGAATGGGCTAGCTGCACAGGATGCTTTACCTGGTACGTGGGAAGAACTTAAGATAGCTATGCGTAATTGTTTTGTCCCTCCTTATCATAGAGACTTGAGTAAGAAATTGATGCATTTAGAACAAGGAGAGAAATCTATACAGGATTACTATGTTGACCTCCAAAAGGGATTGATGTGTTGTAGTGTTGTGAAGGGGAACGAAGATTCCATTTGTCATTTTTATTCGGGTTTGAGGCGCGAGACTCAGGACATTGTTGATTATAAATAATTTAACATTGTCAACCAGTTGTTTTAGTTTGTTATGCTTGTAGAAAAGGAGTTGTAGGGGTGTTAACAGCAGAGCAAGAGGAAGGTCAGCACCATATACACGCTACGCTCGACACCATCTTTGGGGCTGACAAAGCCAAGCACTTTTTGGGCACCTCCACCAGCAAGCAAGCGACCAGCAGCCTCTGGAGTTACCGCTACACTTAAGGCACCTCCCGCACGACCTTCAGATTCAGGTAAAAATTCTTTGCAGGTGCCTACCAAGAGTGCCTCATCCGTTGCATCGACGGGACGCACTTCGGGCATTCAGTGCCACCGCTGTCATGGAATTGGCCATGTGCAGAAGGACTACCCAAGTCAGTGGGCATACATTGCTACAAAAGATGGTTACATCAGCACCTCTGACATTGAAGATGAAAAAGACAAAGATACAGATGAGGAGGGTGGCGAAGTCATTGGTGAAGAGGACACGGCGGCCTATAGGAACATCATTGTACAACGGGTGCTCAGCTCACAAGTACATCAACCTGAGAAGCTACAACGCCATAACTTGTTCTAGATTTTCTTCATCTTCAGCAACCGTCGAGCACGTGTCATTATTGATGGAGGTAGCTACAATAATTTGGTGAGTTCTGATTTGGTCAAGAAGCTTGGCTTGACCACACGCCTGCACCCACGTCCATACCATATTCAGTGGCTAAATGATTCTAGAAAAGCAAAAGTAACACAAACTTGCAAAGTTTCATTTTTCATTGGTTCTTATGCTGATTCTGTTGATTATGATGTGGTACCTATGCAAGCCTATTCACTCTTATTGGGTCATCCTTGGGAACATGATAATGATGCTACACACCATGGTAGAAGTAATAAATACACTTTTGTGCATAAAGGAAAGAAAATTACTTTGGTACCTTTGACCCCTGCTCAAATTGTACAAGCTGATAGAGAACGCGCTGCTAGTTTGAATGATGTTCAATCTAAAAATCAACAAGTTGCTAATTCTATTCTCCCACCTAAAAAGGATAAGTCTACATCTATTTCTAAGGCCAAGGGGATTAAATTGAAGGGTGGTGTTATGCTTGCAACAAAATGTGACTTTGCTAAAATTTCTGATGATGATATTTGCTATGCTTTGGTATGCAAACAAGCTATGTTTTTACTTTGATGATATATTGATTTACAGCAAGTCTTTTGTTGAACATATGGATCACTTACGTGCTATTTTTTAATGCTTTATGTGATGCACGTTTAATTGGTTACCTTGAGAAGTGCATCTTTTGCATGGATCAAGTTTCTTTTCTTGGCTATGTTGTAACTCCATAAGGAATTGAGGTGAACAAGATAAAAATTGAAGCCATAAAGAGCTGGCCGGTTCCCCAAACCATCACACAGGTGAGGAGTTTTCTTGGTCTTGCAGGATTCTACCACCACTTCGTCAAAGATTTTAGCACCTTTGCTGCCCCGTTGCATGAGTTGACGAAGAAAGGGGTGGTGTTTCAATGGGGAAAGGCACATGAGGAGTCCTTTGACACTTTGAAGGGCAAGCTCACACACGCACTGTCGCAGAACCGACCAATTTATAAGAATACAAGTACAATGGCAATCCGCAAGCGGTCGCACTGTCATACTTGAACCCATATAAACCCGGTAGTCCGTCGAGTACCACGACGGGTCTCGATAAACGATTTACAACAACCAAGATCGTACAGGATTCAACATACATGCCACATATTACATAAAGTTCACAGATACTTTTCATCATCAGAGTACGAATAAAAGTTATTACAAACCGAGTTTGATAAATAAAGCGGAAGCAAATAAGTTCGAAGATAAAGTTTCCAACATAGTTTGATACAGTGCCAAGCTAGATCACGGTCCACAAAAGCAAGGATAGGAATTACTAAAGAAGCCTGCCCAAGGCTTACTCCTCATCCACAGCGGGATAGAAGCAACTCTTGCAATAACCATGATACACAGTGCCATCTCGCAACAATGGGAAAATAAACCCCGAGTACGAGAAGGTACTCACTAGACTTACCGTCATGAACCAGAAATAAAATGACTCCAAGGAGTATGCAAGGCTGTATAAGTGGGACGTAACTTGACAACATTTTTTGCGAAAAAGGCAACTCGATCCGTTGTACAATTATGATTCCTTTACCAAGTTAATTATAACTATCCATTTCTAGATTAGCAACTATCTTGTGCCAAACATGTGGTATCATTTAGAAGCATACAATAGTAACCATAGCGGTATTGAAATTCCATTTTCATCCGAACCATCGGGTTCCATAATACGATTACTACGATGTTGGAGCTAGCCAAGTTTCTCACTATCCGGGAGAGGCGGCGATTCGAATCGATTTCAACCGGTGGGAATTTATTCCTAACACAAACCAGGTCTACCAGCCCACGATAGCCTTAGGTCACCTTTGGTACAACTCCGGTACACATTTCGCATGGGTCCGATTTGCGCCGCTGTCTGGAACACCAGATGCCGGGATGCTCGAGCCAAGCACGCCCTTGGGCTCGGTCGATCGTTCCCGGAAGGGCGCAATGAAACGATTCCGGCCTGAGTTGAATTACTCGGCTTCGCGGTCGGAACGAATTATCCGGCCAGCTAAGTGAGAGGCATGCGTTCAATCTTGTCAGAAGTTCCAACAACGGTACGGTCCTTGATCGACACAGACGGGGATAGATTCACACCCAAGACCTCCATGTCTTGTTGCTTCTCTATCGACATCCCGCCCGGTCTCCATTTACATTAACCATGGTTCTTTTCCACGATAGCAATTATAACCAACCGTGCTCCGGTATCCACCTATATCTCGCAGGTGACAGGAAATCACTCGACTTCTACCGGTCTAAGCATGGCTAAGCATATATTCGATCCTGGACCTATACCGGTTAAAGGTGTAATATCTGGACAAGGAATGTACATGCATCAAGTGGTTTCATTCAACTCTTATAACCTAATGCAGCAATCATAAGTACTTAAATAAACATTTAAAAATTACTGGGAGACTTATAATGCTCCGGGGCTTGCCTCGCAGAAAGGAAGTAGGGCGATGGTCAGGGCACTCCGGAAGCTCTTCAGGGTTCTGCTCCACGCCTTCGGGAGCTGCGGCTTGCGGATCCTCCTGCTGATTCCCTTCCTCTGCTTCTTCGAATTCCAGCAACGTGATCTCTTCCTCCGATCCTAGATGCATGAGTATGGTATAAGTATTACGAATGCATACATGTTAACAAGTGCATCACGTTGTTTGAGTAGGTGCATATCTCTTCTCGATTATTACTTAACTACTTCTACAATGCATCGACTATGCCACAAACAGTAGCTACTTGTTTCACTCATAACTGGAGTTCTACAAATCCAAATCCAGTGATCCTGGACTTTCTGGAAAGCTTATCAAATTCTCTACAACTTTGCTATTAACCATTTTTATAGTACACCTCAGTTTCAACATGCAACTCATCACACTCTAGAATCAGTCCGGAAATGATTTAACATGCAATATAAAGTAAGAATACTTCTACTTCAGGTAATCATTCAAAATTTGACAACCTAGAACCTACCAATAGTTTAAGCATACCAAATACAGTTAAGATGATATAATGGTGAAGCCCAAACTATTTATTAAATTGCCTTTATTATTTTATTTAGATATCTAGGTTAAATAATAAATATATATCAGATGTGCTTAATAAATTCTCAAAAATTTACAGAGCCTTACTAATGCTATCAAAAGACTACTGTAAAAATCTCATGTCATTTTACCAAGTAGAACATTCTATACAAAAATGACAAGGCAGCAAGGCTTGAAATAGCATAAATGGAAAATCCTATTGAAAAGTGTCAAGCAACAGATTTCATATTTTTCTTAGCATCCATATGGTACTAGGATTACCTCCAACAAATTTCATGAATTTTGGACTCATACTTAATTTATAAAAATTCATGCAGGGATCAACTATTTATAAAAGAAAAATCTATAACTATAGATCTACACATGCACTGGTCTTCAAATTTTTATCCAAGCTCATATATAACAAGAATAGCCTACCACAAAAATTTCATAATTTTTGGAGCAAAGGAACTCTAGATATAAAATAAACAAATTTAAATACATTCAAAAGCACATTTCAAATCCTGATTTAAATCTCCATAAATTTCTACTGTTGAAGCTAAGAACATATTTTTCCTAAATACTACATTTCCTAAGGAACACTCACAAATTTATGTCACAATTTTTGGAGCTATCAAACTCAAGATACAAAAATAACAAGATACATGAAATCAGGGTTCAAATCTGTAAAAATGAGCTAGCTTTCTATTTAACCGACACTGACAGGCGGGACCCTTCAGCCAGTTGGGCCCACATGTCACTGAGACGGAACAGAGCAACGGCGCGGGAATGACGTGGGAACGGCGGAGCTCGCCGACGGCGAGGTTGCCGGCGGTGAGGTCATCACGACGTGATCTACGTGACCTAGCGCATCTATTGAGCCACTTGGCCGGCCCTATTGTCGACGGTAAGGACGACGGCGGCGGCAATGGCGGAGCGGCGAGGCGGGACGACGGCGAGACGTCGGTGAAAGCTACGGCAGCTCCAACTAAGACTTGGACGAGTATCTCTAGACCACGGCGATCCTATACCACAAGCTATCACGGCCAATGGTGGACGGAGGCGACGTGGCCACGGTAACGGGGCTAGCGGCGGAACTCCGGCGAGGTGTTGCGCACTGCGGTGGCTTACCAAGCTTTATCAGCGGGCACGGGAGGAGGCAGTGGGTTGATGGGGAGACGGTGGAGCTATGGCGGCGGTGCTGGAGTGGCTAGGCGCGAGCTGCGCGCGGCTATGGCGACGGCGGAGCTGCGGGAGCTCGGCGGCTGCGCTTGCGGGAAGAAGAAAACCGAGGCGAAGCAAATGGGGTGCGCGGCTGAGTGCGGGCGGGCGCTGGGAAGGTTAAGGCGCGCACTGGCCTGGCTCTGCCACGCTGGGCAGGGCGCCGGCGACGCGCGGCCGTCGCTGGCCACCACGCGGCGCACAGGCTCTGAGCCGGTCGGCCACCGAGCTGGCCGATTCAGTTAGCTCAGACGCGATCGCTCATGCCTGACAGCGTGTTTTCCTGGTCATTTAACTGCTAATCCGTGGCTCCAACGTGCAAACTCTCTACATCGAAACGATAGACCTATGTACCAGCTACAACTATTGTTCAAAGATCGTGTTCCAATTCTCAACGTAAACTGAGTAAAATCATGATCAAAGTCGGCTTGTCAGGCTGTTAGGGATCTCACACTTAGAAAAATTCGTTAAGTGTTGACAACAGTTATTTGTCGACCTTTGTGACCCCAATTCGAGCATGTTAGAAGCTAAATCAGTCAATGACCCAAAAATAAAAGTTGTTCCTTATGTCAAACACTACAACTTTGCTTTAGTGAGCTCCTCCATGCAAGGTCCCTAACACCTAGTTCAACTTTAGTCAAACATGTCACTTTGAAATCATGATACATACACAAACCATGGCTAAATGACCAAACTAGCCTTAGCACTAAATACCAAAGTTGTTCCTAATGATATCCTAAGCATGTTTAAACAATTTGCAAGGTCATTTAAGCATTTCATGTAGTAGTCACTCATATAGCTATTCAGGTCAACACATGAAATATCACTTAAGTGCTTGATCATGAAATGTGGCCTTCATGAACAAGGTTCCTTTTGTTAACCTAAGTGTAGCTAAGGTGTTTTAGTGACTAGCACTACCCACTTGCATTCATTTGCACATGATCATATGCATATGTTCCAAGAAACACGGAATAACAAGCAATGTTTCATATGTTTCGATCAAAGGTTTCAATTGTAAGTGATGATTTATGAATGCTTGATGCTCATGCTCATGTTATGCGAGTCAAGTTATGCAAGGCTAACACCCGAGGTGTTACACGCACCATTGCTGCAACTTCTAAACTTTGGTAAGACTTTTGAGCTAGAATGTGATGCTAGTAGTGGAGTTGGCATTGGGGTGTTTTGATGCAAGTTGGTAAACCCATTGCTTACTTTAGTGAAAAATTACATGGCCCTATTCTGAATTATTCCACATATGATAAGGAATTGTATGCACTTGTCCATTCTTTAGAGACGTGGTGTCATTATTTGTGGCCTAAAGAATTTGTTATTCATTCTGATCATGAATCACTTATGTATCTTCGTTCTCAACATAATCTGAATCATAGGCATGCTAAATGGGTTGAATTTATTGAATCTTTTCCTTATATTATTAAACACAAGAAGGGAAGGATAATGTGATTGCTGATGCTTTGTCTAGACGATATACCTTGCTGTCCCAACTTGATTGTCGGATTTTTGGGCTTGAATCGGTAAAAGAACAATATGCGCTTGATCCTGGTTTTAAGGACATGTTGCTGAATTGTAGAGAGGGACATACATGGAATAAGTTTATAATCAATGATGGGTTTTTATTTAGAGCAAACTGCCTATGCATTCTAATTGGTTCCGTTCATCTTTTGTTGTTGCAGGAGGCACATGGAGGCGGATTGATGGGACATTTTGGAGCCGAGAAGACGGAGGAGGTGTTGTCCACACATTTCTTTTGGCCTAGGATGAGGTGAGATGTAGAACGGTACGTGGCTCGGTGCACCACATGTCAAAAAGCTAAGTCACGGTTGAACCCACATGGTTTGTATATGCCTCTTCCTGTTCCTTCTACTCCTTGGGCTGATATATCTATGGATTTTGTGTTGGGTTTGCCAAGGACTAAGAGGGGGAGGGATAGTATTTTTGTGGTGGTTGATCATTTTTCTAAGATGGCACATTTTATTCCTTGTCATAAGAGCGATGATGCTGTTCATATTACTGACCTTTTCTTTCAAGAAATCATTCGCTTGCATGGTATGCCTTCTACTATTGTTTCAGATCGTGATGCAAAATTCTTGAGTCATTTTTGGTGCACTTTGTGGAATAAATTGGGGACCAAGCTGTTGTTTTCTACAACATGTCATCCACAAACTGATGGGCAAACTGATGTAGTGAATTGAACATTGTCCACCATGTTGAGAGCAATTTTGAAGCGCAATTTGAAGATGTGGGAAGAGTGTTTGCTGCATGTGGAGTTTGCATATAACAGGGTGGAACATTCCACCACCAAGGTAAGTCCTTTTCAGGTAGCGTATGGTTTTAACCCCCACGCTCCTATTGATCTTTTGCCTTTACCTACCACTGAGAGAATTCATAGTGATGCTAGAGAGTGTGCTGATTTAATTCATAAGTTGCACGAAACAACTAAAGCAAATATTGAAAGAATGAATGAAAAGTATAGAATTGTTGGTTGTAAAGGTAGGAAAGAAATTAAACTTGAACCGGGTGATTTGGTTTGGTTACATTTGAGAAAAGATAGATTTCCTAAGCTGCATAAGTCTAAATTAATGCCAAGAGCAGCTAGTCCTTATAAGGTAATTGAGAAAATAAATGATGATGCCTACAAACTTGAGTTGCCACCCAAGTTCGGGGTTAGTCCCACCTTTAACATTGCAAATTTGAAGTCATATTTGGGAGAAGAAGATGAGCTTGAGTCGAGGACAACTCAGTTTCAAGAGGAGGAGGATGATGAGGACATCACTCCTTCGGATGTACCCACTGATCCTCCAACCATCATGCAAGGTCCAATGACCCAAGCTCGAAGGTGGCAACTTAATATAGAGGTGAGCTCGTTCTTAAGTGATCCTTTTCATAGTTTTGAGAATAGATTGCTACCTAATGATGTTATATTAATTTGTAACATTGGAGAGGGTCATGAGGGACTTAGAGGAAGAGGTGGAGGCAATGATGACTAGCAAGGATGTCCAACAGAAACCGGAGGCCCGGTCCAACATGATTTCGAGTCTGCCTCGGCCTCTAGGACCAGTTTGCCTTAAACTGGTCACCCATGATGCATCCGGACTCTGTTTTTGACGATCCACATATGGTTGGAAAGCTAATTTGATAGGGAAGCCAATTCAAGTGGTCTCACATCAAAATCCCTTCAGAATCAGTAGGAATCATCGAAACAAGTCAGCATCCAGAATCTGCCACTGTGCTGCGACACCGTCTTTTGGTCCGTTGGACCGTGTATCATGTTTGGGCCCATTAGGGGGGCGCATCCAGGGTAGACGATGACCCTAAGACCTTTATAATCATATGCCGCTGCCATCATTAGGTTTTGGGTTTTGCTTAGATTAATCTGTCAAGAATAGTTTTGCCGTTCATCGGTTTGTGAGACCCCAACTTTGTGAGATTAATCATTCATGTAATTTGGTTGTTTTCTTTCTTGTTCTTGCTTGTGTTCTTTGTTGCACAGGCAGGGATTAGCCTTCTTGGTGAGGTCAATCGGATCCGTGTCTCGGTTGATAACTAGAGGAGTTGTGGTGCTAAGATTGCAGGGTTCGATCTTTTGATCTGAAGCCAGATCGGTGTGTCATTATCCACCACAACGATAGTTACCTCTACCTAATGGAAGATCAGGATCCCCGTCCCCATTATGTCTGGTCACACCGGACCGGATGCTCCCAGAGTCCGATCAATTATAGCGCTGAAACCCGAGAGTTGCTGGTTCACACTGGATGCGTCTGGTGTGGTGACCGGACGTGTCTGGTCGCTTCTCTACAAACTTGAACCAAGCAAACTCACATTGACCGAATGCTGAACAGTAACTCTTCAGCGTCCGGTCGCTCCACTGAGCTAGAGTCCGATCATTAATACTGGACGCATCTAGTCGCTCTGTGACCAGCGCGACTAACTCCTTTTCAACTCTATCTTCTTTATCCTTGCTCAAATGTGCCAACCACCAAGTGTATCACCTTGTGCACATGTGTTCGCATATTTTCACAAATGTTTTCAAGGGTGTTAGCACTCCACTAGATCCTAGATGCATATGCAATGAGTTAGAGCATCTAGTGACACTTTGATAACCGCATTTTGATACGAGTTTTAGCCCTCTTAATAGTACGGCTATCGATCCTAAATTTGATCACACTCTCAAAGTGTCTCGATCACTAAACCAAAAATCTTCTATCAATTTCACCTTTGCCTTGAGCTTTTTGTTTTTCTTTCTGCTTTTCCAAGTCCAAGCAATTGATCATCACCATGCCATCACCATCATCATGTCATGATCTTCATTTGCTTCATCACTTGAAGTAGTGCTACCTATCTCATAATCACTTTGATAAACTAGGTTAGCACTTAGGGTTTCATCAATTCACCAAAACCAAACTAGAGCTTTCAATCTCCCCCTTTTTGGTAATTGATGACAACCCTTACACAAAGATATGAATTGAAATTTAATTGAATCCATGTTGCTTGTCCAAGCATATTTACCATGTGTAAAAGGAGATGGACAAGTTTCATGAACCCCAAATGGTAGCAATTGCTCCCCCTACATATGTGCTAAGAGTTTGAATTATAGCTTGCACATATACTTAGATAGGAAATATAGGAGACAATGTCTACCAAATGATGCTAAGGTATAAAAGATGGACCTTTGAAGCATGATACCAATCGGAGTGCACCAATATACCATCCTTAGCACCATTAGTAACTAGACAAACACAAAAACTAGAGTACCCCGTGAGATCAACATTAGAAGTAAGGGTCTAGTTTTCATAATGTGAGCATGAGTCTAGTTACTTAACATATGCATACTAGTTTTTTCATTTCATCATTCAAACCTACAATTAGCATACACCACACAAGCATGGATATTGAAATTTAAAACTTGTGCCATGCAAGCAAACATATGAGATGCACATACAAATGCACCATACAAGTTTATGAGCTTGCTCCCCCTACTTGTGTGCTAAAAATTTTAATTTATCCCATTCCTTTGTTATATCTCTCCCCCTACACTTATATCTTTATTTCTCTCCCCCTTTGTTGTCTTTTCACTATCTTAGTACACTATTTCTTCCCTTAACACTAATATCTTTGTTTTTCTCCCCCTTTATCATCAATGACCACAAAGGTTTAAAATATAGATAGGTTGAGATTATCAATGTTAATCAATGGGGTGAGGATCATTTTCCCAAATTTGGCTCAATCTAGAATACTTGCCAAAGATATTTAACTCAGTTTGATCTAAGGACAAGCTTCTTCACACCTCCAAATAAGGGTTATCTTGTACCATGTTGAGTTAAATACTTATAGCTCATTTTCTAGATCAAACACTAGGTTTGCAAGCCCACAAACATGTCATATGCTACCACTAGATTAAGTCAAGCATAGAAGCAATAGTGGTACCATACAATCATCAAATTCATTTGATTTTCATGAATGAGCCTATTAATTGTGAAAGATGTCTAGATGCACTAAACATGTCCTTAGCAAGGATGTATGCCATGCCAATCAACTTTTACCTTTGATTGCTCAAAGGAGAGGCATGTCTTATAAGTGGGGGAGGGTGCATCAACACATTTTTGAGAAATCCAATATGTTCAACTCATTCCTTAGCTTACAAAACCTTTTCTCATCCAATGGCTTAGTGAATATATCGGCAAGTTGATCTTCGGTGCCTACACTCTTAATGCAAATGTCCCTTTTTTGTTGGTGATCTCTTATGAAATGGTGGCGGATATCAATGTGCTTTGTTCTTGCATGTTGAACTAGATTGTTGGTTAACTTGATTGCACTCTCATTGTCACATAGGAATGGCACTTTCTTGAACTTGATTCCAAAGTAATTCAAGGTGGCCCTCATCCAAAGTATTTGTGCACAACAACTACTGGTGGATATGTATTCGGCTTCGACGGTTGATAATGCAACACTATTTTGCTTCTTTAATGACCATGAAACAAGTGATCTACCCAACAATTGACATGTGCCCGAGGTGCTTTTCCTTTCAACCTTGCATCCTGCATAATCCGAGTCGGAGTAACCAACTAGCTCAAACTTTGCTCCTTTGGGATACCACAAACCAACATTTTGTGTATACTTCAAGTACCTCAATATTCTCTTTATAGCCTTCAAATGACTTTCTCTTGGTGAGGCTTGAAATCTTGCACACATGCATACACTAAACATGACATCTGGCCTTGATGTGGTCACATAGAGTAGGCTTCTAATCATAGACTGATACAATTTTTGATCCACCATATTGCCACTTGCATCACTATCCAAGCTGCCATTGGTTATCATTGGTGTGCTAATGGCTTTGCTATCACTCATACCAAACTTCTTGATCATGTCCTTGATATACTTGCCTTGACTTACAAATGTACCATTCTTCAATTGCTTGATTTGAAGACCAAGGAAGTAACTTAACTCTCCAATCATGGACATCTCAAACTCATTAGCCATCATCTTTCCAAACTCTTCACAAAAGTCTTAATTGGTTGATCCAAATATGATGTCATCAACATAGATTTGCAACACAAATAAGTCTTTGCCAATCTTTTTGATGAAAAGAGTGGTGTCAACCTTACCCATCATGAACCGTTTAGAGAGTAGGAAGTCCCTCAATCTCTCATACCATGCTCTAGGTGCTTGCTTCAAGCCATACAATGCCTTCTTCAACTTGTACACATGGTTAGGCTTCTTGTCATCTTCAAAACCAGGAGGTTGCTCAACATATACTTCTTTATTGATGTAACCATTAAGAAATGCACTGTTAACATCCATTTGATATTGCTTGATGTTGTGGGCACAAGCATAAGCTAGCAAGATTCTAATTACTTCCAATCTAGCAACTAGGGCCTATGTTTCTCCAAAGTCAAGACCTTCAACTTATGTATATCCTTATGCTACCAATCTTGCTTTGTTCCTTACTACTATCCCATCTTGATCTTGCTTGTTTCTAAAGACCCATTTGGTTCTAATCACATTGTGTCCCTTTGGTCTCTCTACTAATTCCCATACTTGATTTCTTGTGAAGTTATTCAATTCTTCATGCATAGCATTCACCCAATCAACATCCTTTAATGCTTCATCTATCTTCTTTGGCTTCCTCTAGCCTCTCATGAGATGAATTGAGCTCATCAAAGGCTTGCTTAAGGGCTTTTAGTTCCTTATGCAAGCTTTTGCATTCCCTTCTCTTAATATCGAAGTGTTCTTTAGCATCTTGTAGTGTAACACCCTGGCTCAGGGCTTAATAGGATTAATAGGATACTCGTACAAACAAGTTGCAACTTCTTTTCTGAAAGCCCATCTCTTAAGAACTCCAAGGTTAAGCGTGCTTGGCCTAGAGCGATGGGTGACCGACCGGGAAGTTCTTCCTGGGGGCGCATGAGTGAGGACAAAGTGCGCAGAAAAGACTGGTGTTGGTCTGTGAGGGCAGTCTATGTCCTAGGAAAGCTATCAGATGTAAGCGGGCCTGGTCTCGAGGAGGTGGGACGTTATAGAATGGTATCGGAGCCAACCCTTGTGGTTTTACGGGTGCGTGTGTCAGTTGCGTAGGCATGGTGCGCATGGCTGGTGTGGACCCAGAGTGGTCACTGGCATGGCACATCTTGTTGCAGACTGACACAGACGTGGCCAAGAAGGGGCGTTTCGGCACAGGGTTGACCGATGAGGACGTCGGTCTCCTAAGTGGGTGAGGATATAACACCCTGGCTTAGGGCTTAATAGGATTAATAGGATACTCGTACAAACAAGTTGCAACTTCTTTTCTAGAAGCCCACAGGGCTTAATAGGATTAATAGGATACTCGTACAAACAAGTTGCAACTTCTTTTCTAGAAGCCCATCTCTTAAGAACTCCAAGGTTAAGCGTGCTTGGCCTGGAGCGATGGGTGACCGACCGGGAAGTTCTTCCCGGGGGCGTATGAGTGAGGACAAATGCGCATAAAAGACTGGTGTTGGTCTGTGAGGGCAGTCTATGTCCTAGGAAAGCTATCAGATGTAAGCAGACCTGGCCTCGAGGAGGTCGGGACGTTACATCTAGCATGTCAAATAGTTGATCCTTAGTTGGTTCACCATCATCACTATCACTATCACTTTCATTTTCATTATCATGTTTCTCATCACTTCCATCATCACAAGTTTGTACCTTAGTGGCCTTAGCCATGAAGCTTGATGAAGTGTCGAAGAGAGAAGGCTTCTCATTGATAGCAATACTTGCATGTGCCTTCTTCTTGGTGGTCTTGTCATCATCACTATCATCATCATCACTTGAGGAAGCATCACTAGCCCAAGTGACCACATATGACCCACCCTTCTTCTTGAAGGTCATCTTGTCCTTCTTCTCTTTCTTTTCCTTCTTGTCCTTCTTCTTGTCATCATCTTTGTCACTATTGTATGGGCATTAAGCAACAAGATGATCTTTGCTTCCACAATTGAAGCACCTTCTTGACTCTTCCTTGTTCTTGGATGAAGATTTCTTCCTTCTAGCATGGTAGCCTTTCTTCACCATGAACTTGCTAAATCTCTTGACAAAGAGAGCCATCTTCTCATCATCATCATCATCATCCCATGAGCCATCATCTTCACTTGATGTGTCTTGCTTTGCCTTGCCCTTGGATGATGTGGCCTTGAATGCCACACTCTTCTTCTTGTCATCCTTCTTCTCATCTTTCTTCTCCTTCTTTTCTTCCTTCTCATCACCATCTCGATATGTGTCATCGGTCATTATATCTCCCAACACTTGGTTTGGTGACATGGTGTCCAAACCACTCCTTACTAGAATAGTGATCAATGCGCTGAATCTTGAAGGTAAGCATCTCAAGAACTTGTGGGAGAAGTCCTTGTCCTTCACCTCTTCTCCAAGTGCTTTGAGATCACTGACAAGCAGTTGAAGCCTATGAAATATTTCCGGCACACTCTCATCCTCCTTCATCTTGAAGCTTGCAAACTTCTCCTTGAGAATGTATGCCTTTGCACCCTTCATGGCGTGAGTGCCTTCAAATAATTCCTCCAACTTCTTCCATGCCTCATGAGCTCTCTCAATGTTCTTGATTTGGTCAAATGTTCTTTCATCCAAAGCATCATTGATGGCACTAAGAGCAATGTCATTATTTTGGAGAAGCAATTCTTCGGTGGCGGTGGGAGCCCCTTCATCATCAATCTCAATCTTGGTCTTCACCACCTTCCAAACCTTCCTATTGATTGACTTGATATAAGTTGTCATCTTAGCCTTCCAATAGGGATAGTTTGAGCCATAAAATTGGGGTGGCTTCTTAGTGTTATTGATTTGAGCCATTTTTACACCAAAGGTTGTTAAGCCTCAAATCATAGTGACCTCGGCTCTGATACTACTTGAAAAGATCCGAATGGCTAGAGGGGGCTGAATAGCCTATTAAAATTTCTACAACAACACTTAGCAAACCGGTTAGACAAATATAAGACGAAGCGAGTGTTGCAGTAGCCTACTAAAAATACAAGCCACCTACCACAATTCTAGTTTCTATAGTCACTATCCACACAATGGCTATGTCACTACACTAAATTAGTGTGCTCTCAAAGGCTAACTAAAGAGCTACATTAACCAAACTAACAAGCTCTCATGACTAACTACACTAAAGAGCTTGACAACTAGTTTGTGATAATGTAAGGAGATTGACAAGATGGTTATACTGACGAGTCGAGGAATGAACCAATCAATCACAAGAATGAATACCAATGAAGACCAATCACCTTGGAACCAAATGAAGACATAATGATTTTTTACCGAGGTTCACTTGCTTGCCGACAAGCTAGTCCTCATTGTGGTGATTCACCCACATGGAGGTTCATGTGGTAATTGGCATCACACGCCAAACCATCAGTAGTGTGTCGCACAACCAACACAAGATGAGGATCACACAAGCCATGGGCAATTTACTAAAGTACCTTTTGGCTCTCCACCGGGGAAAGGTCAAGAACCCCTCACAATCACCATGATCGGAGCTGGAGACAATCACCAACCTCAACTCGACGATCCTCGCTACTCCAAGCCATCTAGGTGGCAGCAACCACCAAGAGTAACAAGCGAACCCCGCAGCGAAACACGAACACCAAGTGCCTCTAGATGCAAACACTCAAGCAATGCACTTGGATTCTCTCCCAATCTCACAAAGATGATAAATCAATGACGGAGATGAGTGGGAGGGCTTTGGCTAAGCTCACAAGGTTGCTATGTCAATGCAAATGGCCAAGAGAGTGAGCTTGAGCCGGCCATGGGGTTTAAATAGAAGCCCCCATGAAATAGAGCCGTTGGGCTCCTCACTGCACTGAACACGGGCCAAACGGACGCTCCGGTCATATTGACCGGTGCTGGACCTCAGCGTCCGGTCATGCGATGTGCGCCACGTGTTACCGACTTCAAATGGCAATCGCCTGATCTCAACGGTCAAGAGATGATCGGACGCATCAGTTAGAAACTGATCGGTCAAGAGTGAGCTAGAGGCAACCAAACGGTATTTATAGACACCACCAAATAATAGAGCCATTGGCTCAATTATTGGGCTGACTACGGGTTGACCAGACGCACAGGTCGTGTGCACCGGACGCATCCGGTCGGTGATCAGACGCGTTCGGTCGCTACTAGTTTGCCACGTGTCCCATTCAAACGAAGTAGCCATTGCTACCATGAGTACCACACTTAACTACGACCGAACGTGTTTGGTGTGGATGACAGGATGCACGACGGGCAGCGTCCGGTCGAGTCCAGAGAACTACCAAAGCCGCTCTGGGCCGACCGGACACGTCCGGTCACACCAGACTGGACGCAGGAGACTCAGCATCTGGTCGAGTCCATAGAGCTCCCAGAGCCACTTTGGGCCAACTGGATGCGTCCGATCACACTGGACCAGATGCTCCCAAAGTCCGATCAATTATAGCACTGAAACTCGAGAGTTGCTGGTTCACACCGAATGCGTCCGTTGTGGCGCCCGGACATGTTCAGTCGCTTCTCTGCAAACCTAAACCGAGCAAACTCACATTAACTAGATGTTGAACAGTAACTCCTCAGTGTCCGGTCGCTCCACTGAGCCAGAGTTCGGTCATTAATACCGAACGCATCCGGTCGCCATACCAGACGCGTCCGGTCACTCTGTGACCAGCGCGACTAACTCCTTTTCAACTCTATCTTCTTTACCCTTGCTCAAATATGCCAACCACCAAGTGTATCACCTTGTGCACATGTGTTAGCATATTTTCACAAATGTTTTCAAGGGTGTTAGCACTCCACTAGATCCTAAATGCATATGCAATGAGTTAGAGCATCTAGTGGCACTTTGATAACTGCATTTTGATACGAGTTTCACCCCTCTTAATAGTATGGCTATCGATCCTAAATGTGATCACACTCTCTAAGTGTCTCGATCACTAAACCAAAAATCTCCTATCAATTTCACATTTGCCTTGAGCTTTTTGTTTTTCTTTCTGCTTTTCCAAGTCCAAGCAATTGATCATCACCATGCCATTACCATCATCATGTCATGATCTTCATTTGCTTCATCACTTGAAGTAGTGCTACCTATCTCATAATCACTTTGATAAACTAGGTTAGCACTTAGGGTTTCATTAATTCACCAAAACAAAACTAGAGCTTTCAGTGGGGAGCCAGACATGAGCCCAAGGGTAGGCCGGGCCCGAACGTCCGGGCAGTTGGTCATCCCTGATTGTGCGGCGCTAGGTGAACTCATGAAATATGGACCAGAGTTGTACCAAAGGTGACCTCAGGTGACTGTTGATTTGGTCTACCTAGGTTTGTGTTAGGAATAAATTTCCAGCTGGTTGAAATTGATTCAAATCGCCATCTCTCCCGGATAGTGAGAAACTTGGCTAGCCCCAACATCGTAGTAACTATATTATGGAATGATTGTTATGATGAACATGGAATTACTACACCAGCTATAGTTACTATTGTATGCTACTAAATGATATACCACATGTTTGGTATAGGTTGGTTGCTAATCTAGAGATGAATAGCTATAATTAACTTGATGACCAAATTATAATTGTACAACTGAATTAGTCGCTTTTTATGCAAAATGTTGCCAAGCTAGCTCCACTTATAAAACCTTGCATAATCCTTGGAGTCACTTTATTTTTGGTTTATGATGGGTAAGTCTAGCTGAGTACCTTCTCATACTCAGGGTTTTATTCCCATTGTCATACTTTTAATTTGCTTCCGCTACTATTTTACTTGAACTTGGTTTGTAATAACCTAAATTTGTACTCTAATGGATGAACTGTATTTGTGAACTTTATGTAACGTGTGACATGTATGTTGAATCATGTATGATCTTGGTTGTATGTTGATGGTTAATAGAGACCCTTCGTGGTACTCGACAAACTACCAGGTTTATATGGGCTCAAGTATGACAGTGTGACCGCTTGCGGGCTGCCATTGTACTTGTGCTCTTATAAATTGGTTGGTTTTGCTACAGCTGGCATCAGATCAAGATTCGACATTAATTACCACATGTGTATTTAAAACAAAGGCTTTTGTTTTTCCAAAGCTAGTTTTGGCAACTGGTAGGTAGATATATATATATATATAGGTGTTTAAAACCTAGAGTTTGAATCTAAAGTGTGCCAGTGATCACTTTCCTTTATCCCAGTTAAGGACTTCAGGTGGCTAATTAAGTACAAACTTGGGGGTTTTCCATTTCGTCATCCATACGGTGTGCTATTGTATGGATGTCATTCACTTGAGTGGTAATGTATGGATCAAATGCCTCTACACCCAAGGTAAGATGCCACTCATCATTATAATGGCATGACCGCAAGATGTGAGCATGCGGTCTAATGGGGAGAGTTAGCTTTGATACTGTCTCATATATATACGGAAGTATTTAATTGGGGGTTAGCTTTGATACGGCTATATTTGCATACTTATATATATATATATGGAAGTATTTAGCTTGCAATCTAGAGCCCAGATTTACATTCTGCATATGTACTTGTGGGGTTGGGCTGAAATGAAATTCTTGTGCAGGTCCACTAACAGTGAAACGTGTAGCCTGACTAGTTACGTTATATATGAGAGAACGCTTGTATGCCACCATGTATGCCATTAGAAGTTTTAATTTTCCTAAGTTTGTGAGGATGTATGGAATGTGCATACATCATGATAAATCATCATTACATACTTGCATTGTTCCTCCCCTTATAAGTCACTTACTCGGTTATGTAACTCTTATCCATTATGACATTGTCTCATGAGAGTTGCACCATGTTGTTAGTACAGGTGGTAGCACCAACTGGAAGTGGGAATTTCCTATTGATATTTGGTACCCCTGCCCTACTTTAGAGAGTCTTGCATTATGCAGGGTATTACGAACCGCCCCTCTATTACTAGAATGAAGTACACCTAGAGGGACAACCATGGTATGAAGTACAGTTGACCATACCAGCTCATAACCAAGCACCCTTCTGGCAGGAATGGAGGGCGAAATCTAAAGGAAAAACTCCTTGGGAGGCTGCCCACGTAGTGGTTTTTGAGGTGCTGAGTCAAATATGTCAGAAGCACGGGGATGATCTTACCAGTAGTGCTACTGGTAGTTTTCCTCAGGTGGATCCCTCCATAGCAGTATGGGCATAGCGCAACAGCAATGCATTGATCTGAGACCGGGATGAGCGGGTAAATAGTTCTAGTCCCGCTATGAGTGCAATGTTTGAAGTGATAAAGATGTTTTATACTCGTCAGGACACCAGGGACTTCTAGTAGGAGTCCTATACCACTTGCATGGATAGGCTCATGAGAGCCGAAGCTGCACAACATAAGCTAAAGAAGCATGTGCACTAGCACAAAAAGGCAGCAAGTGAAGCTCGATGGGAAATTGATCAAGCTTATGTAGCATTGGGAAATCTCCACACCCAAATGGAGCAAGTTGATCTGCAAAGAGCTGCTGCCCAAGAGGTAAGAGCGGATGATCAGGCAGTGCTAGTAGGGTTGTGGGAGCAGCTGGAGGCCACTCGTGCTGAGGCGCTCATAGCTACGCGCCAACGGATCCAAGCAAACAACCGTGCAACCCTAGCAGAAGCAGCACAAAATAGAGCCAAAGTCCTAATCATGCAGCAGGACCGTGTTGAGAGGGATTTGCGCTAGTAGCTTGCACAGACCCAGAATGTGGTAGTTGATCTTCAGCATGAGGTGCATTTTCTAAACAACCAACTGCACCCAATCCTTGATGAGGAAGAAGAAGACCCCGAAATGATGGTCGAGGATGACGATTGGGAGGAAGAAGAAATGGGTCTAGAGGATGAGGACGATGCTATCTCTGACCTTGATAGCGAGCACGCTGAAGATTAGAGTCACCTAGTGACTAGTTAAAGCACTAGATGTATCCCTATTATTCATATAATAGACTTGTAGCTTGAAGTTCGGTATTCGTGATTTGACTTCAGCGTAATATTGGCACTTTGCATGTTGTCTCACTATGGGTTGAACTTTAAATGAAATTCTAGTTTTGGTTTACTGGTGGATTATGACATGCATGTTAATGCGTTGCAAGCACGATAAGTGATCTAATTGGTGATGTCATGTTGCGAGAATGAATTATTATGCCTCTGTTGTATTGTATGAATTTAGGATTCTCTCTAGTAATTTTAGTTGGCATGATTACACAATTCATCTACAATCTCCTGACATCATCTAATAATCACTTATTGTTGGAACTTTGTAGATGACTCACACTCACGCTGGAGTAGGCACCAGCCAAGGTGGCAACAACGGTAACTTACCACCACCGCTGTCACCATCTATGAATGAATTCTTTGTACAATTCTTGGGTAATCAGAGAGCCATGAAGGATACACTACGCCTCATTGCGCAGAACACCGCTCACGCCCATCAGCAAGATCAAGGGCCTAAGCCAAATCAATACAGCTCTTTCAAGGATTTCCAAGACACCAAGCCTCCTATCTTCAAAGTGGCCAAAGAACTGCTCTAGGCGAATGAATGGCTAAACACAATCGAGCAAAAGTTCCATCTGTTGAGGGTTACTAAGCATCAGAAGGCAGAATATGCGTCCCATCAATTGTAGGGACCGGCCGGGATATGGTGGACCCATTTCCTGTCCTCTCTACCTGCCAACTCATAGGTCACATGGGAGTAGTTCAAGTTAGCCTTTAGGGGACATCACATTCCCCTAGGGCTAATGCGCATGAAAGCCACCGAGTTCATGAGACTCACACAAGGGACCAAGAGCCTTACCGAGTACATGCATGCCTTCAACAATTTGTGCTAATACGCCCCAGGGTTCGTCGATACTAAGGAAAAGAAGATAGAAAGCTTCAAGAGAGGACTTGGCACTAAGCTCATGAAGACTATGGCCAACTCGAGGTGTACCACATACAATGAGTTTGTTAGTGATGCCTTGACCTAGGAGAACCAGAACAATTTACACGCAGCAGCGAAGGGCCGCAAAAGAGTAGCTAAGGCAGACGCCTCAAGATTTTCCTAGTCTAGAGCTCTAGTGGTGGCTAGGCCATAGTTTCATCCACCAGCGCCTAAGTTTGGGCCCCTCCACCAAAAGCTCAAGACAATCGCCCCTAGAAGACATTTCGCAGGGCGTTCACCATTGCCCTACCTAAGGAAAATGGAGGGCAAGGAAGCTCAGCAGGACCAAGGAGCAATCAACAATGCTTCAACTATAACTAGTTGGGTCATTGGGCCAAGGAGTGCCCCCATCCTAAGAAGAATGGCAATCAAAATCAGGGTAATCAGAAACAGGCAAATCCGAAGGCACGTCCTAGATACGTGCATTACACAGCTATTGAAGAAATTCCTGCGGGAGAAGTTGTCACCGCCGGTATGTTTCTTGTTAACAAACATCCTGCCATTGTTTTATTTGATTCTAGAGCTTCTCATTCATTTATGAGCCGAGCATTTGCATCTAAGTATGATAAGAAAATAATTGAGGTAGACAAGGGTGGTTATAGCATAAGTATGGCTAGGGCTACTATCTCTACAAATCAAATAGTTAGAGACGTGCTCATCTCTATACAAGAGAGGAAGTATGCAATGGATCTGATAGTATGGCCCCGATTAGCCATAGATGTGATCTTAAGGATGAGTTGGATGAGTGACCATGGAGTTCTCATTGACACATCCACTCAGACAATTATGTTGAGAGAAGCAAACGGAGGTAATCCTTTTCTAGTACCACTTCCCCAAAGTTTTGATCTCCAAAACTTGTCTTGTGCTATCCAAGCCACTACCCTTTGTGATATTCTAGTGGTTTGTAAGTTTCCTGATGTATTTCTAGATGAGTTGCTAGGTTTACCGCCTTATAGGGATGTGGAATTTAAGATTGAGTTAGTGCCAAGTATGGCACCTATCTCAAGAAGACTTGTTAGGTAGCCACCAAATGAGTTAGTCGAACTTAAAATTCAGTTACATGAACTGTTGGACAAAGGTCTTATTCAACCTAGTTTGTCACCATGGGGATGTCTAGCTTTATTTGTAAAGAAGAAGGACAAGTCCTTGAGAATGTGTGTGGATTATAGGCCGCTTAATGTTGTGACCATTAACAAGTATGCTTTGCCCCATATCGATATCTTGTTTGATTAGTTGGCAAAAGCAAAGGTATTCTCTAAGACTGACTTGAGGTCCGGCTTTCATCAGATTAAGATCAGGACGAAGGATATACCTAAAACAACTTTCTCCACTAGGTATGGCTTGTATGAGTATTTGGTCATGTCCTTTGGGCTGACAAATGCTCCTGCCTACTTCATGTATTTGATGAATTCGGTATTCATGCTCGAGCTCAACAAGTTCGTGGTTGTGTTTATCGATGATATCTTGATTTACTTGGAGAATGAGGTAGACCATGCAGAGCATCTAAGAGTTATTTTGTCCAAATTGAGGGAACATAAGTTATATGCCAAATTTAGCAAATGTGAATTCTGGTTGAGCAAAGTACCTTTCTTGGGTCACATCTTATCTAGAGATGGAATTTCTATAGACCCATCTAAAGTACAAGAGGTCATGGATTGGAAGGCCTCGACTTTGGTTCATGAAGTTCTGAGTTTTCTAGGGCTAGCAGGCTACTATCATCGTTTCATTCCTAATTTGTCCAAGATAGCTAAGCCCATGACCAGACTACTCTAGAAGGATGAAAAGTTCAATTGGACACTAGAGTGTGAAGCTACTTTTCACACCCTAAGGACCTTGTTAACTACAGCTCTGGTTTTAGCATAACCCAACATTGAAAAGCCTTTCGATGTGTTGTGTGATGCATCAGGTATCTGTTTGGGGTGTGTGCTCATGCAAGAAGGAAGAGTTATTGCCTATGCTTCTCGGCAATTGAGAAAGCATGAAGTCAACTATCCTACACATGATTTAGAGCTTGTTGCAGTTGTTCATGCGTTGAAGATATGGAGACATTACTTGTTGGGAAACGTGTGTCACATATATACTGACCACAAAAATCTCAAATATATCTTCACTCAACCTGAGCTGAACATGAGGCCACAAAGATGGTTAGAGCTGATCAAGGACTACAATATGGAAGTGCACTACCATCCAGGGAAAGCTAATGTTGTAGCAGATGCACTTAGTCGGAAATCTCATTACAGCACTTTAGAAGCCTTGTTGGAAGATGGATTTAACTTGTTACATCCTGTTGTGCTACACAATATCACTATTAGTTGCTCACTTGAGAGCAAAATCATAGAACTACAGAAGATAGATGTAGGTGTGTTTCACATCAAGCGAAAGATGAAAGAATAGGAAACCAAGCATTTTAAGTTGGATGAAAGAGGTGTGCTATGGTTTGAGGACCGACTTGTACTACCAAAGGACCATGAGCTTAGAAATCAAATATTAGATGAAGCTCATTCATCCAAGTTGTCTATCCATTTAGGTAGTAGCAAAATGTATCAAGATTTGAAAACCCATTTTTGGTGGACCAAGATGAAGAAAGAGATCGCCGCCTATGTCGCTAGGTGTGATAATTGCAGTAGAGTCAAGACCATTCATTTGAAATCTACTAGATTACTTTAGCCGTTGCCTATTCCAGGCTGGAAATGGGAAAAAATAAGTATGGACTTTATTATATGCCTTCCGCTGACACAACAAGGTCACGATTCCATATGGGTCATTGTAGATCGCCTCACCAAGTCAGCACATTTTGTACCGCTTAACACAAGGTATCACATGGGGAAGTATGCTGAGATATATGTTTCTCAGATCGTGAGGCTACATGGACAACCAAGGACCATAATCTCAGATCGGGGACCACAATTTATAGCTCGTTTCTAGGAACACTTGTACCAGGCCTTGGGAACTAAACTAATAAGATGTTCAGCATACCATCCACAAACTTCTGGATAGACCGAGCGAGTGAATCAAATCCTAGAAGATATGTTGAGAGCTTGTGTTATATCTTCCAAAGGTTCATTGGAGAAATGGCTACCTTTATCCAAGTTTTCCCACAACAACAGTTATCAAGCGAGCATCAAGATGGCTCCTTTTGAAGCCTTGTACACAGGAAATGTAGAACTCCCTTGAATTGGATTGAGCCCAGCGAACAAAGATATTTTGGCATTGACTTTGTCACCAAAGCTAAAGAGCAGGTACGCATTATCCAACAGCATATCAAAGCAGCTCAATCTAGACAAAAGAGTTATGCTGATAAAAGAAGAAGACTTCTAACTTATGAAGTGGGAGACTATGTGTATTTAAAAGTGTCACCCATGAAGGGAGTGCAGAGATTTGTAGTAAAAAGGAAGCTTGCACCTAGATATGTAGGGCCATACCAGATTATTGAACGAAAGGGAGAGGTTGCCTACAAGTTACAACTTCCTCCTAAGATGAGTGCGATATTCGATATCTTCCATGTTTCTCAGTTAAAAAGATGCCTTTGCATACCTGAGGAAGCCATTGCACCCACAACATTAAGCTCCAATCAGATTTGACATGTGAAGAGAAATCAATCCGAGTGCTAGAGGAAATGGAAAGAGTAACATGGAGCAAGGTGGTGTGGAATAACCACAGTGAACAAGACGCCACGTGGGAACAGGTGGATTATTTATGTGAGGTTTATCTCGCCTTTTTATGAGGAATGGTAGGTCTCTCAAATCTTAGGACGATATTCCTATAAGGGGGAGGGGCTGTAACACCCTAGTGTTAAGCATTGCATTTGACACTTGCATTTCATGAGCACAAGCATCATCTAAGCATTCATGAACATGAGCATAAGAAATTTCATCTCATTCTTATACCTTATCACATGAAATGTTGATTTTATATATATGCTTATGCTTGTAATCATATGTGACCAATGTATGAGATGGTTGTGAGGTCATGAAAACACCTTAGACACATCTAGAATGATAAATGGAACAATGTTTATATTCATGACATAGACCAAATTTGCTTCCAAGTGTTGGTTTCATTTGAAATGCCATTTTCATGATACTAGTTTGACCAAAGTTGAACAGTAGCTTAGAGTATTTGCATGACTGTGTGACCTAAATAAAAGTTGTAGTTCTTGTCATGGGTAACAAACTTTATTTAAGGGTCATGAGCTAATTTAGTGTCTAACATGGTCAAATAGAGCTCACAAGTATCAACAAAATGCTGTTTTCAAAACTTGAAATTTTTCTAAGTGTTGAAGCTGTTTTCAGTTTCAAAGTACCTCACTTTAGAGCTTTGTAGTTTGAAAACCATTGTGAATTTGATGATGGTTCCTAAAGCAAAGTTGGAGATCTCACATAGCTCTACAATTGTTATTAAGTAAGTTTTAAAAAATTCACCATGGATTAGGAGTTATATATAGAGTCATGAAGTCGCGCTGTCAGTCGAGTTTAGCGGCGTCTGAACCAGTGCCGCACACGCGCGTCATGGCCGACCAGTTCAGGGCATGCACACCGCATGGTGGCCGTACACTAGCACTGGCCCACCGGTCAGGCTGACGTGGACAACAAAGCCGAGCGACATCCCTGCCCTCCTCACTCGCTCTCATTCGCTTCACCCTGTCTCTCTCTCCCTCTCGCGCCCATAGCAGCAAAGCCAAGCGTCGCCGCCGCCATTGCCGAGCTCCACCGCGCTCGCATGCCACCGCCACCATGCCATTGTGCGATTGCTCATGCACACCACTTGGCCATCACCTCCTCCACCTCGCCAACCCGCCATTGCCTTAGTTAGAGCCTAGGTAATGCGACATTTCACATCGCCGTCGCCGCCATGGTTACGGAGCGCCGGTGAGCTCTGAGCTCGCCGTGGCCAGCCCTATCCACCACTCCTCCGATCTCTCTCTTGATTCATCTTCGTTGTAGGTCCTAAAAGCTATAGTCATAGCTCGTTGAGCTGCTACCGCGTCACCGATGTCAAAACACGAGCAGCACCGCTCTGAGCCAAAAGCGCCGCCTCCATGCATGCCGCTGTGGCTGTGCATGCCTGGTTCTCTTCCTCACGTGCTTCTAGACGTTAGAGGTAGGTTAGAGGTAGGTCTAGCTTGAGGCAAGAGCCTAAGGCCAATGTCGGCCTCATTAGAGCGGAACGCCACCGTGCTGCCATGCATGTAGCCATGCTTCACTGCCGCTCCACCCTGACCTAATCCATGCCATAGAGGTTCGCTAAGGTTTGTAGATGCCATTGCTGCGCTCGCTTGTCCATGTCATCAACGGGGATGGCCGAAGCACCACCGCACACCACCACCGAGCCACCATGCTCGCTGGCGAGCTAGCTCTGGTGATCCTCCGAGCAAACTGAGGGTACCAGTAGGTGCTTGTTGAGTTGAGGAACACGTCGATGGTGACACTACAGCCGATGACCTCGTCGTCGGTGAGCTTTTCGCCAGTCAAGCCATGCCTCTGCTCTATCTCTTTGTCGTGTGGGGCTGAGTTGATCGTGGGACCCAGTCATCAGTCGCAGCAGGGTGTATGCATCGGGTGCACCTAGCTGTAGCGCCTGATTTGAAATTTGATTTTCTTTATTAATTTTTTGACGGATTTAGTTACAAACTTCAAAAATTGATATCTAGAGCTAGGTGTACCAAATGAGGTGCACCAAATTTGTTAGATTCATCTTGAAGTGTACTATTTGATAAAAATATGAAATGTACTGTTTAGGGTATTTTTCTGGGTGAATTAAATTGAGCAAGATAAGTGTTTTTAAAATAGTTTCTAGTTTGTAAATTGCATAACTTGAGCTAGGAAGGTGATAAAATTGTGATTCCAATTTTTCTGGTCTTGTGTTGACATGCTCTAGCTAGGAGAAATATTAAACCTATAGAAAGCATACTTGAAATATGGTCTTCCTATTTAATCTTAATTAATTGCTAGATTCTAGCGAAAATAAATGGGGTAAAAATACATAACCTATGATCATACAAATTTTTACATAGTAATTTCATGCTAGGAAGAAAGTATGAAAAATATTAAATCTATTGCTTGACACTTGTCACTGTGCTAAACTATTTTTGCTAAAATACGCATATGTAAATTGTCATTTTTGTAGTGGTAGCTATACTTATCCAAATGGCAAGAAATTTGTACAGTGGACTATTAGAGCCATTCGTAGACAACTGTAATTTTCTCAGAATTTATTAAGCATAGAAATATTTATCCTTTAAATCACCTTACTATTTAAGGAAATTAATAAATGAATATAAATAAATTAGTTATGTTTAACCATGATGTTTTCTGTGGTGCTTGTGATTCATATGATCTGTTGATGTTATTAGTTAAGCTTAGAAGTGATTGGTTGTATGCAACTAGTTAATTATTTCTTTATAATTCAACTAGATGACTACATGTGTAGTTTCTGTTGTGGTGATAATTTCATGATGATAATGACCTTTTCTGCAAAACTTATTAATAACAAAGTTGTAGATAAGTTACTTATATAACTTGTGTTAAAGTTTCATAGTCATAGGCCTTATTGTTTAAGAATTATAGCTGTTAAAAATCTGCTGTCAGAAATGCTTACTCTCTGGACAGATCTGAAAGATTGATTTGTTTGACCTAGATAACTGCTGAAACACATTAAGATTATTAAAATAAAGTTGTAGGCCATTTCATAAGCTTTCTAGAAATCCACGATGATATTATTTTGATGTGTATAACTCTAGTTATGATCAAAATAAGTGGATGCTGTCTTGTAGTCTAGAAAATGATTTACATAAGTGTTTGTTTAAGTTACTAGAGAAGAGATAATCACCTACTCAGTAAAATAAGAAGCAACTTGTTATCACCTTAATGTAATGCTATTGAAAACACTTATGAAGATGCATTTCATCCCACCATATCGTATCATACATGTCATTATATATGCATCCATGATATCTTATTTCATGCTCATGCATATAGGATCGTCTGAAGGGATAACTCTTTTAGAGTTCAACAAAGAAGAAGAGGAGGAATAGCAGGAAACACCTCAGGCCATAGCTCCAGAAGAAGAGGAGCAAACTCTTGAGGACCTCCCTAAGTGCTCGCATCATAGTCCAACCTCTTGTGATTCCGTCTATGCCGGTTAAGGACCGTACCGTTGTTGGCAATTCTAACAACATTGAATGCATGCCTTTCACTTAGCTCGCTGGATAACTCATTCCGACCACGACGCTGAGTAGCTCAACTTAGGCCAGGCCCCATTCTATTAGAGTGCGCACTCTAGATGGTAGTAAGGATGTGTGGGGAGCCAGACGTGAGCCCAAGGGCAGGCTGGGCCTGAATGTCCTAGCAGCTGGTCGTCCCTGATTGTGCGACACTAGGCGAACCCATGAAATGTGGAACTAAGTTATACCAAGTTGACCTAAGGTGACTGTTGATCTGGTCTGCCTGGGTTTGTGTTAGGAATAAATTCCCAGCTGGTTGAAATCGATTCGAATCGCCATCTCTTCCGGATAGTGAGAAACTTGGCTGGCCCCAACATCATAGTAACTATTTTATGGAATGATGGTTATGATGAACTTGGAATTACTACACCGGTTATAGTTACTGTTGTATGCTACTAAATGATATACCACATGTTTGGAACAGGTTAGTTGCTAATCTAGAGATGAATAGCTATAATTAACTTGTTGACCGAATTATAATTGTACAACTAAATTAGCCGCTTTTATGCAAAATGTTGTCAAGCTAGCTCCACTTATAAACCTTGCATAATCCTTGGAGTCACTTTATTTTTGGTTTATGACTAGTAAGTCAAGCTGAGTACCTTCTTGTACTCAAGGTTTTATTCCCATTGTTGCAGATGATACAATTTATCATGGCTATTGCAAGAACTGCTTCTGTCCCACCATGGATGAGTAAGCCCTAGGCAAGCATCTCTTATGAATCCCTCTCTTATGCTTTTGTGGAAGTGTGATCATGAGCTAGCACTATATTTAAACAATGTTGCAGATGTTGGTTTCAAACTTTTAATTTGCTTCCGCTACTATTTTACTTGAACTTGGTTTGTAATAACCTAAATTCATACTCTGATGGATGAACTGTATTTGTGAACTTTATGTAACATGTGACATGTATGTTGAATCATGTATGATCTTGGTTGTATGTTGATGGTTAATTGAGACCCTTCGTGGTACTCAACGAACTACCAGGTTTATATGGGCTCAAGTATGATAGTGCGACCGCTTGCGGGCTGCCATTGTACTTGTGCTCTTATAAATTGGTTGGTTTTGCTATAGATGGCTCCCCGAGGCGGTCGCCCAACCACCATTTTGTTGAACCAGACCAAGTGGCTTTGGCTTAGGACTCTCCTTACTCTCTTCTATGTATTCTCTACACGGTGGCCAGGGAAGCCTCCATTGGGTGGTTGCCTGACCTACTTATGGAGCCTCTCTAGGCCAGTTTTTGGCCTAGAGACAAGTCTAGCTATGTGCAAACTATACTTGTGTAGAAACTAACCAAAAAGCAAAAGGAAGTTGAGACATGTAGATTTTAGTTATGTTAATTCAGGATTAATGATAAATTCTAACATGTCAACTTCTTTTTCTGGTGGTTCATGCTCATAGAAAACTTTAAGACGCTGGCCATTTAACTTAAAGATGTTGCCATCATCATCCTGGAGCGTGATGGCTCCGTGGGTCACAGCGTCGACAAGGAGGAATGGTCCTTTCCACTTGCTCTTTAGTTTCCCATGGTCAAATAGATTGATCCTTGAGTTGAACATGAGAGCCTTGTCTCTTGGGTTAAACTCCTTCACCTTTATCCTCTTGTCATGCCATCATTTTGTTCTTTCCTTAGGAACCATGGCATTGCGTTCGGACCTTTTGGCCCATTCATTGTTCCATTTCTGTAAGTGATTAGTGGACAACACATACCCGAAGGGACATATACAAATTTCAAAGCAAGGGTAGTGTTTTCATAGAGCTAAAGGTCATCTTCTATGCTATAGAAAAGTTGGTTTTAGCATTTTAATTAGCATAGAACATGGCGTTCCATTATTGTTGACCAAAACTTTAAAGCTTAAGCAAGGTTAAGACAAAGAGGTGCAACATTGTTTGAAGGGTACCTTAAAACTTGGTTTGTCTCTATGATTAATCTCATGACTTACCCAACAAAATTTGGAAGTCATCCTGCAGGGTTTAGTCCAAATGCACATCCAAATCCTATACAAGTATGTTTTGGTTCAACAATCAAACTTGACACCATGTCTCATTTGATTATGGAAGACTATTTTAACCTAAGCACCACGCTTAATTGAAATAGCCTATGGGTGTTCGATATATCGGAACAACCAAACCAAAGTATACTCATAATAGGATAAGGAAGCATGAAAGAATGAACAAGATTCATTCAATTAGAGGCAAGAACATGAGTGGTGAAGCCAAAGAGCATTTTTTATTTTATTTTAAAGGGAACCAACCAAATGTAAAAAAATGCACCAAAACAGAGGGAGGAGATGTGACAACCAGTCAGGCAATATGTCACAATGGAGTGAACACTGACTGGTAGGCTTAGGGGCCCATGGTGGGGTCGGCCGACCCCACCTTGGCGCCTCTGGCCACTTTGGTGCCTCCCTGTGTATTCTTACCTCTAAAGACATATTCCTGCACTGACAGTCTTTGTCTATGTGTTCTTTGGGCCATTGCCCGACGCCTAAATGTAGCCTTTGGAGCACAGCTTTTGGCATGCTGAATTGTGTCGTAGTGTATGACTCCTTGGCAGGTTCAACATCGTGACAAGGTGAACTTGGGGGGTCAACCGACCCCCACACTTGGTGCAAGGTGTGTGTTGACTCACAAAAATAGAGAGAACGTCAAGTGCAGGGTTCTGCTGGTGGCAACACACCAGCAGAACCAAAAGTTTCATTAAATCCACTAAAGTTAGGCATACGTTGCATCCTGTTGGTGAAGCGGATTCCCCTTTAACACCAAACTTTGTGGACCTAACTACAAAAAAGTCATGCCAAAACACTACGAGATTTGTAATATTTATGATAAATAAAAGTGTCTACAACCTCCCTTTAAAGGTTTTTATGGACAATAGGCATAAAGGAGTTGTAGATCTCGAAAGTGATGATGGCAGATAGGAAGATGGATTTGGAAGATTTCTCATGGAAACATGGAGTTAATGGGATTTTCAAGATATAACTTCCATGCTCATTGATAAAACCTACTGTCTTAAGGAGTGGGCAAGCACTTTCTTTCTCATGACATTCCAAGTCCCCCTCAAGAGTTGGATGGGTCATGGTTGTTAGCGAGATTGACATAAGCTTACCCTTGGATCAAGAACAGATTTAGATTCTACCCAAGTGTTAAGAGATCATGAAGACCAAATGGGTAGATAGAATTCACCTATTCTATGATCAAGCTTCTCATTTCCCAAAACATTCCCCATGATTTGCATGATTGGCCTTCTGATAACGGTGAGATGAAAGGAAAATCCAGGAAGTCGAAGATATGGAAATCTAGGAAAAACTTAAGGTCATCTATGACCATAGGTACATCTCAAAAACCTCCTAAACAATCAAAGATTTGACAACTAGGAAGTTTGAGACTCATTTGTGATTGAATTAGATGGTCCTTTGATGAATTTTGGACATGGAAATGAGGAAGAATGTTTGGTTCATGGTGTGGAAAGGGTAAAAAAGAAAAGAAAGATAAAACAAGGACAACTTAGATGACTCGATTCATAGTTAAGACAGCTACCGTTCCCCAGCAACGGCGCTAGAAAGCTTGTTGACACCTAAATTGGCAAACGGGTAAACCGCAAGCGTATGGTAGTCAATGTAGCCTTCACCGGGAGTATTCCATGTATCGTACTTCCATAGGGAACGTGAAGTGAACTAACTAAGGATCAAGAATGTCCTATGATGATACAAAATCGCATGTGGAACTTTGGGTAGAGAGGATCTAGATAGCAATGATATATGGTAAAGATAGTAGTTAAAAAGGGCAGTTCACCCACCTTGCTTATAGGAGGCGATAGGCAAGACAATAGGGGACGAAACCCTATCCGAAGCGGCTACCTTGTTACTGGGCCCCTACCTTTTAAGAACTTGCCTACAACACATGGTGGAATACAAAGGCTAGACAGGGCTGTCACCACCTATTAGCTACCACAAACAATCCGTGCGACAAGCGGTCTACATAGGCAAGATATAGGCCCTGTTTGGTGCTTCCCAGATAAGCTGCACAAATAGAGTAAAAGCAGCGATCAAAATAAGCTGGTCTAATCCAGCTTCTGCTTTTTAGTATAAATGGGAGCTATGGGAATAAGCATGGCTAGAATAAGCTGCTGAAAAGCATGGCGTTTAGCTATTGATTTTAGCTTATTTTGGCCATAAGCAGCTTATAAGCTGTACCAAATAGGCCCATAGTCTAGACACCACATCTACACTATACTTACTACTCTAACCTCAGCTAACTAAGTCCCCTTGGAAAGGCTAGATCACTATACTAAAGTAAAGTGGTGTACAGGTAAGAAGGCTTATATAACTACTAGTAGAGATAGAATATCAAATACTATAAGGAACATGGATGTATTACTTACTAGAAGATAGCATATGCTGAGGTACACCTTTCTCTTGAAGACTTCCCTCACTCTCTCCCTAATTGCATAGCACTATAGCAGAGCTTCACTAAAAGCTACTAGAGAGTGGTTTACTCTAATGTGTCATGAATGAGAGTGAAGTCTAGGGGTATTTATAGCTAGAGTGAGGGTAGTGCCATGTCAATGATCTAGGTGACTTCTCCTCCTTGCCCTTGGATCAAATTGACTTTGAACTGACCTTTGATCAATGGTCCAGATAAAGGAGGGTGCATGGACCCATGCATAGAGGTGGTACACCAAAGTTGGGCTAGTTTAGCCACCTAAGGAGGTTGGCCGAACTCCCTATAGTAGGTGGGCCATGCCACCACCATCTAGAATGTGTCCCCATCTGTCATAGTGAAGATTGGATACTTTGGTCACACTGGATGCTTCATTGTGGGCCCATGAATCGTGTGCTCTCCCTTTTAGCCAATAGGAGAAGGGAATCTTGGGATCCAAAGGTAGAGATTGACTCTAGAAGTGTTGGGAGGATCATGGGAGGCTTGAGAGGGGGCAGTGGGCCCATGTTGAGGTTGCTCGACCTCATGATGGAGCCTCCAGCCACCCAAAGTCCATGCTTTGTGTACCTACAAGCAAATAATGACATGTACATGTGGAACTAAGTTATTTGTACCTAAGTCACTATGTTCTCGCTTGTTAGCTCCCAGAAAGACTATTTTGTTGATAGTTTTGGTGATGTAAAAGCATGGTGAAATTACCATCAACACTACTCCGTCTACTCCTATAAAATGCGCCCACATACCCCCTCTAGGAAATAACCAGCAATGAGAGAAGAATAGTCCTCCACCATAGGAACTTTCTTTTGTCAATTAGAAATAGTGAGATAGAGAGTAAGGGAAGAGTTTGGAGGAAGTGTCGGCCTGTCGGTGCTCTCTCTACGACTTGAACCTTGGTGGATTTGAGTTCTACATGAACTTGGTTCTGAGACTTCTCTAGTAATTGATCTTTAATCCAAGTAAGTTATGTTTATATTATTCATCAGGTTCATGACTCTTTTGAGTGCTGTAATTCTTGACGAAGAGTTAAAGTAGTAATCGTTAGTATAAGCGTGGTGCTTAGATTATCGACTGCTCATAGAGGCACCCTCCATTCTAGATCATGTGGTAGATCGTGGGGGTGATAGCCCCGTTGAGTCCTCTATAGTCCACCTCCCATCTGTAGGCCAAGAAGGACCCGGTTGCGACGGAAGTAGTCAAGCTTTGTTCTTGCTCTTCCTTAGTAATGTCCCCAGGTGAATGTTGGTGATGCTTAACTCATTTTCTTACCACCAACATTTAAACAAAATAAAACAAATATGAATACCAAAACTTATAAATTGAGTTTTTAACTCATATTCTCCACAAGTTTTGGTGTTTAAGTATTATGCAGGGCAACACATGAAAACATAACAAAATACGCAACAGAGAAGGCGTAAACATAGATTATTCACAATCAAATAAAGAGAAGGTCCGCTCACCTGATGAATTTGGGCTGAACACCTACATGCCCATGATCTAAGACCATCAAGCAGACCACCTGGCTAAGGCTGTGCTGAGGCAGCCTAGCCAGGGGTGCGGCCGCACCGCCACTGGCGCCCCTCAGACCCACCTTCGCTGAGGTGGTGCATTAATGGCTAGGGAGGTCGGTACGGTGGGGCTTTCCTAAATTACCTTAGCAAAATGACCACAACTCACTATAAAAGGGAGGGAGGTGCTCCTCATTTCAACATCAACACACAAGAGAGCAAGAGAGAAGAAGGGCTTCATTCCTACCTAGGCTTTACCTAGAATTAGAATAGGGAGTGAGTGAGCTACGAGTTGGAGGAGTACTGGAGTGTCGGCTACCTCTACTTCTTGTACTTGGCAACCCTAGTACATCGAGTAGATGGAGTGCTGAGGTTGTTGGCTCCCTCTACACTTGTACTACTTGGAGTATGAGGTTCGTGTTTATCTTTGGTGTTGAGTTCTTAAGAAAAGTTATCTTTGATCATTATTTTCTTATGTGTTCATCGTCCATCCTCGTGATTGATACTCTAGTAGAAGGGCCCTAATAAAGACGGATAACCCTTGCATGCGCGCTAGAGTAGTAGTCAATAGCATAGACATGGTGTCTAGGCTTGAGGCTACCTCGTTTGCATCATTCCTCATAGTTGAGGGGTAGGTGGCAGGTGGTGATAGCCCTGTTTGTCCCTTGTAATCCCCCACATTTAGGTTTGGCGTAGAGCTATAGGCCGGGATCACCTGGCAGACCAGGTGTGCTCTGGTGCCCGAAGCAAGTCTATAGTGGCAAAGCTATCTTAACTTAGGTTCTCTATCCTTAGAAAACCTCACTACCTGAGCTATCTTTCTTCTTGCTATGTTGGGCAAACTAGATAGGAGGCTTTACACATCCTTTCCTTTAGTAAAATACAATACCCTGAATACCTCCGGGTGAAGTGCTACGATGGTATATCCGTGCACTTGCGGATTCTTTCGCTTACGCTAAGAAATACCAACAGTGAATAGTAGACAACATACCTTACCCAAGTTAGACAAACAGAACCTTAGTAGTTCCCTCTACGCTCCTGTTATCCTTAGCCTTGTTGCTATTCCTGGTTAAGTTAGATTTAGTTAAACTCACACATTTCCCTGAGTTCGATATCCTAGAATACTTCCAGTGAAAAGCTACAATTGATATCCGTACGCTTGTGGATCTTTCTCTACGTGCGCTCACAGGTCTCAACAAGCTCTTCTGGCGCCATTGTCGGTGAAATGGTTGCTGTGTTAACTTCAAACCTAGTTGAACCTTGTATCTTTTTACCTTTTTTATCATGTACTCCACTCCTGTTTATCAATACACTGCACTTATAAGTGCACGCTTAGAGCCACCAAAATCTTCAAAGCCTATCCTAACACCTAGCTATGAGCTGCGCCCCTGTTTAATAAACATGGTCCAGAAACAATCCTTCTTGGGAGAAGGCGATGAGAACCCATACTTTCACCTACGAGAATTTGAATAGACTGCCATGCTTGCACATTGCTAGCATGTCTGATGAAACCTTACGATGGAAGCTATTTCTATTTTCTTTGATGAGAAGAGCTAAACATTGGTATAATGAAACCGTAGGAAATATGAAAGGAGATTGGGAAGCATTATGTTCTATCTTTTGCTTAGCTTTCTTTCCCATCTCTAGAGTTGTCAGCCTTTGATTTGAGGTTCTATCTTTTGAACAAAAGGAACAAGAATCTTTTGGCACGTCATGGGCTCATTTTAATGACCTCATCACCTCTGGCCTTGACCTTGCCATTCAAGACCCCATACTTCTTCAACACTTTTACATGGGTCTTAGCAAGGATTCTGTGTAATTCCTTGACTTAGCCTCTAGAGGAGCTTTCCTTCATTTGTCTGCTAGCAAGGCAAGGATTATCCTTGACAAAATTTATCGATGTTTTCTATCGGCAAATATTCGGTTCTTGGAGGAACTCACTTAGTGCAAAGAACAATCACAGTCGAGACATGAGATTTATACTGGTTTGGGCCCCCAGGAAGCGAGTAAAAGCTATACATCCAGTTGCTACTTGTTTGTATTACGATCTCATTGAATAGCGAGATGGCGATTACAAGATGACTCTGCCTATGAGAGTTTTGATCATTACAACAGGGGGTAATGCTGGCTATTTATATCTGAGGCCTACTTGCCCTACAAACTACATGTTTGTGCCTTAGTCAGAGTCTTGGCATGATCTTGAGATATCCTTCCTTGAATGGGCGAGTCGTGAGCCTTCGGGTCTTCTTCTGTATAGATTCGGTAGCCAGCATATCCGCTAGAGTAGATTTTCAGGAGTATGGCATCGTCAATAGCCCTTGAGCCTATCTGCCAATCAGGACTTGGCAACCTTCCCATACTTGGGCCCTCCGCAGGTATTCATAATTAGGGTTTGTTGAGAGCCCAAACTCGCATCCATGATAAAGAAGTTGGTCAGGTAGAAGTTCGAGAGTCTCATAGTTGGGTGATGAGCTATTAAATAAAATGCCATACTTTTAGAGTCGTCTTGTCTTGTCAACAAGGTCTCTGCGCAAGTCAAGCGGCGATTGTTAGGCACTTGAGTGGCCACGTGGGCTCGACTTCTGAGATTTACGCCTGGCCTGAGATTAATGCGTCGCTTCGGTTCATGGATGATGATTGGCTTGCCCCAATCACCTCGGCCTTGGCTTTTATAAGAAGGCGTCTGACTACTAGGTTTACCTCCACTTAGCGTCTCCACTTTTACAATCATGAGGAGGAAAACCACCGCTCACTGCCGCAAGATCCCTCTCTAGCTGCTCGGGGATTCACCTGGGCAGTCTGCTGATGTCTTGCCTCTGTTGTCTCCCTCAGCGCTGTCGTCCCTGACTCTGGCATCACCTGCTATGCCTGCACCAACTCCACCCTCAGTCTCAGTGCTTCTTTAGGAGGTGGCCATGATCATGAAGGAGTGGGCGGAGACCTCGACGAGCGCCGAGGACGTCGCCGTCGGGGCCCTGGAGGCGCTTGGGCTGAATGTGCTGCCAAAATAGGTGGTGGAGCTCTCCGATGATGAGTCGGAGGGTTTGATCACCTCCGTCACCGCCGCCGCTAGTACCGACCCCTCGGACCCTAGCCCATCGATTCCTTGGGTCGTCACCGTACCAGATATGAGCGGTGACTGGGAACTGGCCTAGAAGATCTTCGTTGAGATGAACCAGGAGGCCATCGCCATCCCCGACGATGGGGCCTTGGTGGACCTCGTTAGTGATGAGGAGGACATAGCCCCGAGCAGCAAAGAGGAGGGCACTGCAGCGAATGACGTACCACTAGAGTAGGCCATTGTGCCTCCTAGTCCTCCACCAAGTGCCTGATCAGCGTGGTGGCGGTCAACTAGATCGGGCTCCGCCGTCCCTTGGTCCGCAATGAGTTCTTCGTCCTTGTGGATCGGGATCTGTTGTGATCAGGGCCCAACTTGGTGATTAGTCTAGCCTTAGTTAGGGTTTAGAATTTCCCACTGTAAATTCGCATTCTAACGAAGTTATCAATGGAAAAATCTTTTATTAGTCCATTGTTGCATTTTAATATTTACACATTGTCTGCATAACAACAGGACGATGATGTCTTATATTCTAAAGATTTGGTCATTCAACGAGTTGGTCTACTTGTCCCAAGCCGGTCGGGCTCTTGGCAAATTCTTGTTTGTTAATCCAAAAAAATATCAATGATACAACCAAGAACATGATGTAGTTGTTAGGCGCATTATTAACCAAGAGCTGCCTTCTAAAAATGCCGAAAGCTGCTCGGATAATTTTAGCCTGCTGCCCAAATCCTCGTTGAGGAACTCAGTCTTTTGTATAGGTGATCCTGTCATGAAAACAGTTAGACATTAGTACTGCTTGAGGCACTTTATTAGTAATGTTGAATACATTATCACCTCAGTGTCGTTTGGCAGGTCTAATTTATTCTGTCCGTGATTTTTCATTTCGTGTTGCTATTTTCTGCTTACACATAGATCATGGATTTGGAGCAGCTGAGACTCGGGCGGTCTTTCATACTGTATTCCCTAGCGATTATGTGTGTTTGGGCATTTTAGCTTTGCACAATCGAGAAAATTTTTAGACTAGTGAATATGTATATGGTAGCCCCCAACTCAATATCTCAACTAATATTTAGGTAGAGAGTAAAGACTAGTAGAGGAAATTTTTGGAAATTGTAGCATCCCTACTCTTTATGTGAACATTTGAACAAAATTCTAGATAAAGAGCAGCTAACTATTTGAACAACTATCATTAACATAAACAGGGTAGACCCCAAACCTTTCTATAGCTAAAAGGGCTTGCACGATGCTACCGGTAGTCTCTATCCCCTGAGCATGTAGATCACGACAGGAAGGAGATGAAACTGTATTTTCAACAACACAGAACAGGATTAGAACTGATCTTAAGCGTAAAAATGCCATAGTTGATCCATATTCCATATATTTGGGAGTATAACAACATCGATTTTAGCCAACATGTAAGCCCCCGGGCGGGCTATTTCAACCACAATATATGGTCCCTGCCAAGGAGAAGATAGTTTTGTTTTGTCCTTTGTACGTTGGTCCTTTTTGAATACTAAATCTCTAATGCTTAGATCTTGGCTACTGATGCACCAGGGTCCTAGGGGTTCCCCATAGGGCCATTACCCGAATGGTCCCTAGGCTAGCCCACGATCTATTGGAGGACGCATGACAAGGTGGCGTGGACTTCGAGCTATTACAAATCGACCTAGTTAGCTTATGATGAAAGCTAGATTCCGTAAAAGGATTAGGACTCTTCTATTGTAACCGACTAGGACTAGATACGCACCCTTGCCCTCTCTCCCTATATAAATAGAGGTACGGTGCACCCCCTTGTAACCTAACAATCATACCAATCAATCCATGCAAAAGGCTACACACCGACTGGACGTAAAGGCTATTACTCGACAAGAGGGCCCAAACCAGTATAAACCATTCATCTCTTTGCGTTTACTATCGAGTTTTGCATACGTCGGAGCCCTATGAACATCGTCCCGGGTACCCCTATGATGAGTTGTTGGTCACCAAACACCGACAACTAGCGCGCTCAGTAGGAGCTTTCGGTGACTTCATGATTGAGAGCTCAGCGGACCTTGACAACATGATTTTCTTGACGAGTATCACCTTCATCTTCAGCTCCTGGATCTGCAAGGTAGATGACAATGGCAAGCTCCAAAGTCCTCTCATGGAGATCTTGGCACCTCAAGCTGCACTAGATGTCTCGACGACCACGTTGGATCAACTTGCCGAGAAGTTTTCGCACCGCTCGATCTTCGATCCAACTCGGACATAGGAGGTTACCATCAATCAAGACTCCCACTTGGACACATCACCTTTGTCTGGGATAGAGACCCCATCTAAAGTCCAACACAGAGACCCAGTTTGTTTTCCACTCAGACTCAAGAACTCAGCTTCAATCTATCAAGATGTGATTAGCTACCTCATGCAGTCGTAGCAGGAGATCCCTCTAACATGTGCCCAGAAGGGTTTGGTTCTATCCATCACACCCAAAGGAGGCATCCTCCATTGGCCAGGTGCTTGACCTAATACTTCTTCAATAGATCCATCTCATCTAGTCGGCATGGTGGAACTGTTGCCTTATCAATATGACAGATCTTTCCAGTGGACAACAACGATCACGGTTCTATAGAGATCTTAGACAGCGTGACGACTATAGAATCAAGAACTCACTCGGCCATGCGGCACTCTAGAGAAGTCTTTATGGCCAGGCAACCGCCTTAGATCCCTATGCCTAACCCACCAGATATCCAAGATGGAGAAGCCTTGTCTGACATCTCCTAGACATAGCGCCGCCAAACAGAGAGACGAATGAGCAGAGGACGACTAGGGAAAGGAAGAACAGAGCTCAATAGGCTCAACACAACCATGCCCATCACTGCAAGGAAGAGTGGCAGCGATAGCAGTCAGCTTGTCGAGACATTGAACAACGACCCTTGGCTACAGAAGTAGCATATGAACAGCATCTACGAGATGAAGAAGCAGAACAACAACGCCGAGATCGTGATGCCGTTAGAGCCTCTACATCATGCAACCTTGAGCCTAAGTTCATGGAAGTAGCTGGCCATAGGGTCTTCACTACACCCTATGCCAACATCTATGCCTTGGTAGAAGAGATGGTGGCCATAGAAAACCCTACCCTAGATCAGCAATGACTCAAAGTCATTCTGGAATCCACAACCCTTCAGATGTAGGTTGCAAAAGTGACATCCCAAGCTAACCCCTCCCGAGGGCCAGATGCGTGGGCACCAGCCCACTCTCATATGGGACCGCAGGGTAACAAAGGAGGAGGATAGTGAGTACTAGCCCTCTCCTATCTAGGGCCACAGGGTAACCAGAATAGGAATCAGGGTGCCGCATAGTTGGCCTATCATGGGCACCAGTATAGCAACAGGGAAGGCAGAGGTGAGTCCAAGCATAGAATGGCCAGCATCTCACCAGACAGGTCCCCATGTTTCTTTGACATATTACTCTCTATCTGGCTTCCCTATAAGTTCAAGTTGTCCAACCATACCAAGTACGACGGGAAGACAAAACCCAACCAATGGTTGTGCATCTACTCTTAGTCTATCGAGTTGGCAGGCGACGATGATGACATCAAAGTGTTATATTTTCCCATGGCACTTGACACTATGCCTCTCGCCTCGTTTGATAAGATACGAGCCAACTCCATTGATACTTGGGGACAGCTTCAGCGCAAATTTTTTGAAAATTTTTGCGGTGTCCTCACCCACCCAAGTACTCGGAACAAGCTCAGAACCTACAAGTAGAAACCAGACAAAACCTTCAAACAATATTATCATTGCTTTGCTGAGTTATGATCCCAAGTCTACGATATCATAGATAGGGAGGTGATAGATAACTTCACCAATGGGATCAAGTACAAGTGGCAGTTTGAAAAATTATGTGACAATAATCTAGAGACTGCCAAGGAATTCAAGTGCATAGTACAGAAGATGATTGCATCTAAAGAGCATACTCCCGAACGATTCCCACGCGGCCAACAAGATAACAAAGGCTACGACCCCAGAAGCAATTAGGGTGGACAGTTCGACAGAAAGAGAGGACTCGACAACACCCTTGCTTCCATGGACAGGTCCAAGAAGTCTAACAAAAACAACAAGAAGTTTGAAGACCTCAAGAACTTACCCTGCCCTTTCCACAAGAATGCCAAGCACATGGCGGCCAAGTGCAGACAACTTCAAGAACTAGGTTTCTACAGCAAGAGCAACAAGGGCAAGGGTAAAGCAGATAAGAACAAAGATGGAGACGACAATGCTGACCCTGGCTTTCAATAGTCTAAGGGCCAAATCGCAGTGATCTCTGTGGGGCTACCATCTTCATCAAACAAGAGCTCAGGGAAGTTGGCTCTTCGAGATATCAAGGCAAGAGAGCCCTCAATGCCAAAGTACCTTAACTGGTTTGAGCACCCAATCTAGTTTTCCAAAAAAGATCAATGGACTAGCGTGACTAACATCGGCAACTATTCACTCATCCTGGGTCCAACAATAGCCGACATGACAGTCCCCAAGGTCCTAATCAATGGTGGCGCAGGATTGAACATAATATTTGCAGATACACTAAAGAAGATAGGCTTGGATTTCACTAGCCTACTTATTCCCACTGATGTCCCCTTCTATAGGATAGTACCTGGCAAGGCCGCTATGCCACTCGGATAGATCACGCTCTCGGTCATGTTTGGTAACCCAAACAACTTTTGAACAGAGTTCATGAAGTTTGAGGTGGCTGATTTTGAATCATCATACCATGCTATCTTCAGTCGATCTGCTTTGGCCAAGTTCATGGCCATTCCACATTACGCATACCTCTTGCTCAAGAGACTAGGTTCTAATGTCATACTTTCCTTCTGAGGCGACCTCAAGCACTCATACAACTATGACACAGAAGCCATCCAAATTGTAGCCAAAGTGTAGCAAGCCTATGAAGCATAGGAGATTGCCAACCTTACACAGCAGACTAAGCTGGAAGACATGGAGATTCTAACTAAGAAGGTGGGAATCATTGCACCACCCTCTAAAATGGATACCATCAAGATTGATCTAGGTACTAGTGATCCCTCCAAGACGGCTATCATCAGCGCCCACCTCTTCAAAGAATAGGAACTGGCGGTCACCAACTTTCCCTGGGAAAACAAGAATATCTTCACATGGAAGCCGGCTGATATGATAGGTGTTCCGAGAGAGTTGGCTAAGCACAAATTGGATTTAAACCACGACTCAAAGCCAGTCAAGCAACGTCTACGATGGTTCTCTCCAGATAAGAAAGCCACGATCAAGAAGGAAATCACCAAGATATTGGCAGCCGGGTTCATTAGGGAAATCCTTCACCCTGATTGGCTAGCCAATCTTGTACTCATCCAAAAGAAGAACTCGAAAGAGTGGCGCATGTGTGTTGACTACACGGATCACAACAAGCATTGCCCGAAGGATCCCTTTGGCTTACCTCGCATTGATCAGATCATAGACTCTATGGTCGGGTCGGCTCTTTTATCCTTTCTTGATTACTACTCGGGCTACCATCAGATTGCCCTCCGTAAAGAAGATTAGAGCAAGACATCCTTCATCACTCTATTTGGTGCCTACTGCTACATGACCATGTTCTTTGGGTTAAAAAACAAGGACCCCTCTACTCTGATCGGTGAAAATGTAGAAGCCTATGTGGATGATGTCATCGTCAAGAACAAGGACCCCTCTACTCTGATCGCAGACTTGAAACAAACCTTTGATAGCCTTCATGAGTACAAGTGGAAGCTTAACCCAATGAAGTGTGTGTTTGGAGTACCCTACAGAAAACCACTGGGTTTCCTTGTGAACCATCGGGGTATCGAAGCTAGCACAAAACAAATTCAAGCAATTACTCAGATGACTCGACCTCACTACGTCAAAGATGTTTAGAAGCTGACAGGGTGCATGGCTGCCCTCAATCATTTCATCTCATGACTTGGGGAGAAAGATTTGCCCTTCTTCAAGTTGTTGAAGAAGTCAGGCAAGTTCGAGTGGACAGCTGAAGCCGACAAAGCCTTCTAGAAGCTCAAGGAGTACCTGTCCACCTCTCCAATACTTACTCCACCCGAGAAGCACAAATCACTCTTACTCTACATTGAAGCTACTACTTCGGTAGTCAGCACAACAATAGTCATGGAGTGGGCTGAAGAAGGACATGTATATAAGATAAAATGACCTGTCTATTATATTAGCGAGGTGCTATCAGAATCCAAGGCCAAGTACCCACATGTACCAAAGCTCCTCTACGCCCTCTTGATCACTTCACGCAAGCTATGCCACTACTTTGATGAACACAAGGTAACAGTGGTATCCGACTCCCCACTCGGTGATGTCCTACACAATCGAGGTGCAACAGGATGGATATCCAAGTTGTCAGTTGAACTTGGAGCTCAGAATATTGAGTTCACCTCCTGCAAGGCTATCAAATCTCAAGTCTTGGCTGATTTTGTAGCCGAGTGGACCGAAGCCCAGCAACCTACTCCGACAGTTATCCTCGACCATTGGAAGATGTATTTCGATGGTTTCCTTAAGCTAGGAGGCGCAGGTGTTGGCGTTCTCTTCATATCTCTAGACGAAAACCAACTTAAGTATGTTCTGCAAATACTTTGGCCTACTACCAATAATGAAGCCGAGTACGAGGCCCTCCTTCATGGCCTCTAAGTAGCAGTCTCACTCAGCATCAAGCGTTTACTCATCTATGGTGACTCCTCGGTGGTCATCAACTAGGTAAACAAGGATTGGGACTGCACCAAGGAGACCATAGATGCTTACTGTGTAGAAGTCTGCAAACTTGTGAAACACTTCCAAGGCTTTGAAATCCTCCATGTTATGTGAGATCTCAATGTTGCTTCTAATGTTTTGGCCAAATTGGGATAAGATAGAGCCCAGGTACCCCCTGTTGTGTTTGTTCAGGAACTCCAAGTCCCTTTAATCAAATAAGAAGCTCCTGCATCCACCAGTACTCTGACTCTTGACATCTAGGTACTAGTGGTCAACCCTGCATGGACGCAAGTATTTATTGATTACATCCGAGATCATAAGCTGCCTACAGACAAGGTAGAAGCAGAGCAGATCACGCACAGAAGCAATAACTACATCTTAGTCGGAGACAGACTCTACAGATGAGGCGCATCATATGGTGTTCTCCTCAAATGCATTACGCCTGAAGAAGGGCAGCAGATCTTGGAAGAAATTCACTCCAGGTGTTGTGGCAACCACACAGTCTCGAGGACCCTAGTCGGCAAGGCTTTCAAATCCGGGTACTATTGGCCTACAACACTGAAAGACGTAGAAGAGTTGGTGCGACACTGCAAGGGCTGTCAGTTCTTTGCCAAGCAAGCCCACGTCATAGCTCACAACCTTATCTACATCCCTCCATCATGGCCTTTTTCATGCTGGGGGCTCGACATGGTTGGACCTCTCAAACATGCACTGGGTGGTTTTGAGTACATCTACATGGCCATTGACAAGTTCACCAAGTGGATAGAGTACAAACAACTCATCAAGTTCAATGCTACAAAGGCAGTCAAGTCCATGCAGGACATTATGTATCAGATTGGAATGCCCAATCGGATCATCATAGATCTCGGCTCACCTTTCACAGCTATTGAGTTTAGAAGTTGGGCTCAAGATTGTGGCATCAGCATCGACTATGCTTTTGTCGCTCATCCATGGCTAATGTGCTATTGCTAGACGAACTAAAGCCCAAGCTGTTAGATGAGCTTAAAGACTACGGCAACAAGTGGATATACGAGTTACCCAAGGTAGTTTGGGGACTGCGCACCCAGCAGAGCAGAGCAACAGGGTACTCCCCCTTTTTCCTAGTTTATGGCTCAGAAGCCATCTTGCTAGTAGATTTAATATGGAACTCTCCCAGGGTTGAATAGTACAATGAAGGCGAAGCAGATGAAACCCTGTGGCTAGAAATTGACAGTGCCGAAGAAATCAAGCTTAACACGCTCTTCTAGTCTGCTAAGTACCTAAAAGGCCTACGACAACAACATGCGCCCCTATACTTTACAAGTTGAAGATCTAGTCCTCACGTGTATCCATAATACCTTGGGATGACACAAGCTACTTAGCCCCTGGGAAGGCCCATTCATCATCTCCAAAGTTACTCGGCCATGCTCCTTCAAGTTAATCATAGAGGACGGTGATCCCATGCCTAACTCCTAGAACATTGACCAGCTACGGAGATTTTACGCTTAATATTATTAAGTAGTTTTCTTGTTTAAGTAAATTTAGTGTTCTAGCTTCTGTACTTGAGATTCTTTGTTATTAATACAGAGTCAATGTTCTTCGCTAGATGAATCTATCTTATTATTTTTATGCAAGATACACAACTTTCCAGTTGTCTCTCTTTGTTGTAGCCTTTGTTAAATCGTATACGAGATATACAACTAACTGATTGCGCGGCTACACATCTCTAAATATGATAAAGTTACTCGACACACAGTTCTTACACTATATACCGAGTACCGGGCTATATTATATGAGATACGCCTCCTACTTGGATGGCTTACATCTCCTTCGCTAGGAGCCAATTACCAACATTTAGTTTAACTATTGCATGTCGTCCTGGGTAGGGTGATTCCCAGAAGCAAGTAACCTGATTCGTTAGCTATAGGATGGGATCCTAACAGCAAACAATCGCTACAAGGGTTCCTTGAACAAGTGACTTCGCACAGTTAACATCGATGGAAGGGTCTAACATGATTCTAATCATATAGACTACATTGATCACTTCTTACTCGGCTACTCTGTCTTAAGCATCTTTTTAAAGGACTTCACAAGACAAAATAGATAGCCTAAATGGACTACAATCTTATTCAAAGATTACCAGGTCTAAAAGCTAACTCGGATAAACCGTCTTCAGTGTTTAAGTACCCCAACAAGATGCATTACTTTTGAAATTTATAGGCAAAGTTTTTCATTCAACTAATAGACTATGCAAGCAAAAGAATATTGTTTCTTACAACATGCCTACCCAGCACACATGGTTAACTAGTTTTTTCAAACTTACATAGCCTATTCGCCAGGTGTGACAGTAGTTAACAACCATTATAAACAGTCAATAAAACATGTATAAAGGCATAATTGTGATCAACAAAGGTCTAGGGGTTTAAACTTACAAATTCCATGAGTTTTGGTGAATCTATATTTTCTGCTGGGTTTATCGAGAAAACCATCAACGTGGACCTACATGTCAGAATTAATCGTGCTTATCCGCCACGAAACGGGCACCAGAGGACTCTAGAGGACACCACACCAAAGTAGGAGCTGAGGGGCTGCCATGTGGGGCTAACCGGCCACACCTGGCTGCTCGGCCCATGGGGCCAACCGTCAGCCTCCGCCTCATTATGTCGGTTCTCCACCGCCTCCTAGGTTGCATCTACGTCATTCTTTAAGTCGGTTTGATCCAAGGGCTCACGATGGACACTCTAGCCTATATATAATAGCCCCTACCCCCGTCCATCAAAAGATCCCTAAAACCCTAATTCATATCTTTAGGATCAGAGCCAGCAAACAAGAGAAGATTAGTCCTCCATACGATCTAGTCTTATAAATAGAATAGTGAGATAGAGAGTGAGGGAAGAGTTTGGAGGAGGTGCTGGCCTGTCGATGCTCTCTCTATGGCTTGTACCTTGGCGGATCCAAGTTCTATCTGAGCTTGCCTTCGAGATTTCTCTAGTAATCAACTTCTGATTCAAGTAAGTAATTGTTTATATTGTTCATTAGGATCATGACTCTCTTTTGAGTGCTTTAATCTATAGCCGCTCTAGGTTAAAGTACTAATCATAAGTGTAAGCATGGTGCTTAGACTTGGGTTAATCGTGGAGGCCCCCTATATTCCGAAAGGCGGTAGATAGTGTGTGTGACATAAGTTCTATATAGCCTGTACTATATAGCTTCATTAATCCTTCGTAGTCCACCTCCCGTCTATAGGCGCATGTAGGACACGGTTGAGAATGAAAGCATCCTCTACTGGTGTCTTTCCCTAGTAATGTCCCTAGTTGAATAATAGAAGACATAGAACCTTAGTTATCCTCTCTAGGCTCCTATTTATCCTAACCTTGTTGCTACCCTAGTTACGTTAGACCGTAGTTAGTCTCACATGTTTCCCTATGGATACGATACTTGGGATACCTCCGGGTAAAAGCTACAGTGGTATCCGTGCGCTTGCAGATTTATCTGTGTGTGTTAATTTATACCAACATGCTTTCTGGCACCATTTCTAGGGAAACGATCGCTGAATTAACTTCAAGCCTAGCTTAACATTTTATCTTTTGTTTTTTCTTTTGTTTTACTTTTTCATTTAGCATGGATTCCACTCCTATCTATCAATATGCTAAACCCACGAGCGCAAGCCTAAAGCCACCTGAATCCTCAAACCCTATCATTATACTTGGTTATGAGCTATGCTTGTATTTAATAAAACTAATTCAAGATAAATCCTTCTCGAGAGAAGGCGATGAAAACCCATACTCACACTTACGGAAGTTTGAATAGACATGTGCATGCTTGCATATCACTGGCATGTCTGACAAAACCTTAAGATGGAAGCTATTCCCATTCTCCTTGATGGGAAGAGCTAAACAATGGTACGACCTAACTGTAGGAAGTATGCAAGGAGATTGGAAAACATGATGCTCTAAATTTTGTTTGCGTTTCTTTTCCATCTCTAAGGTAGTCAGCCTTCAAAAAGGAGTTCTAAATTTTAGACAACTATAAGAAGAATCTCTTGGTACATTGTGGGATCATTTTAATGAACTCATTATCACTGGCCTGGACCTTGCCATTCAAGACCCTATACTTCTTCAACATTTTTACATGGGTCTTAGTAAGGATTCTAGGGAATCCCTTAATGCAGCCTCTAGAGGAGCTTTCTTTCATTTGTCTGCTAGTGAAGCAAGGGTTATGCTTGATAGAATTAGTGGAAAACTCCCTACACTAGCATTCATTATGAACTCCTCGAAGAAGAGAAGGAATCCTCTCCAAAATAAGAAGAGGAAGTTTTGATAGCCAAATCACAACCACTCCGATCCCAAGATTTAGCTATCAATCCCGAACCACCAATACCCCAAAATATCTCAAAAGAAGATGGAATTTCACCTTTGAAAATCCCTGTTGAGATTAAGGATGACCTCTTTGGTGCTAATTTTGGGAGAGCATTAAATTCTCATAAGAGACCTTCAAGCAAATATAATTCAAATCCTCTCAAGAAGGGATCTCTTAGAAAGCGTTCTTATTCCCATGTGGGACATTAGGAAGAATTCAAGGATGGCATGTCTAGTGATGCCATAGAAGGAGAGCCTAGCCATTTAGAAGCCACTCCTATCCTCTCCCCTTCTATGCCCACATTAGATGTCTTATTTGAACCCATCTCTCAACACATCCTTGACACCGATGATCCCTCTTATGCTCTCTCTCCTAAGTCTCATGATGACCCTAGAAATCCATTAAGACAATCGAAGCATAGGAGTCATGAAGACCATAAGGATGACCAAGAAGAGCAACGACAATGACTGGAATGTATTAAGAATTCATAAGCCATTGCTAAAGAATGGATGGACAAGAACAAAGCCTTATGGGTAGAATCCAAACTTGGCCTTGATTCAAATAGTGAGCTTGAATCAATATCTTTAATAAACATGACTTATCCATGTTTGGAGGAAGCCTTAGATGAGATCAACCCGAGAACTACCAATCCATGTGAAATCTTGGACAATAAAACATCCAATGACTGTCATAGGCATGGAATGATGGAGACAATGTTTCCGCCTATAGACATTCATGAAGAAACATCCTTGGAGCTTGAAAAGGAAGATGACATTGATGAGCATGGGAGTTATTTCATGAACACCTCGTCAAATCCATGCTCACATGAGAAATCTCCTAAATCAATTAGTCTCTCCTACATTGCCACACACGAGATCTTCAACCCCCTCATGCTTCCTGTTTATAAAATTGTTGAAAGGGTGGTTGTAGATGCATATGTTTATCACAAATATTGCAAATCTCGTTGGCATGAATCTTGAGATAGGCACACAAGGGTTGGTGTTGGAGGGGAACCACTTCACCAATTTGAAACACAATTTGAAGGTTTCCCAAGGACGAGCTTCTGTCTTAAAACAAGCACTTTCAAGAGATAATATGAGTTTTCACCTTATGTTGTGATACCCTTATGAAATAAGCATAGAAACATAGTTGTGAAAATATTTCTTTGTGTATTTCTGTCACTAACCATTTTAGGTTTGAAATAAAAAGAATGAACGATGATGACTCAAGGTATGTCCAACCAATTATCATACAACATTGAATCACATCCATCCAAACTTGACTTTGCCTTACAAAATTCATGCCTGGGTGATGGGCTTCTCTGAAAAATCTTATGCCATGTTGCTAATTCATCTTGGTTGTCTCTACCATTAAATCATGTTCAATAACAATCATGCTTTTTCATCTCCAATTGAATAAATCTCTATAATGCTTTCATGCTACTTTTGTTTGCCATAGTATACTTAAGGTTTGGAGTATTTTCATACACCTTTTAAATTAGGTATGGTGCTTTGTTTAAACCAAAAGGTGTGCTGATTTTACTTCCAAAGGCTTTTAAATTAAGCGAGGTGCTTAGGTTAAAATGCCTTTCTAAATCAAATTAGACGTGGTGTCTAGGTTGACTTTTGAGCCAAAAGTATGCTTTAGTAGATACTAGTTATTTTATTGGACTAACCCCTACAGGAAACTCTCAAATCAATTTGGGTAAGTCATGAGATGAATTTAAATCAGAGATGAAGCAAGGCACATGATGCACTCCAATAACGTTGCGCAAAGAAGACACAACTCATTCATGGTCATTCGCTTTGTCTTTAGCTGCAAGTTACCTTTGCCTTGAGCCATGCCTGTACAGAACATGATAAAAAAACTATGCTAAAATAATTCTAGCACCATCTTTTCATTAGCATAGAGGGAAATTACAATATCCTGGACAAACAACCCATGTTTTAAAATTATATATTCCTTTAGGTATGTGACTAATCCTTTGCGGGAATAAAACAATGAGTAAGGAAAAAGGTGTAACACCCCAATGTTAAGCCTTGCATTTGACACTTGCATTTCATGAGCACAAGCATCATCCAAGCATTCATGAACATGAGCATATGAAATTTCATCTCATTCTTATACATTATCACATGAAATGTTGCTTTTTATATATATATGCTTATGCTTGCAATCATATGTGACCAATGTATGAGATGGTTGTGAGGTCATGAAAACACCTTAGACACATCTAAGATGGTAAATGGAACAATGTTTGTATTCATGACATAGACCAATTTTGCTTCCAAGTGTTGGTTTCATTTGAAATGCCATTTTCATGATACTAGTTTGACCAAAGTTGAATAGTAGCTTAGATTGTTTGCATGGCTGTGTGACCTAAATAAAAAGTTGTTCTTATCATGGGTAACAAACTTTATTTAAGGGTCATGAGCTAATTCAGTGTCTAACATGGTCAAATACAGCTCACAAGTATCAACAAAATATGGTTTTGTGACTTAAGAAATTTTCTAAGTGTTGAAACTATTTTCAGTTTCAAAGTACCTCAATTTTCTAAGTGTTGAAACTATTTTTAGTTTCAAAGTACCTCACTTTAGAGCAATGTAGTTTGTAAACCAATGAGAATTAGATGATGGTTCCTAAAGCAAAGTTGGAGATCTCACATAGCTCTACAATTGTTATTAAGAAAGTTTTTGCTAATTCTCCACGGATTAGGAGTTATAGAATCACTAAGTTACGTTATTAGTCAAATTCATTGGCACTGAATCGGCGCCGCGCGCGCACGTCATGGCCAATCGGCCAAAGGCCATGGCCGCTGTTTGGAGTCAGGCCTACACGTTAGGCCGACGTGGGCATCAAAACGTCAGCAACACGCCCTCCCTGCTCACTCGCTCTCACTCGCTTCGCTCTGCCTCTCCCTCGCCTTCACCACAGCCGTGCGGAACTGAGCGCCATCACCATCGCCGCCGTAGCTCCACCGTGCTCGCACACCACCGCCATTGTGCCATTGTGTGATTGCTCGCTCAAATAGCTCTGCCACCACCTCCTCCACCTTGTCGACCTGCTAGCACCACCATTCGAGCAAGGGTATGGCCGCATTACGTGTCGCCATCAACGCCATGGCCACGGAGCGCCACCAAGGTCCGAGCTCACCGTGGCCAACCTTCTCCACTGCTCCTCCTACCTCCTTCTCCCTAGTTCCATCATCTCCTTAGACCATAGATGCACACATCATAATTGTTTAATCACTACCGCCGCTGTCACGCGGGAACACGTGACGCCACCGTGCGCGTCCGCCATGGCTGCAAGCACGCGCTCGTCACTGCCGACTTCACCGGCCACCCTTAGCCTGCTCTAGTACCTGTTACCATGTCGCCTAGAGGTGTTGCACCTTCCCGATGATGGAGACCTACCTTCGATCGCTGTCTCGTCGAAATGGTGACACCACCACCGTGCTCTGTGCGCCGCCGTGCCACCATGCACGTGCCCGGAGCTCACTACCGCTTCATCATAGCTCGATCCGCACCGTAGAGCTCCGCTAGAGTTCATAGATGCCATAGCCGTGCTCGCCTAGCCGTGCCACCACAGGGGATGTCCGCAGCACCACCGCGCGCCACCACCAAGCCACCATGCTCTCCGGTGAGCTAGCTCCGATGATCCTCTGAGCAAACCATGGGTACCTATAGGTGCGGAATATGATGGGGAACATGGTGGTGCTGACCTCACCACCGGCGACCTCATAGTCGATGAGCTCTTCACCAGTCAAGCCACGCCTCTATTCTGTGTCACTGACATGTGGTCCCATTGACTTACGGGTCCCAGCTGTCAGTCGGTGTTTGAATTGTTTTCTGGACTTATTTTCACACATTTGAATGCAAACTTCAAAAATTCGTATCTAGAGATAGGTGTGTCCAAATGGGGTGAACCAAATTTTGTTGGATTCATCTTGAAGTGTATTATTCGATAAAAATATGAAATCTTCTATTTAGGGTATTTTTCTGGGTGAATTAAATTGAGTAAAATAAGTGCTTTGAAAATAGTTTCTAGCTTGTAAATTGCATAACTTGAGCTAGGAAGGTGATAAAATTGTGATTCCAATTTTTCTGGTCTTATGTTGACATGATCTAGCTAGGAAAAATACTAAACCTACAGTAAGCATAATTGAAATATGGTCTTTCTATTGAATCCTAATTAATTGCTAGTTTCTATTGAAATTAATTAGGGTAAAAATACATAACATATGATCATATAAATTTTTAGACAATATTCTTATGCTAGGAGGAAAGTAATAAAAATATTAAATCTGTTGCTTGACACTTTTTGCTATGCTAAACTATTTTTTGCTAAAATAAGCCTATATAACTTGTCATTTTTGTAGAGGTAGTTATACTTAACCAAAAGGCATGAAATTTGTACAATAGACTACTAAGGTCATTTGTAGGCTACTTTAATTTTCTCAGCGCAATAGAAATATTTATCCTTTAAATCACCTTATTATCTAAGGAAATTCATAAATGAATATAAATAAATTAGCTATGTTTAACCATGATGTTTCCTATGGTGGTCGTGATGCATATGATCTATTAATGTTATTAGTTAGGCTTAGAAGTAATTGGTTGTATACAACTAGTTAATTATTGCTTTATAATTCAACTAGATGGTTGCATGTATAGTTTCTTTTGTGATGATAATTTCATGATGATAATGGCCTTTTCTGTAAAACTTGTTACTAACAAAGTTGTATATAACTTACTTATCTACCTTGTGTTAAATTTGCATAGTCATAGGCCTTATGGTTTAAGAATTATAGCAGTGAGAAGTTTGCTGTCAGAAATGCTTGCTCTCTGGATAGATCTGAATGATTGAATTGTTTGACCTATATAGCTGCTGAATCAAATTAAGATGATTAAAAGAAACTTGTAGGCAATTTCATAAGATTTCCAGAATGTCTACAACCATATTATTTTGATGTGTATAACTCTAGTTATGGTTAAAACAAGTGGCTGCTGTCTTGTAGTCTAGAAAATGATTTACATAAATGTTTGTTTAAGTTACTAGATAAGAGATATGCACCTACTCAGTAAAAGAAAATATAACTTGTTATCACCTTAATGCAATGCTGCTGAGAACACTTATGAGGATGCATTCATGACATCATATCACATTATACATGTCATCATATATGCATTCGTGATATCTTATTTCATGCTCATGCATATAGGATCGTCCGAAGGGATAATCTTCTAGAGTTGAACAAAGAAGAGGAGGAGGATGAGCAGGAGACACCTCAAGCCATAGCTCTAGAAGAAGAGGAGGAAACTCTCGAGGTCCTCCCCTGAGTGCCCGGATCACCGACCAACCTCTTTCCCTTAATGCAATCCCCGGAGCATTCTAAGTCTCCTATGTTTTACAAAATTTCACTTGAGTCCTTTATGTTTGATGCATTAGGTTATAAGAGTTGATTGGAAACACTTGATGCATAGAACTACCTTGTCTAGTTGCATATACCTTTAACCCTGTATAGGTCCAGGATCGAATATATGCTTAGCCATGCTTAGACCGGTAGAAGTCAGGTGATTTCCTGTCACCTGCGAGATATAGGTGAATACTGAAGCACGGTTGGCTATATTTGCTACCGTGGAAAAGAACTATGGGGTAATGTAAATGGAGGCCGGGTGGAGTCTATGTGTAGGTTGACTCATGTGATTTCGTCTGTGCCGATTAAGGACCGTACCATTGTTGGCGCTTCTAACATGATTGAATGCATGCCTCTCACTTAGCTGGCTAGATAACTCGTTCCGACCATAAAGCCGAGTAGCTCAACTCAGGCTAGGCCCTATTCTATAAAAGTGCACACTTTGGATGGTAGTAAGGATGTGCGGGGAGCCAGGCTTGAGCCCAAGGGCAGGCCGGGCCTGAACGTTCTGGCAATTGGTCGTCCCTGATTGTGCGGCGCTAAGCGAACCCACGAAATGTGGACCTGAGTTGAACCAAAGGTGACCTAAGGTGATTGTTGATCTGGTTTGCCTAGGTTTGTGTTAAGAATAAATTCCTAGTTGGTTGAAATTGATTCGAATCGCCGTCTCTCCTGGACAGTGAGAAACTTGGCAAGTCCCAATATCATAGTAACTGTATTATGAAATGATGGTTATGATGAACATGGAATTACTACATCGGCTATGGTTACTACGGTGTGCTACTAAATGATATACCACATGTTTGGCACAGGTTAGTTGCTAATCTAGAGATGAATAGCTATAAGTAACTTGATGACCACATTACAACTGTATACTTGAATTGGTAAGCTTTTTATGCAAAACGTTGTCAAGCTACCTTCACTTATAAAGCCTTATATAATCCTTGGAGTCACTTTGTTTTTGGTTTATGACGGGTAAGTCTAGTTGAGTACCTTCTCGGACTTAGGGTTTTATGTCCCATTGTTGCAGATGGTACAGTATATCATGGTTATTGCAAGAACTGCTTCTGTCCTACCATGGATGAGGAGTGAGCCCTGGGTAGGCATCTCTTATTAATCCTTCTCATATGCTTTTGTAGGTGTGATCATGAGCTGGCACTGTATTTGAACTATGATGGTAGATGTTAGTTTCAAATTTTTAAATTTGCTTCCACTACTATTTTACTGAACTTGGTTTGTAATAACCTAAATTCGTACTCTGATGGATGAACTGTAATTGCAAACTCTATCTAACGTGTGACATGTATGTTGAATCATGTACGATCTTGGTTGTATGTTGATGGTTAATCGAGACCCTTCATGGTACTCGATAGACTACTGGGTTTATATGGGCTCAAGTATGACAATGTGACCACTTGCGGGCTGCCATTGTACTTGTGCTCTTATAAATTGGTCGGTTCTGCTACAGCTGATATCAGAGCAAGATTCGACATTAATTGCCACATGTGTATTTAAAACAAAGGTTTTTATTTTCCAAAACCAGTTTCTAACCACTTATAGCTATATATATAGGTGTTTAAAACCTAGAGTTTGAATCTAAAGTGTGCCAGTGATCACTTCCTTTATTCCTAGTTAAGGACTTTAGGTGGCTAAACTCTATGTAATGTGTTACATGTATGTTGAATCATGTACGATCTTGGTTGTATGTTGATAGTTAATCGAGACCCTTCTGATCAAAATGAACTTAAATGCTACATTCATGCCCAACCTTCTGATCTTACCACCTATGTTATAATTGAACAGAGCACTTAACATCAACTTCATCTTATTGAATGTGCCAAAGGTTAGAGAATAATAAATAAAGTTTTGGTTCTGTTGGTGTTTTTCCACCAACAGAGCCCATGTACTTGATATCTACCTTGTTTTATAGTAGGACACACTTCAAGCAAAGTGTGGAGGAGTTAGTCAATTCCCTAATTTCTACAAGTGAAGGTCCTAAACCTGTCAAACCAAAATCAAAACTCAAAATCAAGACAGGTTTGGTGGAAGAAGGTGACATCACCATTAGAGGCATCATCATAAGAATCTTCATCTTCAAAACATACCGAGGTATCAATGAACTTCACAAGGAGAAGTCTGGTTCGAAGGACTTATAATACCGAACCCTCACTGAAAGAGCTAGCTTGGGGAGAAGCACTCCCATGTATCTAGGTAAGTATTCTTTCTCCTTTTGTTTTAGATTTTAGTTTCTTTTCAATAGTTAAGAAAATGATGAATGACACAAAATAAAAAGTTATCTTTATAATAAATATATATAGCTATAGTAATAATGTGTGATCTAGTAAAATTAAAAACAAAATAAAAAGTATATCTAGTTTGCTTTAATTTATTTTTAAGAGTTGAATAAATAAAGAGGACTCAAAATAATCTCTTGAATGGAAATGATGAATAGTTGCTCTGTTATAATTCCTTTCAAGTACCTAGTTTTCAGCCTTAAATTCTCCTGAGTTTTGGATAAGATTGTTTTGATATAAGGATTTGCTTTGAACTTGAAACTCATGGGTAGCATATGCTTGATCTAAGTCTAGGTACTTGATGGATATGATATGAGAAGGTCTGAGCTACTGTTTATCTTGTTCCAAGTGACACTAAAGCTCTAGAGATTTACCTTTTGAAAAACACAAAAATACTATATGATGAGTTCCTGTATGACAAAGCTTGAATTCCCACTAGAGCCATACATGTTATTTAGGCTAGGAAACTTCCACATATATGCTGCTTGCTTTTGTATTGAGTTTTGTCAAGCTTTATTGACCCTTATGAGAGGTTTGTCATGCTCCTAAAATCAAGATCATGTACACACCACCCACATATGCACTACTCCTACACTAGGGGTAGGCGCAAAAACATGCCTTCCATCTAGATCCACCCCAAAATATTCTACTCCAACACTAGGGGTGAACACAAAAACATGTTTATTAGGTTTTCCATCCACTCAAAATAAATGTTCCAAATTCTTGTTGCTATCTCTCAAAAGTTTTGTTGCAGAACAGAGGCATGGGGCTATGCAAAAGTTATTCATAAAAAAAGGGAAAGAAAAGAAAAGAGGAGAGTTGAGAAAAACAATGGGTACTTAGATGCCCGCCAGAAAAAAAAGAGATGAATAAGATAGCCTCTGCTCTCTAGCAAGTCTTTCCAAGTTTCAAAAGAGAAATAAGTTTTCATGGAGCAAAGTAGAATTAGGATTAGCCACCATATATTCCACACACATGCGCATCTTGATTTGATTGTATGACTGAACTCTCTTTGGATCCATTGTTTGACTTTATAATATATGCATTGCAAGTATGTTCTAGCTTTCTCCCTACCTATGAACTCCACATAAGCCTTAGTAGTAGGAAGAGAAAAAGACATAACATCTTTATTGCCTTGGTGAGGATCCACTAATACCACATATATTGAGAGATTTGAGAGTGTTATACAATGGAAGCTCTGAGTTTTATTTTGAAAACAAACTCCAGAATAATAGTTGAGCAAAGAACTTGAGACTAGTGCTTGACTTATTCATTCTATCTTTCAATTGCTCAAGACCGAAGTGAAGGCTAAGAAGCCTCATGGTTGAAGGTAATATGGGTAAGTTTGAAGTTAGATCGATTTATTATAATCCGAAGGAGAATTCTTGTTTGAATGCATGTGTACTTTTGAGTTGTGAAAGCATCGTAGCAACTCCTGATCCATTTTTGCTGAGTTTAGCTTTGCTAAGGGACTAGCAAAGGTTAAGCCTAGGGGAGCTTGTTGACAGTAGTTAACAACCATTATAAAACATTAATAAAACATGTATAAGGGCACAATTGTGATCACCGACAAAGGTCTAGGGGTTTAAACTAACAAATTCCACAAGTTTTGATGAATCTATATTTTCTGCAGGGTTTATCTAGAAAACCATCAAGGCGGACCTACATGTCAGAATTAGTCTTGCTTATCCACCATGAAATGAGCACCAGAAGGTTCCAGAGGACACCACATGAAGCGGGAGCCGAGGGGCTGCCATGTGGGGCTAGTCGGCCCCACCTACAGCCCGCCTGGCCCCTAGGGCCACCCATCAGCCTCCGCCTCATTATGTCGGTTCTCCACCACCTCTTAGGTTGCATCTACGCTGTTCTTTAAGTCGGTTTGATCCAAGGGCTCACGATGGACGGTCCGGCCAATATATCAGCCCCTACCAATTTAGTGTTCTAGCTTCTTGTTTAAGTAAATTTAGTGTTCTAGCTTCTGTACTTAAGATTCTTTGTTATTAATATAGAGTTTATGTTCTTCGCTAGATCAATCTGCCTTTTTATTTTTATGCAAGATACACAACTTTCCAGTTGTCTCTCTTTGTTGCGGCCTTTGTTACATCATATACGAGATATACAGCTGACTGATTGCGTGGCTACACATCTCTAAATATGATAAAGTTACTCGACACATAGTTCTTACACTATAAAACGAGTACTGGGCTATATTATACGAGATATGCCTCCTACTCAGATGGCTTACATCTCCTTGGTTGGGAACCAATTACTGACATTTAGTTTAACTATTGCATGTCATCCTAGGTAGGGTGATTCCCATAAGCAAGTAACCTGATTCGTTAGCTACAGGATGGGATCCTAATAGCAAACAATCGCTACAAGGGTTCCTTGAACAAGTGGCTTCACGCACTTAACATCGATGGAAGGGTCTAACATGATTGTAATCATATAGACTACGTTGATCACTTCTTTCTTGGCTACTCTGTCTTAAGCACCTTTTTAAAGGACTTCACAAGACAAAACTGATAGCCTAAATAGACTACAATCTTATTCAAAGATTACCAGGTCCAAAAGCTAACTCGGATAAACCGTCTTCAGCGTTTAAGTACCCCAACAAGACGCATTACTTTTGAAATTTATAGGCTAAGTTTTTCATTCAACTAACAGGCAATGCAAGCAAAAGAATATTATTTCTTACAACATGCCTACCTAGCACACATGCTTATCAAGTTTTTTCAAACTTACACAGCCTATTCGCTAGGTGTTGACGGTAGTTAACAACCATTATAAACCATCTATAAAACATGTACAAGGGCACAACTGTGATCACCATCAAAGGTCTAGGGGTTTAAACTAGAGAGAATTCCTTATTTGACACCAGAGAAATGACCCGTTCCTTTCTTGGCCCTCAAAAAATTTTCGTTCCCTATTTGACATCAAGTTCAACTTTCATTCCTTATATGACACTCCGTTGGATTTTCTGTCCATGGACCGTTAACTGCCATGCGAAAAGATGATTTTACCCCCTATGGGCCCCCACCTTCTCTCTCTCTCTCCTCTCCTCCTCTCCTTGGCCGCTATGCCATGCTGCCTGGGCCTCACCCATGAGGCCGATGACCATCTCGGCGACATCTGGGGGAGCCGAGGCCCGAGGCCATCATGCACTAAGCGGCAGCGGGCGGCCTGACCCGAGGCCTCGGGAACGCGGCGAGAACGAGGGAAGCCGCCAAGAAGCGGTTGGCGCCGAGGTCAAGGATGCGAGGCGGTCGCAGGTGGTGTGTTGGGCCGGCCGGCTGGGATGGCCCGTGAGGGCGTTGCCGTGGAGGCGGAGCTCGGTGACGCCTTGATCAGAGGTTCCATATGGAGGTGGGCAGGTCCCCATCGAGGCGGTTCCGGTGAGGTCGAAAAGAGAGAGCGACGGCACATTGCCGAGCTCGAGTGGGATGGGGCCCGAGAGGGCGTTGGTGGCGAGGTAGATGGAGTCGAGCGCGGAGAAGGTGCCGAGGTCCGGGGAGGCGACCGGCGAGCGTGGCGGCAGGTAGGCGGATGGAGACGAGGAGGAGAGCGGGGTCGGAGGCGAGGGACAGGTTGCGGGAGGAGGAGGCGGCGTCGCAGCGAAGGGGCCGGCCATCGGGGTTGGAGGTGGGCGAGGCCAGCGTGACCAACCGTCAGGGTTGGAGGTGGGCCGGCCTCATGCGCGAGGCCAGCGGCAGCGCGGCGGGCAAACAGAGGAGGGAGAAGGGGAGGAGAGGAGAGAGAAGGGTGGTGGGGCCCACAGGGGGTAAAATCGTCTTTTCGCATGGCAGTTAATGATCCACGGACAGAAAATCCAATGGAGTGTCATATAAGGAATGAAAGTTGAACTCGGTGTCAAATAGGGAACGAAAATTTTTTGAGGGCCAAGAAAGGAACGGGTCATTTCTCTGATGTCAAATAGGGAATTCTCTCTTTAAACTAACAAATTCCGCCACAAAAACGGGCACCAAAAGGTTCCAGAGGACTCCAGAGGACAGCACACCGAAGCAGGAGCTGAGGGGCTACCATGTGGGGCTGGCTAGCCCCACCTATAGGCCGCCCAGCCCCTGGGGCCAACCATCAGCCTCTGCCTCATTATGTCGGTTCTCCAGCGCCTCCTAGGTTGCATCTACGTTGTTTTTTAAGGCGGTTTGATCTAAGGGCTCACAATGGATGCTCCGACCTATATATATTAGCCCCTGCCCCCTTCCCTCAGTAGATCCCTAAAACCCAAGTTCATATCTTTAGGATCAGAGCCAGCAATCAAGAGAAGATTAGTCCTCCATAGGATCTAGTCTTATAAATAGAATAGTGAGATGGAGAGTGAGGGAAGAGTTTGGAGGAGGTGATGGCTTGTCGGTGCTCTCTCTACGGCTTGTACCGTGGTGGATCCAAGTTCTATCTGAGCTTGCCTTTGAGATTTCTCTGGTAATCAACTTCTGATTCAAGTAAGTAATTGTTTATATTGTTCATCAGGATCATGACTCTCTTTTGAGTGCTTTAATCTATAGATGCTCTAGGTTAAAGTATTAATCGTAAGTGTAAGCATGGTGCTTAGACTTGGGTTAATCGTGGAGGCCCCCTATATTCCGGAAGGTGGTAGATCGTGTGTGTGACATAAGTTCTATATAGCCTGTACTATATAGCTTCGTTGAGACTTTGTAGTCCACCTCCCATCTGTAGGCGCACGTAGGACGTGGTTGTGAAGGAAAGCATCCTCTACTGGTGTCTTTCCCTAGTAATGTCCCCAGTTGAATAATAGAAGATATAGTTTACCTAAGTTAGAACTAGAGAACCTTAGTTATCCTCTCTACTCTCCTATTTATCCTAACCTTGTTGCTACCCCTAGTTAAGTTAGATCGTAGTTAGTCTCACATGTTTCCCTATGGATACGATACTTGGAATACCTCCGGGTGAAAGCTACAGCAGTATCCATGCGCTTGCGGATTTATCTTTGTGCGTAAATTTATACCAACACCAAGCTTCTCCATGCTAAGGTCCAGATCATTTGCTATGGTGGTTGCGAGTCCATCGAGTTCCTCCTTAGCTCTTTCCATGGCAGCAAGATGGCCTTCATCATCATAGTCCATGGCTACCTGATGGAGATCCAAAGCTAGGTATAGCACTCAGAGTGTACCGAGTACATTTTCGGACATAGACCTTGGTGGCTCCATGTACATAGCTCTCAAAGCGGTTGGGGATTTCTTTCACTATATCCACCCACCTTCTTTCACCATCTTCTAGCCTACAGAAGAGGAGGGCAAGCAGCTTCATAGCTTCCCAGAGCACGTTGCGCTCCATCTCTACCCTCTCTAGTTGGGCCTTCATGTCGATCACTGACTAAAGAGCCTGCATCAGATCACGATCAGCTCATCGCTTTATTAGCTTAGCTCGAGCGAGTTCTTCACTTGCTCATTCTATTACCTCTTCAGCCTGATTATGCTGAGTCCTTAGGGATTCATTAAGATCTTTCACCTCACCCTCCAGTCACCGGGTCTTGACCTGCTCGTCTACAAAGAGGAACACTTACGATCATTATCATGAACACCAAGTACTACATTCAAGAGTTACAGGGAAGCCGTATAGTTCTCTTACCATTGAACTTGGTATCATAGAGCTCGGCCTTCTCTGACATCTTCAATAAAGATTCAAAGGCCTCGCTCTTCCTCTTCTCGGTGGCCGCTTTTTGAGCTCGGCTTCACCAATCTAAGATCGGAGGATATAGAGGGCCTCTTCATGGCGCTTATGCGTAGATTCCCACTTGGCCTCCTTTTTGGCCTACTCCTCCTTCAGCTTGGTGAGCTCCACCTAGACTTCCTAAACCTTGATGGGGGCCTTTAGCTCCGCATCCTGGGTATACGACTGTTCTAGTGGTCAGAACCTAGAAAATATCAACGCTTAAGAAGCAACAAGGTACAGGACTTACTCTCTGTCGGAACAAAAATGTGACAATTGTGCCAGGCACACAAGCAAGCCGGAAGGGTCTGCTCGATGGAGCTAGAGATTCACCTGGCTTCAACGCAGAGATGATCGATCCTGCGTACTCCTCCCGAGACGTGCCAATCAATTTGACCTTGCAATTGACAAGGAGAGAAAGTTTATCAGTAATTTAAGGTGGAACATGCCGGTCTATGCCTAGACAGTTCCAAGTGTGTCGCTTCAGGAGCAGCCATACGGGAAGAGCGACTAAATAGCAGATCCGCACAGAAATCGGCTGTTATGGACTGTAAAGCTCATGGGTAGCAATTAATTTTATGTTGACAGGTACAATATGTATATGTAAATAAGATCATCAGCTAGGTGGATATTATTAGTATGAATCATTGAGCCGATGAATCTAATTAGGAAAAAATATAACACACGAATGAATCAACTATCTAATACAAACGGATTCACAGACGCTCTGAATCTAATCTGTTACCACCAACAGTGATCGATGGCAGCTATGATGATAGTAACAAACTAAAACTGAAGAATCCGCAAAAAACCATTTGTTCTTCGACAAGCTTTTCGAAAGATATGTTATACGTGAAGGCTCGGATGAATCCGCTAAAATAGCCAATTCAGGTGAAAGGGACTACAGCGTGTGAACAATCGACTATTTCACATGAACAAACCTATGGACTCCTCAGACTCAATATGCTATCTCTAATAGTGGGGTTCGACCAGATCGATGCAGCCATGAAAAAGACAACGAATCAAACCCTTAAAGCACATAGATCTATTCACGATTAACAGGATCATGGACGCACACCGTAGGCGTTAACGCACAGGCGATCGGCTATTTAGCCGATGTAGGCATAGCAAACAGCTAAGATCACGCCTAACAAGGAACAAATCTACTAACTAGCATCCTCCAATCTACAGTGCCATCAGTGGGGATCGACCAGATCATTACAGCCATAATGGTGAACTATAAACCAGATTCAACTAGCCAGCAAACCTCTTCAAGATTATTCATGCCTTAACCGCGTACTATGCATGATCAAGATCGAAATAAAAACAACCGATAAAGCATAATCCGTCGCTCATAGTAAGAAAACATCGTGTTGTAGTAAAGCAAACGACGGACTAAAAGGATATAAGGCCGATCTAAATCAATCTCGATCGGGTGGATTGATGTTGTGGTAAACTAATAGCAATGAAAAACATTAGCAAGATCGGTAACTTAATGAATCTACCCGAAGGATGCCACCCTTAGATAGAGCCGATAACTTGACCTTAATCTAGTTCGAGCAGTGGAGGTCGACCGGATCGATGCAACCGTACTTGAACTAGACAAGAGTCGATAACTAGCTTATACCAGAGTCGCAGTGGAGGTCGACCAGATCGATGAAGCCATACGAACAGAAGTATAAGCCATGACGATACTTACAGACAAGCCAGAGGTCGGCCAGACCGATGCAGCCCTGCTTGCTGAAGAACTCACTGAGATCTACTCTACTCCTACTCCTAAGGGGTGGCCGGAGCCGAAAAAGTAAGTAACTTGTATTTGATTGATTGTGTGTCCTTTATAATAGCCAGGGTCCAATATTTATACCCGGAGCCTAAACATGAATCCTACTCGAGTATGACTCATTACAATCTTTGGTATAAAAGAAACATTCCTATCTTAAGATAACTTGGACCCTAATCTTTCCCTTTTTGTAGAGTTCGATATGTAATTTCCCGACGTCAACCGTAGCTTATTATTGTTATCTGCTGACATCATTCAAAGAGAGACGATTCTAGTGTCGCACCTGAATTAGCTGATATCGATCCTCATTCAATTGATTCCTTCATTGACACAATCTTGGAAGCCTTCGAGTTCCTGCATTCTTTTCCCAAATTTTTGTGTAAACACATGACCCCAATTTTGGGATAAAAGTGATTTTATTCCAAAATTCGTATTTATCTGTTTACCACGCCGCAACCGTTCTATTCCGAGATATATGCATGACTCCTGACTTCCTGGCCTAAATTTTATATAATATCCTAATAGTATCTTTTCTAACTCACTCGGCCTATTTGCTTTTCCCTTCTTCCTCGAACAAATCCTAACATCCGATGCCATCATCGCCAAGGCCTCAAACCCTAGCAAATTCTCTGTTCTTTCAAGCCGCTATTCAAGCGATCTTCGTCAGACTCAAATCTACTTTAGCTTCAATGGAGACCAGCAACCACATCCCTGAGGTATGCTTTCGAGTTTCCATTTTCCAAGTACTAGCCACTACCCTGTACATCTTTTCTTCTCAAATTTATTTCATCCGATTTCTAGGAAATGAGGAACAAAATCTTGATTCCATCATCTGTTGCTTCCAATGTCTATTTTCTTGGGCCTATGGGTGAACTTGATCCATCTGATTTTATCCATCAAGAAACCAACCAAATCCCCTTTAAACAGTCTGTAGTGGATTCGTTCTCCTGGAATATCAAAACTCCTTTCAGAAACTAGCCTAAAATGCCTAAGGGATGGAGAAATTGATTTCATAGGGTATCTGAGAAAAAGGCCAGAGATTGGGAGGTTTATGATTTGAATCAATGTTTGACACTCTCGTTGTCCGGGATGGAGAGGAATGATTCACTCCTGATTTCCACATCTTATTTCTGGTCCAATGCCCTAAATGCCTTTGTTTTTTATCATGGTCCAATGACCATCACTCTAGCCGATGTTTATATGTTGACCGGCCTTAGAATTACTGGATCAATGCAGCCTTATGAGTACTTGAGTGTTGGTTCCAAGAAGTTGGCCAAGATATCAGACTACATAGAATGGGCAAGTTACATTCTGAACCATATTGAAGACGAATCAACTATTGGTGAAAAGGAATACATGGCCTTTCTGAACATGTGGTTAGAAAGATTCATCTTCTATGGGTCATCTTGTGGCCTGACTTATAATCATAAACTCATGGTGGAGCATCTAGCAATAGGCAAGGATATCCCTCTTGGAAAGTATCTTCTAGGAGCTGCTTATCATCTAATGTACTAGGTAGCTGCCCAATTACTGAAGAATGAACCAGTGCATACTATCAGTGGCCCTTGGTGGTTGATACAGCTATGGCTCAACCTGTACATGTACAATATTGTATAGTCTGATCTCAGAAGCCTGAGTTGCCCTTCCTCCAACTTCGATGAAGAATATAGAGGCGAAGAAGGAAGAACCCGTCAGTGCATGAGCTATGGTGAGGCTGCATCGGCCATAACAATTGATATCGATATTGGCCATCTTTTCAAAAAGTGTTATAGAGGGTTTGATGCAGACATCCTAACTTGGTTACCATATGATGAAGATGAGAATAATGAGCTAATCTTTCCATTCAAATTTCGATTTGAATCAGGCTGCTCGGACAAGATGGCGGCTGCAATCTTTAACTCCTTCATCAAGCCCTGCGTTCTTCTAGGCGAATTCTATCATGGTCAAGGCAAAATGTCTACAAGCTCCTTCCTTCCAGGCAACCTTCGAACTTATGAGTTCTACAATCCATCCTTCGTAGCCCGCCAGTTTGGTTTTGGTCAACTCTCTCCTCAATTGTTCTTCAAAAACACATTGAAGCCAAGAGAAGATATCAGTGAGGTGATGGAAGCCTCTAGAGTCTTTCAATTGGGATTAGATCTTCCTTCCCTTTGTGTGCACGACTAGATCAGAGTCAGCCTCTCTTCCACTCTCTTTGACTCCTGGTGGCAAGAATGACACTCCCATCTTTTCTATGGATTGGTCCACCCTTTGTGTATAGCTCTGGATGGGGAATTTGCTTCTGACAGAGAGGTAACTTACCATCTCTTTTTTCAGAAAATTATTCGATGAATTTTCTTGCTAACTATTCTAGCTGATCTTTTAGGACGTTGAATTCAATCCTCCAAGCTTCGATAGGAAGGGGCACCCTATAGATTATCAGCCACCATGCCCAGTCTCAAGAATAGGATCAGCCGCACCTTCATTGAAGAAATTGATGAAAACTCATGCTGCCCCCATGATTGTGACTTATCAATCTTCAAAGTGTAAGGTGGTCCAAGGGGCAACCCAGAAAGTCGTTACTGGAAAAAGACTCCATAGGACGAGACCATCAGCCACTCAGGTAAACAATCCATACTCTTCTCGAACTGATATTCAACTTCTAATCCCGTTCCTTCACAGTTATTGAGCATTGCAGCCCAATTTGCTCTAGGTGCAGAACTACTATCCCAGGCATTTGATTCATCACCAACTGAACCCCCATCGGTTGATCCTCAAAAGGAGCCAATTTCAGTTCAAATAACCGATGCTTCCACAACAGCAGAAAATGTGATTTTTATCCTTGATCCTTGTCGGAGTATTTTCTTTAACTTCTTGATTTATTTAGTTTTTCATTCTTCATCTGACTTCTTACCATGCCAGATACTTCCTAAGGAAACACCTATGTAAGAGCAGGAGCCTGACAATCCACTTAATGATCCTATCGGCGTGAGGGTGATCCTATTGCCGTCGACACTCAGACGTCGATTCTCCTGTTCGGCACACAATTGATGGTAAGGAAGTTACATGTCCCTCTTATCCCTTTGTAAAAATCATGAACTAAAAATTTTCCTTGATATTGCAGATACCAATGCTGAAAGCTCGGAGCCGATTCAACCAAATGTTATTGGTGCATCATCAGTTACTCCTCTTCTTCAGACAGAGGCTATCACAGAAAAGGTAATGTATCATCTTCACCATCCATTTTGTTATAAACTGATTCAAACCTTCTAACCAAGACTTTCTTATACATAGGTACTCCATCTTCCAGCCCTGAGCTATTCTTTTAATCTTGAGGAATATCTAGATGAAGACGAGATCAACTCATCAGCCGTCTCCTCCAAGGAAGCTTTGTCAGAAGAGGCCAGAAATTAGCTAAGGGATGCACTGCCAATACTTGAGAAGAATATAGCCAATTTGGTCTAGGATACTGATTCAATGCAAAGAATCTTCTCGGCTATTAAGGATCATCTATCCACAGTTCTCTCCAAAGTCTTGTCATCCTTATCCGTTATTGAAGATCAAGCCCTAAAGGTGAAAAAGGCCCAGAGGAACCTGTCCAACCATGAAACCTTATTGGCCAAGGGGAACTCCAATAGGCAAGAGGCTAAAGATCTGACACAACTGATTTATCATTTGAAGAACCCCTCTCTCAGGATCAACCCAGAGTTGTCCCAACTGGAAATCAAGCGTGCAGAACTTGAGAGGGAGCTAGAAAACATGAAGGCTACCATTCATCGTCATAAGTCCACCCTGTCTCAAATACCCGATGCCATCAAACAAAAGAAACAGGAACTGCTGGCCAAAGTCAGAGAAGGCAGAGCCATCCAAAGTAGCCTCGAGAACATTCCTGGATCAGCCGAAGAAGATAAGCAACAAATCGTAGAAGTTGATGCTATCCGGCTAGAAGTGTTGAAAGCAATCCAGGATGTTCTAGACTTGTAATTCGTGTATCAACATATGTCTTATGTAGAATCAATGACAACCATACTTTTTGTTGCCTCACTGTACTTTTATTTCGGCTAAAGAGCCGATGTGAAAATAGCCAATTCTAGACTTCCAACCTTAATCTAATTAAGTCTAAAAACATAGCCTTTATTATTAAGAGAACCCCTCGATCTTCTATCCTTAGTCATCCAGCGCCATGTTCTCTTTGGTATTAGTGAGGTGGTGCTTCGCCTTCTATTAATTGCGGTTGCCTTTTACACGTCCCAAGGCGTCCATCTCCTCACTCTGTGGCTTCAAATACTAGCCGAGGGCTCCGGCCTCGAACACATCTACACTTGCAACTGCTCCTGTTGCCTTGCACTTTTCTGCCCTCACAAAACTCTAGAGCGGCCTTCCTCCCTTCCTGTAGATCCAATCAATTTCATGGCCGGCGAGGACAACCGCGGCAAGCGTGTGGCGGAGGATATTCCGGAGGAGAATATGCCGGTGAACCAGCGCCTCCGATGCATGAGGTGAGATCGACATCTTCTATTCATGATGACGAACTGTTTTGACTTGTTTATAGGTTCATTGTGAATGACAGTCTTCGTCCTCTCCCAGGGCCGGTGAGCCCTCTGATGCTGCATCCTCCGCGCTGGCCTCGTCGTCGGATTCTTCCGACTCCTACAATGGCAACGACGCTCGACGTTTCCTCTGAGAGTGGAGGGCGGTCCAAGACCATTATTCCGAGGTGACTCAGGAAAACGGCTAGCTTGAGATCCATCTCGGGGTCTCTCAAGCTGCCCTTCATGCTACCGAAGAGGAGGCTAGTGCCGTTCAGGCGTGGCTGGCCGAGTCCGATGCCATGGTGGCAGGTGAGACAAATTCTATGAACGCTCTATTCTGATTTCCATTATCTTTTATGTTGAAAACATTCCTATTTCTGTGATCGCCAGCCTTGATGGTGCAGTTGGAGTCCCTTCAACTGGCAGCAAATGTGGCCGTGGACACCGTCAACGCTCGGGGCCCCCTCATCAATGCCCATCTCCATGACATCTCAGCCCGCGTCTAGGAGATCGCCCTCCATGGTGTGTGTCATGGCACATTGGTGGCGCTAGCCATGGCGTAAGTCCAAACCGGATACAAACTCCATGCCATGGAGACTAGCTTCCCGATGGGTGATGGCCCTAAGGAGCATGAAGATCTGATCGAAGAATTCGTCGACGTGGCTGAGGTCATTGTGGACATCACATCTACTTCGGATGTGGTGAACAAGGTCTTTGATTAGTTTGTACTTAGGGCGAACTAATGAACAAAATCTCTTGCTCTTCCATGACCGTGTCTCAATGCAATGCCCTTGTATATGTCATGACTATCTTTGTTTTTGTTTTTGCTCTATAGGCGATACATATCGTATCGGCTTTCACATCTTCAGGCTTATTTTTTGAACTAGAGGCGATACTCTTCTGGTACCAGCTATTAGAGCCGATGACTAAATGAATCGACTGTTAGGCATTGATCAAACGCTAGGATAATATCCCTTCAAATATTTTTTCATCGATCGCTACTGATAGGTTGCACCAAGAATTTTTAGACCAAAGGTTAAACGATCGATCGATCTAGGCCAAGCATCTCATTAAGTGAAACAAAACTTCCTTTAATAGATCTATCAACTCTGACTTGCACTTTAGGATTTGACTTAGCGCTCACATACGTCGGCCTAAGCCTACCTCTAGGACCAATGCTTATTTTTCCTTAATCCAACGGCCGACGCGAAGCCATGACTATTCAATAAAACAAACTCTCAGAGCCAATTGCTTGGATCGGCTATTAGCCTTCATTACTAATCTTAATGAAGCCTCCTTCCCATAGCTTGCCAAAAAAACACTCGAAGTCTTCTAGCTCCCAATACACTGGATCGGCCGTTGCAATATTCACGGACTCATCAGCGCGAACCAATTCGACATCATCTCCATGCCATTGAATCAAACACTGATGCATGGTCGATGGCACACAATAGTTTGCATGAATCCAATAACGACCAAGGAGTAAATTGTATGACCCTTTTCCATCGATGACGAAGAACGTGGTGAGCAGAGTCTTGCTCCCAATTGTCAGTTCGACATTCATTGCCCCCTGGGTCTTAGACGCATTACCCCCAAAGTCCTTAAGCATCATATCGGTCTCAATCAGATCTCCTGGTCCCTTGCCAAGTTTACAAAAAGTGGTGTAAGGCATAAGATTGACAGAAGCACCTCCATCCACCAATATCTTGTTCATCGGCTTCCCATCAACAAAACCTTTTACATATAAAGCCTTTAAGTGCCGATGCTTGAATGGTTTATCAAATATAGCCTGTTGTATAACTATCAACTTGGCAATTATCTCCTCATATTCCGATTCAACAAAATCTGAGTAAACTTCTTGATCTGATGGAGCTCTAAATTCTAATGGCATTAGAAAAGCCATTTGAATATTAGCCGATGGTTGCCTTTTATCAACTATTTGCTTAGCACGCCACACTTGAGGTTTACCGGATGTTTGAGCATGTTCTAGTTCTCTGTTCCTTAGGCATTGCACTCTTCTTTTCTAGCTTCTTGTCAAACCTCCTAGACACCATTGGCCTTCCTGCCAAACATATCCTTCCTCATTACTTTCTTCCTCACAATCAGCCCAGTTTTGGTCAACAACTCATTTTCCAAGCCGATCATGAACACTTTTATTTTTTAAGCGTCGATCCATGTTATTATGGTGATACATGTCTTGAGCATGGATAGACCGGCAGTTGGTTTGAGTTTGCCTAAACTCCCAATATTGTTCACTGCACTCTGAACAGTTATTTCTGGTAGGCAACTTCAAACCTTCGTTACAGCAATATCCGAAGAAAGGATAATTCCAATACGATTCAGCTTGCTTCCTTTCATACCTCTCTTTTTCCTGTTGACGCTGGTATTCTTGCTCCTCTAACCAACGCTGATAATCCTTTTCCTTCTACCGCTGCCATTTAGTCAACAAAATTCAAGATGTAACACGCGGCTTTGTCGCCCCATCTTTTGATGTTTCTCCCTGCTCATATCGGCTCTTTTGCTTGTCACGACGTCTTCTGATTTCTCTGTATTCATTAGGCGATATTTGCATCTCAGGATCGACTGTTCTAGTTTCCCTTGATCTGGTTGATGTCAGGACCTTAGTCTTCCCTTTGAGTAGCCTAGCATTGAGCGTGTTCTGATCTCCTAGGAAAGGATTATCATCAACTTTCATCTTCCGAGGTGTATCAAATTTGAGCCTTCCTTGCTGAATAGCCCTCTGTATATGCTGCTAGAAAACTCTGCATTCATTACTAGAATGAGATGTAGCGTTGTGAAACTTGTAGAACTTTTTATTCTTTAACTGATTAGGGGGCAACATAACATGATTATCGAGCAACTTGATCTGTCCCTTCTCGAGCAAGAAATCAAAGAGCTTGTCCAATTTTTTGATGTCAGAGTCATAGTTCTCTTCGACTCCTCTTCCCCAAGGATTTGACACCATTACTGTCTTCTTACCCCAATTCCATTCAGCCATGGCAACCTCTTCTTCTTCATCGTCTTCATAGTTGTCATCAACTGAATATGGATTATAGGCTTCGGCCATTGTGGTACTTTTCTAGAATCAGGTATCTCTGCGCATACTCTGGAATTGGCTATTGAGGGCTGCCACTCATTGAGCCAATTGACCCAAGTTATCAAACTCTTATCCTAGTAGCTTCTCTCTCCATGTTGACAACATTCCTTGAATGGCTAAAGCAGCTAGTTGATCATCAGCCAAGTTTAATGAGAAGCACAAATTTCTAGTCTCTCAGAACCTTTGAAGAAACTCGATGATCGATTCATTAGTTCTCTACCTTATAGTTGTCAAATTGGTAATCTTCTATTCTCCTATCCCAGTGTAAAAATTTGTATGAAACTTCTTCTCTAGGTCAACCCAATTGGCATGGAGTTAACTAGTAGTGATGAAAACCAAGTGAAGGTTGGCCCTAATAGTGACAAGGAGAAGAAACGAACTCGATGGACCTCTTCAATGGATGCTTCGCCCAATTATGTAAGATACCGACTGACATGTTCTATTGTGCTTGTGATGTCTTGGCTAGTGAACTTGGCAAACTTTGGGAGCCTATAATTTGTAGGAAGAGCGACCAAATTGTACCATTCTAGATATGGGCGTTTGTACGAGAAGGTCAGCCCTTTCGGCTTCAAACCGAACTGATTCTTCATCATCTCGTTTACTCTCAGCAGCAACTCATCAGCATTTGAATTTGGATTTCTCTGCACCTGCTGACCCATATGTGGATTGAAATCTCGTGTACCTTGATACCCTGGATTTGGAATCATGTGAAGGGTGTTGTAATCTGTGCCATAATAATATCCCTATAGAATCTCTATCTACTGGGTCCTTTACTGGTTTGCTGCTTAAAGTCTCTAGTTATAGATGTTAGGATCTATATCTCTACGGATCCTTTGAATTGACGGTGCTATTTTTTGAGGCGACGACGGTATGTGGCCTAATGTGCCAAAATTAATCATCTGGTTTCAACCATGCCCCGTCGGTTGTTGCACATGTTGCACTGATGATCTAGGACTATACTATATCTAATTCGTAGTGGCACCTTGAACTTGCTCAGATAAACTCTGAACTACTTGGACATCATCATTACTGGCTGGTGCTGCTTCTTGATGGCTGGTATCGATTTGATTAGTCTCTTAAGTCGATGGATGTGGAATATTGTAATACATTGGCCCAACCTGATCAACTGGGAACCCATGAAACACCTCCTTCATGGTGTTGTGGAATGTGTTCAAGAAAACTTCGTTATGGTTTAATATGGCATCATGAACATATTTGTTTATAGCTTCTGCGAAGAAACGCCTGTCTTCAGCTTTATCTGCATCTGTCTGCCCATGCAACAGAACTCTCGGTAGTGGATATTTCTGAACAATTGTATTGTCATGTGTCTTGGTGTAGGACAACAAACACTTATTCTAAAATTCTTCTATAGCCTTGCTGATGACATCTTTATCTCCATCAGGTAGGTCTTCATAAGGTACCATAAGGATGTCATTGTTGTTGTAAGCTACCATGACGATTGTGGGGTCCCACCGAGCATGCCAAAAAGTGTGTCGGCATGAAAATGTGACAATCGTGCCGAGCACACGAGCAAGCCAGAAGGGTCTACTCGATGGAGCTAGAGATCTGCCTAGCTTCAACGCAGAGATGATCGATCCTACGTACTCCTCCCGAGACATGCCAGTCAATTTGACCCTGCAATTGATAAGGAGAGAAAGTTTATTAGTAATTTATGGTGGAACGTGCCGGTCTATGCCTAGATAGTTCCAAGTGTGCTGCTTCGGGAGCAGCCATACGGGAAGAGCGACTAAATAGCCGATCCGCACAGAAATCGGCTGTTATGGACTGTAAAGCTCATGGGTAGCGTTTAATTTTATGTTGACAGGTACAGTACGTATATGTAAATAAGATCATCAGCTAGGTAGATATTATTAGTATGAATCATTGAGTCGATGAATCTAATCAGCAAAAGATATAACACACGAATGAATCGACTATCTAATACAAATGGATCCACAGACGCTCTGAATCTAATATGTTACCACCAATAGTGAGGTTCGACCGGATCAATGGCAGCTATGATGATAGTAACAAACTAAAACCAAAGAATCCGCAAAAAACATTCGTACTTCGACAGGCTCTTCGAAAGACATATTATACGTGAAGGCTCGGATGAATCGCTAAAATAGCCGATTCAGGTGAAAGGGACTACAGCGTGTGAACAATCGACAATTTCGCATGAACAAACCTATGGACTCCTCAGACTCAACCTACTATCTGTAACAGTGGGGTTCGACCGAATCGATGCAGCCGTGAAAAAGACAACAAATCAAACCCTTAAAGCACACAGATCTAATCACGATTAACAAAATCATGGACGCACACCTTAGGCGTTAATGCACAGGCGATCGGCTATTTAGCCGATGCAGGCATAGCAAACAGCTAAGGTCACACCTAACCGGGAACAAATCTACTAACTAGCAGCATCCAATCTACAGTGCCATCAGTGGGGATCGACCGGATCATTATAGTCATAATGGTGAACTATAAACCAAATTCAACTAGCTAGCAAACCACTTCAAGATTATTCATGCCTTAACCGCGTACTATGCACGATCAAGATCCAAATAAAAATAGCCGATAAAGCATAATCCATCGCTCAGAGTAAGAAAACATCGTGTTGTAGTAAAGCAAACGATGGACTAAAAGGATATAAGGCCGATCTAAATTGATCTCGAGCAAGCGGGTTGATGTTGCTGTAAACTAATAACAATGAAAAACATCAGCAAGATGGTAACTTAATGAATCTACTCAAAGGACGCCACCCTTAAATAGAGCCGATAACTTGACCTTAATCTAGTTCGAGCAGTGGAGGTCGACCAGATCGATGCAGCCATACTTGAACTAGACAAGAGTCGAAAACTAGCTTATACCAGAGTCGTAGTGGAGGTCGACGGATCGATGCAGCCATACCAACAGAAGTATAAGCCGTGACGGTACTTACAGACAAGCCGGAGGTTGGCCAGGCCGATGCAGCCCTGCTCGCTGAAGAACTCGCCGAGATCTACTCTACTCCTACTCCTAAGGGGTGGCCGGAGCCGAAAAAGTAAGTAACTTATATTTGATTGATTGTGTGTCCTTTACAATAGCCAGGGTCCTGTATTTATACCTGGAGCCTAAACATGAATCCTACTCGAGTACAACTCATTACAATCTTTGGTATAAAAGAAACATTACTATCTTAAGATAACTTGGACCCTAATCTTTCCCTTTTTGTAGAGTCCGATATGTAATTTCTCAACGTCAATCGTAGCTTATCATTGTTATCTGCTAACATCATTCAAAGAGAGCCGATTCCAGTGTCGCACCCGAATCAGCTGATATCAATCCTTATGCAATCGATTCCTTGATTGACGCAATCTTGGAAGCTTTCGAGTTCCCGCGTTCTTCTCCCAAATTTTTGTGTAAACACTCTTAGCTGGCCATCGAAGACAGAGGCATGGTTCAACAACATAGACCAAGACTTCATTAACCCAGCAAACTCTGGACTATACGTCTAGAGCTAGGTACCCGGTCTGGTCACTGAGATGGCTTCCTCCTCTCTAACTAGCCGCGTACTCATCGTCGCCATGTCTGGCGCAAGCACACTTGGAGTTGGAGTACTCATGCTAGCACTCTGCCCATCTTTGATGGCGCTAGATCTATCAGCTCTAGTCCCAACAGCTAGTGAGCTTCGCCCTCATCAAGCGTCGCCACTTGTGGCTGCGGCACCTCCACATGCTCCGCAGTACTTGGCTGCTCCGCCTATTCTGCTCGACCATCAGTGGATGCTGGACCCTGCGGCTATGGCACTTCAGTGGCCTTGGGTGGGGACATAGGCCTGCCTATCTGGCCACCCTCCACTTGGTCACTTTTAGCACACGGGTTCTCTTCAACCCAGGGCACTTCACTCTGTGCCTGGGTACTCAGTGTCTTTTGTACCCAAGTATGAGTAGCATACAGAGGAAACTTTGACACTTCCTTGGCACTAGATCTCTTCTTCAGGGTGGGTTTCCCTATTGATATACCACTAAATGATCGACCCAGCTCTAGGCTCGATACTGATGCTGATAGTACTAAGTCCTCCTGATGACTCGCAGTGCTAGCATCCTATTCAAGTACCATCCCAGCACCCTGAGTTGGCACTCGGGTGCTCAACAGGTCTGGTGGTGGCATCCTGCCAAGAATGATTCAACATCAACAAGTATATCTATGTTAGAATTTAGTACATAATTTTACTTGGAAAGAATACTTACTATCTGATAGAATACGAGGTGTCTTCTTCCTCCTCTTTCGGCTGTTCCTCCATAGCATCATGTGTAGTAGCTGTTCAAGAAATTGGATTTAGCACAAGATAAAATTTAGACTACATGGAGATAGTTTGGACATCTCTTACCTAATCTTAGCGTACAAGATCGATGGGGCCTCTTTGGTATTGACCCACTCACGCTAGTGGCGACATCATCCTCAAGCAACCACCTCCCGCTAGCAGTTGCCTTCCTCGCACTCGGATTAACCTAGACTATGAAATCATTCAAGTTTCCTAAGTCAATGTCACCCTCTTGCTCCACAGGGATGGTGGAGGCGGTGCTTCCTCCGTCTGCTCCGCCGGATGTCTCTCCGCTTCCACAAACTCTAGAGTTGGGACATGGAGGAGGCGCAGGAAAGTCATTGAAATTTTGCCCCAACTCCTGCATCAACACACAGGAGTTAGTTTTCACAATATTAAGATATTTACATATCACAATATCAATATACTTACAGTGGCTAGCAAATTCTGGTGGTCATGCTCTAGATACTAGTATAGTATCACCTATACAGACCCAAGCACGTTCTGAATTCTCTCCAGAACTTCATCCTTCGTCAGTTCATCAGTGGTTACTAAGGGAAGGTCCTCTGGCCCAATGTACTCAAACTTGAAGTGTATCCTCTCCTACAGCTGCTGTACTCGGCGCCTGATGAAGCTCCACTAAGGCCTTGGTCCTTCATGGCTTGGATTTGCTTGATTAAAGGACGAATTCCTTCAAGTTCGATCGCATTCAGCGTCTCTTTCTCCCAGCGGTTGTTGGGTATAGGTGCGGCGTTGCTATGCACCTCTAGGGGGGCCACATGCTCCCCGCATAAAACCACTCAGCCCTCCAGTTCTTCATAGAATCAGCCAGGGTATAGTGGACATACTCGTTCTTCCTCCCCAAGCAGAATTGAATACCATCACCCCCAAAACACTTGGATTTGTGGCATCCGGGTGTGGTTTTAGTTTGAAAAAGTAGTAGAAAAGAGTGATGGACGTGGGGGATGCCAAGGAAAGTTTCATAGAGATGAATAAATATCGATAGATGTAGAATGGAGTTAGGGTTCAGATGATTATGGGTTATGCCATAATAGTGCAAAAACCCACGCAAAAAAGGACATGCTAGCAATCCTAACCCATGCTGGATGAATTGCATAAAGAGAACAATCTCACCTGGCTCAAGATTGAGAATACGGTGCTCTCCAAGTGCCTTCCATTCCCCAAGTTTCTACTCTGGCAGATAGCCCTGTTTGCGGAGCTTTAGGAGATGCTTTGATTTCATGGCCGATGCCGACCAGATCTGAGCTGCGATGGCATCTCCGGCACCTCTAATGCCCTCTTCTCGGTGGCTTTCTTGGCGGCAACACTTGAGTTCTTGCTCTTACCCATTACACAGAGCTTTTACAGATCTAGGGTTTGAAGGAGCAAGATTGGGGGCGCTTGTAGAGTTGCGAGGGCTTAAGCAGAATGCGAAATGGGGCAGAGAATGGTGATGTACAAGGATTAATCCCCTTTTATACATCGTTCTCCCAGTTATGTGGCCTAATATTCATGCCAACAGGTGTGGCATTTCAGTTTCCCTTCCATTTTAATGCGGCTACATAGTTTGAAATGATGGTTGCACTCCTTTTCATGGTTTCCAGCGTGACATACTATGTTTAGACTTATCTATTGGATTCACACCATCCGCATACCTGCCTTGCTATGACCATCCTCTACATGGACACATCAGTAAAGTACTCGGATAGTTTATGCTGTACTCGGACACTTGCTCGACAGACTAAATTCAGTGACACAGTACTCAGATGAAGAATTTTTATTCAACAACAGATATACAGATACAGGGTTACACATTTTACAAGACAACACCTACTCGAATATATCCGAGTACTCATACTCTAAGTTCTTCTCAGTAGGTACTTTCGTACCCAATGCACCTGGATCCAAGAGGATAAAAGTAATGCATCTGGGTAGATAACAGAAGTTTAGTGCATCCTAGGCTAGAACCTTGGGTAGACTATTTGATGATGAACATTTGTTGGCCGACTACCCTTAGGAGCAAAGCTACTGCAAGAGGAAGCCTACTGGCTAGTATGCATGGTGAGCTACTCGCACATCTTGCCACCTAGCCGATGCCATCTGTACATATTTGAGTCCGAGTATGACCCTTCATGGACAGACATCAATAGGCACCCTTGAAGAACTGACATGGGACTACTATGTAGCAGAACTGACTAATTTATAAGAGCACAAGTACAATGGCATCCCACAAGCGGTCACACTATCATACTTGAGCTCATATAAACCCGATAGTCCGTCGAGTACCATGACTGGTCTCGATTAACCATCAACATACAACCAAGATCGTACATGATTCAACATACATGTCATATGTTAGATAAAGTTCACAAATACAGTTCATTCATCAGAGTATGAATTAAGGTTATTACAAACCAAGTTTAGTAAATAGTAGCAGAAGCAAATTAAAGTTTGAAGCTAACATTTTCCATCATAGTTCAAATATAGTGCCAACTCGTGATCACACTCTCACAAAAGCACATAAGAATTATTAATAGGAGATGCCTGCACAGGGCTCACTCCTCATCCATGGTGGGATAGAAGCGGTTCTTGTAATAGCCATGATAAACTGTACCATCTGCAACAATGGGAATAAAACCCTGAGTATGAGAAGGTACTCAGCTAGACTTACCCATCATAAACAAAAATAAGTGACTCCAAGGATTATGCAAGGCTTTATAAATGGAGGTAGCTTGACCACATTTTGCATAAAAAGCGACTTACTCAGTTATATAATTATAATTCGGTCATCAAGTTAATTATAGCTATTCATCTCTAGATTAGCAACTAACATATGCCAAACATGTGGTATATCATTAGCAGCATACAATAGTAACCATAGCTGGTGTAGTAATTCCATGTTCATCTGAACCATCATATTCTATAATACAAATACTACAATATTGGGACTAGCCAAGTTTCTCACTGTCCGAGAGAGACGGCGATTCTAAGCATGGCTAAGCATATATTCGATCCTAGACCTACATAGGGTTAAAGGTATATGTAACTGGACAAGGTAGTTCTATGCAGCAAGTGTTTCCAATCAACTCTTATAACCTAATGCATCAAACATAAAGGACTCAAGTAATATTTTGTAAAATATGGAAGACTTAGAATGCTCCGAGGCTTGCCTTTGAGGAAAGAGGTTGGTCAGAGATCTAGGCACTCAGGGAGATCTTCGAGAGTCTACTCCTCTTCTCTAGGAGCTGTAGCCTGAGGCATCTCCTACTGATCCTCCTCCTCTTCTTTGTTGAACTCCAACTGTGTTATCTCTTCGGATGATCCTATATGCATGAGCATGAAATAAGATATCACGAATGCATATATGATGACACGTATAATATGATATGATGTCATGAATGCATCCTCATAAATGTTTTCAATAGCATGGTATTAAAGTAATAACAAGTGCATTTTATTTTACCGAGTAGGTGCCTATCTCTTCTCTAATAATTAAACAAACACTTATGTAAATCATTTTCTAGACCTTGATACAGTAGCCATTTGTTTTGACCATAACTGGAGTTATACACCACAAAATAATATGGTTGTGGACATTATGGTAAGTTTATGAAATTGCCCACAACTTTATTTTAATATACTTAATGTGATTCAGTAGTTATCTAGGTCAAACAATTCAATCATTCAAATCTATCCAACGAGCAAGCGTTTCTGACAGCAAAGTTTTAACAGCCATAATTCTTAAACCATAAGGCCTATTACTATGAAATTTTAACACAAGGTAGATAAGTAAGTTATCTACAACTTTATTATTAACAAGTTCTATAGAAAAGACCATTATCATTTCAAAATCATCACCACAACAGAAACTATACATCAAGCCATCTAGTTGGATTATAAAGCAATAATTAACTAGTTGCATAAAACCAATTGCTTTTAAGCCTGACTAATAACATCAACAGATCATATGCATTACAAGCATCATAGAAAACATCATGGATAAACATAACTAATTTATTTATATACATTTATTAATTTCCTTACATAATAAGGTTATTTAAAGGATAAATATTTCCAGTGCTTAATAAATTCTGATAAAATTACAGTAGCCTAAAAATGATCTCAATAGTCCACTATACAAATTTCATGCCATTTGGATAAGTACAACTACCTCTACAAAAATGACAATTTACATAGGCTTATTTTAGCCAAAAATACTTTAGCATAGTGAAAAGTGTTAAGCAATAGATTTAATATTTTTCTTACCTTCCTCCAAGCATAATAATATTGTGTAAAAATTTGCATGATCATATGTTATGTATTTTTATCACAATTAATTTCACTAGAAACTAGCAATTAATTAGGATTAAATATGAAGACAATATTCAAAGTATGACTACTGCAAGTTTAGTATTTTTTCGAGATAGAGCATGTCAACACAAGACAAAAAAAATTAGAATCACAATTTTATCACCTTTCTAGCTCAAGTTATGCATTTCACAAGATAGAAACCATTTAAAAAGCATTTACATAGCCACATTTTATTCTCCTAGAAAAATACCCCAAACAGTAGATTTCATATTTTTATCAAATACTACACTTCGCAAGGAAACCAACAAAATTGGAATCACCACATTTGGACATTTCTTCATTTAGTTATGAATTTTTGAAACTGGTATTCAAGTCTGTGAAAGAAATAAAAAATCAAACTAAACCTAAATGCTAGACACACCTGACTCCAGTGTACCCAGAGGCTGACAGCGGGACCTCAAGTCAATTTGGCCCCATGCGTCAGTCACACAGAGCAGAGCACGGTGATTGACCGGCCACTACTCGTCGCAGACAAGGTCACTGGCGGTGAGGTCACCACCGACGGTTTCGCCTTGACGTCCCGCATCGATTGGTGTACTTGGTTGGCTCGGAGGCTCACCGGAGTAGGCTCAACGGCGGCCATGGCGGAGCTGTGCGATAGCGCTCCGATGAGCTTCGGCCACAGTAATCTTAGGCGAGGCCAGCTACATCTACGCGGTGACCTAGCAAAGCTAAAGGATGCAGGTTAGGGTTCAGGGTGATGTCGGTGAGCTTGACCACGTGCATGGCGCCACGGTGACAAGAGCACGATGGTGGAAGGCCATGTTTTGGTGCCGCCCATTGACATTGGCCAACGGTCATTAGAGTGAGCTAGATGTGACTGTAGCTAGCCTTAATGTGAGAAAGGAGCGAGCGAGACAGCTTGGTGGAGCACAGCCACGGCGAGCACGAGCATGGCGGCACTCCGATGACGATCACAGCGACGGCGAACACGCCGCGAAGCTTACCTCGGCTCGAACGCTAGTGCGAGTGGGTCGGGGAGGTGAAGAAGACAATGGCGGAATGGTGGGTGAGCAGTAGTGGCCGAAGGTGTGATGTTGGTGCACGAGAGAATGCGGTGGTGCTCAGCAATGGCGACTGCGGCGTGGCCTTCCGCATTGCTCTACGGTGCACGAGAGAGCGAGGTGCGATAACGAAATGAGGCAAGCACCGGCATCACGCGCCTTATCTCCCCGTGCTGTCCTAACCGGCCGGGCCAGCGCCGGTGTATGACCGCCACGCGATGCACCTGGCCTGCCCCCGGTCGGCCACTGATGTCGGTTCAAATCGGCATCAGGCCTTGATGAACGCGACTGACGGAGCAACTTCAAGCGATCGTTACTCCTAATCCATGGCGAGTTAGTGAAAACCATATTAGTGAAAGTTGTATAGCTACATATGATCTACAAATTTGCTTTAGGAACAATCCCCATATTCTCAATAGTTTGAAATCTACAAAGCTCTAAAGTGCTGCACTAAAAACTGAAATCCTCATTTTAGACATTTTCTTGCTAATTGTGCGCTATTTTTGAGCATGCTATGCACTAAATTAGACCTTGACCCAAAAATAAAAGTTGTTACCCTAGTCAAGTACTACAACTTTGCTTAAGGGTGCACTGCCATACAAACAATCTATGCTATAGTTCAACATAGGTCAAACATACAACTTGAAAATGAAAGCCTACACTAACCATGACTTAGAGGCCAAATGGGTCCAAGTCATGAATACCAAAGTTGTTCCATGTGACATTCTAAACATGTTTAAGGTACTCCTAAGGTCCCACAAACATTTTATACATTGGTCACATGTAAATCCTAGCATATGTAAGCATTAGCATATATATATGAATCAACATTTCATGTGACAAAGTATAAGAATGAGTTGAAATTTCATATGCTCATGTTCATGAATGCTTGGATGATGCTTGTGCTCATGAAATGCAAGTGCAAATTGCAATGCTTAACACAGAGGTGTTACAACCCCTCCCCCTTATAGAAATCTTGTCCCGAGATTTGCAAGACCTACCATTCTCATAAAAGGCGGGATAAACCTCATGTAAGTAATCCTCCCATTCCCATGTGGCATCTTGTTCACCGTGGTTATTCTACACCACCTTATAGAACTTAATGACCTTGCTCCATGTTACTCTTTCCATCTTTTCTAATACTCAAATTAGTTTTTCTTCATACGTCAAATCTGATTGGAGCTTAATATTGGTGGGTGCAATGGCTTCCTCAGGTATACGAAGACATCTTTTCAACTGAGAAACATGGAAGACATCGAATATCACACTTATTTCTGGAGGAAGTTGTAACTTGTAAGCGACATTTCCTTTTCGTTCAATAATCTTATATGGCCCTACATATCTAGGCGCAAGCTTTCTTTTTATTCCAAATCTTTACACTCCTTTCATAGGTGACACTTTTAAGTATATGTAGTCTCCCACTTCAAAAGTTAGTGGTCTTCTTCTTTTATCAGTAGAACTCTTTTGTCTTGACTGAGCTGCTTTCATATGCTGTTGGATAATGCGTACCTGCTCTTTAGCTTCGATCACAAAGTCAATGCCAAAGTATCTTCTTTCGCTGGGCTCAATCCAATTCAAAGGAGTTCTACATTTCCGACCGTACAAGGCTTCAAAAGTAGCCATCTTGATGCTTGCTTGATAATTGTTGTTGTAGGAGAACTCGGCTAAAGGTAGCCATTTCTCCCATGAACCCTTGGAAGATATAACACAAGCTCTTAACATATCTTCTAAGATCTGGTTTACTCACTTGGTCTGTCTAGAAGTTTGTGGATGGTTTGCTGAACTTCTGATTAGTTTAGTTCCCAAGGCCTAGTGCAAGGGTTCCTAGAAACAAGCTATAAACTATGGTCCCCGATCTGAGATTATGGTCCTGGATACTCCGTGTAGTCTCATGATCTGAGAAATGTACAACTCAGCATACTTCCTAACTAGATACCTTGTGTTAACTGGTACAAAATGTGCTGACTTGGTGAGACGATCTACAATGACCCATATGGAATCATGACCTTGTTGTGTCATCGGAAGGCCTGTAATAAAGTTCATACTTATTTCCTCTCATGTCTAGCCTGGGATAAGCAAAGGCTGAAGTAATCCAGTAGATTTCAAATGAACGACCTTTACTCTACTGCAATTATCACATCTAGTGACATAGGTGACGATCTCTTTTCTTCATCTTGGTCCACCAAAAATGGGTTTTTAAATCTTGATACATTTTGCTACTACCCGGATGGATAGTTTCATATAAAATTTGATTTCTAAGCTCATGGCCTTTCGGTACCACAAGTCGGTCCTCAAACCATAGCACACCTCATTCATCTAACCTAAAATGCTTGGTTTCTTGTTCTTTCATCTTTCTCTTGATGTGAAACACACCTACATCTGTCTTCTACAGTTCTATGATTTTGCTCTCAAGTGAGCAACTGACAGTGATATTGTGCAGCACAACAGGATATAACAAATTAAATCCTTCTCCCAACAATGCTTCTAAAGGGTTGCAGTGAGATTTCCAACTAAGTGCATCTGCTACAACATTGGCTTCTCCTAGATGGTAGTGCACTTCCAAATTATAGTCCATGATTAGCTCTAACCATCTTTGATGTCTCATGTTTAGCTCAGGTTGAGTGAAGATATATTTGAGACTTTTGTGGTCAGTATATATGTCACATACGTTTCCCAACAAATAATGTCTCCATATCTTCAATGCATAAACAACTGTTGCCAGCTCTAAATCATGCGTGGGGTAATTGACATCATGCTTTCTCAACTGTCGAGAAGCATAGGCAATAACTCGACCTTCTTGCATGAGCACACACCCCAAACCTATACCCGATGCATCATAGAACACATAAAAAGGCTTTTCAATGTTGGGTTATGCTAGAACAGGAGCTATAGTTAATAGGGACCTTAGGGTGTGAAAAGCAGCTTCACACTCTAGGGACCAACTAAACTTTTCATCCTTCTAAAGTAGTCTGGTCATGGGCTTAGCTATCTTGGAGAAATCAGGAATGAAATGACGATAGTAGCTTGCTCACCCTAGAAAACTCCAAACTTCATGAACCAAAGTCGGGGCCTTCCAATCCAAGACCTTTTGTACTTTACATGGGTCTACAGATATTCCATCTCTAGGTAAGATGTGACCCAAGAAAGGTACTTTGATCAACTAGAATTCACACTTGCTAAACTTGGCATATAACTTATGTTCCCTCAATCTGGACAAAACAATTCTTAGATGCTCTGCATGATCTGCCTAATTCTCCAAATAAATCAAAATATCATCGATAAACACAACCACAAAATTATAGAGCTCGGGCATGAATACCGAATTCATTAAGTACATGAAGTAGGCAGGAGCATTCATTAGTCCAAAAGACATGACCAAATACTCATATAAGCCATACCTAGTGGAGAAAGTTGTTTTAGGTATATCCTCTGGCCTGATCTTAATCTGATATAGCCTGACCTCAAGTCAATCTTGGAGAATACCTTTACTTTTACAACTGATTGAACAAGATATCGATATGGGGTAAAGGATACTTGTTCTTAATGGACACGGCATTAAGCGGCCTATAATCCAAACACATTCTCAAGGACTTGTCCTTCTTTACAAATAAAGCTGGACATCCCCATGGAGATGAACTAGGTTGAATGAGACCTTTGTCCAACAGTTCTTGTAACTGAATTTTAAGTTCAGCTAACTCATTTGGTGGCATCCTATAGGGTCATCTGGAGATAGGTGCCATACCTGGCACTAACTCAATCTTAAATTCCACATCCCTATCAGGTGGTAAACTTGGCAACTCATCTGGAAATACTTTAGAAAACTCACAAACCATTGGAATATCACAAAGGGTAGTGGCTTGAATAGCACAAGACAAGTTTTGGAGATCGAAACTTTGGGGAAGTGGTACTAGAAAAGCATTACCTCCCTTTGGTTCTCTTAACATAATTGTCTGAGTGGATGTGTCAATGAGAACTCCATGGTCACTCATCCAACTCATCCTTAAGATCACATCTATGGCTAATCGGGGCCATACTATCAGATCCATTGCATACTCCCTCTCTTGTATAGAGATGAGCACATCTCTAACTATTTGATTTGTAGAGATAGTAGCCCTAGCCATACTTATGCTATAACCACCCTTGTTTACCTCAGTTATTTTCTAATCATACTTAGATGCAAATGCTCGGCTCATAAATGAATGAGAAGCTCTAGAATCAAATAAAACAATGGCAGGATGTTTGTTAACAAGAAACATACCAGCGGTGACAACTTCTCCTGCAGGAATTTCTTCAATAGCTGTGTAATGCACGTATCCAGGACGTGCCTTCGGATTTGCCTGTTTCTGATTACCCTGATTTTGATTGCCATTCTTCTTAGGATGGGGGCACTCCTTGGCCCAATGACCCAACTAGTTATAGTTGAAGCATTGTTGATTGCTCCTTGGTCCTACTGAGCTTCCTTGCCCTCCATTTTCCTTAGGTAGGGCAATGGTGAACGCCCTGCGAAATGTCTTCTGGGGGCGATTGTCTTGAGCTTTTGGTGGAGGGGCCTAAACTTAGGCGCTAGTGGATGAAACTATGGCCTAGCCACCACTAGAGCTCTAGACTAGGAAGATCTTGAGGCGCCTGCCTTGGCTACTCTTTTGTGGCCCTTCGCTGCTACGTGCAAATTGTTCTGGTTCTCCTAGGTCAAGGCATCACTAACAAACTCATTGTATGTGGTACACCTCGAGTTGGCCATAGTCTTCATGAGCTTAGTGCCAAGTCCTCTCTTGAAGCTTTCTATCTTCTTTTCCTTAGTATCGACGAACCCTGGGGCGTATTGGGACAAATTGTTGAAGGCATGCATGTACTCGGTAAGGGTCTTGGTCCCTTGTGTGAGTCGCATGAACTCGGCGACTTTCATGCGCATTAGCCCTGGGAGAATGTGATGTCCCCTAAAGGCTAACTTGAACTACTCCCATGTGACCTATGAGTTGGTAGGTAGAGAGGACAGGAAATGGGTCCACCATATCCCGGTCGGTCCCTACAATTGATGGGACGCATATTCTGCCTTCTGATGCTTAGTAACCCTCAATAGATGGAACTTTTGCTCGATTGTGTTTAGCCATTCATTCGCCTAGAGCAGTTCTTTGGCCACTTTGAAGATAGGAGGCTTGGTGTCTTGGAAATCCTTGAAAGAGCTGTATTGATTTGGCTTAGGCCCTTGATGTTGCTGATGGGCATGAGCGGTGTTCTGCGCAATGAGGCGTAGTGTATCCTTCATGGCTCTCTGATTACCCAAGAATTGTACAAAGAATTCATTCATAGATGGTGACAGCGGTGGTGGTAAGTCACCATTGTGCCACCTTGGCTGGTGCCTGCTCCAGCGCGAGTGTGAGTCATCTGCAAAGTTGCAATAATAAGTGATTATTAGATGATGTCAGGAGATTGTAGATGAATTGTGTAATCATGCCAACTAAAATTACTGGAGAGAATCCTAAATTCATACAATACAACAGAGGCATAATAATTCATTCTCGCAACATGACATCACCAATTAGATCACTTATCATGCTTGAAACGCATTAACATGCATGTCATAATCCACCAGTAAACCAAAACTAGAATTTCATTTAAAGTTCAACCCATAGTAAGACAACATGCAAAGTGCCAATATTACGCTGAAGTCAAATCATGAATACTGAACTTCAAGCGACAAGTCCATTATATGAATAATAGGGATACATCTAGCGCTTTAACTAGTCACTAGGTGACTCTAATCTTTAGCGTGCTCGCTATCAAGGTCAGAGATAGCATCGTCCTCATCCTCTAGATCCACTTCTTCTTCCTCCCAACCGTCATCCTCGACCATAATTTCGGGGTCTTCTTCTTCCTCATCAAGGATTGGGTGCAGTTGGTTGTTTAGAAAATGCACCTCATGCTGAAGATCAACTACCACATTCTAGGTCTATGCAAGCTACTAGCGCAAATCCCTCTCGACACGGTCCTGCTGCATGATTAGGACTTTGGCTCTATTTTGATTGCTCCTGGGTCTTGCTGAGCTTCCTTGCCCTCTGTTCCCCTTGGGTAGGGCAATGGTGAATGCCTTATGAAACACCTTCTAAGGTCAGTTGGCCTAGGCTTTTGGAGGACGAGGCCTAAACTTGGACACGGGCGGTCGAAACTATGGCCTAGCCACACTGGAGCCCTAGACTGGGAAGAGCCTGAGGCGCCTACCTCAACTGCTCTCTTGTGGCCCTTTGCTGCGCATGCAGATTGTTCTTGTTCTCTTGAGTCAAGGCATCACTGATGAACTCATTGTATGTGGTGCACCTCAAGTTGGCCATAGTTTTCATTAGCTTAGTGCTAAGGCCTCTCTAGAAGCTTTCAATCTTCTTTTCTTCTGTATCGACGAACCCTAGGGCATAACGGGACAAATTGTTAAATGCATGCATGTACTCCGTAAGAGTCTTGGTCCCTTGTGTGAGTCACATGAACTCAGCTGCTTTCATGCGCATTAGCCCTGGGGGAATGTGATGTCCCCTAAAGGCTAACTTAAATTGCTCCCATGTGACCTATGTGTTGGTAGGTAGGGAGGACAGGAAATGGGTCCACCATATCCCGGCCGATCCCTGCAGCTGATGGGGCGCATATTCTGCCTTCTAATGTTCTGTAACCCTCAATAGAGAGAACTTTTGCTCGATTGTGTTTAGCCATTCATCCGCCTAGAGCGGTTCTTCGGCCACCTTGAGGATAGGAGGCTTGGTGTCTAGGAAATCCTTAAAGGAGCTGTATTGATTCGGCTCAGGCCCCTATTGTTGCTGACGGGCGTGAGTAGTGTTCTACGCAATGAGGCGCAGTGTTTCCTCCATGGTTCCCTAACTACCCAAGAACTGTGCGAAGAATTCATTCACAGACGGTGGTGGCGGTGGTGGTAAGTCACCATCATTGCCACCTTGACCATTGCCGACTCCAATGCGAGTGTGAGTCATCTGCAAAGTTGCAACAATAAGTGATTATTGGATGATATCAGGAGATTGCAGATGAATTTTATAATCTTGCCAAACTAAAATTACTAGAGAGAATCTTAAATTCATATAATAAAACAGAGGCATAATAATTCATTCTCGCAACATGATATCACAATTTGATCGCTTATGGGGCTCGCAGCGCGTTAACATGCATGTCATAATCACCAGTAAAATAAAACTAGAATTTCATTAAAGTTCAACCCATCGTGAAACAACATGCAGAGTGCCAATATTACATGGAAGTCAATCATGAGTACCAACTTCAAGCTACAAGTCCATTACACAAATAACCAAGATACATTTAGCGCTCTAACTAGTCACTAGGTGATGCTAATCTTCCATGTGCTCACTGTCGAGGTCGGAGATAGGATCGTCCTCATCCTCTAGCTCTACTTCTTCTTCCTCCCAACCGTCATCCTTGACCAACATCTCTAGATCTTCTTCTTCCTCATCAAGGATCAGGTGCAGTTGGTTGTTCAGGAAATGCACCTTGTGCTGAAGATCAACCACCATGTTCTGGGTCTGTGCAAGCTGCTGATGTAAGTCCCCCTCAACATGGTCCTGTTGTACACTCAAGGCTTGGGTCCTGTCTCGTTTTGCTTCTGCCATAGCTACATGGTTGTTTGCTAGGATCCGCTGGCGCTTAGCTGTGAACGCCTTAGCATGGGCGGCCTCTAGCTGCTCCCATAGTCCTGCTAACATTGCCTGATCATCCACTCTTGCCTCTTGGGTGGTAGCTCTCTGCTGATCAACTTGCTCCATTTGGGTGTGAAGATTTCCCAGAGCTACATATGCTTGATCAGTTTCCCATCGAGCCTCACTTGCTGCCTTTTTGTGCTTGCGCACATGCTTCTTTAGCTTACGCTGTGCAGCTTTGGCTCTCATGAGCTTATCCATGCAAGTGGTATAGGACTCCTACCAAAAGTACTTGGTGTCCTAATGAGTATAAAACATCTTCGTCACTACAAACATGGCGCTCATAGCGGGACTAGAACTGTCTACCCACTCATCTCAATCTTAGATCAACGCATTATTATTGCGCTATGCCCATACGGTTGTGGATGGATCCACTCGAGGAAAAGTACCAGCGGCACTGCCGGTAAGCTCGTCCCTGTATTGTTGACAAATCTGACTCAGTACCTCAAAGGCTACTACTTGGGCAGGCTCCCAAGGAGTTCTTCCTTCGAATTTTGCCTTCCATTCCTGCCAGAAGGGTGCTTGGTTACGAGCTGGTATGGTCAGCTGTACTTCATACCATGGTTGTCCCTCTAGGTATACTTCATTCCAGTAATAGAGGGGCGGTTCGTAATACCCCGCATGATGCAAGACTCTCCAAAGTAGGGCAGGAGTTCCAAACATCAACAGGAAATTCTCACTTCTAGCCGGTGCTACCATCTGTACCAACAACATGTGCAACTCTCATGAGAGAAAGCCATAATGGATAAGAGTTACATAACTGAGTATGAGATCTATAAGGGGAGGAACAATGCAAGTATTAAATAATGATTTATCATGATGCATGCACGTTCTGTACGTCCTTACAAACTTAGGAAAAATTATTTCTAACGACATACACAGTGGCATACATACGTTCTCTCATATATAGCGTAACTAGTCGAGCTACACATTTCGTTGTTAGTGTACCTACACAAGAATTTCATTTCAGCCCAACCCCACAAGTATATATGCATAATGTAAATCTAGGCTCTAGGTTGTAATCTAAATACTTCCATATATATACACATATATATACTTCCGTATCAAGGCTACCCGAAAGTAAAGACATCCTACATATACATATAAATATACATACACAATCATATCAAAGCTAATCCACAATTAAATACCTCCGCATATATACATAGTGGCATACATACATTCTCTCATATATAGTGTAACTAGTCGATCTACACGTTTCGTTGTTAGTGTACCTGCATAAGAATTTCATTTCAGCCCAACCCCACAAGTATATATGCATAATGTAAATCTAGGCTCTAGGTTGCAATCTAAATACTTCCATATATATACCCATATATATATATATACTTCCATATCAAGGCTACCCGAGAGTAAAGACGTCCTACATATACATATAAATATGCATACATAATCATATCAAAGCTAACCCACAATTAAATACCTCCGCATATATATGATACATATATATACTTTAGTATCAAAGCTAACTCTCACCATTAGACCGCACGCTCACAACTTGCGGTCATGCTGCGGTCATGCCACTATGATGATGATTGGCATCTTACCTTGGGCATAGAAGCATTTGATCAATATATTACCACTCAAATAAATGGCATCCATACAATAGCACGTCGTGTGGACAACGAAAAGGAAAACCCCCAAGTTAATACTTAATTAGCCACCTGAAGTCCTTAATTGGGTATAAAGGAAGTGATCACTAGCACACTTTAGATTCAAGCTCTAGGTTTTAAAACACCTATATATATAACTATTAGTTGCTAGAAACTGGTTTTGGAAAACAAAAACCTTTGCTTTAAATACACATGTGGCAATTAATGTTGAACCGTGCTCTGATACCAGCTATAGCAGAACCGACCAATTTATAAGAGCACAAGTATAATGATAGCCCGTAAGTGGTCGTACTGTCATACTTGAGCCCATATAAACCCGGTAGTCCATCGAGTACCACGACGGGTCTTGATTAACCATCAACATACAATCAAGATCGTACATGATTCAACATACATGTCTCATGGTACATAAAGTTCATAAATACAGTTCATTCATCAGAGTACGAATTAAGGTTATTACAAACCAAGATCAGTAAATAGTAGCGGAAGCAAATTAAAGTTTGAAGCTAACATTTGCCATCATAGTTCAAATACAGTGCCAACTCGTGATCACACTCCCACAAAAGCACGTAAGAAGGATTAATAGGAGATGCCTGCCCAGGGCTCACTCCTCGTCCATGGCAGGACAGAAGCAGTTCTTGCAATAACTGTGATAAACAGTACCATCTGCAACAATGGGAATAAAACCGTGAGTATGAGAAGGTACTCAGCTAGACTTACCCGTCATAACCCAAAAATAAGTGACTCCAAGGATTATGCAAGGCTTTATAAGTGGAGGTAGCTTGACCACATTTTGCATAAAAAGCGACTAACTTAGTTGTACAATTATAATTCGGTCATCAAGTTAATTATAGCTATTCATCTCTAGATTAGCAACTAACATATGCCAAACATGTGGTATATCATTAGTAGCATACAATAGTAACCATAGCCGGTGTAGTAACTATATGTTCATCCGAACCATCATATTCTATAACACAATTACTCCGATGTTGGGACTAGCCAAGTTTCTCACTGTCCTAGAGAGACGGTGATTCAAATCGATTTCAACTAGCTAGAAATTTATTCCTAACACAAACCTAGGCAGACCAGATCAACGGTCACCTTAGGTCACCTTTGGTACAACTTAGGTACACATTTCATGGGTTCGCCCAGCGCCGCACAATTAGGGACAACCAGCTGCTAGGATGATCAGGACTACCCTGCCCTTGGGCTCACATCTGGCTCCCCGCACATCCTTACTACCATCCAGAGTGCACACTCTAATAGAACGAGGCCTGGCCTAAGTTGAGCTACTCAGCTTCATGGTCGGAATGAGTTATCCAGCCAGCTAAGTGATAGGCATGTATTCAATCTTGCTAGAAGCGCCAGCAATGGTACGGTCCTTAACCAGCACAGACAGAATCACACAAGTCAACCTACACATAGACTCCGCTCGGCCTCCATTTACATTACTCTATGGTTTTTTTTCCATGATAGCAAATATAGCCAACCGTGCTTTGGTATCCACCTATGTCTCGTAGGTGACAGGAGATCACCCGACTTCTACCGATCTAAGCATGGCTAAGCATATATTCGATCCTAGACCTACACTGGGTTAAAGGTATATGTAACTAGACAAGGTAGTTCTATGCAGCAAGTGTTTCCAATCAACTCTTATAACCTAATGCATCAAACATAAAGGACTCAAGTAATATTTTGTAAAATATGGGAGACTTAAAATGCTTGGGGCTTGCCTTTGAGGAAAGAGGTTGGTCGGAGATCCGGGAACTCAGGGAGATCTTTGAGAGTCTGCTCCTCTTCTTTGGGAGCTGCAGCCTAAGGCATCTCCTACTGATCCTCCTCCTCTTCTTCATTGAACTCCAACAGTGTTATCTCTTCGGACGATCCTATATGCATGAGCATGAACTAAGATATCAGAATGCATATACGATGACACGTATAATATGATATGATGTGATGAATGCATCCTCATAAGTGTTTTCAACAGCATGGTATTAAATTAATAACAAGTGCATTTTATTTTACTGAGTAGGGGCTTATCTCTTCTCTAATAACTAAACAAACACTTATGTAAATCATTTTCTGGACCCCAATACAACAACCATTTGTTTTGACCATAACTAGAGTTATACACCTCAAAATAATATGGTTGTAGACATTCTGGAAAGCTTATGAAATTTTCCACAACTTTGTTGTAATATACTTAATGTGATTCAGCAGTTATCTAGCTCAAACAATTCAATCATTCAAATCTATTCAGCGAGTAAGCATTTCTGATAGCAGAATTCTAACAACCATAATTCTCAAACCATAAGGCCTATGACTACGAAATTTTAACACAAGGTAGATAAGTAAGTTATCTACAACTTTATTATTAAAAAGTTTCACAGAAAATACCATTATCATCATGAAATCATCACCACAACAGAAACTATACATCCAGCCATCTAATTGGATTATAAAGCAATAATTAACTAGTTGCATACAACCAATTGCTTTTAAGCTTGGCTAATAACATCAACAGATCATATGCATTACAAGCACCATAGAAAACATCTTGGTTAAACATAACTAATTTATTTATATCCATTTATTAATTTCCTTAAATAATAAGGTGATTTATAGGATAAATACTTCCAATGCTTAATAAATTCTGATAAATTTACAGTGGCCTACAAATGACCTCAATAGTCTACTATCCAAATTTCATGCCATTTAGATAAGTACAACTACCTCTACAAAAATAACAAGTTACATAGGCTTATTTTAGTCGAAAATAGTTTAGCATAGTGAAAAGTGTCAAGCAATAGATTTAATATTTTTCTTAGCTTCCTCCAAGCATAAGAATACTATGTAAAATTTTGCATGATCATATGTTATGTATTTTTACCCCAATTAATTTCACTAGAAACTAGCAATTAATTAGGATTAAATATGAAGACCATATTCAAAGTATGACTACTACAAGTTTAGTATTTTTCCTAGCTAGAGCATGTGAACACAAGACTAGAAAAAATTGGAATCACAATTTTATCACCTTTCTAGCTCAAGTTATGAATTTAAAAAAATAGAAACCATTTAAAAAGCATTTACCTAACTACATTTTATTCTCCTAGAAAAATACCCCAAACAGTAGATTTCCAACAAAATTGGAATCACCCCATTTGGACATTTCTTCATTTAGTTATGCATTTTTGAAACTGGTATTCAAGTTTGTGAAAGAAATAAAAAATCAAACTAAACCTAAATGGTAGACACACCTGACTCCAGTGTACCCAGAGGCTGACAGCGGGACCCCGAGTCAATCTGGCCCCATGCGTCAGTCACACAGAGCAGAGCACGGTGATTGACTGGCCACTGCTCGTCATTGGTCAGGTCACTAGCAGTGAGGTCACCACCGACGGCTTCGCCTCGACGTCCCGCATTGATGGGTGCGCTTGGTTGGCTCGGAGGCTCACCGGAGTAGGCTCAACGGCAGCTATGGCAGACGATGGAGTTGTGCGGCAGTGCTCCGACGAGCTCCAGCCATGGTAAGCTCAGGCGAGGCTCGCTACATCTATGTGGTGACCTAGCAAAGCTAAAGGATGCAGGTTAGGGTTCGGGGTGGCACCGGTGAGCTTGATCGCGTGCATGGCGCCACGGCAGCGAGAGCACGATGGCAGAAGGCCACGTTCTGGTGCCGACACGTTGACATTGGCCAGCGATCATTGGCGTGAGCTAAACATGACTCTAGGCTGGCCTTAACATGAGAAAGGAGCGAGCGAGATGGCTCGGCGAAGCACGGCCACTGCGAGTGCGAGCATGGTGGTGCTCCGGTGATGGTCGCGGCGATGACGAACACGCCGCGAAGCTTACCTTGGCTCGAATGCTGGTGCAAGTGGGTGGGGAGGTGGAGAAGACGATGGCGGAGTGATGGGTGAGCGATAGTGGCTAAAGGTGCCACGGTGGTGCATGAGGGAATGCAGCAGCGCTCGGTAATGGTGACTACAGCACAGCGCTCCGCTTTGCTCTAGGGTGCACGAGAGAGAGCGAGGTGCGGGAGCGAAATGATGCGTGCACCGGCATCGCATGCCTTATCTCCCCACGCTGCCCTGATCGATCGGGCTGGCGCCAGCGTATGACCGCCATGCGGCATGCCTGGCCTGCCCCCGGTCAGCCACTCACACCGGTTCAAATTGGCATCAGGCCCTGATGCACGCGACTGATGGAGCAACTTCAAGCAATCGTAACTCCTAATCCGTGGCAAGTTAGTGAAAACCATATTAGTGAAAGCTGTAGAGCTACATATGATCTACAAATTTGCTTTAGGAAGAATCCCCAAATTCTGAATAGTGTGAGCTCTACAAAGCTCTAAAGTGTTGCACTTAAAACTAAAATCTTCGTTTTAGACTTAGAAAAAATTTGCAAGTCCAAAACAACATTTTCTTGCTACTTGTGAGCTATTTTTGAGCATGCTATGCACTAAATTAGACCTTCACCAAGAAATAAAAGTTGTTACCCTAGTCAAATACTACAACTTTTCTTAAGGGTGCACTACCATGCAAACACTCTATGCTATAGTTGAACTTAGGTCAAACATACAACTTGAAAATGAAAGCCTACACTATAACCATGACTTAGTGGCCAAATGGGTCCAAATCATGAATACCAAAGTTGTTCCATGTGACATTCTAAACATGTTTAAGGTACTCCTAAGGTCCCACAAACAATTTATACATTGGTCACAAGTAAATCCTAGCATATGTAAGCATTAGCATATATATGAATCAACATTTCATGTGACAAAGTATAAGAATGAGATGAAATTTCATATGCTCATGTTCATGAATGCTTGGATGATGCTTGTGCTCATGAAATGCAAGTGCAAATTGCAATGCTTAACATAGAGGTGTTATAGCTAGATGTGCCACTCTACCAGCCGTCATAAGACTTCTTCTAGTTGCAGCTCCAGGCAACTCTACTGTGCACAACTACAGGTTTTGCCTACCCCTAAACCCTCTCATAAGAATTCTTCTAGTCACTACAGCTCTTGGCTATACCAACTAAGTACTCCTGGGGGCTAGTCTACTTCACTCACCACCATATTTGCAAACTTCAAACTCAGAGCTACTTTGCTTCTTCTACAACTGAGGTTCAAGTGCTCGTCAGGAGGGTTTTTATAGGCGTGTTGGTTGTGTTTGTGGACTAGGTTCACGAGCAGTACATGGACAAGCTATTGACTTCCTCACAGGTTCATGTGCTACACTACAAGGGTACAGTGTATCTCACTACACCTTTTCAGTGTACCGACGGCCTTATCTCAACACATGTGAAGTAACAGTACACCCGATAGCACCTTTGATGGCATATTCCCATGAATATCCTGAGCATCTTTGGACCAACCGTGCTACAACTTTACATGTGACTTTGTCATGTCTTACCTACTTCTGTACAAGCAGATAGGACAATAATTGTCACCGACAATCTCATCCTCGAGTATATTCTTTTTAGATCCTTATCTCGAGTACAAATACTCAGACATAGGCTCGGGGCTATAGGGTACATATGCTCTACGGATGTTTTTTCTTTTGTACCCACTAACTCTTTGTTTTGCAAACAACAAGAGGCTCGGGGGCTACACTCAGTGAGTGCACTTTTCCAAAAAGTGCACATCACCCAGAGGTCTTATAGAGCACTTCATGGCTTCAATCAAGAAAGCACCCGGACTTCGCTTGTTTCTACTCGGCAAGACCAAGAGGAACAAGAAGACTTTTGAGTTCAACTAGGACACGCTCAGGGGCTTGATGGACCAGGGTCCTAGGGGTTCCCCATAGGGGTGTTACCCAGATGGGCCCTAGGCTAGCCTACGATCTGTTGGAGGACGCGAGACAAGGTGGCGTGGACTTCAAGCTATTCTAGATCAACCTAGTTGTCTTACGATGAAAGCTAGATTCTATATATGGATTAGGACTCTTCTATTGTAACCTACTAAGACTAGATACGCACCCTTGCCCTCTCTCCCTATATAAAGAGAGGTACGGTGCACCCCTTGTAACCCTAACAATCATACCAATCAATGCAACGCAAAGGCTACACGCCGACTGGACGTAAAGGCTATTACTCGACAAGAGGGCCCAAACCAGTATAAACCATTCATCTCTTTACGTTTACTATCGAGTTCTACGTACGCCAGAGCCCTTCGAACATCATCCTAGGTACCCCCATGATGAGTTGCCAATCACCAAACACTGACAACTATGCACACGCTGGTTGTGATATTTTTGAAGGGATTGCTGTATAGCTGTACTTGGTAAGCAGCTCTGTTGCGCTCTTCATCGAGTAGCATTAGGTCAAGATTATGACGCTTAGGCTCTTCTTCTTTGGAAAACATCAACACTCGTGGTGACTTAAGTCATATGTCTGGGGGGAGTACTGCCTTGGCACCATACATAAGGTAAAATGGGGTTTCACTAGTAGCTCGGCTAGATGTCGTGCGCATTGACCATAATATTGTTGGGACTTCTTGTGCCCACTTTTTGTCATAGGCTTTGAACCTATCAAAAATTACGGTCTTAATCCCTTGCAGTATTATACCGTTTGCACGTTCGACATTTTCGTTAGTCATCAGATGATTTACTAAAGATCGAGGATGTTTTATTCCATAGGCAATACAAAAATTTTCAAACTTCTTGCTTATGAACTATGTACCATTGTTTGATATTAGTTGGTTAGGTACACCAAAACGCATTACTATGCCATGCAAGAACTTGACCATGTTTTCCTTGGTGATACACCCGACCGGCTCTGCTTTGACCAACTTAGTAAAAGTGTCGATGGCAATGATCAGGAATCTATATCCTCCTCGGGCCTTTGGAAAGGTCCTAATATATCGATACCCCATATAGAATGGTGTTTAACACTTGAGCCGGCTGGTGTATCTGCTTTACAAAAAATTGGCATGATTCGCAAGTCCTGACTAGGTCGGCAACATCTTAAAGATATGTTGGCCAATAAAACCCTTATTGAAAAGCTTTATTGACCAAAGCCTAGTGAGAGATATGGGACCCATAGATTCCTTAGTGGATGTCATGGAGCAAACTAATGCCCTCGGCCTGTGTGATGCATTTGAGAAGAACCCCATTATGGCCCGTTTGTAGAGAATATCATCTACCATTGTATAGAGCATGGCTTTATGGCTAGTTCATTTCATATCTACACCATCGACCAGGGTAGCCTAGCTTGTGAGGTATGCCTAGATTGGATCCATCTAGTTCTCCCCATTTCCATCTAGAGTGGCAACATGAGCCGTATCACCCAACATAGACTTTCTAAGGAATTCGCTGAGTATTGCCTCGTCGTTTGACAGATCAAGCTTGGGGTTTGGACCCGACTTTGAGATCGGGATAGAAGGTTTTTCAAGCACTTCAACCAGGATGTCTCCCGATAGGTGCTGTCGAGAAGCTACCCGACTGGCTAAGGAGTCACCATCGGTATTATATTTTCATGGGATGAACTAGACTTGAAGCCCACTCTAACCGTCGATATGCTTGCAAGTATAATGCCATGTTTTCGTTCGTTGCTTCATATCCTTTGGAGGTTTGTTAGGCAACTACTTCTGAATCCCCTTTCATAAGTAGCCTTTAGATTCCCAAGGATATGGCAATTTGCAAACCGGTTAACAGGCCTTCATACTCAGCAATATTCTTAGTTGGATTTGGGTTAGAGAAATCAATTTGAATTGCGTACCTCATGGCATCTCCTTCTGGTGATACCAAGACAACTCTAGCTCCCACGCCATCCTTACATTTTGCTCCATTGTAGAACATGATCCAGTGCTTAGGGTTCTATGCCGCCTCTTCAGGTTTGGGATTTGTCCATTCTGCAATGAAATCGGCTAGAGCCTATGATTTGATCCCAGTTTGAGGTATAAATTGTATGTCATATTGTCCTAGCTCTACAGGCCACTAGGCGATCCTACCGATGGCATCTCAATTGTGGACAATGGTGCCAAGCAGATAACAATAAACCACATCTTATGACTCAAGAAATAATTCTTAAGCTTGTGAGAGGACATTAGTACAACATACAATAATTTTTTGTATGTTAGCGTACCTAGAATGGGCGCCATGAAGGACTTCACTTACAAAATAGACTAGGTGATGCTTTGTGGATTTTTTCGTCTGATGCTCGACCACCAGGACCGCACAAACAACTTTGGAGATTGTTGCTACATATAAAAGCATGACCTCGCCATCTTTTGGAGGTACTAGGTTTGGTAATTGCTTCAGGTATTTCTTGAATGCCTGAAACACTCAATCGGCCTATTCACTCCATGGAAAATTGTCATGTTTATGTAACAATCTATATAATGGCATACCTCGTTCGCCTGAGTTGGATACGAATTGACTTAGGGCTGCCATCATGCCAGCTAACGTCTGGACTTCCTTATGGTTGCATGGAGACTACATATCTTCGATAGCCTTAACCTTTTTAGGGTTAGCTTCGATGCCCCATTGAGATACCAAATACTTGAGTAGCTTACCCGAATATACACCAAACATGCATTTATTAGGATTGAGCATCATCTTGTTCTTATGTAAGTTGTCAAAAGTTTCCTTTAGGTCAGTGATTAGATCACCCTATGATATGCTTTAAACAATGATATCGTCAATGTATGCTTCAACATTATGGCCAATTTGGCCTTCAAGAACAATACGAACACACTTTTGATACGTAGAACTAGCATTGTTTAGGCCGAAAGGCATCTTAATATAACAGTACACACCGAAAGGTGTTACAAATGCAGTTTTTTGTCATCATCTATGCACATGCTAATTTGGTGATACCCTAAATAGGCATCTAGAAAACATAGAAATTCGCATCTAGAGGTTGAATCTATAATTTGATCTATCCTTGGAAGGGGGTATTCATCCTTTGGGCATGATTTATTCAAATCGGTGTAGTCCACGCACATTCGCCATGTGCCATTAGGCTTCTTCACCATGATAGGATTTGCCAGCCACTCTGGGAAAGGGACCTCTCATACGAAACCTGGTTTTAGAAGTTGGTTGATTTCATCACGTATGGCAACTCACTTTTTTGGTGTGTAGCATCTTTGCTTTTGTCTGACTAGCCGGGCGCCAGTTGGTAGACCAAGTTTGTGCTCAATTACTTCTCTAGGGATCCTAGGCATATCAGACAGCTCCCAAGCGAACACATCCTTATCTGCCTAGAGAAAAGCAATGAGCTCGACTTCCTATTTGGGCTCTAGGTTTGACCTGATGTTAGTAGTCTTAGATGGATCCTAGGGATCTAGTGAGGCCTTCTTTGCTAACACGTCGTCCATGACCTTCTTTGACTAAGGAGTCAAGTTGCGAACTTTCGCTAATTCATCATTGTCTTTGTGGCTTTCGCTGGCGGTGATTGCCGGTTGCTGAGCTGGTGGTGCTATGGCCTTAAGCCAGGCTGCAGCTGCTTTTGAGCACTCGGGGTCCTTAGGTGCGTCCTTTGTCTTTGGGGTTATCGAAGTCGAGGTCTCCATCGCAGCGCTCTTCTGCTGTTTTACTAGTGGTTCTTTCGAGTCTGCCGGAGCCTACTTATACTGCCTGATCATGTCGAGGGTCTTCATATCATAGGCGACAGCACCATTGCTATCACCATGTAGGGCCATTGAGCCACAGGGACCGGGTACCTTAAGTACTGAGTAAGCAAAATGAGCGACTGCCATGAATTTCTTCAAAAATGGCTGACCCAAGATGCAGTTATATGCTGATTCAAAATCTACGACCTCGAATGTGAGGAATTCAGACCTAGTCTTCTTGCCTTCATTAAGGGTAACTTGTAGGTCAATTCTCCCAAGAGGGTTTGCTGACATGCCCGGCATTATCCCGTAGAAGGGTTCTTTGACTAGGAGGAGTCAGTTTCTTGGCAACCCTAAATTGTCATACATATTTGCAAAGAGAAAATTGAGGCCGCTGCTACTATCAATTAAGGTTCAACTGACCTTGTAGTTCTCGATGTAGGGTTTAATGATCAGCGGAAGTAATGGACCATCATAAAGATTTATGGGGTGATCCCGAATATCAAACTAGATTGGTAGCTTTGACCATTTGAGCTTTTTGTTCGAGGGCTGAGTGCTGTTCACCTGGTGCTCGACCTGCTTTAACTTGGTCTTGGAGACTGGTGTAGCCGTGCTGCCACAGATTATGGCAATCTCGTTCTCCCCCAAGGCAATCGAATCATTGTTGTTGTTGGAGTCGGCTCATCATTTGGGAGGCTCTTGCCTGATGGGGCCCTCATGCCTATGCACCTATTCCTCCTCCTGCTTCTGCTTCTTGTAGACCAAGCACTCCACAAATTTGTGCTTGGTAGAATGGTGAACAAGGCAATAGTCAAGAAGGTCTTCAGGTTTACCTTGATGTTGAGGTGGAGACTTTCCCTTTGTAGTGACAAGGACCCTAGCTTCTCCGGTCTTGCATTTCTTGTCCTTATTTTTCTTCTTGTCCTCTAAGTCAGACTGTCCGTGTACCCATGCTTGGGCTCTGCTGCCTTTGCTGTTGCATCGAGGATCTTGTAGAGTTCAACAACCATCTTTGGGTTCTTTGTTGCAAGCTTCTCTGTAATTCATTTATCCTTGCACCCTTGCTTGAAGGCCATGATCACCCGATCTTCACTCATATCGAGGATAATTTTATGAATCTCGCTAAACCTATGGATGAAGTCCCAAAGATGCTCATCGGGCTTTTAAACACACGCAAACAGATCGCCCTCATGACTGGGGCGACTGTAGGTTGCATGAAAGTTGGCTTCAAATAGCTAGCACAGATGGTCCCAAGATTGGACTATGCACTCGGGCAGATTCAATAACCAAGTTCGGGTAGACCCTTGAAGGACAGTCGGGAAGTAATTGGCCCTTAGGGTTGGTAGTCCCATCGTATTTTTCAATGGCCTCAGGATAGAATTTGTTAGGCCAAACCACCTGGCGCAGCCTGTGCGCAAATGCCGAATAGGGGGTGATCGAGTAATTCCTATCCTGAGCCTTGTTGTCATTGATGGTTTCCCAAACATCACGGCCTCTGGGATGCATCTCAATCAAGTTCGGGACATAGATCTCAGCCTTGCCTTGGTTGATAATGTTTTCCTACCGATGAGATCTCTCGAGAGGAGGGTTACGACCTCCAGATTGAGATCAGGATTGGGCTGCCTTGGCATCCATATGCTGTTTCATCCGGTTACCTAGATCTTGCGCTTTTTGATGATTTTGGCCAAGGGTGTACCCTCTTCTGCCAGAGCCCCCATAGTGCCAAGGAGCGTTCTAAGATGAATGTTGTCTTCCTGTGCTGCCCGAAAGTTGGAACTTAGATTCCTTAGAGCCAGGCTTGACTGGATCGTTGCTTGGGGTTGAATCGTATTGAGCGTTGGCGCATTGCTGAGATGAAGAGGTGGTCGGGTGGCCGATGGAACAACCTCATTTGCTAGAGTCTAATCACTACTAGCCATGTAGATTCAATGACTTTCGAAAGGATTAATCTCATCTTGTGAGTCCTCAAAGTCTAGATCGAGTTGAGCGGTTTTGTTGTTCATCTCCTCTTCAATTGGATGTCCCTAGGAGGAAAAAACCTCACTTCCAGCATGAGTTAGATCAAGATCATCGATTCCCTTCCACTTGAGATTGAAATCTCCATCATGCTCGAATACCATACTTCCAAAGTGGATAGTTGGTGGCATGTTGTGGGATGGTGAATAGATCTGAGGCCCGGAGTGATAATCAACCATGATCTAAGATTTGGCTGAAGTAGGCAGTGCCTCGACGTTGGAACACATCGGATCGGCATACCATACTCCGCTGATGATCAACATGATCAATCTTTGCATGAAATCCCCCTACATGGCACGCCTCTGTCGGCGTTTTGTATCGGTAGATATTTGGTTCTTGGAGGAACTCGCTTGGTGCAAAGAACAATCACAGTCAGCACATGATATTTATACTGGTTCGGGCCCCCAGGAAGCGAGTAAAAGCCATACGTCCAGTTGCTACTTGTTTGGACTACTACACTTAGATCTTTCATAGCCATGTTGTAACCCCATAGCAGCCACATTTCGGCCTCGGCAGTAAGCTATCAGTAGTGATGGTCATAGCCCTCACCGTCGGTATCTAGGACTGACTACAGTGTACAATACACCACCGTTTTGGCTTATGATCCATCCGTTATAAGGTCCTTACTTTCATCGCATTGGAGCATGACCCATTTGTGTGGGTATACACTAACACCGCTACATTAGCAAATGATTCACCTATGTGGAGGCTATCATTACCGTCGTCTAGGCATATCAACCGCCTGTGTAGTGGTCACAACACCATCACCTTATACTTCGACCCGACTATCTATCGTGCAGGTTCGCTGTCGCTTCAATGGGCGAGACATTTGTAGAGGTAAACATCACCATCACTTTAGTGTATGAACCATCAATACAAAGGTCATGGTCACCATCGCCTTGCACCAAGATCTGCCTTTCATGATAGTTTAGTAGATGTCAGGTTACTAAATGATTCAATGGTGATACACTTTTGATCCATGCCACATAATACGTATAGCGACGGTGTTGAACATTTGCACCACCAATGGCGGTGGTGATAACAAAACAATAAAATAGCTTATTGAACACAAAGCATACAGATATAATCATTACATCCATAAACCATGTTCTTACAATAACAATGGACGCTTACCAAAATATCTTTCTCTACAGATTTCCTAACACAAGTGGTACATTGATTGCAAACTAAAGGTACTGATCTCTATAGACTTACATAACAAAACGACATAGTTGTGCTCCTCCTATGTGGCACTCCTACTTGCTAGGCAAAAATGAATATAATTAGTGCATCCTTCGAATTAGTAGCCAATGCACCATGGAACCCCTCTTCTTCCTCCCTTAGCCAATGCAGGAAAATTGTTCAAAAGCACTCAGACTCAACCTGCACAAAGCAGCAGAATTAATGATATTGAACACACCATTCCTTTAGTTACCAAGCCCAAATTGGCCTATATATAGAATCAAAACAACTACCTACCTAAACAAACAAAATACAACAAACGCACCTTTACTACTCTGTTAATGACTCCATGAACAAGGGAACATAAGGAAGATAGTGAGGTCCGTTGATACATAGACTCTAGGTAGGTCTACGACAGCGAATGACCCATGTAGGGAGGACATGAACTTTTCTGTGGTTCATATCATATGCAAGTAGTATTCTATCCTCCCCTATAAGGAAAATCAAATTCCATTCATGGTGAACTGCAATCACTCTGTACTCCGCATCATAAACCTTGTAACCAAATTCAATATTGTTCTATCCAAATATCTCCAGCGTGGTCATTGTATGCTTTAATGTCCATCTATTACTACCATAGTCTTCAAGGATCTAGATTGAAAGCTGAGTCATAGTGTAAATATCAGCAGTACATAAACAGTACTGACCCTATGCTTCATGGATGGAGATTGCATCACCACGTGACTTATGTATTTTTGTCCATGTCTTTCCATCCATATCAACAGCAACGATCTGGGAGAACTCGAGCTAGTGCATAAAACCATTAAGAAACACACTTCTCGAATATGTGGATACTATAATACCATCGCCCCATTCAGATTCTTTAAAGATCCAAGCTACACTCTTAGATGAGTAGATACTCACACCTACGGACTCACCCTCCCTCATCTTCACATATTCAAACACATGGAAGTGCGAGGAGACTATCGGATTGAACCCCAAATGAGCCTCGCCATAAGAATGGAGGTTATCTGGTGGTAGCAACCATTTGTTAGTCGTCGGATTGCAGACAACATAGCAACACCCAAAACACCAGCAGAGGATGAGGCCATTGCAACAATCTAAGACGACGACATCATAAATGGGGAAGGGCAAGAAGGACAAGGAGGGGTGTTAATCGCTGACAATGGCAAACTGGCATTTGCCTTTCTAGGTGCGATAGAAGAATCCGATAATAATCTGGGGCAGCTTCTTTCGGTATTTGGTGTCCGAGATGAGGTGGTTCTAGGAGCGGCAGTGTCGGATTATTTTGCTCCGGCAATATCCAGCAACGTGATCGCATAGATGGAATCAGATGGTAGCACATGAGACATAGAAATTTATACTAGTTCAGGGAGTGGTGCATGCTAATCCCTACTCCAGTGGCGCGGCTGCTCTTGTATTTGTATGCTCAATTACAAGGGGTAGTTGCTCCTAGCTACGAGGTAGATGGAATTGGTGGAAGATTAGATACTGAGCCTGTGGTCCCTACCCTCCTTTATATAGGCAGGATAGGTAGGGTTATAGAGAGGGCAATCGGGCTAACATATTGTATTCCTAGTTTGTTACAACAGATTGATCCTAATTATCATCCAGATATGTCCACCTTGGTTTGCCTTGATCTCCATGTTGGTTGATCATGTCAGCCCTTGTAGGCCTCTTCCTTGATGGCTACTAGATCGATAGCTCGGTGGTGGTCATATATACGGGCTATGCGGGTACCCCTGGCCCATATCTTTGACAGTAGCCCCCGTAGGACATAATGATAAGCTAGCATATAGCTTTATGCCCTCGGGGCGTCGCAGTCTCCCCTATAAGTTCTACGTACTGTAAGTACATAGTGAGCATCTTTGGGTGCCAAAGTATTGAGCAATGCAACTAGATATTCCCAGGTATTGGGGAGCCAATATGTTGCCGTTCGAGTACCAAGTGCATTTCTTGGGTAGCAACAATCTTCTTCAAGCATCGAGTATAGCTGTGGAACACCATACATCAAGGGACATTCCCCCCTAGTAGCTGTAAGTGCTTGACTCGGGTGGTACACCCCATATCGAGAAACATAGTTTCCTGGGCATAGCCCTTGGGACATTGTTAATGCCGCATTCATGTTGTGTTCCCGACAACCAGAAGTGTAGCGTCTAGGACATCATAGATGCCAGGTTTAGGGGAAAGATACCGCTATACTCGAGAAGTTGGTTCTTGATGTATTCTAGCGTGTGATTAGTGGTTGCGCATCATTAAGTCCTAGTTGTAAAACAATAATGTGGATGGTGTAGGTGCACCTCCATCACCCACGCGTCACTAAGCTAGTTGATTTTTAGGGTGACCTGTCGTAGGTCGTTTGAGCACTAAGGGTGTCACGTTTTTCTTTGAGATCCATCAACCGACATGATATGAATTTTTGTGAACCTTGTTAGTGCTAGAATGAGGATGTTGTCCTAGAGCCCTGAGCCAATATAGCAGTGTCCTGGTTCGAGGCACCACTGTGGGCGAGTAACAAATGCGTGAGTAGCTATCGGTAGTTGCGTGTGTTACTCTTCGAGCTAGTAATGGGTAGAATGAGTGAACGTCCGCTTCACTGAAAGGAAGTGATAGGACAAAGGTATACCAGTGGGGCACGTCATAAAACTCTTTTTCTAGATTCTAGGAACTCATACTTTGGTTATAGCCATGGGCCAACCATTTTTCTGGTTTCCCCCGAAGGGGCACACATCCGCTGAAATAAGGTACTTCGAGCTGGTCCGGGTATTGGGAGATTTACATCACACTGAGTGTCAGAGGTTTTAGAGTCAGACTAGAGACCCTCCCAAATACCCCCCTGACTCAAGAGGGGCAGGGTCGATAGCGAATGAATCACTACCGCTTACACCTGCTGAAAGGGGTGAGCCGGGTTGAGTTCCCGATCTGAGTATCAGATCACTCGCCTGCACCGATTCGAGTGATGGTACGTCGAATTTTGGACCATGAGGCCCCATAGTTTCTGCGATTGCGGAGATGGTTTCCTTCTCGACGAAGCTAAAGTGTTGGTTTTGGTGGCCTATTTCCCCACATATGTCTCTCAGGAGGCGTCCCTCCAAAAATTATGGGGATGAGGCATGGCCTCAATGTTAGCACTGCTCGGAGTGATTATTGGGATTCCATCAGCCATGTGCATCCCCTGCCTATAAAAACAGAGGAAGCAGAGGAGGGTCGTCGTCTGTCGTGGTTTCCCTCGAGCTTTTGTTCGTCATCCATGGCCAGCGACAAACGTGCGAGGGTGGAGGCGGAGAAGGAAACCGCCGAGCAGCATGTGTTCTAAGGTCCCGTTGTTCTCTGTTAGGCATTGGTGTGACTTGGGTAAGTATGAATCTACCTCTTATTCTTATCGACAGGAGGAGGGATCTGAGGGAGTTATCCGTTGTAGGGTAGTCTCGACGGTGCACCCTGCTCTGAGACCCCCCGCTGATGGGGGCGCTCCATCGTTGTCACGAGTCCCATTAGGATAGGGCGATGATGGGGGAGGTGTTCTCGCTGTTGTGTAGGAGGCCGATGTGACGCATGAAGCCCTTCACGATGTCACTCAGGAGGAGGGGCAACTGAGAGAGTATGTCTCAGTCATGAGGGCGGTGCATGATGCCATGAATGAGGAGGCCTGCAAGGCCATGGCTACGACAACCTAGGCAGAACTCGCCGATAATTGGATTCCACCTTCTTCGGGATTTACCCGATTGAGATGGGAGTGGTTCTGAGTCTTTCCTTTTTTCTCCCTAGGAGCTAGGGAGCAACTGGTTACCGCGCAAGCCGAGGTGGCAAAGTTGCAGTGGGCCAGCGGAGGTCTGGCCAGGCAATTGGTGGAGGCTACCCATGAGCAGGATAGTGGGGCTGCCTGGGTGCATTCCTCCACTACTCTAGCGCAGTCCAGCAGTGAGCGTCACTCGACACTTCATAACGCAGTGATCACCACCATTATGATTATGTTGCCGGTGGGGACGAATGTTCCCGATCGGCTCTGATGTCTCCCAACACAGATCCAGGAGGTGGTGGCTCATGGAGTCCGCCATGGGGCCATAGGAGCCTTGACCACGGCTCATCTTTGTCTTAGTCATAAGATGGATCTACGCGAGGTGGCATCTGGGTTTCCAATGGCGGACAAGATTCTCGATGACGTCGACATCCATCGATTGATTGCTGAGTTCAGCAATTATGCTGAGGTGATTGCCGCTGTTGTTGATGTGGAACAGGTCATCAAGGATGCACCCCTTTAGGAGTAGATTTTGTACTTCTTTGTGAAAGGTGTAATAAAGTTTGGGCTTTGCAGTTGTTCAATGTCTCTGCAGATCAGATCTTCTATGCATGGTGATTATGTGCGATAGTATGTAGCCCCCAAACGCTCGGGTGGGTTGGCATGGCACACCCAAGGGTTGGAGTCACATCACAATCATCACGAACCCATAGGGTAGTTGACGTCCTGAGACCATCTTTTGATTCTGTGACAAGTATTGCCATGCATGTATAGCCCCCGAGCAGTTTGCTTAGGCATCATTCGACTAGTCACCGTTGAACTTCAAATGGTGTGCTGATCGGTTTGCATAGCTACGCCGATATTGGCATCGTGACCCATAGGTATCTCATGGTATTTTAAGGGTCGAGATGCTTGAAGGTGTTTGTCATGTAGAACCAAGGCTTTACTCAATCCAGGGAGAGAGCATGAAGCTTTGGTTCATAGTGAGTTTCGACCAAACTCAGGTGGTTCACCCAACTTGTTTGGGCCAGAATAATATTGCCTAGAGCAAGTTCTTCTTCGGCATAGACTGCGCACCTTTTCATTTTCCGTCTTTCTTCATCTGTAGTGTTTGATGTTGGTTTAAGCTTTTTGGACTGACTACCTAGGAATTATTCGACCCAAATGAAATGTCTAGGTTGACTCCACGCAAGGTCTTGTTAAGTCACTTATGCCATTTCAAGGCCAATAAGACTTTGATTGGTGGAAGAAAAGGGGAACAAGTGTGTGGTCCATAGGACGGCCTCTGTAGTTCCACGATCGTAATAGTAGGTTAGTGTAACCTTCGATCATAACAACTATAGATGTTTGTAACTGGGTTAGTCTGATACAGCCAGCCCTGAGTGGTTCGGGGGATATCCTTCTCGGGGTGCCTGGGAGGTACCGATATACATTTGCATCAAATGGATATATGTGAGTTCTCACATAATGTAATGTGACAAGAAAAACATGACCCAATATAGGTGAATTAGACATAACTGATAGTTATTGACTGTTGTCCTGATGCTCGCTGAGTTCTTGTTGCCAGGTTGTGTCCTCAAGGGCAGGAGTCACCATTAGACCCATCCTTGTGACCCTTCACCGTCTGTATCACTCAAGGGTAGCCTCTTTGTCGATGAGGGGAGATCCGTTTAGGTTCTCTATCCCAAACAACAGACGAGTCAGGAACTATCGGATCCTTCAGCGAGCAAGAACATAACAAGACGACTAGTGCTGAGCCCTCCCCTTGGGTGATTCTGCTTGATGATCTGTTGGCTAATTGTTGTTCCCTTCTCTTTGAGGGAGGGCCAACAGCCCCCTCTTACCCACGGCCGTCGGCTGCTAGATGCGAGTGTGCAGGTTGAGTCAGGAGTATCCCGAAGCGGGGTCAGTGCTCAAGTAGTCGGCCGTGCTGCCCTGTTACCCTTTCCGGTTATGGGAAAGGTCTTACCCTTTCATCGGTGGGGACTACCTGAGTTTCAGCTGATTGTCGGTGACGATTCAGTATTGGTGTCCGACGTCCATTGTCATCAGAGTCTGAGTTCTCAAGTAGCTGGTTGTAACCATGGAGTGAACAGCGGAAGGCCTCTAGATCAATGAGTCTAGAGATGTTGGCGTCGTCCCAACAATCTTGTTGATCGGGGGTGTCTTCAGTGTTGTCATGGTCCATCAGTTCCTACAGCTGCTGTTCCAACATGGGAGCTTTAGTGGGTTCCACCATAGCCTATGAGAGTGTCTTCCCGTGGGTTGTCATAGTGCACCCCAATCTTGTCGAAGATAGGGGGTGTCGTAGTGAGGTATAGGTATCGGATCTGATGCGGAGTCAAGAGCCATGGTTTTGCTTATGTGAAAAGTGGGGACAACATAACCTTCTCATCCATCTTTGGCGAAAAGATGAGCGTAACACTTTAGGTCTACCACGAGGATGTCCGGTCCGACGTCCATAGCCTCCTCCAGCGGTGAAAGCACGGATCTAGAGGGACTGCTCTCCTTCTTCGATTGGGTCGGGTTCCTGAAGGCACAGGGCCTTGAACTGATCAGCGATGAAGTTAAGATTGCCGAAGGTGACCCTCTTGCCTGGCTGCTCCTGCTCTGATTTGTCACCGATGTTGAAGATGACTCCCATCTGAAACACAAAATTAGTTTGAACATGAAAGGCCCCTACCTGGCGTGCCTACTATCGGATTGTTTTGCTCCGACAATAACCAGCAATGTGATCACATAGACGGAATCAGATGGTAGCACACAAGACATAGAGATTTATACTGGTTCGGGGCATGGTGCACGCTAATCCCTACTATAGTGGTGCGGCTACTCTTGTATTCGTATGCTCAATTATAGGGGTTGATGCTCCTAGCTACGAGGTACATGGAATTGGTGGAAGATTGGATCCTAAGCCCAAGGTCCCTACCCTCCTTTATATAGGTAGGAGAGGTAGGGTTATAGAGAGGGCGATCAGGCTAACAGATTGTATTCCTAGTTTGTTACAACGGATTGATCCTAGCTATCGTCCAGATACGTCCGCCTTGGTTTGCCTTGATCTCCACATTGGTTGATCATGTGAGCCCTTACGGGCCTTCTCCTTGACAGCTGCTGAGCCGATAGCTTGGTGGTGGTCATATACGGGTGATACGGGTGATACGGGTACCCTTGGCCCGTATCTCTATCAGGCAGACACACTTGTAGCTGCACAAGGGGCGTGCGATGAGGCGGTAGAGGATGAGGATGAAGACATGGTCTATGAGGATGACCACTCCCTATATCTTGTTGGGGACCTCCTCCATCTTGACAATGATCTACTGGAGCGGTAGACACACACTAATCAAATGGAAGCTTGCCTCCTACTTACATGAGTGAAGAGGAGAATAAAAATCCAAGAAACATGGATAAGGGAAGTGCAAAAGCATTCCCTTGCATTTGGATCTTGCAACAGTTGTAACACCCTAGGTGTTAAGCTTGCATTTTGCACTTGCATTGCATGAGCATAAGCATCATTCATTCATTCATGAGCATGAGCATATGAAATTGCATTTTATTTACTCTATGTTTATCCCATGAAATGCTTAATTTATCCATGTTCTGCTTTATGATAATGCTTGGTAATGCAAGTGAATGTTGTTTGACCACCTAAACAACTTAGAACAGCTCAGGATCAAAAATCAAGTAGAGTTTATATTCATGTTCTAGCTGAAATCTGCTTCTATGTGTTGGTCTGATAGAAAATGCCTTTTTCATGATGCTAGTTTGATCTGTAGCTTAGAGTGCTTGTATGTAGTTGAACCTTAAATAAAAGTTGTAGCTCTGGTTGAGTAGAGCAAACTTTGTTTAATGATCTTGACCTAGATTTGTGCCTAACCCAGCCGAAAAGAGCTCCAAAAACTGAACCTGCTGCTGTTTTCAGGTTCCCAGAAATCGGCTAAGTTTGGGACTGAATTTCGTCAGTTTTCAGTTTCCATGTAGCCCTCTTTGGGAATTAATATCTCGCAAACCAATTAGAATTTGACCAAGATTCTTTAAGCAATGTTGTAGTACTCGTGTAGCTCTATCACAGGGTGCAATTGGTTGAACAAATCACTAACTGGTTTGATAGATATGAAGGGGAGAATATGGAGTTTCAGTTGTATTTTTAGGTGGTATTGTCAGCTCCTTAGCTGATTTCAAACTGGAGTTCGTCATGGCCAACAGATCGCAAACATCGCGTGCTGCGTGGCCCTCCCATGTGCGCTTCGCTCGACACCTCGTTCCCCTCAATTGTGCATGCTCCCCACCTCGCTCATGCTCGTGATTTGGAGAAGCCAAGCGCTGCTCCCTCAGTCTCTTTCTCTCGCTCTCCATCTCTCATGCTCTTGCTCGCCATTGTCGGGACAGAGCAGATCTCCCTGCTATGCCCCTCGCTCTAGCCACCACCACCTGCCATGCCGCGCCTTCCAACCGCTTCCCCAGCCACCGCAATCGTCGGAGCTAGCCTGCTGCTAGCCGCCGCCGCCATAGGCAGCTGGCACTCGTGGCCGAGCCACCACAGGCTACTGCCACCCTGCCAAGCCCCCTCCTCAGGTGCGTGCGGACCTAGGCGAGTCCCCAGCACCACCACTTGCTTCCAGCGAGCACCTAGTCGCTGGTGTCGGCCTCCCCACTATCGTGCCTGTCCGTGCTCTGCTCGAAGGAAGGAGAGAAGGGTGGAAAAGGAAATAGAAATTTTTTGCTGGGTCCAGATGCGAAACCCTAGACTCATGTGAATAGTAGCTTTGGTCTGTGGTTTGTTTTGTGAAATCTATAGGGTTCCTGATGCAAATGCATTTTTCCTTTATCTGTTAATCCTTTTTTTTATGCTTAATGTGGCTCAAACTTTGAAAATACATAGTAAATTGTAGAAAAATCATAAAATAGTAAATGAAGATGTTTTGGAATCCTTGTGAATAAATCTATGTAGTAGAAACATAATATGGCATGTTTTAGCAGAAAGTTTTGTTGTAGATTTATATCTATGCTTGTTTAGGGTTTTCTATGTTTAATTTATATCTGTAGATTCTATGCTCCAATTGATGTGAAATGTTTATGGTATGCTACTCATGTGATGACTGATCTATGATAAAAATTTTAGCTTCATTGGTGCATGTATGCCTGAGTTTTTGATTTAACATTACTAGTGCTTGGTAAATAGTTTATAAATATTATAAGTGTGTAAAAATATAAAATGTAGTTCCACTAGCTTTTTATGATGTTGTAACCTAAAGAACCTTAATATGGCCATTTGTTTATTGAAAATGTTGATTTATATATTTATCTTGCTCTCACATGCTTTATCGCAATTAAACTTTTTTTTATTGTGGTAATTAATATACTAAACCTGAGCATGTAATATTTCTATAGTAATCATATTTTGTCATCATTTATAATCCATAAAAATCTCATCTCTAAACTTGATGTTTGCCACACCACTTCAAATTTAATGTACAGGTTTATATATAGAGGATTAGTGAAAGCTTAATAATAGTAACCAAGCATATGTATGTTCTTGTGATGCTTCTACTAGATGTTTAGTGGTATGTTGCTGAGTTGTGTTGGTTTTGGTTTGAGCTTTTAGATACATACATGTATGCCCTCTGGTTAATATGATAACTAATAAATATGTGGCTTACGCAAGCTTCTAGTCTTTGCTTTTAACCCTTGTTTGGATGTGTGCTATATGTATGTTAGTGAATGCTTGTACGTTATTAAGATTTATATCAGCCCCTAAATCACCTTGGGGGCTGGTCGCTCTCCTTTATATGATATCATGTTTGCTAATTAGTAAACAAGTGCCAATAGAATAAAAATAAGAGATAAGCATCACTATGTAAGCTCCATGTTTTGAAGATATGTTAATATGCTTTTCATGTTAGCCATGACTAATGCTAATTTACTATATTAGTAGTAGTTTGAGATCCATGTAATCAGATATACATATGTGATCTTGTTGTTGAACCAAGTGAAGGACTTGGTTACACGTATGCTGAAAATGGCTGCTTGTACAGTTTCTGTTGTGGTGATATTTACGTGGTGATAATGAGGTTTTCTGTGAATTAGGTTAATACAAAAGTTGTAGATAACTCCCTCATCTTAGTTTTCCTAAAATTTCATGATTTTAGGATGACAGGTCTGAGAGTTATAGATTTTACAATCTCCCTGTCAGGTTTTGCTTGCTCTCTGTGTAGTGCTGCCATGTTGTACCTTTTGACTAAGATAACGTGTGAATCACCTCTTGATATCAACTAAGTAGTTGCATTACTTTTCCTAAGATTTCTAAAATATTAGAGAGCACAGCTTTTGGTGGTCTAGAACTCTAGATATAGATGTCTAAAGCTTAATGCTAGAATCTGTCTAAGTTTGGATAGATTTGCTTCTTCGTATTGTTTCGTCATGTTAACTCTTGATTCATCTTGAGATGATAATAATAAAGTTATAGATAGCTTACTAATATTTCCAGAAGGTTAAGAATAAAGTTTATTGGATGTGTAGAACTTCAGATATATATTTCTAAAGTTCATATCATTTTTCTGTCCTCATTGTGCAGTTCTGTTTCCTTGTTGTTTTCGACCTCTTTAGCTAATGAATCAGCTCTGGATGATAATATGAAAGTTGTAGACAATTTCTTATGCTTTCCAGAAAGTCTAAGATCACACTTATTGTATATCAAGAACTCCGTTTATGAGTAAAAGAAGCAGCAGCGGTGCTGCTGTCCAGATTCTGTGTGCTTGAGTTGATTGATTTAACTTGCTCTTGTGTTGGTTAAATATGTTTAGTTAATACTTGATTGATAAATGCTTGCAATAGCTGAACTTAAGTTAACTTGTGTGCCATGCTTGATGTGCTTGTTATTTCTCTATAATAGATTGTGTGATGTTTAGTTAAACAACTCTAGGTGCTTATGTCTTTTTGATGTAACCTTGTGCTTATCTTGAATGCTTTTATGTGATGCATCTCATGTTGCCATTCATCACATTCGTGCACTTGCATTGCTGCATCTCCTCTAGGTATGCTAGATGAACCACGTGAAGGATGTAAAGATGATGTGGAGTCAAACCACAAGACATTGTTGGTGGATAAGTCTTGAAGATGGTGTGTTGATGGACCTATCCTGAAGATGGAAGGACTGAGCAAGTGCTTGGACAGGAGATGTTCACCAAGTGAGTGTCATCTAACAAACACTAACCTAGTGTTGGATCCCAGGCAGGCCCCGGAGCATTCTAAGCCTCCTACCCCCTCTTTTTATAGATGTTGTGGGGGTATGACCCCGGATACCCATGGCAGACCACATGGGCTGCGCCCTCAGGGGTGGCCCAGCCCACAAGATGAAGCCTTGCGGGGCACGACTCTGGTCGGCGCCTTCCGCAAGACATCTGGAAGATATCCTAAAGATACTACGAGATCTGTTAGGATATGTATGATCCCAAGATTCCTATAATCAGTTATTACTTTCTGGTTATCTCTCAGATCTAACCGACTTGTAACCCTGCTCCCCGGACTATATAAGGCGGGCAGGGACCCCCTCCAAACTCACGCAATATCATATGATAGCTAATACAAACCAACAAACCATAGGAGTAGGGTATTACGTCATACTGATGGCCTGAACCTGTCTAACTCATGTGTCTTTGTTGCCTTCTTGTTCTTGATCTCACGCTCCTCTGCCGATCAATCTACCTTCGTGGGATACCCCTCGGAGGACTGCCGATGATATTCTATCGACAGTTGGCGTGCCAGGTCAGGGTCTGCGTGCTGCTTCCTTGTCGAACAAGATGGCTTTTTTCATAGGCTCTTCATCTCTCCCGTAGCCCGACCAGATCTTCACGGTCAGATCGATCTCCTGGATCATAATCGCTGACAAAGTCGGAGAGCTCCTCGAGCCGGCATAGATCATTTATGTGCTGATCATCCCTGCACCTGTGACTGTAGATCCGTTCTCGGAACCACCTCCGAGGTCGCCTTCATCAGTAACTCGCCGCCCGCTTCCTCGCTACCAGAGGAGGCAGATCAACATGATGATCTGATCGAGTCCATCGATCGGGTCGGTCTAAAGCTTGCCGATTGCCTCTCCATCACCGAATCGGCCTTGGACACTTTGGTTCAGCGCCGACCACCCACCGATCCAAATTTATTAGAGGCTGCTTGGAAATCTCTAGGACTTGCGGCTCTGCCCTTCGGGCTCACCAATGTTGCCACTACTTACCAAGACGCCCTGAGGGGCAAGTTTGCTGACCAGGTGGGATGCACCCATCCACTCACCGACCAGATCGCTGTCCAGCCTCCGCCAGCCGTCAACATGCTACACATAGGCCGGTGCCCCAGAGTGTCCCTCCAGACCATCCTAGAGGAAAATCCGGGCTCCGAGTCTCAGGGCTCTACGGAGACCCTCGCTGAAACCTTCACCGAGCAACTCCTTCTCCCACCCTTCCAGGGTGACGTGATCTTCAATGTCAGCGTCGATAGCCCTCCTCGAAATGGCAAAATCGAGGAGGAACACGTCGCTCGTGAGAACCGAAACGTCAACCACGCGCAGCGCCAAGAAAACGAGGCAGCCATTGCGAGGGCCGAGGCTGCTCGAAATAATCGGCTCGACTCACAAGGAAGGCCACTCCCGCTCCACCGCGACCTCGACGAAGAGTTTCTCTGCGTTGACGGCCACGACATTTTCAAGACTCCAAGCACCAATCTGGCAGTGGCCGCCAGTGAGCTCGCCCGCCTCCCGTAGACGCCCGAGCTCGCCAAGGTCACCACCATGCTTAAAGCGGCACACTGTTAGGTTAATGAGATTCACGAGGATTAGAGACCTTCGTGCTCTACGAGCATGATTCGCCGATCAGCTGCGCCGAGATCCAATCGCCGCCCTAGTCAAAGCTGTTTTGCCGACCAATCGCTGCCTCTCCAGGGGGGAGCCGGGGGCCACCACGTCAAATACCATTGCCAACATGACCAGGAGGTCAAACAGGATGCTTGAGTGCACCTCAGCAACCTCCAGGATGCACGACGGCGTATCGAGCAACGTCACTTTGGTCATCATGAAGATGAAGTACGCCACCGCGAGGAGTACGAGCAAAAGTACAAAAACCCAGACTCAGCTCTCGAGCCGATCGACGCTGGCAACACTGCAACTGATGCCGACCACAACCCCGAAGGGCCCCTAGCATTCACAAGGGCGCTCCGAACACTTTAGGGGCACTGTGCTTTCAAAATCACTAGGGTCGAGCCCTACGAGGGAAGGATGAATCCAACACAGTGGCTACAGGCTTATGCGACTACTGTTTGCACCGCCGGAGGAGACACCAGTGTCATGATGAACTATCTCCCCATCATGCTCACGCCATCCGCCATGAGCTGGTTTACCAGCCTTGCCCCAGACTCCATCGGGTCCTAGGAAGAGCTAAAAAAAGTCTTCACCGACAATTATATGGCTACATGTACTCGGTGGGGCACCAAGCATGATCTCAACCGTATCAATCAGAAGCTGTCCGAGCTCCTCCATAGTTACATTCGATGCTCTTCCAAGATGAGGAATTCTATTCCCAACATCACGGAAGCTAAAGTTATCACTGCCTTCATCCGAGGACTCCCCCATCGCAAGCTTCACTCCAAGTTCAACCGTAAGCCACCCACAGGCATTGGCAAGATGATCACTACTGCTAACTAGTACACCGATGCTGAGGAAGCCAAGGTGCGCTTCAATGAGGATGCGGGCACTCATCGCCCACCTCGCTGCTACAACGACCGCCTTGACGACCGACGCCACAATGACCGCCGCTTCGACGACTGCAGTTACCATCGTGATAGCTGCCGTGATCGAACGGACGGACACAAGTCTGGCCAAAATCAAAGGCCGCCGGCCAGACCACATCGTCGTCGCCGTCAGTTAATCTCGCACCAAGGGCAACTACGACGAGCAGTACCAAAAGATCCTCGACGGCCCATGCCCTCTTCACAAGAACGCCAAACACAAGATGAAGAACTGCCTTGGCTTGGCTAAGGAATTTTAGGACAAAAAGTTGGAAGACGATGCCAACGATGGAGTCGGAGGTCGCTGACCACCTGGGGGCAACAACAATGGCTTCTAGGACCACAACAAGTTGGTCATCACCATCTTTGGGGGCCTCGCCTCCACCGAGAGCAGAAGAGAACGGAAGCTCGCTGCACGACGAGTGCTCTCCATCACTACAGAAGACGCCACCGCCAACGCCAGTTATCGCCCATGGTCCGAGGTCCCCATCACCTTCAGTAGGGCCGACTAGTGGGCAGACATCCCCTACATAGGGTGTTTTCCCTCATCCTCAACGCAACCGTCCAGAAGGTGCTTTTCAAAAAGGTGCTTGTTGACGGTGGGAGCGCTCTGAATCTCCTCTTCGCCAGAGCCCTAAAGGAGCTGGGCCTCGGGCTATCAGATCTCACACCCTCTGAGTCCTCCTTTTGGGGTGTGGTACCTGGCAGGGCCACCAAACCACTTGGAGAGATCACCCTACCAGTACAGTTCGGCATGGCAAGCAACTACCGCGTCGAACACATCAACTTCTACGTCGTCGACTTCAACACCACCTACCATGCCATACTTGGTTGGCCAGGTCTGGCCAAGTTCATGGCTGTACCACACTATGCGTACTTTGTGCTGAAGATGCCTTCACCTGCAGGAGTCCTGGCCCTATGGGCCAACCTCTCCATCGCCTACGCCTGCGAGACTGAGAGTCTCACCCTTGCCGAAGCCACCAACCTCTCCATCTAGATGGTCAGCGTGGTTACCGAAGCCAAGACATTGCCCACCAACGACATGGAGATCCTAGAGCTGGAGCCTCCCTGTGCCTCCGCCAAGTCCAAGGAAATAAAGGAGGTCGGCCTCGACCTCGACGACCCCTCCAAGACCATGAAGATTGGGGCTCACCTTGACCCCAAATAGGAAAGCGTGCTCGTCTCCTTCCTACGTGCCAATGCCGACATGTTTGCTTGGGAACCTGCAGACATGCCGGGGGTACCACGGGAGAAGATCGAGCACTCCTTGAATGTCTCACCAATCGCCAAACCGATCAAGCAAAAACTCCACCGATTCACGCCAGACAAGAAGGAGGCTATTAGGGTAGAAATAAAACGGCTCTTAGCTGCTGGATTTATAAAAGAAGTGTATCATCCTGAGTGGTTAGCAAACCCTGTTCTCATTCAAAAAAAGAATAAACAATGAAGAATGTGCGTTGATTACACTAATCTTAACAAACACTACCCTAAAGACCCCTTCAGTTTGCCTCGGATAGACGAGGCTGTAGACTGCACCGCCGGCTGTGAACTGCTCTCCTTCCTTGATTGTTACTCCGGCTATCACCAGATTTCCCTCAAGGAAGAAGACCAGATCAAGACATCGTTCATCACGCCCTTCGGTGCATACTGCTACACCACCATGTCCTTCGGATTCAAGAACGCCGGGGCGACCTATCAAAGGGCCATCCAGATGTGCCTCGATCAACAGATCGGTTGCAACGTCGAGGCTTACATCGACGATGTGGTTGTCAAGTCCAGGACCGCCGACAATCTTATTGCTGACCTTGAAGAAACATTCACCAACCTAAAAAAGTACCGATGGAAGTTGAACCCTTCAAGGTGCATCTTTGGAGTTCCATCCGGTATATTGCTGGGCTACATCGTCAGTGCTCGTGGCATCGAACCCAACCCTAACAAGGTCTCCGCCATCACCAACATGAAACGACCAACATGCGGCAAGGATATACAGAAACTTACAGGCTGCATGGCTGCTTTAAGCCACTTCATATCGTGCCTCAGTGAAAAAGGGCTACCATTCTTCAAACTCCTCAAGGCCTCCGTGCGCTTTTCCTGGTCAGAGGAGGCAGATACAGCTTTCGAGTAGCTCAAGTTGTTTCTAACAAAGCCTCCGATCATGATGGCGCCACGTCCAGACGAAACTCTCCTGATCTACATCGCCGCTACTTCTCGCGTCGTCAGCACAACCATCATGGTCGAACACGAGGAGGTCGGGCACGCCTATAGGTGCAACGTCCGGTATACTTCATCAGCGAGGTCCTTAACGAGTGCAAAACTCATTATCCTCAGGTCCAAAAGCTGCTATACGCCATCCTAATTACATTGCGTAAGCTCCGCCACTACTTTGAGTATTACAAGATCGCAGTGGTCACCGAGTTCCCTCTAGGGGACATCCTCCGCAACAAAGAGGCCAATGGTCATATCATCAAGTGTGGCAGAACCTCCTAAATTATAGGGCCCACATGCACCTGTCACTGTCCAACGACCTTTGACATCTATGCATATGTTACCGATAACTTAAGAAGACTGTCGGGTGTCCTCGGAGAACCCCGAATCATCCACGATTTCCGAGCAGGATCACATTACAGAGTCATTGCAGTATTACAACAATTTTATTCAAGTAGATACATCAGAGTAAAATATAGCGGAAGCATTACAATAACTTAGTTTTACAAACCAGTTGTTTCAAACCTTACAACTAAGTTCGATAATTATTACAAAACGTAGTAGTGGAGTGGCATTATACATAATACAAAACACACAATAGAACTGCCCTGCCCAAGGGCCACACATTTACTTCTCGTCGTCAGATCGAACAATAGTCATGCAGCACGATCCAAAACAGATCTGCTCATGAGGCTCACCTGCAACAAGGGTCAACGAACCCTGAGTACAAAAGTACTCAACAAGACTTAACCGAAATAAAATTGAGAAGACTCAGGAATGCAGGCTCAGGGATTCAAGGTATGGCTTTAGCAATAATCAAAGTTCTTTTGCTTAAAAGCTCTTTAAGAAAATTCTTTACTTTAACCTGCAAAACTTTATAAGTACCACATATGAATCTGCCATGATCCGTAATGAGATCATGAACTTCATATCAATCTCTTTCGCAAACCTTTCTCAAGTTCCAGTTATTATACTACGATGATGAACAGAGAAGTGAGTCTCCATAACCGAGGAGCAACGACGATTCGAACCGATTATAACCCAGCTGGGAATTCCAGACCACACGACATATGCAGGTCCCTGACCTACATATACCAACCTACCCTCAGATCCTCTAAAACAAGAACGGGTCCGCCACCCGAGAATACAAGTACTCCACCAATCCAGCCCATTGCCACGTGGGTACACGCGCTATTCCGCCATCTCTCCACTCCCGGTCTGCGGTAGTAGCCATTCTCGTAATAGAATCGCCAAGTTAAGGCTTACGGAGTATGTGGTTAGTACTACAAAGTCTCACCGCATTACAGTTCAACAACGGTACGGACCTTAACCGACTCAAAGGAAAGAACCGCTCACAAGACATTACCAGTCTTGTGGCTCACACACACCGAGTCCGCCTTGGGTCTAGATTTATTACTCCACATTCTCATATCACATGATAACATAAGTAACCAAAGTTCCATTTAAAACTCGCAGGTGATAGGTAATCACCCGACCTTTATTTATCTAAGCATGACTAAGCATAACTAGCCATATACTGAATTAAAACCGTAATCAAGGTAGATACGGAAAAACAAGGTTGGTAATGCATCAATTAGGTTTTCACTTAACTTCTAATCACTTAATGCAAGACAGAAAGCAAAAGCAAAATTAATTTGTAAAACACAAGGTAGGGTTGTATGCATCCAGGGCTTGCCTTCGTTGACGGAAAAGTCCGGTTCCTGCGACGTTCCACAAATATCCGATCCGACCTCAACAGATGGATTAACCTCCTCAACCACTTGATTAACTACCACGTGTTCACCTTCGTTCACTACACGTAGTAACAATGCCATGTTTAACATGATGCGAGATATAAAACATGATGCTCGATGATGGATGCAAAAGTTAATAACTTGAATACAACTTTCCTTCATGTATACGATTACAAATAATTATAAATAACGCATTTTTAGTCGTTCTTCTAATAAGTCAAAGGTTCACTTATTATACATGCTTACCAACTAAAGCCTCATCATGAAAAGACATGTATAAACAATATACAAGGAAATATATAACTTTTACTTTTTACCCAAGAGGTTGCATCTAAGAAGCAATCAAGTTCATTAACATGCATTTACTAACGAAATTCTTAACTAAGTCATTTAGAATTATTAACTAATAATTAAGGCATATAAATAAGAGTATAATTAAACATCATCAAATTAATCCCAAACTTTTTGTGGAGGCAAGTTTTAACAATAAACAAATACAATAAAAGTTTCATGGTCATTTGGATATTTATTTTGTCCTAGAAAAATTATGGAAACTCATTTATTAATTAATTTGAGCAATTTTTATCACATTCAAAAGTACTGAAAATCAACAGTTCATATTTTTCTTAAATAGTATACATCACAGAGAGGTTACACAAAAAATTTCATAATTTTTGGAGCTCTATTTAATTCTACACAAAAATAACAAATCACAGCACTATTTAAAATAATCATCGACTTTTTACTTAGCATCGCCTCTGTTGTCATCGTCTTCTTCACAGAGCAGAGCACACGGCGGGGGTGAACTCGACCGCTGACAGAATCAACCCGAGGTGGCCAGCGAAGGTGGCAGTGATGCGTGGGGCAGCGGCATCCCAACCCGCATACATGAATTGAGGTGGCTGGGACGGGACCGACCGATGGTGGCTTGCCACGCCACGCCACGCGGCAAGCAGAGAGTGATCGGCAAGAAGACGGCGGGCCGGTGAAAGCGGAGGCGGCGAACAGGAGCTTCTCGACCATGGTGAAGACATATCGGCTTCCCTCACTCGGAGAACACGACATAGCGACTAATCGAACAAAGCAAGGCTCTCTAACGTGCATGGCCACGCACACACGGCAAGCAAACCGAAGAAAGCGAGTTCGCCGCGAAAGCACGCGGATCGGCGTCAATGGCATGGTAGCGACTAAACAGGCAGCACAGTCATGATCAGTGACTCACCAAGATGCTCAGACGCTTTCTGGTGGAAGGAGAAACCGACCGGAGAGCTCTGGCCACGGCATGACCGAGCTCGACGACGCGCGCGACCGACCGCAAGCGAGAAGACGACGTTACTGCGGCCCAATCCGGTGCGACGAGGTGCTGTGGCGGCTCCAACAAGTGCACAAGGGAAAGGCGGGACTTGTGGCGTGGCCAATTTTGGCAGGGGGCGCTTATTGAAGCAAATGAATGGAGTGAGCGGTGGTGAACAGAGCAGAGAAGAAAAGAAGAGGACGACAGCGGCTCAGGCTAAAAAGGGTGGCCAGGAAGCTCAAGGAAGCCACGACGAAGCCTTCACCGCGCCAACGCGACGCCCAGACGGCCACGACCCGCCAGCTGATTGGAAGACGATCAAGATCAACGACGGTGAATCGGCTTCCATGATTATTGTTCATCGAAATTACAGAATTGCCATCCGCCAAAATCTTCAAATTACTCCCAAAATTGCATGGTAACTCAAAAATCTCCAAAAATAAAAGTTGTTCAAAATTTAAAGTTCTACAACTTTGCTTTTATAACCATTCCCAAATTCGGTATACATTTTAAAATGCAAGTTTAAATTCAAAAAGGGAATATTTAAAGAATCACGCCTTTTCAAATTACTTCAAATTTCATAAAACAACTTTGAAAACTCCAAAAACCAACTTTGTACAACTCGACAAGCTCTACACTTTTGCTTTTAGGCTCAACCCCAAAATGTGCTTAGATTTTGAAATGGGTTTTCCAGGGTAAACTTTAAATGCTGGAAATTCGGGTTTTCGGAAATCCAATTAAATACAAATGTTTTGAAATTGATTCATCCATACAAGTCAACACATATATAAAAAAACAATATCCACACCAAGCATTGCAACAAAAATTATTAAACTTTTACTAAGGAAGAATTTGAATTGTTTAATAGATTCCCACATTAAAATTCACAAAGTTTCTTAATCACTATTATTTCATGTAACATATAACACACTTCATAACAACATTTACATGCTATAAATTAAACATGAAATGCATTCATGAGTTAATACATGATGATTATGCATAATGATGACATGATCACCTTTTAAGTACTTTATAACATCAGGGATGTTACAATCCTTCCCCCTTAAAGAAATCTCGTCTCGAGATTCAAAGCCATAGGGTAAGTAATGGAAAAGGAAATGTGTCGCAAGAACACATACAAAATCTATCCATAAAACAGTTGAGGTCCCTTTACAAAACATAACTAGTAACAACCGAGCTCAACTAACATTACTCTCTATTGACGCAAGAAACTCTGGAAATTTTTCTAATAAGTAATCTTCGGATTCCCAAGTAGCTTCTTCTTCTGAATGTTGATTCCATTGTATCTTGTAGAACTTGATTGTCCTTCTTCGAGTAACACGATCTTTCTGATCCAAAACTCGGATAGGATATTCGGAATAAGTCAAATCTGGTTCAAGTTCCACTCCTTCAACCTCAACATTCTGCTCAGGCACTCGGAGACACTTCTTCAATTGAGAAACATGGAACACATCATGCAAATTGCGAGATGTTCGGTAATTTCAAGCGATATGCCACTTTTCCATATCTCCAAAATTTGAAATGGTCCAATATATCGAGGTGCCAACTTTCCTTTAACACCAAAACGGGTAACTCCCTTCATTGGTGATACTTTCAGATATACAAAATCTCCTTTGTTAAACACCAATGGTCTACGTCGTCTATCCGCATAACTCTTTTTGTCGGGATTGAGCTATCTTCAAATTACTTTGTATTTGCTTAACCTTGTCTTCTGTTTCTTTCACAAGGTCAACCCCAAAGAATCTTCTTTCTCCAGGCTCAGACCAACTCAGCGATGTTCTGCATCTACGACCATAGAGTGCTTCAAATGGAGCCATTCTAATGCTTTCGATAACTATTGTTGTTGTATGAGAACTCAGCGAGAGGTAAGCATTCGTCCCACTTATTGGAATAGTTAAGGACACAACACCTTAACATATCTTCAAGCACCTGATTGACTCTTTCAGTTTGTCCATCAGTCTGCGGATGATAAGTTGTACTATACAATAGTTTGGTACCCAATGAAGAATGCAATTGTTTCCAAAATTGGAGACAAACTGTGTACCCCTATCGGACACAATAGTCTTGGGTACTCCTGAAGACTCACAATTCGCTCTAAATACATCTTGGCATACCGTATAGTGGGATATGTATTACGAACTGGAAGAAAATGTCTTTGATTTGGTTAGTCGATCTACAATAACCCATCTTGAATCAAATCCTTTGATGTCTTGGGTAGACCAACAATAAAATCCATACTTATATCCTCCCACTTCCAAGATGGAATAGGTAATGGTGTAATTCACCAAAGAGACCTCAAATGTATAGCTTTCACCTTTTGACAAGTATCACACTTTGCTATATATCTAGCAATCTCTATTTTCATTTTAGTCCACCGTAATCTTTGTTTTAAGTCATGGTACATCTTGTTGCTTCCGGATGGATAGATAACCTAGTAGCATGTGCCTCTTCTAGAATTGATCGCGCAGAACTCAGAACCTTTGGTACCACCAAACGATCCTTGAACCATAACACACCTTCATCATCTATCTTTGAAGCATTACCTTTTCCATTCTTGACTCTTTCCTTAATATGGGCTATACCTTGTTTTTCCTTACGGCGAGCAACAATAACTTGATCTCGAATTGTGGCTTCAACAATTATGTTGGTCAAACTACCTTGTTGAATTACTTCTACATTCAACTTCTCCATTTCTTGACATAACGTCAAACCCATTGTTCTCCTTTGCCGGACAATTGCAATAACTTTTATGATCGAGGGCATCTGCAACCACATTTGCTTTAGGGGTGATAATGTACTTCCAAGTCATAATCTTTAATCAGTTCTAACCATCTTCTTTGTCGCATGTTCAACTCGATCGAGTAAAGATATACTTTAAGCTTTTGTGGTCAGTAAACATATGGCATGTATTACCAAGCGAGATAATGCCGCCAAATCTTCTTGAGCATGAACCACATTTGCTAACTCCAGGTCATGAGTCGGATAGTGTTCTTCATGTTGCTTAAGTTGCACGGATGCATAGGCAATGACTCGGCCTTCTTGCATCAACACACATCCAATACCAATACGAAGCATCACAATAAACATCAAGCGGCTTCTCGATATCAGGTTGGGCTAATACTGGTGCAGTGGTTAACAGTCTCTTCAAGGTCTGGAAAGCCTCTTCACAATCAGTTGACCAGACAAACTTGACTTGGTTCTTCAACAACTCGGTTATGGACTTTGATACTTTAGAAAAATGGAATAAACCGACGGTAATACCCCGCCAATCCCCAGAAAACTCGAACTTGATGAACTGTGGTTGGCGGTCTCCAATCAAGCACATCCTTCACTTTGCTTGGATCAACTGCAACGCCTTCAGCTGACAAGACATGTCCTAGAAATTGTACTTCCTTAAGCCAAAAATCACACTTGCTAAACTTGGCATATAGTTGATGTTCTCTCAAGCGGGTCAGAACAATTCTAAGATGTTCCGCATGTTCTTTCTTATTCTTGGAATATACTAGGATGTCATCAATAAACACCACTACAAACTTGTCTAGCTCAGGCATGAATACTGAATTCATCAGATACATGAAATGAGCTGGAGCATTTGTCAATCCAAAAGACATTACCAAGTATTCATATAATCCATATCTTGTGGTAAATGCCGTTTTGGGAATATCTTCAGGCTTTATCTTAATTTGGTGATATCCTGACCTCAAATCGATCTTGGAGAAAACTTTGGCTCCGGCCAATTGATCAAAAAGCAAATCTATCCGAGGTAAGGGATACTTATTCTTAATGGTCACTTCATTCAATGGACGATAGTCAACACATAACCTTAGGGTCTCATCTTTCTTTTTCACAAAAATTGCCGGACATCCCCAAGGTGATGAACTAGGTTGGATAAACCCCTTCTCAATCAATTCTTGTAACTGAGTCTTCAACTCGGCCAATTCCTTGGGTGGCATCCTATAAGCTCTTCGAGAAATCGGAGCTGTTCCAGGTTGCAATTCTATGTTAAACTGTACATCCCTATCAGGTGGTAGGCCGGGTAAATCTTCAGGAAACACATCCAGAAATTCACACACTACCGGAATATCTCTAATCTCTTTGACAGCAGTTGCACAAATCTTGCCCACTGATCTTCTTAAGGTTGGAAGTTGGATGAGAAGTTGAGAATTACTATCAGGCAAACTCACCCTTAATGTCCTATTCAAAGCATCTATAACAGCCTTATGCTGATACATCCAATTCATTCCCAAGATTACATCTATATCCTGATCCTTAAGGATAATCATGGTAGTGGGAAAAATATGCCCACCCAGGTTTACGGGTACTGGTATACCATTTCCTTAGTACACGAGGCGCCCCCCAGGCATCAGTATAAAAAAAACTTTCCTTTGTTGCCCCAATTGAAATTTCATGCTTTACCACAAATGTTCTATTGATGAATGAATGAGATGCACCCGAATCAAAAAGTATAAGCTGCAGGGGTGATTGGCAGCAGAAACATACCCATCATCTTTGGCTCCCCCTTCCGAATTTCTCTAGCTTGAATATAGAACACTCGTCCTGTCTTCCTCTCATCTTTGCCCTTCTGAGCATTCTGATTGGGGTTCTTGTTTGGTGCCTGACCCTGTCGTTGATTGGCAGGGGCCTTCTGATAATTTTGATTAGCTTGCCTAGGATATGGACATTCCCTAGAGAAATGACCGGTCCTTCCACAATTGTAACACGGGTAATTGTGACCCTGGGACATTGGAGCATTACCACCAGGAGCATTGGTCGACTGTGAACTCGGGTAGGTTATAGCAGGACGGACATTTGACTCTGTTGCTCGGCTTGAGACTGCGGCGGACGATAAGGAGGACGATTATGATGTACTGGATGATAAATCACCCTCTGCCTCTTCTGGTTTCCCCCAAAGGATCCAGACGGCACACTCTTTTTCTTCTTGAGCTCCTTATGCTGCTGATACTTTGACTCTGAAGCAATTGCAATATTTACTGCCTCATGATAAGTAACATTAGTACAAGTTGTCATCATTGTTTGCAGCTTGGTATTCAGACCCCTCATAAACCACCTCTTCTTCTTGGCATCAGTATTAACATGTTCGGATGCATATTGTGACAGGTGATTGAATCTTCCCACATACTGCATCACTGTTTGATCTCCTTGCTTCAAAGCAAGGAATTCATCTAGCTTCATAGTCATAACTCCTTGAGGATATAATGGGCTCAAGGCGATGACGGAACTCAGCCAAGTTATTGGAATGCCAGCAGGTTGCATAGCCACTAAGTTTGCCACCAAGCACTTTGTTGCTCCTCTAAGTTGCTGAGCGGCAAACGCAGGTTTCTGATACTCCGTGCATGGGATAAGATCAAATTTCTGCTCCATGGTTCGAAGCCAGTCATCAGCCTCCAATGGTTCATCTGCCTTGGTGAACACCGGTGGTCTTGTGTCTGTAAAATCAACATATGTGGCCTCCTGTCTGTTATGATGGCGACCACGGTTTCCGTGCATCTGATTCTGATTACTCTGAGCTATCTCATGAAGCAAACGAGAATTTTCGGCCGTCACATTAACAAGTGCGGTTATAGCATCCGCCAGATTTGTTGGAACTGGTGGTGGATCTGGAATACCATCCTCATCTTGTGAAGTTCCTGGAACATACGAACCCCGTGTACGACGCATCTGCTCATAATAAACCAAACTTTATTACAAGCCTTTATTGAATTGCACAAAAGCTTACTCCAGGCACATTACATAGGATTTACTAATATAAACACAAACCCACAAGTACAAAAACAAGACTACATAACTTAACTAGAACTAACTATTATACAACTCTACTCCTTTCCTTGATTCCTTCAAACTTCAGGCTCGGTATCCATTCCGGAAATATTGCCGCCTTCATTATCACTTTCATCGATCATTACTAATTCTTCGGGATCTTCTTCTTCTTCTTCTGATTCGTCATCATCGGCAAGGATGACACCGGGGTCCATGGCATCAGCTTGGGGTTCATGATTTGGATTTAGTAGATCGCTAAGCCTATGAACTTCCTCATGTAGATAGGTATTATGTTCTTCTAAATCTTCTACATAGAATTCTAGCTCATGAGTTCGAGCTCTAGCTACATCTTCCCTATGCCAAGCTTCATTCCTTCCCTCCACCGTACGAACTAACATACGTTCGCAGTTCCTGTGCGCGGTGGTGAGACGCCTCAATTGATCCTGTAATTCTCCTACCTGTATAGCATCCAAAGCCCTATCTCTAGTAGCTTGTGCTAACTCTGTAGAAATCCTCTGTATCTCTGCCTGAGGATCAGGCCTAGAGCTGCTACTGCTAGCACCATCATTCCTAGGGGCAAGTTGGTGACGAGGAACTCCTTTGGGTCCAGTGGACTTACGGGGCGTCATCTTGGTACGAGCCATACTGTAGGAAGCCAATTTAATCCAAGTAAGACCACTTGATCAAAGTCTAAAGAGCAGCTAGAATAGATTACATTACTCAAACCAGACTCACTACTCAACTCCAGACTCAGAGGTGAAGGAAGTAACAAGTGAATTAATCATGATGCATGAATCGTTCTTACGAACAAAACCATCAAAGCTTATAATACACATAAACAACATTTGTTTTTATATAGGGCATAATAAGATTACTACTCCACCATACAAAACCTTTTTAATCAAATAAGGAATGGTGAGAAAGAAATAAGATAAGTCAGAAGCAATTTGGACCAAATTAACAAGTTAAGTTTAGTCATCCCAAATTGTTTTGAAGTTTTTGTAAACCAATACGACAAAGACTTTGTAACGATCGCTCTGATACCATTCTGTGGCAGAACCTCCTAAATTATAGGGCCCACATGCACCTGTCACTGTCCAACGACCTTTGACATCTATGCATATGTTACCGATAACTTAAGAAGACTGTCGGGTGTCCTCGGAGAACCCCGAATCATCCACGATTTCCGAGCAGGATCACATTACAGAGTCATTGCAGTATTACAACAATTTTATTCAAGTAGATACATCGAGTAAAATATAGCGGAAGCATTACAATAACTTAGTTTTACAAACCAGTTGTTTCAAACCTTACAACTAAGTTCGATAATTATTACAAAACGTAGTAGTGGAGTGGCATTATACATAATACAAAACACACAATAGGCGCCTTACCTTAAGGGCCACACATTTACTTCTCGTCGTCGGATCGAACAATAGTCATGCAAAGACGATCCAAAACAGATCGCTCATGAGGCTCACCGCAACAAGGGTCAGCGAACCACGAGTACAAAAGTACTCAACAAGACTTAACCGAAATAAAATTGAGAAGACTCGGGAATGCGAGCTCGTGGATTCAAGGTATGGCTTTAGCAATAATCAAAGTTCTTTTGCTTAAAAGCTCTTTAAGAAAATTCTTTACTTTAACCTCGCAAAACTTTATAAGTACCACATATGAATACGCCATGATCCGTAATGAGATCATGAACTTCATATCAATCTCTTTCGCAAATCTTTCTCAAGTTCCAGTTATTATACTACGATGATGAATGAGAAGTGAGTCTCCATAACCGAGGAGCAACGACGATTGAACCGATTATAACCCAAATGGGAATTCCAGACCACACGACATATGCAGGTCCACGACCTACATATACCAACCTACCCTCGGATCCTCTAAAACAAGAACGGGTCCGCGCCACCCGAGAATACTGATACTCCACCAATCCAGCCCATTGCCACGTGGGTACACGCGCTATTCCGCCATCTCTCCACTCCCAGGGCGCGAGTAGCCATTCTCGTAATAGAATCGCCAAGTTAAGGCTTACCGGAGTATGTGGTTAGTACTACAAAGTCTCACCGCACACAGTTCAACAACGGTACGGACCTTAACCGACTCAGGCTGAAAGAACCCGCTCACAAGACATTACCAGGTCTTGTGGCTCACACACACCGAGTCCGCCCGGTCTAGATTTATTACTCCACATTCTCATATCACATGATAACATAAGTAACCAAAGTTCCATTTAAAACTCGCAGGTGATAGGTAATCACCCGACCTTTATTTATCTAAGCATGACTAAGCATAACTAGCCATATACGAATTAAAACCGGTAATCAAGGTAGATACGGAAAAACAAGGTTGGTAATGCATCAATTAGGTTTTCACTTAACTTCTAATCACTTAATGCAGTACAGGAAAGCAAAAGCAAAATTAATTTGTAAAACACAAGGTAGGGTTGTATGCATCCGGGGCTTGCCTTTGTTGACGGAAAAGTCCGGTTCCTGCGACGTTCCACAAATATCCGATCCGACCTCAACAGATGGATTAACCTCCTCAACCACTTGATTAACTACCACGTGTTCACCTTCGTTCACTACACGTAGTAACAATGCCATGTTTAACATGATGCGAGATATAAAACATGATGCTCGATGATGGATGCAAAAGTTAATAACTTGAATACAACTTTCCTTCGCGGTACAGTTACAAATAATTATCGTAACGCATTTTTAGTCGTTCTTCTAATAAGTCAAAGGTTCACTTATTATACATGCTTACCAACTAAAGCCTCATCATGAAAAGACATGTATAAACAATATACAAGGAAATATATAACTTTTACTTTTTACCCAAGAGGTTGCATCTAAGAAGCAATCAAGTTCATTAACATGCATTTACTAACGAAATTCTTAACTAAGTCATTTAGAATTATTAACTAATAATTAAGGCATATAAATAAGAGTATAATTAAACATCATCAAATTAATCCCAAACTTTTGTGGAGGCAAGTTTTAACAATAAACAAATACAATAAAAGTTTCATGGTCTTTGGATATTTATTTTGTCCTAGAAAAATTATGGAAACTCATTTATTAATTAATTTGAGCAATTTTATCACATTCAAAAAGTACTGAAAATCAACAGTTCATATTTTTCTTAAATAGTATACATCACAGAGAGGTTACACAAAAAATTTCATAATTTTTGGAGCTCTATTTAATTCTACACAAAAATAACAAATCACAGCACTATTATTTAAAATAATCATTGACTTTTTACTTAGCATCGCTTCTGATGTCATCGTCTTCTTCACAGAAAGAGAGCACACGGCGGGGGTGAACTGACCGCGGCATGAATCAACCCGAGGTGGCCAGCGAAGGTGGCAGTGATGCGTGGGGCAGCGGCATCCCAACCCGCATACATGAATTGAGGTGGCACTGGACGGGACCGACCGGCCGATGGTGGCACGCCACGCACGCCACGGCGGCAGAGTGGTGGCGGCAAAGAAGACGGCGGGGCCCGGTGAAGCGGAGGCGGCGAACAGGAGCTTCTCCGACCATGGTGAAGACATATTCGGCTTCCCTCACTCAGAGAACACGACATAGCGACTAATCGAACAAAGCAAGGCTCCTAACGTGCATATGGCTACGCACACGCTGCGGCAAACCAAAAGGCGAGTTCGGCGGCGAGCACGCAGCGGATCGGCGTCAATGGCATGGTAGCGACTAAGCAGCAGCACGGTCATGATCGGTGACTCACCAAGATGCTCGACGCTTTACGGTGGAAGGAGAAACCGGACCAGGAGCTCTCGCCACGCAGACCGAGCTCGACGGACGACCGGTAGAAGCGCGAGAAGACGACGTTGCACGGCCCAATCCGGTGCGACGAGGTGCTGTGGCGGCTCCAACAAGTGCACAAGGGAAAGGCGGGACTTGTGGCGTGGCCAATTTTGGCAGGGGGCGCTATTGAAGCGGCGGAAAATGGAGTGGCGGTGGTGAACAGAGCAGAAGAAGAAAAGAAGAGGACGACAGTGGCTCAGGCTAAAAAAGGGTGGCAGGAAGCTCAAGGAAGCCACGACGAAGCCTTCACGCGCATAACGCGACGCCAGACGGCCACGCACCATGATCGAAGACGATCAAGATCAACGACGGTGAACTGGCTTCCATGGTTACTGTTCATCGAAATTACAGAATTGCCATCCGCCAAAATCTTCAAATTACTCCCAAAATTGCATGGTAACTCAAAATCTCCAAAAATAAAAGTTGTTCAAAATTTAAAGTTCTACAACTTTGCTTTTATAACCATTCCCAAATTCGGTCTACATTTTAAAATGCAAGTTTAAATTCAAAAGGAATATTTAAAGAATCACGCCTTTTCAAATTACTTCAAATTTCATAAAACAACTTTGAAAACTCCAAAACCAACTTTGTACAACTCGACAAGCTCTACACTTTTGCTTTTAGGCTCAACCCCAAAATGTGCTTAGATTTTGAAATGGGTTTCCAGGTAAACTTTAAATCTTTGGAAATTCGGGTTTTGAAATCCAATTAAATACAAATGTTTTGAAATTGATTCATCCATACAAGTCAACACATATATAAAAAAACAATATCCACACCAAGCATTGCAACAAAAATTATTAAACTTTTACTAAGGAAGAATTTGAATTGTTTAATAGATTCCCACATTAAAATTCACAAAGTTTCTTAATCACTATTATTTCATGTAACATATAACACACTTCATAACAACATTTACATGCTATAAATTAAACATGAAATGCATTCATGAGTTAATACATGATGATTATGCATAATGATGACATGATCACCTTTTAAGTACTTTATAACATCAGGGATGTTACATCAAGTGGGCTATCGAGCTCAGCACTTACTCCATTGAATTCAGAGGCAGGCCTACGATCAAGTCTTAGGCGCTTACTGATTTCATCGCTGAGTGGACCGAGATCCAAGAGCCCATCATCGCCACCTGCCCCGAGCACTGGGTGATGTACTTCGATGGCGCCCTTAACATCAACGGTGCTGGTGCAAGCATTCTGTTCATTATGCCAACCAGGGATAAGCTCCGATACGTTCTCTAGATACACTTTCTGGCCTCCAACAATGCCGCTGAATATGAAACATGTCTCCACGGACTCTGTATAGCCATTGAGCTCGGCGTCAAACACCTCATGGTATACGGGAACTCTGCGTTGGTCATCAACCAACTTAACAAGGACTGGTCTTGCTCCAATGAGAAGATGGATGCATATTGCGCCGAAATCAGGAAGCTTGAAGGAAAATTCTATGACATCGAGTACCACCACTTGGTATGTGACTAGAATCAGCTCACCGACCATTTATCCAAGTTGGGCTCTTCTGGTGCCACGATCCCGTCGGGGGTCTTCGTTAAAGATCTCCTGGCGCCATCCATTAAAGAAGATAAGGAAGTTCAGGAAGTTCCCCCAGCCGAGCAGCTGGTACTGGCGATACCTAAGTCGGCCGCCGATTGGAGGGAATAATTCATCAAGTACCTCACCAGCACCGAAGTACCCGCCAACAAGACTAAAATCGAATGCCTAATTCATCGAAGCAAGCATTACGTGCTGGTAGATAGCAACTTGATGAGGAAAAGTGCCAAGGAAGGGATTCTGCAAAAATGCATCATCCAAGAAGATGGAGTGAAGTTACATCTCGAAATTCACTCTGGCTCCTGCGGCAACCATGTGGCATCAAGAACACTGGTCGGCAAAGCTTTCTGAGCTGGTTTTTACTAGCCCACGGCCATCTCCGATGCAGAAGACCTCGTCCGATGTTGTGAAGGATGCCAATTTTTCGCCAAGCAAATACACGTGCCGGCACAAGAGCTGCAGACCATTCCAGCTTCCTGGCCCTTTGCATGATGGGGACTGGACATGATTGGCCCTTTTAAACCAGTGCCAGGTGGCTTCTAGTACGTATACATTGCCATTGATAAGTTCTCCAAGTGGATTGAGTATAAACCGCTCGTCTCGGCTACTGCAAAGAAAGCAGTCAAGCTCTTTGAAGATATCATCCATAGATTCGGTCTCCTGAACAGCATCATCACTAACCTCGGAACTACATTTACTGGCCATCACTTTTGGGATTTCTGCGAAGACCGTTGCATCTCTATCAAATACGTCTCCATTGTTCATCCTAGAGCCAATGGCCAGGTCGAACGAGCGAACGGCATGATCCTTGATGCCCTCAAAAAGAAACTATATCAGAAAGAAGAAAAACACCCAGGCAAATGGCTCAAGGAGCTACCAGCTGTAGTCTGGGGACTGTGTACTCAAGCTAGTCGCAGCACCGGTGTGTCTCCATACTTCTTGGTCTACGGCTCAGAAGCCATACTACCAGCGGACATTGCCTTCCAAGCACCTAGGGTGGAAAACTATGATGAAGAGCAGGCCGCAGCTGTTCGGACAGAGGAGTCGATAGGGCCGAGGAAGAACGCCTAACCACCTGCGTCTGCATAGCCAAATATCTAGAAGGCTTGCGGAGTTACTACAACCACAACATCAAAGGTCGTTCATTTACTATCGGCGACCTCGTTCTCCGCAGAAAACAAAAAACCGAAGGGATGCACAAGCTCTCCTCCCCTTGGGAAGGGCCTTACATCGTCAAAGAGGTCACCCGACTAGGGTCTTATCGCCTATGTGACTTAGACGGAATTGATGTTCCCAACTCATGGCACATTGAGCACCTTATATGTTTCTATCCTTGAAACGCTCCAGATATGTACTCTCCACTTTATGTTGAATAAAGTTTTGGTCTCCATAACTTGTCTCCACTTTTTCTCCATTGTGGTTTAACCCCCACTTACGGTCGTCGAGCTCTATGCTACTCCATAACGAACTCCAATACGAAATAGCCATAACTACGCCGACCACATTTCTCCAAATCTCCAACGTTATCACCGAACGGTTTTCTCCAAATCGCCGAACGATTTCTCCAAATCGCCGACACATTTTCGCCAAAAATCGCCGAACGGTTTTCTCCAATATCGCCGAACGATTTCTCCAAATCGTCGACACATTTTCGCCAAAAATCATCGAATAAGTCTTCTCCAAATCGCCGAACACGTCTTCTCCAAATCACCAATGTATTTTGCCACACATTTTCTCCAAATCGCTGAACACTTTGCTCCAAATCTCCAAGATATTTCGCCGATCAGCGAGCATCATACTTTCTTTTCTATTCTCTTCGGAGAAGACCCAGTCTCCGATCTCTCCCTACACGTGCCATGGGCTCCGCGCTATACGTTATGGGTGGTCGGCTGTGGTTCCTTGGTCACGCCTATTCCTCCTACACGTCCACGGGCTCCGCGCTCGACATTATGGACTATGGGCTAGCCAAGGCCGAGAGCTCAGCACAGAACTAATTGCTCGGACGCCACTTATACTACCTATATCTCCAAGTTATTTTGATAACCGCCGAGCAGCACACGTTCCGCTCTGTTCTCTATGGAGAAGACCTAGTCTCTGATCTCTCCCTACACGTGCTTCGGGCTTCGTGCTCTATGTTATGGGTGGTCGGCTGTGGTTCCTTGGTCACGCCTGTTCCTCCTACACATGCACGGGCTCCGCGCTCAACGTTATGGACTATGGGCTAGCTGAGGCCATAGGGGTCAGTAGCAAACTAACTGCTCGGACTATACTTATACTCCATATAAATACATCATGGTCAACACTACGAGGATTTTTTTCGCCAAAATACAAGCAAACTGCATACACATGCGCCTTGTAACATTTCTCACATACATAATTGTTTTTTGCGCTTTCGCGTGTTCTAACTACACTGTCAAGATATTACAGATGAGAATCTCTGAGCAGATCATTGAGCTCCGCCATCACCGTCTGTCTCACCGAACAGGTCTATATCGTCGGCCAGCTTCTTCGCTGCGTCCTCCACCTCATCCTCCAGCTGCTGGGTTTCCGCATCGCTCAGCCCTTCGGCGAACCCGCCCCCTATCGCCTGAAGGTCAATGGCTGGGTAATGGGACTGAACCACCGCAAGGGCGTGAGTAGCAACGGACACAACGACATCACGGTTGAAGCTCTTGAAGTTCTCCCACACTGCCTTGCACCTCTAAATGATGGTGTCCGAATGTTGCCACCAGCCGTCAGGCTGAATACTCGGTTCCAGGTCGACGCAGTCAAGCACCGGTTTAATTGCGGCAACTACAGTGTCAAAGTTTTCCCTTTGGGTCCTGGCCTCCTGCACTAGCACATCAAACTATGCCTTGGCTTTATGACGGTAGCCTGCAAGCGTTACAAGCGCAATAGTTATTCGATGGCCTGGTGCAGTTGGCCAAGCTCCGTGTCTTGCTCTACAAGCGCAACAGTTATCACAAAAATATGGCTGTTTGGCAATACAAAGTACATTCGCCGATATACCATACCTGCTTTATGCTCGGATACACTTCTGAGCTATGCAGATTTCTATTCCAACTACTTGGAGGCACCCCTCTGTTGTCCGGAGACAGCGACCAGCTGCTCGGACAAGACCCCCCTCTAGTATTCCAGGTCCCGCGTGTTGGACTCTGCAAGGTCTCATTCACGCCGGGCCCTCTGGATGTTTCTCTCTGAGACGTTCATCGCCTCTTTGAGTTTTTCGTTCTCCTCAGCGAGGGGCTCCATCCTCTTTATCAGCTGGCGGCGCTACTCGGTAGTCTGAGTTATCTCCTACAAATGCACAATGACAATGTTGAAATCTAATTCCCAACGTCAAAGAGGAGCATTCCAGACGCAGTACTAACCTTGATCTGCTTCATCACCCCGGCAAGGGCGGTCTCTAGTCTCTTGAACTCCCTGGTGGTGTCCTCCTCTTTGACAATTACTATATCATCACCGCGCTTTCGAAGGATTTGGATAGCTTAGGGTCGAGGTTCATCACGCTCGATCTCCTCCACCTCGTCCTCCTCTGCTGTCAGCCGGAGGCACCACCTAGGGGCTCAGTGGCCGAATAGCGGGTCCGACCATGCCCTCCGACGCCTTAGGGAGCGCCGTCTGCTCCTTCAGCACCGCAAGATTCTCTGCTCTAGATTCCGATGCGATGCTGGTAACTACAGCTTCTACTCCCGAGGACCCAGCGGTGCCCGCCGTTGCTGAGGGTGCTGTCGCCGACTTGTTAGCCATCAATGACAACTGTTCACCACCGCCAAGTCTGCCAACGGTGGCGATTGGCTCCCCCGCATGCTGCCGAGCACCCGGGGACTCTAGGATGGGGTCCACCGGCATCCCCTCCGCCTCAGGGCCAGCCTTCGGCTGCTCGTCATCAGTCTGGATGGGCGGTACTGGATCCGTCGTACGCCTTGCACTACATCAAATCAGCTCGTCAGTCACCACAAAAGATAAGAAACTACAGTAAAGTGACTCCAAGACAAGGATACTTACGGTTTGGTCTGCCAGTTAAATTTCTTGAACCGGTGATGCCTGCCCGAGCCCCCAGGCGCAGCCGTGGGGTCGACTCCCATGCTCTGCGGGGGAGGTCTCGGCTCATCCACAGTCGACCTCTGTTCTACCTGCTGCTTTGGGGCCCTCTCCGCCTGCTGCTCCGGGTTTGCCTCCGCCTGTTGCTCGGGGACTCCCGTCGCTTGCCCCACAGGGACTCCCGTCGTCTGCTGTGCGAGAACTTCCCTCGCCCGTTGCTTGGGGACTTCCCTCGTCTATGGCTCAGGGACTTCTTTGCCTCCCCTTGATTGATCCCTCGCGTGCATGCTGCGTGGAGGCTCCGTCGTGCTCAGTGGAGGAGCCATCGGAACTTCATCGTCATCAGACTAGTCAAACATAGCGGTCCTTCGCGTTCGAGTGGTCTGATCATCGCTAAGCGAGATGCCACCTGGTTTGATGGGAGTAGCAGCCGCTGTCTTCCTCCTCTTCTGGGCCAGCTCATCTGTCACAGCCCTCTTCCCCCGGGCTTTCTCCGACATCAGGGGAGAACTCTCCATTCGACCAACATCCGTACCTTCGAACTCCGACGAGACACCGATGGAACTTCCTTCAGGTTGAGTCGATGGTCGTGCACCCATAGCTGGCGGCCAATCACCCTTCAGCACACTTGAAAAGTACACCGCCCTATCCTGTGAGTGGATCTTCGCATAAGTAAATCAGTCCACTGCTCGGCAATGACAAAGGATAAAAAGCATCAGGAATACACAACTGAGATATTTACCTAAGGAGACAGATTTTTGTAGTTGAAGGGCTTCGTATACCCTGACATGTTGAATGAGGAAAACAGAGCAAATAGCTCTACAGCCCGCTCTTCACAAACATTCCTCGACAGCATCTCTGGCCTCTCCCGGGTACCATCGGTCTCCCCCTTGAACTCGAAGGCTGGGTGCGCCCTCTCCTTATAGGGCTACATGTGGCGTACTATAAAGCTCGTCGCTACCAATCCGCCGTTGGTCCCCACACCCTTTATTAAGGCAAGAAGCTCCCTCACTTGCTCCATGTCAGTGCTATTCGGCGTCTCCGACCAGCTCCTCTGGCTCTCCAGGATGTGGTCGGCGTCGCAGCGGACGGCTAGGTGGCTCTGTTTCATGTAGAATCATCTGGTGTTCCACTCCTTCAATGATGTGTTTAGCGGCACAGTAAGGTACTCACCGCCATCCCATCGCACAGCTGAAGGTACACCCCGTCGACCACCTTGGAACCACTGCCACCTCTCTTTTTCAGCTAGAACAGGTAACGGAAGAGGTTGAAGTGGGGGAGGATTCTGAGATATGCCTCACAAAAATGGATGAAGATTGAGATGTGCAGAATGGTATTGGGATGGAGGTTGCACAGACTAACCACCCAGAGCTCCAACAGATCCCTCAACAATGGATGAATAGGAAATCCCAACCCACGCTAGAAATAATCCTTGAATACCACCACTTCATCGGTATGAGGCATTGGGAAGGACTCACCGAGGGCCGGCCGCCATCCGGCGGTAGCACGGTCAGGAAGAACGCCAGCCTCCAGCAATCTGTTAAGCTCCACCTCTCCCATTCGTGATGGCATCCACTCTTCGTCATGCTGGGCGTCGGCGCTCGCCTTCTTGGGGCTTGTTTTCTTCGATTTGGCAGCTCCTTTCTTCGGCGCCATCTCTCTGATGTGATTGGGGTTTGGCGACGGAAGCAAATGTGGATGCGAATCTAGAAACGCGAGGATTGAGGATGAAGACGGAATGGCAGAGTGGCAAAGATGGGAACGCAGGATGAGGCGGTGTAGTTATAAAGCACTTTCCCCACCCTTTCGCATTCGAGGGTTTTTAGGGAACCATTCCCATGATTTGCGCTCCTCTAAATTCTTTGACGCGGCTTAATGGGCCATAACCTGGGCTTTCACGCAACCGCAGCCCACGTCGCTCATTTATTGCTACCGTTGGTTATCACTCACCGAATAATCGCCGACTTCTCCCCCATTTATTGAGGTTCAGTAACAGTTACTGTACAACCATTACTCCGGTTTTTTCTCCACGGTTGGGTTTTTCAGATATCTCCGTAAACAGCTCAGAGACTGGCTGCCTGCTCGGCTGGTCTTTTTATTATTTTTCTATTTCTGACCCTGGCACCACATGACTGCATCACCTACTGTCAGGCTCAGGGACTAAGTGGGCACACTTCACCTTGTGGTGAATGTGCTTTCTCTCATTTTAGGGCTACGCTCGAGGACTGGCTGCCTGCTCGGCTGGTCTTTTACTATTCTTCTACTTTGGACCCTGGCACCACATGACTACATCATCTACTATCATGCTCGGGGACTAAGTGGGCACACTTCACCTCATGGTGAATGTGCTTGCTTTATTCTAGAAGACTCCACGCCTCTTGAAGTTGAAGAAGACTATCTCCTTTTTCTCATCTTCAGACTCTAAGTGGGCACACTTGTTGCACTGTGAAGAAATTTATGATTCTGAACTTGAGCTCCTTACACCCTTATGGCAAGCCATGCTTGGGTTATGCTGCTCAGCTATGGTTCGTGCTGCTCGGTGACAGTACACGCTGCTCGGCAACTGCTCACAACTACTCGGCAACTCATCATGGCGGTCGGACCATGAGTTCGACTATTCAGCTTCGTTCGCACCTGCTCGGACAAGCTCAAGACGGCGTTGCACTACTGGTACAAGGCTCTTGGGGACTAGCTGTGGGGGGTATGACCTCGGATACCCATGGCAGACCACATGGGCTACGCCCTCAGGGGCGGCCCAGCCCACAAGACAAAGCCTTGTGGGGCACGACTCTGGTCGGCACCTTCTGCAAGACATCTAGAAGATATCCTGAAGATACTACGAGATCTGTTAGGATATGTATGATCCCAAGATTCCTATAATTAGTTATTACTTTCTAGTTATCTCTCAGATCTAACCAACTTGTAACCCTACTCCCTAGACTATATAAGGCGGGCAGGGACCCCCTCCAAATTCATGCAATATCATATGATATCTAATACAAACCAACATACCACAGGAGTAGGGTATTCCATCATACTAATGGCCTGAACCTGTCTAACTCGTGTGTCTCTATTGCCTTCTTGTTCTTGATCTCACACTCCTCTGTCGATCAATCTACCTTCGTGGGATACCCCTTAGAGGACTGCCGATGATATTCTGTCGACAGATGCACTCGAGTCTATCTTTTATGTACTGTGCATTAAGTTATAGGAGTTGGATGAAACCGTTGCTGCATGACTTACCTTGTCCACCAGATATATATACATGAACCCTTACTAGTATGTGTAGGTTGATTTATTTTTAGCCATGCTTAGACTGGTAGAAGTCGGGTGATTTCCTATCACCTGCAAGATGTAGGTGGATACTTGGTCACGTTTGGCTATATTTGCTATCATGGAAAATAACCATGTGATGATTATATAAATGGAGACCGGGCAGGATCTTATATGCAAATGGTGATGGTTGGCTATGTTGATCCCATCTGTGTTAGTTAAGGACCATACCATTGTTGGACCTTCTATCGAGATTGAACGTACCTTTCGCATAATGGCCGAATAACTTGTTCCGACTGTGAAGTCGAGTCCCTCAAATTCGGGTTGGTTTTTGAACTGAGATGGGCATCATTGGAGGAGAGTAAGGATGTGCGGTGGGATAGGGATGGTCCGTGGGCAGGCTAGGCCTGAGCTTCTTGGCCTCCGGCTGCCCCCTGGGTGATGTGGCTAGTTTAGTCCCACGGGATCCTGAATATGAGTAAAAGGTTGCCTAAGGCGACTAAAGATTTGGTCGGCCTGGGTGTGTGTTATAGATTCTGACCAGTTAGTTGCAATCGATTCAAATCGCCGTCTCTCCCAGATAGTGAGAAACTCGACTAGCTTCAGCATCATAGTAATACTTGATGGAACATGGTGGTTATGTTGATTATTATGATAAACTAGAATGCTTATTACTATGATGCTTATTAATGATAATCAAGTGATTGCTATAGAAAAGATGTAAATATAGCTATAATAAGCTTCACTTAATTTGATGCTAAAATATTGACTAAAATATTGAAAGTAAGGACTTATAATAGTAATGCTCTTTTGCAAAGTTATGCTATCCAACCAACTCCACCAAATAAGCCTTGCATATCCTTGAGAGTCATTTTATTTCCTCCTGTCAGGTAAGTCTAGCTGAGTACATTTGAGTACTCAGGGTTTTATCCCACCATGTTGCAGGTGAAGTTCATGGCTTGCTAAAGATGGTGGATAAGTGCCAGTGGGCTCAGCGACTCTATATTTATTTCTCATCTATGTGCTTTTCTTGGAGGATGTAAATTAAGCTAGAAATGTAATTCAACTTATGTTATTATAATCATTTCAAAGCTATGTTGTTTTCTCTAATCAGATTTGAACTTAGTATTGTACTAATTATTTGTGAACTCAATTATAATATTATTTCCGCTGCAAACTCCGTGTATGTGATGTGTATTTACTTAATCTATTATGGTCTTGGTTGTGATGTGGATTTACCGAGGTCCTTCATGACACTCGGTGGAGTACCAGGTTTATATAATTGAAAGTGTGTGCATGCCAACGTGTTAGTGGGGGCAGCCATAATTGATCTGTATAAATTGGGTGGTTTTATCATAGCAGTGAGCTCGAGCGGGCTCAGCGGTGAGTACCACCTTGGTCACCTATGGATCTGTGCGGGCCAGTGAGGCATACCAGTGTTGCGGTGCAGAGCACTAGTGTCAGATATATGGGCCAGGGGTACCTACACCACCCATATATGTGACTATCACTAGGCTATCAGCCCAACAGCCATTAAGGAGGAAGCCCACGAGGGCTAACACGATCAACCAATGTGGAGATCAAGGCAAACTAGGGCATGTGTATCTGGACAATAACTAGGATCAATATGTTGCGCGTATCATGTAACAAACTAGGAACACAATCTATTACCCCGATCGCCCTCTCTGTAACCCTACCTCTCCTGCCTATATAAAGGAGGGTAGGGACCATGAGCTCGGTATCCAATCTTCCACCTATTCCATCTACCTTGTAGCTAGGAGCAACAACCCCTGTAATTGAGCATATGAATACAAGAGCAGCCGCACCACTAGAGTAGGGTTTAGCGCACACTGTGCCCTGAACTAGTATAAATCCTTGTGTCTCATGTGCTACCATCTGATTCCGTCTACATGATCACATTGTTGGATATTATCGGAGCAAAATAATCCGACAGTTGGCACGCCAGGTAGGGGCCTTTTGCGTTTAGATTTGATTTTGTATTTCAGATGGGAATCTTCTTTGACTTTGGTGATGAACCAAAGAGGATGCAGTTGGGCACAAGGATCACCTTCGGCAAGCTCAACTTCATCACCGACCGGTTCAGGGACATGTGCCTGCAGGAGCCTGGGCCAATCGAACGGGTGGAGGAACAGTCACTCCAGATCCATGCTTTCGCCACCGGACTGGACGAGGCTATCAATGAAGGACCGCTCGCCATCACCCATCATCTAGCCTGCTATGGTCAGCTTCTTGCCAAACCCGGCCAAGAGCCTAGTCTCAACGCCGCTCTTTTCCTTCGCAAGGTCGGGGATCCAGTCCCGATGATGGATACAGCACCTAATCTAATCCCCTCTCGATCCTTAGGAGCGCCAATGCATGCGGTGGCAACATGCTAGACTCAGCTTCATCAAGTTGTCCCATTGCCACTCAAACCTCCTACAGAGGATTTGCGAATCCCGCATTAAACTAATCGGGATTGAAGTGATGATGACTTTGGCTCGAACCTTGTCGGAGTTACCATCCATAACCTTAGCCAGGGCAGCACCATCCTAGAAGAATTGGACCACTCCTATAATAACCATCGGCATCATGACGTAGATGCTTCTAGATTCATCGATGAAATGGCCTCCCATCTCTCCCTCTACCACCGCTACCGATACCAAGAAGATGACAACGCGAATGTCGACGATGATGACATCAACTCACATTCGCGTAGCTGCTACCTCGGCGTGAGTGATTATGGGGGAAATGGGTATCTCACCCCCGAGCATTCCCCTCACAATCACTTTGAGTTTGATGACACAGCACCTTACAAAACTAGCCAACAGGCTCGAGATTGCCATGCTTAATCACAATGACGAGCTAGCATATGAAAATTGGAAACTACGATGTCAACATTAGGAGCAGAATGTGGCTCAAGGCCACTAGGCCCACAATGACATTATGCGTGCAGCATCAGTGTTTTCTAATGTCGAGCAAAACTTGGCCGAGGCCATGCGAGAGGCGACGGTGATGCCGCAACCATCTACAGAAGAAGGGCGTCAAGCTTTTTGAAGAATTCAGGAGATGATAGCGATAGCTGCTGACCACATACCAGCACTCAGCAACACATCTATTACTCATAGCCACACTCCCCAAAACTTGGGGGCTCGACCACTGCGCCAATCTAACAAATCCCGACACCGTAACCCTGAACGCCGCCAAGGCCCCGTCCCACAACCGAGAGACAATGGCTACGGGTAGGGAGGTGGCGGATGTGGAGGCAGTGGCAGTGGGCATACTACCGATGGAGGAGAGCAGAAAGATGATGGGGCCAACGACAGTAAGAGCGATGCTCCTCACGACGAGAGGAATCCAAGGAACCGACCGAAACCAGTTCCACACGCTGTCGATTATGATCCCTATGATTTGGTAGGGCCTCCTGCATTCGGATACAAGATCTGATCGGCTTCGATGCCCCATAAATTTTGTGCTCCAAACATCGACAAATACAACGCTGAGACAGATTCAAAGGTTTGGCTGATAAACTATCGCCTTGCCATGAAGGCGTCGTCCGCCCTAGACACATCTTTCATGATTCAATATCGCCCAATCTACCTCATGAATTCGGCTAGGAATTGGCAAAACAACCTCTGGGAAGGCTCCATCAAGTGGTGGGCCAACCTCGAGAAACAATTTTGCAATCATTTCGAGGGGGCTTACACTAAGCCAGGCACCTTGTGGGACCTCCACGTATGCAAACGCAAGACCGATGATGTGACAGAACCGCCCAATTTATGCAAGATCAAGTACGGTTGTCCCCGTTTACACATTGACACATGCATACTTTCACTTATATAAACCCGGTAGTCCGCCGAGTGTCCCGAAAGACCTCGGTAAATCAACATCACAAATAAGATCGCGTGATTAAGCAAATACACATCACATGCGCAGAGTTGCAGCGGAAATAATATTACAAATGAGTTCACAAATAATAGTACAAGTTTAGGTTTCAAAACTGATTAGTGAAAACAACATAGCTTTCAAATGATTACATTAATATAAGTTCCAAATACATTGCTAGCATAAGTGACATCCTCAGATAAAAGCATATAGATGAGAAGTAAATATAGAGTCACCGAGCCAACCGGCGGTTAGCCACCATCTTGAACAGGCCGAGAACTCCACCTGCAACATGGTGGGATAAACCCTGAGTACTCGAATGTACTCAGCTAGACTTACCCATCGTAAACCAAAAATAAAGTGACACCAAGGATTATGCAAGGCTTTATTTGGTGGAGCTGAGCTGACAACCTTTTTGCATAAAAGCTAGAGTAATCATTAGCATTATCCACCTATACTAGCAGTGACTTTTAGCCATTCCCTACCATCTATATTAGCACATGTACTAATCAATCACTTAATTAAGTTGCAAACAATAATAACCATATCAGGTATTTCATGGCTCATTATCATAATAATCATCATCATCATCATTTAACCATATCTTTAAATTTAGTGAATCTACGTTGCCGCTACTCAGTCAAGTTCTCACTATCCGGAGAGACGGCGATTCGAATCGATTCCTATCCAGCTAGAGGGGTATTCCTAACACTCACCCAATCCACCTGATCAATGGTTTCCTCGGGTCACCTTTGGTACAACTCAGGAATCGTGGATCTAAGCAGCGCCGCACCCTCACGGAGTCCACTCTGCCAGGTGGTCAATCTCACCTTGGACTTATGCCAATAGCTCCCCACACATCCTTACTACCGCCAGGGTGCGCACTTTCACTTTCTAGACTTTCACTACCACCTAAATTGAGCTACTCGGCTTCACGGTCGGAACGAGTTATCCGGCCAACTAAGTGATAGGCATGCGTTCAACATGACATGAGGACATACAGCGAATCGGTCCTTGAACGACACAGACGGGGATAGATTCACACCCAAGACCTCTATGCCTTGTTGCTGCACTACCATGATCCCATCCGGTCTCTTTTCATTATTAACACATGGTTCTTTTTCATGATAGCAAATATAGCCAACCGTGACCAGAGCTCATCCTACATCTCGTAGATGATAGGAAATCACATGACTTCTACCGGTCTAAGCATAGCTAAGCATCATTCGATCCTACACTTAATTAGGATTCATAGGATTTTATCTGGACAAGGTAAGGATATAATGCAACAATTGGTTCCAACCAATTCCTATACTTGTTGCATCATCAACAATAAAATGCTCCGAGGCTTGCCTAGGATCCGACACAAGTCAGTTCAGTTAGCTTGCACCGTCCTGGTGACATCTCAGGTCCTAGCACTTGCTTAGTCCTTCCATCTTCGGGATAGATCCTCCATACACCGTCTTCGGGTTCGGCTCCAACATCATGTCCTTCACGTGGTTCATCTAGCGCACCTAGATGAGATACAAGATGCATGTGTATGAATGTGATGAATGGTAACACAAGATGCATCACATAAGCATTCAAGACAAACACAAGATTATGCAAGACATAGACACCAATACCTATTTAACTAACATCACACAACCTATCATGCTAAGATGGTAAAGAAGACGACAACACCAAGCATGACACAAGTTTCCCAAGATCTTGGGTGCTCTAACTCAGTCATCATTCAAGGCATAAGTCACACTTAACAATATACAAGCAAACACTATAATATACAAGCACATTATCATGAAGAACTTTGCTAAGTTCCCAGATCTGTCCATAAACCACATTTGCAAGAAAATAAATATTAACTTATGTTGCAAACACATAATTAGGCAAAACCAACTTTACCAACATGTCACACATGACTAAAGAACACCAGAAAACCTAGTGTCCATGACCAAATAAATTCTTTTAATGCATTTCTTAATTTATTTTAGATAACATGGTGACTTAATGAACATATACCAAAAGTATACAATAAATTCTACAACAATTACAGTGGTCACATATCCTTTCAATAGTCTATTGTACAAATTTCACTCCATTTGAATATGTATAGCAACCTCTATGAAAAAGACAAGTTGCTAAAGCAAGAAATCATGTGAGAGCGAGATAAACCCATAACTCACTCATACTTCATCCAATCCTCATGAAATTTTTACCACACATCAACTATCACATGAGTAGCATGCCACAAAAATTTCACTTCATTTGGAGCCCTATATCTGCAGTTATGGAAAATAACAAATTCAACTAGCATTACAGCCTTACTGCACAAATCTATTTTTACCGCAAAATATTGAAACTAAAACATGTCATATTATAGATCTAATGCACAGAGAATTTCACAAGGATTCCAAAAAGTCCTCATTTACTATTTTATGATTTTTCGACAAATTACTACGAATTTTAAAAGTGGAGCATTCAAATCTGTAAAAACCAGAGAAAAGGAGTTGAAATCTTGCATCGGGGTCCCCGCAGTTTACAGAAATTAAACTACAGCGAAGAGGTCCTCCTGAGCACTATTCACATGTGTCACAACTTCGTAGAAAGAACCCTCCCTTTTCTCGAATTCGAGCGCGAAGTCCTTCTCCCTATCCTGTTCATCGAGTCGGAGCAGAGACTTGGCCGGCCAGCTTGGCCAGCGAGAGCCGACAGCGGCGGCGAGCGGCGGCGCTGCTAGGGTTGGGGAGGCGGTCGAGGCACCGGAAGCAGACGCGGAGGCGGTGCTGGGAGGCTCGATGATGTCTAGTCAATGGAGGAGCGAGCGACGCAGCAGCTCGGCTGCTCGGCCATGCCGAATAGGAGACAGTGAGAGAGACCGAGGGAGAGCAGAAGAGTGAATGGGAAGGGAGAGGAAGAGAGTGAATGGAGAGAGCAGGAGGCAGACTCGGGCTCGGCTTCTCCAAACGACATGCGACGGCGAGGTGGCGAGCGGCGCAGGCACGGGAGGCCACGCGGCGCGAGCATTCTGTGCACGGTCGGACGTTGTTCATCGAAATCAAATTTCCAATTCTACCTCAAACATACCACTGAAACTCATAGTTTGTGCCTCTGTAACTCCTAAACCACGACGAGTTAGCAAAAACTCTATTAATAAAAGTTGTAGATCTACATACCAGCTCCAACTTTTATTAAAGCTTCAAAGTCTACTTAGGCCTGGTTTGGGAGATACAAGGTTCCAAAGTGGGGTACACGAAAACTGAAATCATGCATTCAGTCATCCATGACTTAGCCAAATTTCAAGTGCTGAAAACAGCTGCTGATTCAAAGTTTGAGCCTCGGTTTGACTTGCTTACAGGCTGATCTAGCTCTTGGTCCAACCATAAAGTTTGTTGTACATAACATGGACTCCAACTTTTATTTAGGTTCCACTGCCATGCAAACACTCTAAGCTATAGTTCAAACCAAGTCAAAGTAGCATCACTATAAAGTTTAAATCACCCTTTTTGATCTATTGGAGCATTTTCTGGCCACCTGCTCAACATGAACCCTTCATAACTTTTGTTCATGAGTGCAAGTAGAGTTGTTTGAGCAAGGTACCAAGGTTTGGTTGACTTCATAGGTTTCCATCCACTTGATAAAGCAATTCATGCAAATATATGACATATCATTTCATGTGACTTTTTGATTCCAAACTTCATGAAACTTTTCCATGGATCAATATAGATGGATATTGATGTGAGACACATGAAGATATTCCAATAACACCAGCCAAGCATCTATCTTGAAAAGACCTATTTGTAAAGCAAGGGTGCAATATCCGTGTTTAGGTTGGGGCTCATTTCCATAGGTTTGACCTTGACATCTCCATCACCACTTACACGCCATGGTTGAGTTTAAACCCATTGCTTAACTAGTGACAAACACCTGGGGTGTTACAGCCCTCCCCCCTTAAAGGAATCGCGTCCTGAGATTCGGTGCGAAAGACTTTTAAGGGAAGAGAAACTTGTCATCCAGTTTCCAACATCAGTGATAGCATTAGGCTACTTAACTTTGGAGTATTAGAGAGGCTAATTTGGTCACGACACTTTCTGATACTTGCTCTTCATCGTAAGCTGTTGTCTGAAGAATTTCCTTCGTTGGCGTCCATAAAGCATTGTTATATTGGAAGGAATCCAAGATTGCACTGTCCTACGTACTTCGTCCTCGATGTCCGAAGAGTGATACAAGCGTAGACTAAATACATGTAACATCTACTTCCCTAGTGGATATAGCGCAGAGCTTATGGACTGTGCACTAGATCGCAGTCGGTTGACGGATATTCCTTGCAACGGTGCTATATTTGTTCCCAAGGTTTGAAAAGCAGTTCTCTAAAAAGTGGCTTGAGCACAACTTTTCATAAAGGATGTGATCATAGGCAGGGTAAACATCCTTTGAGGGTATGAGAAGCTAGTTAACCAATATCCAAACTGGTTGTAGCGGTGCAATCACTCATATGTCAACTGATGGAAAGCTACATAATGTTCCATGTGTGCAGTACTCTTTCTCTGATAACAATATTGTATTACCTGAGTCAGTTGAGTGAGCGGTGAATGTGATAGCTGACTCTGTTGACTCAGCGTTTTCGACAACCATTATTTTAAGGGAATTCTCGTATCCAAACGGCAACAGTTATCTGAGTTGTATCTGAGACAACCCCTTGGGTAAAACACATGGAAGACACCTTAGGCATGTCAGCATTGGAGAACCATTGATGCAGAAGGATGTTAGCGAGGCTTGGAGGGCAACATAAGTTGCAAGTAATCACAAAACTAGGGACTAGTTCACTACCAAGCAGGTTAAGTACAATTTGCCTTCGTGGTGCAGTTGCACAGCAAGTTGGGTTTACTTGCATCGTAGCAAAACCAGCTTTCTTAAACTATATTTGACGTCGAGCCTTCCATTCTTAGGTCAATCAATATCTCAAAAACCATAATCCAAAATCTATGGTTTGACACCTTTCAATTACTTTCGAATTGCAAGGGCACAATTTGACTTCTAGAACACCTTGACTGCTCACGCATTGCTGATCTAAGAGGGCAAAAGCAAGGCACATAGGGGTGCAATTAGTCTCCTCAAGGGTATGGAGGGTTGTCTAACAGCAATACACCTACAAGTTGTAATTTCTTGGCATGAATTACAAACACAACCATCTAATGCAAAGGATGATCGCAGTCACCGCGAAATTGCAGATTCTGTACCCTTTCATTTTCTATTCATATCTCACAAACTGCTGCACCAATATGCACAAATTTTGGTGGGCATGTAGATCCATGGGTCTTCTAACTACTCACCAAAATTCAACTCAACCGGACACCGTTTGACCATCCAAACAATTCATCTACCAAAACTGCTCTGTTCTGAAATGGCAGCAAACCGAATTGACAAAACAGCTCTCAAATCCGATGTTTCACTCAACCAATCCTCAAACAAACTTAAGGCATCAACGTGTCCTAAGTGAGGAATGAGGTCACCAAGTTTGGGGTCAATCCAACTTCGTTTGAGTCACTAATCGCCGGCTTGAAGATAACCGGTTTAGTGCCACAAAATCTGGACAGCTTTCGTGTTCTCCCTTTTCTTTGCTTCACACGTTGAGGTGTGTATTTTATACTCTCGATCTCTTTGTATAGCAGCAGCAGCTCTTTTCTCTAAGGATGTAGACCAAGGTTTTCCATATGTGGTTCTTAGGGAACAACTAAATCGTTTGATTTAGACACCAACTTGACGATGCACAAGCATTGGACTTGTGACTATGTTTTTGGGACACAAAGCATACTCTACATGGCGGGACTATCCTACAGAGATAAGAAACCATTCCTGTATATCCTTCGGCGCTTCGTCCAATAGAGTCCGAACATATGTGTTAGTGGCACCTAGGGGCACAAAGATGTTGATCGAAACTAGGCACATGCTTTCTCTAGTTCTTCACTTAGCTGATACAACATCTTGCATTGCTGAATGTCCTTGCTGTTTCTTTGCTTAACATCGTTCTGCGAGACATAGCCTTCATAATTAGCAAAAGTTGTCACCTAGCTGGAGGTTAAGCTTTCGACTAGTAACTAATCAGTTGTCTCTCCACACTAAAAGTTCTAAATCTTCACTCTTGTCACCCATAGTTGTGATTGACGCAGAACAGATGGTCACCATCGAAGTCAGCAGACAAGGGGTCACACTAGAGATAGTTAATCTCGCCAGTGCGATCCGCATGCACATAATGATCATGACTTGGATAGCCAGGTCATAATCATAATGTGACGTTCGATTCTTATCTGACTAACCATTTGTCCAACATTAAGTGTTGTATGCCTTTCTGATCCAACAATGAAGACATAAGTTGTTCACTAGGTGACGAACGTTAATACTGGGACAACCAAGTGGAGTCACTTGTCTACCACCTCTTGTAGTCTGTTAATGTTTATGTCGGTGACCAGTTCTTCAAAGGTTATCCTTTTTTTGTGACTTCAAAAGGAAACTCTACTACTTACGGTCTGATATATGGATGGATTGTATCTTTGATAAGATATGGAGAGATAACCAAGGAAGAGCTCACGTGAAAATAACACATCGGTGCAGTTCGGCAATAGATCATGACTAGAAACTTCGATACCAGCGTGCACCCAGCAGCACAACCATGTGTCGGCCGGCCACAAGGAGGCCCTAGGTTCCGTCGCGGCACTGTAGTTGCTACTCATAACACCATTACTGATCACACACCCAAAGTGAATTTTCAAGTTGCACAGATTGGGTCATAAAAACAAGCACTATGCAAAGGAGGGATAGCAAACAAAGGTAGTCACAAGGTTAGGACTCAACAAGGAGGCGATCAGAAGATCAAAATACAGTGCAAAAGAACATAGCCTAATTGCCGAAGGCAACTAAGCATGAGACTCTTGCTTAATTTCCATTTACGCCTCGGGTCCACCAAAGTGATTACCAGCTAAACATTAACATGAGTTTTGGTCTTAACGAGCAGCAACATGAGATCAGAACTGAGAAATATCTAGAGATTTGAAAGAGTTGGAGACAAAACAAACGAGATTCGAGGGACATAGCCAATACACTGACTAGGGATTGAGTTGATAAAGCAATGACATGATCTGCGAGAAAAAGGTTCCAAGGCCAGGATAGATAGCAATTAGCGTTGCACCAGATCATCGGTAGGAGAAGGAGTAATGAAGTCCGACAAGTATTTTTGAGCAAGGTCCTCCCACATAGAAGCAGGACAACCACGACACATGCAAGCGTTCAAGGGAACTAAGCTTGGGACTAAGGTCAAGCGAAGGCATGGATAAAGTCTTCGTAGCGCAACATTATAGGGCTAGCAATCACGTGTACCGACTCAAGCTCCTAAACGAGAACTTAATTGGAGGTGACGACCATGAGATTATCAAAACTTGGACGCTGTTCTAGGATAGCGCTCTTCCACACTCGTATGCTTACCAAGGACAAAAGAGTGATAGCTACAACACTACCTAGATAATGAGCATCCACATCTACATCATGGTCTTAAGCAAGCATTTCGAAACACTCAATCCAATTAGCATAATGACTATTACGATGCACAAAGCTCGTACATAACAAGCAGTCACCTACAGCAACACCACTACACATAAACATGTGAACTTGGTAGTAAGGTACTGTTATCTTTTTATTACCCTTTTACTGAGTAGGTGGATATCTCTACAAAACAAGTTTTACTTACATTTAGCAATTTAGTTTTCAAAGGGTGAACTTTTTGTTGACTATTAACTTGTCATCTATTTCCTTTGGAAGCAAACATACAAGACGAGCTAATCACACACTATCTTCAAGTATAGCTATTCAAGCAGCATGGGACAAGGCATTTTAGCTAGCTTCACACAGGGAAGATAGTGACATCACATTGATCACAAGTTACTTAATATTAGAACAAAGTGAGGGAAGCATATTTATGCACAAGCACAATCATAATGCATGCTCGTCCTATTTGTCCTCACGAAATTGCTAGCCTAAGGTGGCAATCACGTTCTATGTCGGTGGCATAACACGTACTCTCTCGATATATAGCTAGTCGTCAGCTACATTCAATCTATGCATTCATGGTTAGCGTACCTGCAGGCAAATTCATTGCAGCCCATCCCCACAAGAGATAAATAAGCACACAATGAAAGCAGTAAACTAACATACTCTCCATATATACATCCCCAGATATATATACTTTGGTATCCATAGCTACCCAACAGATATACGCACAATTAAGTACCTTCATATATACATGGGTGTAACATGTAAATATTCCAGTAACCACAGCTAACTCTCCCCTAGACCGATAGTTGGATGGTCATGCTCTCACAACTCACACTTACCTGGGCATAGAGGCAATTGATCCATACATTACCATTCAAGCGAATGGCATCCATACTATAGCACGCCGTATGGACGACGAAAGTAAAAACCCCCATGTTAGTACTTAGATAGCCACCTAATAGTCCTTAACTGGGCATAAAGGAGGATGTCGCTAGCATAGTTTTGCAAATTAGTTTTGATAAATTTGCCTGTAGATAAAGTTTTAGTTAAAATAGGCTATTTAAAACCAAAACTTTGTTTTTAAAACTATGTACATGATAGTATTATGCTTAATCTTGCTCTGATGCCAGCTGTGATAGAACCGCCCAATTTATACAAGATCAAGTATGGTTGTCCCCGTTTACACATTGACACACGCATACTTTCACTTATATAAACCCGGTAGTCCGTCGAGTGTCCCGAAAGACCTCGGTAAATCAACATCACAACCAAGATCGCGTGATTAAGCAAATACACATCACATACGCAGAGTTGCAGCGGAAATAATATTACAAATGAGTTCACAAATAATAGTACAAGTTTAGGTTTCAAAACTGATTAGTGAAAACAACATAGCTTTCAAATGATTACATTAATATAAGTTCCAAATACATTGCTAGCATAAGTGACCTCCTCAGATAAAAGCATATAGATGAGAAGTAAATATAGAGTCACCGAGCCCACCGGCGGTTAGCCACCATCTTCAACAGGCCGAGAACTCCACCTGCAACATGGTGGGATAAACCCTGAGTATTCAAATGTACTCAGCTAGACTTACCCATCGTAAACCAGAAATAAAGTGACACCAAAGATTATGCAAGGCTTTATTTGGTGGAGCTGAGCTGACAACCTTTTTGCATAAAAGCTAGAGTAATCATTAGCATTATCCACCTATACTAGCAATGACTTTTAGCCATTCCCTACCATCTATATTAGCACCTGTACTAATCAATCACTTAATTAAGTTGCAAACAATAATAACCATATCAGGTATTTCATGGCTCATTATCATAATAATAATCATCATCATCATTTAACCATATCTTTAAATTTAGTGAATCTACGTTGCCGCTGCTCAGTCAAGTTCTCACTATCTAGGAGAGCCGGCGATTCGAATCGATTCCTATCCAGCTGGAGGGGTATTCCTAACACTCACCCAATCCACCTGATCAATGGTTTCCTTGGGTCACCTTTGGTACAACTCAGGAATCGTGGTTCTGAGCAGCGCCGCACCCTCAGGGTGTCCACTCTGCCAGGTGGTCAATCTCACCTCAGACTAACGCCAATAGCTCCCCGCACATCCTTACTACCGCCAGGGTGCGCACTTTCACTTCCTAGACTTCCGGCCTGAATTGAGCTACTCGGCTTCACGGTCGGAACGAGTTATCCGGCCAACTAAGTGATAGGCATGCGTTCAACATGACATGAGGACGTACAGCGAATCAGTCCTTAAACGACACAGATGGGGATAGATTCACACCCAATACCTCCATGCCTTATTGCTGCACTACCGTCATCCCGTCCGGTCTCTTTTCATTATTAACACATGGTTCTTTTTCATGATAGCAAATATAGCCAACCGTGACCAGAGCTCATCCTACATCTCGCAGGTGACAGGAAATCACCCGACTTCTACCGGTCTAAACATAGCTAAGCATCATTCGATCCTACACTTAATTAGGATTCATAGGATTTTATCCATACAAGGTAAGGATATAATGCAACAATTGGTTCCAACCAATTCCTATACTTAATGCATCATCAACAATAAAAGATACTCAAGATATTTGTAAAAACATGGGAGACTTAGAATGCTCCGGGGCTTGCCTGGGATCCGACACAAGTCAGTTCAGTTAGCTTGCACCGTCCTGGTGACATCTCAGGTCCTAGCACTTGCTTAGTCCTTCCATCTTTGGGATAGATCCTCCATACACCGTCTTCGGGTTCGGCTCCAACATCACATCCTTCACGTGGTTCATCTAGCGCACCTAGATGAGATACAAGATGCATGTGTATGAATATGATGAATGGTAACACAAGATGCATCACATAAACATTCAAGACAAACACAAGATTATGCAAGACATAGACACCAATACCTATTTAACTAACATCACACAACCTATCATGCTAAGATGGTAAAGAAGACGACAACACCAAGCATGACACAAGTTTCCCAAGATCTCAGGTGCTCTAACTCAGTCATCATTCAAGGCATAAGTCACACTTAACAATATACAAGCAAACACTATAATTGGAATCTGCCAAATTCTGGACATGCAAACAGCAGCTACAAGATTTAGCTATAACTGGAGTTACACAAATCCGAATGACTTGCAAGAAGACATTTTGGAAATCTTATGAAGTTATCTACATTTCATCTATAACCATCATAGCATGATTCACAAGTTAAGTAGGTCGAAATTATACATTTACAGAAACTGGTCCACAATTGACAGAGAGCAGCCATTTCTGAAACCCAACTTTAAACAGGCATAACTCACAAACTACTTGGCCAAATGACACCAAATTTTAACAAAAGCTATATACATGAATTATCTACAACTTTTATATAAACAAGTTTCACAAAAAAGCACATTATCATGAAGAACTTTGCTAAGTTCCCAGATCTATCCATAAACCACATTTGCAAGAAAATAAATATTAACTTATGTTGCAAACACATAATTAGGCAAAACCAACTTTACCAACATGTCACACATGACTAAAGAACACCAGAAAACCTAGTGTCCATGACCAAATAAATTCTTTTAATGCATTTCTTAATTTATTTTAGATATCAAGGTGACTTAATGAACATATACCAAAAGTATACAATAAATTCTACAACAATTACAGTGGCTCACATATCCTCTAAATAGTCTACTATACAAATTTCACTCCATTTGAATATATATAGCAACCTCTATGAAAAAGACAAGTTGCTAAAGCAAGAAATCATGTGAGAGCGAGATAAACCCATAACTCACTCATACTTCATCCAATCCTCATGAAATTTTTACCACACATCAACTATCACATGAGTAGCATGCCACAAAAGTTTCACTTCATTTGGAGCCCTAGATCTGCAGTTATGGAAAATAACAAATTCAACTAGCATTACAACCTTACTTCACAAATCTATTTTTACCGCAAAATATTGAAACTAAAACATGTAATATTATAGATCTAATGCATAGAAAATTTCACAAGGATTCCAAAAAGTCCTCATTTACTATTTTACGATTTTTTGACAAATTACTACGAATTTTCAAAGTGGGGCATTCAAATCTGTAAAAACCAAAGAAAAGGAATTGAAATCTTGCATCGGGGTCCCCGCAGTTTACAGAAATTAAACTACAGCGAAGAGGTCCTCCTGAGCACTATTCATATGTGTCACAACTTCGCAGAAAGAACCCTCCCTTTTCTTGAATTCAAGCACGAAGTCCTTCTCCCTATCCTGTTCACCGAGTCGGAGCAGAGACTTGGCCGGCCAGCGAGAGCTGGCAGCGGCGGCGAGCGGCGGCGCTGCTAGGGTTGGGGAGGCGGTCGAGGCGCCGGAAGCAGACGCGGAGGCGGTGCTAGGAGGCTCGATGATGTCTAGGCAATGGAGGAGCGAGCGATGCAGCAGCTCGGCTGCTCGGCCATGCCGAACAGGAGACAGTGAGAGAGACCGAGGGAGAGCAGAAGAGTGAATGGGAATGGAGAGGAAGAGAGTGAATGGAGAGAGCAGGAGGCAGACTCGGGCTCGGCTTCTCCAAACGACACGCGACGGCGAGGTGGCGAGCGGTGTAGGCACGGGAGGCCACGCGGTGCGAGCATTCTGTGCATGGTCGGACGCTGTTCATCGAAATCAAATTTCCAATTCTACCTCAAACATACCACTGAAACTCATAGTTCGTGCCTCTGTAACTCCTAAACTACGACGAGTTAGCAAAAACTCTATTAATAAAAGTTGTAGATCTACATACCAGCTCCAACTTTTATTAAAGCTTCAAAGTTTACTTAGGCCTGGTTTGGGAGATACAAGGTTCCAAAGTGGGGTACACGAAAACTGAAATCATGCATTCAGTCATCCATGACTTAGCCAAATTTCAAGTGCTAAAAACAGCTGCTGATTCAAAGTTTGAGCCTCGGTTTGACTTGCTCTTGGTCCAAACATAAAGTTTGTTGTACATAACATGGACTCCAACTTTTATTTAGGTTCCACTACCATGCAAACACTCTAAGCTATAGTTCAAACCAAGTCAAAGTAGCATCACTATAAAGCTTAAATCACCCTTTTTGATCTATTGGAGCATTTTCTGGCCACCTGCTCAACATGAACCCTTCATAACTTTTGTTCATGAGTGCAAGTAGAGTTGTTTGAGCAAGGTACCAAGGTTTGGTTGACTTCATAGGTTTCCATCCACTTGATAAAGCAATTCATGCAAATATATGACATATCATTTCATGTGACTTTTTGATTCCAAACTTCATGAAACTTTTCCATGGATCAATATAGATGGATATTGATGTGAGACACATGAAGATATTCCAATAACACCAGCCAAGCATCTATCTTGAAAAGACCTATATGTAAAGCAAGGGTGCAATATCCGCGTTTAGGTTGGGGCTCATTTCCATAGGTTTGACCTTGACATCTCCATCACCACTTACACGCCATGGTTGAGTTTAAACCCATTGCTTAACTAGTGACAAACACCTGGGGTGTTACAGCCCTCCCCCCTTAAAGGAATCGTGTCCTGAGATTCGGTGCGAAAGACTTTTAAGGGAAGAGAAACTTGTCATCCAGTTTCCAACATCAATGATAGCATTAGGCTACTTAACTTCGGAGTATCAGAGAGGCTAATTTGGTCATGACACTTTCTAATACTTGCTCTTCGTCGTAAGCTGTTGTCTGAAGAATTTCCTTCGTTGGTGTCCATAAAGCATTGTTATATTGGAAGGAATCCAAGATAGCACTGTCCTACATACTTCGTCCTCGATGTCCGAAGAGTGATACAAGCGTAGACTAAATACATGTAACATCTACTTCCCTAGTGGATATAGCGCAGAGCTTATGGACTGTGCACTAGATCGCAGTCGGTTGACGGATATTCCTTGCAACGGTGCTATATTTGTTCCCAAGGTTTGAAAAGCAGTTCTCTAAAAAGTGGCTTGAGCACAACTTTTCATAAAGGATGTGATCATAGACAGGGTAAACATCCTTTGAGGGTATGAGAAGCTAGTTAACCAATATCCAAACTGGTTGTAGCGGTGCAATCACTCATATGTCAACTGATGGAAAGCTACATAATGTTCCATGTGTGCAGTACTCTTTCTCTAATAACAATACTATATTACCTGAGTCAGTTGAGTGAGCGGTGAATGTGATAGCTGACTCTATTGACTCAGCGTTTTCGACGACCATTATTTTAAGGGAATTCTCGTATCCAAACGGCAACAGTTATCTAAGTTGTATCTGAGACAACCCCTTGGGTAAAACACATGGAAGGCTACTGAGCAAAAGTACTAACTCCCCTTCTCCCTCTCCCTCTATTTTATAGGCAGGGGACACACACGGTTGATGGAATCCCAACAATCTTCTCGAGCAAAAGTAGGAGTTAAGGCCGGGTTATGCCCCCATGACTTCTGAGAGGTGCACCCTTCGAGAAATATGCATGGCGAGGCAGGCCACCAAAACCGATGCCTCAGCCTCATTGAGAAGGAACCCATTCACGTAAACGTGGAGGCCGTGGGACCCAATGGTCCAAAACTCGACGTACCATCACCCGAGTCAGTGCAAGAGAGTGATCTGTCACTCAGATTGAGTGCTCGGCCTAGCTCACCCCCATAGCAAGTGTAAGCAGTAGTTACTTATTCACCAGTCTGATCCTAAAACCTCTGACACTCGGTGTCGACTAAATATCGTTGATACTCCACCGAGGGGTATGCCCATGATGGTACATTGTTTGATAGAGGTACATGTGATCAGGAATCGGATGGTAACAGAGACACAATACACAAGATTTATATAGGTTCAGGCCATCAAGACGACATAAAACCCTACATCATGTGCTCTATTGGTTTGTATTGATCTAGATGACCATGTGGGGATGTCGACTAGGGGACCTTGCCCCACCTTATATACTGTGGAGGGGTAGGGTTACAAGGAAAGTTTCCTAGCCAGCTATATGGTAAGTATTCTATTTAGATTACAACATCAATAAGAGTCCTAATAAATCATATCTTATGGTGTACGCCGACCAGTACTATGCGCCGCAAGTCTTGATGTCGTGGGCTGACCGTCCCTGATAGTGCAACCCATGTCCCTTGCCATGGGTACCTTAGGGCAGACCCCCACAGCTAGTCCTCGAGCGCCTTGTATCCGCTTGGTGACACCATCTTGACCAAGTCTGAGAAATCTAGTGTAAAGCCGACTAGTTCTACTAATGACCTAGGCAGTGAAAATTGGAGCCAACCAGTGTAACTGGTGACCTAGGCAGTGAAAATAAAAGCCGACTAGTTTAACTAGTGACCTAGGCGGTGAAAGTCGAAGCCGACAAGTTTAACTGGTGACCTGGGCGGTGAAAATCAGAGCCGACCAGTTTAACTGGTGACTTGGGCCATGAAAATTTGAGCCGACCAGTTTAACTGGCTAGCTAATCTTGGACTAAACAAAGTAAGGCTCACCATTAGGATGTAAGAAGCTCAAGATAAAAATTTGAAAATTCTTGATCGGCGAAGTGTACACACTTAAGTGCCCATTGCGACAGCACTGACAACGTAGTCATCAGAGCAGAGCAAAGGCATTAAGCGATAAATTTGATGTAGTCAAAACATAATGAAGAAGAACCAGTACATGCACCGCAAGGTGTAGTGTACACACTATCATCCCCGAGCCTAAGATTAGGTGTAGGCCTAGGTCAGGGTCTTGAAGAAAAAGAAGAAGTCGCCCACATAGCCAAGAATGCATCTAGACCCTAGCGTAGCTGAGAATGCATAATAGTACATTCACCGCAAGGTAAAGTGTAAACACTTAGTCCCTGAGCCTGCTAGAAGATAAAGAATGAATCTTGCAACAGGATCAAAGAAATCAAGTGAAAGCTTGCCAACGTCATCTGCCATGAACTTATCAAGACCCTAGATGTGCTGTCCAAGATCAGCATGTTGATCCAAATAGCATGGAGCAACTTGATAACACACCGAAGAGACATAGCAAAATCCGACCACCAAGGAAGTCCCTAGCTTAGCTGGGCATGCTTTTTCGAAGAATCCAAAGACCGAGGAGTCCCCAGCTTAGCTGCCGAACCGCCAGCATAGCTGTTGATGAAGCTCAAGTGACAAACAATACAAACTAGCTGGTCGGTGAAGAAGCAAGTACCAAGCAATCCAACCAACTGGTCGGCGGTGAAGTGAAAGTCGAGCAAAAGTGAGCACCAAACAGTCTGTCCAACTGGTCGGTGATGAAGTTCATGAGCCGAATAGTCTGATGAGTTGGTCGGTAGTGAAATCTGACTGCCAGGTGGTGCGACCACCCAAATGATGATCCTCTTGTCCTTCTCGACTGATCTAGTCCTCAAGCGTAAAAAATAAGCTCATGGACTGAACCAAGCACGTACAATAGAAATATGTAGAATGGGTAGTACATGATGTAAAATAAAGTATATGAACTCGGCGATGAATGTAGTGGAGCAGAGTAGATAAACTTTATGTTTATTTGGAGTTTGTTCATATTTTAAATATGATTATTTTCCTTCCAATTGGTTCTATAGCATGTCACCAGCCCTGACTAGCCCAAACTCTATAGCGCGGAGTGGCCGGCACCCGTGTATGTGTAAGAGACAGAGCGTCGCCAAGGAGCCGCTGCTGACTATCCATAACACAGAGCGTGGCTCGTGCACATGTAGGAGCGAAGTCGAGATTAGGGCCGCTTCTGAATGACACGAGTAAGAATGTGGCTGGTCAGTGTGTCGAGTGGAGAATATATTTGAGATATTACGCGTGGAGAATTAGCGGAGAATGAATGGAGCGTTATGGAAACATTAAGTATGGAGAATAACTGGAGAAACAATAATTGGAGAAACACCAAGGAGAAAATTGTATTAAATGTAGATATAGGAAGGATAGTTATCTTTAGTCAGAGCATCTGGTCGGTGGCGTATGACGTTATCTAGTCGGCGTCGATGAAATTGCTTGGCCCTCAAGCTTTTTGTCTATTGTCATGGTGGCGATCGCGATCGTCATAGTGTCGTTCTTCGCGGCGATCGTTATTGTGACACGACAGGCGATTAGAGCGAGTAGTCCAGGCAATGGCATCCTTATGTCACAGGCAGATCAGATTCGAGGAGATCGTTCACATAGGACTCAGTCGGTTCACTTGGTGGCTCGGGTGGCTCGCTTTCGGATCGCTTGACTGCTCGCTTCTAGCTCAATTTGGCTCGCTAGTGGCTCGCTTAGTGGCTCAACGGTGGATACAACTTCTCAGAGTTCTTGATTAGGTCAGAGTCAGAGTAGTCAAACTTGGCGGGCGGAATCGGCTCATCGATGATGCCGCCGATGAAGTGGTTTACAATCGTGATGAGGAGTTTACATCTTCGTCCATGAGGCACCTCAGCTTGCTTGCCTCATGGAGATATGCGAGCCAGATGGAGACCTTGACTATCTTTAGCTTGCATGGCACTGTGGATCATCATAGTCGTGCCTGTCTTGCTAGCTGCTCATGCATGTAGCCATGCGTTGTGATACGTGTCCATGCATGTTGATTTCTTCACTCTCTCTCTCTGGTTTTTTTCATGTTGTTCCTCCTTGACTAATTAAATTAGATCTTGTTCCTGATGCAAGCGGCGGGCAGGGGGACTAAGCAAATTTCCCCCCACGAATCAGTTTGCTTTCTTGTAGATTGGAATCTAGCGGACGTTACCAAGCCCATTTTCGCCGACGTGCTTTCTAGTGACGATCTCGACGAAGACCAAGGCGCTCAAAGTAATAGATTAATTTTTTATGTTGGCGGAATCATCTCTGTTGTAAGCTGAGCGCTGCTAATAAAAAAGCTCCATGACTCCGTGCATGATGGCATGATGGAATTGCCACGGGACGCCGAGATGATGACTAGAACCTTGGACAACTTGTTGACGAAGGGGGAGCCACGTGGATGTCATTCTTGAGGTACGCCATCTAGTTCGCCATGGGATCAGCATGTAGACCCCGTGCGCCAACTGTCGACTAAATATTGTTGATAGTCCACCTAGGGGTATGCCCATGATGGTAGATTGTTTGGTAGAGGTGCGCGTGATTAGGAACCGGATGGTAACAGAGACACAAGAGACAAGATTTATACAAGTTTAGGCTGTCAAGATGATGTAAAACCCTATGTCATGTGCTCTGTTGGTTTGTATTGATATGGATGACCATGTGGGGATGTCGACTAGAGGACCCCTGCCCCTCCTTATATACTCTGGAGGGGTTGGGTTACAAGGAAAGTTTCCTAGCCAGCTATATGGTAAGTATTCTATTTAGATTACAACATCAATAAGAGTCCTAATAAATCATATCTTATGGTGTACGCCGACCAGTACTATGCGCCGCAAGTCTTGATGTCGTGGGCTGACCGTCCCTGATAGTGCAACCCATGTCCCTTGCCATGGGTACCTTAGGGCAGACCCCCACAGCTAGTCCTCGAGCGCCTTGTATCCGCTTGGTGACGCCATCTTGACCAAGTCTGAGAAATCTAGTGTAAAGCCGACTAGTTCTACTAATGACCTAGGCAGTGAAAATTGGAGCCAACCAGTGTAACTGGTGACCTAGGCAGTGAAAATAAAAGCCGACTAGTTTAACTAGTGACCTGGGCGGTGAAAGTCGAAGCCGACAAGTTTAACTGGTGACCTGGGCGGTGAAAATCAGAGCCGACCAGTTTAACTGGTGACTTGGGCCATGAAAATTTGAGCCGACCAGTTTAACTGGCTAGCTAATCTTGGACTAAACAAAGTAAGGCTCACCATTAGGATGTAAGAAGCTCAAGATAAAAATTTGAAAATTCTTGATCGGCGAAGTGTACACACTTAAGTGCCCATTGCGACAGCACTGACAACGTAGTCATCAGAGCAGAGCAAAGGCATTAAGCGATAAATTTGATGTAGTCAAAACATAATGAAGAAGAACCAGTACATGCACCGCAAGGTGTAGTGTACACACTATCATCCCCGAGCCTAAGATTAGGTGTAGGCCTAGGTCAGGGTCTTGAAGAAAAAGAAGAAGTCGCCCACATAGCCAAGAATGCATCTAGACCCTAGCGTAGCTGAGAATGCATAATAGTACATTCACCGCAAGGTAAAGTGTAAACACTTAGTCCCTGAGCCTGCTAGAAGATAAAGAATGAATCTTGCAACAGGATCAAAGAAATCAAGTGAAAGCTTGCCAACGTCATCTGCCATGAACTTATCAAGACCCTAGATGTGCTGTCCAAGATCAGCATGTTGATCCAAATAGCATGGAGCAACTTGATAACACACCGAAGAGACATAGCAAAATCCGACCACCAAGGAAGTCCCTAGCTTAGCTGGGCATGCTTTTTCGAAGAATCCAAAGACCGAGGAGTCCCCAGCTTAGCTGCCGAACCGCCAGCATAGCTGTTGATGAAGCTCAAGTGACAAACAATACAAACTAGCTGGTCGGTGAAGAAGCAAGTACCAAGCAATCCAACCAACTGGTCGGCGGTGAAGTGAAAGTCGAGCAAAAGTGAGCACCAAACAGTCTGTCCAACTGGTCGGTGATGAAGTTCATGAGCCGAATAGTCTGATGAGTTGGTCGGTAGTGAAATCTGACTGCCAGGTGGTGCGACCACCCAAATGATGATCCTCTTGTCCTTCTCGACTGATCTAGTCCTCAAGCGTAAAAAATAAGCTCATGGACTGAACCAAGCACGTACAATAGAAATATGTAGAATGGGTAGTACATGATGTAAAATAAAGTATATGAACTCGGCGATGAATGTAGTGGAGCAGAGTAGATAAACTTTATGTTTATTTGGAGTTTGTTCATATTTTAAATATGATTATTTTCCTTCCAATTGGTTCTATAGCATGTCACCAGCCCTGACTAGCCCAAACTCTATAGCGCGGAGTGGCCGACACCCGTGTATGTGTAAGAGACAGAGCGTCGCCAAGGAGCCGCTGCTGACTATCCATAACACAGAGCGTGGCTCGTGCACATGTAGGAGCGAAGTCGAGATTAGGGCCGCTTCTGAATGACACGAGTAAGAATGTGGCTGGTCAGTGTGTCGAGTGGAGAATATATTTGAGATATTACGCGTGGAGAAATAGCGGAGAATGAATGGAGCGTTATGGAAACATTAAGTATGGAGAATAACTGGAGAAACAATAATTGGAGAAACACCAAGGAGAAAATTGTATTAAATGTAGATATAGGAAGGATAGTTATCTTTAGTCAGAGCATCTGGTCGGTGGCGTATGACGTTATCTAGTCGGCGTCGATGAAATTGCTTGGCCCTCAAGCTTTTTGTCTATTGTCATGGTGGCGATCGCGATCGTCATAGTGTCGTTCTTCGCGGCGATCGTTATTGTGACACGACAGGCGATTAGAGCGAGTAGTCCAGGCAATGGCATCCTTATGTCACAGGCAGATCAGATTCGAGGAGATCGTTCACATAGGACTCAGTCGGTTCGCTTGGTGGCTCGGGTGGCTCGCTTTCGGATCGCTTGACTGCTCGCTTCTAGCTCAATTTGGCTCGCTAGTGGCTCGCTTAGTGGCTCAACGGTGGATACAACTTCTCAGAGTTCTTGATTAGGTCAGAGTCAGAGTAGTCAAACTTGGCGGGCGGAATCGGCTCATCGATGATGCCGCCGATGAAGTGGTTTACAATCGTGATGAGGAGTTTACATCTTCGTCCATGAGGCACCTCAGCTTGCTTGCCTCATGGAGATATGCGAGCCAGATGGAGACCTTGACTATCTTTAGCTTGCATGGCACTGTGGATCATCATAGTCGTGCCTGTCTTGCTAGCTGCTCATGCATGTAGCCATGCGTTGTGATACGTGTCCATGCATGTTGATTTCTTCACTCTCTCTCTCTGGTTTTTTTCATGTTGTTCCTCCTTGACTAATTAAATTAGATCTTGTTCCTGATGCAAGCGGCGGGCAGGGGGACTAAGCAAATTTCCCCCCATGAATCGGTTTGCTTTCTTGTAGATTGGAATCTAGCGGACGTTACCAAGCCCATTTTCGCCGACGTGCTTTCTAGTGACGATCTCGACGAAGACCAAGGCGCTCAAAGTAATAGATTAATTTTTTATGTTGGCGGAATCATCTCTGTTGTAAGCTGAGCGCTGCTAATAAAAAAGCTCCATGACTCCGTGCATGATGGCATGATGGAATTGCCACGGGACGCCGAGATGATGACTAGAACCTTGGACAACTTGTTGACGAAGGGGGAGCCACGTGGATGTCATTCTTGAGGTACGCCATCTAGTTCGCCATGGGATCAGCATGTAGACCCCATGCGCCAACTGTCGACTAAATATTGTTGATAGTCCACCTAGGGGTATGCCCATGATGGTAGATTGTTTGGTAGAGGTGCGCGTGATTAGGAACCGGATGGTAACAGAGACACAAGAGACAAGATTTATACAAGTTTAGGCTGTCAAGATGATGTAAAACCCTATGTCATGTGCTCTGTTGGTTTGTATTGATATGGATGACCATGTGGGGATGTCGACTAGAGGACCCCTGCCCCTCCTTATATACTCTGGAGGGGTTGGGTTACAAGACAAGTTTCCTAGTCGGCTATATGGTAAGTATTCTATTTAGATTACAACATCAATAAGAGTCCTAATAAATCATATCTTGCAGTGTTGCCGACCAGTACCATGCGCCACAAGTTTTGATGTCATGGGCTGGACCATCCTAATGGCACAACCCATATCCCTTGCTGTGAGTACCTAGGGGCAAACCACCCCCCACGCTCGATGTCATGTAAATCTCCCAATACACAGACGAGCTTGAATTACCTTATTTCAGCAGATGTGTGCCCCTATGTGGGAAACAGAAAAACTGGTTGGCCATTGGCTGTAACCAAAGTACGAGCTCCTAGAATCTAGGAAAAGAGTTTTATGGCGTGCCCCCACTGGTTAGGCTTTGTCCTACCACTCCTATTCACTAGGACATGGAAATTCACACGTTCTACCTGTTATTAGCTCGAAGAGTAATATGCTCAACTGCCCACAGCTGCTCACGCCTTTGTTACTCACCCACAGTAATTCCTGGCTTAGGATGCTATTATATTGTCCTCAGGCTCTGAGACAATGACCTCGCTCTTCCACTAATGTGGCCCATGAAATTCAAGATCTGTTACTTAACGGGTCTCGAAGAAAAATGTAACGCCATTAGTGATGTTAACCAAACGACCCGAATTGGGTCACCCAAAAAACCAACTAGCATAGTAACGCGCAAAACGACGGAGGTGCAACTACCCTGTCCTCATTATTGTTCTATAACTTGGACTTAATGACATGCAACCAGTGACTACACACAGAGACACCTCGGGAATCGACTTCTCGAATATAGCGGTGCTACCACCCAACCATGGTGCCTGTGGGCATCGTGGAAGCGATGCTTCCGATTATTGGGTGCTACCACCCGAATAAGACGTTGACAGCGTCCCAAGGGCTACACCCAGGAAACTATGTTTCCCAATGTTGGTTGTACCACCTGAGCCAGGCGCTTACAACTACTCAGGAACTATGTTCCCAGATGTACAGTTTACCGCCACCCTACTCGATACTTGAAGAAGATTCTCGCTACCCAAGAAATTCTCTTGGTACTCGAACAGCAACATACTAGCTCCCCAATGTTTGGGAATATCAAGCTGCACTGCTCAAATCTTAGGTACCTGATAAGAATGCTCACTGGTACTTATAGTACATAGAACTTGTAGGGGGTGATTGCCACGTCCCAAGGACTAAGGCTACACGCTAGCTTATCATTAAGTCCTAGGGGTTACTGTCAAATATATGGGCCAAGGGTACCTGCACCGCCCGTATATGTGACCATCATTAGGCTATCGGCCCAGCAGCCATTAAGGAGGAAGCCCAAGAGGGCTGACACGATCGACCGATGTGGAGATCAAGGCAAACTAGGGTGGGTGTATTTGGACGATAACTAGGAACAATCTGTTGCGCGTATCATGTAACAAACTAGGAACACAATCTGTTAGCCCGATCACACTCTCTATAACCCTACCTCTCCTACCTATATAAAGGAGGGTAGGGACCTTGGGCTCAGGATCCAATCTTCCACCTATTCCATCTACCTCATAGCTAGGAGCAACAACCCCTATAATTAAGCATACAAAAACAAGAGCAGCCGCACCACTAGAGTAGGGTTTTGCGTGCCCCGAACCAGTATAAATCCTTGTGTCTCGTGTGCTACCATCTAATTCTGTCTACATGATCACATTGCATATTGCAGAACAAAATAATCCGACAACTAGATTGTCGGTGGTGAGGGGCGGTGATGGGGAATAGTAGCACTAAGGAGGAGGCAGATAGGGTGGGGAAGCGGCGGTCTTTGTAAGCTAAAGTAGGAGCTGCGGGAATACAAATTTAAGTGAAACTTTGTAAATACGCGTGGGAGACTTGGGCGATCTTGGAAATTGACGATAGCGGTGCCATCCTGAGTTCTTAACTATCAAGAAGCAGCGGTGAAGGCGGCCAGTGGTGGTGGTTGCGTGTTACGAATATCACCTAACGATGGACATGGCATACAATCATGAAATCTAAGGTGCTTGGGGTGACCATCACACTACCAGTCATAGAAGACCGCTTCCCCATCACACAAAATAAACATCACAGCAAAGATAAGGAAGATCAACTGCAAAATTTTGCAAGTTTAGAGTGCAGAAAGCAACACACCGCACCCCCTTCTTATACAAAGCAATGGCAACGATTCGCATGGTGACATCGACTTCCTTAGGCGCGTATTTCCCATCACCTCGCCTCGCCTCGCAGCATACCCAGTGCGTCCATTCAATGGTAACCATTCACATGGCAGCATCGAGTTCCCAAGGCGCATATTTCACGTCGCTTGGCCTGGCAGCGTACCCAAAGCATTCAAAAACATTAGAAAAGCAACCACCACAATGGTCATAAATTAGGAGTGTGATTCACATGTAAGAACACGCTGTACCCAATAGAGATGTTGTGGGCTACGCCATCGACATCACATCCAACGTCCAAGATCAAGTGGTACAGTGCACTGCATGGCCGGACGATAATCTTTAAATAACCGGGAAACAAGTTCTTCACAATAACTCCTCCTCAATCAAATTCCCCCCAAAAAAACTCCTCAATCAACGTACATCGTGCCATCCACATGTCGTACCTCCATCCACGCCGGCAATCATGGCGACGAGGCGGCACCCCATGTCACTGATGGCGCTCCCTGCCAAGGTGCAAATTAAGATTGCCGACCACCTCACTATGACCTCGGAGCATCCCATGGATGACCTCCATAGCCTATGGGCAACATGCTCATCCATGCGTCGCATCTGTGGTGACCCCACTGTCGGTCGGCACATGGTAGTGGATTGGTGCAGACGCGGCACGAGGTTGTCGAACAACCGTGCCAACTACTTCGCTCTCCTTACTAGGCTAACCCAAGTCGGCAACCGGAAGGCTTTCTTGCTCACCGGGATACAAACTGTATTCACAGAAAACCATAGCCCCCGGCCATGCCTCGAGTATCTCAACTGTGCTGCCAATGGCGAGCATAATATGGCGCCCTATCCAGTTACCATATTCCTCTATAGACACAATGGTGGTGCCATCGATGACAACATTGTGAGGCAGTACATAAGAAGAGTCGAGGGCGAGGAAGAATCGCGGGCGGCAATGGTGGGCGGTGGCGGCGGACCAACGAGTAGGCGGCTAAGCAACCAGGGGTGTCGGCTGTGCCGCAAGGCGGGCGTGAACATGATCCACCAAATGACATTGTGGCACAACAAGTGGCCACCATTGGCGGTGGCACAGGTGTGCAGTGATCTTCTATGCATAGGCGGTGACTGCGACGTTCTAAAAGGATGGGAACAAAGGACTCTGATTTGCAGCGAGGACTGTAGGCTTCGCCGCAAAATTGTTTTTGTTTGGAAAGGCAATTGGAATAGGAAACTAATTCACTCTTTACGTGCGAGAGTGAATTAGTTAGGTTTTGATTTTCTGTTGCAAGAGTAAATAGGAAACTACTCCGTAATTCAATATAAGTATTCTACTACAGTACTCTTCGTGCTACTAATGCTGAATCACCGTATCAAACGGCGATGGGAGCTGTCACACCACCAAGAATTGGTGTCTAATTCTAGATTCATCGCATAACAAAGTTCATCTGATCAAGTCTCACGTTACATTTTTTGTGAGGAATTAAATTAAAAGCCAAGCAGAAGACAGTACACATGACCACGTCCCTCTCTATTAAAAAGCCAAGCAGAGGAGCCATTGGTTTTGAAATGTTATTGTAACACCACAATAATGCATGTGTGCACCAAATAAATAATTCAATTTGCAAACAAAACAAAGATGGCACTAGTTTAGATTAAATAATTACAACATCCATCATCGAGGAAATTAACATGTCCATAGACAAGCAAACAACATTGATCCATTAAAATGAATGATAGAGAGATACATCAAATGCAGCTTTATTTACTCCTCGAATGCAGCTTTATTTACTACTCTGCTAATGAATCCAAGAATAAGGAAACATAAGGAAGATAGTATGGTCTACATAGGAATACCATTCCAAAAGACCCGGGTAGGGATGACATGATTTTTTATGCGGTCGATGTCATATGCGATGATTGTTCTATTCTTCCCAGCAAAGAAAATCAAATTCTATTCTGGGTGAACTATAATCACTATGTAGTCGTCAACACAATCCATGAAACCAAATTTAATATTAATCCTTCCAAACAGGATTCACGTGCTAACTATATGCTTCAATGTCTAATTATTAGTACTATAGTCTTCAAGGATCTAGATTGAAAGCTTGGAATCATTTGGACCACCAACAATACATACACACAAGTGACCTTGAGCTTGATGCATGGAGTGTTGAAGACCACTAGGCTTATCAATTTTCCTCCATGTGTTTCCCTCCATATCCACAGCAAGTATCATAGAGTACCCCCTGAGTCCCCCATAATGTGTAGACAGCCATTGAGAAACACACTTGGTGATCTTGAAAATGTCACATCAGTCTCCTCATGCCATTCATATTCCTTATAGATCCATGCTACAGTTTTAGATGAGTAGATCTCCACATCTGCACACAAACCATCGACATCCACATATTTAACCACATGGAAGTGCGAGGAGGTTATCGGATTGAACCCCAAGCAAGCCTCACCAATAGAATGGCCAACATCATGGGTGCTAGGTGGTAGTATATTAAACTTCTAGGTCATTGGATTGTAGATGATATAGTGGTATCCAGCAGCTCTAAGGCACCAGCATAGGATGAAGCCGTTGCAGCAATCTGAGACAACTACATTGTCCTTGAGGAAGGGCAAGAAGGTCAAATCAGGGAGCGTTCACCGGTGATGCTAGTGAAGTTTTGCTTGCCATTTTCGGTGGCGTAGAAGAAGCCAGCCATAGTCTAGGGCAGCACTTGATGGTTGTCGGAGATGAGGCACTTCCAGGAGCGACAGACACATTTATAGGAGCACAAGGATTGAGCCGAGAGGTGGCAGAGAATGTCGAGAAGGAGATCGTCTATGGGGCTGGCCACTGTGTTCCTCTGGTTGGGGGCTGCCTCCATTTCAAAGAGCCTACGACAAAGATCCATTCCTTACTAACGAGATCCAAAGAGGAAAATAATCTGACAAAGATCCCTCAGTGAACTACGAAAGCATACCCTTGCCTTTGGATCTAGCGGTGGCATGGCATGAGGCGTGCAATGGTTCACACAAATTGCGAGAGGAACAATGCGCTTAGAGATAATTGAAACTATGCCTATGGGTATTATTGCCACTAATCATTGTAGGTTTGGAGCAAAAAGAATGAAGGATGAAAAAGCAAGGTATATCCATCTAATCATTATGCAACATTTGAATCACCAACAGGAGAGAGTTCTATCATCCAAACTTGATTCAAGTGTGGAGGATAGATTTCTCTAAAAAAATAGCTCATGCCAAGTTGCTAATTTGTCTCTATCTTTAGGCTATGCTCAACTTGCTAATTCATAATCATGCAAATAAAAATAAAAATGATTATGCTCCTTTGGTTCACCATACATATTCTTGTTTCTATGAATCTCTGTATTCTCTCATGCTTCCTTTTCTACACTAGCATATTTTGGTTTGACTATTGAATTAAAACATACTTGTATAGAGTTTGGATGTACATATGGACTAACCCCTTCAGGAAAACTCCCAAAATTTTGATGGGTAAGTCATGAGATCATTCGTGGAAATGAATCAAGGTTTAAGGATTTGTTCAAAATAATCTCGCATGTCTTTGCCTTAACCTTGTTTAAGCTTTAAAGTTTTGGTGAACAATAAAGGAACATCAATTAAAACATGGGATAAATGTTCTATGCTAACTAAAATGTGAAAACCACTTTTCTATAGCATAGAAGATGACCTTTAGCTCTTTGACAATAACACCCTTAATTCAAATATTCATATTTCTTCAGGTATATGTTGTCCACTAATCCTTTGTAGGAACAAAACAATAAAAGGAGCAGGAGGTCTAAACACAATGCCATGATTGACAAAAGAAGAACAAAAGGATGAGAAAGAAGGATTGCAATCTAGGAAACAAGGTACTCATGAACAACTCAAGATATGAGGCTAGTCGAACGAAGAAAACATCAAGCAGAAGGAAAGGACTACCACAAGGTGTTATGGTGCCATCACGCTCCAAAGACAAAGGTAACATCTTAAGGTAAATGGTCATTACTTAAAAAGCTTTTTCTTGATTCTAGCATGTACATAAATGAAGAGTCAAACATGTTTGAGTTACAACTTTACTTGATCCAACCTGACTAACTCAACATGTCTTGTTCTTTGAGTTTTAGCACTTCTTTCTTGATTTCATAGTCTTAACCAAATAAGCTAAAATGTTGCATGTCTTATTTATGGAAGATGATAGTCGTAATCATGTAAGGTTTGCTACATTATGTAAAGATGGACAATCCTTCCATAGGTTGCGCAACTCAATCTTTTTGCCAAATGTATTTAAATGCTACATTCATGCTCATTTAATCTCTTAATCTTATCACCCATGTTTTAAGAATGAATAAACATCAATGTTCTTAAGGTTAGAGAAGAATAAATAAGGTTGTGGTTCTGTTGCTATTTTTCCACCAATAGAGCCCATGCACTTGATCTCTACCTTGTCTTTTTAACTAGAACATACCTCGAGCAAGGTGTGGGAGAACAACCGATCTCCCGATATTCATAGAGATTAGATGCAGTGCCACACAGGAGTGCTTCTATGACTCATGGCACACGACAACAACACCATGCCAACAACTAGCTTGGGGGAGGCACCCCCGTGTATCTACCTAAGTATTTCTTTTCCCCTTGTTTTGTTTTGTTACTCTTAGTTTTCTTCATGGCTATATATATAGAAAAGATGCAAAACTAAAAGAAAAATAAATAGTTATCTCTGTAGTAGTAATAAAAAAAAGGTGTGTATATAGTTTGCTTTAATTTATTTTTAAGAGCTGATAATAAAAGGGACTCTCTAAACAATATCTGAAAATGGAAATGATGAATAATTGCTCTATGTTGTAATTCCTTTCAAGTACCTAGTTTTCAGCCTTGAATTCTCCTAAGTTTTGGATAAAACTGTTTTGATATAAAGATTTAATCTAAACTTGAAACGCGTGGACAGCATATGCTTGATCCAAGTCTAGGTAGTTGATGGATATCATATGAGAAGTTCTGAGCTACTATTTATCTTTGTTGACGGTAGTTATCATCCATCATAAACCGTTAACTTAACTTGAATAAATGCATAAAAAGGATCACCAATATAGACTTAGGGGTATAAATAGACAATTTCCATGAGTTTTGGTGAATCTATATTTTCAGCAGGGTTATTTCAGAAAACCATCAAGGAGGATCAAATCATCAAATAAAATCATACTTATCCGCAGCAAAATCAACTCTAGAAGGTTCCAGAAGACTCAAGAGGACTCCACACCGAAGCAGGGGCTAAGCCACTACCAGGTGGGGCCGACTGGCCCCACCTAGAGGCCACTTGGCCCCTGGGGGAACCACCTATCAGCCTCCTTCATATGTTGATTTCCCACCACCTCCTAGGATGCATCTACGTCGTCCTTTAAGTTGGGTTGATCCAAGGGCTCACATTGGATGCTCTGGCCTATATAACCAGCCCCTGCACCCCTCTAGGGCACGCTGCCATAAGCGAAGATCAGACCAGAAATTAGGGTTTCCAGAGAGAAGAGAATAGAGCTCCAATTCTTCAAGTTTCTAGTATAGGCTAGCTAGCAAGGTTCAAGTAGAGTGTGGGCTATTGCTCAAGATTCTGGATCTGTCGTTTGGAGACTTTTATAGCCACTGTATCTCCTTATTTATGACTTTGTGCTACTTCAATATTATGTTGCTATTTGTTATGTTCCTAGTTTACTCTAATTGTATGTTTGATATAGTTATGATTTATGGTGAATATATGCATATGTTCGCAAAGCTCTTAGCTCAGTACTCAAGTGAGTTAAGTGGTCGATATTATGTAAGCATGGTGCTTAGATATTGTTTGCCTGTAGATGCATTCTGCACTCTGGGTCATGTGGTAGATCATGGATGTGGCACTCCTATTGAGTCCTTTGTAGTCCACTCACCGTTTGTTGCGCACATAGAATGTGATTGCGAAGGAAGACAAGCTCTGTTCTTAATCTTCCTTAGTAATGTTCCTTATGCATAGATTCAAGTTAGTTATACTATAGATGAGAGTGTATATACTTGGGTGTATAAAAGACTTAGTAGATAAGTAAGGACTTAGGAATCTTTTACTCTTAACAAATATCCTGCTTAGCCTTACTACATTTTATAAGTATCTATTTCTATCTCTGGAACACTATTATTACCTTACACTTATCATTTATTTATCACTTGACTTACCCCCGCCATAGCTTGAGAGTGGTTTTATCATAAGTATACATTTTTGTCAATATCTCTATGCCAACACAACCCCATAACTCCTCCCTATGGATAAAATATAAATAATGATACTCGACATAATCCTGGGTGAAATGGTACAATGGTATATTATCTGTGCGCTTGCGGATACCTTATATATATAGTTTACAAGAGTTCTCATAATTACCAACAACGCATTTCTGGCATCATGCTAGGGATGACAACTTAGTTAAGAGTGAAGCTAAGAAATGTCAGCAAGCATTCCTGGCACCATTGCTGGGGAGGGGCACATTGCTAAGAGAATTGACCAAATAAATACTAATTGATAAAATCATAATTTCTGCTTTGGCAGGCTTACCCTTGTTTTGTCTTTGTTCATATCTTATACAGGGTATTGCAGGATTGGTTGTGATTCAACAATTTCTATCAATCAGAATCAACCGAATAAAGAGGAAGCTTAACACCAGTTTCTAAAGCTATGGCTGACAAGACCCTGCGTGAGTTCTCTGCTCCAAGCACCGAGAACATTTGCACTAGATCAATAGTCAAAACTGATAATCTTGAGTTTGAGCTCAAGGCAAGCCTCATCAACATGGTGCAAGCTACCCCATTTAGTGGAATGGCACATGAAGATGCTAGTGGTCATCTTCAGAATTTCCTAGAGATAAGTAGCACGGTCGTCATCAAGGACATTGGTCAAGACGTTGTACTACTCCACCTCTTTCCATTCTCACTTGTGGGAAGAGCGAAGCAATGGTTCTACAGCAATAAAGATCACATCAATACATGGGCAAAGTATTCAAAGGCCTTCCTAGAAAAGTTTTTCCCTATAGGCAAGACCAATACCTTAAGAGGAAAGATTTCAAACTTCCAACAGTAGAAAGGAGAGACCATTCTATAAGCATGGGAATATTTTCAAGAATATGTTTCAGATTGCCCTTATCATGGAATGGAAGATTGGTTGCTCATACAAAGTTTCTACCATGGATTAACTCAGAAAGCCCATGAACAACGTAATGCCACTGCTGGAGGATCATTTATGTCACTCACCCTTGGAAAAAGCTGAAACTCTTATGGAAAAGATAGCCTCTAATCAAGGCTGGTCTTCATGCAATATTCAATCATGTAATAAGAGTGAAGAAGTACCAAAAGAGGTGTGTGCACTATCAACCAAGATGGACGTACTGTTGAATTGGCTCGAATAACGAAAAATTACAAGAAAGATCGTTAGGTCATTCAAGATGCATTCAATGCTCAAAACACATGTGGAGAGTATTTGGGGATTGAATTCCCTGAATATCAAGAGGATGCAAACATCGTCATCAACAACTCTGCTCTACAACAACAGAGACAAGGATGGAAACAACAACAACGGTCAACTTACCAAGGTAAGTACCTAGGTAATTATTATAATTCTTCCAATCCTAAACAACCATCCTTAAGAGACTTGATCTTAGAACAAGCCAGGATTAACGAGAATATTTCTAAAATGCTTGCTTTTAATGACAAGGTCCTAGAAAACATAAACACTAAAATGGATAATGTTTCTTCTGCCATACAAGACCAACTTAGCTATAATAAAAAGATAGAACCTCAATTAGCCCAGTTGGCCGGTGCTCTGCCTTTTGCCACTAACCTTGAGAAGGTTAATGCCATAACCACAAGAGGTGGCAAGTCTACTCGTGGTATCCGACAAGGATAGGTAAGACACCAGTGATAGTGTAGGAAGAGGAGAAGAAGGATGATGAAGAAAATGGGCCACAAGAGCAAGAGTTGCAACAAGATTTTCAAGACATGACCCTCCTACCAGTTTTCACGCAGAAAATGGATGAGTAGTTTGGTAAGTTTGTAGAGGTAATTCAAACATTATATATCAATATTCCGTTGCTAGATGCCATACAGGTGCCTACCTACGTGAAGTATCTCTGAGATATCCTCAACAATAAGAGACCACTGCCCTCCACTGAGGTAATCAAGTTAATGGAGGAGTGTAGTGCGGCCATCCTAAACACAGCACCTATCAAGAAGAAGGATCTAGGATGTCCCACTATCGATTGTTCGATTAGGAGCCAGAACTTTGAGAATGCGTTATGTGATCTTGGAGCAAGTGTCAGTGTCATGCCTAAGAAGGTATTTGACAAGCTCAACCATTCAACACTCACACCAACATCGATGTGTTTGCAACTAGCTGACCAATCGGTCCGCTACCCTGCAGAAATTGCTAAGAATATTCTGGTAAAAATTTGAAATTTCTTTGTTCCTGTAGATTTTGTGGTACTTGACATGCAAGAGGACATGAAGACATCACTCATTCTTGGGAGACCCTTCCTGAGCACTACAAATGCGCACATTGATGTCAGAGCTGGAGAGATCAAATTCCATATTAACGGAAAGGAAGAGTGGTTCACTTTCAAGCCAAGACTAGAACAATGCTCCAATTTGAAGTGTTTTGAGAAGCAAGTATCAAGGTCTCCATCTCCGGGACCAAAGGATACACCAGAAGAATAAACCCGAATAGAGAAGTCTGGTTCGGTGGACTTAAAATTCTAAACCCTTGCTAGGAGGTAACTCGGTACTTATCCATATTTACTTTTTGCATTATATTTTTACTTTGGCATATCTACTTCTTAAAACTTGCATTAGAAAAATGAAATAAACAATTCTCATCAATGCATACTAAAAATTCAAGCCCCATGTAAATAATTTTTACGAAGCATAAAAACCCCGTAAGAAATATTTACTATGGAGGCGTAAAAATATAAAAAAAATATATCATCATTCATCTTCTCATATTTCATAGTTTCATAAAAGTAATTTTGCATTGCATTTTTATACATGTATACGGTTGAAATACAGGCACTAGGACCCACAGACACCTAGAACCCACCACCACCACCTCCATAACCACCATACATCACTTCCATCACCTCCTTTCCCACTCATTTTCACTCTGCACCGTCCAGAGCACATTCCCACCGAAAGGAGCACTTCACTTACTTAACCACGAAGCAAAGGAAGCATTAGGAAATGGAGAGGCCATTTGGCCACCTTATGGGGCTAGCCCCACCACTAGGCCAGGCATCCTTCCCCTCTCTCCTCTATAAATCCCACTCCTTCCTTGTTGCTCTTGGCCTCAAACACAACACAAAATCATCTCCTAAGCTTGAAATTTTAGTTCAAAACTTCATAGTTGAATTTCCTTTGGTAGAAGTAGTGCTAGAGAAAGAAAGAGTGTGGGAAAGTTTGAGTGTGAGAGTAGTGTTAAAATCTTGAGAAAGAGAGGAAGAGGTGTTGCTAAAATTTAAGCAAGGAAAATAGAGTTTAAGAGTGACAGTGCTGTCCAAATCAAGAGAGGAAATTAAAAAGAATTAGGGTGGAAGACATACCAAAATCATGATTAGAATATTCACTAGGCAATCTTGGATAACAAACCTTTGGACGACTGACTTTTGGAATGGCTAACCACTGACATTTTTATTTTCCTAATCCCGTTCCACGAGTTGTGTTGTTTTTGTCTATTTTGCAGGAAAATGAGCAAGATCGCCGACAAGCTCAAGCGGGCAATATCATTCCGTTCAACGAGAAGTTCTTCGTCTTGAGCAAGCACCGACATGGAGGTTGATCCTCCGTCTCCCATTGTTGGAGCATCGTCCCGATCAGCCCCCATGGAGAGGAACGTTCTTCTACAAGAAAAGCAGCTCAAGCTCCAAGATGATAGGGAGAAGAACATCTACAAGAAGCTGAAGGACCAGGATTTCGTCCTTACCCCTGCCTTCGATCTAGCCCTACTTCAGTCCACAAGTATGGACTGTGAATTTGAACTCATTTTCAAGGCCGTAGGATGGGAGGATGCATGGGAAATAGATGGGTCAGGGTGCAAGCTTTTGACTATTGAATTTTTGTGCACTTTACAAAACCACCGACTCAGAAGTCTCATTTAGGTTCTTTGGGAAAGAATTTTCTTTTCCCTAGAAGAACTTTAGTGAGCTTCTAGGATTCCCTACTCAATGCATAATTGATGTAGACTCAGCTATACAAGACATTGATAGGAATAAGTTTTCGAGGGAGATATAGAAAGAAATTGTTTGCTACCGCCTTCGCACCAATGACATTCATCACCCTACTTTGCGGTTCATGCACAAATGGTTAGGATTTTCTCTTTTTCCTAGAAATGACTTCCGCACAGTTAGGATTGATGAACTGAAGTTATTATATGCCATGGTTAAAAGAAAGAAGGTTTCACCTGTAAAATTCATGATGGCACAATGGGCAGAAATTCCTGTACTTAAGGGAGATGTTGGGTGCACTTCTTTGGTCACCCGCATAGCTAGAAATTTGGGTTTACTAGCAAATGCTTCTATTACATACATTGATAGTCCCCAATGGATTATTGATTATGGGTATTTTAATCATGCACACATGTTAAAAAAGGGCAAGGATGGGAAAATAGTCATGATGTATATGGACTACATAAATGAATTTCCGTTATCAGACCAGAACCTCGGTCTGTATGTGATAGATTTGTTTGTCTTTGATTTGCAGGAAATAGAGCAAGCACCTCGTAGGAGTGCCTCTACAAGGATCACTCACAACCCGCAGCCTTGGTACCATGGAGACGACCCCATTCCAAAAGGACCTACCTTCAACGGCTACAGGATTTGATCAAGCAGGACCTTCCCAGGTGCACCATCCTCAGCATGCAGGCTGGAACCAGCTGGGATCTTCCCATATGCACCAACCTGAGCATGCTGGGTGGGAGCAGCCTTCTCCGCATCATTCAGAGAGTTCCTAGCTATAGGGCCCAAGTGGGCAATGGTAGGATGGCAATTTTGACTACTACCAGCAGCAGTCTTACAAGGAGGTCTCTAGTGGCCACCAGGGAGGACGCATGGCCTTCTCTACCCATGGATACCACGACCATCCCATAGGTTATCATGAGCAGCAAATGGAGTACGCTCGTTTCGACACTAGGCTCACCACCATCGAGGAAAACCAGCAGGAGATCCGGAACACTCTTCACCAACATTCCCAGTGGCAAGAAGAAGTAGGACAACGCCTCGTCGCCATCCAGTAACAACAGCAATAGGAGAATGACAACTAGAACTACTTATTTGGCCATCGCCACATTGACCACCCGCCTCGATGAAGGATCAAAGCAACATCCAGCTTGGGGAAGGAACCCCCATTTACCTAAGGTAAGTTTTCTTTCTAGTATTTTATTATTTTCTTTAGTTTATTTAATTTTCAAATTTGTATTAGTTAAAAATGATGAAAACCAAATAAAAAGAGTGTGTATATAGATTGCTTAAGCTGTGCTTTAGTTTGTTTTTAAGAGTTAATAAATAAATAAAACTTGAAGATGATCTCACATGATGGAAATGATGAATAGTTGCTCTGTTATAATTCCTTTCAAGTTCCTAGTTTTCAGCCTTGAATTCTCCTGAGTTTTGGATGAAATTGATTTGACATGAGAATTTGCTCTAAACTTGAAACTCATGGGTAGCACAGGCTTGATCTAAGTCTAGGTAATTGATGGATATGGATATGAGAAGGTCTGAGCTGCTATTTATCTTGTTCTAAGTGATACTAAATTCTAGAGATTTCTTTTAAAAAACATAAAAAAATCACATGATGAGATCCTGTATGACAAAGCTTGAATTCCTATCAGAGCCAAACATGTTTATCTAGGCTAGGAAAACTTCCACTTATATGTTACTTGTTTATCATTGAGTTTAGTCAAGCTTTGTTGATGCCCGATGAGAGGTTTGCCATACTCTTAAAATCAAGATCACGTACACACCACCCACATATGCACTACTCCTACACTGGGGGTAAGCACAAAAACATGCCTTCCATCCAGATCCACCCAAAAATGTTTTACTCCTACATTGGTAGAAAACACCAAAAATATGCTTCATAGGTTTCCACCAAATAAATGCTCCAAGTTTTTGTTGCTATCTCTCAAAAGTTTGCTGCAGAAAAAGGCATGGGCTATGCAAAAGTTATTCATAAAAAAAGAGAAGAAGAAAGAAGAATTGAAAAAATTGGACAAGTGTCGGAAGTATTAAAACAATGGGTACTTAGATGGCCGCTAGAAAAAAAACAAAGATGAATAAGAGAGCCCATGTTTTCTTGTAATTGTTTCTGAGTTTAAAACGAGGGATATGTTTTCAAGGAGCATAGTAGAATCAGGCTAGCCACCATATATATCCACCATATTCCATACACATGCACATCTTGATTTGATTATATGACTTAACTCTCTTTGGATCTGAGGTTTCACTTTACAATATATGTATTGCAAGTATGCTCTCTTCATGTAATTACCACTCCTATGGGCTCCACATAAGCATTAGTTGTAGGAAGAGACAAAGCATAACATCACTATTGCTTTGTTGAGGCTCCACAAATACCACATATATTGAGAGACTTGAGAGTGTCATACAATGGAAGCTCTGAGTTTTATTTTGAAAACTATAAAAACTCTAGAATAATGGTTGAGCAAAGAACTTGAGACATAGTGCTTGACTTGATCATTCTGTCTTTCAATTGCTCAAGATCCAAGTGAAAGCTAGAAAGCCCCATGGTTGAAGGTAATATGGGTAAGTTTGAAAGATAGATCGATGAATTTTAATCCGAAGGAGAATTCTTGTTTGAACGCATGTGTACTTTTGAGAAGTTATTTCAATGTTTTCAAAAATCCTATTTTTCTGATCCATTGCTAAGTTTGGCATTACTCTGGGATGATCAAAGGTTAAGCTTGGTGGAGTTTGTTGATGGTAGTTATCATCCATCATAAACCGTCAACTTAACTTGAATAAATGCATAAAAAAGGATCACCAATATAGACTTAGGGGTTTAAACTGACAATTTTCATGAGTTTTGGTGAATCTGTATTTTCAATAGGGTTATTTCATAAAACTGTCAAGGAGGATCAAATCGTCAAATAAAATCATGCTTATCCATAGAGAAATCAACTCTAGAAGGTTCTAGAAGACTTGAGAGGACTCCACGCCGAAGCAGGGACCTAGAGGCCGCCAGGCCGTTGGGGGCCCACCTATCAGCCTCCTTCTTATGTTAGTTTCCCACCGCCAACTAGGATGCATCTACGTCATCCTTAAAGTTGGTTTGATCCAAGGGCTCACGTTGAACGCTCCGGCCTATATAACCAGCCCCTGCTCCCCCCCCCTCCAGGGCATGCTGCCATAAATCAAGATCAGACTAGAAATTAGGGTTTCTAGAGAGAAGAGAATAGAGCTCCAATTCTTTAAGTTTCTAGTATAGGCTAGCTAGCAAGGTTCAAGTAGAGTGTAGGCTATTGCTCAGGATTCCGGATCTGCCGTCTGGAGACTTGTACAGCCACTATATCTCTTTATTTATGATTTTGTGCTACTTTAATATTATGTTTGTATTTATTTTGTTCCTAATTTGCTCTAGTTGTATGCTTGATATAGTTATGATTGATGATGAATATATGCATATGTTCGCAAAGCTCTTAGCTTAGTACTCGAGTGAGTTAAGTGGTCGACATTATGTAAACATGGTGCTTAGATATTGTTTGCCTGTGGATGCATTCTACACTCTGGGTCATGTGGTAGATCGTGGATGCGACACTCCCATTGAGTCCTTTGTAGTCCACTCCCTGTTTGTAGAGCACGTAGAACATGATTGCGAAGGAAGACAAGATATGTTCTTAATCTTCCTTAGTAATGATCTTTATGCATAGGTCCAAAGTTAGTTATACTATAGATGAGAGTGTATATACTTGGGTATACAAAAGACTTGGTAGATAAGTAATGACTTAGGAATCTTTTGCTCTTAACGAATCTCATGCTTAGCCTTATTACATTTTATGAGTATCTATTTCTATCTCTGGAACACTATTATTACCTTACACTTATCATTTATTTATCACTTGACTTACCCCTGCCATAGTATGAGAGTGGTTTTAACATAAGTATACATATTTGTCAATATCTCTATGCCAACACAACCCTATAGCTCCTCCCTATGGATAAAATATAAATAACGATACTCGGTATACTCCCGGGTGAAATGCTACCATGGTATATTATCTGTGCGCTTGCGGATACCTTATATATATAGTTTACAAGTGTTCTCATAATTACCAACAATGCATTTCTAGCATCATGCTAGGGATGACAACTTAGTTAAGAGGGATGCTAAGAAATGTCAACAATCTTGTTCCAAGTGACACTAGGATTTTGGAGATTTACCTTTTGAATAATATAAAAATATTACATGATGAGTTCCTGTATGACAAAGCTTGAATTCCTACCATAGCCATACATGTTACTTAGGCTAGGGAAAACTTCCACATATATGCTGCTTGCTTTGCATTGAGTTTTGTCAAGGTTTGTTGACCCTTATGGGAGAATTGTCATGCTCTTAAAATCAAGATCATGTACACACCACCCAAATATGCACTACTCCTACGCTAGGGTAGGCACAAAAACATGCCATTCCATTTAGATCTAGTCAAAAATGTTTTACTCCTACACCAGGAGTAAACAAAAACATGCTTGATAGGTTTTCTATCCACCAAATAAATGCTCCAAGTTTTTATTATCTCTCTCAAAGTCTTATTGCAGAAAAGAGACATGGGGCTATGCAACAGTATTGAAAAAAATGGATACAAAAGATGTCCAAGATATTGAAAACAATGGGTACTTAGATGCCCGCCAAAAAAGGAAAGAGAGAGAGAGAGAGAATAAAGATAGCCCATGTTCGTGCAAAAATGTTTTTAAGTTTCAAAAGAGAGATATGTTTTCAAGGAACATAGTAGAATTAGGATTTCACCACTTCCACCACACAATACTACACTCGCACCTTTCATAGCCGCGTCATAACCCACATCGCAGTCTAATTTCGGCCTCGGCAGTAAGCTATCGACAGTGATGGTCGTAGCCTTCACTGTTGGCATCTAGGACCGACTGCGGTGTACCCTAACACCACCGATTAGCTTATGATCCATCCATGATTAGGTCCTTACTTCAGTGGCATTGTAGCACGACCCCGCTGTGGATGTACACTAACACCGCTGCATTGGCAAATGATCTGACTGTGTCGAGGCTATCAAAACCAATGTGTGGCACATCAACCGTCTATGTAGTGGTCACCAGCACCATCGCATTATACTTCGACCTGACTGTTAGTGGTGTGGGTTCACTATCTGTTCAATGGCCGAGACGCCTGTGTAGAGGTTAATGCCACTATCGCTTCAGCATATGATCCGCTAGTGCAAAGTCATGGTCACCATCGCCTTGCACCATGATCCGCCTTTGATGATCATTTAGTTGGTGTCAGGTTACTAAACGATTCGGTGGTGATACACTTTGATCCCTGCCATGTAACACCCTAGTGTTAGGCATTGCATTTGGCACCTACATTTAATGAGCACAAGCATCATCCCAGCATTCATGAACATGAGCATAAGAAATTTCATCTCATTCTTATACATTATCACATGAAATGTTGGTTATATATATATGCTTATGCTTGTAATCATGTATGACCAATGTATGAAATGGTTGTGAGATCATGAAAACACCTTAGACACATCTAGGATGGTAATTGGAATAATGTTTATATTCATGACATAGACCAAATTTGCTTCTAAGTGTTGGTTTCATTTGAAATGTCATTTTCATGATGCTAGTTTGACTAAACTTGAACATTAGCTTAGAGTGTTTGTATGGCTTGTGACCTAAACAAAAGTTGTAGTTCACATCATGGGTAACAAACTTTATTTAAGGCTCATGAGCTAATTCAGTGTCTAACATGGTCAAATAGAACTCACAACTATCAACAAAATGTCGTTTCTAGACTTAGGAAAATTTGCTAAGTCACAAGCTAATTTTGGTTTCAATGTACACCAATTTGGAGCATTGTAACTTGTAAACCAGCTCGAATTAGGCCAAACTCATTTAAGCAAAGTTGTAGATCTCCGATAGCTCTACAATTCGTATTAGGGAAGTTTTCGTTGAATCAAGCTCGTTTGGGAGTTACATGTACACGAACTTGCTCTGTCAGTCATCTGTTGCAGGCCTGAAACCGGTAGGGATAGTGCGACGTCGAGGCCGACCGGCCACAGGACGCATGGACGTCGTACGCCGGTGTCGGGCCCCCGCGTTAGGCCGGGGCGAACAGCAAAGGGAGCCGTGTCCCCGCTCGCTCTCCATGCACGCTCACTCTCTCTATCTCACCTTGCCTCGCTCTCTCGCTCAAAGCTGAGCAGAGCAAGTCGCTGTCGTCGCCACACGCCTTAGTCGCGCTCACAGGCCAACCACCGCACCACCGTCCAATCCATCTCGTCCATAGCTCTGCTTTGGCATGCTTCACCTCACCGAGTCGCTAGCACCACCATTTGAGCAAGGGTAGGACCGCATTGCGCATCGCCATCGCTGCCATGGCCATAGAGCACCGCCGCCATGCACATCACCATGGCCGCGCCTATCCGGTCGCCGTTCTCTCTCGCAATTAGGCGTTAGGGTTTAGCCTAAGGACGACGAAGCTCACGGGGAATACGGATGCACGCTTATGTCACCTTTCCTTCGAAACATCACCATGTTGCCGCCGTGCTTGCACCGCCATGCCACCATGCACACGCCCAAGCTTCACCGCCGTCCACCTTGACCCAATCCACGCCGGAGAGCTTCGCTAGGGTTTGTAGATGTCGTAGCCACGCTCACCTAGCCATGCTGTCGTCGGGGATGGTCGGAGCACCACCACACACCGTCGCTGTGCCGCCATGGCCACCGTCAAGCTAGCTCCGGTGATCCTCCGAGCAAATTGAGGGTACCTGTAGGTACGGAATAGGATGGGAAACACGTTGGTGCCGACCTCGTCGCTGGTGACCTCGCCGTCGGTGATCTTTTCGCCAACCAAGCCGGTGCTCTACTCTGTCTCTCTATCGTGTGGGGTTGAGTTGACCACGGGGCCTAGTCGTCAGTCACAGCGGGGTGTATACACCGGGTGCACCTAGATGTAGCGCCCGATTTGAAATTTGATTTCTTTATTAATTTTTCATAGATTTAGTTACAGACTTCAAAAATTCATATCTAAAGCTAGGAGTATCCAAATGAGGTGAACCAAATTTTGTTAGATTCATCTTGAAGTGTACTATTTGATAAAAAATATAAAATATACTATTTAGGGTATTTTTCTAGGAGAATTAAATTGAGCAATATAAGTGCTTTCAAAGTTGTTTACATCTTATAAAATGCATAATGGAGCTACGAAAGTGATAAAAATGTGATTCCAATTTTTTTGGTCTTGTGTTGACATGTTTTAGCTAGGAAAAATACTAAACTTATAGTAAGCTTACTTGAAATATGGTCTTCCAATTTAATCTTAATTAATTGCTAGATTCTAGTGAAAATAAATGGGGTAAAAATACATAACATATGATCATACAAATTTTACACAGTATTCTCATGCTAGAATAAAAATGATAAAAATATTAAATCTGCTACTGGATACTTTTCACTATGCTAAACTATTTTTGCTAAAATAAGCATATGTACCTTGTTGTTTTTGTAGAGATGGCTATACTTATCCAAATGGCATGAAATTTTTATAGTAGACTATTAGGGTCATATGTAGGCTACTGTAATTTTCTTAGAATTTATTGATCAATAAAAAAATATTTATCCTTTAAATCACCTTATTATCTAAGAAAATTAATAAATGAATATAAATAAATTAGTTATGTTTAACCATAATGTTTTCTATGGTGCTTGGGATGCATATGATCTATTGATGTTGTTAGTGAGGCTTAGAAGTATTTGTTTATATGCAACTAGTTAATTATTGCTTTATAATTCAACTAGATGCCTGCATGTATAGTTTTTGTTGTGGTGATGATTCCATGATGATAATGATCCTTTCTTTAAAACTTGTTAATAACAAAGTTGTAGATAACTTACTTATCTACCTTGTGTTAAATTTTCATATTCATAGGCCTTATGGTTGAATAATTATAGTTGTTAGAAGTCTGCTGTCAGAAATGTTTGCTCTCTGGACAGATCTGAATGATTGAATTGTTTGACCTAGATAACTGTTGAATCACATTAAGATGATTAAAAGAAAGTCCCAAAGCATTCTAGGTATCCTATGTTTTACAAAATATCACTTAAGTCATTTATGTTAGATGCATTAGGTTATAAGACTTGAATTGGAAACACTTGATGCATAGAACTACCTATGTTTTACAAAATATCACTTGAGTCCTTTATGTTAGAGTGCACACTCTAGATGGTAGTAAGGATGTGTGGGGAGCCAGACATGAGCCCAAGGGTAGGCCAGGCCTGAACGTCATGGCAGCTGGTTGTCCCTGATTGTGCGGCGCTAGGCGAACCCGTGAAATGTGGACCTGAGTTGTACCAAAGGTGACCTAAGGTGACCATTGATCTGGTCTACCTGGGTTTATGTTAGGAATAAATTCCTAGCTAGTTGAAATTGATTCGAATCGCTATCTCTCCCAAACAGTGAGAAACTTGGCTAGCTGCAGCATCATAGTAACTGTATTGTGGAATGATGGTTATGATGAACATGGAATTATTATACCGGCTATGGTTACTATTGTTATGCTACTAAATGATATATCACATGTTTGGCACTGGTTAGTTGCTAATCTAAAGATGAATAGCTATAATTAACTTGATGACCAAATTATAAAATATATAGCTGAATTAGTGGTTTTTTATGCAAAATATTGTCAAGCTAGCTCCACTTATAAAGCCTTGCATAATCCTTGGAGTCACTTTATTTTTGGTTTATGATGGATAAGTCTAGCTGAGTACCTTCTTGTACTCAGGGTTTTATTCCCATTGTTGCAGATGGTATAGTTTATTATGGCTATTGCAAGAACTGCTTCTGTCTCACCATGGACAAGGATTAAGCCCTGGGCAGACATCTCTTATTAATCCCTCTCTTATGCTTTTGTGGAAGTGTGATCATGAGCTGGAACTATTTTTAAAAAATGTTGCAAATGTTGGTTTCAAACTTTTAATTTGCTTCCACTACTATCTTACCTGAACATGGTTTGTAATAACTTTAATTCATACTTTGATGGATGAACTGTATTTGTGAACTTTATGTGACGTGTGACATGTATGTTGAATCATGTATGATCTTGGTTGTATGTTGGTTGAATCGAGACCCTTCGTGGTACTCAATAGACTACCGGGTTTATATGGGCTCAAGTATAATAGTGCGACCGCTTGTGGGCTGTCATTGTACTTGTGCTTTTATAAATTGGTCGGTTCTGCTACATGCCACATAATATGTATAGCGACGATGTTGGATGTTTGCATCACCAAGCACAGTGGTGATAACAAAACTATAAATGACCCTTAATAGCTTACTGAACACAAAACATATAGATATAATCATTGCATCCGTAAACCATGTTCTTACAATAACAATGGATGTTTACCATAATATCTTTCTCAACTGATGTCCTAACACAAGCGTTACATAGATTCCAAACTAAAGGTACTGATCTCTATAGGCTTACATAACAAAACGACGTAGCTGTGCTCCTCCTATGTGGCACCCCTGCTTGCTAGGCAAAAATAAATATAATTAGTGCATCCTTTGAATTGGTAGGCAATGCACCATGGAACCCCTCTTCTTCCTCCTAGCCAATGCAGAAAAATTGTTCAAAAGCACTCAGACTCCATCTGCACAAAGTAGCACAATTAATAATTTTAAACACACCATTCCTTTAGTTACGAAGCCCAAATTGGCTTATATGAATCAAAACAACTACCTACCTGAACAAAGGCATGACATAATTACAACAAAATACAGCATATGCACCTTTATTGCTCTACTAATGACTCCATGAACAAGGGAACATAGGGAAGATAGTGAGGTCCGCCGCTCATACATAATAGTTTCTAGGTACTTCTAGGATAGCCGATGGCCCGAGCAAGGAGGACATGAAGTTTACTACGGTTCATGTCATATGCAAGCAGTGATTTGTTCTCCCCAACAAGGAAAATCAAATTGCATTCTGGATGAACTGTAATCACTCTGTAGGCCACACCACAAACCTCGGTACCAATTTCAATATTCTTCTTTCCAAATAGCTCTAGTGTGGTCCCTTATGCTTCAATATCCATTTATTAGTACCATAGTCTTCAAGGATCCAGATTGAAAGCTCATACCTATTCAAAGTATTAGTAGTACATAAACACAATTGACCCTGAGCTTCATGGATGGAGATTGCATCAATAGTTGGCCTACGAATTTTCCTCCATGTCTTTCCCTCCATATCAACAGCAACTATCTGGGTGAACTCCAGCATGTGCATAAAACCATTAACAAACACACCTTTCCCATATGTAGATACTATAATACCCTCACCCCATTTAGATTCTTTAAAGATCCATGCTCCAGTTTTAGATGAGTAGATGTTGACACCTAAGGAGTCATCATCGTTGATCCCATATTCAAACACATGGAAGTGCGAGAAGACTGTCGGATTGAACCCCAAGTGAGCTGAACCATAAGAATGGTTGCTACCCGGTAGTAGCAACCATTTCTTAGTCACTGAATTGCAGACAACATAGCAAAACCTAGAGTACCAGAAGAGGATGAGGCCCCAGAAGCAATGTGAGATCACAACATCCTAAATGGGGAAGGGTAAGAAGGATAAGGAGGGGTATTCACCATTGATGCTAGAGAAGTTGCGTTTGCATTTCTAGCTGCGGTAGAAGAATCTGACGACAATCTGGGGCAGCTCCTTATGATACTCGAATCCTAAGATAAGGCTATTCCAGGAGTGACAGACACACTTGCAGCTGCATAAGGAGCGGGCATGAGGTGGCTGAGGACAAGGACCAAGACATGGTCTGAGAGGATGGCACTTCGTTCCTCTTGTTTAGGGCCACCTCCTTCTTGACGAGGATCTAGTGGAGCAGGGATGGCGATGGACGCGGCAGCGCTGTCGCCTGAATCAGAGAAGGAGCGACTATGGAGATGTGTTCATGAGCTCGTTAATAATCAGATGGAAGCTTCATTCGTACTCAGATGAGTGAAGAAGGGAATAAAAATCCAAGAACAATGCATAAGGGAAATGCGAAAGCATTACCATTGCTTTTGGATCTTGCGGCATTGAGCTCAAGTGGCGACGATGATGATGAGTACCACCCTGGTCACTGGTGGATCTATGCTATCTACCTACCGGTGAGGCGTACTGGTGTGGAGCACTAGCTTATTGGTGGTGACTAGCGGCTTGCACACCGATGAGTAGGGGCGGTCGCGTAGTTCAGCACTAGGGAGTAGGGGCGGTTGTTGGTATTTATTAACATGTAACTTGTTTTAGTAGCCACCTTTTATAAACCTATATCTCATAACATTACTTTACTAGGTTGTCATCCATAGTTCTGATGCTAGAGATACTTGTTGGTACTACTTAGCATTACTATTAGAATAACTCTAAGTAGTTCTTTATTAATTTATGTGACTAGAAAGAATATATATGAATGAAAAGGGATCTGTAAGTGCACAGATAATATACCATTGTAGCACTTCACTCAGGAGTATTCTAGGTATCATTATTTATATTTTTACCATAGGGAAGGTCTGGTATGGACAAGTATTGATAACTTATACTATTGATGGAGAAGTATACCATAACCAATATTCTACTCATAACAGGGGTAAGTCATAGGATAAGATATATATATATATATGATAAGTATTGATCAATGATAATGATCACTCAGAGTACTCCTTTCTATGGCACTAGCATGGTCAGGTAGAATATTAGAGGAATAATTCCTAAGTCATTTTAATTATAAGTCAAAGTATACATTGATTAGTGCAATTACACCTAATAGTCATTGCTAAGATCATCTTCATATCTACACATAAGATATATTACTAAGGGAGATTAAGAACAGAGCTTGTCCTCCTTCGTAACCAGATCCTACGTGCTACCTACATCGGGGAGTGGACTACAAAGGACTCAACGGGAATGTCACATTCGCGATCTACCACATGACCCAGAATATAGGGTGTATCCACAGGTAAACAACATATAAGCACCACGCTTAAACAATGTCGACCACCCACCCATGGATCCTTAGGGTGAGCGCTATATGAACATATGCATGAATATGATGATAATCCAACTATACTAGGTATATAATCAAAGTAGACAATGAACATTGTAACGAAGAACATGAATAAGATGAATACTAATATTGTCATAACAATTGTAGCAAGCATATAAAAGTAATAAAGATACAAAAGAGAGAGGGTGTACAAAGATTATACCAAACCACGCTCTTGACACGATCGAGAATCCAAGCGAAGCCTGCTTGCCTCCCTCTAGACGTAGCCTAACTAGCTATGCCCTAGAATATGATGGAGCTCTGAGGATGATTAAGGTTTTTATCTTCTTCAATGACTTGATGCCTTCAGGGGGGCAGGGGCTAATATATATAGGCCGGAGCGTCCAACATGAGCCCTTGGATCAAACCAACTTAAGGAACGACATAGATGCAACCTAGGAGGTAGTGGAGAACCGACATTGCAATGTCTAAACTGATAGGTGGGCCTAGGGGCCGGGCGGCCTACAGGTGGGGCTGGGCAACATCTGCCTCTCTACCTCGGCGTGGTGTCCTCTGGTGTCCTCTAAAACCTTCTAGTGTCCGTTTTTGGTGGACAAACGCAATTAAATCTGACATGTAGGTCCACCTTGATGATTTTCTAGATAAAACTTGTAGAAATCATAGATTTACCAAAACTCATGGAATTTGTTAGTTTAACCCCTAAACCTTTGTTAGTGATCTCATTTGTGCCCTTACACATGTTTTATTGATGGTTTATAATAGTTGTTAACTACCGTCAACAAACTCCCCCAAGCTTAACCTTTGCTAGTCCCTTAGCAAAGCTAAACTCAGCAAAATGGATCAAAAGTTGCTTCAATTCTCTCACTCCTCAAAAGTACACATGCATTCAAACAAGAGTTCTCCTTCGGATTAAAATAAACCGATCTAACTTTCAAACTTACCCATATTACCTTCAATGGGGCTTCTTAGCCTTCACTTAGGTCTTGAGCAATTGAAAGACAGAATAATCAAGTCAAGCACTATGTCTCAAGTTCTTTGCTCAACCATTATTCTGGAGTTTTTATAGGTTTTCAAAATAAAACTCAGAGCTTCCATTGTATGACACTCTCAAGTCTTTCAATATATGTGGTATTTGTGGATCCTCACCAAGGCAATAACAATATTATGCCTTTCTCTTCCTACAACTAAGACTTATGTAGAGCTCATAGGAGTGGAAAAGACATGAAAGAGTATACTTACAATACATATATTGTAAAGTCAAACCTCGAATCCAAAGAGAGTTAAGTCATACAATCAAATCAAGATGTACATGTGTGTGGATGTATATGGTGGCTAACCTAATTCTACTTTGCTCCTTGAAAACATATCTCTCTTTTGAAACTTGGAAACAACTTTGTAAGAAAACATGGACTATCTTATTCATCTCTTTTTATTCAGGCAGGCAACGGAGTACCCGTTGTTTTATATATCTCGCACACTTGTCCATTTTTTCAACACTTTTTTCTTCTTTTTTTCTTTTTTTCTTCTTTTCATGAATAACTTTTGCATAGCCTCATGCTTCTTTTGACTGCAACAAACTTTTGAGAGATAGCAACAAGAATTTGGAGCATTTATTTGGTTGATATCCTATAGGGTATATTTTTGTGTTCACTCCTAGTGTAAGAGTAAAACATTTTTAGGTGGATCTAGATGGAATGGAATGTTGTTGCGCCTACCCCTAGTGTAGGAGTAGTGCATATGTAGGTGGTGTGTACATGATCTTGATTTTAAGAGCATGACAAATCTCTCATAGGGGTCAATAAAGCTTGACTAAACTCAATGCAATGTAAGAAGCATATATGTGGAAGTTTTCCTAATCTAAATATCATATATGGCTCTAGTAGGAATTCAAGCTTTGTCATACAAGGAACTTATCATGTAGAATTTTTATATTTTTTTCAAAAGATAAATCTTCGGAACTCTAGTGCCACTAAGAACAAGATAAACAGCAGCTCAGACCTTCTCATATCATATCCGTCAATTACCTAGACTTAAGCATATGCTACCCACGAGTTTCAAGTTCAGAGTAAATTCTTATATCAAATCAGTCGTATCCAAAACCTCGGAGAATTCAAGGCTAAAAACTAGGTACTTAAAAGGAATTACAACAGAGCAACTATTCATCATTTTCATTTCAAGAGATTATCTTTAGAGTCCTTTTTATTCAGCTCTTAAAAATAGAAAACTAGACACACACTTTTTTTGTTTTCTCACTTTTTTAGATCACACCTTACTAATATATATATGTAAGACAAAGATAAATTTTTATTTTGCTTTTAGTTATGCATCTCTCTTTTGAACAAATGTAGAGCAAACTTAAGGATAACAAAAGGGAAGAAATACTTAGCTAGATACATGGGGGATGCTCCTCCCCCAAGCTGGATGTTGCTGTGGTCGATTCTTGAATGTTGAGTGATCCTTCTCGGAGTGGGTTTGTCAGCTGATATCCTTCTCATTCATCTAGAAGTTGGGTTCCTTCTCATTCACGAAGATGTACTTTGGGTGGATGAAGACAACCGGGTAAACTTGCTCTTGATCTTATGTGTCATCCTACAAAATACTCCAACAAGAACACCAAAACTCGTGGCACATATTAGGATAAGGGATGGTCTGCCATTTGAAGATTAGTTGTTCTTGTGGTTTAGAAATATTTTTGAAGCGATAGAATTCTAGCAGGATGTCTATCTAGTATTTTTAGATTTTCTATTTTATGATATGCAGAACAGAAAACATGTATGCATAGTATTTTTAATTTTTATGCCGCCATAGTGAATATTCCCATGGATTTTTACACACCGTAGATTTATTCACATGGGGCTTTATGATGCAATGATGAAATGTAGTCATGAAACTTTTTATCTTTCTTTTATTAACACAATGTAAATGCAGAGAAGTAAATATGCTAAAGTGAAAAATAATTTATGCAATGCTAGAAAGTAAATATGAATAACTACCGTTGTTACCTCATGGTGAGGGTTTGGATTTTTAAGTCCTCCTAACAGGACTTGACTGGAGAGAAGTCCTTCATTCCTTGAGTGCATCATCTGGTCTCAGCGGTGGAGACCTAGATGACTGCACATCTTGTGATGGTGACTCTGATGATGATGTCACCTTTTCTTTCCACACATGCCTAGACTGTGGACTTGTCTCAAGTGGAGTAGGTTCATCTTTCACAGGCGCTTTAGGTTCTTCATCTTCCCATAAATTCCATCGAGGTTGACATTGGGATGATCGACGTCTCCTCCTAGAGCGGCTCTTCTTGGGTTGTTCATAAGTAGTATAACTATTAAAATAACAGCGAACCTTTTCACCAAGGAATTGGAAGTGGACTTGTCCAGATTCGACGTAGATGATCACGTTGGTGGTGTTGAGAAATGGTCCTTCAAGGAGGATGGATGTATTGTCTTCTTCTTCTCCCATGTCCAGGACCATGAAATCGGTAGGGGCATAGTGATCTTGTATTCTTACCATAATGTCCCTCGTTATTCCCTCAGGGAATCGGATTGATTGGTCCACCATCTGCAACTACATATATGTAGGGAGCTGTAGTAGAACCGACCAATTTATAAGAGCACAAGTATAATGGTAGCCCGCAAGTGGTTGCACTATCATACTTGAGCCCATATAAACCCGGTAGTCTGTCGAGTACCACGAAGGGTCTCGATTAACTATCAACATACAACCAAGATCGTACATGATTCAACATACATGTCACACGTTACATAAAGTTCACAAATATAGTTCATCCATCAAAGTATGAATTAAAGTTATTACAAACCACGTTCAGGTAAGATAGTAGTAGAAGCAAATTAAAAGTTTGAAACCAACATCTACAACATTATTTAAATATAGTGCCAGCTCACGATCACACTTCCACAAAAGCATAAGAGAGGGATTAATAAGAGATGCCTGCCAGGGCTTACTGCTCGTCCATGGTGGGATAGAAGCAGTTCTTGCAATAGCCATGATAAACTGCACCATCTGCATCAAAGGGAATAAAACCCTGAGTATGAGAAGGTACTTAGCTAGACTTACCCGTCATAAACCAAAAATAAAGTGACTCCAAGGATTATGCAAGGCTTTATAAGTGGAGCTAGCTTGACAACATTTTATATAAAAAGCTTACCAATTCAAGTATACAGTTATAAATTTGGTCATCAGGTTAATTATAACTATTCATCTCTAGATTAACAACTAACCTATGCCAAACATGCGGTATATCATTTAGTAGCATACAGTAGTAACCAAAGCTGGTATAATAATTCTATGTTCATCCGAACCATCATATTTCATAACACAGTTACTACGATGTTGGGATTAGCCAAGTTTCTCACTGTCCGAGAGAGATGGAGATTTGAATCGATTTCAACCAGCTAGGAATTTATTCCTAACACAGGCCCAGGCAGACCAGATCAACGGTCACCTTAGGTCACCTTTGTTACAACTCAGGTACACATTTCATGGGTTCGACCATCGCCGCACAATTAGGGACAACTAGTTGCCAGGAGGATCAGGACTACCCTACCCTTGGGGTCAACTCTAGCTCCCCACACATCCTTACTACCATCTAGAGTGCGCACTTATATAGAACAGGGCCCAGTCTGAGTTGAGCTACTTGGCTTCGTGGTCGAAACGAGTTAACCGGCCAGCTAAGTGAGAGGCATGTGTTCAATCTCGATAGAAGCGCCAACAATGGTACGGTCCTTAATCGGCACAGATGGAATCACATGAGTCAACCTACACATAGACTTTGCCCAGCCTCTAGTTACATTATCCCATGGTTCTTTTCCACGATAGCAAATATAGCCAACCATGCTTTGGTATCCACCTATATCTCGCAGGTGACAGGAAATCACTCGACTTCTACCGGTCTAAGCATGGTTAAGCAGATATTCGATCTTGGACCTACATAGGGTTAAAGGTATATGTATCTATATAAGGTAGTTCTATGCATCAAGTGTTTCCAATAAACTCTTATAACCTAATGCATCAAACATAGAGGACTCAACTGATATTTTGTAAAGCATGGGAGACTTAAAATGCTCCGGGGCTTGCCTTTGAGGAAAGACGTTGGCCTGTGATCCGGGCACTCAGGGAGGTCCTCAAGAGTTTGCTCCTCTCCTCCTAGAGCTATGGCCTGAGGTGTCTCCAGCTGTTCCTCTTCTTCTTCTTCGTCGAACTCCAAAAGAGTTATCCCATCGAAAGATCCTATATGCATGAGCATGAAATAAGATATCATGAATGCATATATAATGATATATATGATATGATATGATGTGATGAAGGCATCCTCATAAGTGTTCTCAGTAGCATTGCATTATGGTGGTAACAAGTAACATTTTATTTTATTGGGTAGATGCATATCTCTTCTCTAGTAACTAAACAAACACTCATGTAAAACATTTCCTGGACCGCAAAATAGTAGCCATTTGTTTTGACCATAACTAGAGTTATACACATCAAAATAATATGGTTATTGACATTCTGGAAAGCTTATTAAATTGTCTACAACTTTCTTTTAATCATCTTAATGTGATTCAGCAGTTATCTAGGTCAAACAATTTAATCTTTTAGATCTGTCTAGAGAACAAGCATTTTTTATAGCAAACTTCTAACATATATAATTCTTACACCATAAGGCCTATGATTATGAAATTTAACACAAGATAGATAAGTAAGTTGTCTACAACTTTGTTATTAACAAGTTTCATAGAAAAAGTCATTATCCTCATGAAATTATCATCACAACAGAAACTATACATACAACCATCTAGTTGAATTATAAAGCAATAATTAACTAGTTACATACAACCAATTACTTCTAAGCCTAACTAATAACATTAACATATCATATGCATCACAAGCATTACAGAAAACATCATGGTTAAACATAACTAATTTATTTATATTCATTTATTAATTTCCTTAGATAATAAGGGGATTTAAAGGATAAATATTTTCTGTGCACAATAAATTCTGAGAAAATTACAGTACCTACAAATGACCCTAATAGTCTACTGTACAAATTTCATGCCATTTGGATAAGTATAGCTACCTCTACCAAAATGACAAGTTACATATGCTTATTTTAGCAAAAAATAGTTTAGCATGGGGAAAAGTGTCAATCAATAGATTTAATATTTTTCTTACTTTCCTCCTAGCAAGAGAATACTGTATAAAAATTTGTACGATCATATGTTATGTATTTTTACCCCAATTAATTTCACTAGAAACTAGCAAATAATTAGGATTAAATATGAAGACCATATTACAAGTATGTTTACTATAGGTTTAATAATTTCCTAGCTAGACCATGTCAACACAAGATCAACAAAATTGGAATCACATTTTTATCACCTTCGTAGCTCAAGTTATGCAATTTGCAAGCTAGAAACTATTTTAAAAGCACTTATCTTGCTCAATTTAATTCTCCTAGAAAAATACCCTAAATAGTAGATTTCATATTTTTATCAAATAGTACACTTCAAGATGAATCCAACAAAATTTGGTTAACCCCATTGGGACACTCCTAGCTCTAGATATAATTTTTGTAAGTTTGCATTCAAATCTATGAAAATAAAGTAGGAAAAACATTTCAAAAACCGACTAACAGCTGGGACCCGCGAGTCAATGGAACCCAAATGTCAGCAACACACAGAGCAGGGGCACGGCTTGACCGGCGAAAAGCTCATTGACGGTGAGGTCACCGATGGTAACATCACCATCGACGTGTTCCCCAACTCAACCAGCACCTATAGGTACCCTAGGTTTGCTCGGAGGATCACCGGAGCTAGCTCACCGGCGATCATGGTGTCTCGGCGGTGGCACGCGGTGGTGCTCTGGCCATCCTCGACGATGGCATGGCCAGGCGAACATGGCAATGGCATGTACAAACCCTAGCAAAGCTCTACGTCATGGATTAGGTCAGGGTGGAGCGGCGGCGAAGCTTGGCCACGTGCATGGTGGCACGGTGGTGTGAGCGCAATGGCGGCACAGCGGCGTCCCGCTCTGACAAGGCTGGCATTATTCTTAGGCTCTTGCCTCGAGATAGACCTAGCTCTAACGTCTAGAAGCGCGTGAGGAAGAGAACCAGGCATGCAAAGCCACGGCGGCGTGCATGGCGACGGTGCTCTTGGCTCACGATGGTGTGGCTTGCGTTCCAGCACCGACGATGTGGTATGGCTCAATGAGCTACGGCTATAGCTTCTAGGACCTACGATGAAGATGAATCAAGAGAGAGAGATGGGAGGAGCGGTGGATAGGGCTGGCCATGGTGAGCTCGGAGCTCGATGGCACTCCATGACCATGGCAGCGATGGCGACGTAAAATGTCGCATTGCCTAGGATCTAACGGTGGCAATGGCGGCTCAGGGAGGTAGAGAAGATGATGGTGGAGCTATGAGTGAGATGGATTGGATGGTGGTGCGGCAGCGGTTATGTGCGAGTGTGGCAGAGCTTGGCAATGGCGACGGCGGCGCTCGGCTTGCTCTGGCGGGTGAAGGAGAGGTAGAGTGAGGGCGAGAAAGCGAGAGTGAGTGAGCGGTGGCTTCACCTCCCTTATCTCCCCCTGCTGGCCTAACCAGCCGGGCCGACATCGGCGTGCTGTCGCCACGCGGCATCGGTGGCTTGGCGCCGTCGGCCACGATGGCCAGCTGATTCAAATCGGATAAGTGCCGATCCCGTTGACTAACAGCGCTACTTCATTCCTCTATATCTCCTAATCCAGTTCGAGTTAGCAAAATTGGTATTAGTGAAAGTTGTAGAGCTATGTGAGATCTCCAACTTTGCTTTTGGAACCATCATCTAATTCTCAATGGTTTTCAAACTACAAAGCTCTAAAGTGAGGTACTTTGAAAATGAAAACAGCTTCAACACAGAAAAATTTCAAGTTTTGAAAATAGCATTTTGTTGATACTTTGAGCTCTATTTGACAATGTTAGACACTGAATTAGCTCATGACCCTTAAATAAAGTTTGTTACCCATGACATGAACTACAATTTTTATTCAGGTCATACAGCCATGCAAACAATCTAAGCTACTGTTCAACTTTGGTCAAACTAGTATCATTAAAATGGAATTTCAAATGAAACCAACACTTAGAAGCAAATTTGGTCTATGTCATGAATATAAACATTGTTCCAATTATCATTCTAGATGTGTATAAGGTGTTTTCATGACCTCACAACCATCTCATACATTGGTCACATATGATTACAAGCATAAGCATATATATAAAATCAACATTTCATGTGATAAGGTATAAGAATGAGATGAAATTTCTTATGCTCATGTTCATGAATGCTTGGATGATGCTTGTGCTCATGAAATGCAAGTGCCAAATGCAAAGCTTAACACTAGGGTGTTACAGCCTCTCCCCTTATAGGAATCTCGTCCCGAGATTTGAAAGACCTACCATTCCTCATAAAAATTCAATTGGAGCTTAATGTTAGTGGGTGCAATGGCTTCCTCAGGTATGCGAAGACATCTTTTCAACTGAGAAACATGGAAGACATCAAATATCGCGCTCATCTCACGAGGAAGTTGTAACTTGTAGGTGATATTTCCTTTCTGTTAAATAATCTGGTACGGCCCTACATATCTAGGCGTAAGCTTCTTTTTTACTCTAAATCTCTACCCTCCTTTCATGGGTGACATTTTTAAGTATACATAGTCTCCCACTTCAAAAGTTAGTGGTCTTCTTCTTTTATCAGCAGAACTCTTTTGTCTAGACTGAGCTGCTTTCATATGTTGTTGGATAATGCGTACTTGCTCTTCAGCTTCGGTGACAAAGTCAATGCCAAAATATCTCCTTTCACCGGGCTCAATCCAATTCAAGGGAGTTCTACATTTTCGACCATATAAGGCCTCAAATGGAGCCATCTTGATGCTCTCTTGATAACTATTGTTGTAGGAGAACTTGGCTAAAGGTAGCCATTTCTCCCATTAACCCTTGGAGGAGATAACACAAGCTCTCAACATATCCTCCAAGATTTGGTTCACTCGCTCAATCTGTCTAGAAGTTTGTGGATGGTTTGCTGAACATCTGATTAGTTTGGTTCCCAAGGCCTGGTGCAAGTGTTCCCAAAAATGAGCTATAAACTATGGTCCCCGATTTGAGATTATGGTGTTTGGTACTCCATGTAGTCTCATGATCTAAGAAACGTAAAGCTCAGCATACTTCCTAGCTAGATACCTTGTGTTAATCGGTACAAAATGTGCTGATTTGGTGAGGCGATCTACAATGACCCATATGGAATCGTGACCTTGTTGTGTCAGCGGAAGGCCTGTAATAAAGTCCATAATTATTTCCTCCCATTTCCAGCCTAGAATAGGCAATGGCTGAAGTAATCCAGCAGATTTTAGATGAATGGCCTTGACTCTACTGCAATTATCACACCTAGCGACATAGGCGGCGATCTCTTTCTTCATCTTGGTCCACCAAAAACGGGTTTTCAAATCTTGATACATTTTGCTTCTACCCGGATGGATAGACAACTTGGATAAATGAGCTTCATCTAAAATTTGATTTCTAAGTTTTGGTCTTTTGGTACCACAAGTCGGTCCTCAAACCATACCACACCTCTTTCATCCAACTGAAAATGCTTGGTTTCTTGTTCTTTCATCTTTCGCTTGATGTGAAACACACCTACATCTGTCTTCTGTAGTTCTATGATTTTGCTCTCAAGTGAGCAACGGACAGTGATATTGTGCAGCATAATAGGATGTAACAAATTAAATACATCTTCCAACAAGGCTTCTAAGGTGTTACAATGAGATTTTCGACTAAGTGCATCTGCTACAACATTAGCTTTTCCTAGATGGTAGTGCACTTCTAAATTATAATCCTTGATCAGCTCTAACCATCTTCGCTGCCTCATGTTCAGCTTAGGTTGAGTGAAGATATATTTGAGACTTCTGTGTTCAGTATATATGTGACACACATTTCCCAACAAGTAATGTATCCATACCTTCAACGCATGAACAACTGTTGTGAGCTCTAAATCATGGGTGGGATAGTTGACTTCATGCTTTCTCAACTGTTAAGAAGCATAGGCAATAACTCGGCCTTCTTACATGAGCACACATCCCAAACTTGTACCCGATGCATCACAGAACACATTGAAAGTCTTTTCAATGTCGAGTTATGCTAGAACAGGAGTTGTAGTTAGCAATGTCCGTAGGGTGTGAAAAGTGGCTTCACACTCTGGCGTCCCATTGAATCTTTCATTCTTCTAGAGTAGTCTGGTCATGTGCTTAGCTATCTTGGAGAAATCCAGAATGAAACAGCGATAGTAACCTGCTAGCCCTAGAAAACTCTGAACTTAATGAACCGAAGTCAGGGCCTTCCAATCCATGACCTCATGTACTTTAGATGGGTCTATAGAAATTCCATCTTTAGATAAGATGTGACCCAAAAAAGGTACTTTGCTCAACCAGAATTCACACTTGCTGAACTTGGCATATAACTTATATTCCCTCAATCTGGACAAAACAACTCTCAGATGCTCTGCATGGTCTGCCTCATTCTCTGAGTAAATCAAGATATCATCGATAAACACAACCATGAACTTGTCTAGCATGGGCATGAATACCAAATTCATCAAATACATGAAGTAAGCAGGAGCATTTGTTAGTCCAAAGGACATGACCAAATACTCGTACATGCCATACCTAGTGGAGAAAGCTATTTTAGGTATATCTTCTGGCCTGATCTTAATCTGACGATAGCCAAACCTCAAGTCAATCTTCGAGAATACATTTGCTTTTGCCAACTAATCGATAAGATATTGATACGGGACAAAGGATACTTGTTCTTAACGGTCACAGCATTAAGCGGCCTATAATCCACACATATTCTCAAGGACTTGTCCTTCTTCTTTACAAATAAAGCTAGAAATCCCCATTGAGACGAACTAGGTTGAATAAGACCTTTGTCCAACAGTTCTTGTAACTGAATTTTAAGTTTGGCTAACTCATTTGGTGGCATCCTATAGGGTCTTCTTCAGATAGGTGCCGTACCTGGCACTAACTCAATCTTAAATTCCACATCCCTATCAGGTAGTAAACCCAACAACTCATCTAGAAATACATCAGGAAACTCACAAACCACTAGAATATCATAGAGGGTAGTGGCTTGGATAGCACAAGACAAGTTTTGGAGATCAAAACTTCTAGGAAGTGGCACTCGAAAAGCATTACCTCCCTTTGGTTCTCTCAACATAATTGTTCTAGTGCTAGTGTCAATAAGAACCTCATGACCGCTCATCCATTTCATGCCTAAGATCACATCTATGGCTAATTTGGGCAATACTATTAGATCCATTGTGTACTCCTCTTGTATCGAGATGAGCACATTTCTGACTGTCTAATTTGTAGAGATAGTAGCCCCAGCTGAACTTATACTATAACCACTCTTATTTACCTCAATTATTTTCTGATCATACTTAGATGCAAATGCTTGGCTCATAAATGAATGAGAAGCTCCAGAATCAAATAAAACAATGGCGGGATGTTTGTTAACAAGAAACATACCGGCGGTGACAACTTCTCCTGTAGGGATTTCTTCAACAGCGGTGTAATGCACGTATCCAGGATGTGCTTTATGAAACGACCCCGATTTCTGCGAAGGGAAATCCACAGTGTCGAAGTGTAATAAGACCGTTGTAGATCATATTACCCCAAATTCCAGTCGAATATCACATCCATACAACGATAATATCAGAGTACAAATAGTGTGGAATTACATAAATTTGTTACATCGCCGCATTGGCGGAATCAAAAGTAGCATTCATTCAGAACAACTTGAAGATAAGATCGTCAAACTCGAGCGTAGGAACGAACCCCTCAACTGTCCAACTCCTCGGAGCTATACTCCTCAGCAGAACCTATGTGCCAAAATTTATCAGTACGATTTGTACTGGCCACTCCCAACCCTATGAGCATTGCTTTGTGGAAATTGGATGCAAGTTGGATATACTCAAAAGGAGCCTATAAGGCTGGGGTTTCCTATGTATTTAGCATATCAAGTACATAATAACAGTTGGTCAAGTTTTAACACCATTCTCACACCCATTCCACCCCACTCCCATTCTAGAGCCAGGTTTCGATCCTAGGATCGATACACCACCATCTCCACACCATCTCTATACCACACCCATACCATCGCTCAGTCGATAGGCCAACTCATTCTCGGCACTGTCTCAAGGCCCGTAGCCCCTGGCTACGTCCGAACACTCACTCCCAGGGGGAGAAGAGAAGGACTCATCTCGCTATCTAGTATAAGTGAAACCCAGGAAAGGTCCATAGCCGACAAGTCGGCATATGTATCGATCGATCAACCATACACTCTGTAGAGATTTTACATAACCACAAGATCCGCCTTCCTCGCTGACCATCGTCAACTGGGCTGATTCCGACCGCTTGCTAGCCTAGGATAATGCCACTCTACCATTCAGCCCTGGTACACCCCAAGTCTGGTCTGGGGTGGCTAAAACTGTGAGTCATGAGCCGGGTCCACAAGGTCTCCATGAAGTCTCATCGGAAGGGTGTGGGGGAAATCCTCCGCACCCCGTAGCTTCCTCACACTGTCCGCTATCAACCAAGCAGTAGTAGCAATATCCTACCAAGTAGTCTGGCCGTCCCGCACCATATAGGGTGAGTGGTACGTAAGGCTTCCCGGTGAATCTGAGTACTAGTAAGTCCTTAGGGATGACCAAGCCAGAATGTCTTCATCAGGGTTTCCATTACTGTGCCACCACAGCACCTCCACCCTGGGCTCCTCCCATCACAGGATCACACCCAGGGCCACCTCATATACCATTTACCCACCATAGGTATCCATTCCAGGGGTGCCCAGGTAGCACCCCACGGCAAGACTTGCTCTAGGCTTGTCGTATACTCCAACTTGGTTGACACAACCCTCACCCTCCATGCACCCAAGTCACACACACAGCACTCTCCCCAATCACCAGTTTCCACCACGCATCAATGTAGTGCAAGCGTAGTAGAAGTATTAAGCAATGAAATAGCAAGCGTGTGACTAGCCTAACAGCAGGGTGAGCAGGGGTAAGGTTGCGTCAAGGTAAAGGCCATCAAGAAAGCATTCTACCATGCAAGTCCTATCATAGTGTGATTACAACCATAAAGTAAAGCACTAGCATTTCTATTTTAGCCATGCGTAATAGGTGCTACGAGGTTGGGTGGCATGTGGTGCCTTCAGTGTAGTCATCTCCATACTCCTCACGGTACTCACGATCCTCGTCCATCTAGTTCTCCTCCGAGTATGTAAACGATCGCATTATAGTCGCGTTAGCGACGTCTATAGAGTAGCACAAAGAAGCAATGAAAATTCAAAAGAGCCAAATGCACTCAAACATGGGTTCCTTGCGTAGAGCTCGATTTTAGATGAATTTTGGTCCTAGTTTCGTATTTTTCTGAGGTCATATGAATTAGTTATGAATTTTTGAAGATTAATTCCATTTCTAAAAATGAAAAAGGCTGAATTAATCCTGGGCTGACACATGTCACGCTGTGACTGGTCCACGTGGCATGCTGACGTCAGCATGACATCACCTCGGCCGTGCTGCTACTGATAGGTGGGTCCTGCGTGACGTCATCATGATGTCAGCATCTAACGTGTGGGCCCAGTGGCTCTGTGTCGCTGACAGGTGGGGCCAAGTCAACGGTTGATGTTGATCGGTCAACGGTCAATACGGACTGGGTCTCATACGGGCTTTGGTGGGCTCGGGTTGGGCCGGTCTGGGCCAAGCCTTGGCCCGCCACGTGGCATGCTGTGGCGCTGCCATGTCACGGCCTTGGGCCTCCACTGGGCTATGGTCTTCAACTGTGGGCGTGGGCGTGGCTCACGGTGGACCAAGAGGCGCTGGTCCATGGACCACAGACAGGTCTACAGTGGTTCGAGTCCACCCTTCATCTCTCAGGCGTGGTCCATGTGCACCGTGTTCACGCGTGTGTGGCCGGCGAGGGGAGTCTTCCCTGCTGTCTTGCCGACATGTTCCCGTTGGCGATGTCCTCACCGGCGAGCTCCCGCAACGGTTCAGGCGTCCAATTGAGGTGGGGAAAAGCCTCCCCGCGCCATGGCGACTACAACGGTGGAGTCAGGACGACGGATGGTGCTTCCTAGGTCACTGGCCACGGCGAACGGCGGCTCGAGCACAACAAATGTGTGGGGGTGGCGCGGGTGCAGCAGCATAGGCCGGTTCTGTGATGCGCATGAGCGTCATAGTGCTCCAGCTAGCATGTTGGGCAGGTCGAGGGGTCCTCCAGGGCCTCTAGTGGCCTTGGCCACGGCGGCGACCTTTCGAGCACGACGGCGGCATCGGTGAGGTGGCTATGGTCACGGTGAAACGTCCCGATGGGGGCGTGTAAGCTTCTATGGATTCGTGGGGATGCGGCAAGGACATCCAGGCTCAAGGCTGGGTTTGGGTTCTCCTGTGGCCGGTGGGGGTTCTCCGGCGGCCACGGCGACATGGTGATGACGGCGAGGCGCATGGGTGCACTATGGGGCTCCAGCGGGGTGGTCACGGCGTGCGCGTGAGTTACCCGTGGCTCCAGCGAACAGGATGGGCGAGACAAGGAGATGCCAGGCGCTCCCAGTAGACCTGGCCATGGTGGTTTGGTGCTCGGGCCGGTGGTGGTGGTGCTCTAGCCGGTGGTCTGGTGCTCTAGCTGGTGGTGGCCACAGTGGTCTGGTGCTCTAGCCGGTGGTCTAGTGCTTTGGCCGGTGGTGGCCACGCCACGACGGCGGCATTGCGAGCGCGATGAGCGAGTGCTCTGCCTTGGCGTCCATGGGGCTTGGAGGGGACTACAACGTCCAAGGGCTTGGAGGTGGTCGTGGTGTGCTCGTGAGCATGCTATGCTTGTGTGCCTAGAGACCGGAGATGACCTTGGCCTACACGCTCATGGTATGGAGCGCCATGGCCGGCTTGGTATGGTCCAGCGGTGAGCAGAGGAAGAACCGAGGCTCACCGTCGGTGTTGAGGGTGAGAGGATAGCGGTGCAGTGAAGAGTTGAGGCCATGTAGCTCCGGAAGCCGTGCCGTGCAGTGTCGCCCGCTCCGGCTTGATCCGCGGCGGTGCTTCGAATCCCGGCGTGCTCCCGGTCCTCTTCCCAGCAGCGGCTCCACCCTTCTCTCCCGAACTCTTCCTCGGCCTTCTACTCTCAGTGTGAAGTGGTTGGCCACCAAGTGGCGGCGGGCAATGGGACGAGCGCTAGGGCAACCGAGGACCGAGCTTTATAGCCAAGCTTCATGCTCCCATGACAGACGGTGATCGAGTGGTGGAGACGTGTTCGGTGGCATCCAATGGCTCGCGTGCGGTGGCGTAGGAGCAGCGCAAGGGAGATACAGGGCCATGCCCCGGGCGTGACCCCCTGTCCTGCCCTGCCACCGCTGTCGGGCGCCAGTCGCGTAGGCGGTTGAGGCGTGGGTGAGGAAGACGACATTGTGCTGGAGTGTGGCTGACGCGTGGGGCCCGGTTGTAGCGGCTGCAAGTGAGACGGGGAAACGAGCGGGCGTGGGCGACATGCGTGCGCGCTGGGGCTGGCTGGGCCGCGAAGCTGAGCGGCTGGCTGGGAGGCCCACTTCTTCTTTTTCTTTTTTTCTATCTTTCATTTCTTTTCCCTTGTTTGAATTCAAATTTGGTTTAGAATTTGAATTCAAAATTGATGTAACTTATTCATTGGAGTTTAGGGAATTTTGTTTAATATTAACTTTATGGTTTATTACTTTAATGGAATTGTTTTAGCATAACATAAAGCAAATGGAAATCCAAATCACAACTTGAATTAACAATGTATGCAATACTTTATTTGTTAGAATTTAAATAAACATAATCAACAAATGACATGCCATGCTTATGTGTTGACTTGAGTTGGGATTAGACCTAATGCATCCCTTAGGTTGGGTTACTATACATGACACTCATCATCACATGGGAGTTCTAAGAAAAAATTTGTTGTTGGTATTTTTGGTGTGTGGATTTTTGGGTTGTTACAGTCCTACCCCCTTAACAGAATCTCGTCCCCGAGATTAAAGCATAACATACTCTTCGAAGAGGTAAGGATATCGTAGTCGAAGGTCAAACTCTTTCTCCCATGTTGCTTCTCTCTCAGTGTGATTACTCCATTGGATCTTGCACATAGGAACAGTCTTGCTTCGGGTCTCTTTGGTATCTCTGCCCATAATTCTGATAGGATGTTCTTTATACTCAAGTGTATCTTGAATGTCAAGTGTATCAGTTGGAACTACTTCATCAGGCACTCTCATACACTTGCGTAGCTATGAGACATGGAATACGGGATGTACACCCATCAATTCCTCGGGTAGCTCAAGTTTGTAAGCGAGCTTGCCAATCCTCTTGCAAATCTTGTATGGGCCAACAAATCTAGGGGCAAGCTTGCCTTTCACATGGAATCTGACAGTTCCACGTAGCGGGGATACCTTGAGATAAACGAACTCTCCCACATTGAACTCAAGTTCTCTTCTCCTTTTGTCAACATAGCTCTTGTATCGACTTTGAGCAATTCTCAAATTCTCCTTTACTTGAGCAACTCCTTCTTCTGCATCTTGAATATTAGCAGAATCAAAGAACGATCTTTCACCCGGTTGGGACCACATCAAAGGTGTCTTACAAGGTCTGCCATACAGAGCTTCAAACGGCGACATCTTGATACTGGCTTGGTAGCTGTTGTTGTAAGAGAACTCTGCATAGGGTAAACATTTCTCCCAATCAGAGCCATAATTAAGTACACTAGCACGAAGCATGTCTTCTAAAATCTGGTTTACTCGTTCTGTCTATCCATCTGTCTGTGGGTGGTAAGCGGTACTGAAATCAAGTTTGGTTCCAATGGACTTGTGCAGGGCTTCCCAGAATCGGGACACAAACTGAGGACCACGATCGGATACAATACTAGAGGGAGCTCCATGCAACCTGAGAATATGCTCAATATATAGATCTGCTAATTTTTCTACATTGGTCTTGGTCTTCACTGGTATAAAGTGAGCAATCTTGGTCAAACGATCAACAATCACCCAGATGGAATCATTGCCTTTCTGTGAACGGGGCAATCCAACTATGAAATCCATGGATATACTCTCCCATTTCCACTCGGGAACGTCAAGAGGCTTTAGCAATCCTGCAGGCCTTTGATGTTCAGCCTTGACTCTATTATAGGTGTCACATCGTGCCACATGTCCCGCAATGTCTGTCTTCATACCTTTCCACCAAAAGTGTTTCTTCAAGTCTTGATACATCTTTGAACCTCCAGGGTGAATACAGTACTTAGAATCATGAGCTTCTGACAGAATTTCCTCTCGTAGGGTTGGATCAGAAGGTACACAGATTCTGTCCTTGAACCGGATGGTTCCTTGTTCATCTTCATGGTGGTTGGTCGTGTAGCCTAGTTTCATCAGACCACGGAGATATTCAATCTCCTCACAATTTTTCTGAGCTTGACGGATGCGATCTGTGAGATCATACTGTATGCGGAGCTCATTCAGCAAGCCATGTGGTAGTATCTCAAGTTGGAAGTCATCAATCTCTTCCTTGAGCTCAAGTGGTACGGATTCAGTGATCAAAGTGTGACAATAACCCTTACGGTTGAGGGCATCTGCGACTACAGTGGCTTTTCCCGGATGATAGTGAATTTCTAGGTCATAGTCCTTCATCAACTCTAGCCATCGGCATTGCCTCATATTCAGATCTTCTTGAGTGAAAAAGTACTTCAAGCTCTTGTGATCGGTGTAGATATCACACTTGTTGCCTATCAAGTAGTGCCTCTAGATCTTTAAAGCATGCACAACTGCTGCTAACTCAAGATCATGAGTAGGGTAACGATTCTCATGTTCTTTCAACTGTCGAGAAGCATAAGCTATCATTCTTCCATCTTGCATCAATACACAACCAAGTCCTTGACGGGATGCATCACAATAGACCATGAAATCTTTGCTGATATCAGGCAATGCTAACACGGGAGTTGTGGTAAGCTTCTATTTCAATTCCTGGAAGCTTTGTTTGCACTCGGGCGTCCATTCAAACTCCTTAGTTTTCTTCAGAAGGTTGGTCATTGGATGGGCTATCTTGGAAAAGTTCTCGATAAATCGGCGATAATATCCAGCCAATCCCAAGAAACTCCTAACTTCTATCACATTACGGGGTTGTTCCCATTCTTTCATGGCCTCTATCTTAGCTGGGTCAACTGCAACACCTTCAGCTGATAATACATGGCCTAGGAAGGCAACTTCCTGTAGCCAAAACTCACATTTGCTGAACTTTGCGTAGAGCTGATGTTGGGCTAGTTTCTCAAGTACAGTTCTCATATGATGTTCGTGTTCTTCAATGGTGGATGAATAGACAAGGATGTCATCAATGAATACTACCACGAACTTATCTAGATCATCCATGAAAACCTTATTCATCATGTTCATGAAGTATGCGGGTGCATTCGTGAGTCCAAAGGATACCACAGTGAATTCACACTGCCCATACCTAGTCATGAAAGCTGTCTTTGGGATGTCACTCTCTTGAATCTTCATCCGATGATAGTCAGATCTGAGATCAATCTTGGAGAAATACTTGGCACCTCTGAGTTGATCAAGCAAATCATCAATCCTTGGTAGGGGGTACTTGTTCTTGATGGTGATTGCGTTCAAGTTCTGGTAATCAATGCACATTCTCATTGAGCCATCCTTCTTCTTAACAAACAGAACAGGGGATCCCCAGGGTGAAGCACTGGGTCTGATATATCCCTTTGAGATGAGTTCATCAAGCTATTTCTTGAGCTCGGCCAGTTCATCAACTGACATGCGATAGGGTCTCTTGGCAATGGGTCCTGTCCCCGGCAAAAGATCAATGATGAACTCTACATCACGGTCTGGTGGCATACCCGGTAATTCTTCAGGGAATACATCGGGGTAGTCTCTGACCACATGCACATCATGAACTGTCTTTTCCTCTTCTTATGATCCTGAACTCGCTTTAAGGGCACATAGGATAGAGGTGGATGTTCCGGACTGGGGTTCACATCTAATAGTTTGGCCTGATGGATGGGTCATTTGGACGTATCTAGGTGAACATGATATGATGCCTCGGTGAATGGTTAACCAATCCATACCTAAGATGACATCTAGGTTAGTGGAAGGTAATAGGGTTAGGTCGGCTTTAAAGGTAAGACCCTCAATGGTAAGACTCACTCCCTTACAGATGTGGGTGCATTTTAGGTCTCCTAATGGTGAGCTGGTGATGATAGGCTTTTCACGTGGGGTTACAGGCAGGTCATGCTCTCATGCAAACTTGGATGATATGTATGAACAAGTTGCTCCAGAGTCAAATAGAACTGATGCAGTATTGCCTTTAACTAAAAACATACCGTACACAACGTCAGGAGCAGCCTATGCTTCCTCGGCGTCTAGATGGTTGAGACGTCCATGGGTAGCAGATCCCTTGAACTGAGACTTCTGAGCGGTTGAGTTCTGAGGACATTCAGCGGCTTTGTGACCCGGTTGGCCACAAGCGAAGCAGGTGAAAGGCGCACCGCCTGTAGGGGTTGGCGTGAGTGCCTTCCAGTTTCTAGTGCCTGGTGCAGAGCGGTTCTGTGCTAGGCGTTCATTCTCAGAGCGGGAATGGTGAAACGGTCCTGAGCATAACGGTCCCGGGTGTAACGATTGAGCAGGGTGGGAGTATTTGGCGGTGTAGCCTCCACTTCCCCTACTCGATCCAGGGTTGTCATCCCTGTTGTGGCGTGAGCGTTCCCTGGATGGTGCATCTCTGCGGAACCTCTTGCGATCACAGCCACGGAAGGACTCCTCAGGCTTACGATTTCTCTCCCTGTACTCTTCTCCAACTTTAGCACGGTCCTTCTCAATCTAGATGCAGCGATCCACCGGAGCACGTAGTGTGTTACTCTCAATACCGCCAAACTTCAGTTTGATGTGCGGATTAAGTCCCTTGCGGTAATAGTACAGCTTCTCCTTCTCAGAGTTCACAACATAGGAAGGGGCATAGCGCAGAAGGTTGGTGAAACGAGTAGTGTACTCAGTCACCTTGTCCTTTCCCATCTTGATGTTGCGGAACTCCTCGGCTTTGGCCTCCATGATACCCTTGGGAATGTGATACTCAGTGAATGCTTCGGCAAACTCATCCCACGAGATGTTGGCAGGGTCCTCATGGGAGTCACTGAAACTATCCCACCAAGCACATGCTGCACCTGTGAGCTGGTGTGCGGCAGCTCCAACACACTCATCGTCAGCGAAAGTAGTGAGGTCAAGCTTCTTCTCCATTTCCTTGAGCCAGTCAATGGCTACCAGCGGGTCAGGGTCGGTGCCATCATAGGTGGGTGGCCTTAGCTTCAGAAATCCTTCCAGCTTCCTTTGAAAGTCATTCTGCTAACCTCCCTGGCGATGGTTTGCTCCTTCTACAAGAGCTGCAAGAAGCTGGGTCTGCTGCACCATCACTTCTGCCAGGTTTGGTGGTGGTGGTAGCAGAATGTTCTCCTCAACAGGCGGCGGGGTATTCTCTAGGTTGAAGGGTATCCCTCCATGTCCATGGCCATGGCCACGGCCACGGTTGTTGCCACCACGGCCCTCGTTGGGTTCGGCTGGTTCGGGGATGGGCGCACGTCCATGGTTCATTAGGCGAGCAGATCGACGGTTCGGCATCTGCAACACGGATCATAGGAATTTTAGTGCTTGTGCCATAAGTGCTTATAATTCAATATGATTACATGATTTCGACGATTTAAAGAAAATCATTTATACTATCCAACACTCATTACAAAGAAGCAATAAGATCCATAAGATGCAATAAGATCCAAATCATTCATTACATGGGTTTTATTACATAGCATCATCTCCAGTAGCTACACTTGAAGACGTGCGAGAATTGTACTACGCATAGCATCTCATAATACATCTCATAAGGGGTACATCATGGGGTACAACTCATGGAAGCTACTGACATATCTCATGACCACGCAGGGTCATCTACTCTAACTCGTACACCGCAGCTAGGATACGACTGTTCTCGATCTCGATCTCCTCGTCAGACTTGTGAAGTCGGGACACGTACTTCAAGGCCTCGACGAGCTCCTCAGTAGGCTTGGCTCCAGGTAGGGTAGGGCAGGCGTCTAGGTTGAGGTGAGTCGGTGCTAACTCAAACTCCTCTATCCTAGGCTTCGTCTTGCTGCGAATCTCCTTGGGTAGCTGATCCCACATCCCCTTCATCTCCCTGAGGCGCTTCTTGTCAGACTTCTGCCAAGCCTACCAAGTCCTCTCACACTTGTCCTGTAGGTACTCGGTCTACCTGAGTGCCTCGATCAAGTGACCCTGGTTGCGAACGGCCTTCTTCCTGAACTCCTCCAGCTCCTGGGTCATGGTCTTGTTCCGAGATTGGATTTTTAGCATATCAATCCCCTTGGACCTCTCTCTGTCTCCTCTACGGTGGAACTCGGCCTTCTTGTCGTCCAACTCTCTCTGCAACTCTAAGACCTTGCTATCGAGGTAGCAGTTCCTGTTGCCTAGGTCGGCTGCTTTATCCTATAAGTCAGCGACCTCGGCTCTGTGGACTTCTTCATGATGGTTGAACTCATCCTATAGCTTGGCAACTGTCTCAAGCAGACTAGCTCACTCCTATGCTCCCTGCGAGTCTCGCTCCTAGCACTCCCATAGAAGAGCCCGGTCCTGATGTCTCTTCTGCTCAAGCTAGGTCACATACCTGTCCTGCTCTAGTAGGTGGATAGCTGAGACACGAAGGCATCTGTCCTCCTCTGCAAAGATAACTCTGCCGGCTACGAAACTCTGCTCACTAGGGGTAAGGCTGAGGTCGAGGGCCTGGGGAAGTAGTTGGAACTCTGTCATCTTCAGATGCTCGTAGTGGTCCCTCATCACTCTGTGAAGTGCCTTGTGTGAGATAGCTCGCAGTCCCTCCTCAACTGTGTCCTTTATAGTCAACTCGGTGTAAGCTGGGACAGACAATAAGGTAGTGCTAGCTGGGAACTCGACTGAGGTGACAACCGGTCCTTTGATTCCTCCGTCCTGAGCTGTCTTTCCAGTGCAGGTGACCTTGACAAGCTCGTCAGGGACTCCTAACGTGACGAGAACTCAGCAGAGGGTCTGTGCAAAACCCCCGAGCTCACGTAGGTCGAAGGTAAGCTTGGCGTGGTCTAGAGGTAGCGGTCCTAGAGGCGGCCATTCGTCATTCGTTGCCATCTGCATGTTTCAAGGATCAGGTGTTAGCAGGTCAATAAATAGATAAGCCTTGCACAGAAAGTAAATGCAGGGTCGGTATATAACCGAAAGAAGGGCTGTTCACGTCCTATTCTATCATCCATTTCTAAGGGTTTCGTCCTATGGTCAAGTATGTCTCTGATACCAACTGAAACGAACCCGATTTCTACGAAGGGAAATCCACAGTGTCGAAGTGTAATAAGACCATTGTAGATCATATTACCCCAAATTCTAGTCGAATATCACATCCATACAACGATAATATCAGAGTACAAATAGTGTGGAATTACATAAATTTATTACATCGCCGCATTGGTGGAATCAAAAGTAGCATTCATTCAGAATAGCTTGAAGATAAGATCGCCAAACTCGAGCGTAGGAATGAACCCCTCAACCGTCCAACTCCTCGGAGCTATACTCCTCAGCAGAACCTGTGTGCCAAAATTTATCAGTACGATTTGTACTGGCCACTCCCAACCCTATGAGCATTGCTTTGTGGAAATTGGATGCAAGTTGGATATACTCAAAAGGAGCCTATAAGGCTGGGGTTTCCTATGTATTTAGCATATCAAGTACATAATAACAGTTGGTCAACTTTTAACACCATTCTCACACCCATTCCACCCCACTACCATTCTAGAGCTAGGTTTCGATCCTGGGATCGATACACCACCATCTCCACACCATCTCCATACCACACCCATACCATCACTCAATTGATAGGCCAACTCCCTCTTGGCACTGTCTCAAGGCCCATAGCCCCTAGCTACGTCTGAACACTCGCTCCTAGGGGGAGAAGAGAATGACTCATCTCGCTATCTAGTATAAGCGAAACCCAGGAAAGGTCCACAGCCGACAAGTCGGCATATGTATCGATCGATCAACCATACACTCTGCAGAGATTTTACATAACCATAAGATTCGCCTTCCTCGTTGACCGTCGTCAACTGGTCTGATTTCGGCCTCTTGCTAGCCTAGGATAATGCCACTCTACCATTCAGCCCTGGTACACCCCAAGTCTGGTCTGGGGTGGCTGAAACTGTGAGTCATGAGCCGGGTCCACAAGGTCTCCATGAAGTCTCGGAAGGGTGTGGGGGAATTCCTCCGCACCCCGTAGCTTCCTCACACTGTCCGCTATCAACCAAGCAGTAGTGGCAATATCCTACCAAGTAGTCCGGCCGTCCCACATCATATATGGGCGAGTGGTACGTAAGGCTTCCCGGTGAATCTGAGTACTAGTAAGTCCTTAGGGATGACCAAGCCAGAATGTCTTCATCAGGGTTTCCATTATCGTGCCACCACAGCACCTCCACCCTGGGCTCCTCCCATCACAGGATCACACCCAGGGCCACCTCATATACCATTTACCCACCACAGGTATCCATTCCAGGGGTGCCCAGGTAGCACCCCACGACAAGACTTGCCCTAGGCTCGTCGTATACTCCAACTTGGTCGACACAACCCTCACCCTCCACGCACCCAAGTCACACACGCAGCACTCTCCCCAATCACCAGTTTCCACCACGCATCAATGTAGTGCAAGCGTAGTAGAAGTATTAAGCAATGAAATAACAAGCGTGTGACTAGCCTAACAATAGGGTGAGCAGGGGTAAGGTTGCGTCAAGGTAAAGGCCATCAAGAAAGCATTCTACCATGCAAGTCCTATCATAGTGTGATTACAACCATAAAGTAAAGCACTAGCATTTCTATTTTAGCCATGCGTAATAGGTGCTACGAGGTTGGGTGGGATGTGGCACCTTCAGTGTAGTCGTCTCCATACTCCTCATGGTACTCACGATCCTCGTCCGTCCGGTTCTCCTCCGAGTCTGCAAACGATCGCATTATAGTCGCGTTAGCGACATCTATAGAGTAGCACAAAGAAGCAATGAAAATTCAAAAGAGCCAAATGCACTCAAACATGGGTTCATTGCGTAGAGCTCAATTTTAGATGAATTTTGGTCCTGGTTTCGTATTTTTCTGAGGTCATATGAATTAGTTATGAATTTTCAAAGATTAATTCCATTTCTGTAAATGAAAAAGGCTGAATTAATCCTGGGCTGACACGTGTCACGCTGTGACTGGTCCACATGGCATGCTGACGTCAGCATGACGTCACCTCGGCTGTGCTGCTACTGACAGGTGGGTCCCGCGTGATGTCATCATGACATTAGCATCTGACGTGTGGGTCCAGCGGCTCTGTGTCGCTGATAGGTGGGGCTAGGTCAACGGTTGACGTAGACCGGTCAATGGTCAATACCGACCAGGTCTCATACGGGCTTTGGTGGGCTCGGGTTGGGACGGTCTGGGCTGGGCCTTGGCCCGCCACGTGGCATGCTGTGGCGCTGCCACGTCACGGCCTTAGGCCTCCACTGGGCTGTGGTCTTCGACTGTGGGCGTGAGCGTGGCTCATGGTGGACCAAGAGGCGCTGGTCCATGGACCGCAGACAGGTCTACAGTGGTCCATGTGCACCATGTTCACGCGTGTGTGGCCGGCGAGGGGAGTCTTCCCTGCTATCTTGCCGGCGTGTTCCCGTCGGCGACGTGCTCACCGGTGAGCTCCTGCAACGGCTCAGGCGTCCAATTGAGGTGGGGAAAAGCCTCCCCGTGCCATGGCGACTACAACGGTGGGGTCAGGACGACGGATGGTGCTTCCTAGGTCACTGGCCACAGCGAATGGTGGCTCGAGCACAACCGGCGTGCGGGGGTGGCGCGGGTGCAGCGGCATAGGCCGGTTCTGTGGTGCGCGTGAGCGTCATAGTGCTCCAGCGGGCATGTTGGGCAGGTTGAGGGGTCCTCCAGGGCCTCTGGTGGCCTTGGCCACGGCGGCTACCTTCTGAGCACGACGGCAGCGTCGGTGAGGTGGCTACGGTCATGGTGAAACGTCCCGATGGGGGCGTGTAAGCTTCTACGGATTCGTGGGGATGCGGCGAGGACATCCAGGCTCAAGGCGAGGTTCGGGTTCTCCTGTGGCCGGTGGGGGTTCTCCGGCGGCATGGTGACGATGGCGAGGCGCACGGGTGCACTACAGGGCTCCAGTGGGGTGGTCACGGCGTGCGCGTGAGTTACCCGTGGCTCTAGCGAACAGGATGGGCGAGACAAGGAGACGCTAGGCGCTCCCAGTGGACCTGGACACGGTGGTCTAGTGCTCGGGCCGGTGGTCTGGTGCTCTGGCCGGTGGTCTGGTGCTCTGGCTGGTGGTGGCCACGCCACGACGGCGGCGTTGCAAGCGCGACGAGCGAGTGCTCTGCCTTGGCGTCCGTGGGGCTTGGAGGGGTCTACAACGTCCAAGGGCTCGGAGGTGGTCGTGGTGTGCACATGAGCGTGCTGTGCTGGTGTGCCTAGAGACTGGAGATGACCTTGGCCTACGCGCTCACGGTATGGAGCGCCATGGCTGGCTTGGTATGGTCTAGTGGCGAGCAGAGGAAGAACCGAGGCTCACCGTCGGTGTTGAGGGCGAGAGGATAGCGGTGCAGTGAAGAGTCGAGGCCATGTAGCTCCGGAAGCCATGCCGTGCAGTGTCGCCCGCTCCGGCTTGATCCGCGGCGGTGCTTCAAATCCCGGCGTGCTCTCGGTCCTCTTCCCGGCAGCGGCTCTGCCCTTCTCTCCCAAACTCTTCCTCGGCCTTCTACTCTTAGTGTGAAGTGGTTGGCCACCAAGTGGCGGCGGGCAATGTGATGAGCGCTAGGCCAACCGAGGACCGAGCTTTATAGCCGAGCTTCATGCTCCCATGATGGACGGCGATCGAGTGGTGGAGATGTGTTCGGTGGCATCCAATGGCTCACGTGCGGTGGCGTAGGAGCGGCACAAGGGAGAGACAGGGCCATGCCCCGGGCGTGACCCCCTGGCCCGCCCTGCCACCGCTGTCGGGCGCCGGTCGCGTAGGCGGTTGAGGCGTGGGTGAGGAAGAAGACACTGTGCTGGAGTGTGGCTGACGCGTGGGGCCTGGTGGCAGCGGTTGCAAGTGAGACGGGGAAACGCGCGGGCGTGGGTGACGTGCGTGAGTGCTGGGGCTGGCTGGGCCGCGAAGCCGAGCGGCTGGCTGGGAGGCCCACTTCTTCTTTTTCTTTTTTTCTATCTTTCATTTCTTTTCCCTTGTTTGAATTCAAATTTGGTTTAGAATTTGAATTCAAAACTGATGTAACTTATTCATTGGAGTTTAGGGAATTTTGTTTAATATTAACTTTATGGTTTATTACTTTAATGGAATTGTTTTAGCATAACATAAAGCAAATGGAAATCCAAATCACAACTTGAATTAACAATGTATGCAATACTTTATTTGTTAGAATTTAAATAAACATAATCAACAAATGACATGCCATGCTTATGTGTTGACTTGAGTTGGGATTAGACCTAATGCATCCCTTAGGTTGGGTTACTATACATGACACTCATCATCACATGGGAGTTCTAAGAAAAAATTTGTAGTTGGTATTTTTGGTGTGTGGATTTTTGGGTTGTTACACTTTAGGATTGGCCTGTTTCTAATTACCCTAGTTTTGATTTCCATTCTTCTTGGGATGGGGGCACTCCTTATACCAATGGCCTAACTGATTGCAGTTGAAGCATGGCTGATTGCTCCTTGGTCCTACTGAGCTTCCTTGCCCTCCATTTCCCTTAGGTAGGGCAATGGTGAACGCCCTATGGAATGTCTTCTAGGGGCGATTGGCGTGAGCTTTTGGCGGAGGAGGCCTAAACTTAGGCACTGGTGGATGAAACTGTGGCCTAGCCTTAGCTGGGAAGATCCTAAGGTGCTTGCCTTAGCTACTCTTTTGTGGCCCTTCGCTGCTGCATGCAAAGTGTTCTGGTTCTCCTGGGTTAAGGCATCACTGACAAACTCATTGTATGTGGTACACCTTGAGTTGACCATGGTCTTCATTAGCTTGGTACCAAGGCCTCTCTTGAAGCTTTCTATCTTCTTTTCCTCTGTATCGACAAACCCTGGGGCATATTGGGACAAATTGTTGAAGGCATGCATGTACTCAGTAAGGGTCTTGGTCCCTTGTGTGAGTCGCATGAACTCGGTGGCTTTCATGCGCATTAGCCCTGGGGGAATGTGATGTCCCCTAAAGGCTAACTTGAACTGCTCCCATGTGACCTATGAGTTGGTAGGTAGAGAGGACAGGAAATGGGTCCACCATATCCTGGCCGGTCCCTGCAATTGATGGGACATATTGTGCCTTCTGATGCTCAGTAACCCTCAACAGACAAAACTTTTGCTCGATCATGTTTAGCCATTCATCCGCCTAGAGCGGTTCTTTGGCCACTTTGAAGATAGGAGGCTTGGTGTCTTAGAAATCCTTGAAAGAGCTGTATTGATTTGGCTCAGGCCCTTGATGTTGCTGATGGGCTTGAGCAGTGTTCTACGCAATGAGGCGCAGTGTATCCTCCATGGCTCTCTGATTACCCAGGAACTGTGCGAAGAATTCATTCATAGATAGTGATGGCGGTGGTGGTAAGTCACCGTCGTTGCCACCTTGGCTGGTGCCTGCTCCAGTGCGAGTGTGAGTCATCTACAAAATTGCAACAATAGGTGATTATTGGATGATATCAAGAGATTGCAGATGAATTGTGTAATCATGCCAAACTAAAATTACTGGAGAGAATCTTAAATTCATACAATAAAACAGAGGCATAATCATCCATTCTCGCAACATGACATCACCAATTAGATCACTTATCGTACTCGCAACGCGTTAATATGCATGTCATATTTCACCAGTAAAACAAAACTAGAATTTCATCAAAGCTCAACTCATAGTGAAACAACATGCAAAGTACTAATATTACACTGAAGTTAAATCACGAATACCGAACTTCAAGCTACAAGTCCATTACATGAATAACAGGGATACATCTAGCGCTTTAACTAGTCACTAGGTGACCCTAATCTTCAGCGTGTTCGCTGTTGAGGTCGGACATAGCATCATCCTCATCCTCTAGCTCCACTTCTTCTTCCTCCCAACCATCATCTTCAACTAATATTTCTGGATCTTCCTCTTCCACATCTAGGATCAGGTGTAGTTGATTGTTCAAAACATGCACCTCATGCTGAAGATCAACCACCACGTTCTGGGCCTATGCAAGCTACTGGCGTAAGTCCCTCTCGACAAGGTCCTGCTGCATGGTTAGGGCCTCAGCTCTATTTCGTGCTGCTTCTACCAGGGCTGCATGGTTGTTTGCTTGGATCTGCTGGCACGTAGCTATGAGCGCCTCGACATGTGTGGCCTCTAGCTGCTCCCATAGTCCTGCTAGCACTGCCTGATCATCCGGTCTTGCCTCTTAGGTGGTAGCTCTCTACTAATCAACTTGCTCTATTTGGGTGTGGAGATTTTCCAATGCTACATATGCAAGATCAGTTTCCCATCGAGCCTCACTTGCTGCCTTTTTATGCTTGCACACATGCTTCCTTAGCTTATGCTATGCAGCTTTGGCTCTCATGAGCCTATCCATGCAAGTGGTATAGGACTCTTGCTAGAAGTCCCTGGTGTCCTAACAAGTATAGAACATCTTCATCACTGCAAACATTGCACTCATAGCGGGGCTAGAACTATCTGCCCGCTCAATCCAATCTCGGATCAATGCATTGCTGTTGCGCTATGCCCAAACTACTGTGGATGGATCCACATGAAGAAAAGTACCAGTGGCACTGCTGGTAAGCTCGTCTCTGTGCTGCTGACATATCTGACTTAGCACCTCAAAATCCACTACCTGGGTAGCTTCCTAAGCAGTTCTTCCTTCAGATTCCACCCTCCATTCCTACCAGAAGGGTGCTTGGTTATGAGCTGGTATGGTTAGCTATACTTCATACCATGGTTGTCCCTCTAGGTATACTTCATTCTAGTAATAGAGGGGTGATTCATCATACCCCTCATAATGCAAGACTGTCCAAAGTAGGGCAGGGGTACCAAACATCAACAGGAAATTCTCACTTCTAGCTAGTGCTGCCATCTGTACCAACAACATGGTGCAACTCTCATGAGATAATGTTATACTAGAAAAGAGTTACTTAACCGAATAAGAGACTTATAAGGTGAGGAACAATGCAAGTGTGTAATGAATGATTGATCATGATGCAGGAATGTTTCGTATGTCCTCACAAACTTAGGAAAATTAAACTTCTAACGACATACACGGTGGCATACATGCGTTCTCTCATATATAATGTAACTAGTTGGGCTACATGTTTCGTTGTTAGTTTACCTGCACAAGAATTTTATTTTAGCCCAACCCCATAATTATATATGTAGAATATAAATCTGGGCTCTAGATTGCAAGCTAAATACTTCCATATATATACACCCATATATATATATATATATATACTTCCGTATCAAAGCAAAGCTACCTGAGAGTAAATACATCCTATATATACATATAATTATGCATATAAAGCCATATCAAAGCTAACCCACAATTAAATACTTCAATATATATATGAGACATACATATACTTTAGTATCAAAGCTAACTCTCCCCATTAGACTACACGCTCACAACTTGCGGTCATTCCACTGTGATGATGAGTGGCATCTTACCTTGGGCGTAGAGGCATTTGATCCATACATTACCACTCAAGTGAATGGCATCCATACAGTAGCACATCGTATGGATGACGAAAATAAAAACCCCCAATTTAGTACTTGGTTAGCCACTTGAAATACTTAACTGGGCATAAAGGAAGTGATCACTGGCACACTTTAGATTCAAACTTTAGGTTTAAACACCTATATATATAGCTATAAGTTTCTAAAAACTGGTTTTGGAAAACAAAAAATTTTGTTTTAAATACACATGTGGCAAATAATGTTGAATCTTGCTCTGATGCCAGCTGTACCAAACTGACCAATTTATAAGAGCACAAGTACAATGGCAGCCCGCAAGCGGTCGCACTATCATACTTGAGCCCATATAAACCCGGTAGTCCATCGAGTACCACGAAGGGTCTCGATTAACCATCAACATACTACCAAGATCGTACATGATTCAACATACATGTCACACGTTACATAAAGTTCACAAATACAGTTCATCCATCAGAGTATGAATTAAAGTTATTACAAACCATGTTCAGGTAAGATAGTAGCGAAAGTAAATTAAAAGTTTGAAACCAACATCTGCAACATTGTTTAAATATAGTGTCAGCTCACGATCAGAGTTCCACAAAAGCATAAGAGAGGGATTAATAAGATATGCATGCCTAGGGCTTACTCCTCGTCCACGGTGGGACAGAAGTAGTTCTTCCAATAGCCATGATAAACTATACCATATGCAACAATAGGAATAAAACCCTGAGTATGAGAAGGTAGTCATCTAGACTTACCCATCATAAACAAAAAATAAAGTGACTCCAAGGATTATGCAAGGCTTTATAAGTGGAGCTAGCTTGATAACATTTTGCATAAAAAAGCTTACCAATTTAAGTATATAGTTATAATTCGGTCATCAGGTTAATTATAGCTATTCATCTCTAGATTAGCAACTAACCTATGCCAAACATGTGGTATATCATTTAGTAGCATACAATAGTAACCATAGCCGGTATAATAATTCCATGTTCATCCGAACCATCATATTTCATAACACAGGACTAGCCAAGTTTCTCACTGTCCAGGAGAGACGGTGATTCAAATTGATTTCAACCAGCTAGGAATTTATTCCTAACACAAACCTAGGCAGACCAAATCAATGGTCACCTTAGGTCACCTTTGGTACAACTCAGGTACACAATTCGTGGGTTCGGACAGCGCTGCACAATCAGGGACAACTAGCTGCCAGGACAATCAGGACTACCCTACCCTTAGGCTCATGTCTGGCTCCCCGCACATCCTTACTACCATCTAGAGTCTACACTTTTATTGAACGGGACCCGTCCTAAGTTGAGTTACTCAACTTCATGGTCAAAATGAGTTATCTGGCCAGCTAAGTGAGAGGCATGCGTTCAATCTTGACAGAAGCACCAACAACAGTACGGTCCTTAATTGGCACAGATGGAATTACATAAGTCAACCTACACATAGACTCTACCCGGCCTCTAGTTACAATATCCCATGGTTCTTTTCTATGATAGCAAATATAGCCAACCATGCTTCGGTATCCACCTATATCTCGCAGGTGACAGGAAATCACCCGACTTCTACCGATCTAAGCATGGCTAAGCATATATTCAATCCTGGACCTACACAAGGTTAAAGGTATATGTATCTAGACAAGGTAGTTCTTTGCATAAAGTGTTTCCAATAAACTCTTATAACCTAATGCATCAAACATAGAGGACTCAAGTGATATTTTGTAAAGCATGGGAGGCTTAAAATCCTTCGGAGCTTGCCTTTGAGGAAAGAGGTTGGCCTATGATTCGGCACTTAGAGAGGTCCTCAAGAGTTTGCTCCTCTCCTCCTAGAGCTATGGCCTGAGGTGTCTCCTGCTATTCCTCCTCTTCTTCTTCGTCAAACTCCAAAAGAGTTATCCCTTCAGATGATCCTATATACATGAGCATGAAATAAGATATCATGGATGCATATATAATGATATGTATGATATGATATGATGTGATGAATGCATCCTCATAAGTGTTATCAGCAACATTGCATTATGGTGGTAACAAGTTACATTTTAATTTACTGAGTAGATGCATATCTCTTCTCTAGTAACTAAACAAACACTCATGTAAAACATTTCCTGGACTTCAAGACAACAGCCACTTGTTTTGACCATAACTAGAGTTATAAACATCAAAATAATATAGTTATGGACATTCTAGAAATCTTATAAAATTGTCTACAACTTTCTTTTAATCGTCTCAATGTGATTTAGCAGTTATCTAGGTCAAACAATTCAATCTTTCAAATCTATCCAGAGGGCAAGCATTTCTGAGAGCAAACTTCAAACATCTATAATTCTTAGACCATAAGGCCTATGAAAATTTAACACAAGGTAGATAAGTAAGTTATCTACAACTTTGTTATTAACAAGTTTCACAGAAAAGGTCATTATCATCATGAAATTATCATCACAACAGAAACTATATATACAGCCATCTAGTTGAATTATAAAGCAATAATTAACTAGTTGCATACAACCAATTACTTCTAAGCCTAACTAATAACATCAACAGATCATATGCATCACAAGCATCACAGAAAATATCATGGTTAAACATAACTAATTTATTTATATTCATTTATTAATTTCCTTAGATAATAAGGGGATTTAAAGGATAAATATTTTCCATGCTCAATAAATTTTGATAAAATTATAGTAGCCTATAAATGACCCTAGTAGTCTATTGTAAAAAATATGCCATTTGGATAATTATATCTACCTCTATAAAAATGACAAGTTACATATGATTATTTTAGCAAAAATAGTTTAGCATAGTGAAAAGTGTTAAGCAATAGATTTTATATTTTTTGTACTTTTCTCCTAGCATGATAATACTGTATAAAAATTTGTATGATCATATGTTATGTATTTTTATCCCAATTAATTTCACTAGAAACTAGCAATTAATTAGGATTAAATATGAAGACCATATTAAAATTTTGTTTACTGTAGGTTTAATATTTTTCTTAGCTAGAGCATGTCAACACAAGATCAGCAAAATTGGAATCACATTTTTATCATCTTCCTAGCTCAAGTTATGCAATTTAAAAGCTAGAAACTATTTTAAAAGCACTTATCTTGCTCAATTTAATTCTCCTAAAAAATACCCTAAACAGTAGATTTCATATTTTTATCAAATATTACACTTCAAGATGAATCCAACAAAATTTGGTTCATCCCATTTGGATACTCCTACCTCTAGATATAATTTTTGCAAGTTTGCATTCAAATCTGTGAAAATAAATCAGGAAAAACATTTTAAAAACCGACTGATAGCTAGGACCAGCGAGTCAATGGGACCCACATGTCAACGACACATAGAGTAGGGGCGTGGCTTGACCGGCAAAAAGCTCATCGACGGTGAGATCATCGACGGTAGTGTCACCACCGACGTGTTCCCCCAACTCAACCTGCACCTACAGGTACCCTCGGTTATCTCGAAGGATCACCGGAGCTAGCTCGCTGGTGAGCATGGCGGCTCAGCGGCGGCGCGCGGTGGTGCTCCGGCCATCCCCAGTGATAGCATGGCCAAGCAAGCATGGGTACGGCATCTACAAACCCTAGCGAAGCTCTATGGCATGGATTAGGTTAGGGTGGAGCGGCGGCGAAGCTTGGTCGCGTGCATGGCGGCACGGTGGCGCGAGCACACGGCAGCACAGCGGCGTCCCGCTCCGATGAGGCCGGCATTGGCCTTAGGCTCTTGCCTTGAGTTAGACATAGCTCTAACCTAACTCTAATGTCTAGAAGTGCGCGAGGAAGAGAACCGGAAATGCACAACCATGGCGGCGGTGCTCTTGACTCATCATGGTGCGGCTCGTGTTCCAGCACCGGTGACATGGTAGTGGCTCAACGAGCTATGGCTATAGCTTCTATGACCTACGATGAAGATGAATCAAGAGAGAGAGAGAGAGATGGGAGGAGCGGTGGATAGGGCCGGCCAAAGCGAGCTCAGAGCTCAGCGGCGCTCCATGACCATGACGGCGACGACGACGTAAAATGTATCATTACCTACGCTCTAACGGTGGCAATGGCGGCTCAGGGAGGTGGAGGAGATGATGGTGGAGCTATGAGCAATATGGATTGGATGGTGGTGTGGCAGTGGTTGCGTGCGAGCACGGTGGAGCTCAGCAATGGCAACGACGGCACTCAGCTTGCTCTGGCGGGTGAAGAAGAGGCAGAGTGAGGGCGAGAGAGCGAGTGAGCATGGCGGCTTAGCCTCCCTTATCTCCCCCTATTGGCCCAACCAGCCGTGCTAACGCCAGCATGCTGCCACCATGCAGTGCACGTGGCCTAGCGCGGTCGGCCACGACGGCCAGCCGATTCAAATCAGCTAAGCACCGATCCCGCTGACTGACAACGCTGCTTCGTTCCTCTATATCTCCTAATCCAGTTTGAGTTAGCAAAATTGGTTTTAGTGAAAGTTGTAGAGCTATGTGAGATCTCCAACTTTGCTTTAGGAAGCATTATCTAATTCTCAATGGTTTTCAAACTACAAAGCTCTAAAGTGAGGTACTTTGAAACTGAAAACAGCTTCAACACTTAGAAAAATTTCAAGTTTGAAAACAGCATTTTGTTGATAATTGTGAGCTCTATTTGACTATGTTAGACATTGAATTAGCTTATGACCCTTAAATAAAGTTTGTTACCCATGACAAGAACTACAACTTTTATTCAGGTCACATAGCCATGTAAAGACTCTAAGATACTGTTCAACTTTGGTCAAACTAGTATCATAAAAATGGCATTTCAAATGAAACCAACACTTAGAAGCAAATTTGGTCTATGTCATGAATATAAACATTGTTCCAATTATCATTATAGATGTGTTTAAGGTGTTTTCATGACCTCAAAACCATCTCATACATTGGTCACATATGATTACAAGCATAAGCATATATATAAAATCAACATTTCATGTGATAAGGTATAAGAATGAGATGAAATTTCTTATGCTCATGTTCATGAATGCTTGGATGATGCTTGTGCTCATGAAATTCAAGTGCCAAATGCAAATCTTAACACAGGGGTGTTATAGGAACAAAGATTCATTACCGAATAAATATTCATATGTTACCTTGACATTATATTGACACCCGATCCAATGTCGCAAAAGGTCTTGCGAAAGATTCTTTTTCTAATGGTACTCTCAATCATCAGTATGCCTAGATCATCCTTCTTAGCAAGGAATGGTGAAGCGAGGAGGTGGTCATACTCAGATCGGAGTGTGTTGATTAGTTGACCGTTTCTTCTTGTTCTTCCTCCTTCGGTTGTTCTTCTTCTTGGTCACTATTGTCTCTTCGGGTAGGTATGCCTTTTTTGGATGACTAGGAGATTGTAAGATGTGATTCTGGAATGAGAACTTCTCCTTTTTATCCTTGATTGTGAAATAGATCTTGGCACTGTCCGTGTAGACGATGGCTTTTGCGGTGCTCAAGAAAGGTTTGCCCAGGATGATGGGTGCCATTTCATCTCCACCTATTTCCAAAACCACAAAGTCTATGGGAACATATGATTGTCTCACTCGTATAATGGCATCTTCAAGAACTCCCTTAGGGTAGTAGAGTGACTGATCTGCAAGCTACAAATGTATATTTGTATACAATAAAGTATCTCCATTAATTTTATCATAGATTACCTTAGGCATGATGTTGACACTTGCTCTGAAGTCACAGACAGCTTCCTGGAAGATATAAGGTCCAATGGTGATAGGGATGACAGGTCTCCCTAAATCACCTTTCTTGTCGGGTAGGGTGTAATCTATCAACCTTCCCTTTGATGGTTGCATGTAGTAGAAAGCTGCATTGTGAATATCGATAAGATTTGCAGTTTCTAAATCTTTCGGCTGACCCAAAATCTTACCTTTGTCGGACGGAGGAACAGCAACCGCCAGCTGAGCTATTTATGATTCTATCATTTTATTAAAGCTATGTTGGTTCTTAATGGTAGAAGCAAAGCTATCTATTTTGTTACTTATATTTTCTAGAATTTTATCATTGGTAGCTACCTTCTTAGATAATCCTTCCATAAGTCTAGATTGGCTAGTAATTAATTCTCTCAAGGGCAGTTGATTGAAGTTATTATAATTATTACCTTGAGGGTTACCTTGGTAGTTACCTTGGTAGTTCGGCCTCTATTGCTGGTTCCATCCTTGATTCTGTTAAGGACGATAGTAGTTGTTGTTGACAAAGTTCACATCCTCTTGGGTTTTAGGATAGTTGTTCCCTGAATGCCTAGTGTTGCCACATACTTCACACGTCATGTGTGAATCATGAATGTGCATGACTTCTTGCATTTCATTAGCTCGGTCTTTGAGCTTCTTCATTAGTAGGTCCATCTTGGTAGATAGCATGTCTACCTCCTTGAGTTCATGCATACCTCCACCTCTCTTATGGGTTTGAACACATTCTTCATTCTAGCCTTGGTTGGAGGACATCTTCTCCACAAGAGTGGTCATATCTAGAAGTGTAAGTGACAAGAATGCACCTCCAGCAGCAGCATCCATGGTCTCACGGGTACTGTTGGTCAACCCATGGTAGAACGTCTACATGAGTAGCCAATTCTCTATCCCATGATGAGGACATTCTGATATATAGTCTTGAAAGTGTTTCCATGCCTCAAGGACAGATTCATCATGTTGTTGTTGAAAACTTGAAATTCTCCCACATAGAGCATTGGTCTTGCCCATGGGAAAGAACTTTGCTAGGAAGGCAGTGGAGCAGTTATCCCATGTACTGTTTCTATCTTTGTTGGCGTAGAACCTGCTTCTCCTTCCCCAAAAGTGAGAATGGGAAGAGGCAAAGTAGTATGGCATCCTTGGTTACTCCCTTGATGGTGAAAGTGTTGTAGATCTCTAGGAAGTGTTGGAGATGAACACTAGCATCTTCATGTGCCTTTCCACAAAATAGGCTTGCTTGCACCATATTGATGAGAGCCGGCTTGAGCTTGAATCCATTGTCTCACACATTGACTATGGGTCCAGTCCGGATGTTGGTAGTGGTTGGAGCAGAGAATTCACAAAGAGTCCTATCAGCCATGGCTTCAAATTCTAGTGTTAAGCTTCACCTTATATGGTTATCTTTCGACTCTAAAGCTAAAACTTTTTTGAGTTTAGCCTTAGTCCTCTTAAGTAGTGTTTCTGGATCGTCAACGTAGTTTGTCAAAAGGTCAAAACCAGCCATACATTACCCTGCATAAGATACACAAGTAGACAAAACAAGGGTAAGCCTCTTAGAGTAGAGGTCAATGGTTATTTCCATCACATCAATGAGTATAAGTTTATCAATACTTCCTTTAATTAGCTACCTTCCCCGCAACGGCGCTAGAAATGCTTGTTGGTATTTATTAACTTGTCACTTCTTTTAGTAGCCATATATTATAAACCTATATCTCCTAACATTACTTTACTAGGTTGTCATCCCTAGTGATGATGCCAGAGCTACTTGTTGGTACTACTTAGCATTACTATTAGAATAACTCTAAGTAGTTCTTTATTAATTTATGTGACTAGAAAGAATATATATGAATGAAAAGGGATCTGCAAGCGCACAGATAATATACCATTGTAGCACTTCACTCGGGAGTACTCTAGGTATCGTTATTTATATTTTTACCATAGGGAAGGTCTAGCATGGATAAGTATTGATAACTTATACTATTAATGGAGAAGTAAACCATAACCAATATTCTACTCATAACAGGGGTGAGTCATAGGATAAGATATATATATATATGATAAGTATTGATCAATGACAATGATAAATCACTCAGAGTACTCCTTTCTATGGCATTAGCATGGTTAGGTAGAATATTAGAGGAATAATTCCTAAGTCATTTTAATTATAAGTCAAAGCATACATTGATTAGTGCAATTACACCTAATAGTCATCACTAAGATCATCTTCATATTTACACATAAGGGATATTACTAAGAGAGATTAAGAACAGAGCTTGTCCCCCTTCGTAACCAGATCCTACATGCTACCTACATCGGGGAGTGGACTACAAAGGACTCAACGGGAGTGTCACGTCCGCCATCTACCACATGACCCGAAATATAGGGTGTATTCACAGGTAAACAACGTATAAGCACCATGCTTACACAATGTCGACCACCCACCCATGGATCCTTAGGGTGAGCGCTATACGAACATATGCATGAATATGATGATAATCCAACTATACTAGGTATATAATCAAAGTAGACAATGAACATTGTAACGAAGATCATGAATAAGATGAATACTAATATTATCATAACAATTGTAGCAAGCATATAAAGGTAATGAAGATAGAAAAGAGAGAGGGGGTACAAAGATTATACTAAGCCATGCTCTTGACATGATCGGAAATCCAAGTGAGGCCTGCTTGCCTCCCTCTAGACCTAGCCTAACTAGCTATGCCCTAGAATATGATGGAGCTCTAAGGATGACTAGGGTTTCTATCTTCTCAAATGACTTGATGCCTTCAGGGGGGCAGGGGCTGATATATATAGGCCGGAGCATCCAACGTGAGCCCTTGGATCAAACCGACTTAAGGAACAGCGTAGATGCAACTTAGGAGGCGGTGGAGAACCAACATTGTAACGCAGAGGCTGACAGGTGGGCCCAAGGGCCAGGCGGCCTATAGGTGGGGCCGACCGATCCCACCTAGCAGCCTCTGCCTCTCTACCTTGGTGTAGTGTCCTCTGGTATCAACTAGAACCTTCTAGTGACCGTTTTGCGGTGGATAAGCACAATTAAATCTAACATGTAGGTCCACCTTGACGGTTTTCTAGATAAACCCTACAGAAATCATAGATTTACCAAAACTCAACGAATTTGTTAGTTTAAATCCCTAAACCTTTGTTGGTGATCTCATTTGTGCCCTTATACATGTTTTATTGATGGTTTATAATGGTTGTTAACTACCATCAACAGCGGTCATGAGGAACGGCAGCACTAAGGAAGAGAAAGATATGGTGGGGAGCATCCTTTGTAAGCAACTATATCATACGCAGGAATGCAAATTTTTGAAAAACTTTGTAAATAAGCGCGGGAGTGACATGTAGGACTCACGCATGGGCTTAGAAATTGACGAAAGTGGCGGTGAAGGCTACCGACGGTGATGATTGGGAGATGTTAGCACCTACTAATGATGGGCGTGTCATACGGTCTACGAACTCTAAGGAGCACAAATGGAACATTCAAGTCACAGCAAACAGAGATGAACTCAAAGTAATAACTACTAATATTATGAACATTTTTATTCAGAATGCAGAGGCATGTTACAATCAAACTACTCATGGGGAGCATTACAAACAATGTCCTCTACATCCATCATGGCTAGGACGCCATCACCCATGGCGGAGAACTCAACGATCAGGTTCTGGCACTACCGATAGCTCATCTCTCTTGGGAACCCCGGCTCCACCACGGTCAGGTCCTCACCTAGCCGAAGCTGGGCGGCAGCCATGACTAAAGTTGCCCCTAGGTGAATGCAGTACGTGGCCACCTCCACAACCTTGGGTAGCACGGTGCAGAGGTGGTCCGCTAGGGTCGTCCCCACAGGCACAGGAGGCAAAAGCAGGCGGACAGCGTTGCGTGCTGCCACGTGGAGGTCCTACTAGTGCCTGTTGCTCTCGGCCGCCAGGAGGAGACACGGGTGTTGTCCTCGGCTACCTAGCAAAGGAGGATTGCCTCCACCACCTTGCCCTACGCGGTGATCAGCTGCTCCTGGACGACTGAAAAGGAGACAAGAAAATGCTACAACTAAAGACATGACGTCGCACGTAGTGAAAGAGCAAGATCATATCATGCCGAATGCCTTACCAGCGAGGTCTGCCTCCTGGCTCTCCTCATAGAGCATGGAGGTGGCCACGTCTAGCTGCTCCACCAATGTGAGGACATCATCCCCCCCCCCATCATCATCATCAAAAATAGCAGGAAGCGGGGATCGGATCTCCTATGGCGACGCCGCCGAGCTGCCCTCCCCGTCTCATCGCAACATTGCACAAAAGCGGGGATGAGCAGGGACAACCTTCGGTGACTCTTCCATTGGGCACTTCATTGCCCGATCCACCATTGGATTAGATGTGAAAGATGGGGTGTCGACGCGGAGCACCGGACGAAGAAGATAGCAGTTTGAGAGAAAAAGAATTGTGTACTTGCTTCCCCGCCTTAGCCTCCGCTTTTATAGAAGGATGGGTGAGATAGGCACCCATTGGAGTTCCCTTTGACTACACTGAGCGAGAGCAAGAGTTAAGGCGAGGCCACATATCGCACGATCTTAGTGGAGCCCGCTTCTCCCGGTAGTAGTAATGGTGATGGGATGGTGTTGGAAGTTGATGGAGAAAATTTACTCGACCACGTGGCTCGGCCCCTCTAGTGCTAACCATGATCTTAGGGGAGACGAAGCGACGAACCACTAGCCTATTGTATTCTTATTGATTGCTTTGAATTATCTTTTGTATTGGCAGAGGTGGGTAATTTACATGCAAAAATAGGGGCTTCACACGGTTTACATACATGGTTTACGCAGTTCACACGGTTTACACCATTGTGGCCTCTAATTAGTAATCGCAAGATAGTAAGATAAAAGATTCTTTCATTCTAAATTTTTTACATTTTTATACACGGTTTACATGATTCACATGGAGGACGACGATTGACTTCCCCAAGACGTTCGACATCCTTGCGCCGTGAAACCTTCAAGAATGGAGCGATCATAAAATCCCAAGAGGGTTTTTTGGAACTCACCTTGCTCCGCTCCGATCCACCTCCCCAGTGCTCCGCTCTACCGTGACGTCGCTCCCCGACCCAAGGATCCATCTTTTGTAGCCGCCGTGCGTGTCCTCATTCCATGGAGAAGCTCCCAATGGATATGGCTATTGAGACTGCTAGCCACGTCACTGCGGCTGCAGCGGATCCCACGGAAAATCTTGGCAGCCTACGGGCAACCTATTCGCAAATGCATAGGGTGTGCGGCGATGCCATAGTGGGATGGAGCATACCACTATGGCGGGTGCTGCTGCGTGGGATACACCTTGGGACCTAGAACCGGTTCTACGACCATGAGTACCGCGCCAAGCTCATCGCTAGGCTTGCTAGCGTCGGCAACCCAAAGGCTTGTTTCTACGCTGGGATGTGCGCCATCTTCGTGGAAGACCGCAGCACGCTCATGCTGTGGCTTGACATGCTTGAGCGCTCTGCCATAGTAGGCCATGATGTTGCTACATTTGTTCTCTCCCTTGTGCTCCATAGGTCCAATAGCGATGCCGGCAACGACGACATTGCCCGGCGGTGGTTGAGGAAGGTCGAAGGTTATGAAGCGGGCCCAGCAGCAATTGTGACACGGAAGAACGAGATATGTACATGACGCCTCCAACATGCCATGTTCATGTTGTAGGACTTGGCTGGTCGGCTGGCGCTGGGTGAGACTAGTCCTCTGCCTCCTCTAGTCATGTTGGTGTGTCGCCAAGACAGACATCAGTGCGGAGGCGGAGGCTACGGCGTCCACGTAGGATGGGATGGTTTGGAGGAGTGGGCTATGTTCCGCAGCGAGGAGTGTAGGATCTGCAATGAGTGTGATAGGTTCTTCACATCAATGTGGTAGATTCTGTGTAGATCAATGTTGATATGTATGCATCTAGATGACGGGGATTTATATGATAAACTCTTCATTCTCCTTACAGTTACCTTCCTTCTCGTATGATGCGGTTTAGATTCCCTTGCACATGTTTCCAATTTCTTAATACAAGTTATTCAAGTCATCTCCACTAATAAACACGAGCGGGAAGGCAACAGTTAAGGTCCATGACATCCACGGCCACCCACATGAGTCGCGGGCGATGGAGCAGGGAAGACAACGTCGACCATTTGATTCCCTGCACTATGCAATCTAACACTAACACTAAATCACCGTACGAAACGGCGACGAGAGCTACAACAATGACAATTTACAAACATAGCAAACTAATTTGCAAATTAACCAACGCAAATACTTCCACCCCAGCACCATCTCAGTGAGATGCTGCTTTATCTCACGTCTATGTAGCCAAGGCAAATACTACAACACTTAAAAAATAGAGTAACAAGCATCGCCATTCAGTTATTAATTATTTTTAAGGCAAAAACTATATATAAATGACAAAGTAACAACCATCACAGCAACTTCATTCATAACTTTAGTTACTCCCTCCATCCAAGAAAGAATAAAATTTTAGCACAGTGTCATGTTTTAGTATCTTGAGTTTGACCAATTATAGATAAAAATGTATTAATATTTATGATATCAAATAAATACCATTAGATTAATTATGAAATGTATTTTTATAATAAATTGTTTCGAAGCCATAAATATGAATACTATTCACTAGAAACTTGGTCAAAAGTGAACAACTTTTACCGGCACGCACCTCGTAGTTGCATTCTTTTATGGATGGAGGGAGTACATTCCATAGTTGTACAATAACAAAGACCTATCGAAGACTACTGGGTGTATAATAACAAAGACCTATGGAGTACTGGTACATCCCATAGTCAAGTCTAGAGACAGGCAGTGCAAGTTAAGGACGAGGCAGCACCTCACAAAACTTCCACTAGCATCTACACCGACGAGGCAGCACCTCGCGAGCATGTGCATCCCTGCATAGGATGAATAATTGTCAACATGTAAGTTTAGCAGTAGGATATGGTGGTGCTCACGTCTCATGGTCACGAGGAGGGTGTGGAAGAGAAGCGCCGCCATCATCACTGCTGCTCCAAAGGAAGGAGGATCACCAGGGCACCGGGATGGTGAATCGGCACAAGAAATGCACAGGGCAAACTAGGGATACCAAAGTGTATTGGGTACCCCTTGGCTAGCCTAAATAAGCAAACCCCCTTAATCGCAAAACTTCCACTAGCACCTAGATCGAGCAGCCCCCGCTGTGCCTAGATGCTGGTAGTAACCAATCTTGAAGGCCTTGTCCTAACGCCATTGTTGCCGCCAGAAGAGTTGGAGAAGGAGCGCCATGGCGATGAAGAAAATATAGATGGTTGGCTTAAGACCTTTGTCTATATCTATCTGTATCTAAGGAGGAAGGAGTGTGTGGATTGCTAAGAAGCGCATCCAGCCCCGGCTTAAATAGGCCAACCTTGAAGATGGATAAGCAGAGAGGAGTAGTTAATATAAGCATCAAGGTCGACAAAAGTAATGATGATGCAACTGTGTTGTGGGTAGTAGGGAAATGGGGAAATAACTCGTGCTGAATTTACTACTACCGGTACACCAAACAGTCATGTAGGGCTGACGACCATAACGCCTATCCCAATCATCTTGGCGTTCCAAACGATGGTGGAATTCAACCCCACTACCACCGCCGCAATGATGGTTTTCAACTGTTGGTTTCCATCCTTAGGAGGCCTCCCTATCGGTTCAACCAACGGTGGAAGTATCACACCAATGCTTTTATCGCTACAGCAGTAAAAGTGGTGATACTGATAAGTCAATCTATAGTAGTGACATATATCCACACATATGTACATCTTGATTTGATTGTATGACGCGTTTCTCTTTGAATCTAAGGTCTGACTTTATAATATATGCTTTGCAAGTATGTATGCGCTGTCTCCACACCTATGAGCTCTACATAAGCCTTAGTTGTAGGAAGAGAGAAAAGGCACAACATCATTATTTTTTTGCCTTGGTAAGGATCCATAAATACCACATCTATTGAGAGACTTGAGAGTGTCATACAGTGGAATCTCTAAGTTTTATTTTGAAAACTTATAAAAACTCTAGAACAATGGTGGAACAAGGAACTTGAGACATAGTGCTTGAGTTGATCATTCTGTCTATCAATTGCTCAAGACCCAAGTGAAGGCTAACAAGCCCCATTGAATTTGAAAGTAATATGGGTGAGTTTAAAAGGTAGATCAGTTTATTCTAATTTGGAGGAGAATTTTTGTTTGAATGCATGTGTACTTTTGAGGAGTTGCTTCAATGCTTTCGAAAATCTCATGATTACAACTCTAATCCATTTACTTAGTTTAGTCTTGGCTAAGCGACTAGCAAAGGTTAAGCTTAGGGGAGCTTGTTGATGATAGTTAATGCTCACCATAAACCATCAACTTAACTTATATAAATACATGAAAGAGATCATCAACCTAGGTTTAGGGGTTTAAACTAACGATTTCCATAAGTTTTGGTGATTTATATATGCAGGAGGATTTATCCAGAAAATAGCTCCTGGGACCACCATCATACACTCCAAACAACCAAACCGACATCAATGAACGATTCAACTCGTGAAACCTTAGAAAGTCAACTCAATATGGAGTCAAGGACCCACCACCGCAAAGTAGGGGCCACCTATCACTGGGACAGACTGGCCAACCCCACCTGTAGGCCAACCGGCCTATGGGCCCCACATGTCGGCCTCCACTTCAACGTGGATCCTCTACCGCCTTTGAGGATCAATCTCCACCATGTATCGAGCTCGGTTCTAAGTCGGTTCATCCAACAGTGATCAAGGGAGATGACACAGATTGATGACATGGCAATGCCTTGCCCGCTACTCTATGTACCCCTATAAAAGGCGCCCCCATACCCCCTCTAGGAGACAGTCAACAATGAGAGAAGAATAGTCCTCCACCGTAGGAACTATCTTTTGTAAATTAGACATAGTGAGATAGAGAGTAAGGGAAGAGTTTGGAGGAAGTGTTGGCTTGTCGGTGCTCTCTCTACGGCTTGAACCTTGGCAGATTCAAGTTCTGCATGAACTTGCTTCTGAGACTTCTCTAGTTATGATTGTGATGCAGGATTGCTTGATGAATGACTCATTGTGTGTAACTCGACCGTTAAAAAGATCCTAAAGTGGAAGTATGGATGGCACTCTTTTGAGGGTCCCATGTCGGTCGGGTCGATCGAGAGGACGACACCTAGGTTAGTCAGGCAGACGTGGGAAGAACCCCTCACAATAGGTCTTGGTATCCATAGTAGTACCTTTGTTTAGATCACATGTCGTTCTATAGTTATGTTCATTTTATATTTGTTGGTACAATATTTCTAATTGTTTGCATGTCTTTGTGATGCAGGATGACATAGCATCCAGTGTACCCCCTTCTTGAGTGGTACTATGACAAGAAGCACTGAGCACGGCTATTGCATGACATCGAGTTGCCACCCCCTTGGTCCCGTTAAGGCCACAGATCCACACGCCATACCGGTGGGACAAGCGTTTCGCTTTGTTCCTACGATGTTGTGGCTTCCTCAAGCTTTCCCGGGTTGTTAACACTGGGCTACCTGACCTCGACCCAACACTCCTCACTGCTATCGTGGACCAATGGCGGTTGGAGACCCACAACTTCCACCTTCCATGTAGCGAGATGACAATCACGTTGCAGGACGTTGCCCTAATATTTGGGATACCATTGCACGCACTGCCGGTGAGTGGGCTCGTCGACCCTAAGGGCTAGAGAGACTTGGTGGAGGACTACTATAGGATTAGGCCAGCAAAGGACATTGATGCTAATAGGATAGATCTATTCATATTTATTAACGCACAAAGATAAATCCGCAAGCGCACAGATACCGCTGTAGCTTTAATCCAGAAGTATTCCAAGTATCGTATCCATAGGGAAACATGTGAGATTAGCTACGTCTAACTTTACCCGGAGTAGCAACAAGACTTAAGATAATAGGAGTATAAAGGAGATCACTAAGCTCTTCTAGTTCTAACTTCGGTAAACTCTATCTTCTATTGTTCAATTCTAGGGATATTACTAAGGGAAACATAGGTAGAGTATATTTCCTATAGTAACTAGATCCTGCTAGGCCTACAAACGGGAGCTGGACTACAGAGGATTCAACGAGGCTATAAGAATCACCCTCGTGAGCTACCACCGATCCGGAATGTAGGGTACATCCATGAGTAACCGAGTCTAAGCACCACGCTTACAATATGAATACTACTTTAACCCAGGAATGACAAGGATTAAAGTACTCGAAATGAGTCGCAAACCTAAAGAACAATATAAACACGTTACTTACTTGAATTAGAAGTTGATTGCCAGAGAAATCTCAGAAGCAAGCTCATGAAGAACTTGATTCTGCCAAGGTACAAGCCATAGAGAGAACACCAATAGGCTGGGTACTTCCTCCAAACTCTTCCCTCACACTCTATCTCTCTATTTCTAATACAAAACTAGATCCTATGGAGGAATAATCTTCTCTTGATAGCTGGCTCAAATCTTGATGAGGAGGATATGAATTAGGGTTTCAGGATGGCTCTCCTGGAGGGGGTACAGGGTTGTATATATAGGGGATAGCGTCAATTATGGACCCTCAGATCAAACCGACTTAAAACAATGGTGTAGATTTGATCTTTAAGGCGGTGGGAAATCAACATACGAAGCGGTGGTGGACTGGTGGGCCCCATAGGCTGACCGACCTAGTGGTGGGGCCAGCCGGCCTGTCTCAGTGATAGGTGGGCCCCATCTTCAGTGATTTGCCCTCTTGAGTCTTCTAGAGTCTTCCCAAGTCAGTTTCATCACGGATAAGCATGATTTACTTTGATAAATAGGTCCACCTTGATGGTTTTCTGATTAAACCCTACTGAAAACACAGATTCACCAAAACTCGTGGATTTTGTTAGTTTAAACCCTTAGTCCTATGTTTGGTGATGGAGTTAAGTATATATGCATGTTGTATTGATGGTTTATAATTGATGTTAATGACCGTCAACAAGCTCCCCCAAGCTTAACCTTTGCCAGTCCCTGAGCAAAGATAAACTCAGCAAGGGATCTGGAGTGGCTACAATGTTTTCACGCCTCAAAAGTACGTATGTGTTCAAACAAAAATTATCCTCCAAATTAGAATAAACTGATCTGACTTTCAAACTTACCCATATTACCTTCAACCATGGGGCTTCTTAGCCTTTACTTAGGTCTTGAGCAATTGAAAGATAGAACGATCAAGTCAAGCACTATGTCTCAAGTTCTTTGTTCCACCCTTGTTCTAGAGTTTTTATAGATTTTTCAAAATAAAACTCAGAGATTCCATTGTATGACACTCTCAAGTCTCTCAATATATGTGGTATTTATGGATCCTCACCAAGGCAATAAAGATGTTATGCCTTTTTCTCTTCCTACCACTAAGGCTTATGTGAGTTCATAGGTAGGGAGAAAGCTAGAGCATATTTGCAATGCATATATTGTAAAATCAAACAATGGATCCAAAGAGAGTTGAGTCATACAATCAAATCAAGATGTGCATGTGTGTGGAATATATGGTGGCTAGCCTAATTCTACTTTGCTCCTTGAAAACGTATCTCTCTTTTGAAACTTGGAAACATTTGCTAGAGAACAGGGGTTATCTTATTCATCTTCTTTTTTGTTCAGGCGGGCATCTAAGTACCCATTGTTTTAGATATCTCGAACACTTGTCCATTTTTTCAATTCTTTTTTTTCTTTTTTTATGAATAACTTTTGCATAGCCCCATGTCTCTTTTCTGTAACAAAACTTTAGAGAGATAACAACAAGAACTTGGAGCATTTATTTTGAGTGGATGGAAAACCTATCAAGAATATTTTTGGTGTTTATTCCCAGTGTAGGAGTAGAACATTTTTAGGTGGATCTAGATGAAAGGCTTGTTTTTGCACCTATCCCCAGTGTAGGAGTAGTGCATATTTGGGTGGTGTGTATGTAATCTTGATTTTAAGAGCATAACAAATCTTTCATAAGGGTCAACAAAGCTTGATAAAACTCAATGCAATTACAAGCAGCATATATATGGAAGTTTTTCTAGCCTAAATAACATGTATGGCTCTAGTGAGAATTTAAGCTTTGTCATATAGGAACTCATCATGTAGCATTTTTGTGTTTTTCAAAAGATACATCTCCAGAACTTTAGTGTCACTAGGAACAAGATAAACAGCAGCTCAGACCTTCTCATATCATATCTGTCAATTACCTAGACTTAGATCAAGCATATGCCACCCACGAGTTTCAAGCTCAAATTAAATCCTTATATCAAAACAATTTTATCCAAAACTCAGAAGAATTCAGGGCTAAAAACTAGGTACTTGAATAGAATTACAATAGAACAACTATTCATCATTTCCATTTAAAAGATTAATCTGAATCCTCTTTATTTTATTCAACTCTTAAAAATAAATTAAAGCAAACTAGACACACCTTTTTATTTTGCTTTCATTTTCATTTTTTTAGACCACACATTACTACTAACTATAACTATTTATTTTTTTCATTCAAAATTTTTTAACTAATTAAAAGAAACTAAAACTAAAACAAAAAGGGGAAAGAATACTTACTTGGATACATGGGGGTGCTGCTCCCCCAAGCTAGCTCTTTTCGTGAGGGTTCAGAGTTGTAAGTTTTTTGAACCGGGCTTCTCCTTGTGAAGTTCATTGATCAAGTACCTCGGTTCGCTCTGAAGATGAGGATTCTTATGATGACGCCTCTAATGGTGATGTCACCTTCTTCCGCCAAACCCATCTTGGTTTTGAGTTTGGATTTTGGTTCGACAGGTTCAGAACCTTCACTTGTAAAAATTGGAGAATCGACTATCTTCCCACACTTTTGCTTGAAATGTGTCCTGCCCATAAGACAAAGAAGAGATCAAGTGCATGGGCTCTGTAGGTGGGAAAACACTAACAAAACCAAAACTTTATTTATTCTTCTCTAACCTTAGGCACATTGAATAGGATGAAGTTGATGTTATGTGTTTTGTTCAATTATAATATGGGTGGTAAGATCAAAAGATTGAGCATGAATGTAGCATTTAAGTATATTTGGCAGAAAAGATTGAATTGCTTAACATATGGAAGCAGTGTCTATCTATACATAATGTATCGAACTTTACATGATTATGACTATCATCTTCCAGAAATAAGATGTGCACTTTTTTAGCTCATTTGGTTAAGACTATGAGATCAAGAAAGTGGTGCTAGGAACAAGCTTAAAGAACTAAACATGTTGAGTTAATCAGGTTGGATCAAGCAAGTTGTGACTCAAACATGTTTGTTTCTTACTTATGTGCATACCCAAATCAAGGAAAAACTTTTTAAATAATGACCATTTACCTTCGGATGTTACCTTTGTCATTGGAGTGCGATGACACCATACGACGAAGGGTAGATGATCCGTGATGGTCCTTCTATTTTGCTTGAAGTTTTCCTTGTTCGGCTAGACTTGTAATTTGAACTGTTCATAAGCTTCTTTCCTAGCTTGCACCCTTTCTTTATCAACTTTTTGTCCTGCCATCTTTTTACTCTTTGATCTTGACATCTTTTTGGACCTTCCGCCTCACTTATTGTTTTATGCCTGCAACGGATTAGTAGACAACACATACATGAAGGAATATACATTAACTCAAAGCACAGGTAGTGTTGTCATAGGGCTAAGGTCATCTTCCTATGCTGCAGAAAAGTTGGTTTTAACATGTTAATTAGAATAGAACTTTTATTCCATGTTTTAAATGATGTGCCTTGCTTTATCTCTGATTTGAATTCATCTCATGACTTACCCAAATAGAATTGAGAGTTTCCTGCAGGGGTTAGTCTAACAAAATATCTAGTATCTACTAAAGCACACTCTTGGTTCAAAAATTAAACTAGACACCATGTTTAATTTAATCTAGGAAAGCATTTTATCCTAAGCACCATGCTTAATTTAAAAAGCCTTTCGAAGTAAGATCAGCACCCCTAAACTAAGCACCATGCTTAATTTAAAAGATGTATGAACATACTCCAAACCTTAAGCATACTATATCAAACAAAGATAGCATGAAAGCATTATAGAGATTTATTCAAATAGAGATGGAAGAGAATGGTTGTTATTTAGCAAATTGAGCATGACTTGAAGGTAGAGACAACCAAAATAATTTGGTAACATGGCATAAAAAATTTTCAGAGAAGCCAATCCCCCATACTTGAATTTTGCAAATGCAAAATCAAGTTTGGATGGATGTGATTAAATGTTGCATGATAATTGGTTGGACATACCTTGTGTCATCATTCTTCATTCTTTTTGCTTCAAACCTGGAATGGTTAGTGGCAAAAATACCCGAAGAAATATTTTCACAATTATATTGCTTTGCTTATTTCACAAGAGCATAATAGCAAAAGGTGAAAACTAATGTTTATCTCCCGAAAGTGCTTGTTTTAGGACAAAAGCTCATCCTTGGGAAACCTTCGAATTGCGCCTTTATGTTGGTGAAGTGGTTTCCCCTCTAACACCAACCTTTATGTACCTGTCTCAAGATCTATGCCAACAACACAACGAGATCTACAATATTTATGATATATAAACACATCTACAACCACCCTTGCAATTAATTTAGGAGATTTCCCATGTGAGCATGGATTTGATGAGATAATCATGATGTAGCTTCCATGCTCATTGATGTCATCTTCCCTTTCAAGCTCCAAGATTGATTCTTTATGGATGTCCAAATTTTCCCTTGGATTGGTGACTCTCGGGTTGATCTTGTCTAATACCTCCTCTAAACTTGGATGAGTCATGTTTATTAAGGAGATTGACTTAAGCTCAACCTTTGGATCTAAATCTAGTTTGGGTTCTACCCTTAAAGCTTTGTCCTTGTCTATCCATTCAACGGCATATGAATTCCTAACATCCTCTAGCCATTGTCGTTGCTCTTCTTGGTCTTCCATGGATCCTTCATGATTCCTATGCTTTGGTTGTCTTAGTGGATTTCTAGGATCATCATGAGACTCAAGAAAAAGAGCATAAAGGAAATCATCGGGGTCAAGGATGAGTTTAGAGATGGTTTCATATGAGACATCTAGCGTGGGCATAGAAGGGGAAAAGATAGTGATAGGATCAAGATGCCCAAGAGGGGGGATGAATTAGGCTAATTCTAAATTTCTATGCAATAATTAAACCCTACCATTGGCCTAATTAGCCCCTAGTGCCTAGAAAGTGTTTCTAATGTTCTACCGCACAAAAAGTCTTACAACCTAAGTTCCAATCCTTCTCTAGTATGGCAATTCTATAAATGTAAAGACAAGAATTGAATTGCTCAAAGTAAATGCTAAAAGTAAAGAGAGAAGGAGGAACGTGGCGATGTTTTGCCGAGGTATCGGAGAGTCGCCACTCCCCACTAGTCCTCGTTGGACCACCCGTGCAAGGGTGTAGCTCCCCCTTGATCCGTGCACAGATCAAGTGCTCTCTATGGGTTGATTCTTTGACACTCTGTCGTGGTGAATCACCCACAACTGCTCACAACTTGAGTTGGGTCATCCACAAGCTCCACCGGATGATCACCAAGCTCCCAATCACCACCAAGCCATCTAGGTGATGGCGATCACTAAGAGTAACAAGCATGACCTCTTACTTGACCATGACAAGCCTAATGAGAAGGGTGGATGCACACTTTGCTACTCTTGCTTTCACTAATGAGGGCTCTCTTTTGGATTCTCAAATCTCAATCACCTCACTAGGACCTTGCTCTTCTTGGCACTCTCAAGGGTGTTTCTCAGCTATTGGAATGAGCATAAGTACCCCCTCACACGAATGGAGGAAATATTTATACACCCATGTTCAAAACGAACCGTTATATGCCTCTACGGGGTGACCGGACGCTCTGGTCAAGTTGACCGAACGCTCCGGTCAGTTCTCCCTGAAACCCAGTGTTTAAGTTATGATCGAACACTGGACTGCGTTTGGTCAGCACTGACCGGATGCGTCCGGTCATAATTTTCCCTCTCTAGAACCTTATTGAAGTCGACCGGACACTGGCACCCAGCGTTCAGTCGCTCACCTCTCAACGTTCGATCGCACCAGACGAAATCACCTTGATCAAATGAACTGACCAGACTCTGAGCCAGCGTCCGTTCACACCGGAACCAGCGTCCGATCAACATTTGACCCTCCATTCACTTCCATCTCGCAATCATATGTGAATGAAGTTTGCTCCAATTGATCTAAGGGCTATTTTAGAGCTACCTAGTGCTAGTTTTGACAAGTGTGCACCACACCTAACCCACTAGACTCACCTAGGTCAAGCTACCCATCCATACCCCCCTTAATAGTACGGCCAAAGGAAAAACAAGGTCCTAAACTACTCTAAGTGTCTCTTCAACACCAAACGACACTTAGAACTAGTCCATCCTTAACCATGTCGTCCATCCTTTGAAAACCAAAATGATTTCCATCGTAGGGGGATGACAACCATGTTTGCCCAATCAATCTCAATTACCATGACCTAACTTAATTGCCTCTGCAAAACACACGTTAGTCATAGTAATCTCGTATTGTCATTAATCACTAAAACCCAACTAGGGGGCTAGACAATCTTCTCTTTTTTGGTGATTGATGACAATACAACCTCGAGTATGTGAAAAAGATGAGGTTTTCAACATGCTTAGTTCATATAAGCTATTGGCAATAAGGAGAAAAGAGTTAGGCAAGCTTATATGACCCAAGCCAACATGATGTACTCAAAAGATATGAAATAAGCATGAGTACAAGTAATAAAGCTCACTTGCATCGGAGTAAAACGCAGAAGCAAAGCAAATGAGCATAACACAAGTGATATGACATATAAATAATTCAAAGTAGAGAGCACACATGTCACATATCACATAACTATCATGATCACGTCGATATCACTATCACATAAATATAGTTCGATGCATGAAAGTAAACACACAAATGCATAATAGTGTATCACACATAAAAAACCAAATATAATAGATAAGCTCCCCCAAAATGAATCGCTCCCCCTAAGTCTAACATACTCGATCCCTCTCCCCCTTTGGTGTCAAACACCAAAACCTATGGGTCGGTCGGCGGGGCTGCAGCGGATGAGTCAGGCGCTGAGGTGCGAGGAGCGAGCTGGAACTGTGTGCCATCATCATCTGATCCTGAGCTCTAAGCTGTCTGACCCTCTGTGGCTAGAAGCGACGCTGAAGCGGTCTGGGTTGGATCAGGAACTGGTGTGGCCTGAGACACAGCAGGTATGACTGTAGCAGGCGACTCTGATGATGCAACTGATGAAGGGAGCATCTCTGTAGTCACGGTAAAAGGTGTAACTATGGAAGGACCTGGGACATGTAGATATGGCAGAGTAGGCTGCCCTGTCAACTCACTGAAGGAAGCACCAAGGCTCCTAGAGACTATAGTATCTGGAACAAGTAGCGAGGAAGTTTGAGCCAGTGTGAAGCCCGTCTAAAAAGGTGTGAACTGCGGGGCTGGTACTGGCAAGGCAAACCACTGGGACACCTGCTCTGTAGGTGAAGCAAACTGAGTAGCAGTCTATCCCTGACTCTGAAGCCCACTAGGCTGGAAAGCTTGAGTCATAAAAGTGGTGGCAAGCTGACCAAGCTGAGGTGAAGGCTATGGCGGTGGAGCCCCAATAGCAGTAACTACATGCTACATGAATTCGAGTAGCTGCTGTTGCATGAGGAGCTACTGCTAATGCATGGCCTACTGCTACTGTTGTATAGCCTACTGCTGCTGCTGGATCACCTGCTGCTAGAGCTAGAACTCATCCTGCCTGGTCTGAAACTGTGCAAATGTTGTAGCAGTCTCCTGAGCCTGGCGAGCCTGATCCTGCCTCATCCGCTCAAGTATAGCAAGTAGAGCGGGGTCTGTCTGTAGTGCAGGTGGAGCTGAACTGGAGCTACCAGCCTCATGGTCATGTCGTCGAGGAGGCATCTAAGGGATATCCTGGTAGTCATCATCTGAGCTATCACTGAGGTCACTCTGGACCATCCCCTCCTACTGAGCATCTAACTACTCCTCCTCTATAGCTGCAATGCCCCTGATGGTCTCATCTTGCTAGGTTGTAGTCTCAGGCACCTTTAGGCGATGACGTGACTGGCTAGGTGCACTCGGCCTGCTGTGACGGAGCATCTGAGTCATGTTATAGGCAGGAAACTCTGTAGTAGCACCACTGTACTCTGCTAGCATCTCAGGTGGCCTCACTATAACTGCTCTAGGAATCAGGAATGTAATCTAGTGAGCATATGGCAGCTGCCTATGACCCCTGAACCCCTCTGCAATAGTATCCTCCATCTCTGATAGAAGGAGATCCCAAATGTCAAACACAGTCTGCTACATCAGAGAGTTCAGTAGCTATAACTGTATGCGAGTCAAGCCCTCGTGATAACCCATCCTCGGAAGTAGGGTCCTCCTCATAATAGCATCAAGCACTCTAGCTGTAGGAGTGAGGTCACTGGGTGTCCTGCTTGACCCCTCGCCGAATGGCTCTATGAAGCAATGGTGGACCAAATCTGTAGGAGGCCCCATACCGCCATGAGGGCGTCTGGGAGGCATTGTCTGTCTATAGCAAACCTCATGTAGCCAGACTAGCTGCTCCTGAAGCTTGAGAATCTCCCTGACCCTAAAACTCATCAGCCTATAATCTCTGTCTCTGAATGCAAAGTGTATAAATCTGTGCTACGGGTTAATCCAAAGTGTAGCATAGAACTCACGGACCCAAGATGGAACATATAATCCTGTCTATCCAAGTAAATTTGTTAGCCCTGGCAAGTAAGATAGGTAAGGGCGAATATGCTCTCCAGCTGCTGCTACAATGGACTCAATGTTGCACACCTTCTGAGATCTAAATGTTGCCCCACTATTAAGATATGCATTATAAAAATCTTCCTATAATGGTGTGTAGAAGCCCTTAGAAGCATGCTCATCCCTCCTCGGTGGGAACCAGTCCTCAAACGACACAAATCTGAGCTGCTGAACCTGCTTGGCCGTGGTGGCCCTCAAATCCAAGTGAGTCACTGGAGGCGAACCCTGTGGTCTAGGAGGTGGACGAGAACCCCTCCTATGTGTCTTTGCCCTCGGTGTCACCTGGGTACGGGTACAACTAGAGCGGCAAAGCTGTGATGCCAGCTCTGTCTCCTCTGCCTGCTCTCCCTCCTAAGTTTGCTCTGCTGGCTATGGCTCCTGCTGTGACTCCCCCTGAGGCTGACTCTCATCAATAGCGACACGTCATCCTCCAACCATGGCTGTCCTAGCTGGACCACCATGATGACGCTCAACCTCCTGGATAGTGGCCCTCTGAGCTAGAGAAAGCTGATCTGCAATCTATACTCCAATCCTAGCACCTCCTCTCTCAGCTAGCTCTACGGCGGCTACAACTACGGCTGCTATCGCTGTATCTGTATCAGCATACTTCCGCTTCTTTGACATGAGCATCTTAGTCGCCTTGCCTTTTGCCTCAGAAGGCAGGCGAGGCAAGGGCCTTGGATCCTCATCACCAAGACCACCTCCGACATTCTTGACACGAGCCATCTGATGGAACTAAAAAGAACAACTACACTAACAAGAATCAACTACCAACTATCACTTCCGAGGTTTGGCCTCGATCCGTACTTGCGAGCTTGGCCCTGAGTTGACTGACAACTGCCAAAGTGACCTCAGAAACATCAACTCACTGCACGATGGAATAGATTGGATATATGAATAATTTTAATATACATCTAAAGATACAAAACCCTAAGAAGCAAGCAATGGCTACGAAATTATAAACGATGGCTTGCTACCTGACGAACCGATGAACTGAAGAACAAGGAATGGATCACGGAGAACCACCAGGTCAGCACTGTGAAGCTAGGGTTAAGGTTGTGAAGTGCGGTGAGGAATCGGCCGTGGAGAGGCGATATGGGCACTGGCGCATGAAGCAATGCAGTAGGGGAGGCACTGGCGCGAGCTAGGGCACTGGCACGGCGGCGGCGCTAGAGCACAGCGCGGGCATGGACGACATAGGCGTAGTGGTGCGGCATGCTAGCGCGTGGGCGACACTGGCACAGGAAGACGACGCTGGCACTAGAAGTCAGGCATGAGTGTGGAGCGAGGTCGCGGCAGCGCGGGCGTGAGAGCAGGGTGGCGCGGCGAGCTGTGGACTCAGCGACTAGGGCACAGCGGCGATGTCAGCGCAGTACGGGATGCGGGATAGGTCATGGCGCATACGGCGGTTATATGGTGGTCCACCCGTGATAGAAAAGGAAACAGAGAAAACAATCCAGAAACTTCACGTTTCCTATTGATCGGACGCTCCGGTGGCAGCGACCGGACGCTGCCACCAAGAGTCCGGTCGACTCCAGAGAGGTCCAAATCTCCTGGAGCCACAACTGGATGCGTCCGATCCCAACTGACAGGACATAGCCAGAGTCTGGTCGATCCTGCCTTCATCTTCTTTGCTCGACCGGACGTAGGAATGCCTTCTGACCGGATGCTGAACTGCAGAGTCCGGTCACTCCATCGCAACTTCGGTTCACCTCCTGTGAACTGACTGGACGCTGGACTTTAGAATCCAGTGCAGTGTCCGGTCACTCTTTTTCCAGCAAATCTTCAAAATCCTTCATGCTGCCTGTTCTCAATCAAGTCCCAACTTTAATAAGATCCAAATAAACACCAATTGGGACTGATGTGAGTGACCACTCTCAAACCCTCAAATTTTTCAAAATATTTTGCCTTAGGCTATAATTCTTTTTAAGAAAATAGGCAATAAGAGGGCAATTGAAGAAAAAACGACAAAGCAATATTCATGCACATGCAATACTTGAAAGTAATTCTAGTTGCTTGTCAAGTTTGATCCAAGGTTAAGCTTCTTCACACGCTTTTCGGTGGTTATCTTAACCATGTTAGACAAGCCCTAAGTGCATTACCAAAAGGTAAACATGTTGTATGTTACAATGCAATGCAAGGGACAACACAAGCTCATTTTCTAGTGAAGTTGCTAAAATCAAGAACATTGAGCTCATTCCGCAATCGACAAAAAGTCACCTCATCTAGCGGTTTAGTAAAGATATCCGCCAATTGATCCTCGGTCCTTACACCTTCTAATGAAATATCATTCTTTGCAACATGATCTATAAGAAAGTGATGGCGGATATCTATGTGCTTGGTGCGAGAGTGTTGAACCGGATTATTTGCAAGTTTTACCGCCCTTTTATTGTCACACAAAAGAGGTACTTTTTCTAGAACTACACCATAGTCTAGCAAAGTTTGTTTCATATAAAGTATTTGTGCACAACAAGCACCCGCGGCAATGTACTCCGCTTTGGCGGTGGACAAAGCCACACTATTTTGTTTAGCGGCATAATCCGGATGTGCTTTTTCTATCAACTTTGCAAGCGGCATAATCTGAATCGGAATAGCCAACTAATTCAAATATAGCTCCTTTGGGATACCAAAGACCAATGCTTGGTGTGTGCTTAAGATACCTAAGGATTCTTTTAACGGCAATCAAATGAGTTTCTTTAGGATTAGCTTGAAATCTAGCACACATACACACACTAAACATGATGTCGGGTCTAGATGCGGTTAAATATAACAAGCTACCAATCATAGAGCGGTAGAGAGTTTGATCAACCATGTTACCTCCCTCATCTAGGTCGAGATGTCCATTAGTTGGCATTGGTGTCTTGATTGGCTTACATTCATCCATCTTGAATCTCTTGAGAAGATTATTTGTATATTTCTCTTGAGAGATGAAAATCCCTTCTCTCATTTGCTTGACTTGAAAACCAAGAAAGAATGTAAGCTCTCCAATCATTGACATCTCGAACTCCTTCGACATCAATTCACCAAACTCTTTACAAGAATCTTCATTTGATGATCCAAAGATGATATCATCAATATACACTTGACAAATGAAGATATAACCATCAAGCTTCTTGGTGAATAGTGTGGTATCGACCTTCTCAATGGTGAAGCCCTTCTCAATGAGGAAGTCCCAAAGACGTACCAAGCTCTTGGGGCTTGCTTAAGACCATATAACGCCTTGGACAACCTATAAACATGATTAGGATATCTAGGGTCTTCAAACCCGGAAGGTTGATCAATATAGACTAGTTCATTAATAAAACCATTTAAAAATGCGCTTTTCACATCCATTTGATATAGTTTCATTTCATGATGTGATGCATATGCAAGGAGGATACAAATGGCTTCTAGTCTTGCAACCGGTGCAAAGGTCTCTCCAAAATCCAAACCTTTAACTTGAGAGAACCCCTTTGCAACTAGTCTTGCCTTGTTCCTCACAACAACGCCTTGATCATCTTGCTTGTTGCGGAACACCCACTTTGCTTCAATGACTTTTACACCTTATGATCGCTCTTCAAGAGTCCAAACTTCATTGTGAGTGAAGTTGTTCAACTCTTCATGTATGGCATTTATCCAATCTGGATCTTGACGAGCTTCTTCTACCTTAGTAGGCTTAAAATAAGAGACAAAAGAGTGATGTTCAATAAACAAAGCAAGCTTTTGAGAGTGAGTCATTACTCCCTTTGATGAACTCTCTATGATGAGATCTTGTGGATGAGCTTGTAGTAGAGGTGAATTTCTTCTATCAACCACTTGAGGGGGAGGTTGTGGAGCATCAACATCATGTGCTTGTGGCACCATTTGCTCATGGGAGACATGAGTGTCTTTATTTTCTACTCTCTCATCTTTATCACCATCTTGTGGCATATTTGATGAAGAAGGTGGATTGATCACTTGCACATCATCTTCATCATCATTAGGCTTGATGTCTCCAACAAGAATGTTCTTCATAGCCTCCCTCAATGGTTCATCACCTACATCATCAAGATTCTTATGTGCTCCTTGGGAGCCGTTAGATTCATCAAATTCCACATCATATGTTTCTTCAACTAAGCCGGTGGCATGATTAAATACTCTATATGCTTTGGACTTTGATAAGTAACCAACAAGAAAACCAATATCACAACGTCTTTAAACTTCCCTAGGTGTTGCCAATTCTTGTAGATATAGCATTTGCAACCAAACACCCTAAAGAAGGAGACGTCCGGCTTCTTCCCATTGAGCAACTCATAAGGTGTCTTGCCAAGAAACTTTTGAAGGAATAGGCGGTTGGATACATAGCATGCAGTGTTGATAGCTTCCGCCCATAGAGCTTCGGGAGTGTTGTACTCATCAAACATTTTTCTTGCTAGTGTGATCAATGTCCGGTTCTTTCTCTCAACTACACCATTTTGTTGAGGAGTATATGTTGCAGAGACCTCATGCTTGATCCCAACTTTATCACAATAGGCTTCTATGTTTATGTTGTCAAATTCTTTACCATTGTCGCTTTTGATCTTCTTGAGCTTTACTTCAAACTCATTTTGTGCTCTTTTGGCAAACTTCTTGAAGCACGATGCAACTTTGGATTTGTCATGAAGAAAGAATACCCATGTGTATCTTGAGTAATCATTAACAATCACAAGACAATAAAGATTTTCTCTCAAACTCTTGTATGTTGTTGATCCAAATAAATCCATGTGAAGAAATTCTAGCACTCTTGTAGTTGACATGAAAGCTTTTGTTAGATGAGTATTTGCAACTTGCTTGCTGGTTTGATATGCACTACAAAGCTTGTTCTTCTCAAACTTCACATCCTTCAACCCTCACTAAATCATTCTTCATTAGCTTCTTGAGTGAGATCATCCCAACATGAGCAAGTCTTCTATGCCATAGCCACCCAAGTGTTGTTTTGGTGAATAGGCAAGTCTTCAAATTAGCATCTTCAAAGGTGAAGTCCACTAGATATAGGTTGTTGTATCTAAATCTTTTGAATATCACTTGATCATCATCCTTCTTAGATACAACAACTTCCTTCTCGGTAAACAAGCATTGGAAGCTAAGATCACATAATTGTCCAACGGATAGCAAGTTGAAGCTCAATGAAGCAACATATAGCACATTTGAGATTGAATCATCATTTGATATTGCCACTTTGCCCAATCCTTTAACCTTTCCCTTTGAATTATCTCCAAATGTGATTCTTTTTTGTCGATCTACTTCTTCATCTAGTGAGGTGAACATACGAGGATCACCGGTCATATGTTGTGTGCAACCACTATCAATAACCCAATGACTTCCACCAGTCTTGTAGTTCACCTACACACAAGAGATCAAGCTTTAGGAACCCAAACTTGTTGAGGGCCCTTCACCTTCTCAACAACTGACTTTGCTACCCAAATTTTCTTAGGCCTATTCTTGTTGGGAGGTCCTAAGAACATGACTTTCATCTTTCCACTAGAATCCTTTCTAAGCATGTAATGAGCATTGAAAGCAAAAGGTCTAGCATGCTTGGGCAAGGGTTGTGGTGGAGGAGTTTGGCACTCATGGGCAAAGTGGCCTTCTTGTCCACACTCAAAACACTTCTTTGGCTTTGGCTTTTGTTGTTGTTGTTGAGCTTGAGCCTTCTTCTCTTTATTTGCCATGTACCCAATGCCACTTCTATCCATCTTCATGATGGTATTCATTAGTAGCTCACTTTGAAGATGCTTGCCTCTTGTGAACTTGCTCAATCCAATCTTGAGATGCTCTTTCTCCAACTTGAGCTTCTTGTTCTCTTCTTTGAGTGCATCATTATTTTTCTCTTCCTTGAGTTTCTTGTTTTCTTCTTTGTGCTTCTTATTCTCAAGAATCAAGTCACCTTCATGATCAAGAGTTTCTAGCACAATAGTGTTGTGGCTTTTGATCTCTTCAAGATCTTTCTTGAGCTTTTCATTATCATTCTTGAGCTTGACATACTCATCATAGTTTTCAGTTTCAACCACTTCCTTGCCTTTGCAACTAGATCCTTGCTTAATGCTCTCAATAATTAAATCATCACATGATGTGGCTATATCAACCTTAACAACATCGTTAGTAGCATCATGTGTCTCATTGGATAAAAATTCTTGAGCAATAACAAGATTATCATGATTTATCTTGAGAGTTGTATATTCTTCTTTTAGCTTATTGTGGCTAGTGATGAGCTCTTTATGCATCCCTCCAAGTTTATCATGTTTATCTTTAAGCTCTTTCTTAGAAGATTTGAGCTCCTTGAGTTTAGATGATATAGCATCATTTGTTTCTTTAAGCTCAACACTAGCCTTTTCTGCTATATCATATTTAGCTAAAAGAGAATCATTCTTAGCTTCTAGCTTTTCATTCTTAGCTCTAGTCTTTCTAATGATCTTAGTATATTGATTTAGCAATTTGACAAGATCATCATAAGAAGGTGATTCATATTCATCATCATCACTATCACTATCATCATTGCTAGCATTTTCATCACCACTACTATCATCATTGTTTAATACCTTTCGTTCACCCTTGGCCTTAAGGCATAGGTGTGTAGAGGATGATGGCGGTGGTGTCGGTGAAGATGATGAAGAGTCAATCACAATGGCGGCCACCTTCTCATTATCACTATCATCATCGAATGAGCAACTAGATGAATCAATGTTCGTGAGCCAATCACCGATGATGTATGCCTTTCCATTTTTCTTCTTCTTGTGGAAGTCCTTCTTCTTGCCATCTCTCTTCTTATATGGCTTGTTTTTCTTCTTCTCATCTTCTTCTTCATTACTTGAATCATCTTTCTTGCCCTTATACTTATTCTTGAACTTGTCTTTCTTAGGCTTGGTGCATTGATGTGCTAGATGACCAAGTTCTACACAAGTATAGCAATCCATCTCCAAGATTGGCTGTCTTCTTATGCTAGTGAAGAACTTCTTTTTCTTGACATCAAACTTGACGCCATTCTTGTTGAGCTTCTTTAGCATCTTGGCGGTTCTTCTCACCATGAGAGCAAGACTTGCATCATCAATTTCATCGTCACTTGAGCTCTCATACTCAAGTCTTGCTTTGCCCTTCTCTTGGCTAGCCTTGAATATCAAGTCTTTGTCTTTCTTCTTAGTAGAGGATGAGCCATCTTATGGCGTGATGTGCATGTACATTTCATGAGCATTGATCTTTCCCAAGATTTGTGTTAGTGTAGCGGTGGAAAGATCACTTTGATGAAGCACGGTCACAATATGCCCATATTTATTAATGGGGAGGACACTCAAGATTTTTCTTACAACATCGGATGGTTGCATTTGAGTGAGTCCAAGCCCATTGACTTCCTCTACAAGAACATTCAAGCGTGAGTATATTTCATTAGCACTCTCTTTAGGAAGCATCTCAAATGAATTTAGCTTTTTCATGACAAGATGATAGCATTCCTCACGCTCGCTCTTAGTTCCCTCATGGAGCACACAAATGTCCGACCATAGTGCATGGGCATCCATGTGGTTCCTCACCCAGGTTAAATACATATTTACAAAGGCCTCTAAATATGGTGTTTCTAGCCTTTGCATTCCATTTTTGTAATTCACCTCATTGCCTTGTAGGTGTGTGGCATCCTGAGGTTTTGGGAAACCTTGTGAGGCGGCTCTAAGTATTCCAACATCTAGAGCTTCTAAATGTGCCTCCATGCAGATTTTCCAATATGGAAAATCATCCCCCTCAAAGATAGCAGGAGGACCATCCTCGTGAGATATCTTTCTCTAGACGCTTAAGTCTAAATACGTGAGCACGAGGCTCTGATACCAATTGAAAGGATCAAGATGCCCAAGAGAGGGGGTGAATTGAGCTAATTCTAAATTTCTTTGCAATAATTAAACCCTACCATTGGCCCAATTAACCCCTAGTGCCTAGAAAGTGTTTCTAATGTTTTACCGCACAAAAAGTCTTGCAACCTAAATTCCCATCCTACTCTAGCATGGCAATTCTATGAATGTAAAGACAAGAATTGAATTGCTCAAAGTAAAGCTCAAAGTAAAGAGAGAAAGAGGAATGCGGCGATGTTTTGCCGAGGTATCGGAGAGTCACCACTCCCCACTAGTCCTCGTTGGAGCACCCACGCAAGGGTGTAGCTCCCCCTTGATCCGCGTAAGGATCAAGTGCTCTCTACGGGTTGATTCTTTGACACTCCATCGCGGTGAATCACCCACAACCGCTCACAACTTGAGTTGGGTTATCCACAAGCTCCGCCGGATGATCACTAAGCTCCCAATCACCACCAAGCCGTCTAGGTGATGGCAATCACCAAGAGTAACAAGCACGAACTCTCACTTGACCAAGACAAGCCTAATGAGAAGGGTGGATGCACACTTTGCTACTCTTGCTTTCACTAATGAGGGCTCTCTTTTGGATTCTCAAATCTCAATCACCTCACTAGGACCTTGCTCTTCTTGGCACTCTCAAGGGTGTTTCTTAGCTCTTGGAATGAGCATAAGTACCCCCTCGCATGAATGGAGGAAGTATTTATACACCCGTGTTCAAAACGAACCGTTATGTGCCTATGTGGGGTGACCGGACGCTCTGGTCAAGTTGACCGGACGCTGCGGTCAGTTCTCCCCAAAACCTAGTGTTTAAGTTGTGATCGGACCTTTGGATGTGCGTCTGGTTCAAGATGGACGGACGCGTCCGGATCATGATTTTCCTCTTTGGAACCTTACATAATCGGACGCTAAACCCAGTCGGTCACTCACGTCCAAATCACCTTGAGACGAAATCACCTTAATCAAATGAACTGACCAGACTCTGAGTCAGTGTCTAGTCATACCGAAACCAGCGTCCGGTCAACATTTGACCCTTCATTCACTTCCATCTCGTAATCATATGTGAATGATGTTTGCTCCAATTGATCCGAGGGCTGTTTTCGAGCTACCTAGTGCTAGTTTTGACAAATGTGCACCACACCTAACCCACAAGACTCACCTAGGTCAAGCTACCCATCCATAGCCCCCTTAATAGTATGGCCAAAGGAAAAACAAGGTCCTAAACTACTCTAAATGTCTCTTCAACACCAAACGACATTTAGAACTAGTCCATCCTTAACCTCGCCGTCCATCATTTGAAAATCGAATGATTTCCATCATAGGGGCATGACAATCATGTTTGCACAATCAATCTCTATTACCATGACCTAACTTAATTTCCTCTGTAAAACACACGTTAGTCATAGTAATCTCGTATTGTCATTAATCACCAAAACCCAACTAGGGGCCTAGATGCTTCCAAATAGGATTGGCTTCTAAATGGCTTGGCTCTCCTTCTATAGCATCACTTGACATGCCACCCTTGAGTTCTTTCCAATGTCCTACATGGGAATAAGGACGCTTCCCAAGAGATCCCTTCTTGAGAGGATTTGAATTGTATTCACTCGAAGGCCTCTTATGTAATAGAAAGTTTAAGCTTTTCCCAAAATCAGCATAAAAAAGATCATCTTTCATTTCATCAGAGCTTTCTAAAGGTGGAATTTCTTCTTCCCTTAGAGGATTTTGGGGTATTGATGGTTCGGGATTGACAACTATATTTTGGGATTGCAGTGGTTGTGATTTGGCTATCAAAACTTCCTCTTCTTGATCGGAAGATGATTTCTTCTCTTCCTCGAGGAGTTTATCATGAATGCTAATGCAAGGAATCTTTCCAATAATTTTATCAAGGATAGTCCTTCCTTACTAGCAGACAAATGAAGAAAAGCTCCTCTAGAGGCTGCATCAAGGGATTTCATGAAATCCTTGCTAAGACCCATATAAAAATGTTGAAGAAGTATAGGGTCTTGAATGGCAAGGTCAGGGCCAGTGGTGATGAGGCCAGTAAAATGAGCCCATGACGTGCCAAGAGATTCTTTTTCTAGTTGTCTAAAATTTAGAACCTCTTTTCGAAGGCTAACTACTTTAGAGATGGAAATGAAACGTAAACAAAATTTAGAGCATAGTGTTTTTCAATCTCCTTGCATACTTCCTATGGTTCGATTGTACCCATGTTTAGCTATTCCCATTAAAGAGAACGGAAACAACTTCCATCTTAAGGTCTCGTATGCCAGCGATATGCAAGCATGCACAGATCTGTCCAAACTCCCATAGGTGTGAGTATGGGTTTTCATCGCCTTCTTCCGAGAAGGATTGTTCCCGAATTAATTTTATTAAATCCGGACGCAACTCATAGCCAGGTGTTAAGATAGGCTTTGAAGATTTTAGTGGCTCTAGGCGTGCGCTCGTAGGTGCAACGTATTGATGGATAGGTGTGGAATCCATAGTGAAAAGAAGAAGAAAAAAGATAAAAGATAAAAGAATAAAGATACAAGGTTAAGCTAGGTTCGTAGTTAATTCAACAACCATTTTCCCGACAACGGCGCCAGAAAGCTTGTTGGTATTTATTAATGGACACAGATAAATTTACAAGCGCACGGATATCGCTGTAGCTTTTATCCAGAAGTATTTCAAGTATCGTATCCACAGAAAAACGTGTGAGATTAACTACGTCTAACTTAACCCGGAGTAGCAACAAGACTTAAGATAACATGAATATAAAGGAGATCACTATGATCTTCTAGTTCTAACTTCGGTAAACTATATCTTCTATTGTTCAATTCTAGGGATATTACTAAGGGAAATATAGGCAGAGTATGTTTCCCATAATAACTATATCCTGCTAGGCCTACAAATGGGAGGTGGACTACAGAGGATTCAATGAGGCTATAAGAGTCACCCTCGTGAGCTACCACCGATCTAGAATGTATGGTATATTTATGAGTAAACGAGTCTAAGCACCACGCTTACACTATGAATACTAATTTAACCTAGGAATGACAAAGATTAAAGTACTCGAAAAGAGTTACAAACCTGAAGAACAATATAAACACGTTACTTACTTGAATTAGAAGTTCATTACCAGAGAAATCTCAGAAGCAAGCTCATGAAGAACTTGATTCCACTAGGGTACAAGCCGTAGAGAGCACCGATAGGACGGGTACTTCCTCCAAACTCTTCCCTCATACTCTATCTCTCTATTTCTAATACAAGACTAGATCCTATGGAGGAATAATCTTCTCTTGATAGCTGGCTCTGATCCTGATGAGGAGGATATGAATTAGGGTTTCACAATGGCTCTCCTGGAGGGGGGTATATGGCTATATATAGGGGGTAACATCAATTCTACACCCTCAAATCAAACTGATTTAAAAGAACGGTGTAGATTTGATCTTTAAGGCGGTGGGAAACCGATATACGAAGCGGGGGATGACTGGTGGGCCCCATAGGCTGGCCGGCCTAGTGGTGGGGCCGGCCGGCGTGTCTCAGTGACAGGTGGGCCCCATCTTCGGTGGTTTGCCGTCTTGAGTCTTCTAGAGTCTTCCCAAGTCGGTTTCGTCGCGGATAAACATGATTTACTTTGTCGAATAGGTCCACCTTGATGGTTTTCTGATTAAATCCTGTTAAAAACACAGATTCACCAAAACTCGTGGAATTTGTTAGTTTAAACCCTTAGTCCTATGTTTGGTGATGGAATTAAGTATATATACCGGTTATAATGATGATTTATAATTGATATTAATGACCGTCAATAGGGTATGAGTACTACTTACCTCTACTATTTTCCATAGTTCCAAAACATTTTTTATCCTGACATTGTTTTTGTTAAATCACAGGAAAACTTCAAGAGTATCCTCGGGTTGGATCTCCCACCACTTCATTATTTGTCCCCTAGGAGCTACCGAAGTTGAGGTCGAGACGCATGCCAGGGTCTGGCTGTGGCACTTTGTCGCTGCTTTCCTGTTCCGCGACTCCTCTAACAACACGATCAGTTGGGCGGTCCTACAAATACTGAACTAACTATGGAAGACATAGGATATAGTACAGCTAGGGTAGCGTAGTCCTAGCATGGATCTACCAGCAGCTGTGCATAGCCTACCATCAAGACTTGGTGAACACCAGCCTAGGTGGTTGTTCTTACTTCCCTCAGGTGTGGTGCTAGGAGCGTTGGCCCATAGGGAGGCCAAACCTTAGTGTTTTACTTGTAAGTATTTATCAATGTCATTGAGTTTGAATCACCTGAACAATTTGGGTCTTTAGACTAACAAATTGGGTGTGTTGCTTGAAGGCCTGTCATCACCAAGACGCACTCGGACGGTGAGTTTGTACCTCCAGAAGGAGGTCAAAAATGTGAGAGAGGCAACCAGCATCGATATTACAGGCAATACATGGACCTCTTGGACATCCTGACACAGCACCAGGTAATAAAAGTGCGCTTATTGTCATACTTGTCGCTTTTGTTTTCCACAAAATCTGACATCATTTCCACTGCTAGGTAGAGTGGATGCCTTTGGCACGAGAGGAGCTGGATGACTACCATCTCAGTGATATGACTGAGCATGATAGAGACATATGACACACAGAAAGCTCCCCACATGATCAGCAAAACTTGGACAGGTACATGACTTGGTTGCATAGGTCGACGAGGATCCACATCATGCCCCCTGCACCGACACAACAATTGAGGACGAGTCTGACGATGATGCCATTGTCGATGTCTACAATGTTGTCACTACGAGAGAGACATGGCCCGAGAGAGGTCTGCTTAGGCCATCCACAATGTGGTAGTGAGGCCAGGAAAAATGTGGGTCCAGCTACATCAAATTAAGCATCAGGCAAGGAGAGTTGTAGTGTGTAAAAAAGATAGAACCGGTGCCACTTCATACATGGAACCCACAACTTCAATAAAATACTCATCGTCTTCCCCCACAGTCTGTTTCAGTCGCGCTCTAGAAAAATCCCCACTCATCCCGTTCCTCCTGAAGCAGCAAAGTGGACGCAAAATCCCCCAAATCAATTTGCATGCTCCCCAATTAAAGTCTCCCCTTCATAGATCTTGCGTCTCTAGGTGTTCCTTTGCTCAGATCTAGCGTCGTCGGTAGGAGGTGGGGCACAAGAGGAGGCGGGGCGGATGGGAGAAGGCAGTCGTGAGTTGGGATGCAGAGGACAAGGCAGCAGAGGTGAGCAAGGGCGCCGACGTGGCCTGTTGCCATGTGCCCGTCCGGCCGCACACCCATGCCGACCCTGCTCCGCTCGCTGTTGCAGAATCAGCTAATGGTGCCGGCGGTGGAAGGGACGCGGAACGTGGTGCGGGCGGGCAAGGACACTGGTGGAGTGCGACGGGTGGTGGTCACCTTGTCCATCTCGGCCATGGTGCCCAGCCCCGGGTGGCCTCCGGCAAGGTCCTCGAAGAGCGTTGTTGGACCGACATTGACTACTGTGAGAAGAACGGGGTGAGCCTCGCCTACCTGCCAACTCTAGCTGCTTGGGTGCTTCCTTCTCAGTGAATTCATCTAAACTCTAAAAGGAAAACATTCTCAGTGAACGTGAACAGTGAAAATGGTCTGCTAAATTCCTATGTGTGCTAAATTTTTGGAGACATGCATATATTAATGGATACACCAATACATCAAGTAGGTTCAGATTACATAAAAATTATACAAGTAACCTGGTACATTTAAACTACTACAAATTGACCTTCAAGGTTGACCCCCTCCAAAACACTGATATATATGCTCAACTAAGTCCGCCTTCAGACGACGGTGCATATCTTTATTTCTAATATCTTCTTCTACCTCTAGAGCCCTGGAAAATCCATGAATTGGGCCATGTCCATATCCTGCCAGTGGTGTGGGTGAGCTGCCCTGGTCATACTGATTGTCATAGTCTTCATCATAGCAAACTCTATAAGAATCCCTTTCATCCTCCACAACCATGTTATGTAGTATAATGCATGCATACATGATTTCAGCCATTTATCGCACTTGCCACATATGTGCTGGGCTTCGTAGAATGGCAAAACGAGCTTGCAAAACACCAAAAGCACATTCCACATCTTTTCTTGCTCCCTCTTGTTTTTGTGCAAACAGTGCGTCCTTGTTACATTGAGGCAAATGAATTGTCTTCACAAAAGTTGCCCACTCTGGATAAATACCATCCGCAAGGTAGTATCCCATGTTGTATTCATTGCCATTGACCGTGAAATGAACTTCAGGAGCCCTTCCTTGTACTACTTCAGTGAACAAAGGTGATCGATTGAGGACATTGATGTCATTGTTTGACCCAGCTACACCAAAAAAAGAATGCCATATCCAAAGGTCATGTGAGGCAACAGCCTCCAACATGACAGTAGGTCCATGCTGATCTCCACGGGTATACTGACCCTTCCATGCCACTGGACAGTTTCTCCATTGCCAATGCATGCAATCTACACTTCCCAGCATGCCTGGAAAACCTCGAGCTTCGCCTATATGCAATAAACGTTGGATATCTTCTCTAGTTGGTTTTCTCAAGTATGTAGGACCAAAGCACTCAATGACACCTCGACAAAAGTTATTCATGCACTCAATAGTTGTGCTTTCAACAATCCTTAGATTTTCATCCCACATATCAGTAGGTGTGCCATATGCTAACATCCGCATAGCAACAGTGCATTTGTGTAAGGGTGAAAAGCCCACCTTTCCAAATGCATCACACCTTTCCGTGAAATAAGGAGACCAATTACTAAGAGTCTGTGCAATGTGTAGAAATAGCTGTCGCCTCATCCTATACCTATGTCGAAACTGGTTATCATTGAATACTGGATTCTCTATGAAGTAATCAGCCATCAATCAATCTCTAGCAGCACCACGATCTCTTTCTATGTGCCTTCTTTGAAACCTCCTGTATTGAGTAGGCGTACCTCTAATTTGTGCCTCAATCTGGCGTCTAATTTGTGCCTCAATCTGAGCCTCCATTGGATCATTTATGAAGTCCCAAAAGACCTGATTGATAGTAACACTACTATCAGAATCTTCAGGGATTTTTGTTGGGCCATTTGGATCCATGGACACCAATGGGGTGGAGAGTTTCAGCTAGCTGAAAGAGTGTCGGAGAGTTTCAGCTAGCTGCAAGAGTGTTGGAGAGTTTCTGCTGACTGAAAGAGTGTTGGAGGCCTGCTGCTGGCCTCCTTTTATAGAAGAGAGTTCCCAACAGCTAGTTTTTTTACAACGGCTAGTTTTTTTCAACAGCTAGTTGATGTGAGATGACCCCATATTTATGTGAAACAGGACTGCACTGGAAGACACCCAACAGCTAATTTTTACAACAGCTAGTTGATGTGATATGACCCCATTTTTATGTGAAACAGGACTGCACTGGAATACACCCAACAGCTAGTTTTTTACAACAGCTACTTTTAGAACCAACTATTTTTTTTGGAAAGGTCTAGAACCAACTAAGTACATATAAGACATGTTATGATCAGATTCCATTTTTGCAGGTGACAAAGATAGTGATACATATAAGACAAGATACATTGCTGGTACTTCATAGCACATCAATGGAGGTACATTCATACAAGTTCAGGTACATCTAATTGAGAGGGGTAGTATAAGTCAACTTAACTAAAAAGGTCCTTAGCTAATAAAGCCAACATTTGGTCATGTCCTGCCTTAGTTCTTTCATCATAACCTGATGTGTCTATACGAAGCAGCATCATGTACATCTCTATTTTCTATAGCTTTGTCTTGTCCTTCTCTACATCTGCCATTTTATTATCAGCCTCGGCTTTGGTTTTTGCCGCTTCAGCTTGCACAAGTGTTGCTTCAGCCATTTTCTCAGCAGCAATTGTTTTTCTTAACTGAAGTTTGTAACAGAACCGACCAAATCATAAGAACGTAAGTACAAAAACAATCACCGAAGCGATCAAATTCCTGTACTTAAGCTCCCATAATCCCGGTAGTCCGGAAATCACGAAGGATTTCAACCGACTCTCGACATACAAACCAAGATCGTAATGATTCAACACAACACATCATTCGTTACAACATTTCACAAGTAGCATTCGGATTACATCCATCAGAGTTCAAATAAAATATTACAAACCAAGTTTGAGTGTGCGGAAGCAACATAGTTTAGTACATAACTTCATAGTTTCAAATACATTGCCAAATCAGAGTCATGTCCCACAAAAGCATTATCAGGTACGAGAACTAGTAGAGACCGCGCCTAACGGTCTAGTCTTCATCCCCGGCGAGGAGAAGGCGTGACTTGCGACAACCAAAGAAGAAGGCGGTCATCTGCAACAGGTGGGAAATAAACCCTGAGTACGAGAAGGTACTCAACTAGACTTACCCGACAAAAATCAGAAATAAAAGACACCAAGGATCATGTAAGGCTTTACAGGTGGGCTAGCTTGACTCAGTTGCATAAAAGAGCTTATGAGTATAGTAATCGGTTTAAACTTATTATCAAGCTTATCATTACTTACACCATCCACTAGATTACTTTTGTACTAGAGCACTCACTTATTAGGAGCAAACAATATTAACCATAGCAGGTATAATAAGGTTGTCATCATCATATCATCATTTCCGAACCATTAAGATATTAAGTGTATCTACATTGGAGATAAGCCCATCAAGTTCTCACTAACTGGGGAGGCGGCGATTGAATCGAATTACAACTCGGTGAGGGGTATTCCTAACTCTCACCCCCGGCATACTTTGCAAGGGTAGCCGTGGGTCACCTTTGGAACATCTCGGGAACCAAATTCGCGGGTTCGATCGGCGCCAACACTCTCGGGGATTACCCTTACGCCGGGGCGATTAGGACTTTTAAATCACCGCCCTTGGACTCGCCCACGGCTCCCTTCCGAGGCGCACTTTATACTTATCGACTCCCTACCGAGGTGAGCTACTCGGCCGTGGTGGGTCTTGAGCCGACCAACTAAGAGAGAGGCATCGTTCAACATGAACAGGAAAGGCTCCAAGAATCGGTCCTTAAGCGACGCATTTGAGTCTTTGCAAAACCGGCAAGCCTCCGTCCGGTCTTCATTTCAAATTAAGACTGGTTCTTTTCCACGATAGCAAATATAGCCCGTGCCACATGTATCATCCTATATCTCGCGGTGACAGGAAATCACCCGACTTCTACAGCGTTTAAGCGAGGGCTAAGCACTACTCGAGCCCACGAGCTACATAGGATTCATGGTAACAATATACGGACAAGGAATGGGTAACCAATGCGCAAGTGTTTGCATCCAACACCTAAACTTAATGCAACAATATATGTAATAATAATACTATAAGCTGCAGATTCGAAAAATAGGAGGCTTAATATATAAGGGCTTGCCTTTCACAAAGTTGCAAGGGCGGTGGTCGGGGCACTCAACGGCGACCTCGTCGGTACTTCTCCTGAAGGTTGCTCCTCCACGAATCTCGGTTAATCATTGCTTCTGCTGCTCGTTCAGTTTCCTCGAATTCCAGCAGAGGTTACTCCTTCCGGTACACCTATTGCATGCCGATGCACAAGATAAATATCATGGATGCATAAGGAATGACATGATGCTCATGATGAATGAATCACAATGGGTGTTTATGAAAACATCACTGGACACTCGTTTACCGAGTAATTAGCTCTATTCAAATCACTTTAAGCATGTATCCAACTTAACTTAAATAACAAGAGCAACTTACCTAACTTGCATAACCTAAGATAAAGATGCTCATCTTCAGTTAAAGGCCTATCACCTAAGAACATTACCACAACTTAGAATAATAAAGGTATACATCATTTAACATTTAAGTTTCATATGCATACAAGTAGTCCCTTAATTAAATCACAACTAAAGTTCTACAATTCCAATTGACTTGCATGAGGACATTCTGGAAAGCTTATGAAATTCTCTACAAAACATTTGTAAACATCAAAGCATGATTCATATGTTAACTAAATCTATTTCCAGCAAACCTAGAATCTGTCCAGAATGACGGGGTTACTAACTTAATTATTTAAGGATTGTGCAAAAGCATACTTTGATCAAACCAAGTTTACCAACTTGTTTTGCATACCTAATAAACATCAGAAAGTATAGTGTCAACTTCTAAATAAATTATTTAATACCCTTTTCTAATTTATCTAGTTAATTAGGTGATTAAAGCAATATATAGTAAAACTATTCAGAAAAATCTACAAAAATTACAGTAGCTATCTCATGCTTCACGTAGACTACCATAAAAATTTCAAAGCCTTTGAGTAAGTATAACAGTCTACACAAAAATGATAAGGCATACTGGCTTGAAATGGCATAATTAAGAAATCCTAATGAAAAGTGTCAAGCAACAGATTTCACATTTTTCCTAGCATCATTCTAGCATAAGAATAGTACTCACCAAATTTTACCTTTACTGGATCTATAGAAAAATTATGAAAATTCACACAAGATCCACCCATTAATAAAAAGAAATTTTATAACTTAAAAACTACACATGCACTAGCTCTGAATTTTTAACCAGAGACTCTACTAAACCAAAATAGAGGACCCACAAAATTTCATAATTTTTGGACCACAGAAACTCAAGATAAAATTCAAACAAGTTTGCATGCTTCTAAAAACACAATTCAAACTCCTATTTAATTCATCCAATTTTTCTAAAACATGTGCTCATATACTATTTTTGTTAAATACTAGACAATACTAGGAACTCAACAAAATTAGAACCATAGCATTTGGATCTATATACTAGGAGCTACATATTTTTCAAGATGTACATAAATCTGTGAAAATAAAATATACAAAACAAATCGAAAACAACTCGTACAGTTGGAGCGTACATGCTTGGCTGCTCATGGCGCACTGATCATGCCCAAGGCGACGGCGCTGGCCCGAGCTGGACTCCCGCCTCCAGCGTTAGAGACCGGACGAAGCAGGGCCCGCTCGTCGTGAAGGAAACAAGGGAGGAGGCGGCACGCCGCGGTGGCCTAGTTCGCCGCCGGTGGGTTTTTCCGCGAACTTCAGCAACACCGTCGTGTCCCCCCACACACATGCGCATCTAGAGGACCCATCTATTGCAACGAAGAGTGCGGTGGCTAGAGGGGGTGGTGGCGAGCACGGCGGCGCAGACGGCGCGCAGCACGTCCGGCTCCGGCGAGGCTCTGGTGCTGCTTGCCCTAACGGTTGACACTACGAGCTTCAGCGGTGTTCCTAGGACCTAGCGCGAGAGAAGGAGGGGTGGAAAGGCGCGAGGACAAGCTGGCGGCGTGGGCGCCAACTCCGGTGAACTTCCGCCATGGCTACGGTGGGGAAGAAGCACGAATCGCCCTTACCGAGGCTCGATTGACCCGGTGAGAGGTGGAGGAGGTCACGGAGAGGCTACTGGTGGACGGGCAGCGCGTTTCGTGGTGGTGTCGCGCGCGCGGCCAGCTGCGATGCTTTCGGTCGGCAATGGCGGGCGGCTTAGCTCTCGACAGCGGCGTCTGCGGTGGAGGGCGAGAAAATGTGAAATGGGGACGGTGAGTCGTCAGACGGTAGCGTGGGTGGCTTTCAAAAGCGCGTCTGTGGCCGGGGGAGGCGCTGACAATGGCGTGGCAAAGCATGACAACAAGCCAAGCGACGAGTGTCCCCCCGCGTCGGTGAAATCTGAAATTTGATCATCAGAGCGTCGATTCATTGTTCCATTCCGAAACTGACAGTAGCGACTTCAACACCTTATTACGGCTAATCCAATGCCCTTTTCAAAAATGGTGTACATGAAAATGTAGATGTATGGTAGGACTACATCTTTGATTTAGAAATCAACAACTCATTCGATCTGGATCAGAAGTTATATGAAGCCCAAGTTGGCTGATCTAAGCTGAAATGCACCATGACTTAGGATATTTTTCTAAGTGTTGAAAACAGCATGTATTTCTAACTTGTGGGCCATGTTTGACCATGCTCTAGACCTTTTCATGAGTTGACCATAAAACAACTTTTGTTCCTTAATAAATTCACTACAACTTTGCTTTAGGTTGCTCAAGCATGCATAGACTCTAAGTTACACTTTTTAAACAGTCAAACAGTGAGACTCCAAGGGTCAATTCAAGTCAAACTTGCACTTGAGGGCATTTTGGTCATTTTGATCTACATGAACAATGTCCCAACAAGTAACCTAAGTGTAGTTAAGGTGTAATAGACCATGATCAACCAATTTACAAAATTGTTATACCACTTCTAATGATCACATGTGATACAGAAAATAAAAACAAGCAATTCGTACATATGTTTCAATACAATGTTTCGCATGTTGCATGACCTTGTTGTTATCCTACACTTATCACATTACTACCATGTTGCCATGTTTCATGGTATAAGAATTTCATGTTGCATTCACAAGTTACACCATTACTATTCACAACAATCAAGCATGAAACATACACAGTTGAAATTGTTGCACATGCATGTTTCAGTAACAATGGCGATGATGACATAGATGATGCATATGTTTATGAAATGAAATGCACTTAGTGGAAGCCAAACACCAAGGGTGTTACAAAGTTCATTGAATTGCTGCACATTATCATTTGAAATACTGTCTTCTGAATAAACTAACTTGCCTTTGTTTTTTTGTTGAGCTTTGGCTGCATTTTGCCCTAGTGGTCGACACCTAGATGAAGGGTCTGCATCTTCGCTCTCTGGATTTGAAGAAGTATAAGCTCCTGATTCATTCAACCGACTTCTCTTATTCATCATTTCTTCAATCGGGTAAGCTTTACTCCACTTGGGCTGATCCTTCACTGCCTTCCACCAATATTCTAGTGCAAAAGGCCTTTTTTTCTTTGCAGCTCCTTTGTATTCTTCCCGTGCTCTCTCTATGACTTGATCATCATATTCACCACTGCCATGCTCCCTTTTTTCCTTGTCATAGCATGCATTAAACTTGGTAATAAAAGGAGTCTTTTGCCAATGGTTCTTGCCTTTGAGTAGCACTTCTTCTCTGTTGTTTGGGTGCATGCATGTTGTATTCTCTTTGCAACATCCTTCCAATACCTATCTCCCTTCTATCAACTCCAACAAGCTGGATCTGTGGAATGTTTTATCCAAGCACTTACTAGTCGAAGATTTTCTTCTTGACCCCCAATGTACATGCCCTTCTCTCTTTTCTAACTCATCGTGGTTGCTCTCACTCCTCTCACTCCAAAGCTGCTTTGCTTGATAGGATCTGCACCAAGTTCTTTGCTCTTGGGACCTTTGGAGAAATTTGAACCAATCAGACTACTCTCATCACCTCATGAATCGGTGGCATGGCTACCTTGAAAAAAGTCTATGGACCCAACCGGTGAAGCTTCTTCGCCTCCTTGTGGGTGTTGTCCCACACCCACAAAGACCTGTGGTCTGAACTCCCGGGATATCCTTGTGTGAATGAAAATTGTGGGTAATTTGGGTTTGGGCTCCAAAAGGATTGAATATTCGTGGATATGGGTGGTGGAAATTTGGAGGAAATTGTGGTGGTGGATAGCTCATGGGGTATTGGGGTGAGGCTAAACGATGCTGTTGACTGACCTGTTTTTCAGGATCAACACTTGTGAATGCAAAATTCATCAGGTTTGTGAAAGACGAAGTGTTGTCCATGTCTATACACAGGAAGGCAAATTTGTGGAAGACAGATTTGAATGAGTGCTTGTGCATGTGTTGCGGTGTTACCTCTGTATATGTATATATAGGGTAGTGGTCTGGGTGCTGGGAGGAGAGCGTAGTGGTTTAGAAGCAAAGAACGGTCATGTGACTGTTGCCCTTTTGAAGGCTCAACTGCCAACTACTTATACAGTAACTTTATAATATTTAAAGAAGTTGGAACCGGCACAAATACTTTCACCGCTCTAGCTTTTTCTGACGTCACTCAAGAGTTGGCAATACCTCCACAGTGGTAGGAGCGATGCTTACTTTATCTCTCTCCTTTTCTAACCGTACTTCAGCAACACACTGTGGAGGGCCTTACGATGCAGTCTTGCATGCAAGGGAGACACAGGGAGATTGGCACGGTCAAACAGGTCAGTTTTAGAAATAAAAATTATAACTGTGTTAATTTTAGAAATAGTTTTAAAAGTTATAAAAATAAAAAAAAATCTTCCTTGTCTACCTAATGCCTTGTCAAATCCACGGCACTGACTCAACCCCGCACAGCCACCAACCTGCCTTGTTCCAAATTCCCCTGACCCGTCGGTCAGCTATCCGATCTGGGTTCACCACGGTCCTCTTTCTCCTCATCGGCATGAGCGGCTTCTTGGTAAGCATAGCTAGGCTTTTGGCTTGCTTCCCCGAGGGCGCAAGACACGGCTCTTGCTCTTGGAAGCTAGGCTTCGATTGGTTCTTGCTCTTGGCAGCCAAGCCGAGCTGACCTTTGATTTCAGATGAAAATTTTCAGTTTGACTCTGACTGTGTGCGGTTCTTGTTGCTGTCGCGATTCGCTAGGCGGTGGTCGGCAAGATCGGCACTTTCCTGCTGTGGGTGCTGTTCCTGGTCTTGCAGACCGCCACCAGGATCGTCGGCAGCCTCCTTGCCAGCCCAGCTGAGCAGCAGGAGGACCACCATCAGGAGTTCGCGGCGGGACGGCACAGGTCGCCGCCAGCCTCCCCACATCGCGAACTTTACGAGCCGGCGTCTGCGCCGCCGGCGCAGCTATTGGACCCGCCGCCGCTTCCGTACCTTGCTTTTGCTCCCGCTGCGGATGGGAACTCGTCCTCTAGCTTCCGGCGGCGAGCCAGTGCGCCGCTGGCCCGAGCGGATGAAGACGCTGTGGTGTCATCGAGCGCTTACTCGCGTCCCACGGTGGCGGTGGCTCATACAAATTCTGTGTCAGCGACACCACTGAGGACAATCGAGACGCGGGCGATGCCATCGAGGCTGGCGACAGCCGGGGGTAAGCGGCCGAGGCTCGAGAGGAAGTACTCCAAGATTGTTGACCAGTACCGATCCTTGGATGAGGTATGTACGCATAATGCCCTAGTGTTATGTTTCCTTCGAGATGCAGTGACGATCAAATGTTGAAAATGAGGGGACGAGCTTTCGGATCTTTGATTGCTTGATAAACTACATGCTGCTTCAAATGAGCATGGATTTGGAACTTCATTCCAATCGAGATGTTGGATATGTCGAACTAGCTATCATAAATTCTTGGATAATTGAGGCCCTCTCTGGCGGGCTTGGGCTTCTAAAAAAACAGAGAAGCCAGACAAATCCACCCAAAACGGCTTCGGCTTCACTGTTTTTTTTGGCTTGGTTTTGGCTTTAGAAGCCATTCTTGTGTGTACTCGTTTGGTAAACCGTTGGAGAAGTCCCAACAAAAGCCCTGATGCTGGTGCATGTCGTTGCCATTGGACAGTAGCTCTAGTTTTTAAGTGGGTCATAAATATCAACATCTGTATTCTGTTTACTGTTTAACTGGTCATAAAGTCTGTAGGAAGATTCTGAGTGTTGTAGTGATACCTTGTTCGGATAAGATAGCTGATACATCCACATACGTAGCTTTATTTTTTAAAATGACTGATTAGTGATTACACATAAAGATTGGAGTATGTTAAAGCTCAGAGTTAGCTAGAGAAGAAACTTCCAAGCAGGAAATGCTATAATGGGATATGGCTGTTTGGACAAATTATTTGTTTTCAAGTTTCTTTGGTGCTTGTATTTGAACTTACTACAGTAGATAGGCTCCCTGTGTTTCAGTGGGCATTTCTGCAAGAAGTATTTCTTAAAACATTGAACATTGAAAATGCGCTTACCAGACATTGTGGAAGACTTCATGCTATTCCGTAGTGAAACAAGAATTTACACAAGGATGTAATCGGTGTGCCAGCCATAATTGACTTTAAGGCATGCACAGTTTTTTGAGTAATTGGACTGTTAGCATGATTAATATCTGCCATTATTGTGTATGGACTGCCTCCTGGGATTCTACCCAGAGTGCTGCCTAGGGACTCTCTAGGCGTGTTGCCTGGGACTTCCCCCCTCTTAATTCTCTAGCTTAGCCTTGTCTATATATCTGTAGCCATACTCTTCTTCAGATTATCAAGAAATACAGAAGCGTGTTCATGCTCTAATATGGTATCAAGAGACTAGATCCTACGATCTCCTCGTTCCGCAGTCTCCCATGAAATCCGCTACCGCTGCCCACGAACGCGACGCTGCCGCCATCGCCATGGCCAAGGACCAGGCCGACTTGGAGGACGCAGCTACGGCTGCCACCCGCGTAGCCGCTGCCGCCTAGGACCGTGTCCGTGCAGCTCTCGCCGCTCTTGAAGATGAACGTGCTGCCACTGAGTCCCTTGAGCGCGAAGCTGTCTCTGCTCAGGCTCGTGCCACCCTGCCTCGTCTAGATGGCAATGCATCTGTTGCTGACATTGACAGCGGCGACGACGTCTACTCCGACTACTGCTCTTCTGTTTTGCTGCAGCAGCAGAGTTGGCATTCGATTAGCTCTGCTGACTACTGGTGAAGTATGGCAATAGGCCAACTACTTCATGTACTAGTTAGTACAAGTAGATGTATGGTAGTAGGCCAAGAGTTGTAGTGGCTGATCTCAGTCATGTAGGAGTAGTTGGGGCTGTCTCAGCCATACTCTTATGTACCTTATAGCTGGTACAAGAGTTGTATATATACTCTTAAGTCATAGAAATGAAAATTCAGAGTTTCAGACTTGTGCAAATGCTGCCCGTTCTTCTACCTCTAGCTGTGTCGTGCGTGAGTGTGCTGGTGAGCTTATTGCTCACCTATGCAGTGGATTTCTGTGACCGGAAGGTCCCGGGTTCGAGTCGCGGTCTCCTCGCATTGCACAGGCGAGGGTAAGGCTTGCCACTGACACCCTTTCCCAGACCCCGCACAGAGCGGGAGCTCTCTGCACTGGGTACTCCCTTTATGTAGTGGATTTCTGTGCCGAGTGGTATCGGAGCTAGGTTGATCGCCGGCGATGGTGCAAGATGACGAAACAGGGACAACACACGGTGGCGGAGACTGGATTCTGCCATGGTGGTCCCGTTCACCTGTGCGCCAGGAGATCGTCGTGCAGAGGACTGTGCGGGAGGTTGGCGGGGCCAACTGGTTGGTCCTCACCTGCACCAACTACGGCGAGTGGGCAGTGCTCATGAAGGTCAAGCTCAGAGCATAGAAGCTCTGGCGGGCCATCTAGGAGGGCACTGGAGATGAGGAAGATTGCTCGGCGATGGAGGTGATCCTCTTCCGCCGTGCCTCACGAGTATGTGGAGTCCCTCGGCACCAAGGACTTTGCCAAGGCTGCTTGGGACGCCCTCAAGGCCATGCGCCTACGAATGGAAATAGAATGAGGCAACGGGCGGCGTGAGTCATGATTCCTGACTGGTGGTGTGAAGTGGCAGTGGCTACCAGGGGGAGTGGGAGGAAGGGAAGATGCAAATGAGATTAGGGTTCGGTTTCCCATCGGCATGGAATATATATTGCTTGTTTTGGTAGATGGGCTGGGCCGAGAGTGTGTTTTTGGGCTGAAAGGACATGAAATGTTTATAGAGTTGTTGGGTTAAATTTGCTCGCGGGTATGCGGGTACGGGTAGTATGCAGCTGTACCCACACCCGCTTACCCGATGGGTAGAGGTTTTTGCCCATTACAAAACCTACAAGTGACGATATCATCCCATACCCGCCTTCTTATCGGGTAAAACCGATCGGGCACTTGGGTTTCGGGTACCCATTGCTATCTTTAACTAGGATACTTGTCGGCGCTGCGAGAAGACAGGGCATTGGGCTCGAAATTGCAAGAATCCCAAGGAGAAGGCGGAGGCGCACCTCACGCAGGTGGATGACGAGGAGCCCACCCTCCTGATGGCGGAGTTCTGTGCGCTGAACGACGTCGCGGTAGAGCCGGTGTCGAGAGAGGAGTTGAGGACTATGGAGCAAAGGAAGCAGAGCGTCCTCCTCGACAAGTCATGTTCCCAAGTCCATCTCGGACGTGTGGGCGGTGGCACGGAGCATAGGTGGTACTTGGACTCCGTTGCTAGCAACCACATGACGAGCTTCAGGGCTCGGCGTTGGATGGCGACATGACGGGCTCGGTCAAGTTCGGCGATGGGTCGAAAGTGGACATCCGTGGCCGTGGCACCATCATCTTTTGGTTCCAGAACGAAGAACATCGCGCGCTGACAGACGTCTACTACATCCCTCAGCTGTGCTCGATCATCGTTAGCATCGGCAAGCTAGACGAGCGCGATTGCAAGGTGCTTGTCAATAGCGGCGTGCTGCGGATTTGGGATCGAGAGCGCTGGTTTCTCGCCAAGGTACAACACTCATGAAATTGTTTCTACATGCTCGATTTGAAAGTAGAGCAGCCGTTGTGCCCGGCGGCGTGGCATGCCCGGTTTGGCCATCTGAGCTTCGACGCACTTGGGTGTTTGGAGAAGATGGTGCGCGGGCTGCCACACATTGAGCACGCCGGCGAGCTGTGTGACAACTGCCTGGCGGGGAAAGGCGGCCAAGTATTGCGCGGGGGATGTGCTAGGGCTCGTCCACGGCGATCTCTACGGGCCAATCGTGCCGACTACGGATGGCGGGCAGCGCTATTTCCTGCTGCTCGTGGACGACTGCAGCCGCTACATGTGGCTGCAGCTCCCGATGAGCAAGGACAAGGCGGCAGAGGCGATCAAGCGGTTCCAGGCTCGGGCTAAGGCGGAGTCTGGGAAGATGCTGCGGGTTTGGTGGACCGATCGCGGCGGCGAGTTCACCTCGGTGGAGTTTGCTGCGTGCTACACGAATCACGGCATGGCACGCCATCTCACTATTCGCCGCAGCAGAATGGAGTCATGGAGTGGCAGAACTAGGTGGTGGTAGGCATGGCGCGCAGCATGATGAAGGCTAAGCGCATGCCGGTGGTGTTCATCCTCAACCGCGCGCCCACGAAGAGCTTGAAGGGCATGGCGCCATTCGAAGCTTGGTTCGGAAGGAAGCCTGACGTCTCCTTCATGCGGACATTCGGGTGTGTCGGTCATGTCAAGAAGACGAAGCTGAACCTCACCAAGATTGAAGATAGGAGCACACCGATGGTGCTCCTAGGCCACGAGAAGGGTAGCAAGGCGTATTGGCTCTACGATCCGCGTGGAGGCAAGGTGGTGGTCTCTCGGGATGTAGTGTTCGACAAAATGGTAGCCTAGGAATTAGGATTGGGAGGATCCGGCCACGGGGGAAGCCAGTGACGTCGGAGGCACGTTCGTCGTCGAGCACTTGGTCATCCATGGCGGTGGAGATGCTGGAGCACAGGATCGGCTGCGGACGCGCCAAGTTTTATGTGTTGAGTTTGAATATTTGGAAAATAATATGAGTACATTGGTGTCGATTAGTAGTTTCTACTTGTATAACATTAATATGTTTGAATATACTACAACAATTTGTATTCAGTGCTGTGTTTTTTTTTTACCGCAAAAGACTGTGGGGGAGATCCCCACAGTGATAGATTTTGTATTTACTAAAAGGTAGAACGTACTTACAAACAGGGATTAACTAAAAGCATCCAGCCAAACACAAAAGGATGACCGCAGGTCATCCTTGAAACGAACAGACTGCAAGAAACATTGATTTTTAAAGTTTGCCAACCAAGCCGATGGAGTTGGATCACGCCTCTGAAAAACCTTGTCATTGCGCATCTTCCACAACTCCCATGCTACTATCAGGGCTGCCTCCGTGAAGAAAGGAACATTGTGAACCTGTCCTGCCTGTACCAATCTATCCGAAAGTTGCAGCGTGTCATTCCAGTCAAAATGGATGATTGCCCAACATTCCTTCGTGAAGGGTCAGTCGAAGAATAAGTGATCAATGGTCTCGTCTTCACCACGGTTGCACATGACACAGATGTTATCATCCTGTATGTTCAGATGTCGTCTCTGGAGCATAGACTTGGTATTCAAACGGTCCACTAGGACAAGCCACGCAAAGAATTTCACACGTGGAGTGCATCTAGATTTCCAGATGGCTTTGAAGATTGGATGTGCTTCCATGGTACTGAAGACATGAGAGTAGAAACGCCGTGAAGTATACACATTGCCCCAGGTGGGCAGCCAGCAATCCTTGGCATCAGCATTGTATTGCAGGTTCTGTAGTTGCAGTTGCAGGACTTCATATTCCTCAAAAGCTTGCTGCGAGAGCGGGAGGAAGAAAAGTTCATCAAGGTCTGTTGCTTGCATGACCTCCAGCACTGAGGCATTCTCATTACTTGCAAAGGATGCTAACCTTGGAAACTCTTGGGATAGAACGGCATCAGACCACATATCATCCTAGAAACAGACTGTCGAACCATCCCCAATCTCACACTTGGCAATGCCTTGGAAGATGATGTTGAGACGAAGAACATCCTTCCACCAGAAGGAGCCAAATTCCCTAGATGCATGGGGTACTTTGGTGGTATAATATTTGCTCCACACAAGGTGCACCCATGGGGTGTCAACTTTGTTATAGAATTTGAAGAGATGTTTGAGTAGTAGCGCATCATTTTGCAATCTGAGGTTAAGAACTCCCAGTCCCCCTTTCTCCTTGGGCTGCATAACAACTTCCCATGCAACTAAATTCCCCCCTTTCTTTTGGGCATCATTACCTCTCCAAAGGCATTCCTTTCGTGCTCTGTCGATGTTGTCAATGACCCCTTTTGGTAGCTTGATGGTACACATAGCATATGTGGTGATGGGGGTTATAGCCGAGTTAACCATTTCCAAGCGACCCGAGTAAGAAAGCCATGTGGAGCACACAGAGAGCCTCCTCTCTATTATGTCCATCATCGGGGTGAAGTCCTCAATGTGTGGCTTGGTCGTGCCCATGGGCAAACCCAAATACGTGAACGGCATAGAACCAATATCACAGCCCAATGTGTTTGCCAGATGGGTCATCTTCTCCTCATTGACATTGATGGAGTACATATGTGATTTACTGTAGTTAACTTTAAGCCCGGTTGACTCCGAAAAGCTGTGCAACAAAGCCTTAAGAAAGATCAGCTGGCTAGCATCGGCTTGCAACGTCATCAGAAGGATCGCCTTGACGGACCCCTCTCTTGCACTTGAAAAAATTTCCTGAGACGCCATTGAGTAGGACAGCAGATGAACCTGAAGAAAAAATGGCTTGAACCCAATCCAACCATCTCTGTGGGAACCCCATGTGAGCCATAACTTGCACAATAGCTGAATGTTCCAATGTATCAAACGCTTTCTCGAAATCTAATTTTAGGATGATGATCTCTCTTTTCGACTGATGGCACTGGTGAATGTACTCATAACTCCATGCTAAGCAGTCTTGAATCGTGCGAGAGCGAATGAAACCATATTGATTTTGATGAACAACTCTCAAGATGACAGCCTGCAATCTGTCAGCTAGAATCTTGGTGATGACCTTGAGCGAGATGTTCATTAGGGAGATGGGGCGAAAATCATTTACTGTCTCTGGACTGTCCTTTTTAGGAACCAGGGTGATATAAGAAGTGTTGATGCATCCAAGATTAATCTGACCCGAGAAGAACTTTGAGCAAAGGGAGTAAAAATCACCTTTGATAAATTGCCAACACTTTTTTAGGAAACGGCAGTTAAAACCATCCAGGCCTGGAGCCTTGTCAGCCGGCATACGCTTCACCACCAAATCCACCTCCTCGTGCAGAATTGGGGCAGCAAGAGAATCTAGGTCGTTCACTGGCGTGACAAGGCTAGAGAGGTAAAAAAGCATAGTAGGTGATGACGTGGTACCCATGCGATTTCTGAAGGAGTTCCAGAGAAGGCCTGCCTTCCCTTCATGGTCGTGGATCCAAATGCCTTGGTCATTCATGATCTGCGCAATGGAATTTCTTCTATAAGAAATAGTAGCCATGCCATGGAAGAATTTTGTACACTCATCGCCCAACTTTATTCTATTGACTGTGTAACGATTCCTCCAGTAGAGATTCTTGTATCGCAACCAAATTTGAAGTTGTTTCTTGACAACAGCCCTGCATTAAAAAGGCCTCTTATATCCTCTAAAGCATCTAGAAAACCAATGACTTGGTTGCAGTTTCTAATGAGCATTCTTAGATTTGATAAATGCTTGCTCCAGTCCTTCAGTCTGGCTCTTAGGGCCTTGAATTTGGAAGAGATGGTACGAGCAGCATCACTGTTAGCTGGCGTAGAGGTCCACGAGTCATATACTGTGTCTAGGAAATCATCTTGCTCTGCCCAGAAATTCTCAAAACGGAATAGATTAGCTCTAGGAATTTTTGTGCTAATCACCACCTTGCATGGAATATGATCCGAAGTGATCTTTGCTAAAGGGAGGACCTCTGTGTTGGGGAAGTCGATGGTCCAGTTGGTGGACGTGAAGAACCAATCAAGTTGCTCAAGCAACGGATCGGATTGCATATTGCTCCAAGTGAATGCCCGACCCTTCAAAGGCAGCTCAACTAAACCAAGATGCCCAATCGCATCATTGAAAATAAAAGTGTCAGCAAGATTGCCACCGGGTCTATTTCGGTTATTCAGAGAGCGGTAGAAATTAAAATCTCCCAGGAAGATCCAATTCTCTAAGTCAGATATAGCATGACTACGAAACCAGCTGACAAACTCTGAGCAGGCAGGATCATTACATGGTCCATAGACTGTGGTTAGTTTCCAGGTCTCGCCTGGTGTGTGTCGCAGTGAAGCTAACCGTGAGACCAAAGCTCTGTTTATCAGTGACTATGCCTGAAAAAACTGCACTGTTCCAGAGAACAAGGATACCCCCAGATGCTCCTACCGAGGGTACATAATCAAAATGGTCAAAACGCCGTGGTGCAAATTTTCTGATAAAGGATATATCAAAGGTTTCTTTCTTCGTTTCTTGCAAACATATTACTGAGCTAGCACTCTCTTCGATTTTATCACGTACCGCATCCCATTTCTCTGTGGCATTGATCCCACAAACATTCCAGCACAAAATAGTCCAGTTACGTGTACCCATTATGTAACAATAAAGGGGAGACAGTAGTTCCTGATATGACTAGCATAATCAGGATGGGCTGCATTTCAGATGGTATATTGATCGAGAGGATGAAGATCAACAGAGAAGTAGAAGCCAGATAAGTGAAAATGGTAAGATTGATAGTAGTGTCCAAAGAGGGAAAGATAGTAACATTAAAGCAAAGGACACACTTAAAATCTGGCCACACGACTGTAACAAGATAAAATGAGCAAACTGCCGCCCCAGGCGTTCTACAAAAGTTTACGACAATAGCACTTGGCGATGACTTAATCAGAGGATTCATCATTGGCCACCGGATTGGAAGAGGGCGCCTGCATCAGCGCTTCTTGGGATAACTCTCCAGGAGCTACTCCACAATTGATACCCCAGCCCTGCAGAATATCAAATGGTATTGGTCCAGTTTGACCCGTAGGCTCGACAAGCAGTACTGGACATGTCTTTGTCTTCTTGCATGGATTTCCAGCCAACCTGACCTCATGGAAGCCATCCTTGTCACTAAGTCTTGTGCTGCGTCTCACAGTACTGTCCACCAGCGGAGTAGCAGGATTACTAGAGACATCGGGTAGAGACATGTTATTGTTCATCCTTGTGCTGCGACTAACAGAGCCTTCCACCACTGGCGAGATTGTGTTACTCGAGGCCACAGGCAGGGAGAGCATGGCAATCCTCCAACGTTGGTATACTCTCATGCCTGCTTCACCACATGGACTGGGCTGCATTTGCTCACGTTGAAATTCAAAACCTGACGAGCCAGAAGTAGCTGGGCCCTGCTCGACACGAGGATCAGGCAGGATGATAACAGAGGACCTTGGCTGAGCACATGCTGCCCGACGACTCGCCACAACAGATGGCCATAGCTGGAGAGCTAGAGCAGGAAGGACCGGCTTCCAGGGGACAATCTCCCTGCCTGTGATAGCGGGCGTTGGCGAGGACAGGTTGAGGGATGGTTGCAGAACAGCTCTGTCAATCACAATGGGTCCCATGTTGTCATTGGCCTGAGAAGATGAGGCCCTGTGGAATACTTCATCAGGCATGTCATTGGCCATAGAGGATCCTGACAGCTCAAGATCAAGGTGATCCTGAGGAAACTGAGGATGCTGATGGAGCACCTGACCATTGTCAGCAGCAAACACGGCAGGGTTCCATGCTGGCCACTCATCATCAGCTTCATCTACTTCCATGTTGTCCACATCTAGCTGCTGATTCTGCTGCAGACCTGGGTGTTGCTGCACCGGGCCCTGCTGGGCATGCTGAACTGGTTGGTTAGGCGAAGGGTTTGGGGGATCCGCGCGAGAATCGAGGTTCAGCTCAATTTCCTTGCCTTTTGGGATTTTCAGTTTCCAAACCAGGTGGGGAGCGGTATTCGTAACAAAATTTTTGGTGCAGTCAAACTTTCGTTGCTAGACCCAATTGGTCGGGTACGTGACCGGCAATGCTTTCTAGTATGTCCCCAATTAGAGCATTTCAAGCATCGGATACGAGAGGGACAATTGGAGCTAATATGGCCCAAACTTGAGCAACGGGAGCAGAAAGGCCCAGAGACAGCAGATTTGGAATTTGACAAGAGGGCCATAGTCCCACGCTGATTGAGGGAATCTTCCGAAACAGCCGCGGAAATCTCTCCAGGCCGCTGCATGCAAGGAGGACGTTGCGTGTAATCCTCTCCAGGCTGCTGCATGCAATCAGGCCGAAGAACACGATTATGGGCTCCGCCAATTTGAATTTTGGTATTCCCAAACAGAAGATTTGTGGATTCTTTGATAGGAGCAGAGAAAGCACCAAAACAAATTGACGATTGTGGAGAGTGCTTAGGAGGACAATGATCAACCAAATTCTTAGCAAAACTAACTCTTTTTTGAGGTTTCGAGGCCTTTATAGCTTCCCTTTTGGATCTCTTAGAGAGTACTTTTGTCCATTGTTTCTCCTGCTCTTCTTCCCAGGCACGTTTCTCACGCTCCCAATGAGGTGTGCCATTGTTCCATAGGTGAAAGTATAGATCATAGGTAGAGGTGATCACTCTACGAAGTCTATACACATGGAATCCGACTTGTTTGGAAAAGACCGAGAACCGAAAATGATTATTGCTCAGAAAAGTCACATGGAAATCCAAAGCACGGCCTCCGAAACAAGATTGTAAAGCCAGAGAAACTGAATCTTCCGTTAAATGAAACAAATGACGCCGAAAGGTGACAAGAAGGAAGAACGAGCCATCTGGGGAGTGGTGAGGATGGTGCACCGGAGATTTGTATAGCCGGCGGACCTCATCTTGGAATTGCAGCCCAAGATCAAAGTCCATCCGGGAGGCCAAATCCGATGCTGAACCCATGGCCTGCCGGAGGGGATCAGGGAATCACCGGTGGGCCTTTTGCCTGGATGTTGTTGCCGCAAAACCTCGAACACCTTGCAAGCAAGATCCGTAAAAGCTTCCTCCAGCCCCGAGGAGACGCCAAGGAGCCAGCTCAGGTCTTCTGGACACTAGCAAATCGGCGGACGCCAAGGCCGGAGAAGGCAGCAGCAATGTCGATGGCCACCTGGGTCGGGGTCAGGTGGCGAGGGGGACCACGGTCCTGGCGGTGCGCGCAGGCGAGGGCCGCGCCAGGACGAGGTACACCTTGACTACAGAGGGGACTCGACGGCGACGGCAGGAGTGGCGGCGGAGTAGGGACTCGACGGCCACAGGGAGCGGCTACTTTGATGGTGACGGGGACGGGTGGATGCGTAAAACATAACTTATTTATGACTTGTAGAGTATTATGTAAATGTCCCAGTCCATGCTCATGTGTTATCTTCTGTCAACCACTTACCACATGTATACATAAATCCATATCTGATGTGTGAAAGACAAGGTCATTAAGTCCTAACATGTTGTACTGAAAATGCAGGTTATTGAAGCATTAGCACAAGCCGGTCTTGAGTCTTCTAATTTAATCATAGGAATTGATTTCACAAAGAGTAATGAATGGACAGGTAGTTTGTCTGCACTTGTGTGCAAAGAAAAAAAACATTTGTTATTGAATCTTGATTCATGACTATCTTTATTTACAGGAAAGAAATCCTTCAATGGCATGAGCCTACACAATATCAGTGACAACCCAAATCCTTATGAACAGGCAATATCCATCATTGGGAAAACCTTATCTGCTTTTGACGAGGATAATTTAATTCCTTGCTTTGGTTTTGGAGATGGTAATGGGCTGCTACTTTTATTAGTATAAGGTGAATTTGTACATGTCTAATAGTTTTCAGTTTGAATAATGCAGCGTCTACTCATGACCAAGATGTATTTGCCTTCTATCCTGACGAAAGACCATGCAATGGTTTTCAAGAAGCTTTAGCTCGATACAGAGAGATTGTACCTCACCTTCGCCTTTCTGGTATGTTCTTGTTAATTTGGAAATATGTAGTGACCAGTTGAATCATGGATATAATTTGAATCTGGGAACAGTTGTGTGTAGTCCCATAGGATCCTCACCACCTTTATTTATAGTAACTAATACCGACTCTCCAACATGTAATTTTTGGCATTTTCAAGGTCCTACATCATTCGCCCCAATAATTGAAATGGCCACAACCATTGTGGAGCAAAGTGGTGGCCAATACCATGTTTTAGTAATTATTGCTGATGGGCAGGTATGCCCTGGTACATTCCTCCTTTTTTACTGATATTTCTGTTTCAGATTATTGATTATTGTGAATGAGGAAAAAATGAAACATATTTGTCTATTATTATGGCTTTTTCTGAAGCTATCATTGTACAGGTCACAAGAAGTGTAGATACTGAATTTGGTCAGTTAAGCACCCAGGAGCAAATGACAGTTGATGCTATTGTACAAGCAAGGTAATAATGAAATAATGATTTATGTTATGTAGCAATGAATATGTACGTGGGTTTTATGTTTCAATAGTGCTTGACAACAGAAGACATGAATTTATAGGGCAGTGCTGCATTTTTTTTTTTGGCCAAATACTAGAATTTTTTTAAGTAGTACAGCAGGGGAAGCCCCCACTGTAAGCTTTTATTTAGAAAAAGAAAAGAAGCTGTAGAAGGCACACAAAGCTGTACAAGCAAACAACAAAAGGCGAAAACTAGAACCCTGAGAGAGGCAAGTAAACTAGGCTAGGGAATCTATACAGAATCAGGACGCTTAGCATCACAGATTCTATGGGCCTGAAGTGGCGCTTCCTCACAAAAGTTGAACTTCCAAGAATCTAAGGAAGGGCAGCCCTTATCAAAGATGAAGTTATTTCTTTGTTTCCAAATCTGGCAAGCAGCAATGTTGAAGATCTCCATAAAGCAAGGATTTGGAAATTGTTGCTTGGCTTGTATCAACATCTAGAAAAAATCACATGCAAAATCCCATTGGATGCCTAGGTGCTACCAACAAGCTCGACTGAAGGTTCAGCTGAAGAACAAGTGAAAAGCAGTTTCTTCCACATTGGTATTGCAGAGTGATGGATAAGTCTCATGTGTGGTCTTTGTGGGGCTGTACTGCTCACATGGTCCTTGTGGCTGTTTTTCTGCTTTTAGGACAGCATCTTAGACTAGAGGACAGCAGGACAGCATCTTAGACTAGAGGACAGCATCTTAGCTAGGACAGGACAGCATATTAGCTAGGACAACATATTAGCATCTTAGACTAGCATCTTGGCATATGCTTGGCTGGCTAGCAGCCTATAAATATGTAACCCCAACCTCTCAGGTTGGCATGGCATTTGAGTAAGAAATAGACAAGAAAATTGCCCCAACTCCTAGTGTCATCCTCTCGATGAGAGTAAGAATTCTCCTACTACCAAGAGTGAGAATTCAGCGACTAACACAGAGAACATAGTTGTAATTGTTTTCTTCCAGCTTATTTTTTTCCCTCCTTAAAATGTTCCTTGTATTTAGCCTATCCATAAGAAGTAACTAGGAGAAGACTCTGAGTTTATTGGAGCACTTAGAATCCCAAATCCAAATAAACAGGGCAGGTGGCTGGGCATTTCTGTATGGGAAGTTGTAGAATTTAGAAGATGTGTAGATATTACTCCCCCAAATAAAGCACCAATAATCTTTTGTGCCATGTTGCACTTGTGTTGTTTGAATATAATCTTGAAGATTTTGATACTCCTGATAGGCTTGTTCAGATAGAGGAAGGTGAAACTGTGACTCAAAATTGTTATTCAGCAAGAATTAAGCTACCGCGCTTAGCAAAACAGAAAAGCCTGGGCTACTTCCACAAAGCCTGGGCTTGATTTGCATGATATTATCATTCCACATATCAGGCTAGAATAATACAGTGGTGCCATTTCCAATGTTGCAGTTAGCAATTCCTCTGAAGAGATCACAACGTTTGAAGATGTCTCTCCATCAAAAAGAGCCTTTGTCACTTGTTGCATGTAGGATTTCACCATTGGAATAATGCGCATGTCAGACAAGTTTCACCCAAGGGATCTTCTTGTCATAGAATTTATCCAAATGCTTAAGCAGAAGGGTTGTGTTTTGACTTCTTAGATTAATGATGCCAAGGCCTCCTTTCCTTTTGGGTTTACAACATTTTTTCTACGCAACCAGAGGCTTCATCTTGGCATTGCTGTCTGACCCTCTCCATAAACAATGCCTTCTAGCTCTATCAATGTACTCAAGAACTGTTACTGGCACATGCAGATTGCATATTGTGTATGTTGGCAAAGAAGAGCAATTCCAGCCTTCCTGCATGTGTTAGAAGATTTGATGTAGCTGTAAGCCTTCTTTCTGTTTTGTTCTGATGAAGCCAAAATGATCAAACCTGGGTTTGGTAGTACCCATCGACAGTTCTAGGTAGGTGAATGGGACAAACTCAAGTTTGCAGCAAAAAACTCATTGGGCTCTCTTAGAGGAAAGATTTGTAGGGACCAAACAAGCTTCTTATAATTAACCCGGAGCCTAGTTGATTGAGAGAATGATTCCAACAATCCCTTCAAGGTGAAGAGCTCCCGTTGAGATGCTTTCATGATTAAGATGGTGTCTGTTATGTGTATGAAGGCTCTTATACTATAGGCTCATATGGCCCATGAGACTATATGTACCCATCTCCACCTATGGAGTGCTTATGCTCTCAGATCCCTAAGGTCGTAACATGGTATCAAAGCCATGGATTAGGGTTAGGATTAGACTAATCTAATTCACCCACGATCCATATAACTACTGTCCGTACTTTGATTGTAGTAGCTGTTGCTTTTTCCTGGACTATCTCTCAGCTGGATGTCAAGAATGCCTTTCTTCATGGTGATGAATGCCTTTCTTCATGGTGATTTGAATAAGGAAGTTTATATGCAACCACCTCCCGGTGTTGATGCTCCACCAAAGATATGTCTATCGTCTTTGTCGTTCCTCATGCTTGGTTTGAGAGGTTTGTCTCTGTGATAAAGGCTCCTGGTTTTTGAGAGAAGATGAACATTTGCCTGGATTCATTGATTGATGACAAGGTTACAGAGTATATATAGAAGATAACTAGAGCTAGTGGAGACCATAATAAAGAGGGTGGCAGCCAGGGGAGGAACCAAGGTGACACCCAACACTAAAGGCAGCCATCCACTGATGGGGTACCTCTTGAGGATCCTTCTCGATTTTGGCATATTGTGGGCAGCCTTGTTTATCTCACTGTCACCAGGCCTCATTGCCCATTCAGTCCATATTTTGAGTCAGTTTGTGTGCCCCCCCAACTTCTGTTCATTTTGGACATTTACTTCGTGTGTTGCGTTACTTACTTACGGGGGGGTATCATCTCAGAGTTTATTCTATGCTCGTGATAGTACACTTCAGCTTCATGCTTACTCGGATTCCACTTGGGCGAGTGACCCAACAGATCGACGTTCCATCACTGGTTAGTGCATTCTTCTTGGCTCTTCTCTTATTGCATGGAAGTCTAAGAAGCAAGCAGCTGTATCTCATTCTAGTACGGAGGCTGAACTTCAAGCCCTTGCTACTACTACTGCAGAGATTGTATGGCTTTGATGGTTGTTGGCTGATTTTGGCATTTCTTGTGATGTTGTCACACCTCTTCTCTCTGATAATACAGGAGCCATACAAATTGCCAATGATCCTATGAAGCATGAACTTACAAAACATATTGGTGTGGATGCCTTCTTTAGTCGGTTACATTGTAATTAGAAAACTATTGCTCTCCAGTATGTGCCTCCAGAGTTGCAATTGGCTGACTTTTTGACTAAAGCACAAACCCGAGAGCAGCATCAGCTTCACTTCATCAAACTCAATGCTTCCAATCCTCCGCTTCCACCTTGAGTTTCAAGGGGAGGGGGTGTTATGTGTTTGAAGGCTCTTATACTATGGGCCCATATGGCACATGAGGCTCTCTATCTATAGCCATCTCCACTATGGAGTGCTTATGCTCTCTTATCCCCAAGGTTCGTAATAGTGTCATCAGCATATTGAACTGTTAGATATGTATATATCTAGGGGTCTAATTGTAAATGTACTGACGGCCTTGTGGCTATATATATGAAAGTCACCCCTCCCTAATGGGTGTGAGGTGTTCTCCCTGTAACTTTCTACATGGTATCGGACGCCTAGGTTTTTTCCTGGCTCCTCTTCCTCTGCTCTAACTCTTCACTGGGCCGCCGCCTCCCCGCGCAGTCGACCCTCGGCCGAGGGTCCATCTCCTCCCACGCTCGACGGCACCCAACCCCTTCTCCTTTGCTCATTCCTTGTGCCGCCGATACTCGACCGCGCACCCCTTGTCTTCCTCTGTGTCGCGTAGACACCTTCTCCTCTTCTCGTCCTCTGCCTTGCACACACATGGTTCCCCTGTTCGCCCACGTCCATCTGGGTTGTTCACTTTGGGAATCAAAGTAATGAAGGAACAATTTATAGTTTCCAGGTCTAGGGAACCATTAAAGAAGTCAAAGCAGAGAGTGTAGAAATCTTCTTTTATAATATCCCAACAACTCTTGATAAAATGGCCATTAAAACCATCTGGGCCTAGAGCTTTATCAGCAGGCATTTGTTTGATAATTGTGTCAATGTCCTCAGTGGTGAAGGATCTTGACAAGTGCTCCAACCCCTCTCTAGGTTTGACCATCTGTTCAAGGTTGTATTGCATCACAGGGTTTGTTTTGTGGCCCATTCTTTGTCTATATTCATCGAAGAGCAATGCGGCTTTCTTCAGGCCTTGTCCCCTTAGAAGTATCCTTTTTCTTGCTTGGTGGGGGAAAGCTAGCAACACCGCTGATGGGTTGAGGAGGCAAGGAATTAACTCTCTCGTTATGCTCGGAGCTTGGACTCTATGGAACCATCGTAATGGGTGTCTTTGATGGAGTAGCTCCAAAATTAGCTGGCGCCCTAATCATAGCTGGCGAGGAGCGCCGTCTGTGGTCTATGGCGGGAGCTCAAGGGCTATCATTCTTGACTGCCCTCCTCCTAGGTGGTTAGAGTTTAGCTCAGCTAGAAGCAGTGGTCTGTTGACTCTTCCAATACCCCTGGCAAGTGATGAAGATTTTCCAATCTTACAATATGCAGATGACACCCTTATTTTCATGAAGAGAGATATTTTATTTTCATGAAGGGAGATATTTATGAGCTAAATGACCTGAAAGAGCTACTCACTTCTTTTGCTCAATCTGCTGGTCTGAGGGTAAACTTTGATAAATCCATCATGATCCTCATCAATGTGCCAGATGACAGATTGGATGTTTTAGCTAGCACACTTGGTTGCTCAAAAGGCAGCCTGCCCTTTACCTAACTAAGCCTTCCCTTAAGTCTAACCAAGCCTACAATTGCTGATCTTTGGCCTCTATTCTGCAAATGTTAAAGAAGGCTTGTGGCTTTCTCTTTTTTGAGTAAGGCAGGAGGAGCTTACCAATGCTGTCCTTACAGTACTTCCAACTTTTGCAATGTGCAGTTTCCTTCTTCCTAAAATTGTGATCAAACAAATTGACAAATTCAGAAAACATTGTCTATGGAGGTTCAGATGTTAACAACAAAAAGCCACCAAAGGCAGCATGGCAAATGGTCCTCCATAAATAAGAAGGTGGACATGCTGCTGTGTGGGATAAGTAGATTCTGAACTGTCACCAAACTTTCATTCTAAATTTGACAGTTCAGAATGAAAGTCTTTTATTAAAGCACCTTCATAAATTCTACAACAGAGTTCAAGTTCCCTGGGTGGAGCTAGTGTGGGATAAGTATTACACAAGAGGTCGTTTGCCCTTTCCTCGTGGCACCTTCAGAGGCTCCTTCCGGTGGTGTGACATTTTAAAGCTCCAAAATCAGTTTAAAGGTATAGCAATGGTCTCTTTGCAAGATGGAGTATCTTGTTTTTTATGGCATGACCTTTGGGAAGGGAGAGCCTGCAGTCACGCTTTCTAGAGTTTTTTCATACTCCAAGAATCAACAGATTTCCCTCCATGCGGCTTCAATTTGCGCAAACATCTGATTGTCAAATTGTTGTACTTGCATAGTAGATGCAGATGATGATCCTTGTCCCCTTGCAGAGAGGTTAGAGGCCTGATTTTGTTGCTGAGCTTGCTCTGAGTACTGAACAGAACTTTGAGGCCAAGCCAGTTGAGTAGTATTTTGAAACCTTTGAGGTTCAATTGAGAAGGTAGGCCCCTCAAAATAGTGTGGGTTACTAATGTTAACTAACTGATTGTCTTCATTCTGTAGTCTATCTTGTTGTTTGAGCTTAGGGACCCATGTAACGCTAGTGCCACTAAGCCTCTTAAAGCAGGATTTGGCTCGATGCCCATAACTGAAGCAGAACCAACATCTAATTTGCCCTGAGCTATCTTTAACAAGATGAGCCGGACTTAGACATCTAAAACAAAGGCGGGTTGCATGACTTGATAAAAAACTGAAGTGTTCACCTTGTAGAGGAGGCCTGTCATTAAACCTTGCTGATGGCTGGGTGTTGGCGACATGATCAAGATTGAGGTTAGCGTGGAGATCTCTTTTGAGATTTTGAAATGATCAAGATTGAGGTTAACGTGGAGATCTCTTTTGAGATTTTGAAAAAGCTCCTGGATTGGGACATCAGTCAGCCTTGCCGTCGAAGAGTAGGAGAAGAAGGCATGCTCGACAGGAGCATCTGAAGAAACTGAAGCTTTCCCAAAAACATTGCAGGAGTCCCTTATAACAGGGTAGAAGATAGCAAGATAGCACCAATCTTGATGACCGCCAAAAGCTCCCTCGGACGAGATTTATGAACCGAAGAATCTTGAAGAAGCTTTTTATGGAAGGAAACACTCTTGGAAGACATCTTGCGTTTGTTTTTACGGCTGATCACAGTTGACCAGCTATCCTTCTATTCTTTTTCCCATTTTTTCTGTTGGAGTTCCCAGTTTTCACCAACATCACGCCACATGTGGAAGTAGATGTCGAAGTGATCAGTGGTAGTCCTGTTAAGAGCACGAACCAACAAGCCCACATGCTTGTGTGGCAACAAAAAAGCGGAAAAGCCGATCTTGCAGATAGGAAACATGAAATCAAGCAGGAGAGCCACCCAGGCAACAATGAAGAGCCATAGCAACTGACTCTTCAGTCAAACGAAACGGGTATTTTCAGAAAACCACAAACATGAGGAAGGGGCCATTTGGAGATGAGGATGGGTGATGCACCTAAGAATAGAACTTGTGAGGGACTTCAGCTTGGAATCTCTTACCTAGAGAGAAATCCCAGTCCTTCAGCAGCGACGGGAGGTGCAGACCATCAGGGGACTCATATTTGCGTAGGCACTCGAGGGCGGAGGAGAAGCACGCGGGGCCGCGTCGAGGGACGAGTGTGGGCGTGTGGGGCCGCGCAAGCTGTGCGCAGGGGCTGGGGAAGAGGCACGCGGCCGTGCGGGGCTGCGTCAAGGCGCGGGCGCGAGTGCACGGACGCCGGCGTGTGGGCCTGCGTCTAGCGGCACAAGCGCAGGACACAGGGGCATGTGGCCGCGGTGGAGGTCGTTGCGGAGGTGTGCGGAGGTTGCTGCAGAGGCGGCCAGGAGGCCGCTGCTAGGTCGCGGGCGCAGGGCTGGGGCTGGGGCTGGGGCCAGGGCCATGAGGCCTCTTGCGAGCAGGAGGGCGGCGGCGGCGGTCTTGGGAGCGCTCGGTCGTATCGCCTTGGATAGCTTCTTGCCTAATTAGCATATGATTAAATACTAGAATATTACACAACACATGTTTACATGAAACTTGTTATAATCTAATCAAGATATCATTGGGATTTCTTAGTTTTGGAGCATCTAACTCTGACTATGACTACATATTATGATGCTAAAAGGCTCTGGGTTTAATCAGATTTCTTTGTTTTGTTACTCAACTACTGACTTTGAAATGACAATAATAATGCTCTCAGGATTTAGTCAGATTTGTTTGTTGTGTTACTCAGCATTTCTTGGAGTCACTAATAGAGTAACAAGATGTTGAGAATAGATGAAAGTTGACTAGATTATTGGGATTCATCTCTAGCCTACCCCAACATGTTTGGCACTAAAAGTATTTGTTGTAATGCTATACCAAGTTGATAGTGCAGTCACAATGCTATGAGAAAGTGGTTTTATAGTTGATTCCGTGGTTTATTAGTTTTCAGCAAGACATCTTAGACCTTTCTTATGAGTGGCTCCAAGAACATGATCCATTTTTTCATACTGTATTTCAACAACACTGGTCACGTTTACATTGCATCAACACCTTGAATTTTTTTGTTCCTTTTTTTCATAGCGAATTCCCATTGTCTATAATTCTTGTTGGAGTTGGAGATGGTCCATGGGATATGATGAAGGAATTTGATGACAACATACCAGCTAGGTCTTTTGACAATTTCCAGGTAGGTCCCAGAACTGCATGAATATTATTTTTGGCTTGTTAACCAAAATAAGTAATAGTATTTTCAACACTTGCTCTCATAGTTTGTCAACTTCACTGCGATCATGTCGAAAAAGATAAGTCATAGCAAAAAGGAGACAGAGTTCGCCCTTTCGGCACTAATGGAAATTCCATTGCAATACAAGGCAACATTAGAGCTTGGAATTTTAGGGTATGGAGAAACATGAGGAAGACCATTTACATTCACATATTTCATATTTGTTTCCCAGTTATTGTGGGCCTAATTCACTCTTTTATCTTTGTTTTTCTCTAATCAGACGTCGAATTGGAGAGTCATCTGAGCGGATTCCACTTCCTCCTCCCTTTGCAAGTTATAGCACAGTTTCAAGAGCAGAACCATCTCAGGCAAATAGCTATCGAAGTGTGCCTTCTCATCCTAGGGAGGAGCCAACTGTAGATTCAACTATCACAGCATCAGTCACATCCCCATCAGCTGCCGAAAGTAGAGTTTTAGAACCCCAGGTACAACTTCCTTCAACCTTGTAGGGTAGTTTTGTTAAATCACAAAAAGGGAAAATTGTCCATTTTTTCTAGTAAAATATGAGAAAATTGTTCCATAATATTTGAAATTTCTGATTCGTTATTAGTATGGAAACTAGAACAATTTTTGTTTGATAATGTAGAATTTAAACCTTGGGTTACAGTGGAATCTAGCCTAGAGGAAGAAACTTAGTTGTGATTTTTAGAGCAGTAACATGTTCACTTTATTGGTGCAAATTATTAGATTAACTAGGTCTATGCCCGTGCATTGCTCCGAGCACTGAAAAATCCAGATTGCCAGACTAATATAAGCCACCTCAATCTAAATATCACTTTGACTTGACACAACAAATTGTATGAAGCTCCAAACAGAAGACTGCATTCAGAGTTAGTTCTCAAGCATAAGACTGCATCCAGAGTTAGTTCTCAAGCATAAGACTTCACATTTGAACAACTACCTTGATTCCCGCATGGATTGGATCCAATGAAGTTCGCTGAACCAAGAAAACAATTAGCGGAACAACGATCTTTTTCTCGAACATGCAGGAGAGCTATGTATCTTTGTATATAAGAGAGAAGAAACAGTTCCTTACAAAAAACACTATCTCCTTTGGGAGAATAGAGAGGTTCAGATTAAGGAAAAAAACAAAAAGCACATGAAAAATAGAAAAACATGTGATGACCAAACCAGGGTTAATTAAACTAACCCCTCAACAGGACCTGCCCCCCCCTCCCCCAGTTCCCATACTTGATACTTTAGCTCCTCTAAGAAAAACGTTGTGCAACATGGAGGGACGGTGTGGCGCCATCTTAGACGCATCTGTTTTTTTGGATCCACAGAGTCCAGGCCCCAAAGAGTTACCACGCTATTAAATCCTTTCCATTTGGCTTTGTCAGTTTGTCGACTTGCTTTCCTCCACCAATATACATACAAATTGATTTCGTTTACCCTTGGAACCATCCTGCCGAGACCAGCAGGGGCTAGCTGATTGTGCCAGAATTGCCGGACAAAAACACAAGTGGTGTGGATGTGTTGGGCTGTTTCATCTTCCTGGTCACACAGTGCTCTGGATGCGGGAGAACTTTGCTTGCTAAATGATCCACTCTCCAACATTTGTTCCTAATTACCAGCCATAGGAATGTTTTGCATTTGGATGGAGCCCAAGATTTCCATAGCCACCTCCATGGCTTGAAGATCATTGATCCATAAAACAAAGCTCTATATGTGGACTCATGTTTCCAGGAATGTAGATCAGCTTCAGAAGTTAACGGCGTGTTTGGTTTACCAGTCCAACTCATGCGGCATGGAGTGGTCCAGCATGTAGTTGTCCCGCAATTTCTCGTGGAATCACCTCGTCCACATCCGAAGGCAGATTAAAGTGCTAGATGCAACGGCTTCACGATGGATGGGTTGAAGACATGATGCAAACCAAACACCTAGACTAGGCTCGGTACTAGGATTGGATAATTTTGCATGTCTTCATGATGCAAAGCAAACACGCTATAAATGTATCTCTTCAAGAGCATCCCATTTCAGGGTGATGAGGTGGTGACCACTAGGCAGGTCGACTAGCTCCCATGTCTTGTTCTTCTCAATGGACACGAGCTCTTGCTCCATCGCCACTCGCCATGCTATATCGCCTTGCGGCTCAACATAGGTGGTTGGCTCGCCGGCGTGCGTCAGGTGCAGCTGGACGAAGAGTCGCTGTGCCTAGCTTGGTGGTGTTCCATCGCCGATGATGTTCGTCACTGTGCGATAGCGGAGAGGTTCATTGTCGTAGAAGGCGTCCAGACGATCCTCATCAACCTCTAGTGGCGTGAAGTACTCGATCGGAGCTTGATCGCCAAGCGGTAGTGTGGCAGTAGGCGAAGCAGGGGATGTAGCAGCCAGGGATGCCGGTGGTGTGGCCGGCTAAGGCACTGGCAGAGTGCCAGCTGCCGCCGTCGCGCTTCCAGGCCCCCCCGGATTTGGTGACGGCGAGCGCGGCGAGCTGGTGATGTAGCCGGCGGCAGTGATGATGATCCAGCCGCCGATGGAGACGCACACAATGCTCCCCCAGCTCCTCCAACCCACGCGTACTCGACGGTGAACTCCACCGCCGGTGCCGAGTCCTCCCCGCCCTTGGTCCAATCCCAGCCGCGTCCTTCATCGAAGACGACGTCGCGCGCCACTCGCACGTGCTGGGACATCGGGTCGAGGATGCGATAAGCCTTGGCGCCCTTTGCATACCCAATGAAGACTCCAGGCCTGCTGCGATCATCAAGTTTCCCCACCTGGTTCATCTCCTTGGTGTTGGCGAGGCAGCCGAACGTGCGGAGGTGCGTCACCGTCGGCGATCGCCCGTGCCATGCCTCATATAGGGTCTTGCCCTACGCTCTTCGTCGGCGATCGGTTGAGCAGATGGACTGCTGTCATCACCGCCTCCCCTAGTACTTGGCCAGCATTCCCCTCTGCTTCAGCAGTGCCCGCGCCGTGGCCACGACCGTCTGATTCCAGCGCTCAACGACGCCGTTCTGCTGCTGCGAGTAGGGGGCAGAGAAGTGGCGCTTGATGCCTTCATCTGCGCAGTAGGCGGCGAACTTCGTGGCGGTGAACTCCCAGCCGTTGTCAGTGCGCAGCACCTGGAGCTTGCGACCACTCTCCTTCTCCGCTGCCGCCTGCACTTGCCTGATGGCGTCTGCAACAGCTCCCTTGGTCGGCAGAAGAACCACCCACATGAATCGGGAGGCGTCATCCACCAGCAGGAGGAAGAAACGCCGTCCACCAGGTGTCGCCGGTGTCATGGGCCCGCAAAGGTCGCCATGGACAAGCATGAGCTGCTCCTGCACACGGTACAGGGCTTGGTGAGGGAAGGCGCATCTCCTCTGCTTCGTGATGATGCAGGTGTCGCAGAACTGCTCGACGTGCTTGATCACCGGCAGCCGGCAAGTGGACGTGAGCGCACCGGCCGGCGGGTCAGCGCGCGCGACGCGAGTGACTCGCATAGAAACTGTCGGTTTCTTCCCAATGGTGAAATCATCGTTTCATCCTGCCTCGTTGCGAGGGAAGACGTGATTTCTCTCCTGAGAAACGATTTCTTTTGTCCTCTTTCACTTTCCTCATTAATTAGACTGCCACATCAGCATTTTGTTTAGTTGGCAAGTTACTTAATAGGGATAGAAGCGCGCGACACGAGCGACTCGCATAGAAACTGCCGGTTTCTTCCCAATGGCGAAATCATCGTTTCATCCTGCCTCGTTGCGAGGGAAGACATGATTTCTCTGCTGAGAAACGATTTCTTTTGTTCTCCTTCACTTTCCTCGTTTATTAGACTGCCACATCAACATTTTGTTTAGTTGACAAGTGATTTAATAGGGATAGAAACTACCATTAATACTCCATTGGGAGTGCCCTAACCGCCCTTGCTAATTGAGCCATCAAAAGTAGGGTGGGCCACACGTCCTATGTGTACTCTATGTTTTGGCTCCTTGGTAATTTCCTCCTATGGATTTATTTTATACTTTGTTTTATTTGCTGTAAGTGTCCGCTTAGCACTTCCTATGTTTTATTCTTCGATAAATTCCTCAAGTGCGACTGGAATTTATTTAACCAATTATCTTTAGGGCCCACATGTTGGTAATATAATGAGCTGTAATAAGGAACGGTGTAGATTTTCTGCTACATTACAGGTGCATGGGTCGACTTATTGTTATTTAACTAATACAGTATCTAATTACAAATTCTTGGTCTTACTCTCTGTAGATGTGCCCAGTTTGCCTTTCCAAACCCCGGGACATGGCATTTGGTTGTGGTCACCAGGTGAAACGTGCAACACTTCACTGTATATTTGATGCTTCATACATAATTCTTTCTTCAAGATTTTTAATTGATTTTTTGTTTCTCTTTTCATGCAGACATGTTCGGAATGTGGACCGCAAGTCGCAGATTGCCCCATCTGTCGAAGGCCCATTGACACGAGAGTAAAATTGTACTAATTATTTTTGGGGTGGTACTAGGTTTAACGGAAGCACATGCTAGGAGTAGAATCCTCTGAAATAAAACTCTATTAGACTGTTAATGATGTAGTGTGAATTAATTTAATAAATCAGCCGTAGAAAAAATGGAGGATAATTGTTGTTTGCTTGTATCTTGTTCCTACATTGTGCGTTGGTAGATGGGAGGTTCCTTCCATTATCGAATTATTGAACAGATGCCCTACTTTGCTGCGTGGATCACAGATAATGTTGAAGGATGGATATGGTTTGACTGGAAATTGGATGGTATTTTACTTGTTAGTATGGATAACTTAGCTTGTATAAAGAGAGACAATCATAAATGAATCAGTGGATGATGTGGACTGCTAATGTCGACAACTAAATACATATTAGTGGATATGACTTGTTCATGTGGATATTTTGCATAAAAAGATAGTAATTGTATGGTAAACATAAGTGAGGCTGGCTTTATAGAAGTACTAATTCAGTGTCCATGCGTTGTTACGGGCAAAACATATGTAGAATCTCATGACGTATGAACACACAAGCAAAAAGAATTCCATGATATACAGCCATCATTGAAACTATAGATCACTATTAAGCAATCTAATAATTTTTGGTAAGATTTATTTTGTAACTCACATTTATAAACCACACTTGTAATACATAATTTGTAATGAATTATAACACATAAGTTACAATGAATACAATTCAACTGCAGCGAGCAACGTATAGAAGTAGTCCGGAAAACAATAATATTCAACATTGAATCGATATCATACGAGTATATAACCGACATATAATATATTCTATATAATCGGGTGCAGAAGCTTGATTTGAGTCATTTTAATCGGGTGCACAAGCTGATGCAAACATCAAGGAATAACTCCAACAACACTGCTCTATTTTGGTTAAATTTTTGACACCCAACATCGTGGGTATTGTGGTTAACTTTTTGACACCCAATATCGTGAGCCCTGTTAATGTCGAATTGGATCACATACTAACTAGGGCTAGATCGTTCGGGTCGTCACGGACCGAAGAATGCAGTAAGGATATCACACTTACTGGGTGAAGCACGCAAGCTTTGCGAACAAACCACCATAGGGTAACCAATCGTGCATGTGTGACAAAGAATAGCTAGTTTCTAGGCAAACTAGTAAAGGAACCGAAGCGTCGTCCAGGAGGGACCCCATAAGGATAAGAACATCGCTGGGTTACTTTAGATCGGCCATCAAGTCTAGGGCGCCATCCTTGATCATTGGACCAAGCGATGAACAACAACATAGGGTTAGAAGAGGGCAAAAAGAGTAGTAGAATTAAAAAAATGATTGGATGTTGGATGTCTCAATCGACCATGTGATCCTCTCGTTTATATAAAGGGGTCTTCTCTCAATAGGAAACAAATCCAACACGTAATCTCAAGTGTCCCACGCCAAAAATAGATCTAAACCTGATTTGGAAACCAATCGATTTGGAATAGGACAGGAAAACCGCTCTGGCTGGGTCCCAAACCAGTCAGGCCGGTTTTCAAGGGGCCAGACAGGCGTCCAATGTAGAAAATCTTCCGAAAATTTTAATTAATTCATTCGGACTCCAAACGGGCAATCCATATATGTTTTTTTAATTAGCTCAACGAAGAAACACAATGGTGCAATCCATTCTTACATTTGACAAAGCTAGAAAATCTAGCCTGGCCTGTTTTTTGGGAACCGGCCAGGCCGGTTTCGGCTCTGTCAGCCCCCAAAACGTTGTTTTCTTCATCTGAGCTCCAAATGAGATGATCCAAATATGTTTTCTGACTGTCTCGACGATAGAAACATGACGACAGAATCCATGATATACTTTGGCCACTTTTTCAGGTGAGGTTTATGTAAACATGAAAACGTAAAAGCAACAAATAGAAACGATGTCCAACTCATCGGCTATCCAGCATCTAAGGGTGATGTATACATCGGCCATATTATTCTAAGAGCGATATGAGTATATCGGCCATTTTGCTTGGGCATCACTTGGACTTTTCTCGATAGACGATCACCTTGCAACGTCCTTTGTAAAGTAATTTGCAACTCCCAGCATAAAGCAGTACCCCTTTGATGACATGAATGTCTCCCATAGCAAAACCTTTGCTTGATCAAAATCCAAGCACTTAAGCAACAAGTTTTCGGCAGCTCTTTGATATAGCTCATGTGCAAGAACTTAAATATACTTCGTCAAATACTCTCAACCTCAACACTTGGATCATGGATAATTTATAATGCAAGTCTTCTAATCATCCAAATCGACCCTAAGCTCACCGGAGAAAACTTCGAGACGATTTGGAGAATCCCCTAGAACACCGGCCTAGCCAGCCTCTAGAACCGGCATAGCCGATTCATCCTGCACACCTGCAACCACAGCAATAGAACCGGCTTGGCCGGTTTTGGCAGACCAGTACTAGCTTAGTCTTTTTGCACCGACTTTTTCCTTGATTTGAAAATCATGCCCACCAACGTCATAGCATGATGCTTGTTGAGCCAACATGTTAGCCTCGCTATTTCATGCCTTGGAATATGCCGAATCCAGAATTCAGCAAAATATGCGATGATATCAAGGCACTTGCCAAGATATGCAAAAGGTGATCCTCCGGAACATCGAAACAAACCAGCAACTTGTACCACCGGTAAGGAATCACCAAAGGCTTCAACACGTTTCACCTCCATGGACTGCAATATTCCCAAGCCGAATTAGAAAACAACACATTCGGCTTGAATGTTATGCTAATGTAGTTTAATCGGCTTGACATCTCAAATAGCACCATTATGAGAAACATTGATTGTACCAACACCTTGGCCTTCTTTGCAAGCTGATTAACCATATTGTCACGTCCATGAAGTAAATCCAAAATACATAAATCTTGCCCCCTAGGTCCTAAAGCCATCAAAGTAAAATTCATGGAAGTTGCAAGCACTCATCGGCTATGTTTTTGCGCTAAGGGCGTGAAAGCCCTAGTTTGGCTTTGACTAATTGATGAAATCTATTGGACTAACCCTATGTCTAAGTGTGATTATGAGATAGGTTGGTCCAAGTCCAAGTGATGGAGCTAGGTGGCACTCATGTGATAGAGATGGCCAAAAGATGGTGATCAAGTGCTCCAACATGGAAAAGAAGAAAGAGAAAAACAAAACCCTATGTAAATCAAGGCAAAAGTATAAATAGGAATTTTGTTTTGCCGATCAAGACGCATAATCGGATTCAGGATAGATGGCAAGAGGGGAGCTCTTATCGGACAATGTTATTGATGACGCTAGCGCAGACAGGTCGAAATAGCATACGGCAGAGACAAAGATACACAACATTGTCACATAGATCGCAAGCAGACACTAAGTTGTTTCCCAAAACACTATTCACCCTCTCCTGGTGTCAGATTGCAAGCGCGAACTGTTCAAGAGATTTACTCTCTCAATCACTGGTGCATGCAAACCCTTGAGATGGAGAAACTATTGATAGTAACGTAGCAACAAGAGAAGACAAAACATTCATGTGTTTTGGTAGAAATTATAATACATGCCACCGCCTCATTATCTACTCGCAGCCTAAGCTGGTGGACGGCCAACCCACGGCTGACCGAACCGTCGCCAAGAGCCAAAGCCACAAACACCACTCGACGCCGAACCACAATATCTTCTCCCCCGCCCCCGTCCACGCAAGCAACATCTTCTTTCCTGCCTACATCCTCGCCAAGCCACAAACACCACTCGGCTTGAACACACAATATCTTCTCCCCCGCCCCCGTCCACGCAAGCAACATCTTCTTTCCTGCCTACATCCTCGCCAAGCCACAAACACCACTCGACGCCGAACCACAATATCTTCTCCCCCGCCCCCGTCCACGCAAGCAACATCTTCTTTCCTGCCTACATCCTCGCCAAGCCACAAACACCACACTCGGCCCAACCACAATATCTTCTCCCCGCCCCGTCCACGCAAGCAACATCTTCTTTCCTGCCTACATCTCGCCCCCCCAATCGGTGGTGTGCCCCAACCTCAACAGTCACCACCCGACACCATCGAGAGGGCCACCCCTGCAAGCCCCGTCAACCCCACGACCTCTGACTCCAACTCAACAGGGCCCTCGATGGTGGCCCTCAACATCACCGGCGCTGGCGCCGAGAGGGCTGCCCCTGCAAGCCCTAACGGTCCCACGACCTCCAACTCCAAGCAGACGGAGCCACCTTGTCGAAATCCAGGTAGCACATTCTCCTCAAGGGCTCTTGAACTATTTCACCACATTCTCCTCTTTTCAAGCAACCAAACAGTTCTGAGAGGCATTTCTCCAAAGAATTCGGATATGAAACATTTCCCTCTCTAAAAATCAAAGACCTACCAAACAGGCCCTAAAATTCCACTGGTCATCATATACATACATGAATAGTCATTTAAGATTTATTTAGAATAATTAAAATTTCTCAATTAGACCAAGCCCATTTATCCAACATTAATTTGCTCGCCAGATGTCGAGATGTTTAACATACATGGCAAGTCCAGATGTCTACCGTACAGGGCAAATAATCTGTCCGGAAGATGTCTTCGGTATGCCAGCTAAACATGGCATTCAATGTATATTCATCCTCTACACCACCTTGATAAAATAAATACAAGTATTGTTGAACAGCTATTACGAGAGTTCGTCACCATTACCATGGACAACCTGGTGAACAAGCTTGTGGGGTAACCTCTTTGTTTCCTGAAAGATTAGCACAAAGTCACAACAGAAAGAAGGAAATGTAAAATTCACAGTATAATTGGCACTAGAAAACACTTGACGGTTTCGTGATTTGTTTAGCGACAGTTGGGTGAACCCTCTGTGTTCCAGCTTGGCCTCAACTTAGGTTCAGTACGGTTTTATTTTGCTGTTAATGAAATTTGGTTCATCCATGGTGGGGAAAAAATAATTGGCACCAGAAAATACAAAAGGAGAGCATAAAAAGGGCTAAAAAATTTAGTGTCTAGTACTGCTATTAAAAATGAGGTCGAGAGCAAAGTTAGAGGACATTAATTCACTTTTTCCATCGACCAAATTATATTTATTTCTCGCTCCTACAGTGAAAAACATGTGGTCTTCTGATACAACGTTTTCTTAGTTTTACGGTTTAAAAAACGTGTGGTGTTGGGATAGCTACAAACTCAAGGGAAACCATTGGCTAAGCGCTTTTTTCTTTATGAGAAAGAGAGTGGTTTATTGATCACTTAGGAACATGATTACAATAATTTACAGAAACTATTCCAATCATCCACAAATGCAAGTATTTGTTTGATTTTTAGGATATTAAGTAGAAGGAGAAAGGAGAAAGGAAATGATTGTGACCTGCAATCAATCACTAAGACTATAGATAGTATGAAATTAATGCCATAAAGAGCAGGCCCTATCAAATTTTTAAACAACAATATTACATTGGCAGGCCATAATTAGATTAATTTAATGAGGGGAGATGAGGAGGGGTGGATTATGCTATAAATGCATACATTTGTGGATAGAGGGAGCAGCAGAGATTGTTTTTTCATTGAGGTATGAATGTGTATTTTTATATATAAGTACACGTTTAAGATTTCACATCTCAAAAATGAGTCAGTTTGACACGAGCCTTGAATTTTAAGAAACAAGAATCTAATTTTCAAATACCAAGATTATTTAAAATAAAATTGTATTCACTACATTCACTTTTATTAAATTTTGACCACCAACTATTTGAATTGAATAAAAGCTTAGTACACAGAGTTATATCATTAGATTATTACTTAATTGTGTTAATATGATATGATTTTGTACTAACTGAAACAAAAGGTCAAATATGCTTATGAAGACTTTATCAAATTAAGCTGCACACTACAAAAACGATGCCAAGCTTCCCACGGTGGACCAGTTAGAACGTTGAACTCCAAGAGTCGTCGAAACTCCTGTCTGACCCTGGTCTTGTTCGAAGCACGGCACCTTAGAATTAGAACAATGCCTGAGGGAGTCTCCCTCATGGTAGAATTTTTTATAATATGAAGTATTAGTTTTCCATTTTTCTAGAGTAAGACATCACATGGAACAAAGATAGAATAGACTCACCAACATAAAGGACTGAGTAAGCACAATAATGGAAGCTTAGCTCAATTTAACTTGTACCTAATCAATCTACTAAAGCTTGGCTCATGAATAGTTTACCATTTGAGCTGTGCGAATTTTTTGGACAACCTAATTTTCATGTTATAGAGTTAATTAAGTATGATTAGCACCACAACCACTAACATTTTTTCCTACATGAGAATCCATGCATCTCTTGCAATTGATTACAACTGAGTTAATATGAAACATTAAAGTTTGATAGATTCATTAGCATATGGAAGATTTGGAACTCTTGTAAATTAAATGTCCACTAAATAGAAACCAGTGGCAATCCCATGTGTTCGAGGAAAAATAAGAAATCAGCAGTACTTTAGTGCAGTGAAGAGAGAAATTATGGCAATTGAACATCAAGGGTAAAAATATAGAGCAATACGACGGGAGACCTGGAAATGCCGCATATGCAGAATAGGCTCACACCCAACCTCTGCAACTGATTTTCCAAGAGGAGTCTTAACATTAAATCTGTTAGCTTGATATACAGATAATTTGTTGTTTTTATCAGGAAGCTGATGGCAAATTTTAAGTAGCGACCCCAGGGTATTCATCTGCATACAATTCAGTAGCATTAATCAGGAACCATATCATAATTTACTGCACATATTGTTGATAATAGAGCATTCTAAGATCATAACAATAATTATGGATTTTTTTGAAAGGAAATGGTATCAGCACTTGTAGTATGAATATGAATATTTGGGGATTCCAAATGAACTAACAAAAGTAGGAAAAAAGGAAGGGTGAAACATGAATTATTCAATATGTGCCCAAAAGTATTTAATATTAAATACTGAGAAAAAACTTTGTGAATATTGATTTTTCTTGGCTTTCAGCGTCAGAGAGACTCTTTTCTATGGACAGATAGATATATTGTACTTCTACATTTGAACACATACTACAAATGATTTTTCATCTTAGCAATAAAAACTGCATGCGAAATAAGATACGGTAGATGACACTGGTAGAGACCTGTTATCGAGGCAATAATAGGTGAGGTACTGGTATTCTATTGTAGCAAAATATTTATGGCAACAGAAAGGTGGCACCAACCTTCATGTAGGGGCACGAGGCACAACCACCATGAATGGAGCAGCCTTCGCCAGAACTCACACCAGGAACAATAGTAAGATTATCTAAATCAGTACCCATTGAAGAACCAACATTATGAGAACCATTCGATGTCTTAGAAATCGCATCCGAGGAAACCGGAAACACAATTTCTACTTCAATGTTTGCTCTCTCTTGAGAAGAATACAAATCAAATAATTCCTGAACAGCAGCAACAATTGAAGTGATCATCCCTGATTCTGTTCCTAACACAAACTGAAGATGTTCATCTACATTTCTGTCCAGAGCTCCCATGAGATGATCCTTAATGAAATCCAAGATGTTCTGAGTGGATCCAACAACTCCCATTGCTCTCCGCTTTGCTTCCATTGCCAAAGAGAACATTTCTCCAGGGACCTCAAAGTGTGCTGTTAGAAATGCATCACAATATTGTTCCTTTATTTTCCCCACAACCTCATGGCCAAACATGTCATGAACCATACAGTTACCACCCTGCGTACCAGCAAACAATTGTTACAGAAGGGATAAGCAGAGAATGTAGATCAACTAAGACTGGCGCAAATCATAAAAAGAAGAAAAAGCATGATATTAAAAGATTGATGAGACACAGATTCCAGTCCATTCCAAAGAATAATACAACCCATCAGGCAATCCATTCATATATTCCATTGCCCCAAGAGTTAACGAAGTCAAAACATTTTTGTACAGTTGAGGAACTAAGAAAAATCTTATACTTGTATATGCCAGTTCATAGTAAAACTGACACATGTTTACTACTTTATAAGCCATGTCTATTTAGTGGTGCCCAAAATGCCAAACGGACAGATATTTAGGACAGGAAGTGTACCAACAGGTAGACAATAGTGTGCATGTCGTGTGGGGATTACAGTACAACAGGTGCAAAAGAAGCAGCAGCATCAGAGGAATCAGCATTAGCTTAGAGATTAGTTTTAGTTAGTTTGCTTTAGCTTAAAGTTAGCCGATTAGTTAGGAGATTTGTCATCAGGGTAATCATAAGCTGAGACTCGTCTAGGTTTGGGCAGGTATTACATTGGTTTTTATCTCTAGTTCTTCAAGTATGTCATTGCTCCGCCACGCTGTCGCGGCCCAGGGTCACGTGCTGTAACCATCTTCAAATACAGTCCATGCCATGTTCCAACTTACAATCGCCTTGCTTGTGACATCAGATTCATATGGTACAATGTCCATGGGTGACAACACACAAACCACTAGCAACCTCAACGCCACTGTCAAGTTCAATGTCTATGGGCACAATGCTCACCAGCTGCCAAGTTCAATGACCTCACTGATAGCGTGGAACCCTTCATGCATATTAGATTGATTGAATCATTGAGTTACATGTTATTCTACACCACATCATATTCTACACCCAATATTATTCTACACCAACCCACCCAAACTACCTACCGGGTTCAAACAAACCCAAAACTTGCACCCATCCCACGCTAATTGCTAGGTCACGATCCCGATCCCCATCAAGGCCCTACCGAGCCTTTACTCGCCAGCGTGCTTCAGTCCTCTATGGACATCTCATTTTGCTGAAGCTCATGAAAGCCTTCGTTAGGGTAAGCAAAAGAGCGCCACTGTTCTGAATATATCTCCCTGCAGGTGGTCCCACATCTCCTTAGCAAACTCATGATGCTCAAAACCCATGATCAATGAGGGCTTCATGCTAGTGACATTGGCACCCATGACACGGCCATCATCATTAGTCCAAGCCGTGACTACAACAGGACCAGAACCATTCCTCCACTTGTCACTAGAGGAGAGTGTCTAATGAGATGCAAGACCATGACCCCTCAAATAGTTTTGAGGGAAAATGCCCACTCTTCGATAGTTAAACAGACCATCAAGCTTCATAGGAAAAACAATGATATTGGGTTGTGCCATTGTGATATGCTGAGCAATGCACAAAACAGAGCACCGAGGCACAGGCAGATGGGGAAGGGCCGAACAGAACATACGAAGACAGAACAGAGCACCAAAGCACGAACAAACGACAGAACAGAGCACCAAAGCACGAACAAACATGCCCACTGACAGGTGATGACGAGCCACGCGCGGCCGTGCCCAGATATGGTGGACGGAGTCGAGACGTGCGGACAGGTGACGATGAGCCAGGCGCTGACGTGTCCGCAAACATAGACGCAGTCCTAGTGGATGGAGTCAAGACTGCGAACAAGAAGCTGCACGAATGGTCGTCCTCCCCGTGCTTGAAGATGTCAGGCGAGCAGGTGGACGTGCGGACAACACACCGAGGAGAAGCCGCACGACCGAGCGTCCTCACCGTGCTTGAAGATGGCGGACAGGTGGGCAGACGTGTCCACAGACGGCCGGATGGAGTCGCAGCCACGAAAGATCCCACGACAGGAGATGCGCGACCAGGCACAGAAGGGCCACCGAGCGAATGGTGCGGTGATGAGCTGCATGGGCAGACAGGCGCGGCGACGAGCGTGAACAAACTGGTACGGCGACAGGCCACGCGGGGACACAAACAGAGGAGCAAAGGATAACAAGAAGGATCTCAAGGTAAAAAAAAATGGATCATGGATGAATTAGATTAGTATAATCCTGACCCTAAATCCCTAATCCATGGCTTTGATACCATGTCACTAACCCTGGGGAATTGAGTGAGAGTCAAGCCTAGTGGTACTCTCTAATGTATCTAGTTATCTACTTTACCTATTTACAGTAATGCTGTTATCAGCCAGTTGTCTTGGCATCTAAGTAAGCATCTACTTTATGCAGTAGAATATGCTGTGGTAGTTAAACTATTCCTTGTAAACCAAGTTTGCTTTCTCTATATAATGAGAATAAGCGGCCTATGGCCAAGCTGCCCTCTGGCAGAACCAAATTCCCCACTCTAAGTGTCTTACCTGGCCAACAATTGGTATCTAGAGCCTGGGTTTTGAGAGAGCAGTGCCCTGTCCACCTCCAACGAGCGAGCGCGCCACACCGCCGCCGCCCGCCGGCTCCGTGATCGATCTGGACGCCGATTGCGCCACGCGCCTTGCTGCTGCAGAGGCGGCTGCGCAGGCAGTCGAGGCGGCCAGGCAGGCAGCAGCAGCTCAGGCCACAGCAGCCACCGCTGCCGCGCTGCGAGCGGAGATGGAGAGGCAGCCCAGAGGATCGCGGAGCCCTGGCCGGCGCCGCGCTCCATCACCTTCGCCGGAGTGCCGTCGTGGACGTGGAGGCCATCGCGGGTCTCCTACTGTCCAGATGGTGTACAAGGACCCCGGAGTGGGCGCGCCGTGGCCGATGCTCACCAAGACAAAGTACCACGAGTGGAGTCTGCTTATGAAGGTCAAGATGCAGGCTCACCAGCTCTGCGAGGCCATTGATGGCGGCGGCGTCGAGTACCACGACGACCGGCGGGCGCTCGAGGCTATCCTCGCCGCCGTTCCTCCGGAGATGGGAGCCCCCCTTGCCGACAAGCTCTCTGCCAAGGAAGCGTGGGAACTCCATCGCTGAAGCGCACATCGGCGTCGATCGTGTCCGCCGAGCAACGTTGTAGTGGCTGCGCAAGGACTAGGAGAACCTCTCCTTTCGCCTCGGTGAGCAAATTGAGGATTTTGCTGTCCATCTCTCCACTCTGAAGCAACAGATGGCTCTCCACAGTGACGAGGACCTCACGGAGGCGCGCGCCATGGAGAAGTTCCGACTCGCCATGCCGAAGTACTCCGAGCTCGTGATCGCGATAGAGACACTCCTCGACTTCGAGGATCTCACTATCGAGGAGGTCATGGGGAGACTGAAGACGGTGGATGATCGCAATGAGGCACCTCCCACCGAGCCCATCGCCGTCGACGGCAAGCTGATGTACACCAAGGAGCAGTGGCTCGCTCGGCAGAACAAGAAGGAAGGGGACGGCTCCAGCACGTCCAAGGAGCATCGCCTGCGTCCACGCAGTGGCAAGAAAGGGAAGCTGAAAGGAGATTGCTACAGTGGGGGTCAAGCAGAGAAGGCAGGAGCCGCCGGTGGCGAGCGCAAGGCGAACCGCAACGACACCTGCCTCAACTGCAACCGCCGACCACTAGGCAAAGGACTGCCCCATCCTCAACGCGAGCGTGGTGGCGCGGCGCACGTCACGGAAGCAGGTCGCCCAAGGCTTCCTGGAGCTGGATGCAAAGGAGAGCAGCGGCAAGGCACGTGCTTCAACCTTCTGCACCGAGTCCACCACCAACTTTGACATCGAGGAACCGCGAGCCCATGCCTTCCTCAACACCGGCTCCGGCGAGGACAAGCTCGACGGGTGGTACCTCGACAGCGGTCCCACCCACCACATGACCAGCCGTCGCGAGATCTTCTTCAACCTCGACACTAGCGTTCGTGGATCGGTGAGGTTCAGTGACGCGTCAAGGGTGGAGATCCAAGGCGTCGGCTCGATCGTCTTCGAAGGCAAGACCAACAAGCACCGCATACTGCACGACATCTACATCCCCGCGCAGCGCAACTCCATCATAAGTCTCGGCCAGCTGGATGAAGGCGGGTCCAAGGTGGAGATCGACAAGCGGGTACTCCGGATTTGGGATCGGCGCAAGCGGCTTCTTGTCAAGGTCCGTCGCGGCCCAAGCCGCCTCTACGTTCTTCACCTTGAGGCGGCCCAACCACTCTGCCTCACTGCGAGACGATGAAGCCTGGCGCTGGCATGAGCGGTTTGGTCACCATCACTTCGAGGCCCTGCACAAGCTCGGCAAGGAGGCCATGGTACGCGGGATGCTAGTGATCAACCACGTCGAGCAGCTCTGCGACACCTACATCACCACGAAGCAGAGGAGGCGCCCTTTCCCTCGGCAAGCCATGTACCACGCGCAAGAGCAGCTCGAGCTCGTTCACAACGACCTGTGCGGACCCGTGACGCCGGCGACTCCAGGCGGGGGGCGCTACTTCCTTCTACTGGTGGACGACGCGTTCCGCTTCATGTGGGCTGTCCTGCTGCTGTCCAAGGGAGCTGCCATGGGCGCAATCAAGCAAGTACAGGCTGCGGCGGAGGAGAGCGGCCACAAGCTCCGGGTGCTGCGCACCGACAACGGCGGGAAGTTCACCATTGCCGAGTTCGTTGCCTACTACGCAGACGAGGGCATTCAACGCCACTTCTCGGCCCCCCTACTCGCCACAGCAGAACGGCATTGTCGAGTGCCGGAATCAGGCCGTGGACATCATGGCCCGGTAGATGCTAAAGCAGAGAGGGATGCCGGCCTTGTAACGAGGGAAGGCGGTGATGACGGCAGTTCAACTGCTCAATCGCTCATCGACCAGAAGCTTGCAAGGCAAGACCCCCTACGAGGCCTGGAAAGGGCGCACGCCGACGGTCGGGCACTGTCGGGCACTTGAAGACGTTAGGCTGCCTCGCCTACGCCAAGGAGCTGAACCAGTTGGGTAAGCTCGACGATCGCAGCAAGCCCGGCGTCTTCATCAGGTATGCAGAGGGAGCGAAGGCCTACCGCATTCTCGACCCGGTGACTCAGCGCATGAAGGTGGCGTGCGATGCCGTCTTCGACGAAGGCCGTGGCTAGGACCGGTCCAAGCCAGATCCTGGTGGCTTGGCATCGACAGCAAGTGATTTCACCGTCGAGTACTGGTGGCCTGAAGGAGCGGGGGGAGCACAGAGTGCATCTCTGGTGGCGGTTGGACCTTCATCACCAGCGTCACCTACACCACCACCAGCGCCGCGCTCGCCGTCACCAAATCCGGGGGAGCCTGGAGGCACATCGGCAGCAGGGGGCACACTCCTCCAACGCCACAGCCAGCCAGCCACCACCGGCATCCCCGGCAGCTACTTCACCAGCAGCATCGGCACATGGCGATCAACCTCAAGTCGAGTACGCTACGCCCACTGGAGGACGACGAGGACTGTCTGGATGCCTACACTCCAATGGAGCGGCTGAGGCTCAGTCGGTACAGCACGGCGGAGGAGGTCAATCCTACGCACTACCGGCGGCTCATTGGCAGTCTGCGCTACCTGGTGCACACCCGGCCGGACATGGCATTCGCTGTCGGGTTCGTGAGCCAATTCATGGAGCGGCCCACGATGGAGCATCAGCAGGTGGTCAAGCGCATCCTTCAGTACGTGGTGGGCACCCTCGACTATGGTCTATAGTACACCAAGGCTCCCGGCACGGCGCGCTTTGTCGGCTACTGCGACAGTGACCTCGTCAACGACATCGACACAAGCAAGAGGATGAACGGAACCATGTTCTTCCTCGGCAATTGCTTGGTCAGCTGGCAATCCCTCAAGCAAAAGGTGGTGGCTCTATCAAGCTGTGAAGCCGAGTACATCGCCACCACCACTGCAGCAACCCAAGCATTGTGGCTGTCAAGGCTACTGGGACAGCTTCTCGGCAGGCATGTCGAGGTGGTTGAGCTAAAGGAGGCCAGCAAGTCTGCTCTAGCTCTGGCCAAGAATCCAGTTTTCCATGAGAGGAGCAAGCACATCAGGATCAAGTATCACTTCATCAGAAGCTGCCTGGAAGATGGAAGCATCAAGGCCAACCACATTGCCACTACTGATCAGCTGGCTGATATCCTCACCAAGTCACTGGGCAAGGCCAAGTTCCAAGAGATGAGAGAGGATTGGGCTGAAGCCAGGGCTGAGCACAAGGCTTAGGGGGAGAAATGAGAGTTAAGCCTAGTGCTACTCTCTAATGTATCTAGTTATCTACTTTAGCTATTTACTATTCCTAGTAATGCTGTTATCAGCTAGTTGTCTTGGCATCTAAGTAAGCATCTACTTTATGCAGTAGAATATGCTGTAGCAGTTGAACTATTCCTTGTAAACCAAGTTTGCTTTCTCTATATAATGAGAATAAGCGGCCTATGGCCAAGCTGCCCTCTGGCAGAACCAAATTCCCCACTCTAAGTGTCTTACCTGGCCAACATTAAGAAGGTAATAACTCCAGTAGTGGAGATGACTATATATAGAGAGCCTCGTGGGCCATATAGGCCTATATTAGATGGGTGTTCATATACTTAACACCAAAAATTGGGTGAGCATAGCAAATATGCCATGTGGGCCAAGCAGTACACACGTAGGGCCAACGCTAGGGATGCGGCAAGGAGTGCGCGACGTAGGCATGCGCGATCACCGCGCCTAGGGAACGGGACCACGGCGTTTGGTTAGGCAGGCTATCAGCCATGCCTTGAGTTCAGGAGATTTCCATCTCTAGTTTGCTTGTGGCCAAGGGCCTATTTACATCTTGCATGAGACTCCATCAGGTGAAGCAATAAAAACTATCTCCACTCCTAATCTCCCTTCTTCAACATCAGCCGAGGGGAAAAACCTCGCCCCACTACCGACCGAGACTACGAGCTCCGTAGCCGAGGTCCTGCTGCCTTAGCCCCGACGCCCTTGACAAAATATAGGAAAGTTTACATAAGGTTTGGTTTGGGACACATTATTGGATGGATATAGCAAAGAATGCAATTGGTGTATTGTGTAGGGATATAGATATTAAACACAACAATCAATGTTTGGTTATAAATTAAAGATAAACAAGTGAATATCCGAAACACTTCTTTCAGAAATATACATATCAATCTAAAAACTGGTGTTTTGTGAAGAAATCTGATCTTTGTAATTTTAACAATTATAGAAATAAAAATGGAAGACAAATTGAGAAACAAAATATGCTTTATAGAAAATAAAGAAAATGAGACGGAAAGCTTAGCTCTTCAAAATTCATTCGAATTGAGATCGCAGCATCCATACTTGAATAAAAATGACTGGGAGTAAACTTCCTAAAGCATAGGTGAGGAACAAAATCACGCAACCTGGTAATAGTGTAGATGTGGCAGTAATGAACTTATAGATTTTCTGTTGTGGTCTGGATGAATTTTTGCAATTTCTTCATCTGACATTGTAGCCATTCTTTGAAATAAATCTGCTATGTTTGCACCCATATATGAATCAGGACCATACCAGACATTAAGATCTGGTATTTGGGCAAATGCCTAAAACATACAAAGTTAAAAAGCTTGATTACAGTATAAGTAAAATAAAAATGAAATACAAATAAAATGTCCACTCATATAATTCTCAGAAGCAAAACATGTACCTGTAATATAGTTGGAACAACATTAGAAGAGGTGCAAGTTATTGTAGGAACAAGTTCATGAGCATGAGCTTTTGTTTCCAGCGAAGTATTAATGTAAATAACATGCAAAGACGGATAACATCTCGAAGCTTCCCTCAAAAAATGAGTATATTCACAACTTGAAGCAGCATCTGCTAATGAACAGCCAATCGGTTCACTAGACATTCTATAAACGACAACCTGCATAAATCCACCAAGAATTAGTGCCTGCATGTTGCGGAGTTACGGAGCCATTAGGGGTGTGTTTGGTTGGATGGATATCCATGGATGGGAGATGGTCATCCATGGATAGGTGGTGTTTGGTTTGATAGATTGGTTAGACATGGATATCCACTACAACAAATATCCCTACTAGATGCCGGATACAATGGCCACCAAAAAACTGGCGGATGAGCTCATCCATATTTTCTAATCTTTGTCATCTGTAAATAAATTAAGGATTATTAGTATATTATATTATTACTTACTCCCTCTATCCTAATATATATAAGTGCAACCACTTTTTATTCAAGTCCCATAATACAAGCGGTGCTCTCTCTAGACATGCGTACATGGATGCAGTAGTTGCTATGAACCTTAGTTCATATCGGGTGTAGGGAGGATAACCATTGCCAAGAGGAAGGCCGGGCAAAGTCGGTGTGGAGGGAGACTAGAATATTTGGGGGTAACTAGATTGTTTGTTGTTCATTGCTTGATTCAATCTCAACTAGTTACAGGGTATAAATATAAATAGAGGAGCCCAGCCCCTAGGCGCCCAGCCTCTAGCTCCTCGTTTCTCTCCCCATCATTAACTCCAATCGCTCAACCACACTACAAATTCTCATTGATTACAGCCGCATACACCTCTATTGATGCGCTCCTGGCAGCTGCATGCGCCTCTATTGTTGCAGCCATAACTACTAATCCCCAACCATCTACTAATTGCTATTGATTACAGCCGCCTGTGCCTCTTTGGGCTCTTGCACGCCCTTGGGAGCTCCCCTGGCTGTACTGCCGCCCCACATGACAGTAGTACTAGTGTTGAGAGAGAGAAAATTAAATACACTCCTTGGTCTTTGAACTAGAGGTGGTTATGCCGTATATACTGGGATGGAGGGAGTAATAATTCTGATGACAAGATTAGTTTTGATAAGTGCTAATATGTTGATTAGTGCATGTTTTGTGTGCCAATTAAGGTAGTAGAAGTGCTAATTAACATATTTTATCTATAATTAGTGATTATCATGACAAAGTTAGTGTTAGTGCATATTTATTAGTGTATAATTAGTTGTTATTATTATTAAATAATAGATATGATTAGTCAACTATTGTCATTCCATCCACTCTCATCCATCTGACCAAACAGAAAAATAGCTCGCCATACATCAAACCAAACAGGCGGTATGGATAAGCCCATCCTAAAATCCATGGATGGCCAAACCCCATCCAACTTTGCCCCCAAACAAACACACCATTAGGGCATGTTTGCATACACATGGCTAGTTACTAGTTGGGCTAAAAATTAGCCCAAATTAGCTAGAGTTGACTAGGAGCTAGTTGGCTAACAGCTAGTTGGAGACTTGGCTAAAAATTTCCACCTATTAGCCCTCTTGTTTGGATGCACTACAGCTAATTTGAGCTAAAATTAGCTAGCTAACAATTAGCCCACGGTATCCAAACATACCCTTAGGTTGTGGGTGATATATATCCATGTGAAAACAACAAAGAATGACATGATATGCTGAAGTTGACAACTATTTTGGTCAGACTTATTTAAACATCATATAACCAAGATATCACTTACTACCTTAACCAATGCAAGTATGGCAACAGTCGGTCATTTGTTCTGCTTCGATAGTCTGATTATGGTTAAAAATCTTCTTTTACTACAACTTTCTCTGTATTTTGCATAATCACATCCACAGTAAGCTCAAAGTTCAGAAAGTGCTAGTCCGCAAATGATATACATGCTAACACAACAGATAAACTGGATCTGACTAGGATCGTTCTGGTATTCATACGAACTGCCACTCCAGGCTAGTGTATAAAAGTGGAGCCTGAACTAGAAAGAGAATAAGCTCATAACAACGCTCCCAAATGATGTTACTTCACTATTTCACTAACGTAGTAACATGATACAAGTGTATAGTTTTCAAGAAAAAAAAATTATACAAGTGTATATATAAACCTACTCATTTTATTTTAGCTTGATTCTCACAGTATGCTCTTAGTGACAAATGACATGACAATTAGACTTCTGGAAACATTAATTAAAAAAATACCTTATTAAATCCTTCTTGATCAAGTATTGCCCGAACATTTTCTGACATGAAGTCAACACCTAGAACTGTAATATAGTCACATCCTGCTTCAGCCATTTTAACAGCACTATCTGCCATAATCAAGGAATCAGATATTTGGATGTGGGGCCACTGCTTCTTTGCAGCAGTAAGTATGCCTTGCACCTCAGGATCCATATAAAAGTGTGCAACAACCCCAATTTTTTTCTCTTTAAGGGTATTCACAAGGCCTGAAATCTTGGACTCGTCAGGAGATAAAAACATCGCCTGCAATTAAACATTAAATTGTAGTGAGTTGCTTCATGCAGAAATCAATATGAAGACTTACAGTAAAATGATACGTTCAAGCTAATTTAAGCTGTCATTTTTTGTCAGATTGACAACCAAATTTCCTTTTTTTATAAGTAACGTCCTTTAGTGGAAACGTTGGTACATAGGTGACTAGTGAATGTGATGTCTCAAGCCACATGATGTTGTCAAGCAAGAAATCATATCTTTGCAGTTCCACTGAGCATCAACGCTACCACTAATCTCTAAGTTCCACTAATTTGAATACACCATCAACAATATTGGGGAAGGATGGAGCCATCTAATAAGCTTCACAGCTCTTTAAGAATCCAACATTACAATGCTGCAACTGATCCCCTTGAGACACTAGAATCCAACATTACAATGCTGCAACTGATCCCCTTGAGACACTAGAATATTTACTTCTTGTGTGGATTATGATGACTAACTATCGCCCAGCTGCTTATTTATCGTCATTCCTGTATTCATCCTACAGGCAGCTCCAATAATGGGCAATACCAACTATAATAGGCTAGAGGGGACATGACTCATATCACAAAGTCTATTTTTTTTATTCGGTTGGGAATTGGGACAAGTATGAGGAGAGCTGCAATAGATGAGGGTACGATGGTGTTAAAAACAGCAACAGTAACAGGACAATTGAACTAGATAGGTTATGGGTATTTTGAAAAGTTGTTGTGGATCAATGATATGATGATTTTTACGGCTCTCATCTGATTTTTTTCACAACTATATGATTATTAGTCTTTTACAATGCTAGAGTAATCATTCAATCGTGGTAAATTCATAGAGCCTACTCAGAAGCAACTAATCTTCATTTTCGACATTTACAGTTGTAGAGACACCACACAAAGTTCCCTTAAGTTCCATGGCAAAAAAAATATATAAAATGGGAAAACCTTTGTGGAAAAGGTTGAGTGCAATCTTTTTAGTAAATGTTATTCCCATGTAAGTAAGATGCTAATATGACCACACAAAGTGGCAAAATAAGGCTGATGTTGACACTAGCTGGTCCATTCCCTACGCACAGGCTGACCAGAGTCAGCTCCTTTCTGATCGATCAAAAAAAGGAAAAAATGCATGAGCTAATAGAAAAGATATCTTTTATTCGGTGTTGCTAACTTTAGTGGAAAAAGGGAAATGGAGCCCCATCCTTGGCAGATTCTTCACGTCGAATCTACCTAAGGAAAAGCACAACTTCTTCAGACATTGTGTAAACATCGAGCTATTATTATTATACTAGTAATTCCCCACTTGTTGAGACAAGACACGTCTTTTCATTCATTAGACCAATAGTGCCACGAACATTCATGTAGCAAGTCGCTCGAGACCAACAGTGCCACGAACATGTATCCAAAAAAAAAAAAAAAAAGTGCCACGAACATTCATGTAGCCAACTAACCAACCGGATAAATCAACGGAGCATGAGGATCGGGTAAAGGAGCTCACCTGCGCCTCGGCGTAGCTGCCCTGCGCGCGGACGGCGCCGTCGCGGGCGATGACGAGCGACGGAAACGGCTTCCCGGGGTGCCTACCCTCGCGCGCCGCGATGGCCGTGCGCGCCCGCTTCTGCATGCCGACAAGCACGTTGTGCCACGTGCTGGCCCGCGACCGGGCCGCCGTTATCCCCGCCCCGAGCGGGGCGAGGTCGGGATCGGCGGGGTCGACGGCGAGGACGTCCTCAGGCTTGGCCCCGTCCAGTGCGGCGACGAGGCAGGCGCAGTACCCACGCGAGAGGTCAGAGTCGGAGTCCGCCGCGAACCGCATCCGCCAGCCCGTTGCCGCGTTGCAGCGGGCGACGAGCCACACCCGCGCGACGCAGCCCATGACGCGGTTGCCCTGGGCGCGGTCGGGCTCCGGGAGCCTCGGGAGCGCAGCCGCGAGGGAAAGGAGCCGGCGCGCGCGGTCTGCGTCAGATGGGAGTGCGCGGAACTCCTCGGCAAGCAGGCGGAGACGGAGGCGCGGGTGCGCCTTGGCGGCAGCATCATCGGAATCGGCGCGCGGGAGAGGCGGAGGTGGAGGAGGGGCACGGAAGTGGGCACAGCGAACGGCGAGGAGGGAGCGCTGACGGGGTACCAGGCCGCTTCGGGAAACGTGGAGAGGAGAGAGGACGCCTCGGGGCTTCGCGGCGGCGGGGGGCAAGAGTGAGGCGGCGGCGGTGTCCATGTCGTTGCGTTGGTGTGGCCGTGCTGTAATGTGCGGAGACGGGGGGCGTTTTGCTGGGACCAATTCGGCCGAGATATTTAACATTTTCCCCCTTATTACGGTGGCTCCTTCAATCAATCAATCAAAAATAAAAAAGGATGAGACCTTTTTTTTTTGTCACTTTTATCTTTCAGAGCATCTCTAGAGGTCTACGTCCTGTTTGTTTGATTTATAAGTCATACTTTTTCAGTGAACAAACAATATTTTTTCTCACAACAAATCAGCCAACAGTACTTTCAGTCATGCCTTATCAGCCAAGCAAACAGGGCACTAGAGACTGCTTAAACACGCTACGTATCCCCAATTTAAATAGTGGAGGACAAAAAAAGAATCTGTCTACCCAACAACCATGTGTTTCAGCAAAAAATAACACAAGGTTGTTTGTTGGTTGTAAAACACACGATTTGTAACGGAGGAAAAACCATGTGCTTTAGCACAAGCTAGCACATGATTGTTGGTTGCCTGCATAACACATAATTTCCAACAGAGAAGAAAATGTGTGTTTTAAAGCTAGCACATGTTTGTTGGTGGCCTCTAAAACAATGGATTTTTAAAGAAGGCACACGTAGAAAAAAATCTATTGTAATTTCTGTGCAACTCAAGAGCACATTAACTAAAATGACAAAATAGCCCATTAAACAATAGCCGCCTATAAGAGAAGCACAAAACTATGAATACATAGCAATATAGCAGATAGACTTGGGAGAAAAGCAAAACAAAAACAGATCTGCTGCGTGGAGAAAGCATCTGCCCTGCTCACGCAGAGCAGGGGAAAGGGGCAGACAACAGATTGCAAAGAAAAATAGAAAATTTTAAGAAAAAACACTACAAGAGTGATCCATACCTCATCAGCAAAGGTTAGTATCCCAATCTTTTGAATCTACTTTCTAAAAAAGTAATAAAAAACAATAGCAACTCAGATCAAATACTAAGAGAATGTAGATCCATGGAAAAGACATTCAGGATGGTAAAGATAACCTCCTACTTGTGCTTGCTACAACAGCAGAGCGTGGCCCTGGTTGCTCACTGTGCATAAGGAGCAGATCCTGCACTTAGGGGTTGTGATGTGGTCTAAAAGGCTAGAAACACAGAGAGCATAGTGCAAAAAACAGAGAGCATGAGATCACACACACATGTAGCTAGCATAAATCACACATACATACACAAATCGAATTTTCTATACCAATTTTCTAAAAGTAATCCTGCAGCCACACCACTCAGCAATCCTCAACTAAAATTACAAATATATCTGTTATGCATTTGCTATATTTCTATTGTAAATAAATTACAGAACAAAATAAGAAAATTACATATTTCACATAGTGCTACTTGTACTTGCTACTAATGCAATTATACTGTATATGTATATAATTTAAAGATCGGGCTCATGCAACTTGTACACGCAAAGCAGGGCAAAAGGGCAGAAATCAGATCGAAGAGGAACCACAAACCTCAACAGCCAAGGTTAGTACACCGACCATTTGAATCCAATCTCCTTGTGTGTGTTAGATGCATGGAATATGTAATGATGAGAAAACTTTTAACTATCAAAACATGAAATATGGATGTTATAACAGAACATGAATCTAGAAAGAAGAACAAGACAGCAGAAAATGTCAGAGACATAATATCAGATTTAGAATTATGAGGAAATGATTCGCCAAGAAGAAAGTAACAATGATGTAAAATTACTCCTAATTCAAAACAGTTGACACAAACAATAAATAAATGAGAACTAATGGCTTCTTTATTTTCTTGCAGGTTTCAATTGCTTCCCTTATGCAACTAATACAAGCACCAGTCAAGTTTGATCAGCTACTTAAGGTAAGAAACACAATTCAATGATGCAATAAAAAAAGAAGAATCTGATAAAAAGCTATATAAGTACTCAGCTGCTTGCTTTTTTTTTATGAAGCAGAATAATATGTATGTCACAACAAGTAGATATGATGATTATCCAACATCAATGAACTCACAAGAAGCAATTAAGAAAGTGCAGTAAGCTCCTTACCAAATATTTGTAGGCACAAATTGTTCTAGTGACCTTTCAAATACCTACAGATACAAAAAGGTGAGCAAAATCATTGCTTAGAATAAAAAAATGTCAACATAAGAAGATTGTTTTTCGACTAAAATATATTTCAATACAGGAATGTTACACTGAACTTATGATGGAACAGATCAGGAACTCTTAGGAAGATAATCAAACTGACTGGAATACGCAGGTAAAATTTATAATACCAGTATACAAAAATTACAATTCAGACATATGCAAATTACACACATATGTGCAATGTAATTTCAGCATAACAGTACTTTAATTTCAATGCTTCATTATAAACTGTGCAGCAACATGAAGAGATGCAAGGATCATTAACAAAGATGATACTTGAAAATGACAGGAATGAGGTAAAACTATATTATATATGCTTGTCAAACTAGTTGTGTTATATTATAAATAGTAAGTATTCTCATTATCAAACAAATAAAACAAAATATGAGACTTGAAGATCTGGAAAAAATCTTTGGACCACAAACTGACTGATCAATATTAGAGTCAAGGTTGTCATATGAGGTAGATACAGACAGCTGAGCCAATTTAATTACATTTATAAGCAATATAAATATGTACTGGCATCAAAGTAAAACTTATCTTTGCAAAAACAGGATGGAGAAATAACAATCGCCACTGATGATGATGGAGCAATGACAAGCATAGCTGACGATGATAGATCTAAAATTCAACAATACCATTGACAAACTGATGTATTCAATAACATGGACATTGATGAGATACATAAAAATGATCTCTTCAACTATTTCAGTCCACACTGAAAAAAATATTATTTGTATTATAAATGACATTACTCAGAAACTAAGACTGCTGCTAATATATTTACAGGTGCAGCATGAAAATCAAGATGATCAACCAACAATGGGAGAAAATGACTTGAGGATCATAGCAATAGAACCAACAAGTTCAGATATTACATCAGCTATAACAGATGATAACGAGCATGTAAATGGCAGCCAGGAGCTGACGGAGGAAGAGATTGAAAAATTCATAAAAAATGAGCAGGTTGCAGCATCTGAAGGCAACAATGCACCAATCAACAACAAGTACACCCCACAGCTATCGATGGAATTTAAGACTAAGGATGATGTTCACCATTTCTTCAACTTCTATGCGTTCCTAGCCGGATTTTAAGTTGCCATAACACATACGACAAGAACTCAAAGTAAGAAGAGAAATAATGAGGTAGTCAAAGTGACAATGAGATGCACTCGTCAAGGAAAAAAAAGGAACCAAAGTCTTTAGAGCAAGAAGAAGCTAAAGTAGACAAGGATGTTGGAAAGAAACCGGTAAGGAGAAGGAAAACAAATGTTCAGCAGAAGTTAGATTGTCCTTGTGTTATGATGGTGAAAGAAGGAGGTATATGGAAGATTAAAACTCTTGATTTGGAGCATAATCATGAGCTATGCCCGGAGACAGGGATCAGCTATTTTCTGGTTACAAGTATATGACAGAAATAGAAAAAGGACTTATCAAGACTCTGAACGATAACAATATCCCAACTAGGAAGATGGTTTCTATTTTATCGTATCTGAGAGGGGGGCTTACAGCTCTACCGATGAAAAAGAAAGATATCAGCAACTACAGGACAAAGCTGAACAGAGAAGTTAAAGGATCAGATATGATACAAGTACTAGATTATTTCAGAAAGAAATAAACTGAGGATCCATCTTTTTTTTACAAGTTTAATTTAGATGAGGACAAGAGAGTGAGAAGCTTATTCTGGATTAGACTGCTCTTCTATGAAATATTATGCAGATTATGGAGAATGTGTAAGTTTTGACACGACATATATGACCAACCGATATAACTTACCTTTTGCACTATTTGTTGGAATCACAGAACATGGGCAAAGTTGCCTTTTCGGATGTGCTTTCCTGCATGATGAGACAGTGGACACTTTTAAGTGGGTATTTCAAACTTTCTTTGAAGCAATGGGAGGAAAACACCCTCAAACAATCATCATAGACCAAGACATGGCGATGAAATTAGCAATAGAGCAAGTCTTCATAAACATAAAGCACAGAAATTGCTTGTTCCACATAAAGACCAAATGCCACAATAAGAATATCAAGGTCTTTGCAGCAAACAAAGGACTATATGAAGACTTCGAAGATATAGTGAACAATAGTCTAACAGTGGAAGACTTAGAAGAGAATGATTGAGGAAAGAAACTTTCGAGGGAATCATTACTTTTCCAAAATGTGGGAAATGAGGAAAAGATTTATCCCGGTCTACTATAAAAATGACTTCTTCCCTTTCATACAGACCACATCCAGAAGTGAGGCAACAAATGCGAGGTTCAAAGACAATGTAGGGCCAACCTATAGTATCATTAGCTTTCTAAAGGAGTACAATCGGATTGTTGATACCATAAATCGAGCAGAAAGGCTGAAGGACAACTATAGCAAGCAGAAAAGGCCAAAGAAATTTATATTAGGCTATTGAATAGAGCAGCAGGCACAACAGTTATACAACATAAACATATTCAAAAAGTTTTAGCTACAACTGAAGGCAACATCAAGGCTGAACTACAGGGAAACCAAAGATGGGAAAACATTTGAGGTGTGGCAAAAAAGTAACCAGATTTTGGAGGTTCATAAGTTCATGAGATATACAGTAAACATTGACCTAACAGAAGGCGAAGAAGAATTTACCTGCATATGTGCAAAATTCAGCAAAGATGGGATACTCTACTCTCATATCTTGAAAATAGTCATTAAAAAAAATCAACACAATTCCAAACAAATACTTCTTAGACAGGTAGAGAAAAAAGGATATGAAGATACATGTTGAAAGACAAAGAAGAAGAAACAGTTGCAACAAGCTCATTATTGAGATTCAACATATTATCCAGGAAGTCAATAATATTGAATTCAAAAGTAGCAAAAAATAAGGAAGCCATGCAATACCTTATGGCAGAATTTAACAAGATGAAAATCAATTTAGATAGAATGTTATCTGCTCAGCAAATAGATGAAGCACAAAATGATCAGCAAGGAGAAACTATAGCAGCACAAGCTAGAGATCCACAGACTGAAATATATGATCTAAAAAGAATTCAGAGAAAGGAAAGACCACCTAAACCTGTCAAAATGAAGACACATATAGAAGAAATAAAGAAGAAACTGGTGGCAGCAGAAAAGAAGAAAAAGAAAACAAATGACACAGACAGTGCAGGTAAAAAATTTTAGGACATACAAATAGAATTTTAGTACATACAAATAGAATTTGAATTCAAATGCAATTTTTTTATTTATGTGAACTAATAATGTTTTGTAGGCTCCCCAATGAAGCCAAAAAAGAAAGAAGAGGAAGAAAACATCAACTGATAGCATTGATCACCAAGCAACGGAACACTGAGGACATGGTAATCAAAGATGATCAATAGAAGAAAAGTGAAATTTATCAACCAGAAGAAGTGATGCAGTCAAATTCAATGGCCAATTAATTTATGTAATTTGTTTAATGAATAGGATGTTACATTCTTAAATTGAATTATGCACAGAACTACAATTGCATATGCTGAGAACTAAAATTGCAGTGCCTAGTAGCTGTAAATTACATTATTGGTGATTGCAATTATGTAACCGAATATTTTATTTGTCTCAGAGGACAAAAAATTGGTGTGTGCTGACACAAATCATAATAAACAAACTTTATTATGTGTTAGCACAGATCATAAGAGATAATTTTTTTTCTATGAAAGGACAATCAAAAACCACTCAAAAGCCAATCACCTCATGAACCAACAACTTAAACTAGCCTAGCATCACAGAGAAAGAGAGAAACACACACACACTCTTTACAGTAAAAGCAACACACATAAAGGCACTCAAAAGTCCAAAAAACAAGAAGCTTATTCAGCAGCAAGCAGCATGCAGCTGCAACAGCAACAGTACCATCAGGCTTAATCAGTAGTCGCATCAAGCAGTAGCAGTCAAATACACAACCACAACCACAAACAGAGAGAGAGAGGCATCAGCAAACATCAGTAGCAGCAAGCACCAGTAGCAGCAGGAAAAAGCAGCAAGCAGCACCAAAAAATAGAAAAAAGGGAGCAGCAGCTCCAAAAAGCAGAAAAATGGCAGCAGTGGGTCAAAAAATGCAGATCTACTAAAAACAAAAAAATCAGCTACAAATACACAGTCAACAGAACAAGTAAATAGAAGAACACATACCAAACTATATAACTTCAGTAAAAATCAACTTCCTCATACAGGTTGCTGCTCCTGATATGAGTTTCACCTCTAAGGGCGAACTTCCTCCATTGGTAACTGAAAACAACCAAATATTTACAACAAGTAATGGGAGAAAGCATATGTCAATACAACATACAACACATTCAGTAAAGTATATCATGCTCAAACTAAAAAAACGTAATGCATGTAAGATCACTAACCAGATTAGACCATCATCTTTACAAGAACAAGAGGGACCTCCACAACCCTCACGACCTTGGTTTAAAAAGGACTCAGAGTCATCTAATAAATCATTGCTTCCCATACTTTTTGCAGAAACAGAAGTCCCACCTCGATGGGATGCAAGAGGTGTAGGTGCCTGCAAAATTAGGAAAAAAACATAAAGTTGTTCAAAAATCATAAAGTAAAAATTGACATAATAGGGTTCATACTATTTCATTCTATTCTCCAAATACCTAACAAACAAGCACACAAACAAACACGGCTGAGAGGTATAAAGAAGGGGACAACAGAAATGCTTCTATTGCCTTTATTCTCAATATATACAGCACTAGTACCGCTAAGGTACACTAGAGTATGGATACTACTACAACTACTTGTACTAGCTATTACATGACTGAGAGCAGCCCGAACTACTAACAATTGTCTTTCCACTACCATGGCTGCACCAAAAGCAAAATCAGCAAGTTATCTCATAAGACAATTGTTCCAAATTGATAAAACTAAAAATGCCAATTTACAATGTCATAGTGTTCTCCAGAAGGGCTGATTGCAGCTAGAGGAACAGGAGCAGTTGGATCTTCAGCAGTCTTAGAATAATCAGTAAAAGGTAAAGACTCCATATGGACAAGGTCCTAATAAAAAATACTACCATATTAATTACAAAAAAGAGACAAAAGAGAACACAAGATATGTCACAATACAAAATTGATCTAATCTAATAAACAAGCTTATAGTTTCAACATTGTCATTTCTTTTGGTCTGAACAGTTCCTGATTGCTCACATTACCGCCTCCACCAAATGGATTAGACCTTATCCGGTCAACAAACGTCCAACCCTCTAATGTAGGGCAAAATTAGAAGTAGAAGCTGCTAAAGGATTGAACCTATCAAAGAGTGAAAGTAAATCAAGTGTTAGTATAATAAGACAAGTTACAAGAAACTCTTTTTTTTGTTCTATGAGATAATCAATGACAGAGCACTAGCATTTTGACTTCAAACAAAAAAACCCCCTAGAAAATACAAAACTCACATTTAGTTGGACATTCTGATGTGTAGTTGTAGCTTTAGAAGGTAGCACTCGGGCTTCTCTCTGAAGATTATCATCTGAAGTACAAGCTGTACTAGATACTGGACCGACAGGACGCCTCAGTTTAGGATCTTCAACATAATTTCCTAAATCATCCTCATCATCAAACATTCTAAAGGATGGCATGCTAGGACTATTAAAGTAGGGAGCATTATTCTTCATACAAGGTTTTTGAACAGGTGCTTTCCCTGCTTTATCAAATACTAAATTGGTAAAGAAGGTTCAAACTTATAGGTTACAAAGGACATATATTGCACATGTCAAATACCATAATTGCAGTATTTCAAAAGTGCAATTTACTGCTAATAAATGTGCAATCTAGAAAAAGGTACTAACCAGTATGATCCAAAGCATGAGCTGCATTTTCAGTCAGTTGAGTTTCTTTTAAATGACAGGGAATAGCTCTTGGGTCTGAACACATTGTCTGTGCACTAGAAGCAGTTTGGACATTCTTCAATGCATCTAATTTCACATTGTCCTTGGACTGAAAAACAAATAGGAAAAATGGCTATCAACTAACACATGATCAGAACATGGATGAATTAGTGAAAACTACCGAACTTGCAACCTTTTTTGAAAGCATTTTTTTCAAAAAGAACATAAACAAGCCACATAGTGGATAAATCAATATTCTTAATACTATAAAATATCTCCGCAAAAGTTACAACTATGCAATAACAACATGCTCCTAGAAGACAATAGATCAAAACAATTAGGTAATACCCTCTCAAGGAGCCTATATACCGAAAGCACTAGTTGCTTATTTGTTATTTGGGACACAGCAATACTCAAAATCAGTTTGGTGCCTATATTATATGAGGTGATACAAACTTATTTCTCTAACAGTTAGAACAGTTCGGGTTCTACCATATACTTTGGATAACAGAGCAGAAATCTAAAGACTTGGACAATGATAATAGATTTGGCAACATCTTATAGACACACAGGACATGTTTTTGCATTTCTTCCAAACCATCAACTATGTAAATCATATGATGAATGGCATCACTATGTAAAATGACATAGCTAATAAAATGGTTGATCAATATAGCTATGCGAAGCACAATAATGACATAGTGATCATGACAGACACAATAATGTAGCTATGCAGAGCAGTATGCTGCTGCCTTAAACAAGGCTGATCAATGACATAGCTGATAAAATAGAAGGAAAAATATGCAACTTATGCTAAATGATGGACTAATAGGTGAGAATAGTGCACGACAACTAGAAACATTATTCAGGCTATCTATATATAGCAGTGAGGTGCACACACATAAAACAAAAAAAATAGCAAAACACAGAAACTCACTTTTAGAATAAGCTTCTAACGTTTGGTTGCAGATTTAGAAGCTAACATTGGGGCTTCTTCAACAAGTACAGGAATATCCTTTGTACCTTAATTTCCAGCATAATCTAGTACACTTGCCTAAAATTTACAAATACATATTATTCAGGGAAATAATTTGTAACTGAAATCTCTATTCAAAACATAAGAACATATTCAAAACATTGACCTCAACATCATCTTCTTTTCTACAACTGAGAGGGGATTTTCCAAGACATTGAGATAGTCCGTGTCGAGTCCAAGAAGCTACACTATCAGGAGTGGAAGTTTGTGATGCATAGTTTTTTCTCTTCCTCTTCCTTCTACCTGAATCTGCACCTCAAAAATATTCATAAGAGTATGAACAAGAGATACAAAGTTAACTCAATGCTGAAAAAATGCTACAAAAAACACTTTATGTACCTTGAGCTGATGAGTTATTGGAAGAAATAATTACAGTTGCCTGAGAAACACCACAATTGTCACTACCAAAAACATTGTATGCACTATCTGAATCAACTTTTTCAGTCACAAAAACTTCTTCATTGTTAATTTTAGTATCAGCAGCCATTGTGGGATCAACAACTTCCACATTAAATGCAGCAGTAGCAGGCAATGTGGTATCGAAAACATCTTCCACAATGGTATGAGTTGAAGCAGCAGGCATTGGGGCTTCAAATTCATGAGCCATTGCATCATCATCTTTGTGACTAACATTGGTTGGAGAAGGGATTTCGACAGCAGAATTCTCAGGTAGTGGATCATCATCAACTACATGACCATGATGGTTTTTTAGGTACTAGAATATTGAGATGACAAGGTTGTCTGGGTCCTAAAACCATGTGCTGTGTGATGTTCTTGGAAAGTGCCACACAAAGCTTCATTGTCCTGTCATGTCAAATTAATAGTAATTTAAAATAGCAAAAATTGCGGATTCTACATATTAAAATAGCAATGAACTAAACCACACAAATATTAAACTAAATGAAATACTCATGAACATATTGAACAAGGCACCTACTTGTTCATCAAATAATCTACAATCAGTATACAGAGAATCCCTAGCAGAAGCACAAGCATCAACCGGTAACAAAGATTCAGCATAACAAGTTTCCTCAATAGATTTGACCTACACAAAATATATTATAGTTAGTCAATCAGTAATCTAAACAAGAACAAAACAAACATGACAACACTCATAAAACCTTAAACCAAGACTTACCGGACGCTTTCCAAACTTATCAGCAGAGACACAATCATATAAAGCATATTTTTTTGATCATAGAACCTTTCCAATATGAATTCTTAACAAATTTGGGGGAAGCTGGTGATGAGATCCGAAGTTCAGGAAGTCTAGATAGTAAGCCTACAAGAAATTACAAAGTGGTCAGTAAATACATTACATATAGATGACAAAAAGTAATTGATAGGAAAACAAGCAATGGAAAAAAGACATACCACAAAGATATATATGCAACCACCGATTGTTCTTCTTTGCTTTTTTTTCTATATAATGATATCGAAGCAAACAGCCATTCAAATGCAAACTTGGACCAGTCCCAATCTTTCACAGTCGAAACATCAATCAAAGCACCTAGATACTTAGGGCTAGGAAGAGTACTTGAGTTTGGGCACATGAAAGTTGACAATGCAACAACCATGAAGTATCAGAAGATGTCATCATCAGACAAAGTGTTGCCTACCAACTTCTTGGCAAAGGTCTTGATGAGGGGCAAAGAAGTCTCATTGATTTCTTTAAGAAAATTGGCCTTTGCAGACTCATCTTTATGCTGCCTGATGTCTTCACCACCAATTCGAATCCCTAAGAAAAGGTGAACTGATTTTGCAGAAAAGGGACTACTTTGCCTCCAACAAGTATATCACAACAGTTGACATCGACTTGATCCGCAACCCATTGGACAAAGTTTCTAGGCACTGAACATCCATCATACTCAAGCAAGATCCAAATCCATGATCCCTGATGATCTTTTTCTTATGCTCATCTAATTCTCTTATTTTCTCTCCAAAATACTTGTTATTGCACCTGCTTCCTGGTTTAGCAGATGAACTCTCACCAGCAGTTCATTTTCCTTTACCAGTGCCTTTAACATCTCTAAGATTCTAAAAAATCAAGGAAAAACTAAGTTTCCAGTTATGAAACTAATCATCAGTTCACTAAACATGGTGTCAAAAAAAGCACTTGCTACTGAATTTACCTTTCCAGCACGCTTCTAGACTTCAGAACATCGTGATTTCCCTTTCTTCTTAATAGACTTAACAAACTGAAAAAACAACATCAATAGTTAGTTCATAAAAAACATAGTTGCATGGACTGATTCTAGTAACTTAACTACTGGAGAATAAGAACAGAAAAGGTTAATATGTGAAAATGAGAGATAGACTGATGTCCTACTCCTGTAACTATGACATAGTGAAGGTAATAGTACAAAGAGATATAGAAATATGCATAGTTCAGTCATAAAAGTTTTAGAACATACTCCAAAAACTGCTCCTTTCAGATGCTTGAAAGCTTGGACTGCTACAGCAGGATCAATATCATCATTCGAGGAATTTACATTATAAAAAGACAACAACAACAACAACAACAACAAAGCCTTTAAGTCCCAAACAAGTATCATATTATATACACAGGTGCATAAACAAACAAAATCAAGTAAACTTATTGCCTCGTCAATATTCAATGAATCAGAGTTGTTGTCTTCTTTAGAGTTCATATCAAAGTCATCATCACTCTCACCATTTACAGATTGAGCATCAGAACCCAACTCATCATCATTCATGGCTGTATAACAAAAAATAATAAAGTTTAATCAGCTAGTGTTTTCTTAAAAAATATGCATGCCTACCATTCAGTAACTCACATGAGTGAGCTCTTTTACTTTACTTCAGTACTACTCGTACTAGGTCGGCATACATCGTAACAGAATGAACAAAAGCTTTCAAGCACGATATTAGAATCAGGTGTGACCAAACTATTGTTGCATGCATGAAGTAATTGCATATATAGGCAAATTAGTGATACAGGAGCAGGACAAGTTAGATTCACCGAGATTACATAGTTATAAGATTACATAGGAAACTAATATATAGTTACAAGAATTTCTTTGGTGCAATAACAACTTGGAAAAAATAGATAACAGATAAAATTCAAGATCCAAATTCCTTATAGAATTCACAGACTATATCAAAGTCAAGAAAACGACGCGCAGCCAAAAATCCATGTAAAAAAATCTTGAGTATGTAGCAGTAGAACTAATGCTCAAGCTCAGCCAAGAAACCAAGGCATGGATCATGGATGGATGGTCCAACAATGACCATACATATGCTCAATAAATCATGAGTATGTTACAGAGATAGTATTAAGAGTTTAGCTTCACATTACACTCTTAGTTTTCACCACCATAATCAGTGCCATCTTCCTCTCACATGAACTAGGCTGGAAGTATGCTAACTGTGACAAGTACCAGTTACTGTTGTGATAGGAATAGAACTTGAAAACAGGTAGAACCTAGCCTCAAAAAGGAGAAATTTCAGATGTTAGTGACCCTAAGAAGCAGAATAGTTGAACTATTTTTCAGAAATGCTCTTATTTTTAGACTACAGTCAATATCACTCAAATGGCCGAAAAATTATTAGCTAAAGTAATTGTAATTTAGATACATAATTAGACAAAAACCAATTTCAATCCACCCAAGATCAGCAAAGGAAAAACATACATAATTAGACAGAAACTAATTTCAATTCACCCAACTGACAAATGATGGACTGTTGATAGTGCAGATTTATCAGATCTATCTAACATTATACTGAAGAATCCATACGCATAAATCATATAATGATCAATCGAGTTTGGTTATTAGTATTGTGACTATATGACTATATATAATTATATATCATTTGATCATATACATGAAAATTACAATTATAGTCAACAAGCTCAGTCAAATAAATATTGTCAACTGTCAGATTACCATGAAACTACCATTAAATATTTAAATCACAATGGTAACTGAACTTCACCTCAACAAGCTGATATCAGAAAAGTAGGAACCACCAAAATGGACCAAGCAATTAAAACTTTAAAAGATAGGTGCTCACTATTTTGTGTGTTTCATGATGGATTGTCCTATTTTGCAGTTTGCAAGAAATGCTTGAAAGAGCATTGCAGCGATTAAACTGATATTTACCTGACAATCTGATGATTATAAATTTTTCATTTCCAAAGATAATGCCAAAAAAATAGGTAAAACATTGATCTTCTAAGTATAAAGCATTCGACAGTCTAATCTAAAACTTTGCATGATAGCAGCTAGCTTTATACTTATCCATATGGTGCTGGTAGCTTTCAATGTATCACAATCAACTACTTATAACATTGATGAACCAGGTTCGATCCCAGTGCCATACAGCTATGCTATTTCAGAAATATCCAAATTACAGAGCTGATTATATACACTTACACTCATTTCAGACTCTAAAATACAATCTGAGACCATATTCGTAAACAAGTATCAAGAAGCTATATGGAATACCTCCATTCTTCTAATACCAAAGTTGAAATACAAGTATCAGTTTGATTACATTAGATATTTGTGTTTTTACCCCCTATTCTAATTACACATACATGGCAACACACTGCAAATTAAAACACCTCTGCCTATAAAATGGAGTGACAAGACTCAGTTATGAAATGAAAACAAATTTACAAAATCAGACCTTCTGTAAATTTATAGAATCAGAGCTTAATTCACGAAATAATACAAGGATAATTTAATCAACTCCTAGTAGACAATAACAGACACAAGAAGAACAACTTTCTTTTGCATAAAGAGTGAATATAGCATGTCAATGTCGTCATATGCATTTAAGTCCTACAGTTTCATTAGTTCTAGAAAAATAATCACCTTTCCCACTATTAAGCCTATTTGTCGATAGGTTCTATCTATCTATGCCATAATTGTTGAATGCAAACCTGTAGTACTACAGGTCATCAGGTAGAGGCATATTAGCTCCTACAACATTAGTAGGAAACACCAATATCTACCTAGGTGAAAGGTTGCAACATTCAGTACTCTCATCACAAACTGAATTCAACATCTAGTCAAAATGTTTAGTGAACTCCAGATGCACGCCATCACCTGCCTTGCTACCCGGCTGCCCCTACATCTAAAGCCTGCCTTCTCAAGCTACTGTTCCTAACCTCATACAAAAGACCAGAAGCATTGAACAAGAAGGTATATCCAACAGATAACTTATTTTTGGGCACCAAATAATTGGCATATGGTCATTTCTCGAAATAATCACTCACCCTAAACACATGTTCATAAGATATTCAGGGGAAACCAAATAATTGTGAAAGAACTTTGCTTGCTGTGGTGAGATTCCAAACTATCGATATCACCTTGCATTCAAGAGGCTTCAGACCACTGCAAACATCAGGTTTTGTTTGATAAAACAAAACATCCATGTTTAATTCGACAACGAACACTGAAAAATCCATGATTATTCAGGGCACTGCACAAAGAAATGGATGCTCGATGCTTAACTAGACAAACCTATAGACCTGCTTCATTCACGAACCACATCTAAACCTAGGAGACATTTCAAAGTTCTATCACAAAGTCTCTACAGATCACATCAATAAGCAATAACCCCACACGACCACACGCATAATAGATTCCTGGTCACATAGCACAACATCCAACATTCAAATGAATAGAATCAGAGCTACTGCTACTCATCCATCATGTAGTAGCCATGGCAAGCACCATGCCTGATGCACCCGCTGCAGACATTGAACAAGGATTAACCCAGCACCACCATTCCACTGCCTGCCAAACGCGCGCCCCGACGGCAAGCCCCACTTGGCCCATGCCCTCACCATGCCTACCGTATGAGCAAGGAACCATGGCCGCAGATCGAACTCTGCCTATGAATAGAGCCGATGTGCCACACACCCCAGCAACTGGCCCTGTTGCAACCAAATCGACAGGCACAACCTAAAATCCCCCAAATCCAACACAAATCCAACAAAAATCCACTGTCTACATCCAAAAATCCCCCACCCAAATCTCCATCCATCAGGAAACAAGCTGCCCGGCGCCAGTCCTGCTCCCGACGAGCAGCGGAACTTCTGAAACCAACAACAAAATCAAACAATGGCATCAGAGGGAAGGGGATCTCGGAACCTGAACATGAGCCCCGACTTCCATTGTAGGTACCGCCGGTTCCACCGCTCACTAACCCTGCTGGGTCCATTGCTATGCGACAACCTCGGTGGTGAAATTAAAACAGCCCTATTCGACGCCCACCATGCCCACCGAGGCTTATAGGAGTCGGAGTCCACAATTCACGGTGGAGGGGCTGCGGAAGGAGAGATTTGGGGGGAGACAGATGCGATAGAGGAGGAGGGAGGGAGAGAAGAAGATTCACCTATGAGCGGACGAGGGGCGGACGAGGTCGCCTCTCCTACTAGGAGAGCGTCGGAGGGGAGGGGCAGAGCGGCGAGGTCGCCTCTCCTACCAAGAGAGTGTCGGAGGGGAGGGGTAGAGCGGCGAGGTCACCTCTCCTACCATGAGAGCATCGGAGAGGAGGGGTGGAGCGGCGAGGTCGCCTCTCCTACCAGGAGAGCGTCGAAGGGGACAAGACAATGGGGAAATGGGGGAAATCAGACAGGCGTGACTCCCAAAAATTAAACAGTGGCGCCGACATCTAGACCCCACATGATAGAAACACAAAGCAACCAGCACAGATCGGGCGTTCCATTCTTCATCCTGTGGCTAGAAAATTCATGTGCCAACAAACTAAGAAACACACATGTGTCCTATAGCATTTCTGCAAAAAAACTCACTCCAACATACGACCTACAGGGCCACCCAAATTTGTTGGCTCCCCAAAATCTCCCACCAACTACCTATTCCTGTTGGTCTAGTAGGTGGTACCCCAAATTTTTTTTGTCTCTTCTCTTTCACCCACGCGCTCGTTTCTCTTCGGAAACCGCCCGACATAGATGGCCCCAGGGAGCCCATCACCGGCATCGTCCACCCGCTGCTGCCTTCTTGGTCATTGACGGAGGTCCTCTTGTGGCGGTGGACCTTCCTGCACAAGTTCCCCATGGTGGAGGGTGCAGGCAGCCTATCATTGGCGCCGTCTGCCCCGCTGTTGCCTCCTTGGTCGTGGGCTGAGGTCCTCCCGGGGCCGAGGTCCTTCTCGCGTAGGTTCCCCAACAGCGGTGAACCTTTCCACGACACAGGTTCCCTAGCGGCCATCGAGCATCTTCCCCTCACGTGCGCCTCACGTGTGGCCCTTCTCTGTTGCTAGTGGTGGCATACGGCCCTCCCCCATGGCCCATGTGGCCTTCCCCGCCCACGTGAGTGGCCTGTGGCCCCTCCCCACCTGTGGTGGGTGCGGCCCTTCCCGTTTGTGACCATGGCTGAGTTTTTCAATATCAACAAGGAAGGAAGAGGATGACATGTGGGGCCCACATGTAATTCTCCACTAGGATGAGTTTGGGTGGCCTATTTTATTTTAGGTACTATTGCTAGAGACAACAACAAAATATAGGTAGTATCAAGATAGGTTGCTACCCAAACAGACAAGTAGATAGTCTATTTTTGGTAGTATTGCTGGAGATGCTCTTAACTTATGTGGTTTTTATGTGAAGTCCCATCAAAACAATCACATGCGAAAATGACTTATGAAAATGAAATCAAAGCAAAATATGATGAAGTCATAACCATTGTAGCCTAGAAAGCAAAGCCACTAAAATATGGCTCTTTCTACCCTACACCTGAGAAGACTTTAGAATAACACATACATTTTGTAATAGGTGAGAAAAGATTTCTTTGTTTCTTGTAAATTTTGTCGATTTGTCATTACATGCCAGCGCCGCTGGTGTTGAGAGGCCACGCGAAAAGGCTGAATTGTGCCTCGCTTATCCTTTGCATTGTGTCAAGTGCAGCGTTCACCTAAACAGTCGTTAGTATGTCTAAATAGCACTTACACGGTAAATGAAGGACACATGTGTTATTAGACCCTAAACCATGAATTAAATGGCTGCGCCATTTGAATCATTATTAAAAATGGTCTAACAATCTAAATAGAATCAAATTAAATGATTAAATAAACTAAACAACCATTTAATCAATAGGAGGATTACGACAACCATATTTTGTACCCATCTAATTAACATCGTAAGTATATGAGCTGAAGTGGAATTTAATTAAAAGATAGTTTGGTAGAATACTTAGTTTTTACATGTGTAATTAGGTATACTTTCTAGCATTTTTGGCTTTGTATAGATAAATGTATTTACTAGTGTTATTGTATAAAACCTTTTAGACCATTTTCCTCCATTTGAACACCATTAAATGGTCTAAACACTAAACAAAAGGGTGATTAATTGTTCATCGTTTAACATTTAGGATAACACTGGCACCAACCCATATTCAACCCAGCAAGCCCTTACGAAGGAGGAGTTGTCTCCATCGGCACTATTGGACAAGCTCATGGAAGAGGTGCTCCCCCGCTCCCCACCAAATGACCTCACGCGTCTTGTTCGCACCACACTCATCTGCAAGTGCTGTCACACTGACACCGACCCATATTCAACATGAGATGGACTAATGCTTTTCATGTGAGATGATTAGATGCATAGTCAACAAGCAGAGTTGAGCCATTCATGGAGCCATGAGAAGAGGTGGCATGGTGTAGCATTGTTGACGGTGAATATGTCATACTTTCACATACTCAAAATTCGTCAGTAGCCTCAGATCAAAGGGAGATGAACATATCATGAGCATATTTTAATAAATAACAAGACCCACTTTTACTTGAGTATTTCTATGCAGATTCAAGATGAATGGAGCAAAGTGAGCTGGTAGACCCACATAGGGGGGGTCAACTATTTGTGGTCCTTATCAACCAAATTCGACCGCTAATTAAGATACAAAAAGAGGAGAACTGGCATAACTTACGCACATATGTTATTTATATTGACATGTTTCCACATGTATTGGAAGATAAGTATTTTGCAGGACACAAAGTGGAAAACATGGAAAATATAGTCAAAATGCGCAACTAGGAAAGCGTAAAAGTAGACTCTACACAAACAAATAAAGAAAAGGCCCACTCCCCTGAAGATATTGGGCCTCAAGCACAAAAGACCGAGACCTAGGCCCAACAAGAGGTTCACTAGGCGAAGGCAGTGGCGTGGTGGCCCAGCTAGGGGTTGGGCGCACCAGATGTGCGGTTGCACCCCCAGCTCTGCCACCTGGGCCTAGCTTCCTTGTGGCGGTGCCATTATTGCAGAGGAGGGCAGTTTGGGGAGATTCCCCCAAATATTTCCCCCAAACCGACATGTAGACTAGTATAAGAGGAGGGGGAGAGCCCCCTCTCTCACACACACCACTCTTGGAGCTACACACCTCACTCTAGTCCACTCTTTTACATTTTAGTAGACTTTTGGAGCTAGGCAAGGATCTTCATTGGAGAGCTTGTCCCTTGGAGTATTCTTGGTATGAATAATATGAAGAATTCGTCCATAGTCTTGTTCTCTATTTATCAATATAGTTATGTTTATGAACTAGAGCAAAGTCCTTATGCTGATCATTTAACATATAGAACTTTATGCTTAATCATTCATACATTGTATATGGTAAGAATTAGAGCCAAGTCGAGGTGGCGGTTCGTCGTGCCTTCGGGCTTGCCCAAGTCCTATGCTTGTCGATCAGTAGGGTCAGAGTCCTAGGGGATTTGGGTAGTTTCCCCATACACGAGCATGGTGCTCGGGTATACGAGGACCATCGGATGTGATGGTGCTCCATGGTTGAGGGGTAGGCGGTAGATGGTGACAGCCCTATCCATCCCTTATAACCCCCATGTTCGGGTATTCGTATAGGAGTTCGTAAATTGCCTCATGAGGTTGCTGGCAGACCAGTACTCGGAGGTCTCCTCATCCATCTGTATGCTTTGGTCTAGGTCTTAACCTTGTGCTTGTATGATCATCTGCTAACCTTAGCATAACTATGTATAGGATATGTATGCTCCAGCTTAGGAATATTCTTTTATTCTTTATTCTTTCTTTTCTCTCTATCCTTGAGGTTGGCCCAAATGTGGGTCACACTATCCAAATCATATCTTGGTTTACCCCTGTTATGAACATTGGTCTAATATATAGTCACATTATCTTGTCCAAGCCCTTACTAGAGTCTTTTACAGTATACCTTCCTTTGGGAAAATATAAATTAACATTACCCTGAATACTTTCTAGGTGAAACGCTACAACGGTAATTCCATGCTCTTACGGAATATTTCTGCATACGTTAAGAAATACCAACATCGGCTGACCCCACCTATGGGCACACTAGCCAGTCATGTCACCACAATCCATGCCAAGCACTGCAAAGCCAGTCACTACCCTTGGATCAAGCTTGTGCTTTCTCTCAATGGTGAAAGATCAAAGCACATGGATTGAAGGGCCTACTTGTAAGCTAAACTGACATCAAGATGGACCCACAAGCTTCAATACCCAGCAAGGAAGGAGTAAGGAGGTCCCACAAGCCAGGAAGGGGTGGCCCACCAGTCATAGGGGGTTGGTCAACCCCCCTAGGTCGGCCGACCTCCTAAGAAGTTCAACTGACTTCACCGCCTTAGCATGCTTCCATGTAAGGAATCTCAAGCTTTGGAGCATCCCAACCCTTGATCAATGGTGGTTTGGTCCAATGTCCATCAAGGATGATCACATGGATTGCTAACATGGCGCTGGAGTAGCCCCTACTCTACCTCTAGTATAAATAGAGGGGCATACCCCCCCTCGCCATTAATGAATCAAGCAAGGAAGAAGCAAAGAAGCTCAAGTTTTGTTTAGTTGCACTCTTCTTAGTAGGATAGTCTAGTGTGGGAGTTAGAAGTAGAGTCAAGCTCTACTTAGGTTCTCGAAGCTGGTCTTCTAGTCTGGTATTGATGAACCAAGATCCTAAGGGTTCCCCGCTGGGCCGACTACCCGCCATGGGTCTAGGACGACCGAAGGTCTACTTGAAGACACGAAACAAGGTGGCATGGTCTCCAAGTAATCAAGGACCAACCTAGTGGGACTTTAGGAAATTAGCCTCTATAATAGAACTAGAACTCCTTAGTTGTATCCGACTAGGACAAGAACAATATGCCCTACCCTCTAGACTATATAAAGAGAGGCAGACACACACCCCTTGTATCCAATCAATCATATACAACCCCAACGCAAAGACACCATGTGTAACTAGACTAGGGTATTACGCTATTCTAGCGGCCTAAACCAATATAAATGGTTGTCTTCGTGTTTACTGCTGAGTTCTGCATACGCTAAAGCTCCCCAAACTTTATCCTAGGTAACCCCATGATAGGTTGTTGGTCATCAAACACTGACAACGGTCGCGCTAGGTAGGAGCTTTTAGCGAATTCACGATCAAGAGCTCGATGGACCTCGACATCAACAATATTTTCTCACCGGGTTTCATGTTTGTCTTCGGTTCCTACGTCTGCATGGCAAACGATCGTAGTATACTCTAAGTCTGCCTCATGGAGATCCTAGTGGATCAAGTTCTCAGCTCAATCTAAGGATGCACTAGATGATCTCGTCGAGAAAATTGACAATTTTTTTATTTATGACCCTACTCGAACTCAGAAACGGTTCAACCAGTTTGAGTCTTACTCGGATTCTACATCCAGTACCCTGCTTTGAATCCCATTCGGATTGAAGAACTCAGCTTCTATCTATCAAGAGTTAAGCTTGGGTATGGCAAATCAATATCAATAGATCACTCTAGGCAGTGCTCAGCAAGGCTTGGTGTTTATTGCCACGCTTGATGGCAACATAGTGCATTTGCCGCTCTGGGTCATGTCATCAACTTCCTGGGTAGTCAGCACAATTTCTTAGCTATCATTCTAGATCAGCTCCCTACTCCCAATTACTGAGGAATAGGGGTCTATGGAAATCCTTCCTAGTATAGCTACTACCGAGTCTAGAATAGATAGTACTCTCTACTGTAGACATAGTCGGGAGGTATTCATGATGCGCTAGCCCTTGCAACCCCCAGAGAGACCAGACATTCACTCGGATGATGAAACCTCGAGTAAATCTCTAATGAAGACCCTACAGTAGCCAGAGAATCTGAGTAGGATAAGGCAGCACGACTTATGAAGAACAAAGCCAAGGTGGCACGCTGTCATAGTGCTGAACATCAAAGGGAAACCATGCGATGTTATCAGGTTGCTTACAAAGAGTACGAAGATGATCTCTAATAAAGGTGGCTTGCTGATGAAGCTAATCAGGATTGTGTTGTGAATGCATGGAGTCAAAGCAATGTTAACCACGAACGCGGACGAGTTCGCAAAGAAGTCTCTCACAATCTCGACCCCTGATTTCATGGAGGTCGCTGGTCACAAGGTGTACACTACTCCATATGCCAACATCATGGTGGTGGAGAATGCCCTAGCAGCTTAATCAAATCCTTCTCTAGATGATGAGCATCTCAAGGTTATCTTGCAGTCTACTCTCCTATAGCTAAATGGGAGAAACTTAGCATGAGTACAGAATCTTGCGAAGCTAGAGCAAAGGAGGCCTGCTACTAAGCAAATTGGAAGCCAAGCCAATCAACAGAGGGGTAGTTGGAAAAATCCTCCTATTAACCTAGGTGATCTTCGCAATTGTCTTAGTCATATAGAAGGCAGAGCTGAATCTGCTTAATTAACGAGTAGGACCTATCATCGATTGTTTTCCTTGCTTCTCTGAAAGGCTCAAGGCTATCCCATTCCCCCGCAAATTTAAACCTTCCAATTATACCAAGTATGATGGAAAGATAGAGTCCTGGCAGTGGCTATGCATCTATTCTACAGTGTGCTACCTTGTGGGAGGAGACAATGACATCAAAGCTCTGTTCTTACCAATGGCACTCGAGCTCACACTGCTCCAATGGTTCAAGAGGGTCCGCCCTGGCTCAGTCAATATCTAGGAAGAGCTCAAGTGGATGTTTGCTAAAAAAAATTTTGGGTCCTCACCCATCCAAGTTGTTGGGGGCACATAACTAGGGTACCCCAAGACACGATTAGAGAACCACTCAGGGCGGCCCAGATGGTCGTGGCCTAGCTAAACCGTGGCCTGCCTCAACCTTTCATCCAGCGAGTCATATGTGGCCCACCTTGACCTCTCTCGCTCCTCGACCATGCACTGTGAAGTACCCTCGACCACCACTGCCTTAGCCACTAGGAAAGGACAGAAGGTGGGTGGTTTGAATGCACCTGCTCGGACGGGACACACATGTGGGCACTCTGCCAGGTATGAGAAGGATGACCACCCCTCTGGCCGTAAGACCTTGGGACAAAGTGTTACCTTAGGCAGCACTCCATCGATGGACATGACAACACCAGGACTCGGCTACATCACCCCGCATGGCTCAGCACCATCCAAACCCCATCTAGCCTGATGGACAGGCGTATGATCACACCCACTACATTATGGGAATCATGACTAGGAGCTAGCTCCTTTCAAACCGACCACATCCAATGCCATCGACCCTACCATGAGAGGTCGGAGCAACAGGGCCATGACTAAGGGAGTAGGTAGCCCATGATGGACAACCACTCCCCCATACAGTAGTATCACAACTTCTCCCCAAAGAAATGGGCACCAGGACAAAGGCCACGATGACTACGACGAGCCCATGCCATACATGGGAGTTGGTGAACAACCGCCATTCCCATTGTGCCGCCACGACCGGCACAGTACCACAATTGCACGCCATGCCTTGGCATGGGGAGCAAGACTATTGACGGTAGTTAACACTTATCATAAACCATCAATATAACTCATTTAAATGCATGAAAATGATCACCAACATAGGTTTAAGTGTTTAAACTGACAAATTCCATGAGTTTTGGTGAATCTGTGTTTTCAGTAGGGTTTATTTAGAAAATGATCAAGGTGGACGATGCCATGGATTCATGGGCCCATGGGACCCCTAGTTCCCCCTATAAATAGCACACCATACCCCCTAGGGCATCCTCCATCATCAAGAGAGATCATCATTAGAAGAAAAGAGAAGAACCTCAGAGCTTGACAAATATTCTTTGGCATAGCTAGCTAAGTTAGATCTAGAGAGAGGCAAGCCATCTGCTTGGATTCCTGATCATGTCAAGAGCATGGCTTGGTAAAGACTTTTGTAACTTCTCTTGTATCTTTCATATTTCATATGTTTGCTACATTTGCTATGACATTGTTCTTAATATGATTCATGTTCTTAGTTATCTTGTTCATCGTCTACTTTGATTATATGCTTGATATAGCTAGAATTATCATTATGTTCATGCATAAGTTCGCAAAAGCGCTCACTCTTATGTACGTATAAGGTGAGTGGTCGACATTGTGTAAGCATGGTGCTTATACGTTGTTTATCTGTGGATGCACCCTATATGACGGGCCATGTGTTAGATCATGAGTGTGACATTCTTGTTGAGTCCTTTGTAGTCCTGTCGGGGTTATGATGCCCTGGGTATCTCAAGACACTGATTAGTTAGTCGCTCGGGCGGCCCATAGTACGCCATCTAGTATAAGCCCAAACAATCGAGGCCCACCTAAGTTACGCGGACCTAGACCAAACGCTAAGGTACGGATCGGACACAACCTCTCCCCTCAGCCTTCACCGCACGCCGTGCGGCTCCTCATGACCTCTCCTTTGTCCCGACCTTTGGGAGGAGCGGGGAGAGATTGAGCCCCACCGAGTGTGCCATCTCTGACAAGAGCAGGCACGCCGCACTGACCCCACAAGGGCTAAGGGGACCCCTTAGCTTCGGTCAGATGCCATCCCTGCGCCAAGCAGCATAGACAAGACAACACCGCTGAGCAGTGATGGCCGGTACAGTGGCCCGCCATCCAAATACAGCCCGACGAGACAGAAGTATGACCCACCCACTATGGGATGGGGGGCCACGACGACAGCCTTGACTTTTGAGGCCAACTAAGCCAACAAGGGCCATGACCTCGAAGCACGGGATCGTGGCTGCCGGCACAACAAGTAGTAGGACAATCAACGGCCTAGGGGCGGCTACCAACTCCTGTACGATGCCCCCAGGAGATCAGGAGGTGATGACAAAGGCCACAGTGAGACCACGTCGCGCAGGACGACTGGCGAAACACCACTGTGCCCACAGTGCCACCACGACCGGCACTGTAGCACCACGCTACACCATGCCGCGACATGGGCACAAGACCATGATGACAACCATGCCTGGACGTGCACCACATGACAGCGTTACTTGCAAGCCAAGATAGCTAGGCCCCCTCCCTCAGGCTCATGACCCCTTGAATGGGAGAACCTTCTTCTTTGTATGTGACCTGGCCTTGGACTCTATATAAGGGTAGCCAGGTGTTGGGTCAAGATGGCGGACTAGAGGGGGGTGAATAGTCCTTTCTAAAAAATAATAACGTCGGCTAACCGAAACAAATGCGGAATTAAAACTATCGGTCTAGCCAAGACTACACCCCTCTATCTAAGTTCACAAGTACCTTAGAAAGATCCTAAAGAAGCAACAAAGGTGCTGGGCTAGCTAGAGCTCACCTAATCAATTCTAGAGCAAGGTCACACAAACCTATGCACTAGTACCCAAGCAACCAGGGGAGCTCCTACACAACTAGTGTTGCAAAAGCACAAAGCTCTAAAGCTCACTAGCAATGCCCAATAACAAGGCTACACAAGCCAAATTAGAGAGCACAAAATACTTAGCAACAAAAACTAAGCAATGTGACTAACAAGGTTACTAAAACCAAATTAGCCATGCAAGGGAGCTACATCTTGCTACTGTTGATGGTCATTAACATAAATTATAAACCATCAACATAACCTGCATTTATACTTAATTCCATCACCAAACATAGGTATAGGGGTTTAAACTAATAAATTCTACAAGTTTTGGTGAATCTGTGTTTTCAGCAGGGTTTATCTAGAAAACCGTCAAGGGGACCTATTCATCAAAGGAAATTACGTAATTTCGTAGCATAAACAGCATGGAAAGATTCTAGAAGACTCTAGAAGGCTCTCCACCGAAGCAGACCCCGAGAGGCTGCCATGTGGGGCCAACGGGCCCCATCTATAGGCCTGCCGGACTATGGGTCCCACCAGTCAGCCTCCGCTTCGAAAGTCAGTTCTCCACCGTCTCCTAGATTGCATCTACGCCGTTCTTTCAAATCAGTTTGATCCGAGGGTCCAGAATTGATGCTTTGGCCTATATATACCAGCGCCTACCCCCCTCCCTCAGTAGATCCCTGAAACCCTAATTCATATCATGAGGATCACAGCCAGCCATGAAGAGAAGATTTGTCCTCCATAGGATTTAGTCTTAAGATTAGAAATAGTGAGATAGAGTGTGAGGGAAGAGTTTAGAGGAGGCGTCGGCCTGTTGGTGCTCTCTCTACGGCTTGTACCTTGGTGGATCCAAGTTCTACTTGAGCTTGCCTTTGAGATATCTCTGGTAATCAACTTCTGATTCAAGTAAGCATCTTGTTTATATTGTTCATCAGGATCATGACTCTTTTGAGTGCTTTATTCCTATTCTAGAGGGAGTAGAGTATTCATCATACGTGTAAGTGTGGTGCTTAGACTTGGGTTAATCGTGGATGCACCCTGCATTCCAGATCGATGGTAGATCGCGTGTGTGACATCAGTTCTATATAGCCTGTACCATATAGCTTCATTGATCCTTTGTAGTCCACCTTCCGTCTGTAGGTGCAAGTAGGACCTAGTTATGAAGGAAAGCATCCTCTGCTGGTGTCTTTCCTTAAGTAATGTCCCCAGTTGAATAGTAGAAGACATAAGCTTACCCAAGTCGGAACTAGAGAACCTTAGTATCCTCTCTACGCTCCTATTTATTCTAACCTTGTTGCTACCCCTAGTTAAGTTAGATCATAGTTAGTCTCACACGTTTTCCTATGGATACAATACTTGGAATACTTTCGGGTGAAAGCTACAACGGTATCCGTGCGCTTGCGGATTTATCTGTGTGCGTTAATAAGTACCAACAAGCTTTCTAGCGCCGTTGCCGGGGAAACGGTTGCTGAATTAACTTCGAGCCTAGCTTAACCTTTTATCTTTTATTCTTTCTTTTGTTTTAATTTTTCTTTTAGCATGGATTCCACTCCTATCTATCAATATGCTAAACCCATGAGCGCAAGCCTAAAGCCACCAAAATCCTCAGAGCCTATCATAACACCTGGTTATGAGCTGCGCCCGTGTTTAATAAAACTGATTCAGGATAAATCCTTCTCAGGAGAAGGCAATGAAAACCCATACTCACACCTACAAAAGTTTGAATAGGCCTGTGCATGCTTGCATATCGCTAGCATGTCTGACAAGACCGTAAGATGGAAGTTGTTTCTGTTCTCTTTGACGGGAAGAGCTAAAACATGGTATAGTCAAATCATAGGAAGTATGCAAGGAGATGGGGAAATGCTATGCTCTAAGTTTTGTTTACGTTTCTTTCCCATCTCTAAAGTGGTTAGCCTTCAAAAAGAGGTTCTAAGTTTTAGACAACTAGAAGAAGAATCTCTTGGTACATCATGGGATCATTTTAACGAACTCATCATCACTAGCCCAGACCTTGCCATTCAAGATCCGGTACTTCTTCAATATTTTTACATGGGTCTTAGCAAGGACTCCATGGAAACCCTTGATGTAGCCTCTAGAGGCTGCTTTCCTTCATCTATCTACTAGTGAAGCAAGGTCTATGCTTGATAGAATTAGTGGAAAGACTCCCTGCACTAGCATTCATAATGAACTCCGTGAGGAAGAGAAGGAATCATCTCTCGAACAAGAAGAGAAAGTTTTGAGAGCTAAATCACAACCACTTCAATCCCAAGGTTTAGCTATCAATCCTGAACCATCTATACCCCAAAATCCTCCAAGAGAAGGAGAAATTCAACCTTTTGAAATTTCTTGTGAGGATGATCTTTTTGATGCTGGTTTTGGGAAAAGCTTAAACTTCCAGTTCCACAAGAGACCTTAGAGTGAATATAATTCAAATCCTCTCAAGAAGGGATCTCTTATAAAGCGTCCTTATTCCCATATAGGACATTGGGAAGAACACAAGGGCGGCATGTCTAGTGAAACCATAGAAGAGAGCCAATTCATCTAGAAGCCAATTCTATCTTCTCCCCTTCTATGCTTGTTGGCATTTCTTAGCGCAATCACCAAGTGAGGAGGTTTTAAGTCCATCACTGGTAACGGCACCAGAAATGCCTATTGGTATTTCTTAACAGCACTACTAAGATTGAGTTAATCTTAGCAACGCCGCCAAGAAACGCCAACTACGATAGTCCTTAAAGATTATAGACAATATCCGCAAGCGTACGGAGCTATCGTTGTAGCATTTCACCCGAAAGTATTCAGGGTATCGTTATTTATATTTTCCCAAAGGAGGGCAAGGTATATATATTCTAGCATAGACATAAACATGATTACATACTTGCATAGTGGACCATAGTTCATAACAGGGGTAAAAATGGTATATCATGGATAGTGGACACACATCTAGGCCAACCTCAAGGATAAAAGGAAAACAAAGAATAAAAGAATATTCTTAAGTGGAGCAGGCATGTTCTAATATAGCCGTGCAAAGAATAGTTGATAATTATACAACGAACATGGTTAGAGCTAGAACTAAATGTGAGATAGGTCGGGAGGCCACCGAGTACTAGTCTGTCAGCATCCTCATGTGACAATTTAGACTCCTACACTCTAGACGAACGTGGGGGATTACAAGGGACGGACAGGGCTGTCACCACCTGCTGCCTACCCCTCAACCATGGAAAGGGAAATGTATTCACCTATTTCTCCATACCCAAGCACCATGCTTGCGTACACAGAAATTACCCAAATTCCCTCGGGTCCCCGACCCTACGGATCGACAAGTAAAGAACTTGGGCACACCTGAAGGCATGACGAACCGCCATCTCAACTTAGCTCTAATTCTACTCATATAAGTTATATGAATGATTAAGCATAAAGTTTTACATGTCAAGATCATAACACACAAACTATATACTAGTTCATATATCATGATCATAACCCGAAAACTATAGTCTAGTTCATATGCACTACTATATGAATGATATGAGAGCAAGAACTTGGAAGAACTCTTTATAGTATTCATACCAAGAAGGTTCTCTTCTTCCAAGGAGACAAGCTCTCCCTGATAGCTTTGCCCATGCTCACAAATACTACTAAAAGCTAAAAGAGACTAAGAGGTGGTAGTGAGGTAGAGGCTATAAATGAATGTGTGTCTTGAGAATGACCTCTAGCCCCTTATTTATACTAGTTGATGGTCGGTACTATGCAGATAAATTAGGAAACCATCAAAAACTACCATTGCATGCCACCATGCATCAGTCTGTGGAAGCCGAGCCCAGGAGACAGCAGTAGGGGTGTGGCCACACCCCTGGTGCGCCCGCACCCAGGTAGGGCTAGCTCACGACCACCTTCGCGTGGTCGATTCCTGGCTAGGCCTAAGCCCCTTTCACGTTGGTATCCAGCCCAAGTAGGTTGTGTAGGTGGGCTTCTCTTCTTATTTCCTTCGCTCATTTCTGCTTTACACCTTCTGTTTGCGCCTTTTGGTATGTTTTCCACTTGTATTCGAATATGTGACATGCAAAACATGTTTTCTCAAATACAAGTGGAACTAGGTCAATAGTAAAGGCATATGTGTCAAAAGTATGTTTATTTCTCCTGTTTTGGACTATAATTGGCTGTTAGAAATGATCGTTAGTGACCGCCAACAATGCCCACATTAGATGTCTTATCTGAACCCATCTCTCAACCCATCCTTGACCCCGATGATCCCTCTTATACTCTTTCTCTGAAGTCTCATGATGACCCTAGAAATCCATTAAGACAACCAAAGTATAGGAGTCATGAAGACCACAAGGATGACCAAGAAGAGCAACAACAATGGCTGGATGATATTAAGAACTTATATGCCGTTGCCATTGAATGGATGGATGAGACCTTGGACAAGATCAACCCGAGAGTCACCAATCCAAGAGAAATCTTGGACAATAAAATGACCAATGAATGTCATAGGCATAGAATGATGGAGACAATGTTTCTGTCTATAGACATTCATGAAGAATTAACCCTGGAGCTTGAAAAGGAAGATTATATCAATGTGCATGGAAGCTACATGATGAACATCTCATCGAATCCATGCTCGCATGAGAAATCTCCTGAATCAATTGGTCTCTCCAACATTGTCACACACGAGATCTTCAACCCCCTCATACTTCCTGTTTGTAAAGATTTTGGAAGGGTGGTTGTAGATGCATATGTTTATCATAAATATTGCAAATCTTGTTGGCATGAATCTTGATATAGGTACACAAAGATTGGTGTTGGAGGGGAAACCACCTCACCAACTTAGCACAATTCAAAGGTTTCCTAAGGACGAGCTTTTGTCTTAAAGCAAGCACTTTCGGAAGATAATATGAGTTTTCACCTTCTGCCATGATACCCTTGTGAAATGAGCATAGAAATATAATTCTAAACATATTCCTTCGGGTATTTTTGTTACCAACCATTCTAGGTTCGAAGCAAATAAATGAAGGATGACAACGTCAGGTATGTCCAACCAATCATCATGCAACATTGAATCACATTAGAGTTCTATCATCCCAACTTGATTTTGCTACAAAATTCAAGTCTGGGGATCAACTGAAAAATCTTATGCCATGTTGCTAGTTTTGGTTGTCTCTACCCTTAAGCTATGCTCAACTTGCTAAATAACAATTATGCTCTTTCGTCTCCACTCAAATAAATCTCTATAATGCTTTCATGCTACCTTTGTCTGCTATAGTATATGCATAGGTTTTGAAGTATTTTCATACACCTTTTAAATTAGGCATGGTGCTTAGTTTAAACTATTTTCCTGAATCAAATTAGACAAGGTGTTTAGTTTGATTTTCGAACCAATATGTGTGTTTGTGATAGAACTACCCAATTTATACAAGATCAAGTACGGCTGTCCCCGCTAATACGTTGACACACGCATACTTTCACTTATATAAACCCGGTAGTCCGCCGAGTGTCACGAAGGACCTCGGTAAATCAACATCATAACCAAGATCCCATGATTATGCAAATACACATCACATACATAGAGTTGCAGCGGAAATAATATTACAAATGGATTCACAAATAATAGTATAAGTTTGGGTTTCAAAACCGGTTAAGGGAAAACAACATAGCTTTCAAATGATTACATTAATATAAGTTCCAAATACACTGCTAGCATAAGTGACATCCTCTGATAAAAGTATATAGATGAGAAATAAATATAGAGTCACCCAGCCCACCGGCGGTTAGCCACCATCTTTAGCAAGCAGAGAACTTCACCTGCAACATGGTGGGATAAACCCTGAGTACTTAAATGTACTCAGCTAGACTTACCCGTCATAAACCAGAAATAAAGTGACACCAAGGAGTATACAAGGCTTTATAGGTGGAGCTAGCTTGACAACATTTTGCATAAAAGCCACTAGTTGAGCTATACATTTTATAATTCGGTAACCAAGTTAATTATAGTTATTCATCTCTAGATTAGCAACTAACCTATGCCAAACATGTGGAATATCATTTAGTAGCATGCAATTGTAACCATAGCCGGTGTAACATTTCCATATTCATCATAACCATCAAATTCCATTAATTAATGCTACATTGCCGCTGCTCAGTCAAGTTCTCACTATCCGGGAGAGACGGCGACTCGAATCGATTCCAACCAGCTAGGGAGTTATTCCTAACACAAACCCAGACATACATGCGCCAAGGTAGTCTTAGGTCACCTTTGGTATAACTCAGGTATAGTCGTGGTTCTGATCAGCGCTACACCCTCAGGGATACTACCAGTCTGCCAGGAAGTTCAGGCCTAGCCTGCCCTTGGACTCACGCCACTGGCTCCCCACACATCCTTACTTCCTCCAGTGTGCGCACTTTCACTTACCGAGTCCCGGCCTGAGTTGAGCTACTCGGCTTCGCGGTCGGAATGACTTATCCGACCAACTAAGTGCCAGGCATGCGTTCAATATGACATAAGGACGTACAGCGAATCGGTCCTTAACTGACATAGACGGGGATAAATAGGCACCAAGACTCCATGCCTTGTTGCTTCTCTATCACAATCCCACCTGGTCTCCTTTTATTTATCAACACATGGTTATTTCCACGATAGCAAATATAGCCAACCGTGCTTTGGTATCCACCTATATCTCGTAGGTGATAGGAAATCACCTAACTTCTTGCAGTCTAAGCATTGCTAAGCATACATTTGATCCTAGACCTACATAGGGTTCAAGGTATATTTCTGGACAAGGTAGTTCTATGCATCAAGTGGTTCCAATCAACTCTTATAACCTAATGCATCAAACATAAAGGACTCAAGTGATATTTGTAAAAACATAGGAGGCTTAGAATGCTTTGGGGCTTGCCTAGATCCAACACTAGGTTAGTGTTTGTTAGACGACACTCACTTGGCAAGCATCTCCTGTTTAGGCATGTACTCCAGGGGTCCTTCCATCTTCGGGATAGGTCCACTAACATCGTCTTCTGTTTTGACTCCATCATCATGTCCTTCACGTGGTGCAATCTAGCATACCTAGATGAGATGCAACAATGCAAGTGCATGAATGCAAAGAATGACAATATGAGATGCCTCACATAAAAGTATTCAAGATGAGCACAAGGTAACATCGAACATATATAAGCATTCCACGTTACTTAATTAAACATCCCACAACCTATCATGCTAGGATAGCAAGGAAGGTAGCACCAAGCATGACACAAGTTTCACAAGGTTTTAGGTATATTAACTTAACACCATCAAAGGCATGAGCCACACTTAGCAACACACAAAGCAAAGCAAGGTGAAGCAACAATTTTAGGTACAAACACCGATTCTGAACAGCAGCACTACAGTCACTTATTTTAATCATACCTAGAGTTCTAGGCATGCAAAAAGTGTGATTCAAGACTTTATGGAAAGATAATGAAATTATATAATTTTTTTATTAATACCAAAAGATGATTCAACAAATAACAAGGTCAAAATACATCATGAAGCAGAGCTTATACAACTAAGGACAGAAAACTGATATTAACTTTAGAAATGCATAACTGTAGTTCTAGACATTTAGCAAACATTATTATTAACTTTATGAAAAGCTTTTTAAGTTATCTATAAATTTTTTATTATCATTTTAAGATGATTCTACAGCTAACAAGGTCAAACAACACCAAGAAGGCATCTATGTCCAGATTTGGACAGAAATATGTCATTCCACTTTGAACAGCTATAACTAGAGTTCTAGACCACCAAAAGCAGTGATCTTAGACATTTTAGAAAGCCTAGGAAAAGAAATACAACTCTCCTATTATCACCAATACATGATTCTATGTTTAAATGAGCTAAACAATACAATCATTCTGATCTGTCCAGGGGACATGCAAAAACCTAACAGCAAACTTCTAAAATCTATAACTCCTAAACCATCAGGCCTAAAATCATGAAATTTTAGGAAAAGCAAGATAAGGAAATTATCTACCACTTTTGTATTCACAAAATTTACAGAAAACATCATTTGATTCATGAAGTTATCATCACAATAGAAAATGCACATGCAGCCATTTCAGAATGTAACAATTTGATGTTTCACTTATTTTGCTAACAAAGAGCATGCACACATCAGCCATTCAAGAACTTTAACCACCACTAACATACTTAGCCACACTTTATTGAACCCCAATCACTCAAAGCATCACCAAATACAATTACAAGCTTTATCTATAATTACGCTTTTACTAATCCTTTCTCCTAATAAACATATATACAATTTTAGTGATATATGAGAACAAGTAGTTTGGGGTTGAGATTTTTATGAGTGGTAGATGTTATCAAAACATGGCTACTGTACAAATTTCACTTGCTCAGGTTTTATAATTTAATTACTATGAAAAAGACAAATTGCTAATGGAAGAAAACATGTAAAAGCAAGATAAATCTAAAAATCATCATTTTCTATAAACATATAGCCATATTATGGTTTCTTAGGTCACAATATCACCATGTAAGGGCAAGGGAACCACATTTCACATTTTTGCATATATAAATTATTTATAAACCATTTATCAAGTATTAATCAAGTTAAATCAATAACTCAACATACTGCATCTAATGAACCTAAAATTTTTATCACAACACAGATATAGTATTAGTAGCCTACCATAAAAATTACACAACAATTGGAGCACCACAACTTTAGATATGAGAATAACAAGCAAAACCATCTAAATTTGTCTATTTAACAAGATTAAATCATAACATTATAAAAACAGTACACAACTAGCATGTTTATTATTTTTATTAACTAGATCATGTCATAACAAGATTAACACAACTAGAACTACCATTTTTGGACTTCTATAACTCAAGATATGCACCCGACAACTTAAAAGGATTTTAAAAAGCACTTTGCAAGAATAAATAAAAACAGCAGAAACCTTCTACTAACACATATCATACTATGACTCTACTGTCTATATCTACTCACAAGGATTCCAAAAAGTCCTCATTTGCTATTTTATGATTTTCTACAATTTATTATGGTTTTCCAAAATTTCAGCCATAAAAGAAAAATAGATTTGCACCGAGGCCCCTAAACTTTCACGAAAACAGACTTCAATGAACAGGTCCTTCTAGGCACGAGGCCCTTCTCTTGATTCAAAAGTAGAGCAACCGCATGGGGAAGCCGGCCGGCGACCGATTCGGCTCGATGGGGCCTCACCGGCGGCGAGGAAGGGCTGGCGGGGCTAGGCCATGGCCGCGCCTACCCCATGGCTCGGCCAGCTACAACCCGTGGCCTCCTAGCCACGCGCGCTGGAGGCGAACACAGGCCGTGGCGGCCATAGCTTGGAGAGCGGCTTCAACGGCGGCATGGTTGGGGCCAAAGAAGGCGCGGCGGCATGCGACGACGATGGCACTAGGGTTAGAGGCCAGGGTGGAGGATGCACGGAGGAACAACCATGACCAAGAGCTCGGTAGCCGGTAATGGCGGTGTCCGTGTGTGGCCGGCTGTGGCAGCGGCGAGGCGACGCGGCAGTGGCAGTGGACGGCAACGAGCATGGAGCTAGGGCATGGGAGACTGACGGGCAGGAGAAAGTGGTGGAGGAGCTCTTCTTTGGTGGCTGGCCATGGTGCTTGCGCTGCAGTAGAAAGAGGAGAGCGAGCAACGACAGAGAGAGCGAGAGAATGAGAGAGCAAGAGAGAGAAGCAGGTGCTCGGTTCTCCAACTTGGCTCGACGACGCGTGGGCGCAAGGTGGGGGCGATGCTGGGGCATGGATGCCACGCGCCGCACGCGGCCTAGGTCGGTCGTCCACGAACATGAGGCATTTCAAAAACTATCAAGTTAATACCACCGTGAAAATACAACTAAAACTGCCAACTTTCCCATCCTCTATCTCCCGATCCGGTTGTCCTGTGATCACGACGCAAGAGGCAAAGTTGTAGATCTTTGTGAGGTGAACAACATTGATTTAAGGATCAAGAGCTAACTCAGCCTAGATTTGGAGATACGGATCTTCAAAAGAGGATACCCAAAAACATAACTCTGAATTTTGGTTTCAGGCCGACTGAAACGGCATTCTTCTCCCTCTTCCAACTCCTAATCCGTTTAGTTTTGGCACAAGCTATAGTAACCCAAGTTGTAGAGCTACGCGAGATCAACAACTTTGCTTAAAGGATCTTGGGCTGGTTCGGCATGGCTACGAAGATACAAGCCTCCAAAGTAGGATATACAAAACTGAAAAATGAATTCAGTTAAGGACTGAATTCAAGAAACTTTTTGCTGTTCTTGCAATAACTTTTGAAAGTCCAAATGTGCTCCAAAAGTGATGAGACTTATTTTGTTGTTTCCAACACAAAGTGTACTTCAACTCATATTAAGGAATCCACTTGAGCTACCATATAAATTTGGAAAATAAAATGTCACAAACTTGCTATCACGCTGCTACTGATCGAGGACTTGGAAAAATTTCGGAGGGGTCAAAATAGCACTGCATTCAAACTTGAGACCACTATATGAGACACTTAGAAGTTGAATCAGGTCTTGGTCCACAAATAAAGTTTGTTCTACTTAAGCAAAACTGCAACTTTTATTTAAGGTCCAACTCCATGCAAGCACTCCAAATAGTTGGTCAACATAGGTCAAAACCATATCATGAAAAAGACAATTTTAGCTATTCCCACACTTAGAAGCATTTTCTTGACATTTTCTCAACATGAACCCTTCATGACTTTTGTTGTAGAGTTCAATTAGAGTCATTTGGGCAAGGTAGCAAGGTTTGGTCGATATCCCATGTTCCCATTCACCTAATGAAGCAATTCAAGAAAGATTATAACTTATCATTTCATGTGACTTCTTAATTCCAAATTTCATGAAACTTTTCCACTGGTCAAGATGGATTCATGTTGATGTAATGTACATGAAACAAGCATGTTTAACATTACTCTTGCGAAATTTTAAAAAGGGTCCACATGTAAGCAAAGGTGTGTTGTCCAAGTTCAAGTTGGGACTCAATTTCATAGATTGGACCACAACACCTTCATCATCACTTCAAAATTATGAACTAGAGATCATGATCATTGCTTGACATATCCTACTTAAGCCCAAATCCACTGCTTAACTTGTGATTAACACCTGGGGTGTTACAGTGTTGATCTTACTTCTAAAGGCTTTTTAAATTAAGCATGGTGCTTAGGTTAAAATGCCTTCCTAAATCAAATTAGACGTGGTGTCTAGGTTGATTTTTGAGCCAAAAGTATGCTTTAGTAGTACTGGTTATTTTGTTGGACTAACCCCTACAAGAAACTCTCAATTCAATTTAGGTAAGTCACGAGATGAATTCAAATCGGAGATGAAGCAAGGCACATGACGAACTTCAATAGCTTGCACAAGAAGACACAGCTCATTCATCATAGATGTAAGAACTACACCTCATTCAACATAGATGAAAGAACTGTAAGTACCAAAGTTCATTCACTTTGTCTTTTGCCGCAAGTTACCTTTGCCTTGAGCCATGCTTGTATAAAACATGATCTCTATACTAAAGTAATCCCAAAACCATCTTTTCATTAGCATAGAGGGAAATTACAAAATTCTGGACAAACAACCTATGTTTCAAAATTGTATATTTCTTCGGGTATGTGTTGTCCACTAATCCTTTATAGGCATAAAACAATGAGTGAGGCAAAAGGTCTAACAAGGTGTCAAAAGATTGAAGAGCAGAAAGATGGTATGATAAAAGGACGAGAAAGAAAGGGTACAATTTAGGAGACAAGAAGCTCATGAACAACTCGTACTTCGAGACTAGCCGAACAAGGAAAACTTCAAGCAAAATGGAAAGGACCATCATGAGTCATCTACCCTTCGTCATATGGTGGCATCACGCTCCAATGACAAAGGTAACATCCTAAGGTAAATGCTCATTATTTAAAAGAGTTTTTCCTTGATTCTGATAGGCACATAAATAAGAAACAAACATGTTTGAGTCACAACTTGCTTGATCCAACTTGATTATCTCAACATGTTTAGTTCTTTAAGCTTGTTCCTAGCACCATTTCCTTGATCCCATAGCCTTAACCAAATAAGCTAAAAAGTTGCACACCTTATCTTTAGAAGATGATAGTCATAATCATGTAAAGATTGATACATTATTCACAGATAGACAATCCTTCCAACGGTTAAGCAATTCAACCCTTTTGATCAAATGTATTTAAGTGCTACATTCATGCTCAATCTTCCGATCTTATTACCCATGTTATAATTGAACAAAGTACATAACATCAACTTCATCTTGTTCAATGTGCCTAAGGATAGAGAGGAATAAGTAAAGTTTTGGTTCTGTTGGGTTTTTCCCACCAACGGAGCCCATGCACTTGATCTCTACCTTGTCTTATGAGCAGGACACACTTCAAGCAAAGTATGGGGGAGTTAGTTAATTCCCCAATTTTTACAAGTGAAAGTTCTAAACCTGTCAACCCAAAATTAAATTCAAAACCCAAGACGGGTTTGACAGAAGAAGGTGACATCACAATTAAATGCGTCATCACAAGAATTCTCATCTTCAGAGTAAATCAAGGTATTTGGTCAATGAACTTCACAAGGAGAATTCCAGTTCGGAGGACTTACAACACCGAACCCTCACCAAAAGAGCTATCTTGGGGGAGATGCACTCCCGTGTATCCAGGTAAGTATTCTTTCCTCTTTTGTTTTAGTTTCTTTTCAATAGTTCAAAAAATGATGAATGAAACAAAATAAAAAGTTATCTTTATAATAAATATATATAGCTATAGTAATAATGTGTGATCTAAAAATGGAAATAAAATAAAGAGGTGTGTGTCTAGTTTGCTTTAATTTATGTTTTTAAGAGTTAATAAATAAAGAGGACTCAGAATAATCTCTTAAATGGAAATGATGAATAGTTGATCTATTGTAATTCCTTTCAAGTACCTAGTTTTCAGCCTTGAATTCTCCTGAGTTTTGGATAAGATTGTTTTGATATAATGATTTACTCTAAACTTGAAACTCGTGGGTAGCATATGCTTGATCTAAATCTAGGTAATTGATCGATATGATATGAGAAGGTCTGAGCTACTGTTTATCTTGTTCCAAGTGACACTAATGTTCTGGAGATTTATCTTTTGAAAAACACAAAAATGCTACATGATGAGTTCCTATATGACAAGCTTGAATTCCCACCAGAGCCATACATGTTATTTAGGCTAGGAAAACTCCACATATGTTGTTTGCTTTTGCATTGAGTTTTGTCAAGCTTTGTTGACCCTTATGAGAGGTTTGTCATGCTCTTAAAATCAAGATCACGTACACACCACCCACATATGCACTACTCCTACATTAGGGATAGGCACAAAAAGATGCCTTCCATCTAGATCCACCCAAAAATATTCTACTCCTACATTGGGGTGAACACAAAAACATGCTTGATAGGTTTTCCATCTACCAAATAAATGATCCAAGTTTTTGTTGATATCTCTCTCAAAGTTTTGTTGTAGAAAAGAGGCATGGGGCTATGCAAAAGTTATTCATAAAAAAAGAAGATAAAGAAAAAAAGAGTAGAGAAAAAAATGGACAAGTGTCCGAGATATGTAAATACCCACCTCGGCAAGAGTATTGGAGTGATTTTGTGAGTTGGAAGGAATCAGATGAGGCGAAGGAACAGAGTGAGGCAAATACAATCAACTCCCGCAAAAATAGGATGCCGCATTGCACCGGCTCGCGTGGCTACTCGAGGAAAATATGAGATTGGGAACGGGACAAGGAGCAGCTGACCTAGCGCGGTGTTATGGTCTATACATCTAACTAGGATCCTCACTCTGTAAGGTTCCTTCTTGCCAGGGGGTTACCTTCAACCCAGATGGCTCCCTAAGTTATCGGGATGCTACAACAGAGGAACAGGCACAAAGGGTGAAGGCGATCCATGAGGAAGTTGCTAATGGTACTTTTAGCCTAATAGGAAGACTGATCAGCTGACCCGGGCACTAGGAAACAAAGATCATCCTGGTTGTACACGACGGTTCGAACTTATTCCATGGGAGCTTTCCTTCCCAGATGACATCTCCACGTACAAAAGTCGTATGAGGAGGAATGCCCAAAAAGAATAGGAGATGCAATGTCTGATGGAGGCTGTTCGACAAGAAATGAAAGAAAACAATCAACATTTACATCAAGAGCTTGAGGAGAGAATAAAAAACCATGCTTCAGCACTAGATGAGGATGCTGCGGTCGGGATCATCAGCCTAGACCGGGTACGGAGTAGCTATGGAAGCACATCGCTTCCTCTTGACGATGCATGTCTCACGTTCCCCGTTGATAAGTTCACGGAGCCAATACCTTGCAACCTATAACCATAGGAGAAGTTCTATAAGACCAAGGTGCCGCAAGATCTTGCCTATCCTTATGGCAAAGCAGGGGATGTGCTATAGAACCATCATTTGCCTATAGGGTACTCTAAAATGACCATTGATGCATTAACTAAGACTAGGTACCGTGCAGTTGAGTTAGATCACCCAGAGGATGAGGATAGGAAGACACTAGGGGAGAACTTGGGTTACCAAGTTTTTTGGCACAAGCACTACATATCCTTTGGCTCAAAATTTGAATCCGACGATGATATGGATGACAAAGACTTAGAAGACTCACACCAAAATAGGGAACCAAGTATTTCATCACCGCTACAACCCAAGACTCGCAAGACCGGTCCATCTACTAGGACTACAACTCAACCATCTCAGAACTTGCAAGAAAACACAACGACAGAGGAAGAACTTCTAGATGTTGAGCTTCCACGAGATAGAGAGGAGGCGCCACCTGTATGGCAGTTTCATGCTAGGGGTGATCTGGTGGCTCCAGAGAAGTCCTAAAATTAGGACCAAGAGGACAGGAGGTGTGTCATTGGTACAAAGGCAACGTAGTGTTTAGTTTGGGGCAAGAATTTTGGATAAATAGTTTTGCAAGGGAACATATGACTCATTGTGGATTCAGTTCAAGGCATTGTTTCAATTTTACTAGAAGTTGGCCCTGCACATTCATATCATGAGCTTGTGGACCATGTAAGTCTAGTTAGTACACCATGCATTTTATAGCTCCGAGTTGGGTTTCTAACAACTACACATTGTTTTGTAGGAAGGTGGTAGACTTCTGCAGTGCGCAACAGATTCAAATAGGCTTCTTAAACCCAGTGGTATGTAATCACGGGACACTAAAGTACACCAGCACCATCAATGAATTAACAAAGAGCTTCCGTCTCAACAAATCGGAGCATACTTCTACCCTACAACTGTGTGTAAGTTTGTTGTAAATGCCTAATTTTCTACTCCATTACATATTTCAGGGTTGAACCAAATTGGAACCGGCGGTGGTGTTGTGAATGCAGCGACGACCATCATGTCCTTCTTGACATCAGCGTAGAGAGGACCACTGTCAACGTTTACGACTCTCGAGGGAGCCAACTAGAGAACATCCATCCCTTCATTGAGGTGATGAACAAGTAAAACAAGCTACTACTACATTGGCAACGACTAGATTATTTGTTACATAGCTTTGATCATCTTATGTTGCTGTCATGAACTTGTCGCACAGGGCCTACAAGAAGTTGAAGTCAAGGTCCAACAAACATCGTGAGCTTGGCAGATTTTGGCTTCAAGTAGTATCGGCCGGTTCGATCCCAATGCAGCCTGTGGGCAATGATCTCTGCGGGTTCTGTGTCATGCATTACATGCGCAGCCTCATCAATGCTCTCTCTGGCTCATAGGTTTGGCCCCTCGGCCCCTTTAGTAAATTTGGATGACCTCACGACATACTTAGAGTGTGTAGCAAAGCTTTTCTTAACTGTGTTTCACTTTTTCTTGTGTTCTAGACTGAAGTGTCATCTACACCGGAGCTGACCGATTTGGATATATCTGGGTTCCAAGAAGATCTTTCTAGTCTCATTATAGACCAAGTCGTGTACACCAAGGGAGTCCATCGCCTTCTCTAATCAAGGTGCTAGTGTTCTGAAACTATATATTTGTTGTTGTCGGATGCCAGACGTTATGTCGCTGTGGTTGAAAACTATGTTTGTCCATGTTGTTTTGTATGGATATTTGTGTATTGGTGGTGATGTATCTTTGGATACAATACATTATCTCTGTCTATATATGTTGCTAGCGATGCGTAAGCCGTGAAATTTCTGTATTATTGTTGGTGTTATAATGTATTGTAAACAATAATGATGCACAGTGGTAACACTGGCGGTAACGGACAAAACATTACTGTCGGAACAAACACAACGGCGGCGGTGAAGCTGCCCCTCATTATCGCCGGAGGGAACAACGACCATGTGCACTGGCACCTACATCACCACCGGATGGAACGCCGGACTGGAGTTGATATTCTCGTCATCACAGTGGGATGGTACGATGGTCCAGCATTGATGTTCTCGTCATCACAACCAGATGGTACGCCGGTCCGATGTTGATGTTCTCATCATCACAACCGGATGGTACGCTGATCCAGTGTCGATAGGTCCATCATCACCGCCGGTTGGTACACTAGCCCGATGATGATAGGTACATTGTCACCGCCGGATGATGCGTCAGTCCGGCGTCGATGGCTTGAAAGCTCTAGTTTGGTTTTGGTGAATTGATGAAACCCTATGTGCTAACCTAGTTTATCAAGTGATCATGAAATAGGTAGCACACTTCAAGTAGCGGAGCAAATGAAGATTATAGCATGACAATGGCAATGCAATGGTGATGATCAAGGGCTTCGACTTGAAAAGAAGAAAGAGAAAAAAAAGCTCAAGGCAAAGGTATCATTTGTAGGAGCCATTTTGTTTTGGTGATCAAGTCACTTAATGAGTGTGATCACATTTAGGATTGATAGCCGTACTATTAAGAGGGGTGAAACTCATATCGGAATGCGGTTATCAAAGTGCCACTAGATGCTCTAACTCATTGCATATGCATTTAGGATCTAGTGGAGTGCTAACACCCTTGAAAATGTTTGTGATAATATGCTAACACATGTGCACAAGGTGATAAACTTGGTGGTTGGCACATCTGAACAAGGGTGAAGAAGTTAGAAATGAAATGGAGTTGGTCGCAAAGGCGCTGGCGTCGGTCTACTGACCGAACGCTGAGTCGCTCAGCGACCGGACGCTGAAGAGGTGCGTCCGATCGAGTTGTCGGAATGCACAGTGCTTAGGGTTAAGCACCAGACGCTGGGCTGTGTCCGGTCAAGCTTGACCGGACGCGTCCGGTCGACAAAAACAGGATTTGGACCCTTACTGGAAATGACCGGACGCTGAGGGTCCAGCGTCCGGTCAGTTCTGTCGGAGCGTCCGGTCAACTTTTCGACCATTGAGATCAAACGTTCACAGTTGAACGCAGGTGACATGTGGCCGCCATCGGGGGACCGGACGCTGAGGAGCAGCGTCCGGTCAGTAGGACCGAACCGTCCGGTCACCCCGATCAGTGCCTAGTGAAGGGGTACAACAGCTCTATTTCATGGGGGCTTCTATTTAAGCCCCATGGCTGGCTCAAGCTCACTCTCTTGGCCATTTTCATTGACATAGCAACCTTATGAGCTTAGCCAAAGCTCTCCCACTCATTTCCATCATAGATTAAACATCTTTGTGAGATTGGGAGTGATCCAAGTGCATTGCTTGAGTGATTGCATCTAGAGGCACTTGGTGTTTGTGTTTCGCTGTGGATTTCGCTTGTTACTCTTGGTGGTTGCCGCCACCTAGACGGCTTCGAGCAGTGAGGATCGTCAAGCGGAGGGAGGTGATTGTCTCCGGCTCCGATAGTGGTGATTGTGAGGGGTTCTTGACCTTTCCCCGATGGAGCGCCAAAAGGTACTCTAGTGGATTGCTCGTGGCTTGTGTGATCATCATCTTGTGTTGGTTGTGCGGCACCCTATTGAGGGTTTGGCGTGTGAGGCCAATTAGCGCGTGAACCTCCAAGTGAGTGAATCGCCAAAACGAGGACTAGCTTGCCGGCAAGCAAGTGAACCTCGGTAAAAATCATTGTGTTCATCATATTGATTCCGAGGTGATTGGTCTTCATTGTTATCCACACTTGTGATTGATTGGTTCATACATCTACACGGCGGTATAACCTTCTTGCCTACTCTTTACATTACCACAAACTAGTTGTCAAGCTCTTTAGTGTAATTAGTTGTGAGAGCTTGTTAGTTTGGTTAGTGTGGCTCTTTAGTTAGCCTTTGAGAGCACACTAACTTAATGTAGTGATATAGCTATTGTGTGGATATACTCCATCTAAACTTGAATTGTGGTAGGTGGCTTGCATTTTGGTAGGCTAGCATAAAACTCGCTTCGTCTCATAATTGTCTAATCCTTTTGTTAAGTGTTGTTGTAGAAATTTTATTAGGCTATTCACCCCCTCTAGCCATTAGGACCTTTCAAGTGGTATCGGAGCCGAGGTCACCGTGATTTGAGTCTTAACAACCTTCGATGTAAAAATAGCTCAAATCAACAACACCAAGAAGCCACCCCAATTTGATGGCACAAATTATCCTTATTGGAAGTCAAAGATGACCACACAAATCAAGTCAATCAATAGAAAGGTGTGGAAGGTGGTAGAAACAAAAATTGAGATTGAAGATCCGGAGAATCCCACCGCGGCCGAAGAAGTGCTTCTGCAAAACAATGACATTGCTCTAAGTGCCATTCATGATGCAATTGATGAAAGAACATTTGAGCAAATCAAGAATATTGAAATGGCTCATGAGGCTTGGAAGAAGTTGGAAGAATCATTTGAGGGCACTCAAGCCATGAAGGGTGCAAAGGCATACATTCTCAAAGAGAAGTTTGCAAGCTTTAAGATGAAGGAGAATGAGAGTGTGCCGGAGATGTTCCATAGGCTTCAAGTGCTTGTCAATGATCTCAAAGCACTTGGAGAAGAGGTGAAGGACAAGGACTTCTCCCACAAGTTCTTGAGATGTTTGCCTTTAAGATTTGGAACATTGGTCACTATTCTAGTGAGGAGTGGTTTGGACACTATGACACCAAACCAAGTGTTGGGAGACATAATGACCGATGATACATATAGAGATGATGAGAAGTAAGAAAAGAGGGAGAAGAAAGATGAGAAGAAGGATGACAAGAAGAAGAGCATGGCATTCAAGGCCACATCATCCAAGGGCAAAGCCAAGCAAGAAACATCAAGTGAAGAGGATGATTCATGGGATGATGATGATGATGAGAAGATGGCTCTCTTTGTCAAGAGATTTGGCAAGTTCATGGTGAAGAAGGGCTATCGTGCTAGAAGAAAGAAGTCTTCATCCAAGAACAAGGAAGAGTCAAGAAGATGCTTCAAGTGTGGAAGCAAAGATCATCTTGTTGCTCAATGTCCATACAATAGTGACAATGATGATGACAACAAGAAGAACAAGAAGAAGGACAAGAAGGAAAAGAAAGAGAAGAAGGACAAGATGGCCTTCAAGAAGAAGAAGGGTGGTTCATATGTGGTCACTTGGGATAGTGATGCTTCCTCAAGTGATGATAATGATGATAGTGGTGATCACAAGACCACCAAAAAGAAGGTTCTAGCAAGCATTGCCATCAATGAAAAGCCTTCTCTCTTCGACTCTTCATCATGCTTCATGGCTAAGGCCACTAAGGTACAAACTTGTGATGATGAAAGTGATGAAGAACATGATGATGATAATGAAAAAGAAAAAGAAAATGATAGTGATAGTTATGATGATGAACCTACTAAGGATGAATTAATTGACATGCTAGAAGATGCTAGAGAACACTTTGACATCAAGAGAAGGGAATGCAAAAGCTTGCGTAAGGAACTAAAAGCCCTTAAGCAAGCCTTTGATGAGCTCAATGCATCTCATGAGAGGCTAGAGGAAGCCAATGAGAAGCTTGGCAAAGCTCACAAAAAGCTTGAAAAGGCTCATTCCTCTTTACTTGATGAGCAAAATAAAAAGAAGCATGTTGATACTTGTGATGTAGGTTTAACTTGTGACATAATTGATGAATCACTATCTATGCCTATCATTGTTGCTCCTACTAACCCTTCTTGTAGTACTTCCACTTCCACCTCATCTAGTGGTGACGGTCTCACTTGTGATGCCTCACTAATTGTTGAGAATGAGAATCTCAAGAAGGAGGTTAACAAGCTCACTCACACTTTGGCTAAGGCCTATGGTGGTGAGGACCGCTTGCTTATGTGCTTGGGTAGCCAAAGAGCTTCTCTCTACAAAGAGGGATTGGGCTATACCCCCAAGAAAGGCAAGGCGGCCTTTGCTCCTCACAAGACTAGTTTTGTGAAGAACAATGATCGGTTTTACACTAGTTGCAAGCAAGTTGGTCATAAAGAGCAAGAATGCACCAACAAAAGCAAAAATGCTAATGTATCCTCCATTAAGCTTAATTCTTCCTACATGCTTATTAAGGGTATAAATGGTGTAAAGGCTAAGTTCATTGGTAAACCATGGATGGGCTCGAAGAAGAAAGCCATTTGGGTGCCAAAGAGCCTAGTGACTAACCTTCAAGGACCCAAGCAAGTTTGGGTACCTAAAAAGAATTGATCTTCTTTTGTAGGCTAATTACAAAGCCGGAGGAAGGCATTGGGTTCTTGATAGTGGGTGCACTCAACACATGACTGGTGATGTAAGAATGTTCAACTCAATCAACACCAATGGTAATGATGGTTATGATAGTATCACATTTGGTGACAATGGCAAAGGCAAGGTCAAAGGGCTTGGTAAGATTGTAATATCCAATGACATGAGCATATCCAATGTGTTGCTAGTAGAGAGCTTGAACTTCAATTTGCTATCCATGGCTCAATTGTGTGATCTTGGATTCAAATGCATATTTGGGGTAGATGATGTAGAGATCATAAGTGTAGATGGCTCTAACTTGATCTTCAAAGGTTTTAGATATGAGAATCTATACTTGGTTGATTTCAATGCTAGTGAAGCTAGATTATCTACATGCTTGTTCACTAAGTCTAGCATGGGTTGGTTATGGCATAGAAGGCTTGGTCATGTTGGAATGAAACAATTGAATAGATTGGTTAAGCATGACTTGGTTAGAGGCTTGAAAGATGTTGTGTTTGAGAAAGATAAGCTTTGTAGCTCTTGTCAAGCCAGGAAACAAGTTGGAAACACCCATCCTAAGAAAAGCATGATGAGCACTAGTAAAGCATTTGAGTTATTGCATATGGATTTGTTTGGGCCAACACAATATACTAGCATTGGTGGAAATAAATATGGCTTTGTGATAGTGGATGATTATACTAGATACACTTGGGTATTCTTTCTAGTGGATAAAAGTGATGTGTTTGCAACATTCAAATCATTTGTCAAGGGCATTCACAATGAGTTTGAAACAACCATCAAGAGAGTTAGAAGTGACAATGGTAGTGAGTTCAAGAACACTAGAATTGATGAATTGTGTGATGAATTTGGAATTAGACATCAATTCTCGGCCAAGTACACCCCGCAATCAAATGGCCTTGTTGAAAGGAAGAATAGAACACTTATTGATATGGCAAGGTCTATGCTTAGTGAGAATAATGTGAGTCAATCTTTTTGGGCTGAAGCTATCAACACGGCTTGCTATTATAGCAACCGCCTCTATTGTCACCCATTGAAAGAGAAGACACCCTATGAGCTCTTGAATGGTAGAAAGCCCAACATTGCATATTTTTGGGTCTTTGGGTGCAAATGTTATATTTTGAAGAGAGGCACTAGATTGGGCCAGTTTGACAAGAAATGTGATGAAGGATTCCTACTTGGTTATTCCACTACAAGCAAAGCATATAGAGTTTGGAATTTGGATAGTGGTACTCTTGAGGAAGTTCATGATGTTGAATTTGATGAAACCAAGGGTTCACAAGAAGAGAATGAGAACTTAGAAGATGTTAGAGGCATTCAACTTTCAAATGTCATGAAGAACATGGATATTGGTGAATTGAGGCCTAGGCAAGTGAATGATGATGAAGATGATCAAGTGCAAGTGCTCTCCAACTCAAATGTGCAAGATGATACAAACCAAGCTAGTACAAGTGGCTCTCATGACAATGAACAAGATCAAGTGCCTAGTACATCATCTCAACCTAATGATCAAGCAAGTGTAAGCAATTAAGTTCCAATCCTCCAACCAACCAATGTTGCAAGAGATCATCCATTGAACACTATCATTGGTGATATTTCAAGAGGTGTACAAACAAGATCAAGATTGGCATCATTTTGTGAACACTTCTCATTTGTGTCATCCATTGAACCAAGGAAGATAGATGAAGCATTGAAGGATGTTGATTGGGTGAATGCTATGCATGAAGAATTGAATAACTTCACAAGAAATCAAGTATGGGAATTAGTAGAGAGACCGAAGGGACATAATATGATTGGAACCAAATGGGTCTTTAGAAACAAGCAAGATCAAGATGGGATAGTAGTAAGGAACAAAGCAAGATTGGTAGCACAAGGCTATACACAAGTTGAAGGTCTTGACTTTGGAGAAACATATGCCCCGGTTGCTAGATTGGAAGCAATTAGAATCTTGCTAGCCTATTCTTGTGCCCACAACATCAAACTCTAACAAATGAATGTCAAGAGTGCATTTCTCAATGGGTACATCAATGAAGAAGTATATGTTGAGCAACCTCCCGGTTTTGAAGATGACAAGAAGCCCAACCATGTGTACAAGTTGAAGAAGGCATTGTATGGCTTGAAGCAAGCACCTAGAGCATGGTATGAGAGATTGAGGGACTTCCTACTCTCTAAAGGGTTCACAATGGGCAAGGTTGATACTACTCTTTTCATCAAGAAGATTGGAAAAGATCTATTTGTGTTGCAAATCTATATTGATGATATCATATTTGGATCAACCAATCAAGATTTTTGTGATGAATTTGGAAAAATGGTGGCTAATGAGTTTGAGATGTCCATGATTGGAGAATTGAGTTACTTCCTTGGTCTTCAAATCAAGAAATTGAAGAATGGTACTTTTGTGAGTCAAGGCAAGTACATCAAGGACATGATCAAGAAGTTTGGCATGAGTGATAGCAAAGTCATTAGCACACCTATGGGAACCAATGGCAACTTGGATAGTGATGCAAGTGGAAATATGGTGGATCAAAAGTTGTATCGGTCTATGATTGGAAGCCTACTCTATGTGACCGCATCAAGGCCGGATGCCATGTTTAGTGTATGCATGTGTGCAAGATTTCAATCCTCACCAAGAGGAAGTCATTTGAAGGCTACAAAGAGAATATTCAGGTACTTGAAGCATACACCAAATGTTGGCTTGTGGTATCCCAAAGGAGCAAAGTTTGAGCTAGTTGGTTACTCCGACTCGGATTATGCGGGATGCAAGGTTGAAAGGAAGAGCACTTCGGGCACATGTCAATTGTTGGGAAGATCACTTGTTTCATGGTCATCAAAGAAGCAAAATAGTGTTGCATTATCAACCGCCGAAGCCGAATACATATCCGCCGGTAGTTGTTGTGCACAAGTACTTTGGATGAAGGCCACTTTGAGTGATTTTGGAATCAAGTTCAAGAAAGTGCCATTGCTATGTGATAATGAGAGTGCAATCAAATTGACCAACAATCCGGTTCAACATGCAAGAACAAAGCACATTGATGTCCGTCACCATTTCATAAGAGATCACCAACAAAAAGGAGACATTTGCATTGAGAGTATAGGCACCGAAGATCAACTGGCCGATATATTCACCAAGCCATTGGATGAGAAAAGGTTTTGCAAGCTAAGGAATGAGTTGAACATATTGGATTTCTCAAATATGTGTTGATACACCCCCACTTATATGACATGCCTCTCCTTCGAGCAATCCAAGGTAAAAGTTGATTGGCATGGCATACATCCTTGCTAAGGACACGTTTAGTGCATCTAATCATCTCTCCATTTTATTAGGCTCTTTCATGAAAATCAAATGAATTTGATGTTTATATGGTATCACTATTGCTTCTATGCTTGACTTGATCTAGTGATAGCATATGACTTGTTTGTGGTCTTGTAAACCTAGTGTTTAATCTAGAAAATGAGTTCTAAGTGTTTAACTCAACATGGTACAAGATAACCCTTATTTGGAGGTGTGAAGAAGCTTGTCCTTGGATCAAACCAAGTTAAATATCTTTGGCAAATATTCTAGTTTGAACCAAATTTGGGAATATAATCCTCACCCGGCCCATTGATTGACATTGATAATCTCAACCTATCTACCTTTTAAACCTTTATGGTTATTGATGACAAAGGGGGAGAGAAACAAAGATATATAAGTGATAGGAGAGAGAAATAACAAAGAAATTAGTACATGGGAGAGAAACAAAAGATATTAGTGATATTAGTGTACTAAGATAGTGAAAAGACAACAAAGGGGGAGAACTTGACATAGGGCGAGAGATATGATAAAGGAAAGGAATCAATTAATATTTTGAGCACACGAGTAGGGGGAGCAAGCTCATAAACTTGTATGGTGCATTTGAACGTGCATTTCATATGTTTGCTTGCATGGCACAAGTTTTAAATTTCAATATTCATGCTTGTGTGGTGTATGCTAGTTGTAGGTTTGACTGATGAAATGAAAAATTAGCATGAATAGATTATCTAGTGATTTCATTCTCTAGTATTATCAAGTGGTATCTAATGATTTCATTTCCATGTGTTGTTTCCAAGTGGTATCAAGCTAACCATGATGCTAAGGATGGTATATTAGCGCACTCCGATTGGTATCACGCTTCAAAGGTCCATCTTTTATACCTTAGCATCACTTGGTAGACATTGACTCCTATATTTCCTATCTAAGCATATGTGCACGCTTCAATCCAAACTCTTAGCACATATGTAGGGGGGAGCAATTGCTACCATTTAGGGTTCATGAAACTTGTCCATATTCTTTTACACATGGTAGATATGCTTGGACAAGCAACATGAATTCAATTGAATTTTAATTCATATCTTTGTATATGGGTTGTCATCAATTACCAAAAAGGGGGAGATTGAAAACTCTAGTTTGGTTTTGGTGAATTAATGAAACCCTATGTGCTAACCTAGTTTATCAAGTGATCATGAGATAGGTAGCACACTTCAAGTAGCGGAGCAAATGAAGATTATAGCATGACAATGGCAATGCAATGGTGATGATCAAGGGCTTCGACTTGAAAAGAAGAAAGAGAAAAAAAAAGCTCAAGGCAAAGGTATCATTTGTAGGAGCCATTTTGTTTTGATGATCAAGACACTTAGTGAGTGTGATCACATTTAGGATTGATATCCGTACTATTAAGAGGGGTGAAACTCGTATCGGAATGCGGTTATCAAAGTGCCACTAGATGCTCTAACTCATTGCATATGCATTTAGGATCTAGTGGAGTGCTAACACCCTTGAAAATGTTTGTGATAATATGCTAACACATGTGCACAAGGTGATACACTTGGTGGTTGGCACATCTGAACAAGGGTGAAGAAGTTAGAAATGAAATGGAGTTGGTCGCAAAGGCGCTGGCGTCGGTCTACTGACCGGACGCTGAGTCGCTCAGCGACCGGACGCTGAAGAGGTGCGTCCGATCGAGTTGTCGGAATGCACAGTGCTTAGGGTTAAGCACCAGACGCTGGGCTCTGTCCGGTCAACAAAAATAGGATTTGGACCCTTACTGGAAATGACCGGACGCTGAGGGTCCAACGTCCGGTCAGTTCTGTCAGAGCGTCCGGTCAACTTTTCGACCGTTGAGATCAAACATTCATAATTGAACGTAGGTGACACGTGGCCGCCATCGGGCGACCAGATGCTGAGGAGCAGCGTCCGGTCAGTAGGACCGGAGCGTCCGGTCACCCCGATCAGTGCCTAGTGAAGGGGTACAACGGCTCTATTATGTGGGGGCTTCTATTTAAGCCCCATGGCCGGCTCAAGCTCACTCTCTTGGCCATTTTCATTGACATAGCAACCTTGTGAGCTTAGCCAAAGCCCTCCCACTCATTTCCATCATAGATTAAACATCTTTGTGAGATTGGGAGTGATCCAAGTGCATTGCTTGAGTGATTGCATCTAGAGGCACTTGATGTTTGTGTTTCACTGTGGATTTCGCTTGTTCTCTTGGTGGTTGCCGCCACCTAGACGGCTTCGAGCAGTGAGGATCATCGAGCGGAGGGAGGTGATTGTCTCCGGCTCCGATCGTGGTGATTGTGAGGGGTTCTTGACCTTTCCCCGGCGGAGCGCCAAAAGGTACTCTAGTGGATTGCTCGTGGCTTGTGTGATCCTCATCTTGTGTTGGTTGTGTGGCACCCTATTGAGGGTTTGGCGTGTGAGGCCAATTAGCGCGTGAACCTCCAAGTTAGTAAATCGCCACAACGAGGACTAGCTTGCCGGCAAGCAAGTGAACCTCGGTAAAAATCATTATGTTCATCATATTGATTCCGAGGTGATTGGTCTTCATTGTTATCCACACTTGTGATTGATTGGTTCATACATCTACCCGGCGGTATAACCTTCTTGCCTACTCTTTACATTACCGTAAACTAGTTGTCAAGCTCTTTAGTGTAATTAGTTGTGAGAGCTTGTTAGTTTGGTTAGTGTGGCTCTTTAGTTAGCCTTTGAGAGCACACTAACTTAGTGTAGTGATATAGCTATTGTGTGGATATACTCCATCTAAACTTGAATTGTGGTAGGTGGCTTGCATTTTGGTAGGCTAGCGCAAAACTCGCTTCGCCTCATAATTGTCTAATCCTTTTGTTAAGTGTTCTTGTTGAAATTTTATTAGGATATTCACCCCCCCTCTAGCCATTAGGACCTTTCATGGCTGCATCATCACCACCAGATGGTACGCCGGCCTCGCGTCGATGGTTACATCATCACCGTCGAATCGTATGTCGGGCCGACATCGATGGAGGCATCATAATCACCGGATGGTACACCGAGCTAGTGTCGATGGAGGCATCATCACCGCCGAACGGTACGCCAGGCTAGCGTCGATGGATGCATCATCATCGTCGGATGGTACGTCAGGCCAGCGTCGATGTACGCATCATCACCGTGGGTACACCGGGCCAGCGTCGATGGCCGCATCATCACTATCGGATGGTACGCCAGGCCAGCGGTGGTAACATATCGTCACTGTCGGATGGTACGTTGAACCGACGGTGGTAACACATCGTCACCACCGGCGCGCAACCGGTAGAGATAAAGGTCGCCGATCACCACCGACTTTCACCAACAGGGGGCAAAAGCATCGGTAATGGGGGTTCTGGAGCCGGCGGTGATTAGCTTTCTATAGTAGTGTCTAGGCATGCACTCATAGGTGTAGCATATTGATGGATAGTTGTAGTTTCCATTATAAAAAAAGGTAAAAGATACAAGGTTAAGCTAGGTTCGAAGTTAATACAACAACCATTTCCCCGGCAACGGCGTCAGAAAGCTTGTTGGTATATTTTAGACGCACACAAATTAATTCGCAAGCGTACGGATACCGCTATAGCTTTCACCGAAAATATTCTAGAATATCGAACTCAGGAAAACGTGTGTGAGTTTAACTAAATCTAACTTAACCAAGGATATCAACAAGGTTGAGGATAAACAGTAGCATAGAGACGACTACTAAGATTCTCTATTTCTAACTTGGGTAAACTGTGTATTCTAGTATTCACCTGGGGACATTACTAAGGAAAGCACAAAAAGAGTATGCTATTCTGTAGTAATCGGGTCCTACTTGGCCTATAGACGGGAGATGGACTACAAAGGACTCAACGAGGCTATTACCCTCGTGATCTACCACCGATCTGAAATGTAGGGTGCATCCACGAGTAGCCGAAGTCTAAGCGCCACGCTTATACTATGATTACTACTTTAACCCAAGAGCTACAAGGATTAAATCACTCAAAAGAGACGTGATCCTAGTGAACAATATAAACACAAAACTTACTTGAATCAGAAATTGAATACCAGAGATGTCTCAGAAGCAAGCTCAAGTAGAACTTGAATCTGTCAAGGTACAAGTTGTAGAGAGAGAGAGCACTGATAGACCGACACTTCATCCAAACTCTTTCCTCACTCTCTATCTCACTATTTTCTATTTACAAAGGTAGCACCTAATGTGGAGAGCTATTTTTCTCTTGATTGCTCATTTCTGGAGGAGGTAGGGGGTCCTTTTATAAGGGTCATCACGCAGCCTATGGGCCCATGAATCCATGACAACTCATTATCTTGGCCCTTGATTCAAACCGACCTTAATCCATGACGTAGATTGATCCTAAGAGGCGATGGAGAACCGGCGTTTGAAACGGAGGCCGCTAGGTGGGCCTGGGAGGCTAGACGGCCTACAGGTCGGGCCAGCCGGCCCCACCCTCTGACTGTTCGGGTCGAGTTGCGGCGGTTTGTCTTCTATAGTGGATTAGGAGTCCTCTAAGTCAGTTTTGTCGTGGATGATCGTGATTTGCTCTGACATTATGGTCCACATTACCTATTTTCTGTTTAAATCCTCCTGCAGTCATAAAACACTATATCTATGTTGGTGATTCATTTAATCATATACGTAGGATATATTGACGGTTTATGATTGACATTAGTAACCGTCAACACCTACCTGGCGCGCCAGCTGTCGCGGGTCGGAAACCGCGGCAAGCATTTGTTGTTCGTGGTAGTGTTAGAGTGTGTGTCTCTAGTGGCTCGGGTGGACTCAAGAATACAAGAATCACAGAGGAGACGCAACGGTTTATCCTAGTTTGGGCCATCGGTGCCCTACGTCTAGCAGCTAATGATCCTTATACTCAAGAGCACCCAAAATCTAGGGTGTTACAACAGAGTGTAAGGGAGAAAGAGAGAGATTTGGGGTGTTCATCCTTGGGATGCCTCACCGCTGGTGGAGCCTTCCCCCTCGCCAGAGAGGAGGAAGACGACGGATGCGGTGGAGGAGCTCTCGGTGCCCCTCTCTGGGTTGCTCTGCTCTCGGTGCAGAGCGTGAGCTGAATGGTGAGGACTCTAATGATCTGCGTGGAATCGTCCTCCCCCTCTTAGGATCCGACCTTCCCCTTATATATCGAGGTAGGTCGGGTACATGGCGGTTTGGGGGAGTTGAGCCTATGGTCTACATGCGCTAGAGTCCAGGAGGGTCTTGCAGCGGCGCCGTGTGGACCGTGGTGATATCGTAGAGCTGAAGTTCTGACACGCTGAGTGTCAGGCTGTGTCGGCATGGACCGGTGTCCACCAGGTGCACCTTCTGGAGGCTTCTTGGTGGCAAAGGAGATCGGCTTGAGGGGCTGACGCGTGGGTCTGGAAGCACCCGAGCCCCTAAAGCCAGCGAATGAGTTTGTCTTCTTGTGTCACACCTCGTGCGTGACCCTGTCGGAGGAGCGATTGACAGAGCCATGCCGACGAGGCAGCGCTGGAGAGCCCCCCAAGCCTTGGTGGCTCGGGGCGCACCTTTTCGTGCTCAAGCTTTGGCTGGCGCCAAAGACTGGGAGGGAGCCAAGGATTGGGTCTAGACATCCGTCGATCGGGAGCTTGAGGCTTGGACAAGCCCCCGAGTCATGAGCAGAAGTGGCCTGATTCCTTTGTCGGAGGGTACGCTCGAGCGTACCCAATGGGTATAGCCCCTGAGCCCCCAGGCAATCCTGGAAGGGTCAGTCAGGAGGTCTCTCGGTCAGGAACCTTTGATCCTGAGGCTTATCATACCCCTATGTTAGGATCTCGTCAACACACCATGTGTTTAGCAAGGATTTGAGGATTCCCAGTCTTATCTATGATATGCTGAGGCGCACCCTTTTTTGCCAAGGGAAGGGAGACTTATATTAAATCTTGGCACAGTCGATCTTCAAATTACACATGGAAAAATCGAAAATAAAAAATATATAATATTCTATCTAGATCCTAACATCATCTTTTCCCCCAATGGTTTCTCTCGAACGCCAGAGCCAAAGTGCACTCCTTATGCCAATCCAACGACCAACCCCAAAACGTTAGACATGCCCCAATATCCAACACTTCGAAACCAATCCAAAACGTATCTAAATCGCTAAAAGAATATCGACAGTTGCATCGTTAGGTACGACATAGGATGAAGAATCATCACCTCGAGACCTTGATTTCCTCTCCACGACCATCGACGATGAGATCAATGACCCAAAGTCGTTGTCCTCGTAAGGGCTCCCAAAAGCACCCCTCCCCCTGCAGATAAAAGCCACAAATTGGCCACCTGCCGATAAAATCAGGGCTCCCAGAAGCATCCCTCTCCTTATAGATAAAGGCCACAAATTGACTGTCTGCCGATGAATCGACGTTTGCAACGGCGATCTTATCGTGGCAATCGCCGAGTCATCACAGGACACACAATCCCAACCGAAAATCATCTATTTTCGCTCATAATTTATTTAGAATCAATCCTAAAACACTAGAATACTGCAGAAAAAAGATATGTCCCCTCTCATTCTTGCCTCTGAAAGACACACGGGAGAAGAAGAGGGGCGCAGCAACGGAGCAAGAAGCAAGCAGGTGGCAGCGGCTCTACCCTAGGCGGTGGGAGCGGCTCTTTGCCTTACATCCGGGAACAAGGACACGTTCGCTGGCCATACTATGAGATCATTACTGCAGTGATGACGGGTCAAGGGTTTAAAAGAAATTCCTTTTCTTTTATTTAGAAATCGTTTTCGAACTCAAATTCAAATCATGTTTTGATTTTCAAACCAAAAACAGCATCACAAAAATAGATGCACCAGCATGTATGCACATTCATGTTTCTATTTCCTTATATTTGATTTTATATCTAAAGAAAATTTCCCCTATATTTAATGCACACAAAATTGCATAATTAGATCAAATTAAAACTATTTTCAGAAATCAAAGTTCTAGGATGTTACAAATTTACTAATCACTACATATTTATAAAAACAATATAAATGTCTCATTAAAAAAACTTTACAAATCGTAACTTACAATCTACGAGGCATTTTAAAAAATAATATAACGTCGACAATCATAAACCTCTATCACAACCATAAACATGTGTGTGCCTCGTAGCATGCAGTAGTTACATATTGAACACCATAGGTTTCACACCATGTTTGGCCTTTGGGGTAGTAGGAGGTTGTAGAATTTGTCTTTTAAGAAGAAGCTCCTGCCTTTGTTGTCGACAGACTTCTTCCATCCGCACCATCCGCCATTTACAATCTTTCCCAGATCGTCAGTACCAGTGTAGTGCGGATCAAGGATAAGAAATGCACAGTCGCCACTGGCTTCGTTATAATCAACTCCGATAAGGGTGTAAGCCAAGACTCCACCACCTGGATTTGCCAATTCTATGTTAATATTCATAGAATCAACTGTAGCCATCTTAACATTGTTATAACACGTTCAATATTAGACTCTACACACAAAAGCACATACCAATCATCACAGGAGTTCCCTGGGTTTCAAAATGCCTGGCAAGTTCTCTGCACTTTTCAGGAAGCTCATCGCCAGATCTCACATTGATAACCTTGCAACTAACCTGCAAGATGCAGTTTCTGCTCAGCAGAAATGGAAGCACGTGATACGGTACGGACATAATAATACAAGATGTGAAGTGAACAATGGTAGCTACACTCCCAATCAGGTATGCCCAGGAAGCTCACACAAGAATAGAGTGGATTTGTCCTGCCTAAGGGCACCCCAATGTTGTGTACAAAAAGGGGTATATAAACCAACCAGAGTGGTCCATATACAAAGCTCTCTCCGTCCCATTGAAAGTGTCATTTTTTACTTTTATACTTGTTTGACCGTTCGTCTTCTTCAATTTTTTTATGCAAATAATAAAATAAATAAATCATTATTAAAGTATCTCTAATGATAAAATAAGTCATAACAAAATAAATAATATTTATACAAAATTTTTGAATAAGACGAACGGTCAAACAATAAGTCTAAAAGTAAAAAACGACACTTTCAATGGGACGGAGGGAGTATGTGCTAATTTTTAAAGCAGTTCACATGTGTCAGGTCTACAGTAGTCCATATGCTTATGAACCGGCCATGAATAAACAAACTTCCACCATCTTCCCTCCCCACCACATGCAGTCGATGCTTCCCGCGAACTCGCGAGCACCAGATCCGCCTTGGTCTCTTCAAGCTTGTCACGCGCTAGGCCAACGATGATGCCTAGCGGCCGGATCACCTCACTGCTGAGGACTGATAGTGAGGTTGGTGTTGAGGCTGCCATCAGTGATGGGTGGGAGGGCCTCAGGACGTCCTGGTGACGATGGATCACCAGTGGGAAGAAGTGATTCGCCACCAGCACCTCACTGCTGGTCCACGCGTGCAATGATGCCACCACCCCAGACGTCTGCACGCAGCAAGGTTACCCCCGAGCCATCTGTGGCTGCCGTGGATGTGTCTAGGCTCAGAGACATCGCCATAGACTGACACGCCATGGACGTCGAGGCGCGATATCATGGTCCTCTCATCTAGATAAAAGACGACCTTCCTCGCCAAAAAAAAGTAAAGAAGATGGGGCGAAGAAAGGCCGATTCTAGGCAGGGAAGACCGATTTAGAGTAGAGATAGGCCGATCCGGGCAGAGGAGACAATGGCACGAAGGAAAGGACAGGGTGTAGAGCGGAGGTGAAGACAATGATGTGGAGTGTTAGACAGGCCTAGTGCTTATATGGTTAAGATAGATTGAGATTGATTGATTGATTGTTATCTAATAGGCAAGGATCCCCCGCTGGTTCTGTTTCTATAAACCTAGGACATCCTTGCATATATATGTGTAACCTCATATCCCTGATAATCAATCAACTATCTTGTGTCTTTTTTCTCGAAAACGCAGGAGAGCTGCGCTTCATTATATTAAGAAGAAAATACGGGACAAGAACCCAAACACCCATACACACTCTAGACACACCAAACTAAAGTTTTAGATTACATTTTCGCCTGCTAAATATAAAAAGACGACCACAAAACCAACAACTAGGCTACTCTAAGGCAAAAGTGCCGGGGTAGTCAAGGAAGAGAGGCTTCGTGTGCCTGCTATCTCCCAAAGACGCCGTTCCTCGCTGCTAACATTAAGAGCCCTTGCAATGCTAGGAGCAGCTCCGTCAAAAACACAAGAACGGCAGTGAGTCCAAAGAACCCAAGCACCTAGAACAACCAGAGAATTGAGACCTTTCTTTTGCTGTTCTGGAGCAGCATGCCAGTCTGTTCCACCAATCATCGAACACCATATCAGTTGCCCGAGGAGCGAATTGCTGCAGCCCAACCTGACATAGCAGGGAATACCAGTATTGCCTTGCAAAGGGATAGTATACTAGAAGATGGTTAATTGTCTCTTGCTCCTGATCGCATAAAGGACAACATTCCGGACAGGGCAGACCTCGACGGGCAAGACGATCAGCTGTCCAACACTTGTCATGTTCGACTAACCATAAGAACTTGCATTTTCCGGGGGGCCAGGTCTTCCAAATCCGTTCCCAAGGTCTAAATAGAATTGATCCTTGAAAGAGATGTTCATATGCAGATTTTGCTGAGTACTGTCCTGAGGGGGATGTGCACCCCACCCCAGCCCAGCGCCCCCTCCGCCCTCCCTCCACGACGCCGTCTCTTCTCCACGAAGCCGCGATCCTCGCCAACCTCCACTCGCAGGCCGTCGGCGTCTAGAATATCCGCACTGTCATGCCGATCGTCCTCGAGCTCTCCTCCAGCCAGTACACCAGGTGGCACGAGCTGTTCCTCCTCGCCTAGGGGAAGTTTGCCCTCGAGGACCATGTTCTTCGAGGCGACCGCGACCCAGCCTTCCGGGACAAGGCGCGCATGGACTGCGTGGTCCATTCTTGGATGTACGGCGCCATTCCCCCCTAGCTATCCGACATGGTGCTACGTTCCCGCTTCTCCACCCGCTCGGTGTGGCTGGCCGTGGAGTCGCAGTTCTTGCGGAACGTGGAACGTGGAGACGCACGCCGTCCACCTCGACGTCGAGTTTTGGACCTTCGCCTAGGGGGACCCCTCCGTGGCACCAACTACTGCCGGCGCCTCGAGGGCATGGCTGACGCCCTCGAGGACCTCAGCGAGAAGTTGGGCAGCGGAGACGGTGAGTAGGGAAAATTGACGAGGTGGATGGGGAGGGGAGCTGATGGCGTGGCGACGGTAGTTGCAACGGGCAGGGTGGTGGATAGCGGGGTGGTGGTGACTGCGGCAGGTAGGGTGGTCGGCGCGGCAGCGGTGGTGAAGAAAGTAGTTATGCCGTACCCCGGCATCCCGGAGGGAAAACCCAAGGGCATGGCGCTCGACGAGGACGCCTGGTGGCTCTCCACGGTCGCCACCTGAGTGTTGAGGTTGCCCAGCTGCTGGGTGATGTCAGCGAGAGCTTTCGCAATGGCGTCGGGGGCGGGCGGCGGCACTGCCTGCTGCCACCAGCTGGGCCGTCTCCTCATCACCAGAACCTGGCATCTCCGATACCAGATTGATAGGATCCGTGATCCTACCAATGGCTGCATAGTGCGTAGGGGTAGTAGGTGGGAGGCTGAGGTCAGTACCCTCGGCGGCGATGAGGAGCCGTGGTGGCGTGAGTGTAGGGCGGCGGCACATCTAGGGCTCGGGAGAGAGAGAGACACGTGATGAGGGCGGCCCTTGAGGCTACGCAATGATTATTGCCTTGCTTAATTAACTCAAACCAGTTTGGAGGCATATATCCTCTCCTAACAAATCAATCTAGATTCTGATTTCTAGGAATTAAATGGAAATATCTAAAAGGGAAAATATCTCTCCTGGGATGACTGCCCCTATGCCGACGCGACCCCTAGCCACTTGCACGAGTCCAGCGCTAGTAGGTCACACCGGTCATAACAACGTAGGTAGGAAGAAAGGACAGGACTGAGTTCACTAGCTCCAGTCTTCAGCATGAGAGAAAATTTGAAGTCGTTGTAAGTCTTCTTTCAACTTTGTTCATGATGAATCTGATGTGTTACACTCTTGGCTTGGTGGTGCCCTTTGGCAATCCAAGGTATGTTTAAGGGGACCATCGGCAATCCAAGGTATGTGAAGGGTGATGGGATAAGTCTCTGTTGGCAGTCTTTGTGGGGCTGGCTGCAGCAGCATCTTGACTGAGAGGACAGCATCCTTGCAGCTGATCTTTGTGGGGCTGGCTGCAGCAACATCTTAGCTAGGACAACATCTTAGAGGACAGCATATTAGTATCTTAGACTAGCATCTTAGACTAGAATCTTGGCATATGCTTGGCTGGCTAGCAGCATATAAATATGTATCCCCAACCCCTCAGATTGGCATGGCATTTGTATGAGTTGTATGAGAAATAAACCAGAAAATTGCCCCAACTCCTAGTGTCATCCTCTCTCGATGAGAGTAAGAATTCAGCGACTAACAAAGGGGAGGGATTCATGTTTGCATCCAAAAACCCCAGCCAGCTGATGAGCTTTCTCAGGAGAGAGATTTAGAGGCACCAAACAAGACTTTTTAAAGTTGACTCGAAGTCCCGCAGTCCTTTTAGAGTGAAAAGTTCCATTTGGGAAGCTTTCAAGATGAGAATGGTGTCGTCTGCATACTGGCTGTAGTACCCTCATTATATATGCATTCAGGTCGGTTTACTACAGTAACCGACCTGCTACAGTGCTAGTACATCTCAGACACGGCTAGCAACAACTATGTTTTAGCTTATACATATACAAAACCAATTTTGCTCCTTCACTGGCCCTGCTGAGTCTACCACTACTGCAGCAGTTAACATGAAGCCTCTAGAGGACAGTAGCAGATCCTCCCAGCTGTTGCTGTGCATGTCTCCAGTAGTCAACCAAATTGCCTTTTTACTTAAGAAAACAAATTATTTATCCAACATAAACCACTCCCCAAAGGTTGCAATCGTTGAAGCATCGCGATTATCAACATTGTAATTGAATTTTGACCAGGACAAATGGTCCCCAAACCTCCTTTGACTACCCGTTGCAGCATGACCTCCCCATGGTGTTCGCATGTTTGTGCTCTAGTGCGGTCATCCCTACCCTCATAATCATCCACAATTGTGGTAGAACCTGCAACGATCGCTCCTTGTCACCCTACTAATACCAATTGATAGCTACACTGCCTCTCAGCTCGCAGGTATGCCCAGGCAGCTTCATTAACCATTTAGAAAAGTAAGGAGTGCCCAGACGGATATACAGGCAGATTTTACAAGGCATGTTGGCAGGTGATTAAAGCAGACCTCATGGCGGCAATTATCACTGTTCAACAAGGTGATGCTAGGGGGCTTGGACTGTTAAATGCAGCTTATATCACTCGGATCCCGAAGAAGAAAGATGCATTGGCTGCGAAAGACTTTCGCCCCATCAGTTTAGTACACAGCTTCGGTAAACTATTAACTAAGATTCTTGCTAATCGACTGGCCCCTTTCTTGGACTCGCTGATCTCTACTAATCAGAGCGCATTTATACGAGGAAGATGCATTCATGATAACTTCATCCTAGTGCAGCAAACAGTTAAGGTGTTACATCGACAAAAGGTGCCTAGCCTCTTTCTTAAGTTGGATATCTCAAAAGCTTTTGACTCGGTGTCGTGGCCATTTCTTTTAGAAGTGCTGCAACATTTGGGCTTTGGTCATTCGTGGCGCAATTTGGTGGCCAGTCTGCTATCATCATCCTCAACCCAAATCTTAGTGAACGGAGAACCAGGAGAATTCTTACAACATCAGCGAGGAATGAGGGGCTGTTGCAACCGTTATCCCGACGGGTGTCTGGACAAAGACTTTCTCTATATGCTGATGATATTGCCTTATTTATCAAGCCACTTGAAGAGGAGCTGCAGATCACTAGAGATATTCGCAAGGTGTTTGGGGATGCTTTAGGATTGCAAACTAATATTCAGAAAAGCAAATATTATTCCCATCAGCTGTGCAGAAGGGTCTTTGGCAGCAATTCCAGATATTCTTCTGGGTACAATCTCAGAGTTTCCGTGCAATTACTTGGGCCTACCTTTATCTTATAAGAAGCTTCTTAAGAGGGATCTTATGCCATGGATTGAGAAAATCGCTGACAAACTCCCATGCTGGAAGGCGGCTCTGATGAACAGGGCTGGACGTGCCACGTTAGTCCGGTGTGTTCTCTCTGCCATGCCTATTTATTTGTTAATCGCCATCAGCGTCCCGAAATGGTTCATCAAGGCAGTGGACAAAATCAGAAATGGTTTCTTATGGCAAGGAAAGGAAAAGGCTAATGGAGGTTGTTATCTTGTGGCTTGGGAGAAGGTCATGAGACCGTTGGATTTGGGTGGATTGGGCATCCCCAACTTGGAGGTGATGGCCTGGGCTTTGCAAATTAGGTGGCAGTGGTTTAAAAAGACTAAAGCTGATCGTCCATGGTCTGATCTGGAACTTCCATCGCACTCTAACTCGATAGCTCTGTTTGCCATTGCAGTCACTACAGAGGTAGGGATGGACACAATACACTTTTTCTGGACTGATCGGTGGCTGCACAGGTGTTCAATTGAAAATCTTGCGCCAACTGTCATTGCTTGTGTCTCCAAGAATCCGCAAAAGCCGGACTGTGGCTGAAGCTCTCACCAACGTGGAATGGCCAAGGGACATCCAAGGAGGCCTATCTTGGACTGGTATTAGAGAATTCCTACAGCTATGGGACTGCCTCATGGGAATTAATTTGACAGACCAAGAGGATCGTCACACATGGAGGCTAGATGCAAGTGGATGCTACTCTTCCAAATCTGATAAAGTTTTTTTCTGTGGTGCTGTGACATTTGAGCCTTGGCATCGGCTATGGAAGACTTGGGCCCCAGGCAAATGCAAAATGTTTTTGTGGTTGGCAATCCGTAATAGATGTTGGACGGCGGATAGGCTCGCTAAGAGGGGCCTCTCTCATCCGGATAAATGCCCTCTATGCGATCAAGAAGATGAGACAATACAACATCTTTTAACATCATGTGTGGTGGCAAGACAAGTATGGTTCAAATTGTTCACTCCATTGAACCTAGCAGATTCAGTCCCCCGACAAAGCGAACTGAGTTTTGCTGACTGGTGGGGCAAGACGATGCGCATAGTAAGCAAGGAGCACAGGAAAGGAGTGAACTCTTTAATTATTCTAGGGGCCTGTGTTATTTGGAAACATAGGAATGCATGTGTTTTTGAGGGGGCTTCTCCTTCGATTAGCATGATTTGGAGTGAGCTGAAGAACGAGCACAGCCTCTGGAGCATGGCTGGGGCGAAGAAGCTTCAAGGGCTAGGACTGGCGCTTGCAGACTAGGTCCTTTTAACTAAGGTCGAGTCGTGTTTGTTTGCTATGTGTTTAAACCATGACTCTGTGTAATCGCCTCACTCATATCTAGTCCCCGTATGAGTGAGGATCCTGTTGGGGACCCAACCTATTTTTCATCTCTATAATACAATGAAACGCAGCTCTCCTGCGTTTTCAAAAAAAAAAAAAAGTAAGGAGTAAATCACAGGAGCAGATGTTTTTGAGGCAGTACATCAGTGTTGTTTGGCCAAGGGCCAGAAATTAAGATCTGCTAACCAAATTCTGGTTTGCTTGTTACGGACTATTTGTCAAACATTTGTGAGTTTTTGGCAGTAGATAATGTGACCTTCCTGTTGCTTACATGCCAAACAAGTCTTCATAGCACATAATACATATGAGAAAAGTAAATTAACAGTCCACCAGGTTGAAAAGAATCATGAAGAAAAGAATAGTGAAAACTCACGCCCAGCAGTTTGTCGAGGACAAAGCTTAGCTCAATGGCTCCAATCCACTCACAAGATCCAATAAATGATGAATCCTTGTCACCAATTTCAACAAGAACTTGTTGAATCTCCCTGAATAGGAATGTTGGAGTTGGAACAGCAATATGAATCAAACTGACATCATATATTTCAATAACAGGCAAGAATACAAGATTCCTCTATGTTTCTACTAAAAAGCATTTGTTCAAACTATACATTATATGGTCACGTCAATATTGACAAATAAATTGCAGCGTGACAGTTTGCTGTGCCTAACATTTGTAGCATATGGGAATGGGTATGGAAACATTGCCCTTAGTCCCTTACAAAACGAAGGAACCAAATAATGGTCGAAAGGGATGTTTGATTCACATTGTTGGTAACATCATTAGGACTTTCATGCATGATGCTTTCTTGACACATATTGAAATGCAGGTATGTTCATTTTCTGAATTTTCATGGGTGCAGATTGCAAGATGGTGTCTTGTAATAAGGCTTTATATTGATTTACTTAGCACATCCTCCTCTTTATGCAACATGCAGATAGAATTGCACATTTCTGATTGTTTGATATACTAATGCTTTTGATTCGGTGTCGTGGCCGTTTCTCTTAGAAGTGCTGCAACATTTGGGTTTTGGAAATTCTTGGCGCAATTTGGTGGCCAATCTGTTATCCTCTTCATCAACTCAAATCTTGTTGAATGGAGAACCGGGAGATCTAATACATCATCAGCGAGGTCTTCGACAAGGGGACCCTTTATCCCCCATGCTCTTTATTTTAGTGATGGATGTGCTGAACAGTTTATTTGTAAAGGCAGCAAGTGAGGGGCTGTTGCAGCTGCTATCCCCAAGGGTGGCTGGACAAAGACTTTCTCTGTATGCTGATGATGTTGCCATATTTATTAAGCCAATTGAAGAGGAGTTGCTGGTCACTAGAGATATTCTCAAGGTATTTGGTGACGCTTCAGGGTTGCATACCAATATTCAGAAAAGTAACATCATCCCCATCGGTTGTGCAGGAGAGTCCTTGACAGCTATTCATGATATTCTGCCATGTACTATCTCGGTGTTCCCATGCAAGTATTTGGGCTTACCACTGTCAAACAAAAAGCTTCTTAAGAGGGACCTTATGCCATGGATTGAGAAAATAGCTGATAAACTCCCGTGCTGGAAGGCAGCTCTCATGAACAGGGCTGGTCGTGCCACATTAGTCCGGTGTGTTCTTTCTGCCATGCCTATTCATTTGTTAATTGCCATCAGCGTCCCGAAATGGTTCATCAAGGCAGTAGACAAAATCAGAAGGGGCTTCTTATGGCAAGGAAAGGATAAGGCTAATGGAGGTTGTTGTCTGGTGGCTTGGGAGAAGGTCATGAGACCATTGGATCTTGGTGGCTTGGGCATACCCAACTTGGAGGTGATGGCCTGGGCTTTACAAATCAGGTGGCAATGGTTTAAAAAGACTAAAGCTGATCGTCCATGGTCTGATCTGGAACTGCCTTCGCACTCTAACTCGCTAGCCCTTTTTGCCATTGCAGTCATGACTGAGGTTGGGAATGGTCAGAATACTCTTTTCTGGACTGATCGGTGGCTTCACGGGTGTTCGATTGAAAATCTTGCGCCATCTGTCTATGCTTGTGTTTCTCCTAGAATTCGCAATAGCCGGACTGTGGCTGCAGCTCTCACCAATGTGCAATGGCCAAGAGATATTCAAGGAGGCCTTTCCTGGACTGGTATTAGAGAATTCTTGCAGCTATGGGATTGTCTCTTGGGATTTACCTTAACTGACCAAGAGGATCGTCACACATGGAGGCTAGATTCAAGTGGTTGCTACTTTTCCAAATCTGCCTATAAAGCGTTTTTCTGTGGTACTGTGACCTTTGAACCTTGGCATCGGTTATGGAAGTCCTAGGCCCCAAGCAAATGCAGAATGTTTCTGTGGTTGGCAATCCATAATAGATGTTGGACGGCAGAGAGGCTCGTTAAGAGGGGCCTCTCTCATCCGGATAAATGCCCCCTATGCAATCAAGAAGATGAGACAATACAACATCTGTTAACATCTTGTGTGGTGGCAAGACAAGTTTGGTTTAGATTATTTTCTATTTTGAACCTAGCAGATTGTGTCCCCCACCATAACAAACTAAGCTTTGCTGATTGGTGGCGCAAGACTATTAACAGAGTTAACAAGGAGCACAGGAAAGGAGTGAATTCTCTAATTATTCTTGGGGCCTGGATTATTTGGAAACATAGAAATGCATGTGTTTTTGAGGGGGCCTCACCTTCGATTAACTTGATTTCGAGTGAGCTGAAGAATGAGCACAGCCTTTGGTGTTTGGCTGGTGTGAAAAAACTAGAAGGGCTAGGTTTGTTCAGACTAGGTCCTTCTAGTTAAGGTCGTGTCGGGTTTGTTTTTATGGGTCTTATTCTTGTGTATGTGTAATCGCCTCATTCATATTTGGTCCCCGTATGAGTGAGGATCCTGTTGGGGACCCCCCCCTTTTCATTCTCTATAATACAATGAAACGCAGCTCTCCTGCGTTTTCCAAAAAAAAAAAAAAGATATACTAATGCCAGAAAGTCAGAATTATCAACTGACCATAATCCTAGGGTCAGTTTGCAGTCAATATGACCAAGTTATAGTTATTCAAGTCAACAAGGAAAATAGGCACAAACCTGTGAGAAGGAACATCTATTGATGAATATTGTTGCAATCTGTACCAAGAGACAATTGTTTGTAGAGACCGATATGCACATCCCCATCCCTGAAACATTGAAAGAGAACTAAGACTTGCCAACCCAAAAGAGGGAACAACAGTTTAATTTCTACAAAATAGTGAGGAAATTCATAAAAGCCCAATGCTGGGCCTAACAGGGGCAATTTCAGAAAGGAAGTTTTGAAATGCAACATTATAATTTGTAACATGATCATATCACTGAAGAAATATACACAAGAAATCATAACAGGCATATCCTCTGAATGTATTCTATGGTCAATTAATGATTTTTGTAACAAATATACAAACACCAACAGAAAACTGTAGACTGCATTTTATTTATCACTATGTCGAGAGTAAATAAAATAGCAATCAGGATAAACATGAAAAGGTCTACATTGCAATCTCTGTGTGTGTGTGTGTTTAGTAAGGGTTCTTGCCCTTTTTTCTTAATATAATGGTACGCAGCTCTCTTGCGTGTTCGAGTAAAAACTGTCTTGTTTTGAACTTTGAAGATATTGAGGAATATCAATCCGTATTAATCATATAAGTACATGAACTATGCAATTAACACCATCAAACTTTCAATTGAAATTTATTTGCATTAGTAATGTTGTAACTAGAATTTGACCCCGTGGGAGAGAATTTCAGGCTGGGGTTAAAAAAATCCCCTCGTTTGTCCCACGCCAAAGCATAGGTCTAAGGCCTCGTGGTTGTTCTCACATGGGCTACGGTGCCACTGTTTATGGGTGGCGTAGGGGTAAGACAGCTCCCGGGCATTGCATTAAGAAGAACCTTTCTTTGTGCTGCAAGTTCATCACACTTGGGTTCAAAATTTGCAGTAACCAACATCATATATCGATGGGACTATATGGATCTATGATTATGAAGGTTGGCAAGCAATCACTATATAGGTTGAATAAAACAAACTGCAAAAGCAACCTTAATATAATTTACCACCTAAACATCTACAGGAAACAATCTAGAAGGGAAAGACATTTTTTTAATAAAATTGATCTTATGCATTCATCAAGGAAATAATGTAAGATGTAATCCCCCACACACTGAGGTCTGGGGAAGGAAATTTCCAGGCAGAGCTACAAATTATCATATCCATCTAAACAAACACTGAAGAAACAATTGAAAATTAGATTGGCTGTCTGCATCACATTACATTGTCATCAATACCATCGTGAAGGTAATGATAATACTCATACGAACCATCAATCAAAGACATAACACCTCCAGATACTGCAATAAACATAAAACTTTACATCACTATCTCCTTCAAGAATACATTCACCAAATTTCTTATTTTGCTTAAAGCAAGAAATAGAGATAGAACTAACCACCACTAGATGGAATTTTTCTGTGGACGTCTCGAAGCAGCGAAGAACCTGCATGTGAAAACATAACGAAAGCCTTAACTAGCACAGTATTACATATACAAAGATAAGTTATTATCTTCATGTTAGATGATGTTATTAGCTTCTCACACAGTATAATATGATATTTTGCAGTTTTTATATATATTATACTCTGAAACAAATTTGCACAAAGTTACTGCAAGATCCCACATGTAATTCAGGGGTAAAACATAGTAATGTAGTATATGTTGCAACATATGCATGATGAATACCACTTCTTGGCATGCTTTTCTTCCTCTTTCCCGTGCCACCAAAAGTCAATGCATTAGAAATTCGCAACAAAGGCCGATCTAAGGGAAGTCCTAGCCTTATATGCAGTTCTTTTCTCAGCTCACCTGTAAATAATAAGGGATATTTTTAGGTATAGAGATATAGAGGCAGTATTAAGGCCCCATATTCACTCCCATGCTTCATGAAATCATGAAAGAAAATGAACTTTCCAGAAATAGAATTTTTCATACTTTGCCTCTCCTCGATCTCACCATATCTTGTATTGTATATCGCTGTTACCGGAACATGCAAACCAGAAGGAATGAAATGGAATGGACAAAGCTGCAAACAAAGTCAAGAAGCGTTTGAGAAAACATTCTAATAAGAAATTAAAGCATTTAATGATCATGTTTATAATGAATGACACACTAAAAGAATCAGTGTTAATGATTAAGAGAACTTGATTTCACTTGTATGCGTTGAAAAAGAAATATGCAACCAAGAAAATACCGAACATCAATTGCTCAATTGCCCACACAGATTGAAAATAGTATGTTTTACTTCTTTTTTTATTTAGAAGTAATTAAAGTCCAATCCATAATACACCAATACACTGAGAATCATGCTAAGTCACGGGTTCGAAGAAGCCTCTCCGCAGATTTTGCGGGGGGAAGGCTTGCCTCAGTTTTCCCTTCCCCAGACCCCACTCATGTGGGAGCCTCCGGCGCTGGGTCTGCCCCCCTTTTTACTGAGAATCAAATTCAGAAGGCCTAGAATGAACATGTGTGCCAATGATTATCAAGGGTGGCGATATGAATGAGTTCTTGACTTCTTGTACGTTGTAAATGACAATTTCGGCTCTTGAAGAGGGAGAGGAGGGCGTTGGAGGCCATCCAGCAAGGCCATGTCTTCAAATTTCGGCTCTTGAACACAGCCTTTATAACCCTGCTACCAAAGAAAGTGGATGCAGTGGAAGTGAAGGATTTTCGACCTATAAGCCTGATTCATAGCTTTGCCAAGTTGGTGACGAAGATCTTGGCTAATCGGCTAGCCCCTATGCTGCCTTCCTTGATCTCAAAAATCAAGCGCTTTTGTGAGAGAGGAAGGAAAATCCATGACAATTTCATGCTGGTCCAACAGATGGTTAAAACCCCGCATAAGAAGAAAGAGGCACATATCCTCCTTAAACCTGGACATCTCCAAGGCTTTTGATTACGTGTCTTGGTCGTTTCTCTTGGAGGTCATGTGCAAGGTGGGGTTTGGTCAGCGATGGCGGGACCTCATTTGTCCGATCCTCGACCACTTCTTCGACACAAGTCTTGGTTAATGGAGAGCACGGGGACTCTATTTTCCATCACCGTGGGCTCGACAGGGGTAACCCATTTGTCACCAATGTTGTTTATTCTAGTTATGGATGTCCTAAATTCTTTGGTCAATCACGCTACTTGATGGGTTTGTTGCAGCCTCGGCCATTCAAGCAAGCAAGGCATCGGGTCTCCTTTATGCCGACGACGCGGTAATTTTCCCGAGACCATATAATTTGGATCGATCACCATCAAGCACCTCCTAGATCTGTTTGGACATGCTTCGGGCTTAGAACTAATCTAGCTAAGAGCTCGATTTCCCTATTCACTTTGTCTTGATGAGGAATTGGCTCTCACAAGCAGACATCCTCTCATGTTCTATAAAGTTTTTCCCCTGCATGTATCTTGGCCTCCCGCTCTCAATTGGAAAACCAACTAAAGAGGTGCTGTTACCTTTAGTGGATAAAGTGGCAGATTATCTCCCCGGATGGAAGGCTTCTCTTATGAACAGAGTGGGCGGCTAGTCATGGTGAAGGTTGTCTTGACTGCTGTCCCAATATACCTTTTAAGCGCCTGGACCTTCCAAAATGTGTGATTAAGGCTATTGACAAAAACGGCGAGGCTTCCTTTGGAAGGGTCACCAAGAAAGCCAATGGTGGCAATTGCCTAGTAGCTTGGGAAAAGGTGCAAAGACCACTTGAGTATGGAGGTCTTGGGATTCATAATCTTGAACTTACGGGATGTGCATCAAGATTCGGTGGTTGTAGGGCTTAAAAGACAGATCTTTGAAAGGCCTTGGGCGGCCTTCCTATCTCTGTTCCTCATAAAGCCGAGGCTCTCTTAAATGTTGCGATTGATGCCATAGTAGGAAATGGAAAGGAGATATTGTTCGGAAAGATAGATGGTGGGGGCATACCATGGCTGAAATAGCTCCTAACCTGTTCAAGGCAGTCCCAAATCAAACAGCCAAGAGAAGGACGGTGGCACAAGCCTTGCATCATAATAGTTGGGTTCAGGATATTAAAGGAGCACGTACAGTTGTGGTCATGCTTGAGTACCTTCGTATTTGGGACATTGTGGATGGATTTATTTTGCATCCGGAGATTCGAGATCAATATAGATGGAAATTAACTCAGGATGGTTCCTACACCAATAAATCAGCTTATGCAGCCTTCTTTGAGGGAACCATCAAGTTTGGGTCTTGGAGAAGGATCCGGAAAACTTGGGCTCCTCCCTGCCGCAAGTTCTTCATCTGGTTGGTATTTCACAACCAAGGTCCGGACAACCGATAGACTTGCAAGGAGGAATCTGCCCCATCCCTGAGGCTTGCCCATTATGTGATCAAGAGGATGAAACAATAAACCATTTGCTAGTGGGCTGTGTTTTTGCCCGGCAAGTTTGGGCCCTGGTTTTGCATCAGTTGGGAATGCTACAGTTGGCACCACAGCCTACTGTGATTCGTTTCTCGTGGTGGTGGAAGAGAACAATCTGCGGCTGTCCCTAAGGATTTGCGTAAAGGCCTCAACTCCTTGATAATTTTGGTGGCTTGGGAGATTTGGAAGCATCGCAATTCTTGTGTCTTTGATAATAAGAGGCCAAGTGTTCAGGAAGTCCTTAGGGCTATTAGCTCGGAGGGTGGGCTCGGTGCTCGGCCGGGGCCTCCAAACCCGAGAGCTGGTTTTTCAGTTATTGCCTTCTGGAGCTTAATGCTTGGAGAAGTTTGGTCGTCCTTTTTTTCCTTTTTGTGTGGCGAGTCAGTAACCTAGTTATGGGGAGTGGGGTGTGTGTGTTGGGTCACTTGGACCTTTGTAATTCTTTCTCTACCTTAATGAAATGACGCGCAGTTCTCCTGCGATGTTCGAGGAAAAAAAAAAGAACCAGAAAAAATACATAGTTCAGAAATGAACCAAGCATGGTCAAAATTTCAGCATGGCATTGCGGTATTGTTAAGTGGAGAATGTTATTCAACAATCCCACCTTTCATAAAATTTCCTGATTAAGTCAGTTATCATATATGTAATTCTCATTGAACTTGCTGACTGGCCTATGCTGGATATGTAGCATATCTATAGCCATGATAGCATCTTGGTAAATTCTATTTTAGTCTTTTTAGGCTTACTGTATGCACATATGCATATTTACCATGTCTTATTCTTATGTTTACACATATATTGATACGTGGATCCTATCAGGATGCTTGCCAAAGTCTGCTAGATTGGGCATCCTTGTTCACGCACACTCAATATTTATCGACCTAATTTGCATTGATTGTAGCATCTCCAGTTACCACTTCCATTTTGTTTGAGTTCTTCCTTTCCTCTATCATCACTTCAATCTTTGTGTATATGTGCCTTTTGGTTCCAGCCTCCCTCATAATTCATTATTTCTGTAGATATATCAATACATGTGATGCATTGGTGTTTCTAGATAAGAAATTAGATATCAATATGATTAAGAAAATAATAGTCTCCTTAAAACATGAATAAAATTTGCTCCCAAAATTAGTCATGCAGGGTAGTGAAAGGAGTTGACTCTTCTTAGAAAACTTGCATTAAGTTATATAATATATATTTATCCATCTCATCTCAATGCCGTGATACTATTTTTTTAAAACTAACCATATCCCTGCAATGTGACCGACAGCCTCATCACAGTATTTTTGTCTTCTTTTATTTTATGCCTCATCGCTGTTTTAGTAGTTGCTCAGCTTCCTCAAACGGTGACCACATCCTATGATCCTCCCTTCCAGATGACAATGATAGCATTGGGTGTACTATATCAAACACTGACCTCAATTCCAATGATTTAGGCAGCTTCTTCCCTAGCTTGGAGCTGTGAGTCTGGCAGCGATGGCTTGTCCAGTCGAAGTTGGAAGCAGTCGAAGTTGGAAGCTCTGTTACCAATCATTGTGATCAAGAGAAGCTCAAGAGCAACTGCAACTTCCCTTAAAAAATATAGCTAAACTATGTGCTCCTGTGACCGTGACTAGGGGCTCTTTGTGGGTTTCAACTCTAGCCTACCCCAACTTGCTTGGGACTGAAAGGCTATGTTGTTGTTGTTGTTGTTGTTGTTATGTGTCCTGTGACACGCGTACTAATCAACGTAACTAGATCTATGTGTAATACGCTATATTCTGCCATCTCTAGAAACTGTGTCCTTGACAGTGGAACTTTATGTCAGCTATGCTAAGACTGGTATTTTTTGTACTTCTGTTTGGTATGTCACTGTCCATAAACAATTGTGCTTTTCTAAAAAAAATTGTGGTGTTAGCAGGCTCCCAAAAATGCCATTAAGCGCACTGAAGCTACGCACGGGGTCACCGCGTCGCTTTGGGCCATAAGCACTCATCCTTGCTTGCTAGGACCTGCAACCACATAAAACGACTGCAATCGTCCACTAGCAGCTAGAAGTAGCGCCCTATCACTTCCTCATGGAGAGCGTCGATAGGTCGATCATCGTCTCAATGGAGAGCACGATCTGCGTGCACTTGGCGGGCACCACTAGGTACTTGGCGACGACCTCATCGCCAATGACGACGCCAAGCACCGCGAGCTGGTTGACCAGCGACTGCAACCGCAGTGTGAACTCCTCCACCGCCTCACCGTCGCGGAATGCCAGCACCTCGTACTCCCGCCGAAGCTGCTGCGCCTTTGCCTTCCTTACGCAGGCCTTCTTTACGCAGTCCGAGCCGACATGCATGGCCTTGAGGGCGTCCCAAGCAAGCTTCGCGGAGTCCTTGCTTCCTAGTGACTCCACATACTGCGACGGCACAGCCTTGAGGATCGTCTCCATGGTCGCGCAGTCTTCCTCTTCTTCAATGCCGACGTTGATGACGCGCCAAAGCTTCCTCGCCTTCAGCATCACCTTCATCAACACCGCCCACTCGTCGTAGTTGGTGCAGGTGAGGACTAGCCAGTTTGCGCCGCCCACCTCACCACAATCTCCTGTCGCTGCAGTGACCAGGACTGCCACGGCGAGGAGGCGGGTGGAGTCCTGTCCCCACTACCACTCGCACCACTCAGCATCGCCGGCGATCACCGTGGCTTTGATACCACTTGTTGGGATCCGACTGACCTGCACAGGTGAGTAACACCTCAACACACACACAACACCCTCGACTGGAGGTAGAAGAAGGGGGTGAGCACAGATACAGCACACACACACACAAGTGCAGCAACTGAAACTACTCTCTCCATTCTATTCCTTGGTGTATATACAAGTAGAGGTGGTAGTTCACCAACTACAGAGGTACACTAGTACCTGTACCTTAGTTTACATCAGCCATGACTAAGTGGTCTATTGCCATACTTGTACAGTAGTAGGGACAGATAGATGGACAGCAAGGAAATGACCTATTGCCAACTTCCTGTTGCAGCAAAACACCAAGAGAGCGCAGCAGGTTATCTTACACAGAATAAACTTATAGAAGATAAACAGAGCTAGGAGAAACTAGAATTAAGAGGGCAGCAGCCAGGGGAGGAGCCTGGGCGACGCCCAACACTGAAGGAAGCACACACATTTCCCAGGAGGATGCCAGCAAGCAGTAAAGACAGCAGTAGAGGCTGCCATTAAGCAGAAAAGACAGCAATGAACATATTAATGATGCATAGGGAGCATTGCTAACAGCCACTTCCATTTGCCAATTTATGGTTACACCATATATGCATGGTTAATCAGCCATCTAGGCACATAGACAGACTAAATGTCCGACTAGTCGACCAGGACCAACTAATTGACCCGAAGTGGTACGAGTAGCCTCAATCATACGATCTGATAACATTGACGGGTGGCGGGTATGGGCACGGGTTTGAGAAGACGGGTCTATATTAGAGAGAGCGCTCACCTATGTTTCTTTTTTCAGTTTCTCCATATAAAGAAGCAGGCAGGCATCTTTAGTAATGGCCCTGACTAGGTCGTAAGAGAACTACTTGAGCTCTAATGCTCTGATCCTCCTATATAGGACTATGAAACAAAGAAGACCATGCTTGCCCCTTTTAACTTGTTCTCTCAATAGTCATAGTGCTTAGTGCGGGTGCATGTAGGCTCCACCCGTGGGTAATGTGCTTGTTGCCATCCCTAGGTTCTAATGTACATGGCGCGTTTGTAAATATACTTCTCTAGGATACCTATTAGCATTTCCTTGTTTTTCTTCCCTTTCTTAATGAAATGACACACAAATCTCTTGCATCGTTCGAGAACAAAATTATCTTCACAATATGCGGTGACAAAGGAAGGGTGGGCTTGGTGCAAGCGGTAGAGTCTTACCGCCTATGACCGGAAGGTCCCGAGTTCGAGTCGCGGTCTCCTCGCATTGCACAGGCGAGGGTAAGGCTTGCCACTGACACCCTTCCCCAGACCACGCACAGAGCGGGAGCTCTCTGAACTGGGTACGCCCTTTTTTTTAATATGCGGTGACAAAGCTTTTAAACTCCAAAACATGCAGCAACTTCAATATCTAAAGATCTTGTGTTTTTTATCCGACCTAGGTTTCAAGTAATTTGTAACAGCCAAAGCCATATGTGGTTCTACAAAGATATCTATGCTCCATGTGTATGTGCTGCTTCAGTAAAGGAATTAATCAATTGTGACATTAAGCAACACATACCTGTACTTGTTCAGTTATCTCTGATGCAATAATCCTCTTCATTACAATCATCTGATCAGCTAATCCTGGAATAACAAGTTCAGATACAGCAGCCGCCACAGAAAAATCTATTGATGTGTAGCATAGTATATCAAGCTTCAAGATGATTACTCTGAGGCTGGCAGGTGCTGAGGCTCAAAAAAAGAAAAGAAGGTATTTTCAGCAACATGAGGACACAAATTACCACACTTAAAGTGGAAAGAGAAAAGAACTAGGATGGAATCAAGAAAATTGACAAGCAAACTTCTGTTAGTACATGTTTGGATCCTATGAATTGGGATGAATTGAAATTAATTTCTTGGGCGATCTTGTTTGGATGAACTAAGAATCGGAAAGCAAACATTCTGTTCTTGGGCAACCAGAAACAGCAGCCTACTTAAAACTCACGGGCTAACAACGAGAAATACAATTCCAGACTACCCCTCATCTCTCTCCCGACTCCTCCCGAGCGCCGCCGCCCCCTCGACTCGTCGCTCGCATCTTCACACCGAGTTAATTCTCCTTGGCCAGCCAGGCTCGTCATCGCGCTGGCACAGCGGGGCAGACCCGGAGCCACACGACGCTGCCGCTGCGGCAGCGCGCCCCCTGAACTCAGCGCATCAACTCATCGCTTGCAGCTTCACACCGAAGTCCTCCTCAGATGCGGCCAGGCTCGTCGTCGCACCGGAATGGCAGCGCAGACCCGAAGTGACGACGCCGTGTGCCCGCACCACCCAGCACCGACGAGCCCCAGCAGCCAGCACCCAATGACTGCAAATCCTTCTTGAATCTCGACTACTACTCCGTCTCTCTTGTTGGTCCCTCGGCTGCCCTGCACAGGTAAGCAGTAAGCTTACCAGCACACTCACTATGTCATGTGGGGCCTCCAGTACCGACGTCGGCCGCGCGTCCAGGAGCAGCAATCGCCGGCACCGAGTGGCTAGGCGTGGATTTAGGCATGCAGGCATGCAGATCGACATGCAAGGATTGCTAGAATAAAGAAGTTTGTTTCCATTTGTTAGCAGGCCACGGGCCTATATAATTCATGTAATCGGCACTCTTTGGATTAAGCAAGAATGACCAACCCTAATCCTTTCTCTTCTTCCTAATCTCACCTCCTTCACCATTGGGCAGCCGGGCAACAACCCCGACACCATTACCCGTCAAGGCTACAAGCTCCGTAGCCGAGGACCCGCTGTCTTGGGCACCAACGCCCTTGACAACCTGGTATCACGCTCCAGGCCTTCCTCACCCAACCGCCCACCATCGCCACCACCGCCGTCCCGCCCTTCCTCTGCGCCGCCCACCCAACGCCGCACAACCGCCATGAGTGATCCCAACGCCCTCCAAACCACCTTGAACGCCCTGGCCGCCTCCCTCAAGTCGCTGCAAGCTTCGGTGGAAGCCAACTCGCTGGCGATCCAGCACCTGCACGACACGCGACAGCCACCACCCTCGTCGTCCTCCGGCGACAAATCTCCGGCGAACACCATCAAGATCGGCCTCCACGATTCCAGAAATTGGACTTCCCCAAGTACGACGGCACGTCGAACCCTCTCATCTTCATCAACCGATGTGAAATCCTACTTCCGCCAGCAACGTATCATTCCAGAGGAGCAAGTCTAGATGGCGTCCTACAACATGGACGACGACGCCCAGCTCTGGTTCATGCAAATTCAGCAGGAAGGCACTCCCTCATGGCGCCGCTTCACCGAGCTCCTGAACCTCCGCTTTGGGCCGCCGCTGCGCTCCAACCCCTTGGGCGAGTTGATGGCATGCAAGCGCACGGGCTCCGTCATCGACTACCAAGGTCGGTTCGAAGCTCTCCTGCCTCGCGCGAGCTACCTCACCGAGGACCAGAAGGTGCAGATCTTCACCGCCGGGTTGCTGCCACCCCTTAGCCTCGACGTCGAGCTCCACAACCCTCAGTCCCTCGCCGTCGCCATGAGCCTCGCCCGCAAGTTGGAGCTCCATCGATCGGTGTGCTTGGTTGCTGCGCCACCACCACGCCCTGGCGTGATCACCCGAAGGGCATCCTACCGGCGCCATCGCTTGTGTCTGGCGCCCGGCTTAACACGGCGCCGCGCTTAGCGCCTGACCCGATCACCGTCGAGGCCGGTCAGTCAGCGCTTTATCCACAGCAGAGATGAGATGGAGGAGCGCCGCCGCCTAGGCCTTTGCTTCAACTGCAACGAGAAGTTTGGGCGAGGCCACAACCGCGTCTGCCAACGCATCTTCCTCCTCGACTTGGCGGCGGCCGAGGACGACACTGAATCTAAGACAGACGAGGCCACTCTAGCGGAGCCCCAAATCTCACTCCACGCCATCGCTGGTGTGCGCACCAATGAGACCATGCAGATGCGTCTCACGATGGGCGGCACCTCCCTCCTCGCCCTGATCGACTCCGGCTCGACGCACAACTTCATCGCCGAGGAGGCGGCCGCCCGCGCCATGCTCCCGACCCTCACCCAGGGCCAACTGCGGGTCTCAGTGACCAATGGCGAGCGCGTCCAGTGCCCCGCCGTGTTCCGCAACGCGCCGTTCTCCATCAATGCGGAGTTCACCGCGGATTTCTACGCCCTGTCGTTGGCTGGGTACGACGTTGTCCTGGGGACCCAGTGGTTGGCAACGCTGGGCCCGATTCTATGGGATTTCGGGGCCCTCACCATGTCCTTCTGGCGTGGCGGCCGCCGGATGCACTGGTGCGGCACGGCGGCTCCCACAGGCTCTGCGATTCAAGCCTGCATCGGCGCCGATCTCCTCACCGCCATCCTCGAGGAGTTTGCCCCTGTCTTCGCCGAGCCCTCCCAAGACGGAATTCGCGACCGTTCATCAACTTCGCCGGGATCCGCCCGGTGGGTTGTGTCGCCGCATCCGCTTACCCCGCCGCGCGCACAAGGATGAATTGGAGCGCCAATGCGCCGCGATGATGGCCCAGGCCATCATTCGCCACAGTTCCTCGGCGTTCTCGTCGCCGATCCTCTTGGTCCGGATGGCCGATGGCTCCTGGAGATTCTGCGTGGACTATCGTGCCCTAAACGCCATCACGATCAAGGATGCGTTCCCGATTCCGGTGGTCGACGAACTACTGGACGAGCTCCGCCACGCCCGCTTCTTCATCAAGCTCGACCTGCACTCCGGTTACCACCAGGTTCGGATGCGCGCCGACGACGTCGCCAAGACCGCCTTCCGCACCCACGACGGCCTCTACGAATTCCTCGTCATGCCGTTCGGCCTATGCAACGCGCCGGCGACGTTCCAGGCGCTCATGCACGACGTCCTGCGACCTTTCCTACGCCGCTTCGTCCTCGTCTTCTTCGACGACATCCTCATCTACAGCGAGTCATGGGCCGATCATCTTCGCCATGTGCGCGCTGAAATCCTCAAGACGCTTCCAAAGAACATCGGCTCTTTCAGAAGCGATACAAGTGTGCGTTCGGGTCGAATCGATCTCCTACCTCGGCCACATCATCTCCGCTGCGGGTGTCGCCATGGATCCCGCCAAGGTCCAAGCGTTGGCCGATCGCGCATGACCTCGCTTCGCAAGACGGGCGGTCCGGGGCTTCCTCGGCACGGTGGGTACTACCGCAAGTTTGCTGTGGAATTCGCACGGTTCTCCGGACGCCGAAAAATTGCTGCGGCTTCGCGCGCCCTCAAGACGGCCGTGTGGACGGCGCGTTTTCGCTTCGCCCGACTTCAATCGGCGCTACGTGCGTGCCGAAAGTGCGACGCTTCCGATTCTGAGTTCAAGAAGGTGCTCCTCCAGACCAAAGACCATTGGCGTTCTTCAAAGAGCCGACGCGCGCCACGCCATGCGCGCCCTGGCGGCGTCATTGAACGTGAACTCATCGGCCTCGTCCTCGCCATCCGCCATTGGAGGCCATACTTGTGGGGACGCCATTTTCGTGGTAAGGATCGACCATTTCGATCTCAAGTTCCTCTTGGATCGATGCTTGGCCACCATTCCACAAAGACTTTGGGTGGGCGGGCAAGCTCTCGCTTCGACTTCTCCGCCGAGTACAAGGCGGGAACACGAACACGATCGCGCGGACGCTTTTTTCGCCGCGACACGGAGGAGGCCGCCACTCGCTATCTCGGGCCCCCGCCGATTACATCGACCACCGCCTCCGACAAGCTACGCCCACCGATCCGGCTCTGGTGGCGCTCGAGGGGACGAGGTGGCGGCGGGTACGCGCGTCTCCTCCTCGTCGCTCCTCGACGGCCTCGTTGCATTCAAAGGCCGCTCTACATCCCGCCAAAGATCGCCATCGCTCCACGAGGTGCTCACCGCCGCCCACGACGACGGCCACGAGGGTGTTCAGCGCACGCTCCATCGCCTCCGACGGGACTTCCACTCGCCCAACCTTCGCAAGACGGTGCAAGATCACATTCGCGCCTGCACCACCTGCCAGCGGTACAAGTCCGAGCACTGCACACCGTTTGGTCTCCTATCACGCCGAATCCGGCGACGATGCTCGATCGATATCGGCCTCGACTTCATCGAGGCGCTCCCGCGCGTGGGCGGCAAGTCTGTCATCCTAACGATGGTGGACCGCTTCAGCAAGTACTGCCACTTCATCCCCCTCGCGCACCCGTACACGGCGGAGTCGGTGGCTCGGGCATTCTTCGCAGAGATTGTACGCCTCCATGGCGTCCCGCAGTCTATGGTCTCCGACCGAGATCCCATCTTCACGTCGGCATTCTGGCGCGAACTCATGCGGCTCACGGGCACCAAGCTCCACATGACGTCGGCATTCCACCCGCAATCAGACGAACAGACAGAGGCCGCGAACAAGATCATCGTCATGTACCTCCGCTACCTCACCGATGATCGTCCTCGGCAATGGGTACGTTGGCTCCCATGGGCCGAGTTCATCTACAACACGGCGTTCCAGACGGCGCTCAAGGACACGCCCTTTAAGATCGTCTACGGCCGTGACCCGCCCACGATCCGCTCCCACGAGCCCGGCGACACCAGGGTTGCAGCCGTGGCCAAGTCCATGGCGGAACGTGACGAGCTGCTCGCCAACGTCCGCTACCGGCTTCAGCAGGCTCAAGTGGTGTACAAGGCCTACTACGACAAGCACCACAGGGAAGTCCACTACGCCGTCGGCGACCGGGTTCGCTCGGCCCGCCGGCGCGCCGCAGCGGCGTCCCTCCAAGCTCGATAACGGGCAAACTTAAACCTCGCTTCTACGGGGGCGCATTGCAGCGTCGCCGCCGTCATCAACGCGTCGCCTACCGCTGGAGGCGCCGGATAGCGCCCGCCTTCACGACGTCTTCCACGTCGGCCTCTCAAGAAGTTCGTCGCAACGCGCTTCGACGTCGCCGCGCGCCCTACCGCCGATCCACCACGGGCGGCGGGCCCGGAGCCCGACCGCGCCACGCGGCCGCGCTTCGCCTTGCCGTGGCGTTCGACGGTTGCTTCGTTTCACCGGAAGGGCGAACCCGCTTCATCGAGATCGTGGGAAGACCTCGACGGCTTATCGCCCGCTACCCCACGTTCCGCTTTCGAGGACGAATTTGCTTTCGTCGGGGGAGAGATGTCATGGGGCCTCCGATCTGCGACGCGTCGGCAAGCGTCTAGGGAGCGACAATCGCCCGACCGAGTGGCTAGGCGTGGATTTAGGCATGCGAGGCATGCAGATCGACATGCAAGGATTGCTAGAATAAAGGAGTTTGTTTCCATTTGTTAGTAGGCCACGGGCCTATATAATTCATGTAATCGGCACTCTTTGGATTAAGCAAGAATGACCAACCCTAATCTCTCTCTTCTTCCTAATCTCACGTCCTTCACCATTGGGCAGCCGAGCAACAACCCCAATGCCATTACCCGTCAAGGCTACGAGCTCCGTAGCCGAGGACCCGCTGTCTTGGGCATCGACGCCCTTGACACACTATGACTAGAGGTAGAAGAAGATATTGAGAACAGCTCACACACACAACACAAGCCCAGCACTGGCCGAAAGCTCTGCTTCTGGATGTGGCAAACTGAACTGCTCTTTTGCATTGCCTTAGGTGTGATATATGTACAAGTGCTAGTACCTCTACCAGGTACGTAGCTGTTGGTGAGTACACCAACTAGGTACACCAACTACTCCTAGTACTAGCAGTACAAAGCTTAGATCAGCCCACTACCAAGACATGACTGATGTAATAGCTACCAACTAATGTACTAGAGGTGGCCTATTGCCCATCACACAAAGAGAGAGAGGCAGGACAATGAAGTGACCAAATGCCAACTCTGCTGGAGCGAGAGAGAGAGATCAACAGCAGATTATGTACAATTCTTCCCCTAATACTGCTGCTAACCCGATGCCTCATCCATGCTAATCATCTTCCTCAGCTCCATGAACCGCAGGCGCCCAAGTGACTTGGTGAGAATGTCAACGAGCTGTCTACCGGTCTCGACAAACTCGATGACGATCTGCCCTCCATCGATTCAGTCCCAGAGGAAGTGGAACTTGATGTCAACGTGCTTGCTCCGGTCGTGGAGGACAGGGTTCTTGGTGAGGGCGATGGCGGGCTGGTCATCCACCATCAGAGCTGGCGGGTGAGCGGCCAGTCAGCTCGCCCAGCAGCCAGCGTAGCCAGACAGCCTGGCACGCCACCGTGGCTGCTGCGATGTACTCCGCCTCGCACGTCGACAGCGCCACGATCTTTTGCTTCAGCGACTACCAAGCAATGGGGGCCGCTCCAAGGAAGACGAGCACACCGGAGGTGCTCCGTCGCACGTCGATGTCGCCCGCCATGTCTGCGTCAATGAAAACATTGAGCTCCGGCTCACCTTCCTTTGCCTTGGGGGTGCCTCACTGAAGATCGTGAGCCGCAGCCCACCCTTGCCGCCACTCTTGGGGAAGATGATCGCTTGATCGAGCGTCCCCTTGACATAGCGCAGCAGCATCTTCACCACCGTCCAGTGATCCTCATGCGGGGGGGGGTCCTCCATGAAGCGACTGACATACCCGACCGCGAACGTGATGTCCGGCCGAGTATGCGTGAGGTAGCGCAGCCCACCGACGATGCTCCGGTAGCGCGTCGCGTCCACCTTCACCGCCATGCTGTGCTTAGATAGCTTCAGCCGCTCCTCCATTGGAGTTGCGTACGGCTTGCACTTCGCCATGCCGCTACACTCCAGCAGCTTCTCCGCATAGGCGCGCTGGCCCAGGGAGATGTGCTCCTTCCCCTGCCTCACCTCAATGCCGAGGTAGTATGAGAGCGCACTGAGATCGCTCATTTTGAAACGAGCAGCCATCTCGCGCTTGAAGCCGTCGATGTCCTCCGCCCGCTCTACAGTGACGATCAAGTCGTCCACATACACGCCGACGACGAGCTCCTTCTTCCCCCGTCGTCGCGTGTACAACGCGTGCTCTGTGGCGCAGCAAGTGAACCCAAGCTCGCCCAAGGTGGCGTCAAGCTTGGCGTTCCACGCCCGAGGGGTCTGCCGCTGACCAGTAGGCGCTTTTGCGCGCTTGAGCACCTTGTGCTCGGCGCCTTGAGGGCGTAATGGCCCGAGCTTGCTTGATGAAGACCGTCTCGCGAGCTCACCGTTGAGGAACGCAGACTTTGACGCGTCGAGGTGGGTGGACGCACCAATCCTTCGATTGCTGCGCCAACAAAGAAGCTAACGGACTCCATTCGCGCCGCCCGAGCAAAGACTTCCTCAAGTCGATGCTCTCACGCTGCACGAAGCCGCGGGCGACGAGCCGAGCCTTGTACTTGACAATGGCGCCGCGCTCGTCCCGCTTCACCTTGTAGACCCACTTCAACCTGATCGGCTTGCAGCCCACCGGTGGATCCACCAGTTCCCATGTCTCATTGTCCTCGACGGCCTTCATCACTTCCAACATCGCCCGGCGCCAATTGTCGTCGCGTTCAGCCACTGCAAACGTCGGTGGCTCCTCTGCACTAACAAGGAGCAGCTCTGGGTCGTCGAGAAAACAACTGGCCAACCCAGGCGCTCCCCCTTCGCCGACGATGTTGTCCACCCGCCTGAACCGGACCTCCTCGCCGTCGTGGAAAGCGTCCACGTACTCGTCGATGTCGGTGGGTGGAGGTGAACTCGATCGGTGGTTCATGGCCTCCCTGTTCCGCCAGAGTGGTCGGCATCGCTTGTTGGTCCCTCGGCTACCCTGCACAGGTAAGCAGTAAGCTTACCAGCACACTCACTCACTATGGCTAGAGGTAGAAGAAGATATTGAGAACAGCTCACACACATCACTAAGTCCAGCGCTGGCCGAAAGATCTGCTTCTGGATGTGGCAAACTGAACTGCTCTTTTGCATTGCCTTAGGTGTGATATATATACAAGTGCTAGTACCTCTACCAGGTACATAGTTGTTGGTGAGTACACCAACTACCTACTCCTAAGGTACACCAACTACTCCTAGTACTAGCAGTACAAAGCTTAGATCAGCCCACTACCAAGACATGACTGATGTAATAGCTACCAACTAAGGTACTAGAGGTATCCTATTGCCATAGTGCTACAGCAGTAGAGACTGGACAGCCGAGCTGACCAAATACCAACTCTGCTGCAGCAAGAGAGAGATCAGCAGCAGATTATGTCTTACATCTCTCTCTCACTGCTCGACACAGATTGTTGGCATGTGCTCTATCTCTCTCCCTCTCTCATGTGCGTGGATTCTCTACAAGGAGGTGGCAGGGCCAGGTGGAGGTGGCATGGGAAGGAGGCAATCACAGCAACTTAGACACAACAGTGCCATGGCCGTGGCCGCTGGCTGGTCCAAGGTGTCATCGTCCACAGGGCTGGGTACGTGTGTTGCGGGAGACGAAACAGATAAGGGGTTTGATGATTTCCACGTTTTCTTATCCAAACAGCTTTTGTAATTTAATTCTTGGAAATAAATTATGCGTACATCCAAACAAGAATGTTATATTCTAATTAAATTCTGGTCAATTCAATTTCCATGAAAGCAATTGCTGGAATCCTATTACTTGAATCAGATTCAATTCATAGGATTCAAACAGGTCCTTACATAATTTCGCTAAGAAAGAAAATGTATGTCTGCTGGTAATATTTAAAGCACTATGGTGAAAAAGTCAACTTTGAGAAGCAGAGTTTTAACACGGGTAACATAATTACCAGGAAAATACTCTACCACAGGGGTAGTGCCAGGCTTCAAGCTACTCGCTGATTGGTTGACAGTTATTGCAATTGGATCTGCATCCTAGCAAACAGAAATTGTAGAAATTTTTGACCCAAGATATCATGTGATACAGAAGTATGCATGGAAACAGCACTCTGCATGCATTTATCCAACTATAGAACTCCAGAAAAGAAATGGCACCTCATTAGCAGCTGGCTTTCATATATTTTACATTGACACACAACCCCTCAGTTCAATTTATAACAAATCTTCACGAACAACAATTATACTCAATTTTGATGCTCATACAAGAAAGATAAGCGAGCCAATTCGATAGTAACTACAGTCCTCAAAAAATAACTTTAAAGAACAAGTTTGGTTGAGTATCAGCTTACCTCTCTTGTCAATGAGAGGTTGTGCCTCTTTTCTGTGAAGAATTCTGAACAAGATACAATACTTGTGGTACAATAGTTCGTTCTTGAGTTTCCATGTGTATGTGAATCAAAGCTTAAATCATCACCACGCAAGATAATAGAAAGATGTGATTCACTAGATGTAATTGGCCCCTCAACTAAATACGATACATGAGGATCTCTGAGTTTAGCAACTGTATATTCAATAAGTGAAGAAAATCGTTCTTCGATGCCTTCAAAAAAGTAACACAAAACAAAGTTATCTCATTCCCTTCAGAAGCAGATAGTTGGCACCTAACTACCCGATACAATTGTTTATATCATAAAAAGAGCAAAAAAAAAACAGATTTCATATAAACAACTAGTGCAGTCAGACATGATTATGCACAGTCAAACCTTTTTGTTCTTCGCCAATTACAACTTTAAAAATTACACTGGTGTTAGTTGTAGCGGTATGTTCTTCCACCTTCACCTCTAAAGGATATTCTGTGAATGGATCTACGACTGCACGTACATGCAAACTCTATGTGCAAGTTAGAAATTAGTAACAAATTTGCTCATGATAAATAGGTTCACAGACACAGTTCGCCATTTTAATATTTGATTAATTTGAATTGTTATATTAGCTCACTGATTTGATGCAAAATTTTAGTTTCAGTTAGAACAAGAAGGAAGAGGCGATCCACCTCTTCATGTATGTTGTTACAATCATATTATTTGGTTTTAGATTCTAGATTCTCTATATGTTTATTGAATATCTATGGCAATGCACAGGCTCTCTAATAGCTTCTTTCATGATTGAATATTTGACAGGCTTAAGAAATCACATAGTTGAAACAAAAACCCTCCAGCTATGCAAGATGTAGTAACTTGCCACCTTATCCAACCAATTATTAGCTTCACACAGATCATAGGGTGGGTACTGAAATGAGAATTGCTAAGAACAATAATTTTTTTCTAAGCACATACTAAGGTAGAAGCAGTATCCTAACACAATATATAATAATCCAAAAAATTGAAACGGTTGCAACAAAAAGAATTCGCAGAACTCCAAGTTCTTCAAATAGATGTCAAGACACATCATATCATGATTGATTCAACTTTTGCCCATTCATTTGTACAGTAAATGATTAAATAGGCAGGTAAGCTTAGAGCATTTACCAGAATTCACATCAGGCCTAAGATAGAGTGGAAGCTTCAGCGGCAGTTCGCAGCGCAGGAGGCATCCCTTCTCCCACAACAACCTCCCCGGCTCATCCTCCCATGTAACCACAGACCCTTCCACCGAGTCCGTCCCTGCGCTCTCAGATACAACAAATCGAATATCCCCGGTGGCTGCATCCATGTGGCCTCCGACCAAGCCATGGCTAGTCGCCACACCAAACAGCAGCTCCCTCAGCGCCCGAGCCTGCTCCAGTGCGCGAGTGACGTCCGCATCAGAACCCCCTCCCCCCACGAGCAGTGCCCCGATGATGTCGAAACCCCGCGGCAGCAACCCCCGGATTTCGTCTGCGTGGGGCATAGAAGTATAGGGAGATCGTCAGGCGGAACCATGAGTGGTTGAGAGAGTGGGTTGGTGAGACTTGCCTGCTTCCCTGGGGAGATCAGGGGCAGCGTGGTCGCCGTGAGTGGGAAGTAAGACAGCAGCGACGGTGAAGCGAGGGAGGACGCGAGGTGCACCGACGAGCCAGCGCAGCAAGGAGTGCGAGGGCGGGGAGAGTAGGGATATCTTAGGGCAGAGGAAGCGCAGGGCTGGGCGGCCGCGCGAACCGGCGACGGAGGCGTTCATCGGCGGCGGTTCTGTTAGGGCAGGTACACAGGTACAATGCTGGCGAGGGAGAGTGTTTTGGAGGGCTCCGCATTAGGCACTAAAAAAAAGTTAAATCGTTTGTAACAAAACAAAAAAGTCTACGTCACCCCTGCGGTTTGGACAGGTATCAACTCAACACAGCAAGTATAACAAGTATAAAACCAGATATTTAACACATTAAAATTGTCTCAATCAGTCAATTAACCCCAATGGTGGTTTTCCTAGACGGTTTTGCACACGTGACCGTCCAGCCTGGACAAGGTGGACACGCTAGACATGTTGGGCCTTGCCCCCCTCGCAAAGTGTATGTGGCGCATAACAAAAGGAACCCGTCTCCGTTCCGTCAGCGAGGCCGCACTGCCTGCGCCTCGCCCAAATCCCCAGCGACGCTGCCCTGCCAGGGTGCCCTCGCCAGCCGCGCAGCCCGGCCCCCTCAGCGCGCTACCAGCCCCTCAGGAGCGCGTGCCCGCCTCCGCCAGTCTCGGCCGCAGCAGTGCAGCCCCCGTGTCGCTCTCGCGAGCACCTGCAGAGGCGGGGTTGGGAGACCGGAGCAGGTAGACTGAAGGAGGGCGGCGCATTCCTCTGCTCCCATGGCGGAATCGAGTGCCAGGTCTTCACACTCGTCAGCACGGACAGGCCATGGAGGGCATGCGAGGTCCCTAATCCCTTACCGTTAAGGGCCTCTTGCCTATGAGCCGGCGGTCTTCTGTCGCTACAACCTGAAGGCCCAAAGTGGATCTCCTGGAGCGATGATAATCCAGGACGGAGGTACTATAGATGCAGGCACGCATGGTGTCGGTGTTTTGTAAACCGGACTAGTAAACTTATACGATTATCGCGCTGCTCTAGGAAGACAATGGTTATATCCAAAAGACATGAGGATTTATATTGGTTCAGGCCGGAGCCCAACGTCCAGTCTCAGAGATGATCGAGTGTGTATTTGTTGGTATTTATTAACTTGTCACTTATTTTAGTAGTCACCTAATATATGTCTACATCTCTTAACGTTACTTTACCAGGTTATCATCCCTAGTGATGATGCCAGAGATGCCTGTTGGTACTACCTAGTATTACTACTAGAGTAGTTCTTTATTATTTTATGTGACTAGGAAGAATATATATAAATATATATATATATGAAAGAGATCTACGAGCGCACAGATAATTATACCATTGTAGCACTTCACCCAGGAGTATTCCAGGTATCGTTATTTATATTTTTACTTCAGAGAATGTCTGATATGGACATATATTGATAACTTATACTAGTGATAGAGAAGTAAACCATAACCAATATTCTACTCACAACAGGGGTAAGTCAAGAGATAAATGTATATATGAATGGTGCATAATAACTAATCATTAATCACTCAGAGTACTCCTTTCTATGGCATTAGCATGGTTAAGTAGAATATTAGAGAAATAATTCCTAAGTCATTCTTAATTACAAGTCAAAGCATATATTGATTAATGCAATTACACCTAGTAATCATGGCTAAAATTAACTTCATATCTACACATAAGGGATACTACTAAGGAAAATTAAGAACAGAGCTTGTCTTCTTTCGTAACTAGATCCTACTTGTATACCTATATTCGGGGAGTGGACTACAAAGGACTCAACGGGAGTATCACATCCGTAATCTACCACATAACCCGAAATATAGGGTGTATCCGTAGGCAAATAACTTATAAGCACCACGCTTACACAATGTCAACCACTCACCTCGTGTACTTTAGAGCAAGCGTTATACGAACTTATGCATGAATATGATGATAATCTACCTATACTAAGTTTATAATCAAAGTAGACGATGAACATTATAACTAGGAATATGATAAATATGAAGATGAATGTCATAACAATTATAGCAAACATATAAAAGTAATGAGAGATACAAAAGAGATGGGGTACAAAGATTATACCTAACCACGCTTTTGACACGATCGAGAATCGAAGCGAAGCCTGCTTGCCTCCCTCTAGACCTAGCCTAACTAGCTATGCCCTAAAATATGGTGGAGCTCTGAGGATGATTAGGGTTTCTGTCTTCTCAAATGACTTCTTCCCCAGGGGTGGCAGGGGCTGATATATATAGGCTAGAGCGTCAATCCTGAGCCCTCGGATCAAACCGACTTAAATAAATGGCGTAGATACAATCTAAGAAGCGGTGGAGAACCGATATAACAACGAGGGGCTGATAGGTGGGCCCTAGGGGCCGACCGACCTGCAGGTGGCGGTGCCTCACCTCCGCTTCGTTGTGGTGTCCTCTCGAGTCTTCTAGAACCTTCTGGTGTTGTTTTCGCTATGGATAAGCATGATTAAGTCTGACATCTAGGTCCACCATGATGGTTTTCTGGGTAAACCCTGCAGAAAATATAGATTCACCAAAACTTGTGGAATTTGTTAGTTTAAACCCCTAGACCTTCATTGGTGATTATATTTATGCTCTTATGCATGTTATATTGATGGTTTATAATAGTTGTTAAGTACCATCAACAAACTCCTCTAAGCTTAACCTTACTAGTCCCTTAGCAAAGCTAAACTCAGTAAATGGATTAGGAGTTGCGTCGATGCTTTCACTCCTCAAAAGTACATATACGTTCAAACAAAAATTCTCCTCTGGATTATAATGAACCGATCTGACTTTTAAACTTACCCATATTACCTTCAACCATAGGACTTCTTAGCCTTCACTTGGGTCTTGAGCAATTGAAAGACAGAACGATCAAGTCAAGCACTATGTCTCAAGTTCTTTGCTCAACCATTATTCCAGAGTTTTTATAAGTTTTCAAAATAAAACTCAAAGCTTCCATTGTATGACACTCTCAAGTCTCTCAATATATGTGGTATTTATGGATCTTCACCAGGACAATAGTAATGTTATGCCTTTCTTTTCCTACAACTAAGGCTTATGTGGAGCTCATAGGAGTGAAAAAAACATGAAAGAGCATACTTGCAATACATATATTGTAAGTCAAACCTTGGATCCAAAGAGAGTTGAGTCATACAATTAAATCAAGATGTGCATGTGTGTGGAAGTATATGGTGGCTAACCTAATTCTACTATGCTCCTTGAAAACATATCTCTCTTTTGAAACTTCAAAATTCTTTTGCAAGAAAACAGGGGCTATCTTATTCATCTTTTTCTCTTTTTTCAGATGGGCATCTAAGTACCCATTGTTTTCAATATCTCGGACACTTGTCCACTTTTTTTCTTTTTTTTGAATAACTTTTGCATAGCCCCATGTCTCTTTTCTGCAACAAAACTTTTGAGAGATAGCAAACAAAAACTTAGAGCATTTATTTGGAGTGGAAACCTAACACGCATTTTTTTGGTGTTTTCTTCCAGTGTAGGAGTAAAACATTCTTGGGTGGATCTAGATGGAATGACATGTTGTTGCGCCTACCCCCAGTGTAGGAGTAGTGCATATGTGGGTGGTGTGTACGTGATCTTGATTTTAAGAGCAAACAAACCTCTCATAAGGGTCAACAAAGCTTGACTAAACTCAATGCAAAACAAGTAGCATATATGAGTGGAAGTTTTCATAATCTAAATATCATATTTGGCTTTGGTAGAAATTTAAGCTTTGTCATACAGGAGCCCATCATGAAGTATTTTTATGTTTTTCAAAAGATAAATCTCTAGATAGTATGAACCCGCTAGGGTTGAATCCGAACTTTCGATGAGAGGGCGTGGGATAACTCGATTAGTAGATGGAGACGACATTCATGGCCCGACTATAGCCTTCCAAGCTGCACCTTAGCAACCGATACACCACCTCTAATTGTTGTCGCGATCTTGTGGAGCACGTCACCCGGCCACTAGGGCACTCCTCCTGCAAGTAATCGAAGAACTAGCAAGGACAAGTATAATAAGTACTGAATTTACTAGATGAAGATGAAGGTTTTCAAACTCAATCTCAAATAAGGTGGGGTTCCAGAGACAAGAAGACGGGCAGCTGATCCAGCACACGCGCTTACAAGCAAGTAGCGAGAGCTAAACTTGATCTAATCAAAACCCCCCTGTTTTTGGTGGCGGCTAAGGGGTATATGAAGGTGGAGGGATGACCACCAGGGTGTTGGGGTGGTGCTCCAACCCTAGGACATGTTCCTAATGGACCTGACTTGATACACGGCCCATTTGGCCAAACTAAGGCGATGCAGCACCTTTGGACAGAAAAACCTCTCTGTAGTAATTCGGTCATTGCCTCAGAATAGATATGGACATGATTCTAGATCCATGTGAAAATAGACTTCATAAGGATTTCATAAAGTACTTTAATGTCCCAATCCGAGTCTATATGCGACCGTGGTGACCATCACAAGTTGGAGCTGTCCTGGAGTTCGAATCCAGCCTGCGCGAATCCTTTTCCTTTTCGGTCCTCTCCCTGGTTTCTAACCAAAACAAGAGTGCACGCGTCTCCATGGTCTAAATATGATGGATAGGAACTCAAGAGTGAACTTACTTGATGATTAAGTTGATGAGCATGGGCGTGAGTAATAGGACTAGAAACTGGTACTTGTGTCGGCGTGGATGTATCATTGGTGTTGATGTCCTCATCATCCTCCCCTTCTTGCATTTGAGTCATCCTCGACTCAAGCTCTTCTTCTTCTCCCAAATATGGCTTCAAATCTACAATGTTAAATGTGGGACTAACCCCAAAATCTGTAGGCAGATCGAGCTTATATGCATTATCATTAATTTCTCTAACACTTTAAATGGTCCAGCAGCCCTAGGCATCAATTTAGACTTTCTTAATTCAAGAAACCTATCCTTTCTCAAGTGCAACCAAACTAAATCTCCATGTTCAAATATTAGTTCCTTTCTACTTTTATCACCAGCAAACTTATATTTAGCATTCATATGCTCTATGTTTTCTTTAGTTGTTTCATGTAGTTTTAACATCAATTCAGCATACTTAGTAGCATCAAAATTTAGTTTTTCAGAAGATGGCAAAGGCATCAAATCAATAGGAGCATAAGGCAAGAAACCATATACAATCTAAAATGGGCACATCTTTGTAGTAGAATGCAATGAACGATTATAAGCAAATTCAATATGAGGCAAACAATCTTCCCACATCTTAATGTTCTCTTTTAAAATAGCCCTTAACATAGTAGACAAAGTTCTATTAACAACTTCAGTTTGACCATCGATTTGGAGATGACATGTAGTAGAAAACAAAAGCTTAGTCCCCAGTTTTTCCCATAAAGTCTTCCGAAAATGACTGAGAAATTTAGCATCATGATCAGAAACAATTGTGTTGGGCACACCATGCAAACGAATAATTTCTCGAAAGAACAAATCAGCAATATGAGTAGCATTATCCGTTTTATGACAGGGTATGAAACGTGCCATCTTAGAAAATCTATCAACAATCACAAACATACTATCACGTCCCTTCCTAGTCCTTGGCAAACCCAACACAAAATCCATAAAAACATCTTTCTAAGGAGCACTAGGAACAGGTAGAGGCAAATACAAACCATGTGGATTTAACCGTGATTTTGCCTTCTGACATGTCGTGCAACGAGCAACAAACCTCTCCACATCTCTTCTCATCTTTGGCCAAAAGAAATGACCAGCAAGTATGTCCTCCATTTTCTTAGCTCCAAAATGCCCCATCAAGCCACCTCCATGCGCTTCCTACAGCAACAACAAATGAACGGAGCTAGCTGGAATGCATAGCTTGTTAGCTCTAAACACAAACCCATCACTAAAGATGAATTTGTTCCAACCTTTCCCATCTTTACAATGCAGCAACACATCTTTAAAATCAGCATAATTAACATATTGGTCTTTAATTGTTTCTAATCCAAAGATTTTGTAATCAAGTTGATTCAGAAAGGTATATCTCCTAGACAAAGCATCAACAATAATATTTTCTTTCCCTTTCTTGTGCTTAATAACATAAGGAAAAGATTCAATAAATTCAACCCACTTAGCATGTCTACGGTTCAATTTTCCTTGACTACGAATATGCTTCAAAGATTTATGATCAGAATGAATAACAAACTCTTTGGGCCACAAGTAATTCTACCATGTTTCTAATGTGAGAACAAGAGCATACAATTCTTTATCATAAGTAGAATAATTCAGAATAGGCCCGCTCAATTTTTCACTAAAATACGCAACAGATTTGCCTTCTTGTAACAAAACACCACCCAGTCCAATTCCACTAGCATCACATTCAAGCTTAAAAGTCTTATTAAAATCAGGAAGTTGGAGGAGAGGTGCATGTGTCAATTTATCTTTCAGCATGTTGAAGGAGTTCTCTTGTACTTTGCCCCAACTAAAAGGCACTCTCTTCTTTGTAAGCTCATTCAAAGGTGCAACAATAGTGCTGAAGTCCTTCACAAAACAGCGATAGAAACCAGCAAGTCCTAGGAAACTCTGCACTTGTGTGATAGTCTTTGGTACAGGCCATCCCTATATAGCTTCTACCTTGGCTTGATCAACCTCAATTCCCTATGGAGTCACAACATAACCAAGAAAAGACACTCGATTGGTGTAAAAGGTGCACTTCTCAAGGTTACCAGATAAACGTACATCTCGTAAAGCATTAAAACATCATGTAAGTGATCAAGATGTTCATCCATGGATTTGCTGTAAATCAATATATCATAAAAGTAGACTACAACAAATTTTCCAATGAAAGCACGCAGAACCTCGTTCATTAATCTCATGAAAGTACTAGGTGCATTAGTTAACACAAAAGGCATGACTAACCACTCATATAAACCAAATTTAGTTTTGAAAGCAGTTTTCCATTCATCTCCCAATTTCATACGAATCTGGTGGTACCCACTATGCAAATCAACTTTGGAAACACAACAGCACCACTCAGTTCATCAGGCATATCATCCAAACGTGGAATAGGGTGTCGATATCGAATGGTGATATTATTAATAGCTCTACAATCAACACACATACGCCATGTTCCATCTTTCTTGGGCACTAAAATAATAGGAACAACACAAGGACTAAGGGACTCACGCACATAACCTTTGTCGAGTAGTTCTTGCACTTGTCGCTAAATTTCCTTTGTTTCTTCTGGATTTGTCCTGTATGGCGCACAGTTTGGCAAAGATGCACCAGGAATAAGATCAATTTGGTGCTCAATCCCTCGTATTGGTGGCAGTCCCGCTGGTATCTCACTTGGAAAAACATCTGAATACTCCTGCAAAATGTTAGCAACAGCAGGGGGCAAAGAATGCTGCATATCATGAACTAAAATCAAAGCATCCCTACATACCAAAGCATAGGCATCAGAAGTGGAAGCAACCAATTCATTAATATCAGATTTAGTAGCAAGCAAGCAATGTTCTTTCAATCTTATCTCATCTTTTTTACTACTAATAGATTTGACATTTTTATTGATCTTAGTTTTAGTTTTCTTAGCTTTAGCAATATCATCACGCACAATATCTTTAGGAGACATAAGAAGCAAAACAATTTTCTTATCATGGTGTATGAGAGAATACATATTTGATCTACCATGATGCATACAATCCGTATCAAATTGCCATGGTCTACCTAGCAGAATCTGACAAGCTTCCATAGGCACAACATCACACTCAACAACATCATGATATGATCCAATAGCAAAATTAATTCGTACCAGTCTTGTCACCTTAATCTTTACCACTATTGTTGAGCCATTGAATGTGATATGGATGTAGGTGCGGTTTGATTGTAAGTGCAAGCTTCTCTACCATATCGCTGCTAGCCAATTGTTGCAGCTACCTCCATCAATTATCAAAAGGCACGAATGCTCTTTAATGACACACTTTGTTTGGAACAGTGTATACCACTGATTTTGCTCTACCTTCTCCATTTGTGGGCTAAGCACACGCTGCACAATGAGGCTCTCATAATGATCTGCATCCTCTGCACCAATATGCTCTTCTAGTTGTTCCTCACTACCTACATGGTCAGCAGCAAGCAAAGCAAGTGTATCTTTATCAAAATCACTAACAGAGGAATACTCACCATCATCTTTGATGACCATAACACGCTTGCTTGGATAGTCACACATCACATGTCCATATCCCTTGCACCGGTGACACTGAACGTCTCTTGTTCTACATACACGAGCAGCAGCAACGAACTGGACGTAGGGATATTATGCCCAAACCAGTATAAAACTCGTGTCATCTTAGCACACCATCCGAGCCAGACGCGCAATATTAGAAATTTACTAGTCAGAGGCAACTCGAAACATCGACAATCATTAATGTAACATTGGAACCCTACATGTGGTCCACTATGGGTCAAACTCTAATAAAATTCTAGTTTTGTTTTACTGTTGAAATGTGACATTCATGTTAATGCGTTGCGAGTATGATAAATGATCAAATTGGTGATGTCATGTTGTGATAATGAATTATTGTGCCTCTGTTTTATTGTATGAATTTACATTCTCTCAAGTAAATTCAGTTTAGCATGATTACACAATTTTTTTTGCAATTTCTTGACATCAGTCAATTATCACTTATTGTTGCAATTTTGTAGATGACCCGCACTCGTGCTGGGGCAGGTACCAGCCAAGGTGGCAATGATGGTGACCTACCAGCACCACCGCCATCCTCCGCGAATAAGTTTTTCGCGCAATTCTTGGGGAATTAGCGAGCAATGGTAGAAACACTACGCCTCATTACGTAGAATACTGCCCATGCCCACCAGCAAAATCAGGGGCCAGAACCCAATCAATACAGTACATTCAAGGACTTTCTGGAGACTAAGCCTCCTATCTTTAAAGAGGCAGAAGAACCACTCCAGGCTAATGAGTGGTTGAACACTATTGAACAGAAGTTCTGTCTACTGAGGGTCATCGAAATCATGAAGGTTGAGTATGCATCGCATCAACTGTAGGGGCATGCAGGTATCTGGTGGACTCATTATTTGTCTGCCTTACCTGCTGGAGCAAATGTTACCTGGGAGCAATTCAAGACAACCTTTAGGGGACATCATATACCCCCGAGGCTAATGTGGATGAAGGCCGCTGAGTTTATGAAGCTGACATAGGGGACAAAGACACTCACCGAGTATATGCATGCATTCAACAACCTGTCCAGATATGCACCAGCATTCGTGGATACAAAAGAGAAAAAGATAGAAAGCTCCAAGAGAGGCCTTGGCACCAAGTTGATGAAAACCATGGCCATCTCTAGATGTGCTACATATAATGAATTCGTCAGTGATGCCCTAACACAAGAAAACAAGAACAACCTACATGCGGCAGCAAAAAGTCACAAGAGGGAACTGATGCAGGCGCCTCAGGTTCCTCTCATTCCAGGGCTCTAGTGGTAGCTAGGCCACAATTCCGTCCCCCAGCACCTAAATTCAGGCCTCCCCAGCAGAAAGCCTAGGCCAGTCATCCTCAGTAGGTGTTTTGTAGAGCCTTCACTATTGCCACGCCCAAGGGAAACGCAGGGCAAGGAAGCTCATCATGACCAAGAAACAACTAGCCGTGCTTCAACTGCAATCAAACAGGCCACTAGGCCAAGGAGTGCCCCAATCCCAAGAAGAATGGAAATTAAAACCAGGGTAATCAGAAGCAGGCCAATCCTAAGGCACATCCTAGGTACGTGCACTATACAGCTATGGAGATAATTCCCACAGGGGAAGTTGTTACCGCTGGTATGTTCCTGGTAAACAAACACCCCGCAATTGTTTTATTTGATTTTGGAGCTTCTCATTCATTTATGCGCCAAACATTTGCATCCAAGCATGATCCGAAGATAATTGAGGTAGACAAGGGTGGTTATAGTATAAGTTCAGCTGGAGCTATCTCTACAAACCAAATAGTTAGAGATGTGCTTTCCTCTATATAAGAGAGGGAATATATTGTGGATCTCATAGTATTGCCTGGGTTAGCCATAGATGTGATTTTGGGCTTGAGTTGGATGAGTGGTCATGGAGTTCTCATTGACACTACCACTAGAACAATTATGTTGAGAGAACCAAAGGGGGTAGTGCTTCTCTAGTACCACTTCCTAGAAGTTTTGATCTTCAAAACTTATCTTGTGCCATCCAAACCACTACTCTTTATGATATTCTAGTAGTTTGCGAGTTCCCTGATGTATTCCCAGATGAATTGCCTGGTTTGCCGCTAGATAGGGATGTAGAATTTAGGATTGAGTTAGTGTCAGGAACAACAACTATCTCAAGAAGACACTATAGGATGCCACCCAATGAGTTAGCAGAACTTAAAATTCAGCTACAAGAGCTTTTGGACAAAGGTCTCATTTGACCTAGTTCATCTCCTTGGGGTTGTCCAGCTTTATTTGTGAAGAAGGACAAATACTTGAGGATGTGTGTGGACTATAGGCCGCTAAATGCTGTCACCATTAAGAACAAGTACCCTTTGCCTCGTATTGATATTTTGTTTGATCAATTGGCAACAGCAAAAATATTCTCTAAGATTGACTTTAGGTCAGGCATTCACCAGATCAAGATCAGGCCAGAAGATATACCTAAGACAGTTTTCTCTACTAGGTATGGCTTGTATGAGTATTTGATTATGTCTTTTGGACTGACAAATGCTCCTGCCTGTTTCATGTACTTGATGAATTCGGTGTTCATGCCTGAGCTTGACAAGTTCATGGTTGTATTTATTGATGATATCCTAATTTACTCTGAGAATGAGGTAGATCATGCAAAGCATCTGAGAGTTGTCTTGTCTAGGCTGAGAGAGCATAAATTGTATTCAAAGTTTAGCAAGTGTGAATTCTGGCTAAAGAAAGTACCTTTCTTGGGTCATATATTATTTGAAGATGGAATCTCTATAGACCCATCTAAACTGCAAGAGGTCATGGATTGGAAGGCCCCGACTTCGGTTCACGAAGTTCAAAGTTTTCTAGGGCTAGCAGGCTATTATCATTGTTTCATTCCTGACTTTTCCAAAATAGCTATGCCCATGACCAAATTACTTCAGAAGGATGAAAAGTTTAATTGGACTCTATAGTGTGAGGCTGCTTTTCACACTCTGCAAACCTTACTAACCACTGCTCCTATTCTAGCATAACCCGACATTGAGAAACCTTTTGATGTGTTTTGTGATGCATCGGGTATAGGTTTAGGGTGTGTGCTCATGCAAGAAGGTCGAGTTATTGCCTATGCTTCTCAACAATTGCGAAAGCATGAAGTCAACTATCCCACACATGATTTAGAGCTTGCAGCAGTTGTTCATGCGTTGAAGATATGGAGATATTACTTGTTGGGAAATGTATGCCACATAAACACTGATCACAAAAGTCTCAAATACATCTTCACTCTACCTAAACTGAGCATGAGACAACATAGATGGTTAGAGCTGATCAAGGACTTTAATTTGGAAGTGCACTATCATCCAGGAAAAGCCAATGTTGTAGCAGGTGCACTTAGTCGGAAATCTCATTGTAATGCCTTAGAAGCCTTGTTAGAAGATGGGTTTAATCTGTTTTATCTTGTTGTGCTACACAACATCACTATCAGTTGCTCACTTGAGAGCAAGATCATCGAACTATAAAAGACAGATGTAGGTGTGTTTCACATCAAGAGAAAGATGAAGGAACAGGAAACCAAACATTTTAGTTTAGATGAAATAGGTGTGGTACCGAAAGACCATGAACTTAGGAATCAAATTTTAGATGAAGCTCATTCATCCAAGTTGTCTATCCATCCAGGTAGTAGCAAACCCATTTTTGGTGGACTAAGATGAAGAAGAAAATCGCTGCCTATGTTGCTAGATGTGATACTTATAGTAGGGTCAAGGCAGATCATCTGAAACCTGCTAGATTGCTCCAACCTTTATCTATTCTAAGATGGAAGTGGGAGGAGATCAGCATGGATTTTATTATTGGACTCCCAACTACTCAGAAAGGTTTTGACTCGATATGGGTAATTATAGACCGTTTGACTAAATCTACACATTTCATCCCAGTCAGGACCAACTATCGACCTCATGAATATGTAACATTGTATATCACACATATAGTGCGACTATATGGGATACCAAGAACCATTGTGTTAGATAGAGGATCCCAATTCACTGCTCAGTTTTGGGAGCACTTGCACAAGCAGTTCGGTACCAACCTAGTTCGAAGCTCAGCATATCCCCCTCAGACCTTCAGACAGACTGAGCGAGTGAATCAAATCCTAGAAGACATGTTGAGAGCATGTGTGATCTCTTCCAAGGGTTCATGGGAAAAATAGCTACCTTTAGCCGAATTTTCTTACAACAATAGTTATCAAGCAAGCATCAAGATGGCTCCTTTTGAGGGCTGGTATGGTCAAAAATGTAGAACTCCTTTGAATTGGGTTGAGCCTAGAGAAAGGAGATACTATGGCATTGATTTTGTCACAGAAGCCGAAGAGCAAGTGCGTATTATCCAACAACATATGACAACCACTCAGTCTAGGCAAAAGAGCTATGCCGATAAGCGAAGAAGGCCTATCGAATTTGAGGTAGGTGACTACGTATATCTCAAAGTATCACCCATGAAAAAGGTGCAATGATTTGCTGTGAAAAGGAAACTAGCACCTAGATATGTAGGCCCATACAAGATCATTGAGCGAAGTGGAAGGGTAGCTTACATGCTCCGGTTACCTCCAGAGATGCGAGCCATATTCAATGTCTTTCATGTTTCTCAACTTAAAAAGTGGCTTCGCATACCTGATGAAGCCATTGAACACGCCAATATTAAGCTCCAATCTGATTTGACTTATGAAGAAAAACCCATCCAAGTATTGGAAGAAATGGAAAGAGTGACCCAGAGCAAGGTCATCAAGTTCTACAAAGTGGTGTGGAATAACCATAGCGAATAAGATGCCACGTGGGAACGAGAGGACTATCTACATGAGGTCTATCCCACTTTTTACGAAAAATGGTAGGTCTTTCAAATCTCAGGACAAGATTTCTATAAGGAGGGGTTGTAACACCCTATTTTTAAACATTGCATTTGGCACTTGTATTTAATGAGCACGAGCATCATCCAAGCATTCATGAGCATGAGCATATGGAATTGCATCTTATTCTTTACATATTATCACATGTGATGTTGATTGTATACGTGCATATGCTTGTGATCATGTGTGACCAATGTAAGAGATGGTTGTGAGGTCACAAAAACACCTTAGACATGTCTAGGATGGTAAATGGAACAATGTTTGTATTCATGACATGGGCCAATTTTGCTTCTAAGTCCTAGTTTACTGTAAACTTCCATTTTCATGTTACTACTTTGACCAAAGTTGAACTATAGCATAGAGTGTTTGCATGGAAGTGCACCCTTAATAAAAGTTGTAGTTCTTGACGTGGGTAACAAACTTTATTGAAGGGTCATGAGGTAATTCAATGCCTAGCATGGTCAAATAGAGCCCACAAGTAGCAATAAAATGCTATTTTCAAACTTAGAAAATTTTTCTAAGTCTAAACCTGATTTCAGTTTCCAAGTGCTCTACTTTGGAGCCCTATAGTTTGAAAACCATGGCGAATTAGACAAAACTCCTTTAAGCAATCTTGTAGTACTCATGCAGCTCTACACTTTGTATTACTGAAGTTTTCACAAATTCGCCACAGATTAGGAGATAGAGGAGAGGGATGATGGCGGTTTCAGTCGACTGAATCGGCTTCACCAATTCAAATCGGCCGGGCTCGGTGGCCGACTGCGCGTAGGCCACGGTCGCCACCTGGTGGCCGTACGCCGGTGTTGGGCCCGCCGGTCAGGCCGAAGGGGAGTGAAGAGGGAGGCGACGCCGCTGCTCCCTCCCATTCTCACTCTCTCGCCCTCGCTCTGCCTCTCTCACGCTCGCCAAAGCAAAGCAGAGCACCGCCCCCATCGCCACCGCACCTCCACCATGCTCGCACGCCATCCACATAGCACTGCCACCCAATCCACCTCGCCCATAGCTTCACCACCACCTCCTCTACCACCATGACCTGCCGTTGTCACCTTTTGGGCCAAGGTAAAGCGACATTTCACGTCGGCATCGCAGCCATGGCCACAGAGTGTCGCCAAGCTCTGAGCTCACCCGTAGCCGGCTATCACCATTGCTCCTCCAACCTTCCCCTTCCTCAGTTACTTGTCACCGTAGGGTCTAGATGCTGAGGCCATCACCCATTTAACTGCTACCGCCGCCGCCGCGTGGGAACGCGCGACCCCGCCGTGCGCGTTTGCCTTGGCCGCAAGCATGCGCTCGCCGTGGCCGACCCTAGCTAGACCCCATCGTCCCCCTTTAGCGTGTGTTTCTGCAATGCCATGAACCCTAGCACCATCCCCGAAGATGGAGACCCATCACCGACTACTATCTCATCGAAATGATGACCTCAGCGTCGCCACGCTCGCACTTCCGTGCCGCCATGCACGTGGTCGGAGCACACTACCGCTTCACCATGCCCTAGACCTAACCCTAGAGCTCTGCTAGGACCCCCTGATGCTATAGCATCGCTCGCCTAGCCGTGTCGTTGCTGGAGACAATGATCCTACCACCGAGCACCTCCGCCATGCCGCCATTGTCGCCGGTGAGGTAGCTTCGGCGAACCGCTGAGCCAACCAATGGCACCAGTCGACGTGGAATGTCGAGTAGGTCACGATGGTGAAAACGCTACCGCCTGCGAGCTCGCCGTCGCCGAGCTCTGGCCAGTCAGCGCCATCCTCTCCTCTTGTCTCGCTGACGCATGGGCCCATTGACCCACGGGGCCTAGCTGTTAGTCAGAGTTTGGAATTTTTTTCTTTCTTTATTTTTCCAGATTTTGTTGCAAACTTCAAAAATTCATAACTAGTGCTAGGAATGTCTAAATTGAGTGAACCAAATTTTGTTGGGTTCATCATGAAGTGTACTATTTTATAAAAATATGAAACCTATTGTTTGGGATATTTTTATGGGAGAAATTAAATTGCGCTAGTTAATTGCTTTTAAAATAGTTTCTATCTTGTAAAATGCATATCTTGAGCTAGGGTAGTGCAAAAATTGTGACTCCAATTTTTCTGGTCTTGTGTTGGCATGCTCTAGCTAGGAAAAGTACTAAACGTACAGTAGGCATATTTGGAATATGGTCTTCCTATTTAATCTTAAATAAGTACTAGTTTCTAGGGAAAATAAATTGAGTAAAAATACATAACTTATGATCATGTAAATTTTTGCACAGTGTTCTTATGATAGGATGACAGTAACAAAAATATGAAATCTGTTGTTTGACACTTTTTACTAGGTTAAACTATTTTTGCTAAAATAAGCCTATGTAGCTTGTCATTTTTGTAGAGGTCGCTATAGTTATCCAAATCGAATGAAATTTGTATAGTAGACTACTGCCGTCAGATGTAGGCTACTGTAATTTTCTTAGAATTTATTGAGCAATGAAATTATTTATTCTTTAAATCACCTTATTATATAAGGAAATTAATAAATGCACATAAGTAAATTATTTGGGCTTAACCATGATGTTTTCTATGGTGCTTGTAATGCATATGATCTGTTGATATTAGTAGTTGTGCTTAGAATTGATTGGTTATAGGCAAATACTTAATCATTGCTTTATAATTCAACTAGATGACTGTAGGAGTAGTTTCTGTTGTGTTGACAAATTCATGATGATAGTGACTTTTCTTGTTAAACTTGTTAATAACAAAGTTGTAGGCAACTTACTCATCTTGCTTGTCCTAAAATTTCATAGATATAGGCTAATTGTTTTAAGATTTATAGCTATTAGAAATCTGCTGTTAGATTTGCTTGTCCTCTGGATAGATCTAGAGTATTGAATTGTTTGACCTCGATAGCTACTGAATCGCCTTAAGATGATTAAAAGAAAGTTGTAGGAAATTTCATAAGCTTTCTAGAAAGTCTACTACTATATTGTTTGGGTGTGTATAACTCTAGTTATGGTCAAAATAGTTGGCTGTGTCTTTCAGCCTAGAAAATGTTTAAATAGGTGTTTGTTTAATTACTAGAGAGGAGATATGCACCTACTCAGTAAAAGAAAATTTATCGTGTTATCACTTTAAGACATTACTGTTGAGGACATTTATGAGTATGCATTTTATCATATTATGTCATCCATGTCATTATCTATGCATCCATGATATCTTATTTCATGCTCATACATATAGGATCGCCCGAAGGAGTAACCCTACTAGAATTCGAAGAAGAGTTGGAGGAAATCAAGGGACACCCCAAACCACAGCTCCCAAAGGAGAGGAGCCAGCCACTGATGAACTTCTAGAATGCCCTGAGCACCGACCCACTTTGTTCCTGAAAGGCAAGCCCCGGAGCATTCTAAGCCTTCTATGTTTTTACAAATATCACTTGATGCATAGAACTACCTTGTCCAGATATATATACCTTTGATCCTGTATAGGTTCAAGATTGAATATATGCTTAGCAATGCTTAGACTGGTAGAAGTTGGGTGATTTCCTGTCACCTGTGAGATATAGGTGGATACCATAGCACGGTTGGCTATATTTGCTATCGTGGAACAGAACCAGGGGGTAATGTAACTGGAGGCTGGGTGGAGTCTGTGTAGGTTGACTCATATGATTCTGTCTGTGTCGATTAAGGACCGCATCATTAGAGGCCCTCTTGTCATTTTGAACGCATGCCTCTCATTTAGCTGGCCGCATAACTCATTCCGACCGCGAAGTCGAGTAGCTCAACTTAGGCCAGGCCTCGTTCTGTTAGAGTGTGCACTCTGGATGGTAGTAAGGATGTGCGGGGAGCCAGATGTGAGCCCAAGGGCAGGTCGGGCCTGAACGTCCTGGCAGCTAGTTGTCCCTGGTTGTGTGGCACTGATCGAACCCACGAATTGGACCTGAGTTGTACCAAAGGTGACCGTTGATCTGGTCTACCTGGTTTTGTGTTAGGAATACTGCCTAGCTGGTTGCAACCGATTCAAAACGTTGTCTCTCCTAGATAGTGAGTGTTTACACCAAAATTTGGAGAAAGAACAAAGGAACTCGCAGGCTTCCAAGATTGTGCCAATCAAGGAGGATCGATGTCAGCCGATTCAGATACGACTGCTGGAATCGGATCTCTTGGGATGACGTCAGTGGATAGCGACGATGAACTATGGTTGGTGCTAGGGAACTACATATCGGACTCTGCAAAAAGGGAAAGATTAGAGTCCAAGTTATCTTAAATTAGGAATATTTTTGTTTATGCCAAGGATTGTAACGAATCGTGCTCGAGTAGGATTCATGTTTAGACTCTGGGTATAAATATCAGACCTCGGCTATTGTAAGAACAATCAATCAATCCAAATACAAGTCAATTACTTTTTTGGCTCCGACCACTCCTTAGTAGTAGGAGTAGAGTAGATCTCGGTGAGTTCTTCGGCAAGTACGGCTGCATCGATCCGGTTGACCTCCACTGCTTGTTGTAAGTACCACCATGGTTTATACCTCTGTTCGTATGGCTGCATTGATCCGGTCGACCCCCACTGTGGCTTTGGTATAAAATAGTTATCGACTCTTATCTAATTCAAGTATGGCCTATGTGATTCTGCCTCACACCCCATTGCTTGAATTAGATCAAGGTCAAGTTGTCGGCTCTACCTTAGAATGACAGTCTTTGGTAGATTCATTAAGTTACCGATATTGCTTATTGCTTTCATTATTTATCTAATTACAACAATATCTCTTTGCCCGATTGGGATTGATCTAGATCGGCCTTATATCCTGTTTAATCCATCGTTTATTAATCTAAAATTGATCTAATCTACACTTTAAACGATGTGTTATGTTTCTATTGGCTGTTTTATATCAATCCTAATCGTGCATAGCGTGCGGTTAAGGCGTGTCGTGTCTTAAGTAGATTTATTGGCTAGCGAGAACTGTTTCATGGCCCGTTATCATGGCCTGTGTGATTCTGCCTCACACCCCACTGTTAGCACCGTGGAGTGGGGATCGTTATTTGATAGATCTATTCCTGATAAGGCATGACTTTAGCTGTGTGCTATGCCTAAATCGATTGTTTTAGCCGATATCGAAAGCTTTCACGAATAGTTCGCATCACGAGACCGTTGAAGTAAAGATAGGTTGAAAGATGTGTTAGCCCCATGATCTTATTATTGTATTACAGCCTACAAGATTCTGCCTCATGCCCTACTGATATTAGTAATGAGTTAGGGTCGTCGAGTCTATTGTTATTTCTACGGCCTGCATGATTCTGCATCATGCCCCACTGGTCATAGCGGTAGATGAGATCTAACTTGTTCACTAGATTTATCTTTATTAAACGGTTAAATGATATTGAATTATTTCTTTATACAAAAAGGGGTTCGGTTACTTGTAATCATTGGCTCAGTATAAACCGATCATTGTTGATATCTTATTGCCATTGATTAATATTTGTTCAAATAATGACATTTATCCTGAATGATAACCGATTCTTCTTATGCAACCCAATGAGTTTTAATTGATTTATTCTCATGAATATGCTGGAATCGACTATTTAGTCGATCTCCTTTCATATCGGCTTTGAGAGCCGCACATTCGGGACTGTCTAGCAACACCGGCAAGTTTCGCCCTTAATTACTGATGAACTTTCTCTCCTTGTCAATTACAGGGTCAAATTGACTGGCACACCTTGGGAGGATTGCGTTGGATCGATCATCCCTACGCTGAAGCTAGGCGGATCTGCTCCATCGAGCGGACCCTTCCGGCTTGCTGCGTGTGTCCTCAACACGGGACCAAAATTCTGTGTTGACACACGTTTCTGGCACTCCCGGTGGGACCCCACAATCATTATGGCGGTTCACAACAACAACAGCATCCTTATGCTGCATTATGAAGATCTACCTGATGGGGATAAGGGTGTCATCAGCAAAGCTACAGAAGAGTTTTAGAACAAATGTCTGTTGTCCTACACCAAAACACGTGACAACACAATTGTTCAGAAATTTCCACTACCAAGAGTTCTATTACATGGGCAGACGGACACAACTGAAGCTGAAGACAGGCGTTTCTTTAAAGAAGTTATGGACAAATCTATTCGTGATGCCATGTCGAGCCATAACGAAGCTTTCGTGGACGTATTCCACAACGCCATGAAAGAGGCGATTCATGGATTTCTGGTTGGTCAAGACGGACCGGCTTATTACAACATTCTAGATCCGTCGACCCAAGGGACCTATCAAGTTGGTACCAGCCATCAAGAAGCAGCACTGGCTGATAGTGGTGATGTCTAGATAGTTCAGGGTTCATCTGAACAAACTCAAGGAACTACTACAAATCAAACACAGTACAATCTTGGACCATCAGTACAGCATGTGCAACAGCCGGCGGGGCAAAATTAGAACCAGGTTATCAATTTTGACACATCAGGCCACATACCGTCGTCGGCTCAAAAATAGCACCGTCAATTCAAAGGATCCATAGAGATATAGATCTTTATATCTATAATTAGAGACTTCAAGCAGCAAGCCAGCAAAGGACATAGTAGATTGAAATTCCACAAGGGTATCACTATGACACATATTATAACACTCTCCACATGATGCCAAATCTAGGATATCAAGGCACATGAGATTTCAATCCACAGATGGGTCAGCAAATGCAGAGGAATCCAAATCCGCAAGCTGATGAATTATTGTTGAGGGTGACCGAGATGATGAAGAATCAGTCCGGTCTGAAGCCAAAAGGGCTGACCTTTTCATACAAACGCCCACATCTAGAATGGTATGATTTGGTCGCTCTTCCCACAAGTTATAGGCTCCCAGAATTCGCTAAGCTCACTGGCCAAGACAGTACAAGCACGATAGAACATATTAGTCGGTATCTTACACAATTGGGCGAAGCGTCAGTTGAGGATGCCCATCGAGTTTGTTTCTTCTCTCTGTCTTTATCAGGGCCAGCTTTCACTTGGTTTTCATCAGTGCCAGTCAATTCCATTGCCAATTGGGCTGACCTGGAGAAGAAGTTTCATACTAATTTTTACACTGGGATTGGAGAAAAGAAGATTACCGATCTGACAACTATAAGACATAAGACTAATGAATCGGGCACTAAATTTCTTCAGAGGTTCCGAGAAACCAGGAACTTGTGCTTCTCCTTAAACTTGGCTGATGATCAACTAGCTGCTTTAGCTGTTCAAGGAATGCTATCGATGTGGAAAGAAAAGCTACTGGGACAAGAATTTGACAACTTGGGACAATTGGCTCAATGAGTAGCAGCGCTCAATAGCCAATTCCAGAGCATGCGCAAAGATATCCGGTTCCAGAAGAGTACCACAGTAGTCAAAGCTTATGATCCATACTCAGTTGATGACGATTATGAAGATGAGGAAAAAGAGGTTGCTGCGGCTGAATGGAATTGGGGCAAGAAGACAGTGATGGTGCCAAATCCTTGGGAAAGAGGAGTCAAGGAGAGCTATGACTTCGATGTCACCAAATTAGATAAGCTCTTCGATTTCTTGCTAGAGAAAGGGCAGATTAAGTTGCCCGATGGTCATATCATGTTGCCTCCTGATCAGTTGAAGAATAAGAAGCTCTGCAAGTTCCATAATGCTACTTCTCATTCCACTGATGAACGCAGAAACTTCAGGCAGCATATACAGAGAGCTATTCAGCAGGGGAGGCTCAAATTTGATACGCATCGGAAAATGAAAGTCAATGATAATCCTTTCCCAGGAGATCAAAACATGGTTGATGCTGGGCTATTTAAAGGAAAAAACCAAGATCCTAACATCAACCAAATCAAAAGAAGCTGGAACAGTCAATCCCAAGATGCAAATATCGGCTGACTAGTACAGAGAGATTAGAAGACGTCATACCGAGCAAAAGAGCCGATACGAGTAGGGGAAGACGTCAGAAGCAGGGACGACAAAGCCATGGGTTACATCTCGGATTCTATTGAATAAATGGTAGCGGTAGAAGGAAAAGGATTATCAGCGTTGGTTAAAAGATCAAACGTACCAGCATCAACTGAAATAGGAGAAATATGAAAGGGAACATGTCAAATTACATTGGAATTGTCCCTTCTTCAGACATTGCTGGAATGAAGGTTTGAAATTGCCTACCAGACATGACTGTCCAGAATGCAGCAATCAATGTCGGGAGTATAGGCAGTTTCAAACCAACCGCCGGTCTATCCATGCTCAAGATGCATATCATCATAATAACATGGATCGGCGCTTAAAAAATAAAAGTGTTCATGATCGACTTGGAAAAAGAGTCGTTGATCAAAACTGGGCTGATCATGAAGAGGGAGACACTGAAAGAAGATACATGTGGCAGGAAGGCCAGTGGTGCCTAGGAGGTTTAACAAGAAGCCAGAAGAGAAGGGTGGAACGCCTAAGGAATAAAGAGATGGAACATGCTCAGGCATCCGGTAAGACTCAAGTATGGCGTACCAAGCAAATAGCCAATAGAAAGCAACCATCGGCTAATATCCAAATGGCTTTTCTGTTGCCATCGGAATTCAGAGCTCCGACAGATCAAGAAGTTTATTCGGATTTCGATGAATCAGAGGATGAGGAGATGGTTGCCAAGTTGACGGTTGTACAACAAGCAATATTTGACAAACCAGTCAAATATCGGCACTTAAAGGCGTTATATATGAAAGGTCTTGTCGATGGGAAGCCGATGAACAAGATGTTGGTGGACGGATGTGCTTCTGTCAATCTTATGCCTTACGCTACTTTTCGTAAACTTGGCAAAGGACCAGAAGATCTGATGGAGACTGACATAATGCTTAAGGATTTCGGAGGTAATACGTCTAAGACTCGGGGGGCAATAAACGTCGAACTAACAATTGGAAGCAAGACTTTGCTCACTACATTCTTCGTCATCGATGGGAAAGGGTCGTACAGTTTGCTCCTTAGTCATGATTGGATTCATGCGAATTGCTACATACCATCAACCATGCATCAGTGTTTGATTCAATGGCATGGAGATGATGTTGAACTGGTTCACGCTGATGAGTCTGTAAGCATCACAACAGCCGATCCAGTCCTTTGGGAACTAGGAGACTGTGAATGTTTTTCTGGCAAGTCATGGGAAGGAGGCTTCATTAAGATCAGCAATGAAAGCCAACAACCGATGCAAGCGATCGGCTTTGAGAGTTTGTTTTAATAGAAAAAATCATGGCTTCACATCGGCCATTGGATTAAAGGAAAAATAAGCGTTGAGTCTTGAAGATGGGTTTAGGCCGACGTATGTGAATGCTGAGTTGAAGTGTGATTCAGAGTTAATGGATTTCTTAAAGAAGTTCTATTTCGCTTAATAGGATGCTTGACCTGAGTTGATTAATCATTTGACCTTTGATATGAAAAGTTCTACGAAGGTGTTATCCCAACATTTAATCAACACTTGATAGCCGATTCATTCTCGGCTCTAATAGCCAGTACCAGGAGGGTATCGCCTCTAGTTCAAAAAAATGAAAATCTTCAAAAACAATAAAAGCCGATACGATATGTATCGCCTATAGAGCAAAAACAAAAGATAAAAGCAGTCATACGCAAGAGCATTGTACTGAGGTACATTGATGGAAAGAACATGAGTCTTTGTTCATCGGATGACCCTAGATATAATCTAACCAAAGATCTTGTTCACCACATCCTGGGCGGATGAGATGTCTACTATGGCCTCCGCTGCCATGACAAATGATTCAAGCAGGTCCTCATGCTCCTTAGGGCCATCGCCCATTGGGAAACCAGTGTCCATGGCGTGGAGCTCATACCCAGTCTGGACTTGTGCCACGGTTAGCGCCACTGCAGCACCATGACGAACGCCATGGAGGGCAATCTCCTGAATGTGGACCGGGACGTCTTGGAGACGAGCGTCGATAGGGGAACCCCGGGCATTGATGGCATCTACAGCCACGTCCGCCGCCAGTTGGAGAGATTCCAACTGCGTTGTCAGGGCTGACAATCACAAAAACAAGAAGACTATCAGGATGAAGATAATGGAAATCAGAATGAAAAGTCTTCATGGAGTTCATCCTACCCGCCACCGTGGCGTCGGATTCGGCCAGCCACGTTCGGATGGCGCTAGCCTCCTCCTTGGCTGCATGAAGAGCGGCCTGGGAAACCCCGAGGTGGATCTTGAGTTGGCCATTCTCTTGAGTCACCTCGAAGTAGCGGTTTTGAACCGCCCTCTAGTCCCGAAGGAAGCGCCGGGCGTCGTCGCCGTTGTATGAGTCGGAGGAGTCCGACGACGAAGCCGGAGCAGAAGATATGACGTTAGAGGGCTCGCCGGCCCTAGGAAGAGAACGAAGGCTGTCGTTCACGATGAACCTAAAAACAAAGTAAAAGAGTTCGTCGCTGTAAATAGAAGATTTGCAGATCGTCGCCATGAACAAAAGTCATCAATCTCACCTCATACGTCGGAGGCGCTGACTCACTGGCATGTTCTCCTCTGCCACTCGCTTGCCATGGTTATCCTCGCCAACCATGGATTTGATTGGATCTACAAGAAGGGAAAGGAACTACTATAGGGTTTTGGAAGGCGAAGAAGTGCAAAGGAATAGTTGCTAGTGGAGATGCGTTCGAGGCCAAAACCACCGGCTTGTATTTGAAGACCTGAAGCGAAGAGGCGGACGCCTCAGGACGTGTAAAAGGCAACCACAATTAATGGAAGGTGAAGCGCCACTTCACTAATACTGATGGGAGTATGACATCGAGCAACTAAAGGCAGAAAATCGAAGGGTTTTCTTAATAAAAGCCGTGTTTTCAGACTCAAATGGATTGAGATCAAAAGTCTAGGATCGGTTGTTTTAAATCGGCTCTTTAGCTGAAATGAGAGATACAACGAGATAGCAGGAAAGTATGTCAGTTTTATGCAAGATACATGTGTTAACCTATGGATTACAAGTTCAAAACATCCTAGATAATTTTCAATATTTCTAGCCAGACGACATCAGCTTCTGCAATCTTTTGCTCGTATTCTTTAGCTGTTCCAGGAGTGTTCTCAAGACTACTACGAATGGCTCTGCTTCTTTTCACTTTGGCCAACAGTTCCTGTTTCTTCTGTTTGACGGCATCGGGTATTTGGGCTAGAGTAAACTTGCGACGATCAATAGCAGCCTTCACGTTTTCTAGTTCCTTCTCAAGTTTAGCATGTCTGATTTCCAGCTAGGAAAGCTCTGGATCGGTCCTAGGGGAAGAATTTTTCAGATCATCAATCAGCTGCATCAACTCTTTAGCCTCTTGCCTATTAGAGTTTTCCCGGGCCATCAAAGCTTCATGATTGGATAGGTTCCTCTGAATCTTTTTCACCTTCAGAGCTTGATCTTCAAAGGCAGACAAATACGACAAGACTCTGGAGAGGGCTAGAGATGGATCGCTCTTTATAGCCAAGAAGACTCTCTGCATTGAGTCAGTGTCTCGGACCAAATCAGCTATGTTCTTCTCAAGCATTGGCAATATGTGTCTTAGCCAATTTCTGGTCTCTTTCGATAGGGCTTCGCTAGAAGAAGTAGCTGACGATCTGATATCATCCTCATCAAGATATTCCTCAAAATTGAGAGAGTAGCTCTGGGCTGGAAGACTGAGTACCTGTGTACAAGGGAAAACATGATTAGGAGGTTTGAATTGGTTTATCAAAAAGCGGATGGCAAAGAAGGTATAGTACCTTCTCTGTAATAGCCTCTGTCGGAAGAGGGAGAACAGCTGATGATGCATCGACGATGTCTGGTTGAATCGGCTCCGTGCTTCCAATATTGGTGTCTGTAATAACAAGGAAAGATTTTTAATTCATGTTTGTTGCAAAGGAACAAATGGAGCAAGTAACTCCGTCACCGTTAGGTATTTGCCGGGCTTGGGAATCAACAGCCTGAGTATGGACGGCAACAAGACCATCTTCAGCGCTGGTAGGATCGCTAAGCGGACTATCAAGTGTTTGCTCGAGAAGTATCTGGCACAAGTAAAAAGTCAGGTGGAGGGTGAAAGACTAAGTAAATCAAAGAGTTAAAGAAAATACTTTGACAAGCATCAAGGAAAAATTCATATTTTCTGCCGTTGTGGAAGCATCGGTTACTTCCACCAAAATCGGCTCCTGTTGACGATCGGCTGATAAAGGTTTGGTTGGTGATGAATCAAGTGCCTAGGGTAGTAGTCCCGCACCCAAAGCAGACTAGGATGCAATGCTCGATAACTATGAGAAAATGGGATCAGAAAGTTGAACATCAGTTCGAGGAAAGTATGAATCGTTCACCTGAGCAGCTGATGGCCTTATTCTACGAAGTCTTTTTCCAGTAGTAGCCTTCTGAGTTACCCCTCGAACCACCTTGCGCTTTGGGGATTGACGTGTCACGATCGTAGGAGCGGCAGGGGTTCTCATCAACTTCTTCAAGGAAGGTGCTATTGATCCCATTCTTGAAACTAGGCATGATGGTTGATAATCTATAGGATGCCCTCTCCTATCCAAGCTTGGAGGATCGAATTCAATGTCATAAAAAGATCGGTTAGAACGGTTGGCAAGAAAATTCACCAAGTAATCTCTCTGAAAAGAGGATAAAAGATTACCTCACTATTAGAAGCAAATTCCCCATCCAGAGCTATACACAGAGGATGGACTGGCCCACAGAAGAGATGGGAACACCATTCTTGCCACCAGGAGTCAAAGAGGTTGGAAGAAAAACTAGCTCTGACCTAGTCATGTAAGGAAAAGGAAGGAAGGTCTGATCCCAATTCAAAGGCTCTGGAGGCTTCCAGCACATCACTAATATCCTCTATCGACTTTAGGATATTTTTGAAGAACAGGCGAGGGGGAAGTTGACCGAGGCCAAACTGATGGGCCACAAAAGAAGGGTTGTAAAACTCATAGGTTGGAGGATTGCCTGGAATGGAGGAACCTTTAACCATTTTGCCATGACCGTGATGAAATTCGGCTGGGAGAACGCAGGGCTTAATGAAGGAGTTGAAGATCGCAGCTGATGTCTCATCCGAACAACCGGATTCAAATCAGAATTTGAATGGAAAAGTTAGTTCATCATCCTCATTATAAGGTAGCCAAGTTAGGACGGCTACATTAAACCCTCTATAAAACTTGTTGAAGAGGTGGCCAACGTCGAAGTCAATTATTGTGGCCGATGCAGCCTCGCCATAACTTGTACACTGTCGAGCTCTTCCTTCTTCGCCTCTATATTCCTCATCAAAATTAGAGGAAGGAAAGCTCGGGTCTCTAAGATTAGGCCTCACCATCTTGTGCATGTACAAATTGAGCCACAATTGTATCAGCCACCAGGGGCCGCTGATAGTCTGTATTGGTTCATTCTTCAGTAATTGGGCAGCCACCTTGTACATCAGATGATAAGCAACTCCTAGCAAATATTTTCCAAGAGGGATATCCTTGCCTAATGCTAGGTGCTCTGCCATGAGTTTGTGATTATAAGTCGGACCACAAGATGTTCCACAAAAGATGAATCTCTCCAACCACATATTTAGAAAAGCCACATATTCTCGTTCGCTGACAGATGATTCGTCTTCGACGTGATTCAGAATGTAACTTGCCCATCTGGTGCAGTCTACTATCTTGGCCAATCTTTTGGAGCCAGCACTCAAGTACTCATAGGGTTGCACTGATCCAGTAATTCTAAGGCCAATCAACATATATACATCGGCCAGAGTAATGGTCATTGGGTCATGGCCAAAAATAAAAGCATTCAGAGCATTAGACCAGAAATAAGAAGCAGAGATCAAGAGTGAATCATTCCTCTCCATTTCGAACAACGAAAGTGTCAGGCACTGGTTCAGATCATAAAGCTCCCAGTCTCCGCCCTTTTTCACGGATACCCTACGAAACCAATCTCTCCATCCCTTAGGCGCTTTAGGCCAATTTCTGAAGGGAGTTTTGTTCTAGGAAGATGAATCCACTATAGACTATTTAAAGGGGATCTGGTTGGTTTCTTGACGGATGAAATCGGATGGATCAGGATCACCCATAGGCCCGAGAAAATAAACATTAGGAACAACAGCTGATGGAATCAAGATCTCGTTCCTCATTTCGTAGAAATCGGATAAAATAAATTCAAGAAGAGAAGAAATACAGGGTAACGGCCGACACTTGGAGAATGGAAACTTGGAAACATACCTCAGGAACATGGTCGTTGGTCGCCATCATGGCCGGAGCAGGTTCATATCTGATGAAGGTAGCTTGAATGATGGTTCGATGGAACAGCGGATCTGCTAGGGTTTGAGGCCTTAGTGATGACGGTGTCGGCTATTTGTGTTGGCTCAAGAAAAGAGGAGAAAGCAAAAAGGCCGAGTGCGTCAGAAGAGGTACTATTGAGATGTTATATGAGACTCAGGTCGGGAAGTCAGGAGTTATGCGTATATCTCGGGATAGAGCGGTTACGGCGCGGTAAACCAATAAGCTGGAATTTTGGTATAAAACCATTTCATCCCAAAATTGGGGGGCATGTGTTTACACCAAAATTTGGAGAAAGAACGTGGAAACTCGCAGGCTTCCAAGATTGTGCCAATCAAGGAGGATCGATGTCAGCCGATTCAGATACAACTCTGGAATCGGGTCTCTTGGGATGACGCCAGCGGATAGCGACGATGAACTATGGTTGGCGCCAGGGAACTACATATCGGACTATGCAAAAAGGGAAAGATTAGAGTCCAAGTTATCTTAAATTAGGAATATTTTCGTTTATGCCAAGGATTGTAACGAATCGTGCTCGAGTAGGATTTATATTTAGACTTCGGGTATAAATATCAGATCCTGGCTATTGTAAGAACAATCAATCAATCCAAATACAAGTCAATTACTTTTTTGGCTCTGGCCACCCCTTAGTAGTAGGAGTAGAGTAGATCTCGGTGAGTTCTTCGGCAAGTACGACTGCATCAATCCGATCGACCTCCACTGCTTGTTGTAAGTACCATCATGGTTTATACCTCTGTTCATATGGCTGCATCGATCAGGTCGACCACCACTATGGCTCTGGTATAAGCTAGTTATCAACTCTTGTCTAATTCAAGTATGGCCTATGTGATTCTGCCTCACACCCCACTGTTTGAATTAGATCAAGGTCAAGTTATTGGCTCTACCTTAGAATGGCAGTCTTTGGTAGATTCATTAAGTTACCGATATTGCTTATTGCTTTCATTATTTATCTAATTACAGCAATATCTCTTTCCCCGATTGGGATTGATCTAGATCGGCCTTATATCATGTTTAACCCATAGTTTGTTAATCTAAAATTGATCTAATCTACACTTTAAACGATGTGTTATGTTTTTATCGGCTGTTTTATATCAATCCTAATCGTGCATAGCATGCAGTTAAGGCGTGTCGCGTCTTGAGTAGATTTATATGCTAGTGAGAACCGTTTCATGGCCTGTTATCATGGCCTGTGTGATTCTGCCTCACACCCCACTGTTAGCACCGTGGAGTGGGGATCGTTATTTGATAGATCTATTCCTGATAAGGCATGACTTTAGCTGTGTGCTATGCCTGAATCGGCTGTTTTAGCCGATATCGAAAGCTTTCATGAATAGTTCGCATCACGAGACCATTGAAGTAAAGATAGGTTGAAAGATGTGTTAGCCCCATGATCTTATTATTGTATTACGGCCTGCATGATTCTGCCTCATGCCCCACTGATATTAGTAATGAGTTAGGGTCGTCGAGTCTATTGTTATTTCTACGGCCTGCATGATTCTGCATCATGCCCCACTGGTCATAGCGGTAGATGAGAGCTAACTTGTTCACTAGATTTATCTTTATTAAATGGTTAAATGATGTTGAATTGTTTCTTTATACAAAAAGGGGTTCGGTTACTTGTAATCATTGGCTCAGTATAAACCGATCATTGTTGATATCTTATTGCCATTGATTAATATTTGTTCAAATAATGACATTTACCCTGAATGATAACTGATTCTTCTTATGCAACTCAATGAGTTTTAATCGATTTATTCTCATGAATATGCTGGAATCGACTATTTAGTCGATCTCCTTTCATATCGGCTTTGAGAGCCGCACATTCGGGACTGTCTGGCAACACCCGCAAGTTCCGCCCTTAATTACTGATGAACTTTCTCTCCTTGTCAATTACAGGGTCAAATTGACTGGCACGCCTCGGGAGGATTGCGTAGGATCGATCATCCCTACGCTGAAGCTAGGTGGATCTGCTCCATCGAGCGGACCCTTTCGGCTTGCTGTGTGTGTCCTTGGCACGGGACAAAAATTCTGTGTGGACGGTGAGAAACTTGATGGAGCTTCTTCATCGTAGTAATTGGATTATGGAATATGATGGTTCTGATGAATATAAAAATCTTACACCGGCTATGGTTACTATTGTTATTCTACTAAATGATATACCACATGTTTGGCACATGTTAGTTACTAATCTTGAGATGAATAGCTATAATTAACTTGATGACCGAATTATAAAATGTATAGCTAAATTAGTGGTTTTTATGCAAAATGTTGTCAAGCTAGCTCCACTTATAAAGCCTTGCATGTTCCATGGAGTCACTTTATTTTTAGTTTATGACGGATATGTCTAGCTGGGTACCTTCTTGTACTCAGGGTTTATTTCCCACTTGTTGCAGATAATACCGTGTACCACGGCTACTGTAAGAATTGCTTCTGTCCTGCTATGGACGAGGAGTAGGCCTAGGCAAGGCACTTCCATTTATATATCTAATCTATGATGCTTTTGTGGGTGGTGATCATAGACTGGCAAGTATTTGAACCGTGGTGTGAGATGTTAGTTTGAAAACTACTTTACTTCCGCTACTACTTTATTTGAACTTGGTTTGTAATAACTTTAATCGCACTCTGATGTATGACAATGTATTTGTGAACTCTATGTAACATGTGACATGTATGTTGAATCATGTATGATCTTGGTTGTATGTTGGCGATGAATCGAGACCCTTCATGGTACTTGATGGACTACCGGGTTTATATGGGCTCAAGTATGATAGTGCGACCGCTTGTGGGCTACCATTGTACTTGTGCTCTTATAAATTGGATGGTTCTATTATAGGGTGGCCTTAAAGCCTAGTGGGCTGGCCTTAAATCCTCGGCGATGCCCCTTTTGGGGGCCCCCAGACCGGCATGCGGTGGGGTGGAACGATCCGATGAAGGATCGGGAGATAGGCAGAAATCTGCAAAGAAAATAGAATGGACACAAGAGAAGGGAAAGAGGACATAGCTGGTAACACGATGGCCAGGGCCACTCCATTAGCATCTTGCCAATCTTTCACCTGCGCCTCCTGCTCCGTTCATCCCATCCTCGCCTCGCTCGAGGGCCTTCTATGGCAGTCCTTCTTTAGAAAAGGTTAGCAAGTAGTTAGCTTAGTCGATCCTCTAGTGGGGCCGAGCCATCCCTAGGATGGCTCAGGTCAAGGAAGATAGTGAATAGAGTAGATAGAGGTAACCAGACAAGAAGGTCGAGGGGATGAGACTTATCTTGGTTTTTATTGTTGGAGAGGTAGGCCAGCGAAGAAGGTCGGTTGGCAGGCTATGGCCCAGGAGGCGTCACTTCTAGGTGGATGGCACGGCGATGGCCTTCCCTCATGGGGAAAGGTCAAAACTCAGCTCAATCGGGTCAGCCCCTTCTAGGGAGCCGAGCGCCTAGATGGAGGGGCCAGCCGAGCCACTGCTGCCACCAGATGTCTTGACCACCTCACCGATGCTCGGTCGGTCGAGCACCACTGCCATCTTGGTTGGTTCCTCTATCGGCGCCCTTCATGCGTCGTGGCTAGGGCCATCGGGAGCATAGGGGGGCAACAAGCATGGTCGCTTGGGCGACGCAGTCTTGCTCGCAGTAGTAGGCTTGCTCGAAGCTGCCCTCGACGGTGATGACCCCCTTTGAGCCGGACATCTTGAGGTTGGGGTAGGTGTAGTTGGAAATGGCCATAAACTTGGCAAAGCATGGTCGACCGAGGAGGGCATGGTAGACACCGGGGAAGTCGACGACCTCAATGGTGAGTGGCTCCTTGCGGAAGTTGTTCGATTGGCCGAAGGTGACGTCGAGCCGGATGCGCCCGAGGGGTACGGCTTCCTTCCCTAACACGATCCCATAGAATAGCACCTTGTTGGGTCATAGGCTGCTCCAAGGGATGCCATCTTGTCGAGGGTGCTGGCGTAGAGTATGTTGAGGCCGCAACCCTCATCCTTCAGCACCATGGTGAGGCGTGTGGTGCCCATGATTGGGCTAACCATGAGCAGGTAGCGCCCTGGATAGGGGACGTGATTGGGATGGTCTTCTTGGTCGAAGGTGATGGCCGTCTAGGACCACTGGAGCTGCATTAAGGCGGCGAGGGTGTGGATGGCATTCCCCTCCTACTCGGTGATGCGGAGCTGCTAGCGGGATTCATACGCCTGGGAGCCCCCGAAGATCATGAGGCAGCGCTCGACCTAAGGGAACTCGTTGTCTTCCTCCTGGGGGCCGTCCACTGGGTCACCGGCCTTTAGGGTAGGCTTCTAGGCCTTTCCCTATTGGCCGAGGGTGCTACAGATGTAGCCCTTCATGGTAGTGCAGCCCTTGAGAAGATGCTTCGCCTGCCCCCCCCGTGGAACGGGTAGGGGGACTTGAGCGCCTTCTTGAAGTGCTCTAGTCATGTAGTGTGCCCACGTGGCTAAGGTCTGGTGGCGTGGTCGGCTATGGCGACCATCTCTTCCCAATGACACTTCTGGTCCTTGTTTCGCCTATCGTGGCGTCGCTGGGATGAGGCAGGATTGTTGGCACCGTCACCACCACTAAGGTGGCCGACGACCTTGGCTTTCCTATAGAAGTTGGCCAGGATGGCCTCCTCGCCGGTGGCATACTGGGTGGTGACGTCTAGGAGCTCCTACATCTTGAGCGGGGTCTCACGGCCGAGCGCGTGGACGAGCGCCTCGCAGGTCATGCTGCATATGAAGGCATTGATCACATTGGCATCGGTGATGTTTGGGAGCTCATTGCACTTCTTGGAGAAGCATTGAATGTACTCCTGGAGGGTCTCATCGGCCCTCTACTTGTAGTTGTGGAGATCCCAGGAGTTCCTCGAGCGGGTGTAGGTACCCTGGAAGTGGCCGATGAATATCGCACGGAGATCGCCCCAGCAGCGGATGCTGCTGGGCTCGAGCTGCTCGAGCCAAGCTCTGGTTGAGCTTGACAGAAGCAGAGGAAGGTATCGTATGATGAAGTCATCGTCAGACCCCCCGGCCTTCATGGCAAGGCGGTAGTCCTCCAGCCAATGGTCCGGGTTGGTTTCGCCGTTGTACTTGGAGATGTGTGTCGGTGGCCAAAAATGCCTAGGGTAGGGGGCTGCCCAGATCACTTCCCTAAACACCAGGGGGCCAAAGTGATCTAGGATAGGGCCCCCGCCCCATCGTTCAGGGGTAAGGGACTATGCCTAAGCGTGGTGCCTAGCCTTGATGGTGTCATGGACGTCGCGGTCATCGCTGATCTGGTGCCGTGTGGGGGGACACCAAGGAGAAAGGTCACGCCATTGCTCCTACCGAGGCTTGGCGCCTTGGGTCCGTGGCTGGTTGGAGCTATTGCCAGAGGTGTTTCTGCTGCTCCCTACTGTCCGTGGGGTGTGAGCATTGGAGCACCCCCATTGGCAATGGCCGTTGTCTGGGATGGTCAGGAGAGGACAGCGAGACGCCGAGAGGCTGAACTCTCGTCATGTTGTTCGAGGGCGACGCAGAAGAGCCGCTTCGCCTCATTTAGCCTCTCATTGGTCTTGATGTCCAGCGTGTTGGAGATGTCTTCTAGGCGGCAAGCGGCGGCCACCATGTTGTACGCCACATAGGGGAAGAAGAGGCTGCTGGGAGCCCCCGTGCGGGCATCGTCATCATCGCCGAGAGAGTGCATGGTTTGCTGCCACCCAAAGTCCTACCTTTGGTGCTCGAGCTCTGCCTCTGTGGCCTATAAGTCCACTTGCTGAGCGCACAAGCAGTCTACCTTCTCCTGAAGGTAGGCCATGCGGCTTTGGGGAGTTTGGTCTAGCGGCATGAGCCTAGGTGCCTCCTCAGCAAGATCATCGCCGTCGACATGGTAGCACATGTGCGGTGGGGTGTCGTAGTCGATGTCGTCAGAGTCATACTCTGATCCGTTCCTCGAGAGGACCTCGAGGAAGGCATGGAGTGAGGGGACGTTAGTCCCTGCTGCACCAGAGAGGATGATGCTCCGTGGCGCCTCACAACTGATGAGGTGCTCCAGCTCTAGCTAGAAGGATGCTGCCACATTCTCTATCCTGAAAGGTAAGTCTGAGAGGTAGTACCAGAAGTGATCAAGTGGCGGGAACACCTCACCGGTAGCAATCTAGTGGTGGACATTGGCCAACATGTAGAACATCTAGTGGTAGTCCAACACAGTGGGGTTCAGGCCCAGACTACGCCGAATCTGATGGGCGAGGACCTCAAGATCTATTCCCAAGAGTCTTGGTAGAGGAGGCTGCGTTGGGGGCTCATGGCCCACCGGTATAGCCCCGTGGAGTGGATGAAGCTTGCCATAGCAGTTGGTGACGTAGGCCAGGCTCCCAAAGTTAAGGACCTGGCCAGGAGTGAAGGCGCTAGCCATGACAAAGAACTCACAAGGGAAGCGAACACCGCCGTTTGGGACAACGCTGCTTGCTTTGATGATGAGGCGGGTGGCTCCGTCCACCATAGAGCTAGAATTTCACTTGACGTTGTCCCCTACCTAGCGCGCCAGCTGTCGTGGGGTCAAAACCATGGCAAGCATGTTGTTAGAGTTGGTGTCAGAGTACGGGGTCTCCGGTGGACTCAAGAACATAAGAATCACGCAGAGAAGACACAATGGTTTATCCTGGTTCGGGCCAATTTGGTCCCTACATCCAGTAGCTGATGATCCTTATACTCAAGAGCACCCAAAATCTAAGGGGTTACAACAAAGTGTAAAGGAAGAAGATTTGATAGGGGGGTTAGCTTGGTGCTAATCCTAAGGTTGCCTCGCCACCGGTGGAGTCTCCCCCTCGTTGGAGAGGAAGGAGATGGTGGGATGTAGTGGTGGAGGGGCTCTTGGTGCCCCTCTTCATGTTGCCTTGCTCTCGGTGCAGAGCGGAGGCAAATGGAATGGAACGGTGTGTCTGGTGATTGAATCCAGATCCTCTCCCCTCTAGGTCCGACCTTATCCCTTATATAATGAGATAGGTTGGGTACAAGGCGGTTCAAGGGTTCTAGTCTATGGTCTACATGCACCAGAGTCTAGGAGGGGCTTGCAGCGGTGTGTCATATACCGTCGAGGTGTCTTGGAGCCAAAGAAGCCTAGGCATTGTTCGACTGCTCTATTCTGACACTCTGCGTGTCAGACCATGTTGGCTTGGACCAGCCTCCCCCCGGGTGAGTCTTCTTGGTGGCGAAGGAGGTCGGCTCCGGGGGCTAACGCGTGGTCCTAGAAGCCCCCGAGCCTCCGAAGGCTGTAGGAAGCTTTTTCTTCTTATGTCATGCCCTAGACGTGACCCTGTCGGAGGAGAAGTTGGTAGGGGCACGCCTTCGGAGTGATGGCAGAGAGCCCTCGGGCATCGGTAGCCTAGGGCTTGTCTTCTTATGCCCGGGCCTTGGCTGATATCGTTAGCCATGCAGGAGCTAAGGACCAGGCTTGGTGATGCTGTAGATCGAGAGCCCAAGGCTCAGGGAAGCCCCTGAGCCCTAGGCGGAAGGTACGGTCGAGTCAGGCTCGGTCGAGTCTCTTTGCCAGAGGGTGCGCGCGAGCGTGCCCAATGGGCATAGCCCCCGAACCCCAGGTGATCCTAAGGGGGTTGGTCAGGGGGTCTTCTTTGTTTGGGAACCATTGGACCCGAGGCTTAACGTACCTGTATGTTAGGATCTCGTCACTCAACAAAGCCTTGTATCTTCACTTCTATATCTTGTAAGACTTATTATCAATTTATCATATTCCTATCTACATGGCTATGCTTACTTTGAATATATATCTTGCTTAGTTAAGGTTATCATTACTTTTGTTTGCGGGTTCATAGAGCACTTAGCTTGCTAGTTTACCGGTTAGGCTAAGTAACCGAGTCTCGTGTAAGCATGGTGCTTATACGATGCTCTGCCTATGAGTACACCCTATTCTCTGGTTGTGTGGTAGCAGCAGGAGGTGATAGCCCCATCTATCCTATGTAGTCCACTCCGAATTGAGTAGGTTCTTAAATTGTAGGACCGTAGTCGTGTCAGTAGAGTTATCCTTTGTGGGGCTCTACCATCTAAGTGGCGTCCCGAAGTGCACCAGAGTATAATTAGTTTTAGCTATAGTCGGGTATATATATACTTTGATCCTATAATAAGAATATTATAGGAATCTACCTTACCCCTTGTTCTCCTGAGTTAACTAGTTTACATTATCTTAGTAGTCTATACCCTGAGTGTCATTATACATAAATTCCTATCATTACATTTACCCCTTGCTCTAACTATGCTGGTATGTTAACTGATAGATATTCCTTCATTACTCAATAAGTCTTTACTCCATTGTTTCACTATGGTAAAATATCAATAATGATACCTAGAATACTCCTGGTAAAGTGCTACAGTGGTATTCTGTGCGCTTATGGAATTCTTCATATTCTATTTGCGTTAATAAATACCAACACTTGGTAGCAACTATCCTTAATTTCCCTAAACCACTTAGCCATGGCGGCAAAATGGTCCAAGTTGGATTCCATGCATCGGATGACCATGAACCCTTCATGAAGACGCTTCTCCTCAACACAAGCTCTCCAATGATGCCACATGCCAACCCAAGATCCTCTCTGGGTTTTGAGGCCCAAACCCGACAAACCTGTCGCCTGCAATTTTGGTGCCCAAACCATCAAAACCCACTTGAAGTCGCATAGCTATTACGCCTTCTCCACAATGTCAATGCATGGTCCTCTCATCCTCAACCGCCTGATCACCAAGTGCTCATGTCCTCGCCTTGACTTTGTCCGATCATAGTCTTACTTTAGTCAACACCGTCATCACCTCCATCCTCGCATGTGTTGATACTTCTTAATGACTAGTGGAGGAATTCTGTAAGCGCACAGAACTATCACGTAGCACTTTGCTCAGTGAGTACTAAGTGTTGAATTTATATTTTTTCCATAGGAAGGCAGTAGGCTAGAACTTATATTAAGGTTTGAATTGCTAGTGTAAAGCCTAAGTGTATCCTAGGTAGGTGAATGATAATGGTGAATTGGGTGTGAACTACCTAAACAAATTACTAAGCAAGCTACACTAGAAATAGTTAGGTAGGAGAGCGAGCGATATATCTTTCAGTAATAAAGGGTAAACAAATGACTAGGAGAAATGCACTAGTACTTCGGGGCATAGCCCGCTACCAACTAGGAGAGTTAAATAGACAAGGTCTGCCACGAGCTCTATGACTTAATAACTAGATCTAACGTGGTGGAATACAGAGGATGGACAAAGCTGTCACCACTTGCCAACGACCACAATCTATCCGGAGGCCTAGCCGTATCCACAGGTAATCTATAGCCTAAGCACCTCGCTTAATCTATAAACTTACTACTTTGATCCGAACTCCGATGAAATGAGATCAAAGCACCCTAACCAGATGGTGGAACCAGCACTAACTAAAGACTACTAATTATAAGATAACCTATGCTACTATTGCCAAACAACAAGCACCTAAGCTCACTAATGATGAACAATAATGAACAAGTACTTAAGCAAAGCAAAACAATAATACTAAATAAAGTACTGAATAAAGTAAATGCTAAATGAAAGAATTACAAAGGAGCTACACCAGACCCAGAAGACTCTTCTTGACTTCGAGAGAAGCTCGCTCTTACTCTACTCCACTACTAGACTACTTCTACTACTAAGCTACTAAGCTAGAGAGCTTGGAGAAGCTTGGAGAGCTTGGAATTGAATGGGACACTTTTTCATCGAGCTCCACTACCTCTATTTATAGTGTAGAGAGGCAGGGGGTACTTGTAGGTAGCCAGGAGGTGAGTGGGGCACCTAGGGCGACGGACGGAGGTAGGGGGGCACCGGCCGGCCCTAGGATGCACGACCATTGCATCCTACGGTGCTGGTTGGTTCCCAAAGGTGGTTGTAGGAGTGGCACATGGTGAAATTCAGGCAGGAATTTGGTTTGAAGGTTGGTTAGAGGCTCCCAAGTGTATGACAATGGGCCAGTAGATCCATGGCCACTCCATCTCGTCCATCAGTGCAAACCGACTTAGATCAACGCATGAGAATGCTTGTGGAGCAGCTCCCACGAATGGGTGAAATGGCAGGGCCACTTGAGGGACCGGGTGGCACCCTTGTGGGGCTGGCCGATGGGGCCAAGTGGGCCCAAGGCCCCCTGCCATGTCCACTTGCTTCCTTTGTCCATTTTTGTCACCAATTTGCACAAATTTTGCTATAATTCTTGCATACAAATAATTCTACAAGCACAAGTGGAACTAGGTGAATTATAAATAAAATGCAACACATGTGATGATGATTTACCTCATTTTATCATGCTTTTTGGTGGAATGTTGATGGTCAAAATAGGTATTAGTGATGCCAACAAGCTCCCCCCAAGCTACACCTTTGCTCATCCTTGAGCAAAGATGCGGGTTTAGCATGGTATAGGTGTTGGATCAAGAGTTGCTACTATGTAACGCCCTGCGAAAACTTATATACAAACAAATACTATCTCTTGAATTGAAGATGTTAGTACTTAGAAATGCATCATCAGTCTTAGCAATGTGGGATTTATAGCTTTCACCTTGTCACAAGCAATTGCAAGGACGTGTAGCTAGACAGATACTTTTTCCCTACTTTGGTTTAGGTCCAACTTCCTGGAGGTTTTCATTAAATTTTGAAAAGAAAACTTGCCTAAGTTCCTCAGATGGTACACTCAAGTCATTCAATGGTGTTTGAACCCTCACCAAGGCCATGGATCTTAGCCTTAATATCTATCCTAAAGCTTATGTGGCGCTGGTCAAACACTTGGATCTCAAGGAGCAGCAAATCATACTAATTGATCAAGATGTGCATGTGTGTGGTATATTTGGTTGAAGTGGTACTCCTTTGAGAAGTTTCCCTTCTCTAGCTTCTTTTTGAGAGGGCATGGCTACTTTCTTTTTCTTTCTCTTTCTCTCTCTTATTTTGACACTAGAGCTTTTTGCTCTTTTCTCTCTTTTTTTCTTCGTAGCCCATGCCTCTCTTTTTGATGAAAGATAGCTAGAGAGGTAACTTTGATTCTCATAGAACAACAATAAATGGAAGGCATATATGGTTGCGTATTCCCAGTGTAGGAATAGCATAAATATGTGGGTGCACGTGATCTTGATCAAAAGGCATGACATGTTTCTCTACTCAGATCAATAAGGCTTGAAAAAGCTCAAAACAAACAAGCAACTTTTATAATGGCTTTATCATGTATGAATGTGTATTTGGCTCTGGTAGAAATTTATCACCATTGAGGAACTTCTAGCAAGAGAGTTTTAGCATTTTGGAAAACAAAACTCTAGGTTGTTTTTACCATTCCTCAGATAGGTTCAAAGATTTACTCTAATCTTGGCTACAACATATCTCACAAGAACTTAGACTTGGTTCTAGCATTTGCAACCCACAAAAGCATTCAACTTTAGATGAACTCTAAATTATCATGCTCAAAACTTAAGAAGTATCAGGTTGTATGACATGCTTTTGCAAAGTATCATAGTGCAACTATTCATCATCTGCAAATAATTTCATCATTATTTATTAGAGCGGAGTTTCTTTTAGGATATGTTTCAAGGCACTCCTGTCTTCATTCTATGATCATGGATATTGAAATGTGAAACAAACATGAATGTAAGGAGAGGGTTTAAGATTTTTCATACCTGAGCAGGGAGAGATGTCTCCCCAAGCTTGCCTTTTGCATAGATTGGAATGTCTTCTGGCGGCTCTTTGATTCTTTCTTTATTGACTAAGACTACTACTAGAATGCATAATAACTAATTCATTATTACTAAATATTATTTATTTATTTATTATATATGTTTTTAATAGTTTATTTAATTTAAATGCAAACCCTATCCTATCATGCATAGCTACTACATTACTTTATTTACTAACATAGAGTAGCTAAATGCAACTAACTAAGCATGCAATGCAAAGAAAATTTATTGGAAATTTAAATATGAGATGCAACTACTAAAATGTAGTAAATATGCAAGGGATAGAGAACTTACCTATTTGACTTGCTCAAGGTTATTCTTCCTTGGGCAGGTGTGTTTCCTCTTATTCCACCTTGAAGGTCTTGTTAGGATCAGGGGATGACGAATTTGAGGATGGATCTTTCTTTTTATGCCATCTTTTTCTATTCTTCTTCTTCTTGACAGGCTTCTCCGGTTCTTTAATCAGCTTTGGTTTTTTTCATCTTAATTCTCTTCGGATGCTTCTTCTTTTCCTATTTGTCATCAAAGAGGGGTTGTCCAGAGGCAAAAGCAAATATTCCTTTCTTTCCAGCAAAGTGGAATTGCCCAGAAGCCACATATATGCAAGCATTTGTAGTATTAAGGAAAGGATGACCAAGGATTAAAGGTGTATCCTTGTCTTTGCCCATGTCTAAGATCATAAAATCTGTAGGAACATAAGCACTCCTAACCTTGACTAACAAGTTAGTGGCCACTACCTCGAGATAATGGGTAGATTGGTCGGCTAGCTATAGGTAAACTAAGGTTGGAGCTAAGGTAGTTGTTGACGGTTGTTAACAATCATTACAAACCGTCAATATAACAAGAATAAGGGCATGAGAGTAATCACCAACATAGGTTTAGGGGTTTAAACTAATAAATTCTATAAGTTTTGGTGAATCTATGTTTTCTGCACGGTTTATTCAGAAAACAGGCAAGGTGGACCTATATGTCAGAATTAATCGCGCTTAATTGTGGCATAAACAACTCTAGAAGGTTCCAAAGGACACCAAAAGACACCACACCACGGCGGAGGGTGAGATGCCGCCAGGTAGGCCGACCGGCCCCCTAGCCCACCTATCAACCTCCGCCTTGTTATGTCAGTTCTCCACCACCTCCTAGATTGCATCTACGCCATACATTCAAGTCGGTTTGATCCGAGGGCTCAGGATTGACGCTCCAGCCTATATATACCAGCCTCTGCCACCCCCTGGGGATATAAAACCTTGATCAAGTCTGTTGAGAAGATAGAAACCCTAATCATACTCAGAGCTCCATCGTATTCTAGGGCATAGCTAGCTAGGCTAGGTCTAGAGGGAGGCAAGCTTTGCTTGGCTTCCCGATCTTGTCAAGAGCGTGGCTTGGTATAGTCTTTGTACCTCTCTCTCATTGTATCTTTCATTACTTTTATATATTTGCTACAATTGTTATGACAATGTCATTCATATCATTCATGTTCCTAGTTATAATGTTCATCGTTTACTTTGTTATATGCTTAGTATAGCTAGATTGTCTTTATGTTCAAGCATAAGTTCATATAGCTCTCGCTCTAGTGTACATGGGGTGAGTGATTGACATTGTGTAAGCATGGTGCTTATACGTTGTTTATGTGCGGATGCACCCTATATTCCAGGCCATGTGGTAGATCGTGGATGTGACACTCATGTTGAGTCCTTTGTAGTCCACTCCCCGAATATAGGACAAGTAGGATCTAGTTATGAAGGAAGACAAGCTTTGTTCTTAATCTTCCTTAGTAATATCCCTTATGTGTAGATATAAAGTTGATCTTAGCCATGACTACTAGGTGTAATTACATTAATCAACGTATGCTTTGACTTGTAATTATGAATGACTTAGGAATTATTCCTCTAATATTCTACTTAGTCATGCTAATGCCATAGAAAGGAGTACTCTGAGTGATCAATGATTAGTTATTACTTATCATTCATATACTTTTATCTCTTGACTTACCCCTGTTGTGAGTAGAAGTTTAGTTATGATTTATTTCTCCATCATACATATAAGTTATCAATATATTCCAACTGCCCGTCCTTCCCTATGGCAAAAATGTAAATAACGATACCTAGAATACTCGCGGGTGAAGTGATAAAATGGTATATTATCTGTGCGCTTGCAGATCCTTTTCATTCCTACAATCTTCCAAGTCAAAAGTAAATACCAATAAGCATTTCTGGTGTCGTTGCTAGAGATTAAATTCAAAACCTTGTTTTTAGTAGCGACGTTAAGAAATGCCAATGAGCATTTCTGGCGCCGTTGCCGGGGAAGGTAACTAAGCAAGAAGAAAATATTGATAAACTTATACTTATTGATGTGATTGAGATAACAATTGACCTCTGCTCAAGCAGGATTACCCTTGTTCTATCTACTTTTATATCTTATGCAGGGTAATGTATGACTAGTTTTGACCTTCTGACAAACTATGTTGAAGATCTAGAAGCATTAATCAGGACAACTAGAGCCAAACTTAAGAAAGTCTCAGCTTTAGAATCAGAAGACAACTAGACAAGGCGCAGCTTAACACTAGTTTTTGAAGCCATGGTTGACAAGACTCTGAGAATTCTCTACTCCAACTATGGCCAACATCTGTACTGGACCAATAGTCAATGTTGGAGACAATGGATTTGAGCTCAAACTAGCTCTCATCAACATGGTGCAAGCTAGCCAGTTTTGTGGAAAGGCACATGAAGATGCAAGCGCTCATCTCCAACACATCCTAGAGATCTTATAATAGAACCATCCAATTTATAAGAGCACAAGTACAATGGCAGCCGTGGAGCGGTCGCACTTTCATACTTGAGCCCATATAAATCCAGTAGTCCATTGAGTACCACAAAGGGTCTCGATTCATCATCAACATACAACCAAGATCATACATGATTCAACATATATGTCACATGTTACATAAAGTTCACAAATACATTGCCATACATCAGAGTACGATTAAAGTTATTACAACTCAAGTTCCAAATAAGGTAGTAGCGGAAGCAAAGTAGTTTTAAAACCAACATTGTAACACCCTAGTGTTAAGCATTGCATTTGGCACTTGCATTTCATGAGCACAAACATTATCCAAGCATTCATGAGCATGAGCATATGGAATTTCATCTTATTCTTTATATATTATCACATGTGATGTTGATTACATGCATATGCTTGTGATCATGTGTGACCAATGCAAGAGATGGTTGTGAGGTCACAAAAACACCTTAGACATGTCTAGGATGGTAAATGGAACAATGTTTGTATTCATGACATGGGCCAATTTTGCTTCTAAGTACTAGTTTACTCAAAATGTCATTTTTCATGATCCTACTTTGACCAAAGTTGAACGATAGCATAGAGTGTTTGCATGGTAGTGCACCCTTAATACAAGTTGTAGCTTATCTTATGTGGAACAAACTTTATTTAAGGGTCATGACTTAATTCAGTGCCTAACATGGTCGAATAGGGCTCACAAGAATCAACAAAATGCTGTTTCTAGACTTGGAAATTTTACTAAGTCCAAAATGCTGATTTCAGTTTCAAGTGCACCACTTTGGAGATTTGTAACTTGCTAACTATGACGAATTAGATGTTACTCCCTAAAGCAAAGTTGTAGATCTCACATAGCTCTACAACTTTCACTAATACCATTTCCACTGATTCACCACAGATTAGGAGTTACATGTGCACGAAGTCACGCTGTCAATTGGTTCATCAGAGTCTGATGGCCGCAAATGCGCGTGGCGTCAATGGCCGACCGCACCAGGCCGTGGCTGCCATGTGGTGGTCATATGTTAGCGATGGCTGGGCCAGTTGGGCAAGCACACAGACACGAGGGCTCCGACCCTGCTGCTCCACTCCCACTCACGCTCACTCCTTCACTGCCTTGCCTCGCACTTGTTCTCTTTCGTAGCTGAGCAGTGCCATCGCCGTCGCTGAGCTCACGCACCAGCGTCGCCACACCATTTCTCAATAACTCACACACACTACATCGCCGTGACCCACTCTACATCCTTGACCCATTAGCACGTTAGCTCGAGCTAAGGTAAAGGCCTCAGGGCCGTTTTCGTCGCCACGACCCTCACCGGAGCACCGCTAAGCTTGCGCTCACCGTGGCCATGCTCACCAGAGCCGTCTCGCCTTCTCCTTACTCTCATTTTAGGAAGCATAGGGTTAGGTCTTGCTTGAGCCGAGGGCTGGTTAACTGCTACAACAACATCAGCGTGGGAACACGTGACCACGCCATGTGCATCCGCCACGGCCGTGAGCTCAAGCTCACAGCGGCCGGTACCAACTAGACCCTGTCATCCCCGTCTAGCGCGTGTTTCAGTGCCACCATGAACCCTAGCAGCTTGTTCCATGATGGAGACCCATCACCAACCGCCATCTCGTCAGAACAGTGACCTCACTATCACCATGTTCGCGCCACCGAGCCACCATGCACGCGGCCATGCCCCTCCAACGCAGCTGAAACTATACATATCATATTTTTATAAAATACGACACTTCCTAAGGAACACAACAAAACTTGGTTCACAAAAATGGACATCTACAATTCAACTTATGATTTTTCAAATTTGGTACAAAAATCTGTGAAAGAAATAACAGAAACCCTTACTAGCCATCGCTGACAGAGAGGTCCCACCAGTCAGCGGGGTCCACCCGTCAGCGAGCCAAAATAGGGTTTGGTGGTCGGCTGGTGATATCTCGCCAACGGCAAGGTCTCCGGCCAAACCAAACACACCAACGCGATCTACACATCAAACCGCTTCGGTTGACCTTAGTGGTGGTAGCGCAGATGCGACGGAGCATGCTCATCGCCGGCCATGGTGGCACGGTGGCGCTGCGGTGCGTTGGCCGTCTCCAGCCATGGCGAGGCCAGGCGAGTAGCGCACAAGCTCCGCAGTGATGACGTGGATCTAACGAGGTGACCTAGACTAGGCGGGATGCCCCGATGAGGTTTGTCCGCGTGCGCGGTGGCGCGGCGGTGAGAGCACGGTGGCACGTCGTGTTCCACACCGGTGAGACATCCAAACGCGATAACATCATGCCACTAGCTAGTCTACACCCTAACCAAGCTCTAATGCTAAGAATTGAAAGTAATGCCCACACGAGCCAAGCAACGGCGAGCTCGTCGTGGAGGCGGCCATGGGAGCCAAGCTTTCTAGCAAGGATGCAAATGACGATTTCACCCTCACCGTAGCTCGTCCAGTGCTGCAACAAAGTTGAGGAGGTAGAGGGGAATGCAGCGAAGCTAGCTACGAGATGGAGGCAGCAATGGTAGAGTGGTGTGGGTGCTCGGCGGCATTCAGTTCTCCACGGCGAATGCGAGAGAGAGCGATGGAGAGGGAGAGAGTGGGCGCATGAGTGCAAGAGAGGGTGCACGACTTCATAGATAATAGGCGCCAACACGCCGCGGCAAGGGCCCAGCATTGGACAATGGCGGCCATGCGGCGGCCATCTTCTGTCCGTAGTTGGCCACGATGGCACGCGATGCTGCATTCGTCAGGGTTCGATCAAGTGACAGACAGAGCAAATTGAAGGTGCTAATTCTCTCGATCCACGGCGAATTAGTGCACGGTGTTAAAACCAAACTTGTAGAGCTATGTACCAGCTACAAAACTTCTTTAGAAATCAAAGCCTAAATCTCAATGGTTAGAGAGATACATTGGCACAGAGTTGAGCATGTCACACTGTAAACTCCAAAAGACTTAGCAAAATTTCTAAGTGCTAAAAACAGTGAAATCTTGATTCTTGTGAGCAAAATTCAAGCATGTTAGGAGCTAAACTAGCCGATGACCCAAAAAATAAAAGTTGTTGCTCTCATCAAATACTACAACTTTGCTTTAATCAACACATCCATGCAAAGTCTCTATGACATAGTTTAACCTAGGTCAAACATACTACTTTCAAATGATAACTTACACTATCTATGTCTTTGAGACCAAACTAGCCTTAGTCATGAATACCAAAGTTGTTCATAATGACATTCTAAACTTGTTTAATGTATTCCTAAGGCCACACAAGCATTTCATACATTGGTTACATATTTTACTTTCCAGGTCAACATGCATATCATCACTTAGGAGCTTAATTAGACAAAGTGGTCTACATGAACGTTGTTTCATTAGTCATCCTAAGTGTAGCTAAGGTGCTTTAGTGACCAACATCAACCATTTACACTCATTCACACATGATCATAAGCATACACCTATAGAAACATAAAATAACAAGGCAAGTTTCACATGTTTCAGTTGTATGTTTCATATGTAAAAGCTTATATATGAATGCTTGATGATTATGCTCATGCAATGCAAGTCAAATTATGCAAGCCTAACACCTAGTGTATTACAGCCCTGCCCTTACAGAAATCTCATCCCAAGATTTGCAAGACCTACCATTCTTAGAAAAAGGCGGGACAAACCTCACGTAAATAATCCTCCCGTTCCCACGTGTCATCTCGTTCACTGTGATTATTCCACACCACCTTGTAGAACTTAATGACCTTACTCCGGGTTACCCTTTCCATCTCTTCTAACACTCAGATTGGTTTCTCTTCATAGGTCAAATCCGATTGGAGCTCAATGTCGGTGGGTGCAATGGCTTCCTTAGGTATGCGAAGACATCTCTTCAACTAAGAAACATGGAAGACATCGAATATGGCACTCATCTCTGGGTGGAAGTTGTAACTTGTAAGCGACATTCCCTTTCCGTTCAGTAATCTTGTATGGCCCTACATATCTAGGTGCAAGCTTTCTTTTCGCTCCAAATCTCTATACTCCCTTCATGGGTGACACTTTCAAGTATACATAATCTCCCACTTCAAAAGTCAGTGGTGTCCTTTTATCAGCATAACTCTTTTGTCTTGACTGAGCTGCTTTCATATGCTATTGGATAATGCGCACTTGCTCTTCAGCTTCAGTGACAAAGTCAATGCAAAAGTATCTTCTCTTGCCGGGCTCAATCCAATTTAACAGAGTTTTGCATTTTCTATCGTACAAGGCTTCAAACGGAGCCATCTTGATCCTTGCTTGATAACTGTTGTTGTAGGAGAACTCGGCTAAAGGTAGCCATTTCTTCTGTGAACCCTTGGAAGATATAACACAAGCTCTCAGCAAATCTTCTAAGATCTGGTTCACTCGCTCAGTCTATCCAAAAGTTTGTGGATGGTATGCCAAACTTCTAATTAGTTTAGTCCCCAAAGCCCGGTGCAAGTGTTCCTAGAAACGAGCTATAAACTATGGTCCTCGATATGAGATTATAGTCCTGGGTATTCCATGTAGTCTCACAATCTAGGAAACATATAGGTCAGCGTATCTCCTAGCTAGATACCTAGTGTTCACCGGTATAAAATGTGCTGACTTGGTGAGACGATCTACAATGACCCATATTGAATCGTGACCTTGCTATGTCATTGGAAGTCCTATGATGAAGTCCATACTTATTTCTTCCCATTTCCAGCATAGAATAGGCAATGGCTGAAGTAATCCGGTAGATTTCAAAGGAACGGCCTTTACTCTTTTGCAATTATCGCACCTAGCGACATAGGCGGTGATTTCCTTCTTCATCTTGGTCCACCAAAAATAGGTCTTCAAATCTTGATACATTTGCTACTACCCAGGTGGATAGACAACTTGGACGAATGTGCTTCATCTAAAATTTGATTTCTAAGCCCACGGGCTTTCGGTACCACAAGTTGGTCCTCAAACCATAGCACACCTCTTTCATCTAATCTAAAATGCTTTGTTTCTTGCTCTTGCATCTTTCTCTTGATGTGAAATATACCTACATCTGTCTTTTGTAGTTCTATGATTTTGCTCTCAAGTGAACAATTGATAGTGATATTGTACAGTACAATAGGATTTAACAAATTAAATCGATCTTCCAACAATGCTTCCACAGTGTTGCAATGAGATTTCTGACTAAGTGCATCAGCTACAACATTGGCTTTCCCTGGATGGTAGTGCACTTCCAAATTGTAGTCCTTAATCAACTCTAACTATCTTCATTGTCTCATGTTCAGCTCAGGTTGGGTAAAGATATATTTGAGACTTTTGTGGTTAGTATATATATGACATACATTGCCCAACAAATAATGTCTCCATATCTTTAATGCATGAACAACTGCTGTAAGTTCTAAATCATGTGTAGGGTAATTGACTTCATGTTTTCTCAACTGCCGAGAAGCATAGGCAAAACTCTTCCTTCTTGCATGAGCACACACCCCAAACCTATACCCGATGCATCACAGAACACATCAAAAGGCTTTTCAATGTCGGGCTATGCTAAAATAGGAGCTGTAGTTAACAAAGTCCTTAGGGTGTGAAAAGCTTCTTCACACTCTGGTGTCCATCTGAACTTTTCATCTTTCTGAAGGAGTCTAGTCATGGGCTTAGCTATCTTGGAGAAATCCGGGATGAAACAACGATAGTAACCTGCTAACCCTAGAAAACTCCAAACTTCATGAACCAAAGTCGGGGCCTTCCAATCCATGACTTCTTGTACTTTAGATGGGTCTACAAAAATTCCATCCCTCGATAAGATGTGACCCAAGAAAGGTACTTTACTCAGCCAAAATTCGCACTTGCTAAACTTTGCATATAACTTATGCTCCGTTAATCTGGACACAACAATTCTCAGATGCTTTGCATGATCTGCCTCATTCTCTGAATAAATCAAGATATCATCGATAAACACCACCATGAACTTGTCGAGCTTGGGCATAAATACCGAATTCATCAAGTACATAAAGTAGGCAGGAGCATTTGTCAGTCTAAAAGACATGACCAAATACTCATACAAGTCGTACCTAGTGGAGAAAGCAGTTTTAGGTATGTCCTTTGGCCTGATCTTTATCTGATGATAGCCTGACCTCAAGTCAATCTTGGATAATACCTTTGCTTTTGCCAACTGATCGAACAAGATATCGATATGAGGCAAATGATACTTGTTTTTGATGGTCACAACATTAAGTGGTCTATAATCCACACACATTCTCAAGGACTTGTCCTTCTTTACGAACAATGCTGGACATCCCCATGGAGACAAACTATGTTGAATGAGACCTTTGTCCAATAGTTCTTGTAACTGAATTTTAAGTTCAGCTAGCTCATTTGGTGGCATCCTATACGGTCTCCTTGAGATAGGTGACATACCTAGCACTAACTCAATCTTAAATTCCACATCCCTGTCAGGTGGTAAACCTGGTAACTCATCTAGGAATACATCAGGAAACTCACATATCACATAGGGTAGTGGCTTAGATAGCACAAGCCAAGTGTTGTTCAAAATTTTGGGAAAGTGGTACTAGAAAAGCATTACCTCCCTTGGGATCTCTCAACATAATAGTACGAGTGCTAGTGTCAATGAGAACTCTAGGATTGCTCATCCATTTCATGCCTAAGATCACATCTATAGATAATCCGGGCAATACTATCATATCCATCATATACTCCCTCCCTTGTATAGAGATGAGAACATTTCTGACCATCTTATTTGTAGAGATAGTAGCCCCAGCTGAACTTATACTATAACCACCCTTGCTTACCTCAATTACTTTTTGATCATGACTAGATGCAAATGATTGGCTCATAAATGAATGAGAAGCTCCCGAATCAAATAAAACAATTGCGGGATGCTTGTTAACAAGAAACATACTAGCAGTGACAACCTCTCCCGTGGGCACCTCTTTAACAGCGGTGTAGTGCACATACCCAGGACATGCCTTAGGATTCACCTACCTCTGATTTCCTTGGTTCTGATTGTTGTTCTTCTTAGGATGGGGGCACTCTTTGGACCAATGGCCCAACTAATTATAGTTGGAGCAGGGTTGATTGCTCTTGGGTCCTGTGGAGCTTCCTTGCCCTCCATTCCCCTTAGGTAAGGCAATGGTGAACGCCTTACGGAATACTTTCTGGGGTCTGTTGGTCTGAGCTTTTGGTGGAGGAGGCCTGAACTTGGGTGTTGGTGGTTGAAATTGTGGCCTAGCTGCCACTGGAGCTCTGGACTGTGAAGACCCTAAGGCACATGCCTCAGCTGCCCTCTTGCGGCCCTTTGCTGCCGTATGTAGATTGTTGTGGTTCTTCTGAGTCAATGCATCACTGATGAACTCATTGTAAGTAGTGCACTTGGAGTTGGCCATAATCTTCATCAACTTAGTGCCAAGACCTCTCTTGAAGCTTTCTATCTTCTTTTCTTTAGTGTCAACAAAACTTGGGGCATACCAGGACAGATTGTTGAAAGCATGCATATACTCAGTAAGGGTCTTCGTCCCTTGTGTGAGCCGCATGAACTCCGCTGCCTTCATGCGCATCAGCCCTAGGGGAATGTGATGTCCCCTAAAGGCTAACTTGAACTGCTCCCATGTGACCTATGCATTGGTAGGTAGAGAGGACAAGAAATGGGTCCAGCAAATCCCGACCGGTCCCTACTGCTGATGGGACGCATACTCTGCCTTCTGATGTTCTGTGACCCTCAACAGACGGAACTTTTGCTCAATAGTGTTAAGCCACTCATCCGCCTAGAGGGGTTCTTCAGCCACCTTGAAGATAGGAGGCTTGGTATCTAAGAAATCCTTGAAAATGTTGTACTAGTTCGGCTTAGGCCCCTATTGCTGTTGGCGGGGCGTGAGCCGTGTTTTGCGTAATGAGGCGTAGGGTTTCCTCCATAGTCCTCTAGCTTCCCAAGAATTGAGCAAAGAACTCATTAGCAGACGGTGGTGGCGGTGGTGGTAAGTCACCATCATTGCCCTCTTGGCTGCTGCCTGCTCCGGCACGAGTGCGAGTCATCTACAAAGTTGCAACAATAAGTGATTATTGGATAATGTCAAGAGATTGTAGATGAATTGTATAATCATGCCAAACTAAAATTACTAGAGAGAATCTTAAATTCATACAACAAAAATAGAGGCATAATAATTCATTCTCGCAACATGACACCACTAATTTGATCACTTATCAGGCTCACAACGCGTTAACATACAAGTCATAATCACTAGTAAGATGAAACTGGAATTTCATTATCGTTCAACCAAACATGAAATAACATGCAAAGTACCAATATTACATGAAAGTTCAACCGAAATTACCAAACTTCCACTACAAATCCATTACATAAATAGCGAGGATACATCTAGCGTTTCCACAAGTCACTAGGCAAATCTAATCTTCATTATGATCGCTGTCAAGGTCGGAGATAGGATCATCCTCATTCTCTGGCTCCACTTCTTCCTCATCCCAACTGTCATCTTCTACTAACATATCTAGATCTTTGCCTTCAAGAATTGGGTGCAGTTGGTTGTTCAGATAATGCACCTCATGCTGAAGATCCATCACTACATGCTAGGCCTATGCAAGTTGCTAGCGCAAGTCCCTCTCAGCATGGTCCTGCATGGCGCTCACGGAATGGGTCCTATCTCATTTTGCTTCTGCTACAGCGGCATGGTTGTTTGCTAGGTTTCGCTGGCGTGTAGCTATGAACGCCTCAGCACGGGCGGCCTCTAGCTGCTCCCGTAGTCCTGCTAGCATTGCTTGATCATCTGCTCTTGCTTCATGGGAGGCAGCTCTCTGTTGATCCACTTCCTCCATTTGGGTGTGGAGATTCCCTAAAGCTACCTATGCTTGATTGGTTTCCCATCGAGCCACACTTGCTGCCTTTTTGTGCTTATGCACACGCTTCTTGAGCCTATGTTGTGCAGCTTCGGCTCTCATGAGCTTATCCATGCAAGTGGTATAGGATTCATGCCAGAAATCCCTGGTGTCCTGACGAGTATAGAACATCTTCATCACTGCAAACATGGCACTCATAGCAGGACTAGAACTATTGGCCCACTCATCCTGATCTCGGATCAATGCATTGCAGTTACGTTGTGCCCATATTGATGTGGACGGATCCACTCGAGGAAAAGTACTAGTGACACTGCTGGTAAGCTCATCCCCATGTTGCAGATAGATCTGACTTAGTACCTCGAAGGCTACTACTTGGGCAGCCTCCTAAGGAGTTCTTCCTTCAGATTTTGCCTTCCATTCCTGCAAGAAGGGTGCTTGAGTATGAGCTGGTATGGTTAGCCGCACTTCATACCATGGCTGTCCCTCCAGGTATTCTTCATTCTAGTGATAGAGGGGTGGTTCATAGTACCCCGCAAAGTTCAAGACTCTCCAAAGCAAAGCAGGAGTTCCGAACATCATCAGGAAACTCTCACTTCCAGCCGATGCTGCCATCTGTACCAACAACATATGGAACTCTTGTGAGACAAAGTCATAATGGATAAAAGTTACATAACCGAGTAAGAAATCTATAAGGGGAGGAACAATGCAAGTATTTGAATAATGATTTATCATGATGCATGCACATTCTGTACGTCCTTACAAACTTAGGAAAAAATTATTTCTAATGACATACACGGTGGCATACATATGTTCTCTCATATATAGCGTAGCTAGTCAGGCTACATGTTTTGTTGTTAGTGTACCTGCATAAGAGTTTCACTTCAGTCCAACCCCACAATTAAATATGTAGAATGTAAATCTAGGCTCTAGGTTGTAATCTAAATACTTCCATATATGTATACCCATACATATACTTCCGTATCAAAGCTACCCGATGACAAGTTATTACCGACAATTAAATACGCACCATACACACATGCAAGCATGCATACATAGTCGTACCAAAGCTAGCTCTCCCCGACCGCACGCTCACATCTTGCGGTCATGCCACTCATCAACTTACCTTTGTACCTTGGCGTAGAGTCATTTGATCCATACATTACCACTCAAGTGAATAGCATCCATACAATAGCATGCCGTATGGACGATGAAAGTAAAAAACCCCATGTTAGTACTTAAATAGCCACCTAAGAGTCCTTAACTGGGCAAAAGAAAGTGATCACTAGCACGCTTTAGATTTCAACTCTAGGTTTCAAATACCTATTTATATAGCTATTAGTTGCTAGAAACTGGTTTTGGAAAACAAAAACCTTTGTTTTAAATACACATATGGCTATTAATGTTGAATCTTGCTCTGATGCCAGCTATCGTAGAACCGACCAATTTATAAAAGCACAAGTACAATGGCAGCCCGCAAGCGGTCGCACTATCATACTTGAGCCCATATAAACCCGATAGTCTATCGAGTACCACGACAGGTCTCGATAAATGATCCACATACAACCAAGATCGTACATGATTCAACATACATGTCACATATTACATAAAGTTCACAGATACAGTTCCTTCATCAGAGTACGAAATAAAGTTATTACAAACCAAGTTTGGTAGATAGTAGTGAAAGCAAATTAAAGTTCGAAAGTAGCATTTGCCAACATAGTTCAAATATGGTGCTAACACATGATCACCATCCACAAAAGCATGTAGAAGGATTATTAAAGATGCCTGCCCAAGGCTCAGTCCTCATCTATGGCGGGATAGAAGCAATTCATGCAATAGCCATGATAGACGGTACCATCTGCAACAATGGGAATAAAACCCTAAGTACAAGAAGGTACTCAGCTAGACTTACCCGTCATAAACCAGAAATAAATTGACTCCAAGGATTAAGCAAGGCTTTATAAGTGGAGGTAGCTTGACAACATTTTGCATAAAAAGCGATTAACTCAATTATACAATTATACTTCGGTCATCAAGTTAATTATAACTATTCATCTCTAGATTAGCAACTATCCTGTGCCAAACATGTGGTATATCATTTTAAGAGCATACAATAGTAACCATAGCCAGTGTAGTAATTCCATGTTTATCCAAACCATTACATTCCATAACACAATTACTACGATGTTGGGACTAGCCAAGTTTCTCACTATCCGGGAGAGACCGTGATTCGAAAAAATTTCAACCAGCTGGGAATTTATTTCTAACACAAACCTAGGCAGACCAGATCAACGGTCACCTTAGGTCACCTTTGGTACAACTCAAGTACACATTACGCGGGTTCGCCTAGCGCCGCACAATCAGGGACAACCAGCTGCTAGGACGATCAGGACTACCCTACCCTTGGGCTCATGGCTAGCTCCCCGCACATCCTTACTACCATCTGGAGTGCGCACTCTTACAGAGCGGGGCCTAGCTTGAATTGAGCTACTCAGCTTCACGATCGGAATGAGTTATCCGGCCAGCTAAGTGATAGGCATGTGTTCAATCTTGTCAAACAACGCCAACAACGGTACGGTCCTTAATCGGCACAGACGGAATCACATGAGTCAACCCACACATAGACTCTACTTAGCCTCCATTTACATTACCCCATGGTTCTTTTCCATGATAGCAAATATAGCCAACCATGCTTCGGTATCCACCTATATCTCGCAGGTAACAAGAAATCACCCGACTTCTACCGGTCTAAGCATGGGAAGCATATATTCGATCCTGGACCTACACAGGGTTAAAGGTATATATATCTGGACAAGGTAGTTCCATGCATCAAGTGTTTCTAGTCAACTCTTATAACCTAATTCATCAATCATAAAGGACTCAAGTAATATTTTGTAAAACACGGGGAGACTTAGAATGCTCCGAGGCTTGCCTTTGAGAAAAGTGGTGGGGTGGTGATCTGGGCACTCAGGGAGCTCTTCTAAAGTCTGCTCCTCTTCTTCGGGAGCTGTGGCTTGAGGAGTCTCCTGCTGATCCCCTTCTTCTAGTTTGTTGAATTCCAGCAACGTTATCTCCTCGGTCGATCCTATATGCATGAATATGGAATAAGATATCGCGAATGCATGTATGATGACACATATAATATGATAAAATGTGATGAATGTATCCTCGTAAGTATTTTTATCAGCATGGTGTCAAAGTAATAACAAGTGCATCCTATTTTACTGAGTAGGTGCATATCTTTTTTCTATTACTTTAGCAAACACTTCTACAATTCATTTACTGAACTACCAAACATCAACTACTTGTTTTAACCATAACTGGAGTTATATACATCGAAATAATATGATTGTGGACATTATGGAAAGCTTATGAAATTGTCTACAACTTCCTTTTAATACTCTTAAGGTGATCAACAATTATCTAGGTCAAACAATTCAGTCCAACAAATCTGTCTAGAAAGTAAACATTTTGGACAACAACTTCTAACAACCAAAAATCTTAAACCCTATGGACTATGACCATGAAAATTTAACACAAAGTAGATTAGTAAGTTATCTACAACTTTGTTATTAACAAGTTTTACAGCAAAGATCATTATCAACATGAAATCATCCACTCAACCAAAACTATACATGCGACCATTTGTATGAATTTCAAAGCAACAATTAATTAGTTGCATACAACCAATTGCTTCTAAGCCTTACTATGAACATCAATAGTTACTATGCACCATAAGCACCATAGAAAACATCATGGTCAATCACAATTTAATTACTTAAATGCCTTTATTAATTTAATTAAATAATTAGGGGAAATAACAAACATACACCAAATGTGCACAATAAATTCTCATACAATTACAATAGCTTCCTAGTGCTCACCATAGGCTACTGTGAAGATTTCATACCATTTGGACATGTATAACATCCTCTACAAAAATGACATGCTAGCAAGGGTTATTTTAGCAAAAATAGTTAACCCTATAGAAAAGTGTCAAACAACAGATTATAAAATTTTCCTAACTTCATATTAGTGCCATACTACTATACAAAAATTTGCATAGCAATGTTACATATTTTTATCCCTATAATTTTCCTTAGAAAATGCCATTTATTAATAGATAAATAGAAAGACCATATTTAAATCAAGTTTAATGCAAGTTTTATATTTTTCCTAGCTAGAGCATGTCAACACAAGACTAACAAAATTAGAATCATAATTTTATCACATTTCTAGATCAAGATATATAATTTACAAGATTGTAAACACTCAAAAAACATTTACCTAAATACATTTTAATCACCAATAAAAATACTAGAAACTGTACATCTTAGATTTTTATAAAATACTTAACTTCCTAAGGAACACAACAAAATTTGGTTCACAAAAAATGGACATCTACAACTCGACTTATGATTTTTCAAAATTGGTACAAAAATCTATGAAAGAAATAACAGAAACCCTAACTAGCCGTCACTGACAGAGAGGTCCCACCGGTCAGCGGGGTCCACCCATTAGCGAGCTAAAACAGAGTTCAGTGGTCGGCCGGTGATATCTCGTCGACAGCGAGGTCTCCGGCCAAACCAAACAACCAACATGATCTATACATCAAATCACATCGATTGACCTAGGTGGTGGCAACGCAGATGCGACGGAGCATGCTCATCACCAGCCATGGCGGCATGGCAGCGCTGCGCTACGGTGCGCCGGCCATCTCCGGGCATGGCGAGGCCAGGCGAGGAGCGCGCAAGCTCCACGGTGATGACACAAATCTAATGAGGCGATCTAGACTAGGTAGGATGCTCCGACGAGGTTCATCCGCATGCACGGTGGCGCAGTGGTGAGAGCGTGGTGGCGCTACGCATCGTGTTCCACGCCGGTGAGACATCCAAACATGGTAACGTCTGCCACTAGCTAGTCTACACCCTAACCAAGCTCTAATGCTAAGAATCAAAAGCAATGCCCACGCGAGCCAAGCTGCGGTGAGCTCACCGTGGAGACGACCATGGGAGCCGAGCTCTCCGACGAGGATGGAAACGGCGATTTTGCCCTCATCATAGCTCGTCCGGCGCTACAACCAAGTCAAGGAGGTAGAGGGAATGCGGCGAAGCTAGCTGTGAGATGGAGGCAGAAATGGCGTGGTGGAGCGGGCGCTAGGCGATGGCAGAGTGGTGCGGGTGCTCGGTGGCATTCGGTTCTCCGCAGCGGATGCGAGAGAGAGAAGCGATGGAGAGGGAGAGAGTGGGCGCGTGAGTGCGAGAGAGGGCACGTGGCTTCGCAGATAACGGGTGCCAGCGCACCGCGGCGAGGGCTCAGCATCGGCCAGTGGTGGCCACATGGCGGCCATCTTCTATCCACGGTCGGCCACGATGGCGCACGACACTGCGTTCGTCAGGGTTCGATCAAGTGACTGACAGAGCAAATTGAAGGCGCTAATTCTCTCGATCCACGACGAATTAGTGCACGGTGTTAAAACCAAACATGTAGAGCTATGTACCAGCTACAAAACTTCTTTAGAAATCAAAGCCTAATTCTCAACGGTTAGAGAGATGCATCAGCACAAAGTCAGGCACGTCACACTGTAAACTCCAAAAGACAGCAAAAATTCTAAGTGCTAAAAATAGTGAAATCTTGATTCTTGTGAGCTAAATTCAAGCATGTTAGGTTAGGAGCTGAACTAGCCTATGACCCAAAAATAAAAGTTCATCAAATACTACAACTTTTCTTTAGTGAACACATCCATGCAAAGTTTCTATGACATAGTTCAACCTAGGTCAAACATACTACTTTCAAATGATAACTTACACTATATCTAAGTCTTAGAGACCAAACTAGCCTTATTCATGAATACCAAAGTTGTTCATAATGACATTCTAAACATGTTTAATGTATTCCTAAGGTCACACAAGCATTTCATACATTGGTTACATATTCTACTTTCTAGGTCTTTGTACCCCTCTCTCATTGTATCTCTCAGTACTTTTATATGTTTGCTATAATTGTTATGACAATGTTCTTCATATCATTCATGTTCGTAGTTATAATATTCATCATTTACTTTGATTATATGCTTATATAGCTAGATTGTCTTTATGTTCAAGCATAAGTTCGTATAGCGCTCGCTCTGGTGTACACGGGGTGAGTGATTGACATTGTGTAAGCATGGTGCTTATACGTTGTTTACCTATGAAAGCTCTAGTTTGGTTTTGGTTAATTGATGAAACCCTAAGTGCTAACCTAGTTTATCAAGATGATTATGAGATAGGTAGAACTACTCCAAGTGATGAAGCAATGACGAAGATCATGACAATGGTGATAGCATGGTGATGATCAAATGCTTGAACATGGAAAAGAAGAAAGAGAAAAACAAAAGGCTCAAGGCAAAGGTATAAAATGTAGGAGCCATTTTGTTTTAGTGATCAAGACACTTAGTGAGTGTGATCACATTTAGGATAGATAGCCGTACTATTAAGAGGAGTGTAACTCGTATCGAAATGCGGTTATCAAAGTGCCACTAGATGCTCTAACTCATTGCATATGCATTTAGGATCTAGTGGAGTGCTAACACCCTTGAAAATATTTGTGAAAATATGCTAACACATGTGCACAAGGTGTTTGTAGGATTCGGCGCTTTCGGGAAAATGAATTGTCTATTTTCTATTGCGCCGGATGCAAAATTCTTGGTGGTTGGCACACTTGAGCAAGGGTGAAGAAGTAAGAGTTGAAATGGAGTTGATCGAAATGATGCTGGCGTCGGTCCTGTGACCGGACGCTGAATCCAGAAGCACCGGACGCTGACTGCTGCGTCCGGTCGCGCTGACTCGGCGGTACAGTGGCTAGGGGTTGAGCACCGGACGCTGGCTGCGTCCGGTCAAGGTGGACCGGACGCGTCCGGTCGAAAAATCATGCCTCGGGGAGCTTACTGGAAACTACCGGACGCTGGGGCTTCAGCGTCCGGTCAGTTCGAAGGAGCAGCGTCCGGTCGAGGCTGATGACCGTTGAGTCTGGACACGTGGCTGACATCGAGCGACCGGACGGCGAGAGCTGAGCGGTCGTCGGTCGATCCGACCCGAGCGTCCGGTCAGAACGCGTTTTGCCTAGTGAAGGGGTATAACGGCTCTATTTGATGGGGGCTCTATTTATAGCCCCATGGCCGGCTCAAGGGAGTACTCTTGCATATTTTCATTGACATAGCAACCTTGTGAGCTTAGCCAAAGCCCTCCCACTCATCTCCATCATTGATCCATCATCATTGTGAGATTGGGAGAGAATCCAAGTGCATTGCTTGAGTGATTGCATCTAGAGGCACTTGGTATTCGTGTTAGGCTTCATGGATTTCGCTTGTTTCTCTTGGTGGTTGCCACCACCTGAGACGGTTGGAGCAGCGGTGAAGGATCGGCATGAGTTGGTGATTGTTCGTGGTCGCCTTCGGTGATTGTGAGGGGAGTTGTACCTTCCGTGAGTGCCGAAAGGTAACTCTAATAAATTGCTCGTGTCATTGAGTTACCTCACTTGTGGGTCGGTTCTTGCGGTGTCCTATCGTGTGGACGAGGTTTGTGAAACACCTCTTAGCCGCCGAACCACCAAGTGTTGGTCGACACAACGGGGACGTAGCGTGTTGGCAAGCACGTGAACCTCGGGAGAAAATCGATTGTCTCTCTTCTTTGTCATTCTCCCGGTGATTGGCTATATATTCATCTTGTGATTGGTTCATCCCCTACACGTTGGTATAATCACTCTACTTGCTCATTTACAATCTTGCAAACTAGTTGATACAAGCTCTTTAGTGTAATTAGAATTGAGAGCTTGCTTTATTATTTACATTCATCTAGTTGAGCTCTTTAGAGTAGCTTTTGTGAGAGCTCTTAGTGAGTAGTGGTCAAGTAGATTGTGTGCAAATAGATCATTGCAACTAGAATTGTTGGATAGGTGGCTTGCAACCCTTGTAGAGCTAGAGCAAGTTTGCATTTCGCTATTTGTCTTACTAATCAAATTGCTCTAGTTGATTTGTAGTTTTTAAATAGGCTATTCACCCCCCCTCTAGCCATATTAGGACCTTTCAACCTATGAATGCACCCTCTATTCTAGGCCATGTGGTAGATCGTAGATGTGACCCTCCTATTGAGTCCTTTGTAGTTCACTCCCCGAATATAGGACAAGTAGGATCTAGTTATGAAGGAAGACAAGCTCTGTTCTTAATCTTCCTTAGTAATATCCCTTATGTGTAGATATGAAGTTGATCTTAGCCATGACTACTAGGTGTAATTGCACTAATTAATGTATGCTTTGACTTGTAATTACGAATGACTTAGGAATTATTCCTCTAATATTCTACTTAGCCATGCTAATGCCATAGAAAGGACTACTCTGAGTGATCATTGATTAGTTATTACTTATCATTCATATACTTTTATCTCTTGACTTAAACCTGTTGTGAGTAGAAGTTTGGTTATGATTTATTTCTCCATCATACATATAAGTTATCAATATATTCCAACTGCTCGTCCTTCCCTGTGGTAAAAATATAAATAACGATAGCTAGAATACTCCCGGGTGAAGTGCTACAATGGTATATTATCTGTACGCTTGTAGATCCTTTTTATTCATACATTCTTCCAAGTCACAAGTAAATACCAATAAGCATTTCTGGCGTCGTTGCTAGAGATTAAATTGAAAACCTTGTTTTTAGTAGCGACATTAAGAAATACCAACAGTAGTGTAAAACAATCTATCATAAGTTTCCTTAGACATGATGTTAACACTAGATCCTAGATCACAAATGGCATTATGGAAGGTATGGGTTCCAATGGAGCAGGTAATCATAGGGGTTCTAGGATCACCTTTCTTAATGGTAAAAGGGGAATCTACCAAGTAGGAACCCAAAGAACTTAAAGCATAACCATACCTTTCTTAATGGTAAAAGGGGAAGTTGGAGACTGTTGATCAGTGAACAACTTTGCTTAAGGGAGTTTAACATATTTAGTAGAGAAATCGGGTGAGAAGGGAAGAGGAAGATCAGGGTTCAGGCTGCCATAGTGCACCAGCAAGTAGCTGCCATGCAGTAGCTTCGCCGCCGGCTGCCGCCATCGCTCACCGCCTCATGTGCATGTGACGTTGTTGATATAAATTAATGCACATAGAATAATCCACAAGCGCACAGATATTATACCATTGTAGTACTTCACCGAGAGTAACCCAATTTTATATCGAACCCAAAGGAACGGAGGTGAGAGTAACTAATTCTAACTTAACCCAACTTCATAATCAAAGCTAGATAATAGGAGCATATAGAAACTACTAAGGTCTTCTAGTTCTAACTTTGGTAAGCTTTGTCTTGTATTATTCAATTCTAGGGATATTACTAGAGAAAACACAAGCAGAGTATATTTCCTATAGTAACAAAGTTCTGCTAAGCCTACTAACAGGAGGAGGACTACAGAGGATTCAACGAGGCTACTAGAGTCACCCTCATGAGCTACCACCGATCTGGAAAATAGGGTACATCCACGAGTAACCGAGTCTAAGCACCATGCTTACACTACGAAAACTACTTTAACCCAGGAGCTACAAGGATTAAAGTACTCAAAAGAGAGTCACAAACCTGAAGAATAATATGAACAGGATGCTTACTTGAATTAGAAGTCAATTACTAGAGAAATCTCAGAAGCAAGCTCAAGAAGAACTTGATTCCGCCAGGGTACAAGCCGTAGAGAGAGCACCGATAGACCAGGACTCCTCCAAAACTCTTCCCTCTCACTCTGAGGGAGCACCAACAGGCCAGGACTCCTCCAAAACTCTTCCCTCTCGCTCTATCTCTCAATCTCTAATACAAGACTAGATCCTATCAAGGACTAATCTTCTCTTAATTCCCAGCCTTGATCCTAGTGGATGTATGAATTAGGGTTTCTGGCTTCTCAACTCTCAGGATCAAATGAGGCCTCTGCCCTGGGGGTACAGGCAGATATATATATGCCAAAGCATCAATCCTGAGCCTTTGGATCAAATCGACTTGAAATAACAGCTGAGATGCATCCTAGAAGGCGGTGGAGAACCGACATAGCAACATGGCTGACAGGTGGGCCCACCAGGGTTCGGGTGGCCTGGCAGTGGGGCTAGGTGGCCCAACATGTTAGAGGCATGTGGTCTCCCTCGGTGGAGAGCCTCCTAGAGTCTTCTGGAACCTTCCCACATTGGCTATGTGGTGGAATTCCGTGATTTCCTTTGATGAATAGGTCCTCCTTGACAGTTTTCTGATTAAATCCTACTAGAAACACAGATTCACCAAAACTCGTGGAATTTATCAGTTTAAACCCCTAAGTCTATGTTGGTGCTCTATTTTAATCATTTATGCAAGGTATATTGATGGTTGGTGATGAATGTTAACTACCGTCAACAAACTCCCCCACACTTAGGCTTTTATTCGTCCTCAATAAAAGGGTGGATTACTCAAGACGTAACCTAAGGACAAGGCATCAACATAAAACCATTCCTAGTCATACATTCACTATAGGATTCAAAGTGTCTACCATGAAACTTTGGGCAGTTGAAGAATAGAATAGCTTGAAACATATCACCATCTTCCGTCAGTCAAGTCAATTGGAGAAACATTTAAGATTTTTGAAACAAATCATAGCCTTCCTTCTCCTTTTGTATTACTCTCAAATCACTCTGTATATGTGGTATTTTTAGATCCTCACCAAGGCATCAATGACTTGCCTTCTCTTTGCCTACTTCTAAAAGCTTATATGGAGCTTAGGTAGGGATGAATATGAGAACGTACTTGCATTGCATATATTGTAAAGTCAAAACAAGGATCCAACGAGAAAAATATCATACTCTTAGATTAAGATGTGCATGTGTATGGATATGTATGTGGTGGCTAACCTAATTCTACTATGCTCCTTGAAACATATCTCTCTTGATTAAAACTTTGAGACACTTTTGCAAGAAAACATGGGCTATCTTATTCATCTCTCTTTTTTTCAGGTGGGCATCTGAGTACCCATTCTTTTAGTTATCTTGGACACTTGTCCATTTTTTAATACTTTTTATTTTTATGAATAACTTTGGCATAGCCCATGCCTCTTTTCTATAATTGAAACTTTTCAAGAGAGACATTTACAAGAACTTGGAGCATTTATCCTATCAAGCATATTTTTGTGTCTATTCCCAGTGTAGGAGTAGAACATTTTTGGGTGGATAGAAAACATGTTGTTGCATACTCCTAGTGTAGGAGCAGCAGGTATATGTGGAGTGTACATGATCTTGATCTTAAGAGCATGATAAGTTTCTCAACAAGGGTCACAAGGTTTGACCAAACTCAACACCATGACAAGTAGTATATATAGAAGGTTTCCCTAGTCTATATATCATGTATGGCTCTGGTAGGACATTGCTTACCACAAAGGAGAGGTGTAGCTATTAATTTTACTTTTTGAAATAAAATTCTCCAATAATAAGACATCAAGAATCAAGTTCTCATTATTCTACTATATCTCATTCCACAACAACTTAAGTAACATGGGGTCCCTAATAATAAGTTCCCAATTGTAGCATGACTTCTATGAATAGTATTATGTGAGTATATCCTTAAGTCATGACTAAAATAACCTTTCCTCATGTTTTAAGTTGTTTTATCAAATGATTTTTAATTCGGTTCAAAACGGAAAGCAAAACATATGAAAATAGAGTGTATGGGCTGCAAACCTGACTGTGGACAAAGCGCAAGGTGAGGTTGTATAGTGATGGGCTAGGCAGCCCATAGAGGAAGCCAAGTGGCCCACTCTAGGGTCTACTCGAGGCCCACTTTGTTGTACATGGCTCTTGAGTCATTACTTTTCTGAATTTCATGATTTCCGTGATTAAATTATGTCTTGTTGATTTGGTGTGTCTCCCCCACACTTGTTTCCTTGTATAACTTTTCTGCACAACATGTGGAGACAAACACATATCCAAAAGAAATAGAGAGCAGATAATAATATGACTCCATTAGCTTTAATAAGGCACTTTATTACACAAGCACAAACTTTTATCTGGCTAACACAAACTTTCGACTGGTCTAACATCTGAGCTAAGCGACAAACCTAAACATACAATAACACTTAACCTAACACTTGTGCCTTATCAAAATGACTACCTAATTATCTTTCCTAGATTTGATAATGAAGTGATTTAAAGCATTTAGGTCTTCTTTTAAACTCTTCCAATGAACATGTTCTTTGTCAAGCCTCTGCTCTAGGGTATAGATGGCATCGGAGAGGTCTTCAAGCTTCCTCTCTAAGAGAGCAATGGTGATCCTTGGACACTTGTCAACCTTTGGGATATGTGGGGATGGCGCCTTCCTCTTACTCTCCTTGGGAGGAACAACCTTGATCTGCTCTAGCATAGCCTGGACTCCATCAATGGTGGTACGAGGGGTGACCGACTTGTATTTTGCACATGTAACATCTCCAAACTTATTGGTCTTGACTCCAGTCAGCACCTAATGTCTCTTTGGAGGAAGGAGGTTGATGTCCTTCGTCACCTTGATTAGTTTTTGAATGTCTAGATGAGGCTCTTGTTGACATGGCTTGTCTTCAAGAAGTGGACGTGGTGGCGGCGGAACAAGGACCGGACGACGGATGGCTTGGGCGAAGTAAGATTGGCTTGAGCGAATGGGGGTAACTTCTGGAGGAATGATGGTCAGCACAAGCACATCAAGCTTCTTGCTAAGATTGACACTGTAGGGGATGATTTCTTTGTTGGCCATGGGGACTAGAGAGGAATAGAGCTTTGCCGTTGTTGGATAGAGGAGGCTTTGATGGGATGGCTATGGAGGCAAGCAGGGGCTCGTTTATATAGGGGGGAACAACTTGCAGCAGGGGTCAAGATCTATCCATAAAGGTCTCGTAATGAAGGAATATGTGAATGCAGCGAAAAACTATGGGATTCTAACGAGGAAGGGTCTAGAAGATACGAGAGAGTTGACCGATCATGAGGAGACAGACAAGTGGGCCGACCGGCATAGGGGTGGGGCCGGCTAGCCCCACACATCATCATCTTGCACTGGTTTTTCTCATGGCTGTTTCTTATCCCTATCTAATCTTGAAAAGTACATTTTAGTGTTACGAAACGTAAAAAGGATGGCAGAGGTGTAAATCTATGGTAAAATCAGAAAATCTACCTCATCCAAATCTTTGGGTCGTTTTCTAGGTTCTAGAAAGATCTTGAGACGTTGGTCATTTACCTTAAATAACGTACCTTTGTCATTTTGAAGTGTTATCGCTCCATGCGACGAAGTGCTTATCACCTTGAATGGCCCTACCCATTTGCTTGGAAGTTTTCCGTGCCCGAATAATGTAACCCTAGAATTAAAAAGTAGTACCTTATCTCTGGGGGTGAACTCCTTCTTGATCCTCTTGTCATGCCATCACTTGGTTCTGTCCTTATATATCTTGGTGTTATGATATGCTTTTTCACGGCATTCATCCAACTCAAAGAGTTGCATCTTCCTCTTGGTTCCTGTGGCTTCAAAGTCCATGTTCCATCGCCTAATGGCCCAGTGAGCTTTGAATTCTAGCTCAATAGGTAGATGGCAGGTCTTTCCATAGACCAATTGATATGGTGACATCCCCAATGGTGTTTTATAGGCCATTCTGTAAGCCCATAGTGCATCGGGTAGTCTATCCTTCCATGCAGTTCCGATCTCGTTGACTGTCTTTTGTAGAATGTTCTTGATTTGTTTATTTGATGTTTTTGCTTGGCCACTTGTTTGAGGGTGATATGGAGTAGCGACGTTGTGACGGATCCCATGCTTCATCAAATAGTGGTAGAAGTTCTTGTCTGTGAAGTGAGTTCCTCCATCACTAATCACCATCCTTGGAACTCTGAATCTTGGAAATATTATTTCTTCAAACATCTTCTTGGAGTTCTTTGCATCAATAGTTTTACATGGCATGGCTTCAACCCACTTGGAGACATAGTCAACTGCCACCAAGATGTACTCATAGCCTTTGACTTTGGAAACGGTCCCATGTAGTCAATTCCCCCGACATCAAAGAGCTCGATCTAGAGGTTGTTGGTGAGTGGCATGGCATCTCTTAAATTGATATTCCTGTGCCTCTAACACACTCCACATCTCTGGATAAAATCCTTTATGTCTTCATACATGGTTGGCCAAAAGAATCCACTCAGCCAAATCTTTGAATGATTGCAGAATGCCCCATAATGTCCTCATATGGTGATGAGTGGCATCATTCGATAATCTTGATGCCTTCCTCTGCTGTTACACATCTTCTGAGCAAACCATTAGAACATACTCTGAAGAGGTACGGCTCAAACCATATGTGGAGACGACTTTCATAGATGGCTTCCTTTTGTTTTCCCCTAGTGGTACATAACCTGCAACCATAAAATTTACAATATTTGCGTACCAAGGGTTAGATTTCGTGACTTTGAAGAGCATGTTGTCTTGTAGTGAATCATTGATGGGCAGACCCTGCGAATTCTCAAACTACATTCTAGACAAGTGATCGGCAACAAAATTTTCTACTCCCTTTTTATCTGTTATTTCTAAGTCAAATTCTTGGAGTAGCAAAATCAATCTTATTAATCTGGGTTTAGCATCTTTCTTAGTGAGCAAGTATTTTAAAGCAACATGATCAGTATAAACAATCACGTTAGCTCCTACTAAGTAAGATCTAAACTTATCAATAGCAAAAACAATAGCTAGGAGTTCTTTTTCAGTTGTTGCATAATTAAGTTGAGGTCCTATCAAAGTTTTGCTAGCATAAGCAATTGCATGATGCTTTTTATCTTTAGTTTGTCCCAAAACTGCCGCCACAACATAATCACTAGCCTCACACATAATTTTAAAAGGTAGCGACCAATCAGTGGGTTGAATGATTGGTGCAGAGATAAGTGCTTTCTTAAGAATGTTGAAAGATTTCAAGCACGCATCATCAAATTCAAAGGGAACATCCTTAGCCAAAAGATTTATAAGTGGTCTAGCAATGTGAGAAAAATCTTTTATAAAGCGGCGGTAAACCAGCATGACCAAGAAAACTGCGGATCCCTCAGATATTTGTGGGAGGAGGTAATTGTTCAATTACTTCAATTTTAGCTCTATATACCTCTATTCCTCGTTCGGACACCAAGTGTCCAAACACTATTCCTTCTCTAACCATGAAATGACATTTTTCCCAATTAAGGACTAAGTGCTTTTCTTAAGATCTTTGCAAAACCTTGTCTAAATTTTCAAGACAATCATCAAAAGTTTTTTCATAAATAGAAAAGTCATCCATGAAAACTTCCATGATTTCTTCAATCATATAAGAAAATATAGACATCATGCATCTTTGGAAAGAAGCTGGAGCATTACATAATCCAAAAGACATTCTACGGTAAGCATAAGTTCCATATGCACATGTAAAGGTGGTTTTGCTTTGGTCATCTAGATAAATCGGTATCTGGTGGTAACCTGAATACCCATCAAGGAAATAGAAAAAGAGTGGTTCACCAGTCACTCTAACATTTCATTCTTTTCATTTTTAACAACAGTCATGCCTCCCTTTTTTGGCACAACTTGAACAGGGCTTACCCACTCACTATGTGGCACGGGATAGATGATCACGGCATCCAGAAGTTTCAAAACCTCTTTCTTAACAACCTCTCTCATTGCATTATTAAGCCTACGCTGGGGCTCCCTAGAAGGTAAAGAGTTAGGATCTGTAGGGATGCAATGGGTGCAAAGAGTAGGGCTAATTCCCTTATGGTCTTGGAGTGAGTAGCCAAAAGTAGAATGATGCTTTTCTAAGATAGTTAGTAAGCGGAGGGATTGTTCCTGAGAGTGTTTATCACTTATAATCATAAGAGAATCATGATCATTATTGAGAAAAGTATATCTAAGACCAGAAGGCAGGGGTTTAAGCACAATGGTAGGCTTAGGTGGTTCTAGCAATTCATCTAGAGGTTCAGGGTCTATAGGATTTTTGTCTTCTTTGATGAAGAATTGGGCATCATCTTTAAGGTTGGGTTTGATCAAGTCTTCGAGAGATGTAGCCTTAACCTCTTCCATTGGGTCTTCCTCGGGAATTGGTGTAGTCTTAGCATTTAGAGAATGAGTAATGGGTATAGAAAGCTTAAAGTTTTTCCCAAGTCTTATATTCAACTTCCCCATTTGTCCTTCTTGGATAAGTCTTTCAATTGGTTGTCCTATCAACAAGTCAAACTCCATAATATCAAAGATATAGAAGCTCAGAGGAACCTTAGTTCCTTTTACCTAGATAGGAAGGACATAAAGTATTCCCAAACTTGGGAGAATGTGTCCTGAAAGATCTTTCAATAACTTTGTTGTTGGGGTTAATGGCATGTGTTTCAATAAATCATGAGCAAACGATGTAGACATGATGTTAACACCCACAACTGGATTGTAAAGAGCATCGAAAGGAGCTTTATTGATTTGGCAACGAATGGAAATAGAAGGTGAATCTAAGCGAATCACATCAGAGGAAAGCTCTGACACTTCTAGCCATTCATTACTTATAATAGACACTAGCTTTTTCGTAGTCTTTTAAAGGAAAGATTTCTCAGAAAGGTCTAAAGGTTGTTCATGAGATGATGATGTCCTAGACTTCTGGGGTCTCCTCATGGTATGGTAATTCGAGGTATTTCCATATTCATCAAAAAGTTCATCCTCGAATTCAAGCATAAAATCCAAAATTGGAGTTTCCTCCTTTTTCCAGTGGTTTAGGATCTAAGATAGCTGAAGTTGGTGATGTGTTTTCTATGGAATCAGATTCAGCTATCTGGGATTCTTCCTCTAATGGCCTCTCTTCTACTTCTTTAGGGGCATCCTCTAAGATTTTAGTAAGAATGCTTCTCCCCATATTGGCGGAGACATGCAAGAACGAGACTCCTGAGGCCGTATTAAGATGCTTCGAGGTTTTCATATTAAGACCCATATAAAGTGTTGAATAAGAATAGTCTTGAATGGTAAGGTTAGGGCCAGTTTTAATGAGAGTATTAAAATGTTCCCATGCCATATCTAGAGATTCTTTTTTCTTTTGTCTAAAAGATAGAACCTCTAAACAAAGTCTAACTACCCTGGAGATGGGAAAGAATTGCAAGCGAAAGCTAGAGCACAGGGCTTCCCAATCTCCTTGTGTACTCTCAATGGTGAGATTATACCAATGTTTAGCTTTTCCCGTCAAAGAGAAGGGAAAAAGCTTCCATCGTAAGGTTTCATATAAGATGCCCACAATGTGTAGGCATGCACAGGTCTGCTCAAACTCATTTAAGTGAGAATAGGGGTTTTCATCACCTTCGCCTGAAAAGGGTTGATCCTAAACCATGTTGATTAACCACGAGTGTAGCTTATAGCCAAGTGTTAGGATAGGCTTTGAAGATTCTTATGGCTGTAGGCTTGTGCCCGTGGGTGCACCATATATGTAGATAGGGGTGGATTCTAGATCCATGGTAAAAAGGAAAGAAAAGATAAAAGGATAAAAGTATAGTACAAGGTTAAGCTAGACTCGAAGTTAACTCAGCAACCGTTCTCCGACAACGACACCAGAAATGCTTGTTGGTATAAATTAATGCACATAGAATAATCCGCAAGCGCATAGATATTATACCGTTGTAGCACTTCACCGAGAGTAACCCAGTTTTATATTGAACCCAAAGGAATGGAGGTGAGAGTAACTAATTCTAACTTAACCCAACTTCACAATCAAGGCTAGATAATAGGAGCGTAGAGGAGACTGCTAAGGTCTTCTAGTTCTAACTTTGGTAAGCTTTGTCTTCTATTATTCAATTCTAGGGATATTACTAGAGAAAACACAAGCAAAGTATGTTTTCTATAGTAATAAAGTCATGCTAAGCCTACTAACGGGAGGTGGACTACAGAGGATTCAATGAGGCTATAAGAGTCACCCTCGTGAGCTACCACCAATCTAGAAAATTGGGTACATCCACTAGTAACCAAGTCTAAGCACCACGCTTACACTACGAATACTACTTTAACCTAGGAGCTACAAGGATTAAAGTACTCAAAAGAGAGTCACAAACCTCAAGAATAATATGAACAAGATGTTTACTTGAATTACAAGTCGATTACTAGAGAAATCTCAGAAGCAAGGTCAAGAAGAACTTGATTTCGCCAGGGTACAAGCCATAGAGAGAGCACCGATAGGCCGTGACTCCTCCAAAACTCTTCCCTCTCACTCTATCTCTCTATCTGTAATACAAGACTTGATCCTATCGAGGACTAATGTTCTCTTGATTGCTAGCTTTGATCCTAGTAGACATATGAATTAGGTTTCTAGCTTCTCAGCTCTCAGGATCAAATGAGGCCTCTGCCCTTGGGGATTACAGGTAGATATATATAGGCCCGAGCATCAATCCTAAGCCTTTAGATCAAACCAACTTGAAATAATGGCTGAGATGCATCCTAGATGGTGGTGGAGAACCAACATAGCAACGTGGCTGACAGGTGGGGCCAACAAGGGCCGGGCAGCCTAGCAGTGGGGCTAGGTGGCCCCACATGTTAGAGGCATGTGGTCTCCCTTAGTGGTGAGTGATAAGGGTCGGAGATCACCAACAGCAAGATACCAATGGAAACCTCCTCGGGATGGCCTGATCTTCATGATAGTAGGTTGGAAATCATAAGATAACTTGCTGCGAATAACGTAGGATAACTAGCTTTATACCTACCAAGGTTGGATGCGACCAAGCGACGGGGAGAGAGGCACCGAAACCGCGAAGACTTCGACTCAATCTCTGAATGACCGCAGAACCACAACCGGAGCTAATCCACACAAGGCGGGGCAGCCGTACTGGAACCCGCAAAGCATGAACTAGTGGATCCCAAAGGAATCTCTTCACAAGTCCAGGAAGAACAAGGAAGAACAAGTGTTTGAGTAAGTACTCGGCAGCTCGGCTGCAATATCACTAGAATTATCAAAACATCAAAAGTAGTTTTCTAGTAGCCAAGAGGTAATATTTATACTATGAGAAGTCTCTAAGATAGATGTGAACTGAAGAAGCCATGTTGGGAGGTGGAAGGTCAACACACGAGGTGGTCTTCAGTTTCCGTGTGTCTTCTGGGCTTCTAGGCAGTCTTTAATGTTTTGGTCATAACCCCTTCCTAGAAAGTTCAAATGATGAACCGTCGGATGCATTGGAAAGCTAACTTCATCATCTTTCCAACCATGTATGCTATGCACCACGAATTATTGTAGAATGGTACAGTTTTTGCATGGGATCTTTAGCTTCGTGCAGACTATTGAGCTTCGGAGCAGTCTTCACTAAAACTGGTCGGACGCCATGCTGGACACTCCAAACTAGTCGGCATGACAGGATTGGAAAACTAGGCTTCAAGATCTCTCCAACAAGTACTCATTCACCTTCATAGCCTTTGGGAGACAAAAGATATGACTGTTTCTTCTGGATGGTTCTGTCATGCTGGGTTGACTCGAACGTAGCTCTTCTCTCTGATCCATCCTTGATGTATCCTTGTCTTCCTTCTCGGAGAACCTGAGTAATAACAACATGCACGACTTAGGTAGCTCGAAATTACCATCAATGTTTAATTGAAACTCACAAAGTAGCACGTGCACCTCTTGCTGTATCTTTTGGGTGCGGCTACGGGTGATTGGTCTAGTAAGGACTTGGAGTTGTGTATCAGCTGGTGAGGTGGTCGGAGAGGTTGCCGAGGTTGGTGAAGTGGTCGGAGAGGTCACCGAGGTGGTCGGAGAGATTGCCGAGGTGGTCGGAGAGGTCGCCGAGGTGGTCGGAGAGGTCGCCAAGGTCGGTGAAGTGGTTGGAGAGATCGCCGAGGTGGTCGGAGAGACCGCCGAGGTGGTCGGAGAGGTCACCGAGGTCCTCGACGCTGACGTGGTCACATCATCCTCCCCCCTTGGAAAAGAGTCATCCTCGACTCTTCCAATCCAAAGAATGGAGATAGGTCGGCCACATTAAAACTGGTACTCACACCATAAGTACTAGGTAGATCAATTTCATAAGCGTTGTCGTTGATCTTGCGTAGCACTTTGAATGGGCCATCAGCTCGGGCTTGCAACTTGTTTTTGCGTTGTTCAGGAAACCTGTCTTTGTGTAGATGCACCCAAACCAAGTCTCCTGGTTCAAATAACACCTTCCTTCAACCTTTATTGGCGTGCTTCTCATACATCCTTGTCATCTTTTCAATGTTTGTCCGAGCTCTATCATGAAGGTTCTTGACAAACTCGGCTCGCTTACTTGCATCGAAGTTTACACGTTCCTGCATAGGTAAAGGCAAAAGATCTATGGGAGCAGTGGGTTTAAACCCATATACAATTTCAAATGGACAAAATTTAGTGGTCGAGTGTACTGCCCTATTGTATGCAAATTCGACATGTGGCAAACTTTCTTCCCAAAGTTTCAAGTTCTTCTTGAGGATAGCTCGCAGTAGCATTGATAGAGTACGGTTCACAACTTCAGTTTGTCCATCCGTTTGTGGATGACACGTCATAGAGAACATCAATCATGCTCCATGTTTGCCCCCATAAAGTTTTCCAAAAATAACTCAAAAATGTAGTGTCACGATCAGAAACAATGGTTCGTGGCACTCCATGTAGTTGTACAATTTGTTTGAAAAACAATTCAGCGATATGTGAAGCATCATCGCTGTTGTGGCATGGAATAAAATGTGCCATTTTGCTAAAACGATCAACCACAACAAAGATGGAATCCCTTCCCCGCTTGGTTTGAGGTAAACCAAGAACAAAATCCATGGAGATATCTTCCCAAGGCACACTAGGGATAGGCAGAGGAGTGTATAATCCATGAGGATTCACACGGGACTTAGCTTTGTGGCATGATTCGCAGCGAAGAACATGTCTCTCCACATCTCTTCTCATCTTGGGCCAAAAGAAGTGATCGGTAAGGACTTGTTCTGTCTTCTTGGCACCAAAATGTCCCATGAGTCCTCCTGCGTGGGCTTCCTGCACAAGTAAAATTCGAACAGAGCAATCTGGAATATAGAGTTTGTTAGCTCGAAACAAAAACCCATTATTCACATGAAATTTTTCCCATCCTTTGCCTTCTCGACACTTGGAATATGGTTCAGCAAAATATGAATCAGTTGCATATAAATGTTTTATGCTTTCTAAGCCAAGAATCTTAGTGTCAAGTTGGGTTAGCAAAGTGTGACGTCGAGACAAAGCATCTGCCACAATATTCTCTTTTCCTTTCTTGTACTTGACAATATAGGGAAATGACTCAATGAATTCACACCATTTTGCATGCCTTCTATTCAGTTTTAGTTGTCCTTTAAGGTGTTTCAATGATTCATGATCTGAATGTATCACAAATTCTTTAGGAAAAAGGTAATGTTGCCAAGTTTCCAAACTCTGAACGAGAGCATATAATTCTTTATCATAAACTGAATAATTTAGAGTTGGACCACTTAGCTTTTCACTGAAGTATGCAATTGGCCTTCGTTCTTGCATGAGCACGCCTCCAATCCCAACTCCACTTGCATCACATTCTATTTCAAATGTCTTACCAAAATCTGGGAGGGCAAGGACTGGGGCTGTTGTTAACTTCATCTTCAATTCTTCAAATGCCTTTGTTGTGCTTCTCCCCCTTGAAAAGCACTTCTTTCTTGGTCAGCTCATTGATTGGTGCAGTAATAGTGCTGAAATCCTTCACGAACCGCTGATAGAAACCAGCAAGTCCAAGGAAGCTTCTGACTTGGCTCACGTTCTGTGGAGGCGTCCAGTCTCGTACAGCCTTGATTTTTTCTTCATCTACCTCCACCCCTTGTCCTATAACAACAAATCCAAGAAAGACTACCTTGTCGGTGCAAAAGGTGCATTTCTCAAGGTTAGCATACAATTTCTGTTCACGTAGGACAGCAAGCACACATTGGATATGTTCAACATGTTCATCAAGAGACTTGCTGTAAATTAAGATGTCATCAAAGTAAACGACAACAAACTTGCTAATGAAAGCTCTAAGCACATGATTCATCAATCTCATAAATGTACTTGGTGCATTGGTTAACCCAAAAGGCATTACCAACCATTCATACAACCCAAATTTTGTTTTAAAAGTTGATTTCCATTCATCTCCTTCTTTCATGCGAATCTGGTGATATCCACTTCTTAAATCAATTTTAGTGAATATGATAGCACCACTAAGTTCATCAAGCATATCATCCAGTCGAGGTATGGGATGTCTATACCTTATGGTGATGTTATTAATGGCTCGGCAATCAACACACATTCTCCAAGAGCCATCTTTTTTTGGAACTAAAAGGACAGGAACATCACAAGGTGATAGACTTTCCTTTACATAACCTTTGTTGATGAGCTCCTGCACTTGGCGCTGAATTTCTTTTGTTTCCTCCGGATTGGTGCGATATGGTGCACGGTTAGGGAGTGGAGCACCAGGAACAAGATCGATTTGATGTTCAATCTCTCTCTTTGGTGGCAGCCCTGGTGGTACTTCCTCAGGAAACACATCTTCATATTCTTGTAGCACATCAAAAACAACACTAAGCAAAGTAGAGGGTAAGTCGTTAGTGACAAGAAAATTGTCCTTGTACAGGAGTATATAGAACACAACATTGGGTTCACTCAATTCTTTTAAATCCCCCTTCCTAGCCATCATCACTAAACCCTCTTTTCCCCTTGGCTCGGTTCTTTGTAGCTGTGGAGTTTTATTTGGCTTTGGAAACACTCCCTCACTATGTTTGTGTGTCACTCGTAAGTGGTTCTTGCTTGCTCACTGTTCTCTTTTCAGATCATCTCTCACAATCTCCTCCGATGACAAGGGAAGCAAAGTGATGCGCTCTCCTTTGTACATGAGAACAATCATGTTGGCGTGACCGCAAATCTGAGCATCTCGGTCATACAACCAAGGCCTTCCTAACAGCAATTGGCATGCTTCCATTGGAACCACATCACACTCCACACGATCATTGTACCACCCATTAGAGAAGGAAACGGTCACAATATTTGTTACACGCAGCGCACCACAATCATTTAACCATTGCATCTTGTATGGAGAAGGGTGGCGCCGCTGTTTCAGTCCTAATCTTTCAACTAATTCTCGACTTGCAATATTATTGCAGCTGCCATTGTCAACAATGATTTGACACAACTTGTCCTTGATCATGCCCCAGGTGTGAAAAAGATTGTGCCGCTGATTATTCTCTTCTTGGACAGCAGTAACACTAAGCACTCGGTGAGAAATGAAGCAATTGTTGTCTCCATCATCAGGTTGAATTTCATCACCTTTATCTTGCATAATTTCTTCATCATATATTGGAGCTTCTTCCTCATCGAATATTGGGGGCTGTTCATAATTCACCACATCATTTTCTACATGAGCCTGCATCACACAAGGAACAAGACTAGAAGAAGGTATTATCATGTTAGTAGTAAATAATTCCTCACATGATTCATCTTCTTTTTTGCTCAATTTTTGTGTATCTCTCTCACACATAATTTTGTGGCTCTCCTCCTCACATATGGTGGAATCTCTCATCTTTTCATTTTGAACTATCACACTCAATTTTGGTTGGTGGCACTCTTTCTCACATGGGTTTTGCTGTCCATAGGACCTTCCTCGTGTCTCTTGCTGAATTTTTCTTTTGGTGGACACACAATAATCTTCAACACCAATGAGCACACGGGGGTGAAAACTATGCCCACGAGCACCTCCATCATGCTGTCCACTATGGCCAAAGAGACCACAACGAGACTTGGTCGGGCTATGTTGTTGTGGAGCCTGCGTGCCCGCTGTAGGAAGATGTTCATTGAACATCCTCTCCATGGCATGCAACAGCGAGTTTTCAAATTGATGTAACTCAGCTCGTGATATCGGTGGTTCTTCTTTTCCATGTCGACCACCACGAACACTCGAATTGGATCCTGCCATGTTAGACTAGTTGCAAGAAAAAGTGAAATAGGTAAATTTGTGGAAACACACAATCTCACCTCTTACTTACCCAAGTTCTTGCTCGTTCTCAAGGACCGTGACGGTGCTGGTGTGGCAGCTTCAACGGAGGTGGTAGAGAGGTCGTAAGGATTACGAATCGAATGTCCTGGTTCAGGTTTTGGTGGAGCTATAGGTGGCTAACAAGGAGGGCTACGGTACTGCCAACCGAGTGGTTTGATGTGCTCAAAGACACGACGTTGCTGCTAACAAGATTACCACCAACTCAAATATGTAAACTAAAATTTTCAGCAATACACCGCAACACACATCCTTCAACTTCTTTTCACTTCTCCTCTTTTTTTTTGAAACTAATCTCTTTTTTTTATAACACTGACAATGGTAACGAACGAAACAACTCAATTTATATAAACGGTGGTGACTAGCAACTCGATGAACACAAAACACAACGTAACAGTACCGCGAAATGGTTATAGGTATTTTTTGTGTGGCTTTGGACTATAGGATATGGTGAAACAAATATATGTGATGGATAAAAGCAGTAGTAGATGGTAAATGAATAGATAGATAAGTAGGTAATAACAAAACCTACCGTGACAACGATAAGCTCTGATTACCACATGATAAAGGGTCGGAGATCACCAACAGCAAGATACCAATGGAAACCTCCTCGGAATGGCCCGATCTTCATGACAGTAGGTTAGAAATCACAAGATAACTTGCTGTGAACAGCGGAGGATAACTAGCTTTATACCTACCAAGGTTGGATGCGACCAAGCGACGGGGAGAGAGGCACCAAAACCGCGAAGACTTCGACTCAATCTCCGAACGACCGCAGAACCACAACCGGAGCTAATCCACACAAGGCGGGGCAGCCGTACTAGAACCCGCAAAGCACGAACTAGTGGATCCCAGAGGAATCTCTTCACAAGTCTAGGAAGAACAAGGGTTTGAGTAAGTACTCGGCAGCTCGGCTGCAATATCACTAGAATTATCAAATCATCAAAAGTACTTTTCTAGTAGTCTAGAGGTAATATTTATACTATGAGAAGTCTATAAGATAGATGTGAACTGAAGAAGCCATGTTGGGAGGTGGTAGGTCAACACACAAGGTGGTCTTCAGTTTCCGCGTGTCTTCTGGGCTTCTAGGCAGTCTTTAATGTTTTGGTCATAACTCCTTCCTAGAAAGTCCAAATGACGAATCATTGGATGTGTTGGAAAGCTAACTTCATCATCTTTCCAACCATGTATACTATGCACCACGAATTTTTGTAGAATGGTACAATTTTTGCATGGGATCTTTAGCTTCATGCAGACTATTGAGCTTCGGAGCAGTCTTCACTAAAACTGGTCGGACGCCACGCTGGACACTCCAAACTGGTCGGCATGACAGCATTGGAAAACTAGGCTTCAAGATCTCTCCAACAAGTACTCATTCACCTTCATAGCCTTTGGGAGACAAAAGATATGACTGTTTCTTTTGGATGGTTCTATCATGCTGGGTTGACTCGAACGTAGCTCTTCTCTCTGATCCATCCTTGATGTATTCCTGTCTTCCTTCTTGGAGAACCTGAGTAATAACAACATGCACGACTTAGGTAGCTCGAAATTACCATCAATGTTTAATTGAAACTCACAAAGTAGCACGTGCACCTCTTGCTGTATCTTTTGGGCGCGGCTATGGGTGATTGGTCCAGTAAGGACTTAGAGTGGTGTATCAGCTGGTGAGGTGGTCGGAGAGGTTGCCGAGGTCGGTGAAGTGGTCGGAGAGGTCGTCGAGGTGGTCGGAGAGATCGCGCGAGGTGGTCGGAGAGGTCACCGAGGTGGTCGGAAAGGTCACCGAGGTCGGTGAAGTGGTCGGAGAGATCACCGAGGTGGTCAGAGAGGTCGCCGAGGTCCCCGACGCTGACGTGGTCACATCAGAGTGCCTCCTAGAGTCTTCTAGAACCTTTCCACATTGGGTACATGGCAGAATTCCATGATTTTCTTTGATGAATAGGTCCTCCTCGATGGTTTTCTGATTAAATCCTGCTGGAAACACAGATTCACCAAAACTCATGGAATTTAATATTTTAAACCCCTAAGTCTATGTTGGTGATCTATTTTAATCATTTATACAAGGTATATTGATGGTTGGTGATGAATGTTAACTACCATCAACAGACGCGCAGCTGCTTTCGTGGCATGGCTCGAGCAGCTGCTGTCGCTCTCTCGGTGCTTTGCCCTTGCTTTAAATCGCCGAGCCAGCCACCATTGAGAGCCCCACACCATGGCCAGCTCACTCCACTACAGCTCCCGCCCTCTCCTTTGACGTTTTGAACTGCTTGTGCTATCACGATGCTCACTGGCTCTTTCTTTTTATCTCAACCGATTAGGTTCTGCCAGAACACTGCCATGTATGCCTGTGCGTGCTGCCGCACATGCCATCACCACTGACCACCGAGCTCCGCCTCATCCCTGACTCAACCAGGACACGCATCAAAGTCCCGGTGAGCTCCTTGTGCTAACCGTGCCGCCCTTTTTGACTCTACCCCACTAGAGTAGCCATAATGCTATTGCGTAGCCATGATCTACCCTACCATGGGCAAGCTCACGCAGAGCCCTAACTCAATAAATTGATGGCTTGGATAAGTCCGTTAGGTCATTCAGAGTCTATCGGTGCCGTCGTCGACGGAGGTCTCACCGTCGTTCATCTCCACAGTGCTGGAGCACCACGGGCCACCATGGCTATTGGTGTGGTCGCTATTGTTCCCTAACTATTCATCTATCACCACTAGCGTGTGCGCATGAGTGAGCCAAGTCCGTCGGTGTTGATCTCGTCGCTGGTGAGGTCACCGCCGATGAGTAACTGCTGGTCAAAGGCCAGCGAGCTCGCGGTCAGCGTAGGCCGGGTCGGGTTTGACCCTGGCCCCACATGTCAGTGAGACAGGGTAAGGCAGGGTGAGTAAGAAATGGTTTTGACGCAGGAAAATGATTTTATCTATTTCTAAAAATGTTTAAATGTGTTGATTCTTGTTTAATTCATAACAAAATAATTAGAGCTAATAAAAATATGAAACTTTTTGGGTAACTTTGTTATGATGTGCTCTACGATGGAAAAATATTAATTGGTTATTTTTACACTTTAAGTCTTGTGAGATGTGCATTAAGTAATTAGGAGTTGGTCGAATATCATTGCTGCATGATTACTGTGATAATCAGGTATCCTTAGTTATACACTACTAGTATGAATAGGTCGATACCTCTATGCTTAGTAGTGCTTAGACTTCGATAGAAGTCGAATGATGGTTTCATCATTTGTGGGAAATAGGCTTTACCTTGTTCTTCTCGGCTTTGTTTTTGGGTCATGAGAATACCATGATGATAATAATGTTTAAATTGAGACTGGGTGGGACAGGTTGTTAAGGTAAGTTGGGTAGACAGGTTCGCCTAGTCATGCCCATTCTGCTTGTGTCGACTGAGGACCGATCGTTGTAGGCCCGCTTGTGATCATAACTTGTCGTACTGGCCACATACTCCGGTAAGTCTAATACCTTGGCTATTCCATTATGTGAAAGGCCATCCACGCACTGGGAGTGGAGAGATGGCGAGAGTAGCATGTAAACATCCTGTGAATCCGCTAGGAGTGGCGTAGGGTGGTGGAGTACTGTGCTCTCGAGTAGCGCAAACCCATTCATGCTTTGCAGGATCCAAGTGAGGGTCGATATATGTAGCTTTAGGTCCAGACCTAGACCTACATATGTCATGTGGTAAGGAAACCCTAGTTGGGCAAAATCAATACGAATCACCGTTTGCTCTACGATAACAGGAGACACGATCAACTGACCTACATCATAGATAATCAGTGAAACATGGTTACTTATGGACATGGAATGAGATGAGACGATTAATGAAGTGATTGATTTAGACTAGGTGTAAACTAGATACTACTGATAAACTTAGTGCGAAGCTAAAATATTGAAAGTAAGCATCCACTTTTAGTAAGCTTTTCTACAAAAGTTATCCTTGCTTCAAACTTTCCTTTAAGCCAGCATGCACTTGGAGTCTTTTCTTTTTGTCGGGTAAGACATGTTTAGTACCCTCAAGTACTCAGGGTTTGTTAACTCCGGTTGTAGGTTCTGACTTATGCTGCTAATCGAGGTCATGTCAGTGGCCTCAACATGATCTGGCTGTCTCTTCAACCTAGCTGCTCCACCTAAGTTGTCTGTGTAGTTCTACTCATCATTTGGAACTTAAGTTAAGTTTTCACCTGAACATGTTTTGTAAAATAATGTTATAAGTCTTCTGCACTCTGATGTAAGTTATTTTGTATCAACTGTTGTAATGTTGTTGTAACTCCATGTTGATCCTGTATGAGTTGTAAAATGTGGATGATTCGAGGTTCCCCGAGGACACCCGACAGACTACCGGAATTATCTGGCTCTCATGTGCAGTAGTTAGAGGTCTTAAGGACAATGATAGGTGCATGTGGGCCATATAATTTGGGTGGTTCTGCGACACTTGCTGATGTTGGTATTCACTCCATTTTGGCTCGATGCCCTTCCTTACATATTGGTAGTTCAAGTAGTACCTAAAATACTTGAATGATTTGCCCATGATAAAGAATGCCCGGTCCTTTACCACCTCTTCATCAAACCCAACTAGAAAAACAAACAGGTCCTTCAGCTTCTCTCAGCAAAGATTCTTGAAACTGGATGGAACCACCGATTCGCTGCCTAGTTGTTTCCAGTACCTGTACTTGATGGGTATGTTGTCCATCACTAACACTCTGATGGCTGTCTTGTAAGGCCCCATGACACCAAATGGCACCACGGGTTCTCCGACTGAATTCAACTCAGTGATAAACTATTTACCGATGCGCAACTTGATCCGCCATCGACTAGCCTGGCGCTTAGGAGGCCTATCTGATGTGGTTGTGTTACACTTGGTGGGAGGTTGCTCCTACACATATTGATCTAATACTCAGGCTATAAGATTGTTTTACTATAATAGAGTAATTGAATCAGCTACGGATAAACGTAGATGAATTACCCCGCTGATTCCCCCAAGGTCGAGGTACCATGAAGGGGATGGCTCCATAGGTTCTCCAGCCAGATCCAACTCAGTGATACCCCGACGCCAAGTAGGCCTATCTACTGTGGTTATGTCACTCTTCGTGGGAGCTTGCTCCTGCACATATAAATCAAACACTCAAGCTATAAGATTGTACTATATATAACAGAGTAATTGCCTCAGCTATAGAAATACGCAGATGGATTACCCCACCGATTACCCCAAGATCGAGGTACGAGGAAGGGGACGATGGGCAGACACCCTCAGGCGCTGGTACTTCATGAGCAATGAGGCTTGCTTTTTTGCTACATAAAACAGGAGGGGTTCCCCCTTAATGGGGTTTTTTAAAATGAGCTATGCATATACTCCTGCCATCCTTGTAAAAGTCCTAATAGAACACAATGTTGTCAAGCCAGTCAATTCAAAAGTCAAAACATAGCAAAAAAATGACTTGATGCTAACTAGCAAGCTCCCAACGAGAATATTCAAATATGTGTACACATAACCAAACAAGGAACTTCATAGGTGATGACGAACCTTGCGATGACGGTATTGTACAAGTCGTTTTGGCCCTGCACAAAATGAAGCAAGCCTTGTTCAACACCAGATGCATGCCCAAGCTCTAGATGAGTACATATTAATGCTGTGAAACTCAATAAAATATGAGCAAACTGAGTGTTCTGGCCATGCCTGGCACTCGGTTGCATTTACAATGTCTTTTTACATATTTATAATGCCTTATTACTACATTTACAATGAATTCTTCACTATAACTTAGTGGACATAGTGATGTAATTTGGGGATAACCCAACTTCTATTTCTATGGATTGCAGATCTCAAAGAAATATATGCCAAATTGTTTATAAAAAATTACAAATTATTTCTATGGATTGCAGATCTTAGAGAAATATATGACAAATTAAATAGAAAAAAATTACAAATTATTTCTATGGATTGCAGATCTTAGAGAAATATATGCCAAATTGTTCACAAATGTGAGAGACAGAACATACCAAAACAAAGGGAGTTGTTCTAAATGGAATGCAAACACAATGAGCAAACACAATGACAAAAAAGGGGAGTTATTCTGCAACAGGGTGGAGGATAGGTTAGACTCAAAGGGGACCAGGGCCAATCCAAAGTTTGTTTACCTTAGATGTGCAGGAAATGGCAGTCGGAGAGATGGAATTGGACGGCCAACAAAATAGATAGCGGGCTCGACTGCCACCGGCGAATGGTGGAGCGGGGCAGGGGAGCTGGTGAATGGCGCTGTGAACTAGATTTATGGAGGAGATCGGGCGGAACGGTAGGACGACGGCGAGAGGGAAGCGGCTCCGATGAATGGTGGAGTGGGGTGGCGGGAGCTAGCGACCGGCACTGTGAACCAGATTTATGGCGAAGAGCGAGCAGAACGGTAGTGACGGGCAGGGTGACAACGAGTGGGGAGCAGCTCCATTCTAAGCAGGGCGGAATGGAAAATTTGGGTAAAAGTTTTTGCCTCGCGCAATTATATACCGGGTTCATTTTACACCGCCGGTCAGAAACCTAGGACAACGTTGGTGTCAAACATTACCCTCGGTCCCACACCATGGACTGTGGACAAACAAATGGAAGCGGACACTCAGCCAGAACCATAGCAACAATGATGTTTTCTAGTCAGCCAGATTAGGGAGGGGAACGCCCGTATGAAACACTGAGACCCAATTGCCATGTTTTCAAGGCACTTTAGAAACTCTAATTTTGGTTGCCAAATGAACCTGATTGGTTGATACTTGATACCCAAAATTGTCATTACGAAATATATTGGTTGTTGCCAAAATTTGCAACTACCTAATTGGTTTGTTGCTAAAATTTGCATTCTAATATATGAACCGGCAAATCAAACATTGTACTAGCTACTACTTTAGGAGAGTTAATATCATTAATATAACATGACTTCTATTACATTATAAGAGCAGTGCCATACCACTACTCGAAGTCATTTTCATACTAACTTACATCCTACTTCTACATGACTTCATAATATAAGATCAATGCCATCCCACTGATCGAAGTCATGATTGCTAATCTATATATAGCTCCTGTGTGAATTATGCCACTACTACAGATTGATCTTTCACTATCACCACTTTCACAACCATAGCGATAGAAGCGACGGTGTCATACTTCCATCGTTGATTGGACCAATAGGGAGGCCTCGTAGGGAAGGAAACCAGTTGTTGAAACTTCTACCACCCATGGGTTAAGAATAGAGGCGGCAATGGTATTTTCTCCGCCGCATGAAAAGTCGAGCTGACTAATATAGGCGTTCTGGCCACCGGCCCTACACCACAGTTTGGTCTACTAGTGGTAGTAAATTTAGCGTGAGTTATTTCCCCATTTCCCAACTACCCACAATACAATTGCATCACCAATATTACTCTGTAGTACTTCCACTTCTCCAACTTCAAGGTTGGCGCATTGTTCCTCTCTCCCAGTTTATGTGAACATTGCATGGCTTACGCCGCACCACCGCCACCTCTAGCACGGTCGGTGCATTATTCCTCTCGCAATTTGTGTGAACCATTCATGCCTCGCGCCATGCTGCTGCCAGATCCAAAGGCAATGGTATACTATCACACTTCACTGATGGATCTTTGTCGGATTATTTTCCTCTTCAGTGACCTCATTACTAAGGAAGCTCTCATCCTACTACACAATGACAATCGCAGGCTATTCAAAATGGAGGCGACCCCCAGTAACAGGAATGCACTGGCCAGCCTCATAGAGGATGTTGTTCTGGAGATCCACTGCCACCTCCCCGCCCGCTCCTTATTTCCCTGCAAATGTGTTTGTCGCTCATGGAAGTGCCTCATCTTCGACAACCATCAGGTGCTGCCGTAGACTATGGTGGGCTTTTTCTATGATAGTGAGAATGACAATTGGAACTTCACCAGCGTCTCTGGTGTATGCCCTCCCTCCTTGGAATTCTTGCCCTTCAACCCTGACAATGTAGCTATCTTAGATTGTTGCAACGGCCTCATCCTATGCTGGTGTCTTGGGGCTGATGGATACTGCTATGTCATCTGCAATCCAATGACCCAGAAGTTTAAAATACTGCTGCCTAGCACCCATGATGTTGGCCATTCTGTTGGTGAGGCTCGCTTGGGGTTCGATCCAACAACCTCCTCGCACTTCAATGTGATTGAATATGTGGATGTTGATGGTGCATGCGCAGGTATGGAGATCTACTCATCTAAACTTTAGCATGGATCTATAAGGAATCTGAATGGGGTGAGGATACTGATGTGACATTTCACAAATCACCAAGTGTGTTTCTTAATAGTTGTCTACACATTATGGGGTACTCTGGGTAGTACTCTATGATACTTTTTGTGGGTATAGAGGGAAACACATGGTGTAAAATTGATAGACCTAGTGGTCTTCAACACTCCATGCATCAAGCTTAGGGTCACTTGTGCATATGTACTGTTGCTGGTCCCAATGATCCCAAGCTTTCAATCTAGATCCTTGAAGACTATGGTACTAATAATTGGACACTGAAACATATGGTCAGCACACGAATCCTGTTTGGAAGGATTAATATTAGATTTGGTGGTGTGGATTGGTTTGCTGAGTACACAGTGATTATAATTCACCCAAAATGGAATATGATTTTCTTTTCTGGGGAGGTTAGAACAATCATCGCATATGACATGGACCGCATAAGAGTTCATGTCATCCCTGTTCATGTCTTTCGGTATGGTAGACGTAGCATTAAAAAAGAGTTCATCTGTAGACCATTCTATCTTACTTATGTTCCCTTGTTCTTGGATTCATTAGCAGAGCAGTAAATAAAGTTATGTTTGATGTATCTCTCTATCATGCATTTTACATGGACCAATGTTGTTTGCTTGTCTATGGATATGCTAATTTCCTCAATGATGGATGTTGTCATTATTTCAGCTAAACTAGTGTGCCATCTTTATTTTATTTGCAAGTTGAATTATTTATTTGGTGCACACATGCATTACGGTGGTGTTACAATAACATTTCAACACCAATGGCTCCTCTGCTTAGCTTTTAATAGAGGGACGTGGTCATGTGTACTGTCTTCTCCTTGCCTTTTAATTTAATTCCTCACAAAAAATGTGACGCGAGACTTGATTGGATGAACTCTGTTATGCGATGAATCTAGAATTAGACATCAATTCTCGGTGGTGTTACAGCCCCCGTCACTGTTTCATAAGGTGATTCAACGTTAGTAGCACGAAGAGTACTATAGTAGAACACTTATATTGAATTACGGAGTAGTTTCCTAACTAATTCGTAGTAGAACACTTATATTCAATTACTGTAGTAGAACACTTATATTGAAGAGTACTGAAGTAGAACACTTATACAGAAAATCAAAACCTAACTAATTCACTCTCGCATGTAAAGAGTGAATTAGTTTCCTTTTCCAATTGCCTTTTTGAACAAAATAATTTCATGGTGAAGGTTATAGTCCTCGCTGCAAAACAGAGTCCTTCGTTCCCATCCTTTTGGAACACCGCAGTCGCCGCCTGCGCACAGAGGATTCCCATGCACCTGTGCTGGTGGCGGTGGTGGCCACTTGTTGTACCACCAAGTCATTTTGTGGAACACGTTCTCGGCTACCTCGCAGCACAGGCGACACCCTTTGTTGCTTAGCTGCCTACTCGTTGGTCCTCAACCACCACCCTCGATTCATCCTCGCCCTCAACCCATCTTATGTACCACCTTGTAGTGTTGTCATCACTGGCACCACCATTGTGGCTATAAAGGAATATGGCAACCGGATAGGCCACCACATTGTGCTCGCCATTGGCGGCGTGGGTGAGATAGTCGAGGCATGGCAGGGGGCTATGGTTTTCCATGAATACGGTTTGTATCCCAGTCAGCAAGCAAGCCTCTGGGTTGCTGACTTGGGTCAGCCTAGCAAGGAGGGCGAAGTAGTTGATGCAGTTATTCGACGACCTCACCCCGCTTCTACACCGATCCACTGCCACGTGCTGACCGATGGTAGGGTCGCCATAGATGCGGCACATGGATGAGCACATCACCCATAGGCTATGGAGGTTGTCCATGGGCTACTCTGAGGTCGTAGCAAGGTGGCTGGCAATCTCAATTAGCACCTCGGTAGGGAGCGCCGTTAGCGATGTGGGATGCTGCCTCGCCGCCATTATTGCTGATGTGGATGGAGGTACTGCGTGTGGACGGCACGACGTATGTTGATTGAGGAGTTTTTTTTTGGGGGAATTTGACTTAGGAGTTATTGTGACGAAACTTTGTTTCCTGTTTATTTAAAGAGTATCATCCGGCCATGCAGTGCACTATGCCACTTGATCTCGGACGCTAGACGCAATCTCAACGACGCGTAGCCCACAACATCGCTATTGGGTATGGCGTGTTCTTACGTGTGAATCACACTCCTAATTGATGACCATTGTGGCGGTTGCTTTTCTAATGTTTTTGAATGCTTTGGTTACATTGCCATGCCAAGCGACATGAAGTACGTGCCTTGGGAACTCAATGCTACCATGCGAATGGTCGCCATTGATTGGACGCGTTGGGTACGCTGCGAGGTGAGGCTATGGGAATTATGCGCCTAGGGAAGTCAACGTTGCCATGCCAATCATCGCCATTGCTTCGTATAAGAAGGGGGTGCGGTGTGTTTCTTTCTCCACTCTAAACTTGCAAAATTTTGTAGTTGATCTTTCTCTTTCTTTCTTCCACTTCCTCCGCAAGCATGGTAGGCCACAGTGACCCGTAGAGAAAAAAACTCATATTCAGACAAGCCTAAATTCAAAGAGAAGGAGAGCGAGATCTTTTGTGTGTCCTTTTTGCCATGATAAGAAAGTGCCATCATGGAGTCTTCGTGAGTTGCTACAGCATGCCAATGGGATGTCTCGTAGAGGCGAGGGGATCTTTGGGCCAGAGCATAGTGCTTTGGCCAAGTATATCCTGAGCAATGAGGCCATGGCTTGCGACCGCGAGCATGGTGGAGTTGGGGACTGCGGTGGCAATCTGGCGGCGAAGGTCATAGGGACAAGCACCATGCGGCCAATAGGGCCTACAAGGAAGCACGCAAGGAGAAGGTACTGAAGAAATAACTCTGTGTGATGATGTTTTTTGTGATCAACCTTCCTTCAATTTTTTAAGTTACTATGTGTTTACACCAAAATTTGGAAGAAGAGTCGCAGGGACTCAAAAGCTCCCAAGATTATGTCCTCAAGGAATCAATTGCGTACAGATTGGAACCAGCTGATTCGGATGCAAAAACTAGAATTGGCTTTCTTCAGATAGCGCCAATGGATAACGACAAAGGCTACGTTCGGCGCTAGGACAAAACAAGTTGGACTCCACAAAAAGGGAAAGATTAGAGTCCAAGTTATCTTAAATTAGGAATGTTTTCTTTAGGGTCAAAAATTGTGATGAGTCATGCTTAGACAGGAGTCATGCGCAGGTCCCGGGTATAAATATCAAGCCCCGGCTATTATAAAGAAGAACAATCAATCCAATATACAAGTTATTTACTTTTTTGGCTTTAGCCACCCCTTAGGAGTAGGAGTAGAGTAGATCTCGGCGAGTTCTTCAGCAAGTATGGCTGCATCGATCCGATCGACATCCACTGCTTGTTGTAAGTACCATCATGGCTTATACCTCTGGTTGTACGGCTGCATCGATCTGATCAACCCCCACTGCATGAATTAGATCAAGGTCAAGTTATCGGCTCTACCTTAGAATGACAGTCTTTGGTAGATTGATTAAGTTACTGATATTGCTTATTGCTTTTATTATTTATCTAAATTACAACAATATCACTCTACCTGATTGAGATTGATCTAGATCGGCCTTATATCTTTTTAGCCCATCGTTTGTTAATTTGGAACTGATCTAATCTATACATTAAACGATGAGTTACGTTTTATCGGCTGTTTTACATCAATCTTGATCGTGCATAGCGTGCGGTTAACGCATGTTGCATCTTGAGTAGATTTTTTGGCTAGCGAGAACCGTTCCATGGCCCGTTATCACGACCTGTGTGATTCTGCCTCACACCCCACTGTTAGCACCGTGGAGTAGGGATCGTTATTTGATACATCTATTCCTGACAAGGCATGACCTTAGATGTGCGTTATGCCTGAATCGGCTGTTTTAGCCGATATCGAGTGCTTTTACGAACAGTTCGCATCACGAGACCGTTGAAGTAAAGATAGGTTGAAAGATATGTTAGCCCCATGATCTTATTATTGTATTACGGCTACATGATTCTGCCTCATGCCCCACTGATATTAGTAATCAGTTAGGGTCATCGAGTCAATTTTGTTTCTACGGCCTGCAGGATTCTGCCTCATGCCCCACTGGTCATAGCGATAGATGAGATCTAACATGTTCATTAGATTTACCTTTATTAAACAGTTAAGTCGTGTTGAATTGTTTCTTTATATATAAAGGGGTTCGATTACTTGTAATCATTGTCTTAGCATAAACCAATCATTGTTAACATCTTATTGCCATTGATTAATATTTGTTCAATAACGACATTTACCCTGAATGATAACCGATTCTTCTTATACAACTCAATGAGCTTCAACTGATTTATTCTCATGAATATGCTAGAATCGGCTGTTTAGTCGATCTCCATTCATATCGGCTCTCAGAGCCGCACATTCAGGACTGTCTAGCAACACCAGCAAGTTCCGCCCTTAATTACTGATGAACTTTCTCTCCTTGTCAATTACAGGGTCAAATTGACTGGCATGTCTCGGGAGGAGTGTGCAAGATCGACCACCCCTGCGCTGAAGCTAGGCGGATCTATAGCTCCATCGAGCAGATCCTTCCGGCTTGCTACGTGTGTCCTCGGCATGGGACGAAAATTCTATGTCGACACATGTTTCTGGCATGCCCGGTGGGACCCCATAATCGTCATGGTGGTTCACAACAACAATGACATCCTTATGCTGCATTATGAAGATCTACCTACGGGGCATAAGGGTATCATTAGCAAGGCTACAGAAGAGTTTTAGAACAAATGTTTGTTGTCCTACACCAAAACACGTGACAATACAATTGTTCAGAAATTTCCATTACTAAGAGTTCTGTTACATGGGCAGACAGACACAACTGAAGCTGAAGACAGGCATTTCTTTAAGGAAGTTGTAGACAAATCTATTTGTGATGCCATATCAAGCCATAACGAAGTTTTCATGGACATATTTCACAATGCCATGAGAGAGACGATTCATGGGTTCCAGTTGGTCAAGGTGGGCTAGCTTATTACAACATTCCAGATCCATCGACCAAAGGGACCAATCAACTCGGTACCAGCCATTAAGAAGCAGCACCGACTGGTAGTGGTGATGTCTAGACAGTTCAGGTTTCATCTGAACAAACTCAAGGAACTACTGTAAATCAAACACAGTACAATCCTGGACCATCAGTACAGCATGTGCAACAGCCGGCGGGGCAAAGTCAAAACCAGGTGATCAATTTTGGCACATCAGGCCACATACCGTCATCAGCTCAAAAAATAGCACCATCAATTCAAAGGATCCGTAGAGATATAGATCCTTATGTCTATAATCAGAGACTTCAAGCAGCAAGCCAGCAAAGGACCTAGCAGATTGAGATTCCATAAGGGTATCATTATGGCATAGATTATAATACCCTCCACATGATGCCAAATCCAGGATATCAAGGCACGCGAGATTTCAATCCACAGATGGGTCAGCAGGTGTAGAGAAATCCAAATCCGCAAGCTGATGAATTATTGCTGAGGGTGACCAAGATGATGAAAAATCAATTCGGTCTCAAGCCAAAAGGACTGACCTTTTCATACAAATGCCCATATACATAATGGTATGATTTGGTCGCTCTTCCCACAAATTATAGGCTCCCAGAATTCGCTAAGTTCACTGGCCAAGACAGTACAAGCATGATAGAACATATCAGTCGGTATCTTACACAATTGGGCGGACCTAGAGAAGAAGTTTCATACATATTTTTACACTGGGACTAGAGAAAAGAAGATTACCGATTTGACAACTATAAGACGGAAGAGTAATGAATCAGGCACTGAATTTCTTCAGAGGTTTTGAGAAACCAGGAACTTGTGCTTCCCCTTAAACTTAGCCGATGATCAACTAGCTGCTTTAGCTGTTCAAGGAATGCTGTCGATGTGGAAAGAAAAGCTGCTGGGACAAGAATTTGGCAACTTGGGACAATTGGCTCAACGAGTAGCAGCGCCCAATAGCCAATTCTAGAGCATGCGTAGAGATACCCGGTTCTAGAAGAGTACCACAGTAGCCGAAGCTTATGATCCATACTCAGTTGATGACAGCTATGAAGATGAAGAAGAAGAGGTTACTAGTGCTGAATGGAATTGGGGTAAGAAGACAATGATGGTGCCAAATCCTTGGGGAAGAGGAGTCGAGGAGAGCTATGACTTTGATGTCACCAAATCAGACAAGCTCTTTGATTTCTTGCTTGAGAAAGGGCAGATCAAGTTGCCCGATGGTCATGTCATGTTGCCCCCTGATCAGTTGAAGAATAAGAAGTTCTGCAAGTTCCATAATGCTACTTCTCAATCCACTAATGAATGCAGAATCTTCAGGCAGCATATACAGAGAGGTATTCAGCAAGGGAGGCTCAAATTTGATACGCCTCGGAAAATGAAAGTTGATGATAATCCTTTCCTAGGAGATCAAAACATGGTTGATGTTGGGCTATTCAAAGGAAAAACTAAGGTCCTAACATCAACCAAATCAAAAGAAGCTGGAACAGTCAATCCCGAGATACAAATATTGGCTGACGAGTATAGAGAGATTAGAAGACGTCGTGCCGAGCAAAAGAGCCAATACGAGGAGGGGAAGACGTCAAAAGCAGATACAACAAAGCCACGGGTCACATCTCAGATCCTGTTGAATAAATGGTAGCGGCAGAAGGAAAAGGATTATTAGCATTGGTTAAAAGATCAAGCGTGCCAGCATCAACTGAAAGAAGAGAGATATGAAAGGAAACAAGCCGAGTTACATTGAAATTGTCCTTTCTTCAGACATTGCTGGAATGAAGGTTTGAAGTTGCCTACCAGACATGACTATCCAAAATGCAGCAATCAATATTAGGAGTATAGGCAGTCTCAAACCAACCGTCGGTTTATCCATGCTCAAGATGCATATCATCATAATAACATGGATCAGCGCTTAAAAAATAAAAGTGTTCATGATCGGCTTGGAAAAAGAGTCGTTGATCAGGACTGGGCTAATCATAAAGAGGAAGGCACTAAAAGAAGATATATGTGGTAGGAAGGCCAGTGGTGCCCTGGAGGTTTAACAAGAAGCCAGAAGAGAAGGGTGCAACGCCTAAGGAATAAAGAGATGGAACAGGCTCAGGCATCCGATAAAACTCAAATTATGGCGTACCAAGCAAATAGCCGATAGGAAGCAACCATCAACTAATATCCAAATGGCTTTTCTATTGCCATCGGAATTCAGAGCTCCGACAGATCAAGAAGTTTATTCGAATTTCGATAAATCAGAGTATGAGGAGATAGTTGCCAAGTTAACGGTTGTACAACAAGCAATATTTGACAAACCAGTCAAACATCAGCACTTAAAAACTTTATATATGAAAGGTCTTGTCGATGGGAAGCCGATGAACAAGATGTTAGTGGACGGGGTGCTTCTGTCAATCTTATGCCTTACACTACTTTTTGTAAACTTGGTAAAGGACCAGAAGATCTGATGGAGACTGACATGATGCTTAAGGATTTCGGAGGTAATACATCTAAGACCCGGGGGCAATAAACGTTGAACTAACAATCGAGAGTAAGACTCTGCTCACCACATTCTTCGTCATCAATGGAAAAGGGTCGTACAGTTTACTCCTCGGTCGCGATTGGATTCATGCAAATTGTTGTATACCATCGACCATGCATCAGTGTTTGATTCAATGGCATGGAGATGATGTTGAACTGATTCACGCTCATGAGTCCGTGAGCATCGCAACAGCAGATCCAGACTTTTGGGAACTAGGAGACTTCAAATGTTTTTCTGGCAAGTCATGGGAAGGAGGCTTCGTTAAGATCAGCAATGAAAGCCAACAGCCGATGCATGCGATCGGCTCTAAAACTTTGTTTTAGTAGAAAAATCACGACTTCACGTCAGCCGTTGGATTAAAGGAGAAATAAGCATTGAGTCTTGAAGATGGGTTTAGGTCGACATATGTGAATGCTGAGTCAAAGTGTAAGTGCAATTCAGAGTTAATGAATTTCTTAAAGAAGGTCTGTTTCATTCAATTGGATACTTGGCCTGGGTTGATCAATCATCTAACCTTTGGTATGAAAAGTTCTGCGGCAAAATATTTAAAGGGGCGTTATCCTAACATTTGCTCAACACTTGATAGCCGATTCGTTCTTGGCTCTAATAGCCGGTACCAGGAGGGTATCGCCTCTAGTTCAAAAAGTGAAAATCTTCAAAGACAATAAAAGCCGATACGATACGTATCGCCTATAGAGCAAAAACAAAAAGAAAAAATAATTATACATAATGGCATTGCACTGAGAACTGAGGCGCATTCATGAAAGAGAAGTCCTTGTTCATTGGTTCCCCTGAGTACAATCTAGTCGAAGACTTTGTTCACCACATCCTGAGCGGATGTCATGTACACGATGGCCTTCGCCACTGCGGTGAAATCTTCTATCAAATCTTTATGTCCCTCAGGGCCATCGCCAATCAGGAAACCAACCTCCATGGCATGGAGATCATGCCCGGTTTGGACCTGTGCCGCAGTTAGCGCCATCGATGCGCCATGATGAACACCGTGAAGAGCAATCTCCTAGACGCGGGCTGGGATATCATGGAGACGAGCATCAATGAGGGAACCCCTCGCATTGACGGCGTCCGTGGCCACATTTGCCGCCAATTGGAGAGATTCTAGTTGCACCGTTTGAGCTGGCGATTGTAGAAGAATATCAAGACAAAGGCAATGGAAACCAGAATAGAAACGTTCATGGATCTCATCTTACCTGCTATCGTGGAGTCAGACTCAGCCAGCCGTGCTCGGACGGTGCTGGCCTCCTCCTCAGCCGCATTAAGGGCCATTTGGAAGACTCCTAGATGAATCTCTAGCTGGTAGTTGTTCTGAATTGCCTCAGAATAGTGGTCCTCGGTCGCCCTCCAATCTCGGAAGAAGTGCCAGGCATCATCACCATCATATGAGTTGGAAGAACCCAACGATGAAGCCGGCGCGGAAGATGCAGCATCAGTAGGTTCGCTGGTCCTGGGGAAAGGATGAAGGCTGCCATTCACAATGAACCTATAGGCGAGTTAGAACAGGTCATCATTATGAACAGAGGTTGCCAATCTCATCTCATGCGTCAGAGACGCTAGTTCATCGGCATGTCTTCTGCCGGGATCTCCTCTGCCGTGCGCTTACCTCGATTATCTTCACCGGCCATGAGGAATGATTGGATCTACGGAAGAAAGGAAGAAAACCGCTGTAGGGTTTTTGGCAGGTGAAAGAGAGCGAAGGAACAATTACGAATAGAGATGTGTTTGAGGCCGAAGCCCTCGACTGGTATTTGAAGACATGAAGCGAAGAGGCGGATGCCTCAGGACGCGCAAAAGGCAACCGCAATTAATAGAAGGTGAAACGCCACTTCACCAATGTCGAAGAGAATGCGAAGCCAGATGACTAAGGATGGAAGATCGAAGGGCTCTCTTAATAAAGGTTGTGTTTTTAGACCTAGATAGAATTAAAACCGAGAGTCTTGAATCGGCTATTTTCAAAATCGGTTCTTCAGCCAGAACAAAGGACCTGATCTTCAAAAATGGAAAAGGGAGACAAAACTATGGAGAAGGCTGGGAATGGAGTGCCCTTGATGACCAAGAGTAAAGGAGTTGATCGCCTTATGAACTTGTGCATAGACACGATGCAGTCTTTCCTTGGGAAGTTCAAACTGGATCAAGGCGTGTTATGTTGCAGAATGATTTATCAGCCGAAGTCTACCAGAATATTATGATAAATAACTTAAAAGACTTGAGTTGACTTCAGCTGCATGCCCTTGAAAAACATTGAAGCCAATAAACCGAGGTTTGTAAAATATAAAAGGTTGTGATTAAGCAATTCTCTAAAAAGAGACTTGGTCTGGAAAGTAAGATTGCCGATCAGGTCAAAAGGCAGTAAATCTGACAAATGGTCACCTAACTGGGAAGAACCTCATCAGATCAAGCGATGTGCACCGGGTAATATTTGTATTTTGGAAACATCGAAAGGAAAAGAAGGATTCGGTGAACCAATCGAGTGGGGAATATTTAAAAGAATATTACCATAACATTTGGATTAATACTTGAAAACCAATTTGCTCCGTTGACAGCTCTAATAGCCAATACCAGAAGGGTATCGCTTCTGGTGCGAAAATAAACCCAGAAGGGTAAAAGCCGGTATAATGTGTATAGCCCGCAGGAGCAAAGCAAACATGGACAGAGTGATGCATATAGAATGACAGAGGAATTGTTTGCTAATATCACCTATTACAAACTAAGGGCCAAAAAACACTTTGGCTATTATATCATCGGCATGGGAAAAAAGGCTACAGAGTTAGCAGCACTGAAGAAATCCTCAATCAGGTGTTCATGATCCCCAGGGTGCGCCGTAGCTAGGAAGCCGTGGGGAAGGAACCGAAGCTCGTGGCAAGAATGGATTTGCACAGAAGCCAATGCCATGACAGCACCATGGTGAACGCCATGCAAAGCGACCTCTCTGACGTAGTTCGGGACATCGTGCAGGCGAACCACCAGGACAGCGCCTCTGGCGTTGACAAATCCCGCCGCGTGCTCCGCAGCCAATCGGAGGCCCTCCAGTTGAGCAGACAAATCTAAAAGATTCAAAGGAAAGATGATTAGAGTCTTGAAGATGAAACTGGAAGGAAGCAGAAGACATAACAGAAATCTCACCAGTAATTCTAGCCTCGGCCTTAGCTAGCCTGCCCTCCACAGAATTAGCCTCGGGAGGTGATCGACATCGAACCATGGCCAGAGCCGATTCTGTGAGGGAGAGACATTCGTCGAGACTCTGGCCATGCCGATCAATGGAGGTAAGTAGATCATCATTGTCAATCCTCCTCCTTTGATAACAAGGGAGCTGGCGATGAGCTGTTAACGAAGAGGACCCTAAAGGCCAAACGAAGTCGGTCCTATTCCCCAAGGCAGTGGGGGCACCATGAGTTGTACCCTCCTGACTATGAAGGCGCAAACGGGATGATGCAGGTCTGTTGAGGGCCTCCTCGGTGAACTTCTTGCTATTCTCCATAATCTCAAGCCTACGAAGAAGCAGGAACTATACTAAGGACGCAGAAGGTTTGAGGTGAAGCGAGTTGTTTTTCGATCCCCAGCCATGGCCTATATATATAGCCCGGGAAGGTAGAGAGATAGATCTCGCCAGCGGTGTGAAATTAGAATCAAATACGGAAAAGGATCGACGTTCCGAGAATTCAGTGAACAGATAACGAAGAAAAAACAGATTCAGACTTATTGCTCTCCCAAATTACAGAATGCCATGGGATAGATGCAAAAGATTTACATTAACCAGCAATCAACCCACCAAGGCCTCTTTGGATTGTAGGAAGTTCGAATCCTCACAGGGCCAAATCCTCACAGAGCACTCGAGGAGGCAGGTAGAGGAGAAACATGGCAAAATTGTTGAGTTGCTCTCGCCAGGGTCTGATAGGCATTTTATAGCCGGCCCGGGAAGATGAATCCAAGTGCCCATGAAGCAGTGACACTTTTGTAAAAAGTTTTGAGGCATAGGCTCATGAGTGGACACAAGCAGCGACAAACAGTGCGCCCCAGATCAAGGTTCTTTACCCATGACTGTGGACCAATCAGGGATACAGACATGATAATTTTGGAATAAAATTACTTTTATCCCAAAATTGGGGGGGCATGTGTTTACACCAAAATTTGGAAGAAGAGTCACAGGGACTCGAAAGCTCCCAAGATTATGTCATCAAGGAATCAATTGCATGCAGATCGGAACTAGCTGATTTGGATGCAAAAACTGGAATTGGCTTTCTTCAGATAGTGCCAGCGGATAACGACAAAGGCTACGTTCGGCGCTAGGACGAAACATGTTGGACTCCACAAAAAGGGAAAGATTAGAGTCCAAGTTATCTTAAATTAGGAATGTTTTCTTTAGGGTCAAAAATTGTGATGAGTCATGCTTAGATAGGAGTCATGCGCAGGTCCCGGGTATAAATATGAAGCCCTGGCTATTGTAAAGAAGAACAATCAATCCAATATACAAGTTATTTACTTTTTTAGCTCCGGCCACCCCTTAGGAGTAGGAGTAGGAGTAAAGTAGATCTCGATGAGTTCTTCAGCAAGTATGGTTGCATCGATCCGGTCGACCTCCACTGCTTGTTGTAAGTACCGTCATGGCTTATACCTCTGTTCGTACGGCTACATCGATCCAGTTGACCTCCACTGCGACTCTGGTATAAGTTAGTTATCCATTCTTGTCTAATTCAAGTATGGCTGCATTGATCCGGTTGACCCCCACTGCATGAATTAGATCAAGGTCAAGTTATCGGCTCTACCTTAGAATGACAGTCTTTGGTAGATTGATAAGTTACCGATATTGCTTATTGCTTTCATTATTTATCTAAATTATAGCAATATCACTCTGCCCGATTGAGATTGATCTAGATCGGCCTTATATCTTTTTTAGCCCATCGTTTGTTAGTTTGAAACTGATCTAATCTATACATTAAACGATGAGTTATGTTTTATCGGTTGTTTTACATCAATCTTGATCGTGCATAGCGTGCAGTTAAAGCATGTTGTGTCTTGAGTAGATTTATTGGCTAGCGAGAACCGTTCCATGGCCCGTTATCACGACCTGTGTGATTCTGCCTCACACCCCACTGTTAGCACTATGGAGTGGGGATCGTTATTTGATAGATCTATTCCTGATAAGGCATGACCTTAGCTGTGCATTATGCCTGAATCGGCTGTTTTAGCCGATATCGAGTGCTTTCACGAACAGTTCGCATCACGAGACCGTTGAAGTAAAGATAGGTTGAAAGATATGTTAGCCCCATGATCTTATTATTGTATTACGGCCTACATGATTCTGCCTCATGCCCAACTGATATTAGTAATGAGTTAGGGTCGTCGAGTCTATTGTTATTTCTACGGCCTGCATGATTCTACCTCATGCCCCACTGGTCACAGCGATAGATGAGATCTAACATGTTTATTAGATTTACCTTTATTAAACGGTTAAGTGGTGTTGAATTGTTTCTTTATATAAAAAGGGGTTCGGTTACTTGTAATCATTGGCTTAGAATAAACCAATCATTGTTAACATCTTATTGCCATTGATTAATATTTGTTCAATAACGACATTTACCCTGAATGATAATCGATTCTTCTTATACAACTCAATGAGCTTCAACCAATTTATTCTCATGAATATGCTGGAATCTGCTGTTTAGTCAATCTCCTTTCATATCGCCTCTTAGAGCCGCACATTCGGGACTGTCTGGCAACACCGGCAAGTTCTGCCCTTAATTACTGATGAACTTTCTCTCCTTGTTAATTACAGGGTCAAATTGACTGGCACGTCTCGGGAGGAGTGCGCAGGATCGACCACCCCTACGCTGAAGCTAGGCAGATCTACAGCTCCATCGAGCAGACCCTTCTGGCTTGTTGCGTGTGTCCTCGGCATGGGACGAAAATTCTGTGTCGACACTACATAGTTCCTGTCACCAAATGAAACTAACTATAATTTAATTAACACATCGGATTGAGCACCGCATGGGAAATGGCCCCTACTACAAGCCTGGATGGAGGGCCGACGGAGGGTCACCCGCATCTCGCTAAAGCTAGTCTTGTAGCAGGATTATGTACTGAATTTTTAGCATAGAATATGTATGTTTTATTTAGATGAAATATGAAATGTTCTTAACTTATGTATTTTTCGGGATCTTCCTTATCTTTACTATGATGTTTATTTTGTGTGATGGGGAAGCGGTCTTCAGGCGACCGAGGCCCGTAGTAGTGTGATGGTAGCCCTTGAGCACCTTAGATTTTGTGACCGTATGTCATGCCAAGCACGCCACGTTAGAGTGATATTCATAGCACGGGTGCAACCACCACGACATCCTCGTCGATCAATCCCAAGCCAGAACGTCCCCTCTTAGCCTTCAGCATGCATGTGCATCTTTGTGTGCTCTGACCATCGCGCACATGCACCATCGGGGACATGCGAGGATGGCTCGATACCATTCTATCATCAATTTCCAAGACCGCCCAAGTCTCTCATGTGTATTTACAAAGGTTCTCTCAAATTTGCAAGCACGCTTAACCTTGGAGTTCTACTATAGCTTAAAAAGTTGCAACTTATTGGTATGAGTATCCTATTTCCCACGAGCTTTGGGTGTTACACCCCACCTTAGATTTTGTGACCGTATGTCTGTCCTTAGGTGATATTCATAGCATACTCTTTGTCGCTTCAGGACAGTGGGGACTCGGGATGCTTGCACTATCCCCATCACCCCACCAGTCTCTCATGTGTATTTACAAAGGTTCTCTCAAATTTGCATTCCTACGGCTCCTACTTTAGCTTACAAAGACCGTTGCTTCCCCACCCTATCTGTCTCTTCCTTAGTGCTACTATTCCCCATCACCGCCACTCATTGCCGACAATCTAGTGCTCTGCGTCGTGGAGCTGGTATGCCTCACCGCCCTGCACAGATCCACCGGTGACCAAGGTGTACTCACCGCCATGCCCACTCGAGCTCACTATTGCAAGATCCAAACGCAAGGGTAATGCTTTAGCACTTCCCTTATCCATGTTTCTTGGATTTTTATTCCCCTCTTCACTCATGTAAGTAGGAAGCAAGCTTCCATCTGATTAGTGTGTGTCTGTCGCTCTATCAGATCCTTGTCAAGATGGAGGAGGTCCGCAACAAGATGAAGGCAGTGGGCATCCTCATAGACCAAATCTTGGTCCTCATCCTATACCGCCTCACTGCCCACTCCTTGTGTAGATGCAAGTGTGTCTACCGCTCCTGGAACCACCTCATCTTGGATGCCAAGTACCGAAAGGGGCTGCCCTAGATTGTTGTTGGATTCTTCTATCGCACCTGGAAAGCCAAACGCCACTTCGCCAGTGTCATCGGTGAACACCCCTCCTTGTCCTTCTTGCCCTTCCCCATTCACGATATCGCCATCTCAGATTATGGCAGTGGCCTCAACCTCTGCTAGTATTTTGGGTGTTGCTATGTTGTCTGTAATCCGGCGACTAACAAATGGTTGCTACTACCGGATAACCTCTATTCTTGTGGTGAGGCTCGCTTGGGGTTTGATCCGACAGTCTCCTCGCACTTCCATGTGTTTGAATATGGGAAGATGAGGGAGTCTGAGTCTGTAGGTGTGAGCATCTACTCATCTAGGAGTGCAGCTTGGATCTTTAAAGAATCTGAATGGGGCGACAGTATTATAGTATCCACATATGCGAGAAGTGTGTTTCTTAATGGTTTTATGCACTGGGTCGAGTTCTCCTAGATCGTTGCTGTTGATACGGATGGAAAGACATGGACGAAAACATAGAAACCACGTGGTGATGCAATCTCCATCCATGAAGCCCAGGGTTAGTTGGTTTATGTACTGCTAATATTTATACTATGACTCAGCTTTCAATCTTGATCCTTAAAGACTATGGTAGTAATAGGTGGACATTGAAGCATACGGTGACCATGCTGGAGATATTTGGATAGAACAATATTGAATTTGGTTATGAGGTTTGTGATGCGGAGTACAGAGTGATTGCAGTTCACCTTGAATGAAATTTAATTTTCCTTGTTGGGAAGGATAGAACACTGCTTGCATATGACATGAACCACAGAAAAGTTCATGTCCTCCCTACATGAGTCATCTGCTATCCTAGACCTACCTAGAGTATATGTATCAATGGACCTCACTATCTTCCTTATGTTCCCTTGTTCATGGAGTCATTAGCAGAGTAGTAAAGGTGCATTTGCTGTATTTTGTTTGTTCAGGTGGGTAGTTGTTTTGATTCTATATATTGGCCAATTTGGGCTTGGTAACTAAAGGAATGGTGTGTTTAATATAAATAATTCTGCTACTTTTTGTAGGTTCAGTTTGAGTGCTTTTGAACAATTTTCCTGCAATAGCTGAGGGAAGAAGAAGAAGGGTTCCATGGTGCATTGGCTACCAATCCAAAGGATGCACTAATTATATTCATTTTTGCCTAGCAAGTAGGAGTGCCACATAGGAGGAGATCAGTACCTTTATTTTACAATCTATGTACCCCTTGTGTTAGGAAATCAATTGAGAAAGATATTATGGTAAGCTGCCATTGTTATTGTAACAACATGGTTTTTGGATGTAATGATTATATCTGTATGCTTTGTGTTCAGTAAGCTATTTTATTGTTTTGTTATCACCACCGCCGTTGGTGGTGCAAATGTCCAACACCGTCGCTATACGTATTATGCGGCAGGGATCAAAAGTGCATCACCACCAAATCATTTAGTAACCTGATACCGACTAAACGATCATCAAAGGCGGATCATGGCGCAAGGTGACGGTGAACATGAACTTTGTACTGACGGTTCATACTATCATGGGGGTCGCGGGGGTTGTCGCTATCTCACTACTATGAGGCTCCCTAGGAGCACACGAAGCAACTCCTCTTTAGGTTGAGTGGCACATGATAGTCCAATTAGCAAATTGATACTTACTAATGAATAGTACTTGACTGTTACACAAATAATTAAAAAAAGGAAAAACTTTACATAAGTTCTGCAATTCAATCCAACCAATGGACGGAATCAAACTTCCCTTCTAGGGTTGATCTCTCAAAAATCACTCAGTCGATACTTCGGAGTTAACTCATAGCACGATCAGAACACCCATTCTAGGTACTACTAAACAACGGTGGTTAGGGCCGTGTCTCTACCCGATCCATCACGCACCTGCAAACAACTTATCGGCATCGCTGTGAGTACATTTCATACTCGTAGGACTTAATTCCAACATATAGATATTTGGTGGATGCAAAGGGTAATTTATTAGGCATTTGTGTAATTGCAGAAAGCAATGGCGTTTATTAAAAGTATGCCAGGCTATGCTCTAGCAGAATAAACAAGAGTAGTTATGTTATCGCATATAAGTCCAAACGATCATATTCCAACAATTGCGCTACCATGGGTATAAAAAGTAGGAACAACCGAATGGTTCCATCCCAAAGGACTTCAGGCTTTCAAACTCTATAGAGGTGTACAACTATACCCACATGGAGGAACGGGACTAACCTCCATACACCGGGCCTAGTAGTAAGGGTTGCCCCATGTCCTCCAACCTTTCCCTAATCTAGACCGAGTGTCCGATGAAAGGTTCGACTGGTGCCTGGTCAATGTCTCAGACATTCCCGACCGACGCCACCCCCTTGCCAGTTTCATGGATAAATCGGACGCAATTAGTTACTTGGCTTATCGACCCCATCCCCGACATGTGGTCTATATGGGTTGTTACTCAGACTCATGTATCCCAATAAATAGTCCTTAACTGCTCCACGAGCTACGTCGTTTGAGATCCCACACTCACAACGACCTACCCCTCACATGAGCGATGGTTACCAAAGTGATATCCAAGTTTATAACCTTTAGTGACATTAGTCCTTAGCCAGATTAGTGAAGTAAGTCAAGTTGTACCCTCATCAGTTTTAGTGATTAATTATCCAAGTGTAGCATCCTACACGTGCGAGAATGAGTTTCCTTCTCATACTTGACTTCTACCATTGCTAAGCAACTAAGCAATAAGCAATTAAGCTTTTCCATTCCCATTGTTTTGATGAGAGGCTTCTAACATATTAGATAGTGTCTTTAAGTGTAGAGTGAACAAGATTATTATCCAAAACTACATGTGATGCATAACTCATAATGAAACTATATAAGTATCAAAAATAGGGTTTATAGTAGTGGGGTGCCTGCCTGGTAACGTTACAAATTCCTGACGATTCTTGGTTAGCAGTGATGACTCGCACATGATCCTCATAAGATGAGATAATTGTTGGCGGTCCTTAATGATCAAATCCGACCGCCAATTGAGACACAAAAAGAGGATAAATTGGCAATCTTAAACACATATGCATTTACGATTGACCTAGTTCCACATGTATTTGGAGATTATCATTTTGCAGGTCATAAACACAAATGCATGGAAAAATTCACCGAAAGGCGCCTTCCAATGCTGATTCATGCAAAGGAACAATAGAAGCGCCTAGCAACTTATGCCATCTAGGCGAAAAACCAACCAAGGAGTGACCCAGGACCAGCCCACAGCCCACCACGTGAAAGGTGGTGGTGAGGGGGCCAGGTCAGGGGGTGACCAATCCGTAGGGGCGCCCAACCCCCCACCGGCGCCTCTGCAACCCCTTCAACAGGCGGTGGCATGGGAGCATGCAGAGGCAGTGGAGACCAGGAACACACCAAGAATAGCCTTAGCACCGCCTTAGTTCCCTGTATAAATAGAGGGGCAACCCCCCTACAAAACACAACACACAAGAGCAAGAGCACTCCACCTTTGAGCTTCACTCTAAGGGGCTGAGGCCCTAGATAGCTAGTAGAGTTGTAAGGTAGAGATGTGAGGGAGAGCTTAGGGAAGCACCAGATTTGTCGGTGTCTCACCAACTAGTACCTCGATGAGCATCTTTACTTCAAAGGGTTCTCCCGCTAAGTGAGTGTTCGTGTTTTCTATAGTGTAAAGTCTTTGATTAGTTAAACTTTACTCTTATTTGTTTGCAGGTTCGTCGTCCATCCCTATGGCAGATGCTCTAGGAGAAGGGCCCTGATAAAGATGGATAACCCTTGTCGGTGCACTAGAGCAGTAGTCGATAGTGTATACATAGTGTCTAGGCTAGAGGCTACCTTCGTTTGCCTCGTACTCCAAGGTTGAGGGGTAGGAGGCAGGTGATGATAGCCTATTCGTCCCTTGTAATCCCCCATGTTTAGGTACGATGTAGAGCTAGAAATTGGAGGTACTTGGCATACCAAGTATAAGCCGGTGCCCAAAGTAAGCATGACAGAACCACCCAATTTATACAAGTTCAAGTATGGCTATCCCCGCTAACACGTTAACACGCACATACCTTCACTTATATAAACACGGTAGTCCACCGAGTGTCACGAAAGACCTCGGTAAATCAACATCACAACCAAGATCGCACAATTAAGCAAATACACATCACATAGATAGAGTTGCAGCGGAAATAATATTACAAATGGGTTCACAAATAATAGTACAAATTTGGGTTTCAAAACTAATTAAGGGAAACAATATAGCTTTCAAATGATTACATTAATATAAGTTCCAAATACATTCCTAGCATACGTGACATCCTCTGACAAAACCATATAGATAAGAACACTATATAGAGTCGTCAAGCCCACCGGCGGTTAGCCACAATCTTTAGCAGGCCTAGAACTTCACCTGCAACATGGTGGGATAAACCTTGAGTACTCGAATGTACTCAGCTAGACTTACCCGTCATAAACCAAAAATAAAGTGATACCAAGGATTATGCAAGGATTTATAAGTGGAGCTAGCTTGACAACATTTTGCATGAAAAGCCACTAATTCAGCTATACATTTTATAATTAGGTCATCAAGTTAATTATAGCTATTCATCTCTAGATTAGCAACTAACCTATGCCAAACATGTGATATATCATTTAGTAGCATAACAATAGTAACCATAGCTGGTGTAAGATTTTCATATTCATCACAACCATCATATTCCATAATCCAATTACTACGATGCTGGAGCTAGTCGAGTTTCTCACTATCTAGGAGAGACGGTGATTCGATTCGATTTCCACCAGTTGGGAATTTATTCCTAACACAAACCCAAACATACCTACACCAAGGTAGTCTTAGGTCACTTTGGTACAACTCAGGTCCAATTCGCGGTTTCGATCTGCGCTGCACAACCATGGACAACCAGCTGCTAGGACGTTCAGGCCTAGTCTACCCTTGGGCTCACGTCTGGCTCCCACACATCCTTACCACCATCCAGAGTGTGCACTCTTACAGAACAGGGCCCGACCTGAGTTGAGCTACTCGGCTTTGCAGTTGGAACGAGTTATCCGGCCAGCTAAGTGAGAGGCATGCGTTGAATCTCGACAAAAGTTCCAACAACGGTACTATTCTTGATCAGCATAGATGGAATCACATGAGTCAACCTATGCATTGACTCTGTCTGACCTCTAGTTACATTACCCCATGGTTCTTTTCCATGATAGCAAATTTAGCCAACCATGCTTCAGTATCCACCTATATGTCGCAAGTGAGAGGAAATCACCCGACTTCTACTAGTGTAAGCATGGCTAAGCATATATTCGATCCTAGACCTACACAGGGTTCAAGGTATATGTCTGGACAAGGAAATTATATGCATCAAGAGTTTCCAATCAACTCCTATAACCTAATGCATCAAACATAAAGGAGTCGAGTGATATTTGTAAAAACATAGGAGGCTTAGAATGCTCCGAGGCTTGCCTAGGATCCAACACAAAGTCAGTTCTGTTAGCTTGCACCATCTTTGGGAACATCTTCCACTCTAGGCATGCACTCTAGGGATCCTTCCATCTTCGGGATAGGTCCACCAACACCGTCTTCTGGTTCAACTCCATCATCACATGCCTCACGTCCACGCGTTGTGCATCTACCGTACCTAGATGAGATGCAACAATACAAGTGCATGAATGCAAAGAATGGTAACATGACATGCATCATATAAAAGCATTCAAGACAAGTATAAGGTTACACCTCAAAGACATATGCACTTAGAGAGAAAGTCATTTAACTATCACTCAAGTCTAGCATTGGGATAGCAGGTATAACAAGCATGGCACACCAGTTAACTCAAGTCTAACTATTACAAGCATTTAACCATCAAGAACTAATTACGCCTAGCATCACATAAGAACTAGGGCTGTGGTGAATGACACCAACATAATTAAAGCTCTAGCAAAACATGCATCAAGATCATTTATTAGTTACGTGCTTGACCAACATTATATAACATATTTATAAGATACCTCAGGTAGATCAATTTAACTCTAGTAGTGTCATGAGCTAACACTAACAAGCATACAATGCAATGCAAAGTGAAGCAAATAATTTTAGGTACATGCTCAGATTCTGGGAAGCAGCACATCAGTCATTTGTTTCAACCATAACTGGAGTTATATTCATCAAACAAAGGTGGTCCTAGACTTTATGGAAATATTGGGAAATTGTCTACAACTTTGTTATGTACAACTAGAGCTGATTAAAAGGTTAACAAGGGTGAAAAAGACTAACAAGCCGATCTGCTCAAACTAGGACAGAAAACTGACATGAACTTTAGAAATGCATAACTGGAGTTTTAATCATCCAACAAACATGATCCTTAACTTTATGGAAATATTATTAAGTTACTTATAACTTTCTTATTATCATCTTAAGATGATTCTACAGCTAACAAGGTTAAACAACATCCAGAAGGCATTTCAGTCCAGATTTGGACATAATCTGTCATTCCAATTTGAATAGCAATCACTTGAGTTCTAGACCACCAAAAATAGTGATCTTGGACATTTTAGAAATCCTAGGAAAAGCACTACAACTCTCATATTATCACCAATACATGATTCCATGTTTACATAAGCCAGACAATACAATCATTCAGATCTATCCAGAGGACATGCAAAAGCTGACAGCAAACTTGTAAAATCTATAACTCCTAAACCAGAAGGAATAAAATCATGAAATTTTAGGACAAGCAATATAAGGAATTTATCTACAACTTTGGTATTCAACAAATTCACATAAAACATAATTAACACCATGAAATTAATTGCTTAACCAAAACTGTACATGCAACCCAAACAACAGAGGCATACTGCATTCATCTATCATTTAGTTGCTACAAACTAACATATTTTTGACATATATGCTACTCCAAACATCTTGGAATTGTATTCAAACAATCATAGCATGTAGGAATAGCTACTATGAGCATCACATGACAATAAATACATGTATATGCTCACAACATTCATCCTCTACTTTAATAATGCAACATATTTATTATTTTTAGTACTATATGAGAACAACTAGTTTGGGGCTGAGATTTTTATGAGTGGTATATGTTATCAAAGCATGGCTACTGCACAAATTTTAGATGCTCAGGTTTCATAAATTAATTACTATGAAAAAGACAAATTGCTATTGCAAGAAAACATGTAAAAGCAAGATAAATCTAAAGATCATCATTTTCTATAAACATATAGCCATATTATGGTTCCTCAGGTCACAATATCACCATGCAAGGGCAAAGGAACCACCTTTCACATTTTTGCATATATAAATTATTTATAAACCATCTAAAACCATTTATCAAGCATTAATCAAGTTAAATCAATAACTCAATCATACTACATTCAATGACCATGAATTTTTTACCACAGCACACACATAGCATCAGTAGCCTACAACAAAAATTTCACCTCATTTGGAGCACCACAACTTTAGATATGAATTTGTCCCTAGAAAACCCTAATTAACCTAGATAAATAAAAATAGCAAAAACCTTCTACTCTTCACATGAGTCACGACTCTGCAAAAAACCCCTTCCCTTTCTTTGAATTTGAGCGTGACATCCTTCACACGAATGGAATAGAGGAGGCGTGGCTGCTCGCCAGTTAAGGCCGAAGGAGGCCATGTCGGCAGCCAGGGAGTGGCGGTGGAGCATTAGGGGACCGGCGCGCACTCGTGGGTGGCCTCGGCTCTGCCGGAGACGGCCCTAGATGGCACGGCCACGTGCGCTGGTGGTGGTGATGGAAGCGGCTCCAATGGCAGCAAGCTGCAGGTGGCTGCATGACCGAGAAAGTGGCACAGAGGAGGCAGCACGGAGTAGGGAGGTTGAGGGTGAGACCGGCTAGGGTGGAGGAGGCTCAGCGAATGAGTGAGGACAGTGGTCGCGGAGTTCGGCCAGCGGCCATGGTGGCATCCGTGCTCTATGTGCGTGTGACACCGAGGGCTAGGGAGAGCGAGGTAGAGGGTGAGAATAAGCGAGATGGAGAGAGTAGAGGGCGCCGACTTCCCTTTTTCTCGAGCACTGGGCGAGGTGGCGAGCATGGGGGCAAGGAGAGGGCCACATGGCGCTCGGCTCCTGCCGGAGGGTGGCCACGATAAATTTCTAGCTCCAAGCAGGTAGATTCAAAAGTCCACAAAAATGTATCTGAAACTCCAAACTTCACCCGCCGTAACTCCTAATCCGTTTAGTTTTGGCACAAGCTGTAGTCACCAAAGTTGTAGAGCTTCATGAGTACTCCAACTTTGATTAAAGGAGTTTGGTCCAAATCAAAATGGTTTGCGAGATATAAATTCCCAAAGAGGGCTACTTGAAAACTAAAAACGAAATTTAGATATTCAGTCTAATTTCCCCGAATTTAGCGAAACTAGCAGTTTTGGGAATTGATTTTGAAGATCCAAATGTGCCCCAAACGTGATGAGACTTGTTTCGTTGTTTCCTTCACAAAGTGTACTTCAACTCATATTAAGGAATCCAGTCGAGTTACCAAATGAATTTGGAAGATAAAAATGTCACAACATGTCAACTTCCAGCTGTTAATCAGGGACATAAATATTTGAGGGGCCAAAACAGCACTGCATTCAAAATTGAGACCACTATTTGAGCCACTTAGGTGTTGAATTACGTCTTGGTCCAAAAATAAAGTTTGTTGTACTCCACTCGAACTTCAACTTTTATTTAAGGTCCAACTCCATGCAAGCATTCCAGATAGTTGGTCAACACAGGTCAAAACCATATCATGAAAAGGACAATTTTAGCTATTCCCACACTTAGAAGCATTTTCTTGACATTTGCTCAACACGAACCCTTCATGACTTTTGTTGTAGAATTCAATTAGAGTCATTTGGGTAAGGTAGCAAGGTTTCTTCAACATCCCATGTTCTCATTCACCTGATGAAGTGATTCAAGAAAGATTATAACTTATCATTTCATGTGACTTCTTGACTCCAAACTTCATGAAACTTTTCCAATAGTCAATGTAGATGGAAATAGATGTGTGTCACATGAAAAGGGGCACCTTCCACATTACTCAAGCATACCTCTGAAAAGGGTCAACATGTAAGCAATGGTGTGTTGTCCCAATTTAAGTTGGGCTCATTTTCAGAGGGTTGACCTTAATACCTTCATCGTTACTTCTAGATTATGAACTAGAGATCATAATCATTGCTTGACATATCCTACTTAAGTCCAATTTTGCTACTTAACTCATGACTAACACCCAGGGTGTTACAACCCTCCCCCTTACGAGAATCTCGCCCTGAGATTCGGTGCGAAAGACTTTTAAGGGAAGAGAAGCATGTCATCCATTTTCCAATATCAGCGATAGCATTATGCTACTTAGCTTCGAGCATCGGAGAGGCTAATTTGGTCAAGACACTTTCTGATACTTGCTCTTCGTAGTAAATTTTTTCTGAAGAATTTCTTTCATTGACTTCCATGAAGAATTGTTACCTTGGGAGGAATCCAAGATAGCACAACGCTTCGTTCTTGGGATATGGAGAGTACTACATAGCATAAACTAACTACCCATAATATCTATTTCCCTAGTGAATATAGCATGGACCATGTGAACTTTGCACTAGACTGCAAGCTTCTAAAAGCTACTCATTACAATGGATCCATGTTCATTCACAAAGTTCAAAATGCAGTCTTCTACCAAAGTAGCTTGAGTACAACCTTTCCTAATGGATGAGATCACAGACGGGGTAAGCATCCTCTGAGGCTGTGAGAAACCGACTAACCAATAGACAATGTCTATGCCGATCGTAACTGTTCAATTACTTAGATGCCAACCGATGGAAAACTACATAATGTTCCATGTGTGCAGTTCTCTTTCTCTAATGATAAAACTATATTATCTGAGTCCATTGAGTGAGCGGTGAATGTGATAGCTAACTCTGTTGACTCAGTGTTTTCGACGATCATTATTTGAGGGAATTATCGCATCCAAGCGACAATAGTTATCTGGGTTGAATCTGATGCAACCTCTTGGGTAAAAACACATGGTAGGCACCAGAGGACAAGTCCACCATGGAAATCATTACTAAAGAAGGATGATGATGAGGTATGCAGGACAACAAAGGTTGCAAGTATTCACTAACTAGAGAAACAGTACACCACCAAGCAGGTTGAGCACAATTTGCCTTCATGGTGCAGTGGCAGAATAAGTTGGGTTGACATGCACTGTAGCAAAACTAGCCTTGTTGGACTACTTTTGGACATTGAGGCTTCTTTCTAATGTCAATCAACAACTTAAAATCATAATCTAAAATATGTTGTTTGACACTTTTCAAATTGTTTTTGACTCATAATGGCACAAATTGACTTGTAGAACACCTTGACTGCTCAAGCATTGTTGATATGAGAGGGCAAAAGCAAGGCACAAAGGGGTGCAAGGAGTATCCTCTAGGGCACCTAAAAGATTATCTAACGGCAAAACATTGACCATGTTGCAAATCTTGGCATCAATCACAAACACAACCTTATATTTTGAGGGGTGATAGCAGTCCACAGAGAAATCACAGATTCTGTACACATTGGTTTTTAGTTCATATCTCACAAACTACTGCTCCATTATGCACAAATTTTGGTAGTCATATAGACCCATGTGTCTTCTAATTACTGACCCAAAATTTAGCTCAAACGGACACCATTTGGCTATCCAATAAATCATCTACCAAAACTGCTTTGTTCTGAAATTTTGTGACCGAACTGACAAAACATTTCTCAAATCTTGTGCTTGACACAACCAATCTTCAAACAACTTAAGACATCGAGGTATCATAAGCGAGGAATGAGATCACCAAGTTTGGTGTGAATTCAACCATGTTTGAGCCACTAATCACCGGCTTAAAGATAACCAGTTGAGTGCCATGAAATCTCGATAGATTTCCCGCTCTTCTTTTCCTTTGCTTCACACGTTGTGGAGTGTGTTCTGCACTCTTTAACTCTTCTTATAGAAGCAGCAGTAGCTTTGTCACTAAGGAGAGAGACTAGAGTTTGTCCTTACATGCTTCTTAGGGAACAACTGCAACCATTGATTTAGACACCAACCCGACGATGCACAAGCATTGGACTTGTGGGCTATTTTTGCAGGGCACAATGCATAGTTCATGTGGAGGGGCAGTCCTACAAGCTAAGGGACTATTTCTAACTACCCTTCTGTGCTTTATCCAATAGAGTCCTGAACAAATCCTTTGATAGCACCATCTACATAATGATGCTGACCGAACTAGGGACGTGCTTTCTCTAGTTCCTTACTTAACATTGTTCTATGAGACATAGCCTTCATAGCTACCAAAGAGTTATTACCTAGATATAACTTAACTTTCCCATTGGTAAGTAATTAGTTGTCTCTCAACATTTAAAAGCTCCAAAACTCCCTTTTTGACAGCAACAATTGTAGTGGATGCACAAACAGACAGTCAATATCAAAGTCACTAGAAAAGGGTCACACCGAAGAGGTCGGTTGATCATCTTGCACATAAGGTCAAGACTTGGACAGTGTAGGATCTCTGGTTGGCCTAGAGGGAGGGTGAATAGGCCTGTCAAAACAACACTCAAACTTTTATCAAATTCACCCTACATCACTGCTGCTCTGGAGGGCGACACTGCCGGACCAGAACAGTGGCACTATCGCACTTGCAGACAACTTCGAGTCATAGTTCAAAATTCGTGAATGAAAAGTTAGATCGGAGAAATTTTCTAGCTTACTGCAGATATGATAATCATAAATCAAGAGCTAGAAGTAGTAGGAGCACCACACACAAATAGATCGACTAGAAACACTAGAAATCACCTCAACCACAAAATGTCATGCAAGTAATGTAAATCAAGAACAAGTGACACAATGATTTGTCCCGTGGTTCAGCTCGCCACCAAGGCCTACCTACCTCCATGTTGTTGAGGTTAGCCACTAAGGCTTAGGGGTTTCCTACCCTTCCTTGTTCTCAAGTCAAGAGACCTATCTCTTGAGATGGGGGGTGAGTTTACTAGCTTCAAGAGATGGTTACAAACATCCCGGGGCTACCACACAAGTTGGCAAGCTCCACGCGTGATGCTCTAGCTGGCTAGGAGCCAAGCTCCAAGAGTAACAAACACAACCATCGGCCAAAACGTGAACCAAGTGCTCTTTAGAGTTGGGGAATCAATGGAGTTGCTCTCTAATCGAGTTTTGGACCTTTTTCCCTCAAGGATTGATGGGGAAATCAATGGATTTGCTTGGAGGCTTGAGGTTAACAATGGAGGGAGAGAGAGAGCTCCTGCTCTATTTTGGGCGTGCTGAAGTGAGGAAGAAGAGGCAGAGTACCATTGGGAAGGAAGAGAAAGGGTATAAATACCCCCCAGCCCCCAATGGTCACTTAAGTCATGGCAGTGCCATGGCTCAAGTGTGGCAATGCCACACTACGGTAGTGCCTCTCTTCAAGTGCGGTAGTGCCGCACTACGCAAGACAGCAAGGGTAAGAGTGAAGTGTAGACTGTCTTTGCTATGAATCTGAGGATGCATGGGTATGTTTGAGTACTTAGTAGCACATATTAGCTTAAGCATTGTGTCCCCCTTTATAGTACGGCCTTTCCTATACTCAAATTCAAAATATAAAAGAATTTCAACCTCCTTTGAGTTTGAAGCCATCAACATTTGTAATTGGGGGCTCCTCTATTTCGTGTAGCATCCTCGAACATAAATTCCCTGCTTGTCATCTTGATAAATCTCATTAGTTCTCTAATTGCGTGGTCATTATCACCAAAACCCACAATTAGGGCTTGGTTGCACTTTCAATCTCCCCCTTTTTGGTGATTGATGACAACCCAAATAGAGCTTACAAAAAAATATGAAATAAATACTGAGATTTTCGAGCCATGGGTGTAGAGCCTCCCCCTAAGTATGTGAATGGAGAATTGAATTCTCAAATTGGCATAAGAAGCCAAGATTCACATTTTAGTGAAAGTGATGGGGCTCCCCATACATCCATGCTCCTATGGGGTGCTGCATACTGTGTTAGGTATGTAAAATGTGATGCAAATGATAGTTTATGCACAACATGGTTTGTTGTTGCTGATGGGTGCGACACTGCCGCACCAGAGTGCGGCACTATCGCACTTGTCGTAATAGCACAGATCAGAACAGACACCACACAACATAAGTGCATGTGGTGAAGATGGCCTGATATGCGATCCTTGCTGCATAAGTGCATGTGGTGAAGATAGCCTTAATCCACTTCCCAAGTTTCTCCATCTTTTTTCCTTGTGAGGCCTAGAGCGGGACGACTCCGGCATATCCATAATTGATGGACAGCGTGTCATTGCCCTGCTAGCACCTACCCCTTGGGTCTTCTCAAATTTGTAGATGGTGTGAAGACCATCTTTCTCAATTCTATAGCCATAGACCCTCTCAATCATAAACATGAGATAGGGGGCATAGGGTATCCCCTTTATCCCATCATCCATGGCGTTCCTCAGCTCATGCCACATGAAGCGATGGACATTAAACCTGTCACCTCTAGGATCAAATCTAGCAAGCACATTCTTCACATATCCATTTAGATTAGAAGCTGCTCCATCCTTGGGATTGATAGTGTGCCTGATCAAATTGTTTAGAATGTAATAATAGCTGTTCAGGCCACGGACATTCCCATCTGCACTTCTCCTATCAATCCACATAAATGCAATGTCATGGATCTCAGCTTTAGCCTCATCATGAATGTAAGTGAAGCCCTACTCCTCCTATCCAAAACCAAGGATCTGGCTGAAAGTCACAAAATCAACTCTATAATGTCATCCCTCAGTCATCTAGTGAATCTCATCAGTGTAGATACTATAGCACAAAGTGGCATGGAACTAGGCTAGCACTTCCTCATTCTAATTATATCTAAAGCTCATAATATCAGTGAGGCCAAAAAACTCACAAGCCTTGATCACCTTATTGAATTATGGCTCATTCTTTGCCTTTATCTCCTCCCAATCAACATACTGCATCTTGACAACTTTAGATTTCTTGGAGTTGAAGTTGACAAATACATAGAAGTTGGAATGAAACTCATTCCAAAACCTATAGTCTATCTCCAAATCCTTTGGCTGCTCATACGGATTGTTCTCACGTGCTTTCTCCACCATCTTCAGCTTTCTCGCATAGTTGAACATGGGATGAGCATGTGTGTCAACAGGACGCCTCATGACTACATCCTCAGAATACTCTCTAATATAGCTCCTATCACACTCCTCAAGATGAGGTGGAGTATCTGGGAAAGCAACTGGAGGAATAGTGCGGCCAACCCTCTCCAAGTTCTCCTCCTAGATCATCTGATCTCTCCTCCCTCTATCTTTGGCAACATCTCTGCCTGCTGCACTGCTGCTGCCCCCTGTGGTCCTGCCATGACCACGATGAGGCATCTACTTATCCTGAGGCTCTGTCATCTTCCTCTTCCCCCTCTAGTCATCATCAACTTCGAAGGCCATCTACGCAAAAACATAGACCAAAATGAGAAACTGTACAAATGGAGAGTAGGAGTTACCCTATAAAGCAAGTTAAGTAATCAAGAAGAGTCAACATGCAAACGAGAGAAACAGCTGATGAGGTACTGCCCTCAGATGTGTGGCACTACCTCACCAGCTGTTTCACCAAGACTACACTTTGCATCTTCTTGTCTACTGAACTTACTTCACAATTTAACTCCCATCCCACTATACAATCTCAGAAAGCATACGCATGTCTATGTGATCAATTCATCTAGATATGATTGAGAGAAAGCCTAGTAATCATGAATCTTAGCATTGGGTGCTGAGTGAAATAGATAAAGTGAGTCAACCATCGAACTAGGAGTGTAGCATTGCCATCTTTGCCATAGAGGTGCGGCATTGCCGCACTGAGGGTGCGGCACTACCGTAGCGGTTAGTTTGGTTCCAAAGATGAATCACGATTTCTACTTCAATCAATCCTCAATACACCATCAAAACTACTATATACCTTCCAATCAACCATCCAAGACAACTAGAATCGACACATTGCATTGATCAGGAAGGATTTAGGGTTTCACCTTGGTTTTTGTGGATTGAGGAGGAAAGAAATGAAATGGCTCTGTCCATGAGATACAGCGGCTACTGGCGACGATGAGGAAGACCAGCAGCATGGTGTGGCACTGTCGGAGGTGGCATTGGCACAGGGCATTGGCGCGGCGGCACTGTGTGCGAGAGGGAGAGAAAGGAGAGAGAGAGAGGCGGCAGTTGCAGGTGAGAATGAGGTGAGAGTTACCCTAGGGCCAGTGAAATAAGAAGAGTAAATGGGCCCCCATGGTAACTACTGTCATGGGCTAAATTTCGATTGAAATTCAAAGTGCGGCACTACCGTAGTCCACACGCCACACTGCCGTAGTGCGTAACTGCCGCATGGCAGGCGCAGCACAGTTGCACTTCCTAGTACAGCAAATTTAGCTACTAACTAAATACCTCTATAGATATAGGATATGGACACATATCTCAAGCACACTATGATCAGCAACAAATAATCAATACAAACAGTTATCATAATGCACTTGTTTCTCATGATAAAACATTTTAAGCACAATATTTATACTTTTGTAATTCAGTTCTCCTATCCATGCTAGTTCATCAATCAAGGTGTGCTATAATTCAAACCATGTTATGAGAATCAAGAATATTTAGCTCACTATGCAAAGCACAAAACCTTGACTCATCAAGAGGCTTAGTGAAGATATCGGCTAGTTGCTTTTCGGTGCTCACATGGTGAATTTTGATATCTCCTTTGGCTTCATGGTCTCTCAAGAAATGATGTTGGATGTCTATTTGCTTAGTTCTTGATTGGCTTACGGGATTGTTGGCTAACTTTATGGCACTTTCGTTGTCACACAAGAGTGGGATTTTTTTGAAGTGACATCCAAAATCTTGAAGGGTTTGCCTCATCCAAAGTAGTTGAGCACAACATGAACCCGCTACAACATACCCAGCCTCGGTGGTGGAAAGGGCTACACAATTTTGCTTTTTTGAACACCAAGACACTAGGGACCATCCAAGAAATTGACATGTCCCCGAAGTGCTTTTTTGATCTACTTTGCAACCGGCGTAATCGGAATCCAAATACCCAAGTAGATCAAACCTAGAGCCCTTAGGATACCACGAGTGTGTACTAAATATCTCAAGATTCTCTTAACAGCCACTAACTGACACTCTTTTGGGTTAGCTTGAAATCTAGCACACATGCACACACTAAGCATAATATCGGGCCTAGATGCGCACAAATAAAGTAGAGAGCCGATCATGGAGTGATATACCTTAGTATCCATGGCTTTCCCTTCATCATTGAGATCTAGATGTCCATTGGTTGGTATGGGAGTTTTGATAGGCTTGGCATTCACCATGTCAAACTTCTTGAGCATATCATGGGTGTACTTCGTTTGGCTAATAAAAGTTCCATCCTTCACTTGCTTGATTTGAAATCTAAGGAAGAACTTCAATTCACCCATCATGGACATCTCAAATCTCTTGGTCATGATCCTACTAAATTCCTCACAAAAGAATGATTAGTACTACCAAATATTATGTCATCGACATATATTTGGCACACAAATATATCTTTACCAACTTTGTGAGTGAAAAGGGTAGGATCGGCTTTGCCTATTTCAAAGCCTTTTTAAGCAAGAATTCCTTAAGGCATTCATACCATGCCCTTGGTGCTTACTTAAGCCCATAGAGTGCCTTTTGGAGTTTGTAGACATGGTTGGGAAACTTGTGATCTTCAAAGTCCGGTGGTTGCTCAACATAGACAAGTTCTTGAATAGGGCCGTTGAGAAATGCACTCTTCACATCCATTTGATATAGCTTGAAGTTGTGATGAGCAGCATAGGCTAGAAGCATTTGAATTGCTTCAAGTCTTGCCACCAGTGCATATGTTTCTTCAAAGTCCAAGCCCTCTACTTGAGTGAAACCTTGAGCAACCAACCTTGCCTTGTTCCTTGTCACAACTCCATTCTCATCTTGCTTGTTGCGGAAGACCCACTTGGTGCCAATGACATTGGTATTGGGTCGTTCCACCAAAGTCCACACTTGGTTTCTTTTGAAGTTGTTTAGCTCTTCTTGCATGGCCATCACCCAATCCGGGTCTCCAAGTGCTTGTTCTACCTTAAGAGGCTCCAAAGAGGAAACAAATGAGTAAAATTGGCAAAAGTTTGCTAAATGTGAACGAGTTGTTACCCCTTTCGAAGACTCCCAAGGATGTTGTCAATGGGATGATCCCGTTGAATTGTTTGCCTTAGCCTTGGATGCTCAATGGCCTCTTGTTCATCTTCTGGATCTTCATCATCATCTTGCTCAAATATGAGTTGTAGGTTTTGTCCTCGAGCTAGAGTCGAATCAGCTGCTACTGACTATATAGGTGTGGTACTACCGCCCTCAAGTGTGGCACTACTGCACTCTAGAGTTGCAGCAGATTCTTGCTATAGTGTAGCATCAGGTAGGTCAGCAGAAATAAGTGCAGCAGCAACTTGAGGAACCTCCACTTCAGTGCTTCTTCTTCTTGTGGTCTAATATCACTAATAGCCAATTGATTGATTGCTTCAAATGGTGGATCCTCCTTTTCTACAACACTTGAATCAACTTTGTCTGCTTGAGAGCCATTAGATTCATCAAATGTGACATTTACTGCAATCTCAACTCTCCCGGAGGTTTTGTTGAAGACACGGTAGGCATGCTCATTTGATCCATAACCAAGAAGAAAACCTTCATTAACTTTAGGTGCAAACTTAGAGATTTTGGGTTTCTTGTTATGTATGAAACACTTGCACACAGACACTCTAAAGTAAGACACCTTAGGCTTGTTACCGGTTAGAAGCTCATATGAAGTTTTCTTCAACTTCTTATGTAGGTAGAGGCGGTTGATGGCATGGCAAGCGATGTTGACGGCATCACACCAAAAGATGTCCGGCGTATTATACTCATCTAGCATTGTCCTTGCCATGTCAATGAGTGTACGGTTCTTCCTCTCTACTATACTATTTTGTTGAGGGGTGTATGGAGTTGAAAACTCATGCTTGATGCCCTCTTCATCAAGAAACTCCTTAACTAGAGTATTCTTGAATTCGGTCCTATTGTCGCTTCTCACTCTCTTGATGGGAAGACCAAACTCCTTTTGAGCTCTTCTAACAAATATCTTCACCTTCTCTTAAACTTGGCACTTGTCATGCAAGAAAAATACCCAAGTTAAATGGGAATAGTCATCAACAATAACAAAACCATATTTGTTACCGCCGATACTTAGGTAGGTGACCGGTCCAAAGAGATCCATATGTATTATCTCCAATGGTTGCTTGGTGGTCATGATGCTCTTTGGTGGGTGAGGTGCTCCAACTTCCTTTCCGGCTTGACAAGCGCTACAAATCCTCTTTCTCAAAGTGAACATTTGTTAGTCCAAGAATGTGTTTATCTTTTAGAAGTTTGGCCAAGTTCCTCATCGCAACATGGGCTAGTCGGCAATGCCAAAGCCAACCCATGATAGATTTTGCCACTAAACAAGTCTCAAGCTTAGCTTTAGTTTTGTTGAAATCAACTAAGTAAATCTTGTTCTTTACTTGACCCGTAAAGACAATAGAGGAATCCTCCCTTCTAAAAACTTCCACACCCTTATCTGAAAAGAGACAATTGTAGTCCATCTCACACAATTGAGAAATGGACAACAAATTGTAACTCAATGAATCAACATGTAATACATTTGTAATTGAATGCTCAAGGGTTATAGCAACTTTACCGAGACCAATCACATCCCCTTTTGAATTGTCTCCAAAGACAATATTTTCATTTGAGTGCGTCATTGGGGAATATGATGAGAACATACTCCTTTCTCCGATAATATGATTTGTACATCCACTATCAAGCACCCAACTTGATCCACCGAAGGAGTATGCCTACAAACCAAGTTTAGTTGCTAGATTTAGGTCCCCAATTTGACTTGGGGACTTGCATGTTAGTCACAAAATCTTAGGAACCCAAATAGAAGTATTCCTATATATGTTGGTTTCCTTTCCAACATATTTAGCAACCAATTTCCCACTGTTGTTGTTCCTCAAAACAAAGCATGATGTCAAGCTTTGTCGAGGTGCATAAGTCTTCAGTCGATAGGCATACTTATTCTTAGTGGCCCACACTAATTCCTTAGGCTTTTGAAAAACCTATTTTTCCTGGTACACCTTCTTCTTGGGCTTAGTTTGATCAGGAGCAGAATTGGTAGCCTTCCTATTTTGGCAGGGCGTGGCACAACCGCCCTTCACCGCGGCACTGCCTCTCGGGGACACTGCACTGCCGTGGTCTATGTAGGCTGATCTATACTAATTTTGCCCTTCCTTTTAAACTACACACACTCATAGCCATTCACTATCCTTCTTCCATTTTTCTTGGCTCCTTTTGTGCGTCCAAGCCCATGCTTTATTGAGGGATGCCTTCCTTACTTGAATTGTGGCCTTTTTGATTCATCATTCTTCTTGTCATTGGATTAGGTCTTACCTATCCACCCTTTTCTAATGACTTCATTGAGCCTAGCAATTTCTTTTCTCATAGCCTCCATATTTGCAAGGTTAGTGGAATAGGCATTCAAATCAAGATTAAAACATTTTCCACACCCTTGACCAGTGGAGGGAGTAGAGGTTTCCTTTTCCTTAGGGAGATGTGAGTTGCTATCCCAAAGAATGCCATATTGCATCTCAAGTTCTTTGTGCTGTTCATCCAAGTCACAATACTTTTTCTTGAGAGATTTATTTGCTTTCTTTGTAATAGCATGGTCCTCTTGCTCTTTGGCCAAACCCTTGTGCAAGGATTCCACCTCACTTCTCTCTAATGCAAGAGCTTCTTTGTTAGCAATGTAGAGATCCTCTTGTTGGATAAGAGTCCCTTCTCTAGATTCTAGCTTGGCTTGGACACTCTCTAAATCCTCCATTAGCTTAGTGATGAATAATTTGTTATTTCCATCCCAATTTTTAGTTATCATGTTTATTTCTTCATAACTAGATTCATCATCACTAGAGCTATCACTAATATCACTACTAGAGATATCACTAGGAGGTGGAGGAGATTTGGCCTTTGATTTGGATTTTACCTTCTCACCCTTTGCCATGAGACAAATGTGAGGGAGTAGTAGTCATCATCAAACATGAAGTTGAAGAGCCTTGGTATAGGGGATGACTTGTGAATAGAAATAGTTGCAACCTTCTCATTCTCTTCACTTGTGCTCTCTTTAGTTGAGTCCCATTCATGCCTAATGTGAGCCTCTCCCATGTACTTCTTGCTCTTTTTACGGTCGGCCTTCTCCTCTTTCTTGTCCTTCTTGTATTTGTTTTGCTTGATATCATATGGACACTTGGCAATGAAGTGATCAGTGCTTCTACAATTGTAGCATGTCCTTTTTTTGTTTGGAAAGCTTCTATTCACTACCTTGTAGCCTTGCTTCTTTAGCCCCTTGTGATACCTCTTCATAAAGAGAGCAACATCATCAACTTTCTCATATTGATCATCATTATTTTCAGTTTCACTTGAAGATGATGTGGTCTCTACTCTTTCTTGAACTTGCTTACTTGCTTTGGGCTTACTAGTTGAAGCTTGTTGGTTGATCTTGAACTTGTTTGTAGAGCCTTGCTTGCTTGATTTGTTGGCCTTGAGAGCTACATCTTTGATCTTGAAGCCCTCTAACTTTGCTTGCAATTATCCAAGTTTCTTCCTCTCATTTGCTTCTTCTATTTGCATGTCAAAGGTCAAGATCCTCCCAAGTACATCATTTTGTGTGAAGTACTCAAACTTCTTCTTGTCTCTAATTAGAGTGATTACGGTCTCATTTCTTGGTGAATAAGCTTCCAACATAATCTTGACAACTTTGTGATCATCTAGCTCATCACAACCATAGCCTCTAATCTTGCCCACCATCGTCATCAACCTATCAAACATCTCTTGTGGCCCCTCTCCATCCAAGATTACAAACCGGTCGAGCTTTGACATCAACAAGTCAATTCTTGTCTTTCTCACTTTGTCAACCCCTTCATGTCCTAGGTGCAAAGTGTCCCATATTTGCTTGGCAACATCAACTCCAATCACTCTATTGTACTCATCACCATCCAAGCACTAAGCAACACATTTGTGGCTTGACCATTGAGGTGAATGATTCTTATCTCTTCTAGTGCTGGGTTCTTAGGATCAACCGGTGGCTCAAATCCATTACAAACAATCTCCCAAATGCTGGGGTGAAGACCTATAAGATAGGCTCTCATCAAGTGCTTCCGCTTGGCAAAGTTAGTCCCATTGAAATGAGATAACTTGCCTGCGGGCACATTGATGAAAGACCTCCGATCATGGTTAGTCATAGGAATAGAAGAATAGTTAAAGGATATGGCGGCATATTTGTTGTTGTCGGCCTTGCCCTATCCTTTCTTCTCCTTCTTGTTCCCCTTCGACACTTGGTATGACTCATCATCATCTCCATCTTTGGAACTACTTGATATGCTTGATGATGCACTTGTTGCCTTCTCTTCTTCTTCCTTCTTCTTCCTAGCTTCTCTACTTTTTCTTCCTACTTCTCTCTTGAGCCTTCTTTCTTCTTTCCTTTGCTTCTTCTCGTCTAACCATTGCTCCTCCTTCTTCTCTCTTCCTTCTCTTTTTAGCTTTCTTTCTTCCTTTCTTTTTCTTCTCTCATTCTCATTGAGAGCTCCTTCGGCATCGGTAGCCTTAAGATGTGGTAGCATGGTGTTGCTTGCTATCGACGCGCTTAGCTTGTTGTAGTCCGTGTCGACATCCACCCGCTTCGTACCACTAGTTCCTCCTTTGGGCTCCATACCTCAAGCGGTGAAGCGTATATGAGGTAACCTTGCTCTGATACCACTTATAGGATCTCTGATTGGCCTAGAGGCGAGGGTGAATAGGCCTGTCAAAATAAATACTCAAACTTTTATCAAATTCACCCTACGGCACTACCGCTCTGGAGGGCGGCACTGCCGGACCAGAACAGCGGCAGTGCCGCACCTGCTGACAACTTCGATTCATAGTTCAAAATTCATGAATGAAAACTTAAATCAGAGAAATTTCCTACCTTACTGCAGGTATGACAATCACAGATCAAGAGCTAGAAGTAGTAGGAGCACCACACACAAGTAGATCGACTAGAAACCCTAGAAATCACCTCAACCACAAAATGTCATGCAAGTAATGTAAATCAAGCACAAGTGACACAATGATTTATCCCGTGGTTTAGCTCGCCACCAAGGCTTGCCTACCTCCACATTGTTGAGGTTAGCCACTAAGGCTTAGGGCTTTCCAACCCTTCCTTATTCTCAAGTCAAAAGACTTAACTCTTGAGATGAGGGGTGAGTTTACTAGCTTTAAGAGATGGTTACAAACCTCCCGGGGCTGCCACACAAGTTGGCAAGCTTCACGGGCGATGCTAGCCGGCTAGGAGCCAAGCTTCAAGAGTAACAAACACAACCGCCGGCCAAAACATGAACCAAGTGCTCTTTAGAGTTGGGGAATCAATGGAGCTGCTCTCTAATCGAGTTTTGGACCCTTTTCCCTCAAGGATTGATGGGGAAATCAATGGATTTGCTTGGGGGCTTGAGGTCAACAATGGAGGAGAGAGAGAGAGAGAGCTCCTGCTATGTTTTGGGTGTGCTGAAGTGAGGAAGAAGAGGCAGAGTACCGTTAGGAAGGAAGGAAGGGGAAGGGTATAAATATCCTCTAGCCCCCAACGGTCACTTAACTCACGACAGTGCCGCGGCTCAAGTGTGGCAGTGCCTCTCTTCAAGTGCGACAGTGCCACACTATGCAAGATAGCAAGGGTAAGAGTGAAGTGTAGACTATCTTGGCTGTGAATCTGAGGATGCATGTGTATGTTTGAGCACTTGGTAGCACATATTAGCTTAAGGATTGTGTCCCCCTTTATAGTACGGCTATTCCTATACTCAAATTCAAAATATAAAAGACTTCAAACCTCCTTTGAGTTTGAAGCCATCTACATTTGTAATTGGGGGCTCCTCCATTTCATGTAGCATCCTCGAACATGAATTCCCTACTTGTCATCTCAATAAATCTCATTAGTTCTATAATTGCGTGATCATTATCACCAAAACCCACAATTAGGGCTTGATTACACTTTCATACAGAAAGCTAATAAGCACTAGGTGACCTATTATAGGACATAATATCCTAGTCTATTTATCATTCGACTGATAACTTGTCTACTTTAAGTATTGTGTACCTTTCTGATCCAACGAGGATGACATAAGCTGATCACTAGATGATCGATGTCATTACAGGGACAGTCAAGTAGAGTCACTTATCTACCACCTCTTGCAGTCTATTAATGTTTATGTTAGTGCCCTATTCTTCAAAGGTTATCCTCTAGATGACTTCAAAAGGAAGTCCTACTGCATCTGGTCCGGTATAGGAATCTTCTAATAGGATCCGGAAAGATAACCGAGGAAGAGCTCACATGAAAATAACACATCGGTGTATTTCTACAATGGATCATGACTAGAAACCTCGATACCAGTGTGTATTGAGTAGCACAACCTTGTGGCTACGGTCCATAGGATGCCCTTGGTTTCGTCGTGGCACCATAGTTGATACTCATAACACCATTACCGATCACACAACCAAGGTGAAATTTCAAGTGGCACAGATTGGGTTGTATGAACAAGCACTATGCAAAGGAGGGATAGGAAGCAAAGGTAGCCACAAGGTTAGGAGCCAATGAGGGTGGTCCAAGGTAAAGACATGGCACAAGAGAAACATAGATTAGCTAATGAAGACAACTGAGCGTGAGACTCTTGCTTTAATTTCACACACGCCTTGCGTTTACCAAGGAGATTACCAGATAAAAGATTACATGAGATTTGGTCTTGCCGAGCAGCTACATGAGATCAAGACTGATAAACATCTAGAGACTTAGAAGGGTTGGAGACAAAACAAATGAGATTCGAGGGATAGAGCTGATACACTGACTAGGGATTGAGTTGATAAAGCAACGACATGATCTGCGAGGTAAAGGTTCCAAGGCCAGGGCAGACAGAGATTAGTGTTGCACCAAACCATCTTTAGGATAAGAAGCAGAGAGGCTCGACAAGGATTTTTGGGTAGGGTCTTCACACATAGGAGCGAGACATCCATGACATGTGCAAGCATTCAAGGGAACTAAGCTTAGGCTCACGAGTCAAGCAAAGGCTTGGATACACAAACATTCAAGGGCTAACAATCACACATACAGGCTTAAGCTCCTAAGCAAGGAGAATCTACTTGGAGACAACCATGAGATTATTGTTACCTGAGTGTTGTACCTGGTTAAGTCTCTTCAACACTCATATGCTCACCGTGGACAAAAGAAGTAATGACTATGATACTACCTAGGTAACAAAGCATCCACACCTACATCATGGTCTTAAGCAAGCATTTGAGGAACTCAATCAAATTAGATTAAGCAACTAATACCAAGCACAAAGCTCGCACATAACAAGCAGTCATATACAACAACACCACTACACCTAAATGTGAAACATGGTGGTAAGATATTGTTATCTTTTATTTCCTTTTTACTAAGTAGGTGGATATCTCTTCAAAACAAGTTTTACTTACATTTAGCAAATTAGTTTTCGGTCATGCACAATAGGACCATATGGTTACAATAGTTATTCATTAATAGAACAAGGGTGAGAGGAGCATGTTTATGCACAAGCAACAATCATGATGTAAGCTTATCCTATTTGTCCTCATGAAATTGCCAGCCTAAGGTGGCAATCATATTCTATGTCGGTGGCATAACACTTACTCTCTTGATATATAGCTAGTCGTCAGCTACATTCAATCTACGCATTCGTGGTTAGTGTACTTGCAGAAAGATTTCATTTCAGCCCAACCCCACAATTATATATATGCAGAAATGAAAATCTGGTCTCTAAGTTGCAAGCTAAATACTTCCATATATATACCCACTATATATATACTTCTGTATTAAAGCTACCCATCAGTAAATACGTCCATATATACATATAAATATGCATATATAGCTGTACCAAAGCTAACCCACAATTAAATACTTTCGTATATATATGAGCTATATATACTTAAGTATCAAAACTACCTCTCCCCTTTGATCGCACGCTCACATCTTGCGGTCATGCCACTCACCAACTTACCTGGGCGTAGAGGTATATTGATCCATACATTACCATTCAAACGAATGGCATCCATATAATAGCACGTCATATGGATGATGAAATCAAAATTACAAGAAAGTAAATCCCGTATAGTTGGTATCAGTTTACTTAGTGCCACCTAAAGGTCCTTAATTGGGCTTAACTAGAGGTTGTCCCTAGCATAGTTTTGCAAATTAGTTTTGACAATTTGCCTATAGCTAAAGTTTTAGTCAAAATAAGCTTTTTAAAACCAAAACTTTGTTTTTAAAACTATGTACATGATAGTATTATGCTTAATCTTGCTCTGATACTAGCTATGATAGAACCATCCAATTTATACAAGATCAAGTACGGCTGTCCCCGCTAACACATTAACACGCGCATACCTTCACTTATATAAACCCGGTAGTCCGCCGAATGTCATGAAGGACCTCGGTAAATCAACATCACAACCAACATCGTATGATTAAGCAAATACACATCACATACATAGAGTTGCAGCAGAAATAATATTACAAATGGGTTCATAAATAATAGTACAAGTTTGGGTTTCAAAACCGGTTAAGGGAAACAACATAGCTTTCAAATGATTATATTAATATAAGTTCCAAATACATTGCCAGCATACGTGACATCCTCTAACAAAAGCATATAGATAAGAACACTATATAGAGTCACCAAGTCCACCAGTGGTTAGCCACCATCTTCAGCAGGCTGAGAACTTCAACTACAACATGATGGGATAAACCCTGAGTACTCGAATGTACTCAGCTAGACTTACCCGTCATAAACCAAAAATAAAGTGACACCATGGATTATGCAAGGATTTATAAGCGGATCTAGCTTGACAACATTTTGCATAAAAAGTCACTAATTCAGCTATACATTTTATAATTCTGTCATCAAGTTAATTATAGCTATTCATCTCTAGATTAGCAACTAGCCTGTGCCAAACATGTGGTATATCATTTAGTAGCATAACAATAGTAACCATAGCCAGTGTAACATTTTCATATTCATCAGAACCATCATATTCCATAATCCAATTACTACGATGCTAGAGCTAGTTGAGTTTCTCACTATCCGGGAGAGACGGCGATTCGAATCGATTTCAACTAGCTGAGAATTTATTCCTAACACAAACCCAGACATCCCTATGCCAAGGTAGTCTTAGGTCACCTTTGGTACAACTCAGGTCCAATTCACGGGTTCTATCAGCACCGCACAACCAGGGATAACCAGCTGCCAGGATGTTTAGGCCCAGCCGGCCCTTGGGCTCACATCTGGCTCCCTACACATTCTTACTACCATCTAGAGTGTGCACTCTTACAGAACGGGGCTTAGCCTGAGTTGAGCTACTCAGAATGAGTTATCCAGCTAGCTAAGTGAGAGGCATGCGTTCAACCTCGATAAAAGTTCCAACAATGGTATGGTCCTTAATCAGCACAGACGGAATCACATGAGTCAATCTACGCATAGACTTCGTCCGACCTCCAGTTACATTACCCCATGGTTCTTTTCCATGATAGCAAATATAGTCAACCGTGCTCCGGTATCCACCTATATCTCGCAGGTGACAGGAAAATCACTCGACTTCTACCGATCTAAGCATGGCTAAGCATATATTTGATCTTGGACCTACATAGGGTTCAAGGTATATGCATCAAGAGTTTCCAATCAATTCCTATAAACTAATGCATCAAACATAAAGGACTTAAGTGATGTTTGTAAAAACATAGGAGGTTTAGAATGCTCCAGGGCTTGCCTGGGATCTAACACAAAGTTAGTTCAGTTAGCTTGCACCGTCTTGGGGAACATCGTCCACTCTAGGCATGCACTCCAGGGGTCCTTCCATCTTTGGGACAGGTCCACCAACACCATTTTCTGGTTCAACTCCATCATCATGTGCTTCACGTCCATGCATTGTGCATCTAGCGTACCTAGATGAGATTCAACAGTGCAAGTGCATGAATGCGAAGAATGGTAACATGAGATGCATCATATAAAAGCATTCAAGACAAGTATAAGGTTACACCTCAAGACATATGCACTTAGAGAGCAAGTCATTTAACTAACTATCACTCCAGTATAGCATAGGGATAGCAAGCATAATAAGCATGGCACACCAGTTAACTCAAGTCAAACTATTACAAGCATTTAACCATCAAGAACTAATTAAACCTAGCATCACATAAGAACTAGGGCTACGGTGAATGACACCAACATAATTAAAGCTCTAGCAAAACATGCATCAAGATCATTTATTAGTTAAGTGCTTGACCAACATTATATAACATATTTATAAGATTTTCAGGTAGATCAATTTAACTCTAGTAGTGTCATGAGCTAACACTAACAATCATACAAAGCAATGCAAAGTGAAGCAAACAATTTTAGGTACATGCTCAGATTCTGGGCAGCAGCACATCAGTCATTTGTTTCGACCATAACTGGAGTTATAGTCATCAAACAAAGGTGATCCTAGACTTTATGGAAATATTTGGAAATTGTCTACAACTTTGTTATTTACACCTAGAGCTGAGTAAAAGGTTAACAAGGGTGAAAAAGACTAACAAGCCGATCTGCTCAAACTAGTACAAAAAACTGACATGAACTTCAGAAATGCATAACTAGAGTTTTAATCATACAACAAACATGATCCTTAACTTTATGGAAATATTATTAAGTTACTTATAGCTTTATTATTATCATCTTAAGATGATTCTACAGCTAATAAGGTTAAACAACATCAAGAAGACATTTCTATCCAGATTTGGACAGAATCTGCCATTCTAATTTGAATAGCAATCACTAGAGTTCTAGACCACCAAAAACAGTGATCTTAGACATTTTAGAAATCTTAGGAAAAGCACTACAACCCTCCTATTATCACCAATACATGATTCCATGTTTACATAAGCCAAACAATACAATCATTCTGATCTGTCCAGAGGACATGTAAAAGCTCATAGCAAACTTGTAAAATCTATAACTCCTAAACCAGAAGGAATAAGATCATGAAATTTTAGGACAAGCAATATAAGGAATTTATCTACAACTTTGGTTGTCAAAAAATTCACATAAAACATCATTATAACCACGAAATTAATTGCTTAACCAAAACTGTACATGCAACCCAAACAACAGAGGCATACTGCATTCATCTATCATTTAGTTGCTACAAACTAACATATTTTTGACATATATGTTACCCCAAACATCATGGAATCATATTCAAACAATCATAGCATGTAGGAATAGCTACTAGGAGCATCACATGACAATAAATACATGTATATGCTCACAACATTCATCCTCTACTTTAATATTGCAACATATGTATTATTTTTTGTACTATATGAGAACAACTAGTTTGGGGCTGAGATTTTTATGAGTGGTACATGTTATCAAAGCATGGCTACTGCAAAAATTTCACATGCTCAGGTTTCATAATTTAATTACTATGAAAAAGACAAATTGCTATTGCAAGAAAACATGTAAAAGCAAGATAAATCTAAGAATCATCATTTTCTATAAACATATAGCCATATTATAGTTCCTCAGGTCACAATATCACCATGCAAGGGCAAATGAACCACATTTCACATTTTTGAATATATAAATTATTTATAAACCATCTAAAACCATTTATCAGGCATTAATAAAGTTAAATCAATAACTCAATCATACTACATCCAATGACCATAAAATTTTTACCACAGTACACACATAGCATCATTAGCCTACAATAAAAATTTCACCTCATTTGGAGCACCGCAACTTTAGATATGAATTTATCCCTAGAAAACCCTAATTAACCTAGATAGATAAAAACAACAAAAATCTTCTACTAACATATATCATAAGATGACTCTACTGTGTATATCTACTCACAAGGATTCCAAAAAGTCCCCATTTGCTATTTTATGATTTTTCTATGATTTATTATAATTTTCCAAAGTTTCAACCACAAAAAGAAAAACAAACTTTTACCGAGGACTCCGAACTTCCACGAAAATAAATTCCAGCGAAACAGTTCTTCCAGCCACTATGCACAGGAGTCATGACTCTACAGAAAACCCCTCCCCTTTGTTCGAATTTGAGCATGATGTCCTTCACGTGAATGGAACAAAGGAGGCACGGCTGCTCGCAAGTTAAGGCTCGAAGGAGGCCATGCCAGTGGCCGAGGAGTGGCGGTGGAGCATCAGGGGACCGGCGCACACCTGTGGGTGGCCTTGGCTTGGCCAGAGACGGCCCTAGGTGGTGTGGCCATGTGCTCCGACGACGGCGACGGAAGTGGATCCGACGGCAGCAAGCTGCAGGTGGCTACACGACCGTGAAAGTGGCGTAGAGGAGGCAGCGTGGAGCGGGGAGGTTGAGGGTGAGGTTGGCTGGGATGGAGGAGGCTCGAGGAATGAGCGATGACGGTGGCCGCGAAGCTCGGTCGACAGCCATGGCGGCATTCGCATTTTGCTCGCGCAGCACCGAGGGCGAGGGAGAGCGTGGCAGACGACGAGAATGAGTAAGATGGAGAGAGCAGAGGGCGTCGGCTTCCCTTTTCTCAAGCACGGGGCGAGGTGGCAAGCGCGGGGGCAAGGAGAGGGCCACATAGTGCTTGGCTCCTGCCTGTGGTCGGCCACAATAAATTTCTAGCTCCAAGCAGTTAGATTCAAAAGTCCTAAAAAATACATCTGAAACTCCAAACTTCACCCTTCGTAACTCATAATCCGTTTAGTTTTGGCACAAGCTGTAGTAACCAAAGTTGTAGAGCTACATGAGTACTCCAACTTTGATTAAAGGAGTTTGGTCCAAATCAAAATGTTTTGTGAGATATAAATTCCCAAAGAGGGCTACTTGAAAATTGAAAACTGAATTAAGATATTCAGTCCAAGTTCCCCGAATTCAGCGAAACTAGCAGTTTTGGGAATTGATTTTGAAGGTCCAAATGTGCCCCAAACATGATGAGACTTGTTTCGTTGTTTCCTTCACAAAGTGTACTTCAGCTCATATTAAGGAATCCAGTCGAGTTACCATATGAATTTGGAAGATAAAAATGTCACAACATGTCAACTTCCAGCTGTTAATCAGAAATATTTCAGAGGGGCCAAAACATCACTTCATTCAAATTTGAGACCACTATTTGAGCCAATTAGGAGTTGAATTAGGTCTTAGTCCAAAAATAAAGTTTGTTGTACTCCACTCGAGCTTCAACTTTTACTTAAGGTCGAACTCCATGTAAGCACTCCAGATAGTTGGTCAACATAGGTCAAAACCATGTCATGAAAAGGACAATTTTAGCTATTCCCACACTTAGAAGCATTTTCTTGACATTTGCTCAACATGAACCCTTCATGACTTTTGTTGTAGAATTTAATTAGAGTCATTTGGGTAAGGTACTAAGGTTTGGTCGACATCCCATGTTCCCATTCACCTAATGAAGCGATTCAAGAAAGATTATAACTTATCATTTGATGTGACTTCTTGACTCCAAACTTCATGAAACTTTTCCAATAGTCAATGTAGATGGAAATAGATGTGAGGAACATGCAAAGGGGCACCTTCCACATTACTCAAGCATACCTCTAAAAAGGGTCAACATGTAAGCAATGGTGTGTTGTCCCAATTTAAGTTGGGCTCATTTTCAGAGGGTTGACCTTAATACCTTCATCATTACTTCTAGATTATGAACTAGAGATCATAATCATTGCTTGACATATCCTACTTAAAGTCCAATTTTGCTACTCAACTCATGGTAACACCTGGGGTGTTACAGTAAGAGAGTAATTGTAGAGTTTATCTGTCCTTAGACCCTAACCATAGAAATCCATCTCTACCCTTTCCAACTCTACCTTTGTGTTGTCCTTGGACAAATTAGCTAGAAGAGTACCTCCGTTCCCTGTGAAAAATACGATACCATAAATACTTCCGAGTGAAATGCTACAACGGTAATTTCATGCGCTTGTGGATTATTTCTGTATGTGTTAAGAAATACCAACAAGCATTTCTAGCGCCGTTGTCGGGGAACGATTGCCGTATTTTCTTCAAACCTAGTTCGTCCTTGTATCTATATTTTTTTCTTTTTTTACAAAAAATATATATTCACCTTGAAAACCACTCCTATCCAATACCGGTTTGCTTCGAAGGGTGAGTTCTCTGAGCCACCACCAAAATGAAACTTTTCATCTGGCTATGAACTCTGCCCCTGGCTTAATAGCCATGGTTCGGGCACAACCCTTCTTAGGGCATGATAATAAAAACCCCTGCTAACACTTGCACGATTTCGAGGAGATGTGTTCACAAGAAACTCTAAGGTGGAAATTGTTTACTTTCTCTCTCACACGGAATGCAAAATAATGGTACACAATTGCCGTAGAAAGTACGAATGGGGACTAGTATGAACTTAAAGACAAGATCTGTCTTGCATTTGTCCCATGTCCCGTATCGGCTCTCTACCAAGGGCAATCCTCAACTTTGAGCAGCATGAGAAGGAGTCCATAGGTGCAGCCTGGGTCAGGTTTTCAATGATAATACATGCCAGCCTAGACCTATCTTTACCCGATGGAGTATTGTTGCATATCTTTTGTTTGGGTATTGACATACATGCTGACCTATGCCTAGACATGACTGCCGGATGTCATTTTACACACAAAACTATGATAGAACAAGTAGAATACCATGAGCACATCATGAACAAATTCACTTCTTCTGTCGTAAGAATCAAATCCCTCCAGGCGAAAGCCATGTTGAATGTGGAGGAGTCCTCATTCATGGAATCCAAACCTATACCATCCTTAGATTCGACTCATGAGCCCTCACCCTAACCACAAACACCGAAGGAAACACTAATCCATCCTTTGGAGTTCCCTATCGAATTCAAGGATTATGGCAATACCTCAAAACATTATTGGCACAAAAAACACAAAAAGGAAAATATCCTCAAAGCAGAACCATGAGAGGAATGGTTAATGGAAGTGGAATGTTCTTCCGAAGCAATTCAGATTCTTTCACCTTCCACAACAATGACTTGTTCATTAAGGGGGACTATTATAGAAGCCATACACAACCCCACGATCGAGACTAATATCATGTCAGAATTCATTCTAAAAACCCTTTTGGGCAAAAGCCCGCTAGTCCCGACAAACAAGCTCTTCAAAAGTCCATCAGGACTCATCTTCGAGTGTTGTGGGATTGCCAAGGCCGTTCTAATCATAATAAATGAAACTGAGGTTCACCTAGACTTCCACATCTATGCCATCCTTGATTTTGATCTTCTTATAGGCTACCCTTCCAAAATACTTTTTCAAGAAGAATCTTCCCATGGTAGCCTTAATGAAGAGTTTGGGAAAATTGCTTCTACCACTCACTTAGATATCCCAAAGGTAGAGCACCATCCCAACAATGACCTGTTCGAGGAGGTAAAATTCAGAACCCCATTCATCCATCATCACCCTCGCTTGAACTTAAGCAATGTCCCTCGGGCCATCAAAATGTTGTTCATGATAGTGGTCGAGATTCCTTGTTGATTCTACATGATATATCTCTTAAAAACAAAAACTTTTGTGCCATGGACACAACACTTAGTGCGACATGCTTCAACGAAGATCCCAACCATCTATCGATCCTTGTTTGCAAGCTTTTTGAGAAGAATGGTTATTGATGCATATGTTTATCATAAATATTGCAAATCTCATGGATGCACTGTGGTACTAACCTTGTCGCTTTGACGACAATGTTAAATGCTTGGTGGTGAAGTTGGGAACTAAACCACCATTGTTAGCTACAAGATGAATTTCCCACGATCGAGCTTGTGACCATATACAAAGCACTGCCAGAAGATACCCCGGATTATCTTAAAAAAAGAGAGAATAAAAAAACACATGCACAAATTCCTCTTCAGTAAAAAGCAAGAACGTGTTATTAGGATAGTATGCACCTTTGGGTATTCTTGTTTGCTAACCCTTGCAGGTTAAAGATCAAGAAGAACAGGGGACATACGATGACTAAAATCATGGGAGCTGCATCAACTACACACGTTGATGATCTTTGGTAATAGAACACACTCAAAAGGAGACCCTGACCCTACACACTTGACTTTCACAAAAGTCCAAGTGTGGGGGAGGGTGGTGAGAATCCTGAGGTCCATGCATACCAAAGACCATCCTGTTAAAAAAATAGGAAAATGATGATGTTGGCTCTATCTTGCTATAAAAAAAAAAGAGAGTTAAAAATGAAAATAAAAGAGAAAAAAGAACAAAAAAAGAGAAGAAAAAATGGTATATAAAGAAAAAATGAAAGAGGAGTCATAAGACGGGAGAGCCTATTCTAGACCTTTACTCCTACCACCAAGGCACATGGTCTGTGGACACTATTTGTGTGGCCTGGCCATGTTACTCACATGAGAAGGACCATGTGCGATCAAGCCACCACTGCAGTAGTTCCAAGCATCATCCAAGTATGCTACCGGTAAGTACACTTAGGTATGCAAAGGTAATGTTCACCAACTCCTTTACTCGTATTTGTCTCCATAAAAATATAAATTTGATCATATGAATTCATGCTTCCTTTGTTTATGTCGTAATACTCTGGTTTGGATGCGTCTATGCATGGTACATCTATAGGTTATTTTAAATTAAGCATGGTGCTTAGGTTAAAATGACCTTCTTTAATCAAAGTTTGACATGGTGTTTAATTTTGATTAATGAACCTTGAGTTATTACTGTCATAAACAATAGAAGTAATCTAAGAATGGAGATGAATCAAGGCTGGGTTTACTTGGCAAACTTTACCGTAGGCCTTGTTTGAGTTGCTCTAAAAAGATAAAAAGTTGGCTGAACAAATAAATAATAAATACATAAACTAAAATATATATATATATATTATAATGATAATCATAATAATAGTAATAATAACTATAATAATAAATCATAGGCTCCCCAGTATTATAGCTGGTAGAGCCCTTGTTTGTTTCAACTTTTGTTTTTTAGTTAAATAAAAGCAGGTAGATCAATAAGTGTGGGGGAGATTTCTCATGAACACACATTCGAGATCTCCCACCAACACGTTGCACAACCATCAGATGATCCATCATGCATGAAGGACAAGACAGAAAGTTTCAGAGAGGTTTGGCTGAACTTCTAGTTCAGCCAAGCCATCTCTAATCCCCATTATCTCCTTTTTCTTCAACGATGGTTTGTGCAACACAACCCTCAACTCCCTCCAATTTTGAGTTTGAACAAACATAAATCTTGATCACTAAAATTAAACTCAATTTATCCCTGCTATCTCCTCCTGATGAACAATGCCCCTACATACCACACTTCATTTAAAATTTTAGAAAGTGACATGTTCATAACACATTTAAGATAGAAGCTTGCATACAGTTTGTTCCATGTACATACACTTATGCTTATGGAAAAATATTCTAATAGGACAATCATGTTGACTAAGTTGTTGTGAGGTGTGATATAGTTCCGACTTAGAAATCCTACCATTTCTATTCAAAGTACTTGGAAAATTTGTTTTGACAAAAATATAAAACCATAGTATCACATACTCCTCAATTGGTGAGCAATTCCTACCAAAGCCAAATATGATATCTTGCAAAAGTCAAGCCTTCTACATAAGTTGCTTTATTGTGTTGAGTTTGGTAAGGTCTTGTTGACCCTTGTTGAGAGATTTATCATGCTCCCAAGATCAAGATCACGTACACTCCACATACACATGCTGCTCCTACACTAGGAGTATGCAAAAACATGCTTTCATCCAGACCCACTAAAACTTGTACTCCTACACTAGGAATAGACAAAAATATGTTGGTTAGGGAAATACTCCATGTTCCAAAAAGATAATGATCTGTTTCTAAATATGTGGTTTAGAAGAAGAGACATGAGCTATGCAAAAAGCTTAAAAAAATTGGAAACATGAGGGTTCATGTACAAAAAAATGATGAGCACATGAAGGCTCATGAAAAGAGAAGGAAGAAAGATAGCCATGTTTCAAAATATTAAATTATAAAGAGATATCATATCTACAAAAGGAGTATAGTTTTAGTTTACCTTTTTCCACACACATGCACATCTTGATCTTAGAGTATGGCACTTCTGTCTAGGGATCCTTGATTTGACTTTACAACATATGCAATACAAGTATGCTATTTTGTTTATCCCAACCTAAAGCTCCACACAAACCTTTTAGAAGTAGGAGAAAACAAAAGAAGGCAAACCATTGCTATGCTGTTGGCGGTCCTTAATGATCAAACCCAACCGCCAATTAAGACACAAAAAGAGGAGAAATTAACAATCTTAAACACATATACATTTACTATTGACCTAGTTCCACATGTATTTGGAGAATATTGTTTTGTAGGACATAAGCACAAATGCATGGATACTTTCACCAAAAGGCATTTTTGACGCTGATTTGCACAAAGGATAAATAAAGAGGCCCATCCATGACACTAATTTGGGTAGAATACCAACTAAGGAGTAGTCCAGGACCAAGCACCGACCCACCATGCGAAGACGGTGGCGAGGAGGCTTGGTTAGGGGGCGGGCAACCCCCCACCAGCGCTTCTCGGCCACCCTTGCTCTAGCGGGGGCATGCTGAAAGGTCCTTGTTGGTTTTGGTAATTGAGTGACAACCTAGGTGGACTAATTGTGTTTATATGAGATACACAGGTAATTAGTCCATAGGTACATGTGTGTGAGCAACATATGTCATGAAGGTGAAAATGGCTTAGAGATGTTGCAAAGCTCACACATGTGATGATGAAGGAGCTTAACACACATGAGACATGACATTGAGTCATATGATCAAGGTGGAGAAGATCAAGACAAGACTTGGCTTGATGGACCGGTTGCAAGCGTGAAGGGCAAGTCAAAGGCTTTGGAGTGATGACCGCGTGGCGGTGAAGCTTGAGCAAGACTTGGCGCCGATGGACGATAGCAACGGTGAAGAGCAAGTAGAGTCAAGATCGATGAACCAATATGATCATGTGATGATATGAAGCGGATCATATCATTGTTGATCGTGTTGGTGCATGTGTTGCATCGACATTGAAGGAGATGGAATGGAATGCGCAAGGCAAAGGTATAACCTAGGGCATTTCATTTCACCGGTCATAGGTGTGTAGAGAAGTTTATGACCGGGTTTAGGATAGATGGCCGTACTATCAAGAAGGGCAAACTTGTTTGCATATCAGTCATCTAGTACCACTCGAGTGATCTAACTTTGCATTGTCGCTAGGATCGAGTGGCATGGCAAGTTGAGTGGCTAACATCCTTTGGGAAATGATTGTGAAAATGTTAACACACATACACATGGTGGTGTACACTTGGTGGTGTTGGCACATTTACAAAGGAGGTGGTGTTTGCAGGGGTGAGATGGGTTTGGGTCATTGTCACTTGGTGGTGTTGGCACATGTACACTTGGTGGTGTTGGCACATTGTCGCTAGGATTCGGCGCTTTCGGGAAAATAGAATGCCTATTTTCTATTGCGCCGGATGCAAGTTCTTGTGGTTAGCACATTGGAGCAAGGGTGATGAAGTTAGAAGTGAAAACGAGTTAGTCGCGAAGATGCTGGCGTCGGTCAACTGACCGGACGCTGGATCTGAATGCACCGGACGCTGGCAGGCTGCGTCCGGTCAGGCTGACGTACGATGACGCAGAAGCTGGAGTGTGACCGGATGCTGGCTGCATCCGATCAAGTGTGACCGGACGCGTCCGGTCGAGGTCGGTACCTTATTGGAAATGACCGGACGCTGGGGGTTCAGCGTCCGGTCAGTTGAAAGCTGCTGTGTTCGGTCAAGTCAAGTGACCGTTGGAACTAGGACACGTGGCCGTCTGCAGGCGACCGGACGCTGAGGTCCAGCGTCTGGTCAACACGACCAGAGCGTCCGGTCGGCCCGACCGTTGCCCAGTGAAGGGGTAACAGCTAGTTTAGCCCTTGGGGCTATAAATAGAAGTGGCCCTCGGCCATGGCTGGTGCTGAGCACCTCAAGGGACTTAGTGTCCATGCTTGTGAGTGCTTGGGAGCCCTCTATCACACATATACTTGATAGTGATCATTCGATTGTGTGAGTGAGCGATTCTAGTGCGATTGCATCGTGAGGTTGCATCGAGTGACACTAGGTGGTCGTGTTGCAAGCCGGTGGTGCTTGTTACTCTTGGAGGTTGCCACCTCCTAGACGGCTTGGTGGTGGTCTCCGTCGAAGCACGCAAGAAGCTTGTGCGGCGCTCCGGAGAAGTGCTTGTGAGGGGCATTGTGCTCGCCCCGCGGGAGCCACGAAGAGCAACTCTAGTAAAGCGTGTCATTGAGCTACCCTCACTCAAGGGGTAGGTTCTTGCAGCGCCCGACGTGCGGGCTTAGCGGGTGATGCTAATTAGCCGTCGAACCACCAAGTGAGCGGTCGACACAACGGGGACTAGCGTGTTGGCAAACACGTGAACCTCGGGAGAAAAATCATCGTGTCAACCTTGTTCTTCACGTTGGTTTGCATCCCCATTACACAAGCTTGAAATTACTTTTATATATCTTAAGCTTGTGTAGTTGCTCTTGTAATTAGTTAGCTTGTGTAGCTTACTAGTTACCTTCTTGCTTGTGTAGCATAGAAGTAGCTCCCTTGCGTGGCTAATTTGGTTTTAGTAACCTTGTTAGTCACATTGCTTAGTTTGTGTAGCTAAGTATTTGCGCTCTCTAATTAGGCATTGGTTGCCTTGTTATTGAGCCTTGCTAGTGAGCTTAGTTGGCTTTGTGCTTTTGCTTACTAGCATGTGTAGGAGCTCCCTTGTTGCTTAAAGTACTAGTGGCATAGGTTTGTGTGACCTTGCTCCTAGAATTGTTTAGGAGAGCTCTAGCTAGCCCGGCACCTTAGTTGCATAATTAGTATCTTAGCAAGGTGCTAGTGAGCATATATAGAGGGGTGTAGTCTTGGCTAGACCGATTGTTTTAATTCCGCATTTATATCGGTTAGCCGACGCGATTAATTTTAGAAAAGACTATTCACCCCCCCTCTAGTCCGCCATCTCGACCTTTCACATGCCTCCATGCAAAAAGCGGTGGTGCACGGACTTCATGCCAGGAATAGCCACAACACTGCCTCTCTTCCTTGTATAAATAGAGGGGCAACCCCCCCTCTACAACACACACAACACAAGAGAGCACAATGTAGCAAGAAGAGAAGAAGAGCCACACTCATATCTTAGCTTCTAGCTTGTTCTAGTGTAGGGAGTGAGATAATAAGAGTGGAGAAGTACCAGAGTTGTCGGCTACCTCCTCTTGTGTACTAGGGCCCCTTGTACATTTAGCGGAAGGAATGCCAGGAATTGTTGGCTCTTCTACACTTGTACCTCTACGATCTGAATACTACTTGGAGTATAAGGTTTGTGTTTATCTTTGATGGTGAGTTCTACTTTAAGTTAGTCTTGTTCATTGTTTACTTGCGGGTTCGTCGTTTGTCCTTGTCACAAATACTCTAGTAAAGGGCCCTGATAAAGATAGATAACCCTGATCAGTGCTAGAGTAGTAGTCGATAGTGTAGACATGGTGTCTAGGCTAGAGGCTACCTTCGTTTGCCTCGTACAACATGGTTGAGGGGTAGGCGGCAGGTGGTGATAGCCCTATCCGTCCCTCGAAATCTCCCATGTCCGGGTATGGCGTAGAGCCATAGGCCGATAATGCTTGGCAGACCAAGTGTTGTCCGGTGCCCGAAGCAAGTCTATAGTGGCAAAGCTATCTTAGCTTAGGATCTCTATCCCTAGGAAACCTCACTACCTGGGCTATCCTTCTTCTTGTTATCATTTGGTGAACCAGCTTAAGAGAATCTTACACTGCTGTTCCTCGTGGAAATACGATACCCTGAATACTTCCGGGTGAAATGCTATAACGGTAATTCCGTGTGCTTGCGGATTATTTTAGTATGCGTTAAGAAATACCAACAAGCATTTCTGGCACCGTTGCCGAGGAACGATTGCTATATTATCTCCAAACCTAGTTCACCCATGTATCCTTATGTTTTACCTTTAACAAAATATATTCTTTTTTTCTTTTTTCTTCTGCAATGGAGCAACTTACCATTTAAAAAAAATCTTTCTGCTCCTAAGGATGAGTTCTTAGAGCCACCACTATCGAAGGCAATCATAGCTTGTAGCTATGAACTCTGTCCTGGCTTTATAGACATGGTTCGAGAATAAACCTTCTCAGGTTAAGTTACAAAAACTCTTGCCATCATCTATGAGAGTTTTGAGCAGCTCTATGCGTGCTGGACAATATCAAGTAGGGCACAAGAAAAACCTTTGGTAGAAGTTGTTTCCCCTTCTTTTGAAAGGGCAAAACAACCTCCTCCTACAACATAGGGAAGGAAAACAGAGATTGGGAAGAATTGAGGAACATATTCTATTCTGCATTCTTCCCTATATCTCAAATGCTTCCCTCCGATAAGAGATTCTTAGCTCCCGCCAACATGAGAAGGAAACCATAGTTATAGCCTGGGCTAGATTTCCAATCTTAACACACTCTGGCCTAGCCTTGTTTATACTAGACCATGTGTTGATACAACATTTTTTGGTTAGGTATTAAGCAAGGAATCTGCCCTATAGCTTGATATCGCTATTGGAGGGTCCTTTGACCACAAAACCATAGCGGAAGGAGAAAGCGCTTCTAGATCATATCCTAGAAAACACTCTTTCCATCAAATCCCTCTGTGTAGACCCAAATCAAGCCATGAGGAAGTCTCTTCGGCTGAGGCCAAGCCAATACCTCCCATCCAGATACCCTCACCCAAACCGGAAACTCTAGAGGAAGGCTTCCAACTTTTGGACTTTCCATTTTTTGATGATGAACTTTTTGATGATTCTGAAAATACCTCGAATCAATAAGAAAAACCAAGGTTCATTTTGACTTCAACATCCTTGCTAGCCTCAATTTTGATCTTCTCATAGGCTTCCCTAAAAAATTCTAATGGGAGCCTTGATGAAGATGATGGGAAAACCGCTTTCGCCATGTTTATAACTCACCTAGAAAACCTTTGGCAAAGCATAATCCCAGAGCACCAACTCTAGAGACCGTGGAAAAGGTTTTCGCCATTGAGCATGAGAGTTTCTCTTTTGAGACCCCTCACATTTTATGCACACTTTTGAAGTCTCTAGAGTCCATCTCGCTTAGTGCCGCTTGCTTTTATGTGGATCACAACCACCTCTTGACCTTCATATTTTAACTTTTAAAGAGGATGGTTGTGGATGCTTTGGTTTTCCACAAATTTTGCAAATCCCTTAGAAGCACTGTGGCACTAACCTTGTAGCTTGAACATTAATGCTAAATGTTTGGTGGTGAAGCTGGGAACTAGACCACCATTGATAGCTACAAGATGAAGTTCCCGCGGTCAAGATTATGACCGTAAACTAAGCACTGCCGGGAGATACCCCGGATTATCATAAATATATATATATATATTTATGATGTATATATATAAGATAATATCTATAAAAACACAATCTTTCCTTATTAATAAAAGCAAGAACATGCTATCAAGTTAGTATGCACCTTCGGGTATTCTTGGTCACTAACCATTTTAGGTTGAGATTAAAAAGAACAAGGGTACATATGATGCTAGAGAACATGGGAGCTGCATCATCAACCATACACCTTGATAATCGTTGGTGATGGAACACACTCCAAAGGAGACTCCGACATGACACACTTGACTTTTACCTAAAAGTCCAAGTGTGGGGGATAATGGTGAGGGTGTCACCACAAGTTCTGTACACACCAAAGGCTATCTTGGTTAAAAAATGATGTCAGCTCCGCCTTGCTAAAAAAAGGGAGAGCTAAAAAGTGAGAGAAAAATATACATGAAAAAGAGAAAAAATGATATATATATAAAAAGGGAGACAAAAAAAAAGAAAAGGTGGAAAAGAGGAAAGGAGCCACAAGAAGGGTGCTCTCCTTCTATACCTTTGCTACTATTCACCAAGGCCCATGGTTTATATACACTATTTGTGTGTGTAGCCTAGCCTTATTGATCACCTAAGTAGGACTATATGCAATCAAGCCACCATGCAATAGGCTCAAAGCTTCATCTACATATGCTGCCGGTAAATATACTTAGGTATGCAAAGGTAATTCAATGTTCACCAACATCGTTACTCATGTTTGTCTCCATGAAAATACACCAACATTGTTACTCATGTTTGTCTCCATGAAAATATAAACCTGCTCATTCATGCTTTGCTTGTTTATGTCAAATGCTCTAGTTTGGGTGTATTTTATATAGATATACCCATAGGCCTTTTGAATTACGCATGGTGCTTAGGTCAAAATAGCCTTCTTTAATCAAAATTTAACATGGTGTTAAAATTTGGTTAATGAACTTTAGAGTATTATTTTCATAAACAATGGAAGTACTCTAATATGGAGATAAACCAAGGCTAGGAATACATTACAACCTTACTTTAGCCTTGCTTGAGTTAAACTGAAACAAAAAATAAAAAAAAAGTTGGGTGAACAAGTTTTAATAATAATAAAATAAAATAAATAGAAAAATAAATAAAATAATCATAATCATAATAATGATAATAATATTAAGATTTAGGCTCCCTAGTTTTCAACTGGTAGAGCCCTTGTTGTTTCCATCTTTGTTTTTTCTAGAGAATAAATGTAGGTACAGAAACAAGTGGGGGGGAGGAGATCCACACAAAGCATTCAAAACCTCCCTCAAAATGATGCACAAAAGATCAACAGTTCCAAACTTGGTTTGTGCATCCTCACTCCCTACATCTAAATAAAGGTTAAAAGTGAACAAATTAAAATTTTACAAATCAAACAAATGCTCCATCTCCATGTCATCCTATGATTAAAAGTTTGCATACTCTTTATTCCTTACCAATATTCCTACACTTGTGAACAACTTATCATAGGGAACCCATTTTATCTAAGTAATTGGAATATGAGATATAGTAGGATGGAAATGAAACTTGCTCACTCTTGCAAAGTACTTGGGATTTATTTTATAAAGTCAAAAACTCAATTAGCATGCTCCTCGAATGATATTTAAATACCTACCAAGGCCAAAAGATGAATTCCTTTCAAAACCTTGTCAAATATGCTACTTATTCTTGTACTGAGCTTTGTCAAAATGGTGTGATACTTCGTGAAGAAATATTTCATGCTTTCTTGACTCAAGAGCACGTACACGCCACCCACAAAATAAAGCTAAGCTTCTACACTAGAAGCTAGCACAAAAATTCCATCCATCCACCCACAAAAAGAAAGCTCCATGAAAATTCTCGATCTCACTTCATCAAGGTTTCATAAAAAAAGGGAGACATGGCAATGAAAAAAAGAGAGAAGAAAAAAAGATAGAATCAAAAGATTTCCATGACCTCTGGAAAAGAAACCTATGGTGAAGAAAGAAAGATCAAAAACATTAAAGGAGTATTTCTTCCACAAAAACCACAAAATATCACACACTTGCACCTCTTGATCAGATTGCATGACTTATTTCTCTTTAGATCTGGATTTTGACTTCGCAACATGTGCAAGGTAAGTGCCACACTTTACCCTACCTAAGAACTCCACATAAGCCTTTCTAGAGGTTGGAAGTAAAGGCAACATCTTTTGCCTAAGTGAGGAACCAAAAATAACACATATGAGTGACCCGAGTGAATCATTTTGAGGAGCAAAGCTAACACTTACATTTTCAAAATCAGACAAAACCAAGTTTCTAAGCAAGAATAGAGTAGAAAGATTTGAATCCTTACTGTTCTATTATCCAATCACTCAAGATTTTATGATAGACACTCAGAATGTTCACAGGTCTAGGTGAGGTTGGGAATAACCTGTATGCAAATTTCAAATCAAGGAGATGAACTAGCTTAGTCCTTAGAACTTTACTCGAGGACGAGCAAAGAACTAAGTGTGGGGGAGTTGCCGACTACCTCCACTAATGTACTCAGGGCCACTTGTACACTTAGTGGAAGGAATGTCGGGAATCATCAATTGCACTTGTACCTCTATGTTCTGAATACTACTTGGAGTATAAGGTTCGTGTTTATCTTCGGTGGTGAGTTTTACTTTAAGTTAGTCTTGTTTATTATTTACTTGTGGGTTCATCATTCATCCTTGTGATGAATACTCTAGTAAAGGGCCATGATAAAGATAGATAACCCTGATCGATGCTAGAGTAGTAGTCGACAGCGTAGACGTGGTGTCTAAGCTAGAGGCTACCTTTGTTTGCCTCATTCCCTATTGTTGAGGGGTAGGTGGTAGGTGGTGATAGCCCTATCTATCCCTTGTAATCCCCAACGTTCAGGTTCGGTGTAGAGCTGGAAGTCAGAGGTACTTGGCAGACCAAGTATAAATCGGTGCCCGAACTAAGTATATAGTGGCAAAGCTATCTTAACTTAGGATCTCTATCCCTAAAAAAACTTGCTACCTAAGCTATCCTTCTTTTTATCATTAGGTGAAGTAGCTTAAGAGACTCTTACACCTCCATTCCTCGTGGAAATACGATACCTTGAATACTTATGGGTGAAATGCTACAACGGTAATTCCGTGTGCTTGCGGATTATTTCTGTATGCGTTAAGAAATACCAACATATGCCTTGGTGAGGAAGTATACACCATTGAGTGATTTGAGAGTGCCATTTGAGGAGTATAAAATGAACTATGGTTTTTCTTGAGAAAATTTTTGAAAACTCCAAGTTACTAAGATGTGAAATTGGGAAGATAACTTAGTTTCAAGAACTGTTTCGCTTTTCAACAACCCAAGGAAACATGTTAGCTAATGCCACATATCCCACTTGTGTAAGGAATGTGTTGGAATAACTCTTATGTAAGACATATATCTTAGTATGTTATGCTCATGATTACTTTTATCTCTAAACTCTTCTCAAGGACGAGCAAAGGGGTAAGTGTGACGGAGCTTGTTGGCAGTCCTTAACGATCAAATCTGGCCACCAATTAAGACACAAAAAGAGGAGAAATTGAGAATCTTAAACACATATGCATTTACTATTGATGTAGTTCCACATGTATTTGGAGATTATTATTTTGTAGGTCATAAACACAAATGCATGGAAAATTTCACGAAAGGCGTCTTCCGATGCTAATTCGCGCAAAGGAACAATAGACACGCCCAACAACTGATGTCATCTAGGCTAAAAACCAACCATGGAGCGACCCAGGACCTGCCCATAGCCCACCACGTGAAGGCGGTGGTGAGGGAGCTAGGTCATGGGGCGGTTAACCCCTAGGCGCGCTCGACCCCCCACTAGCGCCTCTCTACGACCCCTTCGATAGGTGGTGGCATGGGAGCATGTAGAGGCGGTGGAGACTGGGAACATGCCAAGAATAACATCAACACCGCCTTAGTTCCCTGTATAAATAGAGGGGCAACCCCCCCTCTACAAAACACAACACACAAGAGCAAGAGCACTCCACCTTTGAGCTTCACTCCAAGGGGCTGAGGCCCTAGATAGCTAGTAGAGTTGAAAGGTAGAGATGTGAGGGAGAGCTTGAGAAAGCGCCAGATTTGTCGATGTCTCCCCAACTTGTACCTCGATGAGCATCTTTACTTCAACGGGTTCTCCCGCTAACTGAGTGTTCGTGTTTTCTATAGTGTAAATTCTTTGATTAGTTAAACTTTACTTCTTATTTGTTTACGGATTCATTGTCCATCCCTATGGTGGATGCTCTAGTAGATGGGCCTTGACAAAGACGGATAACCCTTGTCGGCGCACTAGAGCAGTAGTCGATAGCATAGACATGGTGTCTAGGATAGAGGCTACATTCGTTTTTCTCATACTCCACAGTTGAGGGGTAGGCGGCAGGTGGTGACAGCCCTGTCTATCCCTTGTAATCCCCCACATTCAGGTACGGTGTAGAGTTGGAAGCCAGAGGTACTTGGCAGACCAAGTATAAGCCGATGCCCGAAGTAAGCGAGTAATAGTAGAGTTTATCTATCCTTAGACCCTAAGCCATAGAAATCCATCTCTGCCCTTTCCAACTCTACCTCTATGTTGTCCTCGGATGAATTAGCTAGAAGAGTACCTCTGTTCCCTATGGAAAATATGATACCCTGAATACTTCCAAGTGAAATGCTACAATGGTAATTCCGTGTGCTTGCGGATTATTTCTATATGCGTTAAGAAATACCAACAATAACCAAACTTGTAAAGAGAGGATTCAAGGGTTGGAGATGGGTGCGCGATAGATAAAGAGATCCAAAGTTGATTAGGAACATAGGAAGAGACTCTAATTATGGCTCTACTATCGTGCTATTAGTAGCTAAGCTCTTTAGGTAGCGGTTGTCCCTCTAGGTATATTATTTAAACAGACTCACATTCTTAGCGACTAGCAGACACTCCGACCTAAATGACGGATGCTCCGCTGTACTGGGTATTGGGGTGAGGTGCCTCTATTTGGCTCTGTACGGTTGGTGGATGCTCCGTGGAAGGTCACTGAGACTCTGGTAGGTTCAAGGCTCAATTGGCATCTAAGGTTCTCTACTCCTATCGGATGGCCCAGTCGGCTGATGGATGATCCAATACAAGCTGGGTACCTTCAGGTTACTAGGTGACTATTCCTTATAATTCATTGGACGCTCTGTCGTGGGTGACGGATGCTCCAGTATGAGCTGGGTACTCTCGGGTTCACTGGCAATAAGGCTTTATAATTCAACGGACACTCCGTAGAATATCGCGGACATTTTAGTGGTTCCAACTGGCTATAGATAAGGCTTTCTAGTGGCTAGACTCGGGATTGATGGACACTCCATCCTAGTGATGGACACTCCACTAGTTGGGTGATAGAACCTATGCTCTTAGGTTCTTGGGTGAAAGTCTTGGGGTTCATGCCTAGATCTTGGGTTGAAGCCTACATACATGTGCTAGGTATTCCTAGTGTAGCTGAGGTGGGTAACTAGGCTTAGGGTGATTAGGGTTTGGCTTGGGTTAACTAGTGTAACTAGTGATTCCTTAGTCAAGAGAAGAATCCCAAAGATAAAGAGAGATTGGGCATGGCACCTTAGGTTGGGCTCTTGATGAGTTCCTTGTCATCAAGGTTGGAGATCCACTCTTGCTATCCTTGTTTCTAAGCTAAAGGGAGAGATTCCTTCTTGCACAAATATCCAATAATCCATATGAGGGGAAATCTAAACCAAATCCCAAGAGTATTGAGTTGTAGCATACTTGATCCTTACCCTTGGATTGCTTTCCACCAAGTAGTACTCATGATCCATCCATGCAAGAGGGAAGACTTGAGTTAGGGTTTAGGGATTGATCTCAAGATGATGAGAAGAGAGTGTTCTTAAGCTAACCATGGAATGTGAAGTGGTTGAGATCCTTGATCTTGATCCATAGCTGATTGTGCTACCCTTGGTAAGCTTGATCTATCTCCTCTTCTCCATCCTTTCCACTTTCTCACTCTTGTTCTTGCCTTCTCCTCCTTGCTCTACATTCTAGAGAGAGAGGAAGGATGAGGGAAATGAGGAGAGTGGGAGAGTGAGTGGAGCTGAGGGTCATCTGTTGAGAAGTGCCCCTATTTCACGCTGACATGTGGGCCATAGCCTCAATGCATGATAGCTCATTTCTCATTCAATTTGTTGCCTCTACACACTTATTAGATGGTCCAGTATAAGTGGTGCACTGTCTGGTAGATTCTGTCTTCACCTATCTAGGGTTAAATCTGATTTCTTTGATCCTGAGTTCGTATTGGAGTTTGCAATGGCTTTACTTAACCCTTTAGTGAATTCAAGGACCTTGAGTTGGGTTCTTCAAGTGATGCTCCTATTTGGTGGTCGTCCGGTTGACTCTAGTTGACCAGTCTAACAACCCAAAAATCATTACCATATAGACAGTCATTCCTGACCATCCCAGTGTGCATGTTTTAATCCAAATTAGAATCTGACTTGTGCCTAGGCCAACCCAAAACCAAGCACTACCAATTTTGGTGGATCGCTCGACATCACCATCGGACTATCCGTCGAGACAGCTCATAGACTTAGGATAACCTTGGCCAACCCATGCACTGACAAAGTGTCCGTCAATAGGATGGAGTGTTCATCATTCCCAAAGACTAGTAACCTACAGCTTAATCTTTCTTTTGAGTGACACAGTGGACTGTTCGCCACTCACGACAGAATGTTCGCTGATTTATAAAGGTACACAACTAGGGAACCCAAGAGCACCCATTCCAGACCGAAGTGTCCGTCACTCATGATGGAACGTCTGATGAATTATAAGGAATAGTCACCTACGAACCCGAGAGTGACCAATTTATACCAGAGTGTCCACCGTCACGACAGAGTGTCCATCAAAACTGTAGCACCCTTAGCCTGTCTATCGGAGAGTTCGCCGCACCTGACAGACTGTCCGATAAAACACACCAACACCTGTCCCATGTAGTTGTCTATGGTGTCACATACACATAAACCTTGGCCCCACCTATCATTGGCATGGCACTCATACATATACACTCCACCAGCCCTCTCTCTCTCCCCATACCCCTCATTCCTCACATCTAGGAAACTAGAGAAGGGACAAAGGAGAGAAAGGAGAAGGAGAAGAAGAGAGGAAGGAGGAGGAAGAGAAGGAGAAGAGGGGGAGGATGGCCAGCCCCTGCTGGAGGCCGACGACGACAAGCTCCCCCATGCCATCACTTGGCAAGAGTTGGAGGAGGAGAGCCCAACACTTCGTCTTCTTCCCCGAGCTCCCATGGTGCTCCATGGTCGATCTACCGCTACAAGCCTTTCCAAGCCGAGCTACTACTGCAAGAGCTTCCCCCAGGCATGGTGAGCACCTCCATGGCGTCCATCTTCATCCTCCCTCACCCTTGCAAGCTTTCCCATGAGCTCCATGCCTCATCCATCATGGTTTCCACCATTGACAAGGTCAAGCTCCCCATAGCCCATGCATGGCACATCCATCACCTGTAGAAGCTTCCCTACATCACTAGTAAGCCATAGAAACAAACCGCACTCGATTTGGAGGCCGGATGCCCCAGGAGTCACTCTAATGTTTTTACATCTGAGCTGTTCGTTAGATTACCGGATGGTCTGTTGTTATCGCAGACTGTCCGTCAGCGCCAGTGTTCGTCCTAGCGGAATGCTCCAGTGCATGCATTCATCCCTAGCGGATTGTCCGCCGATTCGTGGATTGTCCACTGTACCACATTGTTGACAGTTATTAACATCAATTATAAACCATCAACATAACCTGCATATATATTTAATTCCATCACAAAATATAGGTATAGGGGTTTAAACTAATAAATTCCATAAGTTTTGGTGAATCTATGTTTTCAGTAGGGATTATCCAGAAAATAGTCAAGGGGGACCTATTCGTCAAAGGAAATAACAGAATTCCACCGTGTAAATAGCGTAGGAAGATTCCAGAAGACTCTAGGTGGCTCTCCACCGAAGCAGACCCCGAGGGGCTGCCATGTGGGTCCCACTAGTCAGTCTCTGCTTCGAAAGCTGGTTCTCCACTACCTCCTAGATTGCATCTACGCTGTTCTTTCAAGTCGGTTTGATCCGAGGGTCCAAAACTTACGCTCTGACCTATATATACCAGCCCCTACCCCCTCCCTCAGCAGATCCCTAAAACCCTAATTCATATCATGAGGATTAGAGCCAGCTATCAAGAGAAGATTAATCCTCCATAGGATTTAGTCTTATGATTAGAAATAGTGAGATATAGAGTGAGGGAAGAGTTTGGAAGAGGTGCCGACTTGTCGGTGCCATCTCTATGGCTTGTACCTTGGTGGATCAAGTTCTACTTGAGCTTCCTTTGAGATATCTTTAGTAATCAACTTCTAATTCGAGTAAGCATCTTGTTTATATTGTTCATCAGGATCACAACTCTTTTGAGTGCTTTATTCCTGTTCTAGAGGGAGTAGAGTATTAATCGTAAGTGTAAGCGTGGTGCTTAGACTTGTGTTAATCATGGATGCACCCTACATTTTGGAAGGTGGTAGATCACGTGTGTGACATTAGTTCTATATAGACTATACTATATAGCTTTGTTTATCCTTTGTAGTCCACCTCCCATCTGTAGGCGCTAGTAGAAACTGGTTACAAAGGAAAGCATCCTTTGCTGGTGTCTTTCCTTAAGTAATGTCCCTAGTTAAATAGTAAAAGACATAGCGTACCCAAGTCAGAACTAGAGAACCTCAGTTATCCAGTCTACGCTCCTGTTTATCCTAACCTTGTTGCTACCCTTAGTTAAGTTAGACCATAATTAGTCTCACACGTTTCCCTGTGGATACGATACTTGGAATACTTTTGGGTGAGAGCTATAGTGGTATCCGTGCGTTTGCGGATTTATCTGTGTGGGTTAATTTATACCAACAAGCTTTCTGGCGTCGTTGCTGGGGAAACGGTTAGAGACGATAGGCTCGCCGTAGCGTGCTCGCCTAGGCTCACCGTCATCAAAGACGATAGGCTCGTCGTAGCGTGCCACTGCCGAGCCACCATGCTTGCTGGCGAGCTAGCTCCGGTGATCCTTTGAGCAAACCGAGGGTACCTGTAGGTGTGGGTTGAGTTGGGGAACAGGTCGGTGGTGACGCTACCGCCGATGACCTCGCCATCGGTGAGCTTTTCGCCAGTCAAGCCGCGCCCCTGCTCTGTGTGTTGCTGACGTGTGGGTCCCGTTGACCCACGGGTCCCAGCTATCGACCGATATTTGAAATGTTTTTCCTGATTTATTTTCACAGATTTGAATGCAAACCTGCAAAAATTATATCTAGAGCTAGGAGTGTCCAAATGGGGTGAACCAAATTTTATTAGATTCACAATGAAGTGTACTATTTGATACAAACATGAAATCTATTGTTTAGGGTATTTTTCTAGGAGAATTAAATTGAGCAAGATAAGTGCTTTGAAAGTAGTTTATATCTTGTAAAATGCATAACTTGAGCTTAGAAAGTGATAAAAATATGATTCCAATTTTGCTGGTCTTGTGTTGACATGCTATATGTAGTAAAAATACTAAACCTATAGTAGGAATAATTGAAATATGATCTTCATATTTAATCCTAATTAATTGTTAGTTTCTAGTGAAATTAATTGGGCTAAAAGTACATAAATATGATCATACAAATTTTTACACAATATTCTCATGCTAGGAGGAAATTAAGAAAAATATTAAATCTATTGCTTGATACTTTTCACTATGCTAAACTATTTTTGCTAAAATAATCATATGTAGCTTGTCATTTTTGTAGAGGTAGCTATACTTATCGAAATGGCATGAAATTTGTACAGTAGACTATTAGGGTCATTTGTAGGCTACTGTAATTTTCTTAGAATTTAGTGAGCACTAAAAATATTTATCCTTTAAATCACCTTATTATCTAAGGAAATTAATAAATGAATATAAACAAATTAGTTAGGCTTAACCATGATGTTTTCTGTGGCGTGTGTGATGCATATGATCTGTTGACGTTATTAGTTAGGCTTAGAAATAATTGGTTGTATGCAGCTAGTTAATTATTGCCTTATAATTCAACTAGATGGTTGCATGTATAGTTCTGTTGGGGTGATGATTTCATGATGATAATGATCTTTTGTGCAAAGATGGTTAATAACAAAGTTGTAGATAACTCACTTATCTACTTGGTATTAAATTTTCATAGTCATTGGTCTTATGATTTAAGAATTATGGATGTTAGAAGTCTGCTGTTAGAAATGCTTACTCTCTACACAGATCTAAAAGATTCAATTGTTTGTCCTAGATAACTACTGAATCATATTAAGATGATTAAAAGAAAGTTGTAGGAAGTTTCATAAGATTTCTAGAATGTCCACAACTATATTACTTTGATGTGTATAACTCCAGTTATGGTCAAAACAAGTGGCTACTATCTTGTAGTCCAGAAAATGATTTACATAAGTGTTTGTTTAAGTTACTAGAGAAGAGATATACACCTACTAAGTAAAAGAAAATGTAACTTGTTATCACCGTAGTGCAGTGCTGCTAAGAACACTTATGAGGATGCATTCATCACATCATATCATATTATACATGTCACTATATATGCATTCGTGATATCTTATTTCATGCTCATGCATATAGGATCGTTTGAGGGGATAACTCTTTTGGAGTTCAATGAAGAAGAAGAGGAGGAATAGTAGGAGACACCTCTAGGAGGAGAGGAGGAAACTCTTAAGGACCTCCCTGAGTGCCTAGATCATAGGCCAACCTCCTTCCTCAAAGGCAAGCCCTGGAGCATTCTAAGTCTCCTATGTTTTTTAAAACTTCACTTGAGTCCTTTTTATGTTTGATGCATTAGGTGATAAGAGTTGAATTGAAACCACTCGATGCATAGAACTACCTTATCTAGATATATACACCTTTAACCCTATGTAGGTCTAGGATCAAATGAATGCTTAGCCATGCTTAGACCCCACGGAGTCTATGTTTGGGCTAAAGGTACCGGATACCGAAGCACGGTTAGCTATATTTGCTATCGTGGAACAGAACCATGGGGTAATGTAACTAGAGGCTGGGCGGAGTCTATGTGTGGGTTGACTCATGTGATTCCATCTGCGCCGCTTAAGGACCGTACCGTTGTTGGCGACTCTATCGAGATTGAACGCATGCCTCTCACTTAGCTGGCCGGATAACTCATTTCGACCACAAAGATGAGTAGCTCAACTCAGGCCAGGCCCTATTCTGTAAAAGTGGACACTCTGGATGGTAGTATGGATGTTCGAGGAGCCAGATGTGAGCCCAAGGGTAGGCCAGGCCTGAACGTCCTAGTAGCTGGTTGTCCCTGATTGTGCGGCGCTTGGCGAACTCGTGAAATGTGGACTTGAGTTGTACCAAAGGTGACCATTGATCTGGTCTACCTAGGTTTGTGTTAGGAATAAATTTCTAGCTGGTTGAAATCGATTCAAATCGCCATCTCTCCCGGATAGTGAGAAACTCTGACTCACACCAACATTATAGTAACTGTGTTATGGAATATGATGGTTCAGATGAACATAGAATTATTATACCTTCTATGGTTACTACTGTATGATACTAAACGATATACCACATGTTTGGCATAGGTTAGTTGCTAATCTATAGAAGAATAGCTATAATTAACTTGATGACCGAACTATAACTGTATACTTGAATTAGTAAGCTTTTTATGGAAAATGTTGTCAAGCTAGCTCCACTTATAAAGCCTTGCATGATCCTTGGAGTCACTTTATTTTTGGTATATGATGGGTAAGTCTAGCTGAGTACCTTCTTATACTCAGGGTTTTATTCCCATTGTTGCAGATGGTACAGTTTATCATGGCTATTGCAAGAACTGCTTCTGTCCCACAGTGGACGAGGAGTAAGCCCTAGGCAGGTATGTCTTATTAATAGCTCTCATATGCTTTTGTGGATGTGTGATCGTGAGCTAGCACTATATTTAAATAGTGTTGCAGATGTTAGTTTCAAACTTTTAAATTGCTTCCGCTAATATCTTAACTAAACATGGGTTATAATAACTATAATTCGTACTCTGATGGATGAAATGTATTTGTGAACTTTATATAATGCATGACATGTATGTTGAATCTTGTACGATCTTGGTTGTATGTTGGTTGAATCGAGACCCTTCGTGGTACTCGACGGACTACCGGGTTCATATGGGCTCAAGTACAATGGTGTGACCGCTTGAGGGCTGCCATTGTACTTGTGCTCTTATAAATTGGTCGGTTTTGCTATAGTCTAGATGTCTAAGGATCATGAAACTTGTTGCACCTTGCACTCATAGGAGTTGAACCCCACAAGCATCTCTCATCTCTCTTGCATACTTCATATATGTCATGCATACATACCTATCCCATACATGTGCATACATATAGGTACTCGATATTAGAGAGACACCAAGAGATGTTCCAAGCTAAGGGAACCTTGCTCTTCCAACAGGCAGGACCCCACTACTATAAACCCTACTTTGGATACTTATTACTTGTCTCATTATGAGTATGCATATCATTTGAATATGATTAACAACTTAATATTGCTTCACGAACTTAGAGCTACTCACTAAGTAATTAGAGCCTTCACTTAACCAACGGGATGGGAGCTTCAATTGCTTATCTGCTTAGTTGCATTTAGAAGTCGAGTGTGACAAGGGAACACACTCTCGTGAGTGTAGGAGCTACACCGGATTAATTAACTACTAAAATGAATGAGGGAATTCACTTGATTCATAGGTAATCAAATGTGACTTGGATAATTATAAATCCTTTTACCTGGTCTTTCTCTATTCAAAAGAGAGTCTCAATCCTTTCCAAAATTGATTTGTTTCCAAAACAAGTTGCAAACGATTTCTCCATCAAAAGGCTTGCGAAAGGGTTTTGTTTTATAAAGTCTTGATCCCTTCTACATTCAAAAGTGTCACTTTAGAAAGGCTTTGGGAAAACCAATTTATTTGTGAAAGCTTTACCTTTCAAAAAGAGAAATGATTCCAAAGCAAAACAATTATCAAAACCCTTTGATTTTAACTCATTTTTGAAAATGACTTGTTTTACCAAACAAAGGTTTTCCAAAAGACTTTGGTTTCCAAAACCTACCTTAAGGGACTATTTGTGGTGCTTAACTCACATATTTAACCACCAACACTTGCATGAAATCCTAGCATACAGGCACTAAACTTAGACATAGGGCTTCGCAACTAACAATTTTCATAGGTTTTGTTGTTTGACCATTTGCAGGAAGGCATTCATGGAATGCATAGAAAATACATTCAAAATGCGCAAAGAAACCAAAGCATAACACCATACTGCGCAAACCAAAAGAGCCCAAGGGGAGAAGGCCCACTTACCAACAGAATCAGGGCCTGAAAGAGAGGAGAGCAAGGACAAACCCAAATCAAATCACTCCTTCTCAGCGAAATCACTACATAGGCCCACTCTAGAAGCCCAAAGGAGGTCACCCATCGAAGATGGGCCAATTTGGCCCTAGTTGTGGGGCGGCCAACCACAGGGGGTGGTTGACCCCCCACTGGCTCCGATCGGCCCGAACTTTGGTCGGTTGGTTCCCACCACCTCACCAACATCGGTTGCATGGGCGTTCACGAAGGATTCATCTGGAGGATGATGGTTTGCTCAAGATAGAAAAGGCATGCAAGGAAGCACAACTCCACTCCATCTCCACCATCCATCTTATGACTGTTTGATCCAAGGGCTGAGGTGAAGAGGCACACGGATCGCTGACATGGCGCATTAAGAGGTCTCGATTCCTCATCTCAACCTATAAATATCCCCTCACTCCCTCTCATTCAAAACATACAAGAGGAAGAGCACTCCACCTTTGAGCCTCACTCCAAGGGCTTAGGCCCTAGATAGCTTGTAATGAAGACATTCCTAGCATTCACTCATCTCCAAATGAAGCTGCACTTGATATAGTTGGTCCAATTACAAGGAGTAGAGCTAAACAATTGGAGAAGGAAATTCATTCTCAGGTGAACGCTAACCTTATGCTTAATAATTAGATTACATTGAATGAACCTATGCTTTTGAGTACTTGTTTCAATGTTCTTAGGAATGATGGAGTGCACGAACAAGCATGGGATGATGATGGATTCTGCCCGCCAAATATATGCATGGAACCTGGACGTGCATGAGAGAGGAAAGGCCATTCAGCTACCATGAATATCAGTCGTTGAAGTGCAAGCAAATAATTTGGGAGTTAGGAATGCATGCAACCAGCAACTGGGTTGCTGTCCACACACGCTCCAGCATGCATGCAGAGAATACCAACCAGCTAGGCACCCTACTAGGCTTGGTTATTAATAAAAGTAGTGCTGTAACTTCCCACTACATGTTCTCAATTATTTTCCACCACCAAACTGAAACTCCACTAGTGCTATATATCCCTGTAATGGATGACGTGAACAGGAACTCGTGATTACAATTTCAGATATACCAACTCTTGGAATTCTTGTTCCAGTGTGAGTCTTGAGAGGCTTGCAAAATTGTTCTTTCGATTCCTGAGGGAGTTGTAGAACGCCGAACTATGGTTCACCCAGTTTGTGCCTTCACGTCTATACGGCGTGATTGCGTGGGCTGTTCGTCGGTACGTGGAAGGGTGATTGTCTCCGTAGTTTGTCGTGTGGATAGCCTCGCGGTGCATTGCCTCTTCACCAGGTCATGCAACAACAATTTATCAAGTTCGCAGATCCTACAAGAAGATTGGGCCACAACAACTTGCTACACGTGCTGCATAGATGTGTGGACATCATCTGGTACCAGAGCCTCCGTTTACTCGTTAGGATTGTTCTTGTTTTTGGTAGGATAGAGTTTATATACCTACTGTCCACTAATAGCCAAAAAAAGAAAACCTACAGCCCAAATTCATACGTGCTACTGATTTTGTAGTTTGCTTTATTGAGTTTTAATCCTTTAAGATTTGTCTAGTTGCTGAATTTTTCTTTTACACATCATTCTAGTTGTTATCATTGTTCTAATCATCAAATCGCTTGCTGCATGTACCCACCCATCCCACCCTTGTTCTAATCGTCATTGCTTGCTGCATATATATAACTAAAAAAAACCACCCGTTCCACCCTTGTTTTCTACCCGCCACAAATTCCCCACCTGAGTTTCTTGTTTTTGTGCTACGCCGTCCATCTTAGTTGATCCTTATGTGCCCCTTTAGTTGAAAGTTGTGCTGCGTTTCTCACAAAGGTTAAAAGAAAAGATGTATATGGGTCAAAAGAAGGACTGAAAACAACGAGTTCTTGTCAAAAAAAGGAAAGAAACGAAATAAAAGAGAATTGTGTTCAGCACACCACAAAGGGGTTTGGGCAAGCAACAAGTTTTGGTTGGTGCAATTGGTGTTCATCTATCCACTTCCTACATCTTGTTCCTTTCTTTGAGCATCTTTTCCTTTATATTCAGCAACTTAGACTTGAGTTCTTGGATTATTATTCGGTTTTGCATTACTACATTTTAGCGCATTCCATTTACATATTACCCCACCAAGCTCCACTTAAAAGCACCGTGAGTTGTTGTAATCGTAGTCTCTTCACTCTTCCACTACTGATTGTAGCCTCGGTTCTTGCCCTTTCCAGAAGAGAAAGAACTTGTTCAGCAAGTGGTGAGGGAGTGATTCCACATATATTCCACATATATATTGTCCTTTTTCCCTCTACTAATATGGCAGGACGTGGAGATGGTGCCATTTGTTTGGTGGAGGAATTCCGGGAGCTGCGTACACAAATGAATGATTTGATGCAACAACTACAAACTCTCCAATTGAACATGCCTCATAGAGAACCACCACCAAATGAGGATGATGACAATGAGGATAACGAGGCACCACGTCGTGTCGCTGGTCATGGACATGGACGTGGTGGGTTTGGCCATGGTTTTGGTCGTGCTCGGCACGTTCTAGTTGGAGGTAGAGATTATGATGGTGATGATGATATCTTTGTCCAACATGGATGATCATCGACATGGTGGTGGCCATCATGGTTATCGTGACCGCCATCATCGTCGTAATGATGATGGTTTAAGAAACGTGAAAGTGTCTATTCCCCTTTCAAAGCAGACGGAGAATGCTTGATGCTTATTTTGAATGGGAGACCAAGGTGGAACAAATATTTGATTTGTATGAATACTCTCTAAAAAAAGAAGGCAAAGCTTACATCCATTGAGTTTAAAGGCTATGCCATAACTTGGTGGAATCAGGTCCGCATTGAATATCGAGAGAGTTGGGCATGTTCGTATAACTTGGGAAGACATGAAGAGAGAAATGCGATGTTGTTTTTGTTCAAAGATATTACTCTCGTGATCTACATTTGAAGTGAAACGTCTTGTGCAAGGTACTCATATCTGTTGATGAATATTTTCAAGAATCGAGAAATGTGTACTTCAGATAGGGATAATCGAAGATGAGGAATCCACAATGGCTCGGTTTCTAGTTGGCCTCAATAAACCCATTGCTGATAAAGTGGATATGACAACCTACACATGTCTCACCGAGTTGGTTCATTTTGCAAAGAGGGTTGAAAGGCAAATTGCTACGTCTTACAAATACAATGCTTCATGGCGTCATTCCCAACAGCAAGAGGATGTCACGCCTCAATTCCAACAGCAAGGAGCTGCAACACCCTAATCTTCATCTCGTGGAGCAAATAGATATCTTCCAACTTCTTCCAAACAATTGGATGTGAAAGGTAAAGCTGTGAGTTCAAGTCAACCCACTTCTTCTACTGTAGACACCCAATACAAGACAAGCAAGATTGAGTGTTTTAAGTGTGGTGGTCATGGGCATAAGCAAGATGAATGTCCCAATCATCGTACTATTATTGCACTTGCTGATGGTTCTTATGATTCCCAAAGTGAAGAGGAGGACGAATTTAACAATGTATTTGCAGATCTTAATCTTGACACTTGTGAGTATTCAGCAGAGGATGGTACATTTGAGCTAGGTCTAAATTGTTTAGACATTCAACCTATTCCAACTTTTGCTCACAATGACCTATTACAAGATGTTGGTTCTCCATCTTTCGACAAGATTACTAGTGATGATTTTGATGAGTTGCTTGCTGATTTTCCTAATTTGACGTGTTCTATAATGAACACACCATCTCCTTCTTTGGTGGTGAGGCGAGTTCTTTCCACTCAATTTGTTGCTGCTGAACAAGGACAATGCCATAATTTGTTTCAATCCAGATGCAAAGTGAAAGGACAAGTGTGTCGTTTCATCATAGATGGTGGGAGCTGCAATAATATTGTTAGTGCTTTGCTTGTTGAGAAGCTTGGCTAGCAGCCACGCCGCCATCCACATCCATACCATATGCAATGGTTGAATAATTCTAGGACAGTTAAGGTTTCAGCCATGATTCGTTTGTCATTTTCCATTGGTGATTATCATGGAGAGGTGGATTGTGATATTGTCCCCATGCAAGCATGCCATTTGCTGCTTGGTCGGCCTTGGCAATTTGATGTGGACTCGGTGCATTTTGGACGGTCTAACAAACACACTTTCATTCACAATGACAAGAAGGTGGTTCTTATTCCATTATCTCCAGAGGAGATACATGCTTCAGATATGGCTCGCAAGAAAAGAGAGGAATCTGACAAAAGAAAATTGAGTGAGATCCCCAACACAAGTAAGGGAGAGAGTTCTAACCCATCCAGCCACATAAAGACTCATGCCAATCCTAAACAGCCACGCCACACTGAGTGTCTCTTTGTGAGCAAGAGTGATATGAGAGAAGTGAGAAACACCACAGCCCATTCTTTGTGCTCTTGCACAAGGAGGTCCTACTTTCAACTAACGATTTACCTTCATCGCTGCCTAGTGTTGTTCTTGATCTCTTACAGGACTTCGAAGATGTTTTTCCCGATGAGATACCAACTGGACTTCCTTCACTCCGTGGAATTGAGCATCAAATTGATTTGGTACCAGGTGCTTCTCTTCCAAATCGTCCAGCCTACCGCACCAATCCCACAGAGACAAAGGAAATTCAGCGATAGGTAAAAGAGCTTTTGGACAAAGGGTATGTTCGTGAATCCTTATCACCATGTGTTGTTCCCGTTCTTTTAGTTCCAAAGAAAGATGGCTCTTGGCGCATGTGTGTTGATTGTCGTGCTATCAATGCTATAACTGTTCGATATCACCATCCCATTCCATGACTTGATGACATGTTAGATGAATTGAGTGGTTCCATCATTTTCACCAAGATTGATTTGCGTAGTGGCTATCATCAAATCCGCAGAAACTTGGCGATGAATGGAAAACAGTGTTTAAAACTAAAATTGGTCTCTATGAATGGCTTGTGATGCCATTTGGCTTGACAAATGCTCCTTCAACTTTTATGCGCTTAATGAACCATGTTTTACGAGCTTTCATTGGCAAGTTTGTAGTTGTTTATTTTGATGATATTCTGATCTATAGTAAATCATTTGATGAACATCTTGATTATATCCGTCAAGTACTTGCTGTTTTGAGGGAAGAGAAATTGTATGGCAACATTGCTAAGTGCACCTTTTGCACAGACCGTGTTGTTTTCCTTGGCTTTGTTGTTTCCGCAGATGGTATTCAGGTTGATGAAGAGAAGGTTAAAGCAATACAGGATTGGCCTACACCAGTAAATGTGAGCCAAGTTCGAAGCTTTCATGGTCTTGCAAGTTTCTATAGGTGTTTTGTCAAAAATTTCAGCACCCTCACTGCACCCCTTAACAATCTCACAAAGAAGGATGTTCCATTCACATGGGGCCATGACGAAGACCAAGCATTTCACACGCTGAAAACACAGCTTTGTGAAGCACCGCTGCTACAACTTCCTAATTTTGGTAAGACATTTGAGATCGAATGTGATGCAAGTGGTATTGGCATAGGAGGTGTACTGCTACAAGAAGGTAAACCTGTTGCCTACTTTTTACGAAAAGCTAAATGGTCCACATCTGAATTACTCGGTTTATGACAAAGAGCTTTATGCCTTAGTTCGTGTTTTGGAAGTTTGGCACCATTACTTGTTACCTAAAGAATTTGTAATTCATTACGATCATGAAGCATTGAAATATCTTAAAAGCCAAGGCAAGTTGAACCGTCGACATGCTAAATGGATTGAGTTCATTGAAATGTTTCCCTATGTTGTCAAACATAAGCGTGGTAAAGATAACATTGTTGCCGATGCCTTGTCTAGAAGATGTGCATTGATTACACAACTAGATACAAAAGTGCTTGGTTTGGAATCCATTAAAACACTTTATCTTTGTTGATGCTGATTTTAACAAACCTTTCTCTCGTTGCATTGATGGAAAAGGTTGAGATAAATATTATGTGCATGATGGCTTCTTGTTTTGGACTAACAAAATATGCATTCCAGCTTGTTCGATTCGTCAAGTTCTTTTTTTGGGAAGCACATGCTGTGGTGGGTGGCTGGTCATTTTGGTGTCAAAAGACATTGGACATGCTCTCTCGATCATTTCTTTTGGCCACATATGCGACGTGATGTCCAGTGGCACGTTGGGTGCTGCATCGCTTGCTTGAAAGCTAAGTCCCACCTCAATCCCCATGGTTTATATACTCCATTACCTATTCCACATGTACCTTGGGAAGATATATCTATGGACTTGGTTCTGGGGTTACCTCGGTCTCGAGAGGGGAGGGATTCTATTTATGTTGTTGTAGATCGCTTTTCTAAAATGGCACATTTTATCCCATGTCATAAGAGCGATGATGCTTCACACATTGCTGATTTGTTTTTCGGGAGATCGTTCGTTTACATGGAGTTCCAAAGACTATTGTTTCATCTTTGGGATATAAAATTCTGCGCTACTTTTGGAAGACATTGTGGGCTAAGCTTGGCACAAAGTTGTTATTTTCAACCACTTGTCATCCACAAACGGATGGGCAAACATAAGTTGTCAACCGTACCTTGTCAACCATGTTGCGTCTTTGTGTTGAAAAAGAATTTGAAGCTCTGGGAAGACCGCCTTCCACATGTTGAATTTGCTTATAATAGGGCAGTCCATTCTACAACAAACTCTTGTCCATTTGAAATTGTTTATGGGTTTAAACCGCATACTCCCATGGATCTTTTGCCTTTACCATTACAGGAACAAGTTAACTTGGATGCTACGAAAAGATCAGACTTTATCAAGCGGTTACATGTGGAGACAAGAAAGAATATTGAGAAGAAATCAACACAATATGCAAAGCAAGCAAACAAAGGTAAGAAGAAGGTTACATTCCAGCCAGGAGATCTTGTATGGTTGCTTCTACGCAAGGATCGCTTTCCCCAACAGCGTAAGAGTAAGTTATCCCCTAGGGGTGATGGTCCGTTCAAGGTTCTCCAACAGATAAATGATAATGCTTACAAACTTGAGCTGCCACCTGAATATTCCAATGTGAGTACCACATTCAATGACAAAGACTTGCTTCCATTTCCTAGTGAGCCTGAGTCGAGGATGACTCCTTCCCAAGAGGGGGAGGCTAATGAAGACATTCCTAGCATTCACTCATCTCCAAATGAAGCTGCACTTGATATAGCTGGTCCAATTACAAGGAGTAGAGCGAAACAATTGGAGAAGGAAATTCATTCTCAGGTGAACGCTAACCTTATGCTTAATAATCAGATTACATTGAATGAACCTATGCTTTTGAGTACTTGTTTCAATGTTCTTAGGAATGATGGAGTGCATGAACAAGCATGGGATGATGATGGATTCTGCCCACCAAATATATGCATGGAACCTGGACATGCATGAGAGAGGAAAGGCCATTCAGCTACCATGAATATCAGCCGTTGAAGTGCAAGCAAATAATTTGGGAGTTAGGAATGCATGCAACCAGCAACTGGGTTGCTGTCCACACACGCTCCAGCATGCATGCAGAGAATACCAACCAGCTAGGCACCCTACTAGGCTTGGTTATTAATAAAAGTAGTGCTGCAACTTCCCACTACATGTTCTCAATTATTTTCCACCAAACTGAAACTCCACTAGTGCTATATATCCCTGTAATGGATGACGTGAACAGGAACTCGTGATTGCAATTTCAGAAATACCAACTCTTGGAATTCTTGTACCAGTGTGAGTCTTGAGAGGCTTGCAAACTTGTTCTTTCGATTCCTGAGGGAGTTGTAGAACGCCGAACTACGGTTCACCCAGTTTGTGCCTTCACGTCTATACGGTGTGATTGCGTGGGCTGTTCGTCGGTATGTGTAAGGGTGATTGTCTCGGTAGTTCATCGCGTGGATAGCCTCGCGGTGCATTGCCTCTTCACCAGGTCGCGCAACGACAATTTATCAAGTTCGCAGATCCTACGAGAAGATCGGGCCACAACAACTTGCTACACGTGCTGCATAGACGTGTGCACATCAGCTTGTAGAGTAGTAAGGGAGAGATGTGAGGGAGAGCTCGGCGAAGTGCTAGACTTATCGGTGTCTCCCCAACTTCTACCTCGAAGATCATTTTTACTTCAATGGGTTCTACTGCTAAGTGAGTGTTCATGATTCTTTTGGCTACAAGTCTTTTGATTAGTTAATCTTTACTCAGACTTGTTTGTGGGATCGTCATTTACCCTTGCGGCGAATGCACTAGTTGATGGGCCCTGATAGAGACAGATAGCCCATGTATACACACTAGAGTAGTAGTCGATAGCGTAGACGTGGTGTCTAGGCTAGATGGTACCTTCATTTGCCTTGTTCCCCACGGTTGAGGGGTAGGTGACAGGTGGTGATAGCCTTGTCCATCCCTTGTAACCCCCCACATTTGGGTTTGACGTAGAGCTACAAGCCGGTATCGCCTGGTAGACCAGGTGCGCTTCGGTGCCCGAAGTAAGCAAGTAGAAGTATAGTTTATCTATCCTTAGACTCAAAAACCATAGGAATCCTCTCTACCCTCTATGTACTCTACCCTTGTGTTGTCCTTAGACGAACTCCGTTTCCTATGGAAAATACAATACCCTGAATACCTCCGAGTGAAGTACGACAACGGTAATTTTGTGTGCTTATGGATCATTCCAGTATGCGTTAAGAAATACCAACAAGCATTTCTGGCACCGTTGCTAGGGAACAATTGCTGTATTCTCTTTGAACCTAGTTCATCCTCGTATTTTATCAAAAAAACAAAAATATTTTCTTTTATGTTTTCTATGATGAAGCCAACCTCAACTCATACCCTGTCTGCTTTAAAGGGCGAGTTCCCCGAGCCACTTTCAAAAAGCACCCGTTCATTCGGCTATGAACTCCGCCCTGGCTTAATAGCCATGGTTTGAGCACAACCCTTCTCAGGGCATGATAATGAAAACCCCTACCATCACCTGCACGAATTTGAGGAGATGTGTTCGTGCCTAAGCATCTTAGGCATGACACAGGAAACTCTAAAGTGGAAATTGTTTCCCTTCTCTCTCATGGGAAGGCGAAGCAATGGTATACACATGCCGTCGAAAGTAGGAATGGGGACTAGGATGAACTTAAAGACAAGTTTCACCTTGCATTTTCCCCATGTCTCGTATCGTCTCTCTACCAGGGCCGATCCTCGACTTTGAGTAGCGTGAGAAGGAGTCTATAGGTGCAGCCTGGGTCAGGTTTTCAGCATTAATACACACCGGCCAAGACTTGTCTTTACCCGATAGCATATTACTGTGACTCTTTTGTTTGGGTACCAACATAAATGCTGACCTATGCCTAGACATGACTGCCGGAGGTCGTTTCACACAAACCTATGATGGAACAAGTAAAATTCCTTGAGAACTTCATAGACAGACACTCTTCTTTCATCATAAGAACTAAACCCCTCTAGGCAAAAGTTACATCAAGAGTTGAGGAGTCCTCACCAGTCGAATCAAAACCAATACCATCCTTAGATTTAGCTCATGAGACCTCACCCAAACCACGAACACCGAAGGAAAGAGTGATTCATCCTTTGGAGTTCCCTATCGAATTTGGGGATTTGAGCAATACCTCAAAATATTTTGGGCACGAAAAGCTTACACGTCCTTCTGAGGAAGTTTCACCTAAAATAGAGCATCAAAGGAATGGTTGTCAGAAGTAAAATGTTCTTTTGAAGCAATTCAGATTCTTTCACCTTCCATGACCATGCCTTGTTCATTAAGAGGAACAAACATAGAAGCCCTACACAACCCCACAGTCAAGACTAGTATCATGTCAGAATTTTCCTAGCAAAAAACCTCTTGGTTAACATGCACTAGTCCCGACAAATAAACTCTTCAAAAGTTCATCAGGACTCATATTCGAGTGTTGTGGGATTGCCAAGGCTGTGCCAATCATAATAAATGAAACCGAGGTTCACCTAGACTTCATGTAGGTGTTTTGGATCACTAGCTAGTAAATTTCTAGTTTGTGTGTCTGGCCCAAATGGTGTGCTCGAAGGATACAAGGATTATACTGGTTTGTGCAGAATGTCCCTATGTCTAGTCTACTGCTGCTTATGTTACCAGCACTATCTGTAGTAGGGGTTACAAATAGGTGAGAGAGGGAGCAGATCCTAGGTCTCTAGTGGAAGGATTGAAAAGTGCTGAGAGTTTGTTCAGCTACTCAGCCATGTGCTCGTGCCTCTATCCCTCTATTGTATTGCGCTATTTTCCCCCTTTTATAGAAGAAGGGGAAGATGCAGGTGTTGACACAAAAATGTGGTGATGCGCCTGACACATAGCAAGCCGAAACGATCTGAGCGAGGTCAACCCGTAGATCTTGCTTGGCTTCACAACAGGACCAGTCGATCCTGAAAATCCTGAAAGGCGTGCTAGTTAATTTGACCTGCAATTGATAAGGAGAGGAAGTTTTATCAGTAGTTTAGGGTGGAACATGCTAGTTTTGTCTAGACAGTTCCAAGTGTGCTGCTTCAAGAGTATCCAAACAGGAGAATCGACTAAATAGCCGATATGAGGAGAAATTGACTGTTAAGGACTATGATGTTCGTGGGTCATGATTGATTTATGATAACAAGTATAATGCACCTAGATATAAGTAACATCATCGGCTAGATAGATATAACTAGTGTAAAACATTGAGCCGATAAGTTTAACGCGGAAAGATATAACATGTGAACAAATCGACTGTCTAGTACAAACGAATCTACAAATGCTTTGAATCTAATCTGTTACCGTCAACAGTGAGGTTTGACCGGATTGATACAACTATGATAATGATAACAAACTAAAGCCAAAGAATCCATAAAACAATCTATATATTGACAGGTTCATGAAAAAACATACTATATGTGTGAAGGGACATGCGAATCGGCTAAATTAGCCAATGCATGCATAGCAAACAAACAGAGTACATATCTCGATCACGAACAAAACCACTAATCGATAATCTCTAATCTAAAGTCTTACCAGTGAGGTTCAACTGGATCGATGCAGCTATGGTGGTGTCATTAGATTAGATCTCTTTAACTAGTGAGTTCATCCAAGATGGAAAACATGTCTTTGAATGCATACTATGCTTGATTGAAATAGAGGAAAAATAGCCGATCTAGAAGAATTAAGCCATCAATTATGAGATTCAAAGTGTGACCAGACTAGAAGATGACCAATTCTGATGATATGATGCCTATCTATCTCTATCTCAATTAGATGATTTGTTATGATTAATGGAACATTAATTATAACAAGATCGATAACTGGAGAATCAACCAAGAACAACCAGGAAAATCTTACTAATCTTAGAAGATTCAATAATTGGTGATATTGTGTTAAACAACAAGTTATTTAACACAAGATCAATAACTTTGATCTATATTATGATCCGTAAGAGATCAATCAGCTAATGCAGCCTTACGAATAATGATTACAAATCGATAACTAACTTATACTATACTCATAAAAGATCAATCGGCTAATGCAGTTTTACAAGCATAATATAAGTCGTGACGTTACTCACAGACAAGCCAGAGGTCGATAAGTCGATGCAGCCCTGCTTGTTGAAGAACTCATCGAGATCTACAGTACTCCCACTCCTAAGGGTTGGCGTGAAGCCAAAAAAGTAATTTGTATTGATTGGTTGTTCATGTCTTTGCAATAAATGGGGTCCAATATTTATACCCGGAACCTAAACGTGAATCCTACTCAAATACGACTCATTACAATTCTTGGAACAAAAGAAAACATTCCTAACTTAAAAATAACTTGGACTCTAATCTTTTCCTTTTTGTAGAGTCTGACATATTTTTCCCCGACTCCATCCATACATAGTCCATTGACGTCGTCTGCTGACGTCATTTATAAAATAGCCGATTTCGACACTGCATCAAAACCAGCCGATATCGATTCACATCTGATCGATTCCTTGATGATACAATCTTAGAAGCTTCGAGTTCCCTCTTTCTTCTTTCCAGATTTTGGTGTAAACACATGCCCCCCCAATTTTGGGATAAAAATAGTTTTATTCCAAAATTTATATTTACCTGCTCACCGTGTCGCCACCATTTATTCCAAAATATATGCGCAACTCCTGATTCTTGGTCCGAATTTTATATAATACCCCAATAGTATAATTGCCAACTCATTTTAGCCTATTCGGTTCCCCCTTCTTTCTCGAGCAAGCCTCAACAACCAAAGCCGCTATCGCCAAGGCCTTAACCCTAGCAAATCATCTGCTCTATCAAGATGTTATTCAAGTAAACTTCCTTACATTTAGATCCATCTTGGCTACAATGGCGACCAGCGACCATGTCCCTGAGGTATGCTTTCAAGTTCCCGTCTTCCAAATATTAGCCGTTACCCAGTATTTCCTTTCTTCTCAAATTTATTCTATTTGGTTCCTAGGAAATAAGGAACAAAATTTTGATTCCATCGGCTGTTGTTCCCAATGTCTATTACCTTGGGCCTATGGGTGACCCTAATCCATCTAACTTTATCAAACAAGAAACCAACCGAATCCCTTCAAACAATTTGTAGTAGATTTGTCCTCCTGATAAGATTTTCTTTTCTCATATATAGACACTTAATTCTCCAACTATGAGCTATTCCTTCAACTTTGAAGAATACATAGATGAAGGTGAGATTACCTCATTAGCCACCTCCCTCTAAGAGACTTTATCAGAAGAGACCAAAAATTGGCTAAGGGACATATTGCTAATGCTTGAGAAGGATATAACTAATTTGGTCCAGGATGCAGATTCAGTCAGAAGAACTTTCCTAGCCATTAAGGGTAACTTGCCTTAGAATCTTGCTGAAGCTCTGACACCTTTGTCCAACATTGAGGATCAAGCTCCAAGAGTGAGAAGGGCTCAGAGAAACCTAGCTGATCGTGAAGCTTTATTGGCCAAGAAGAACTCCAACAAACAAAAGTCCAAAGAGCTAGCATGGCTAATCGATAACTTCAAGAACTCCTCCCACAGGATCGAACTAGAGCAAAACTGACTAAAAACCAAGCGTGCAGAACTCAAGAAAGAACTAGAGAATGTGTAGGCTGCCATTGATCATCATGAGTCCAACCTGGCTCAAATACTTGATGTCATCAAGCAAAAGAAACAAGAGATGTTGACCAAGGTCAAAGAAGGCAAGGTCATTCGCAGCAGCCTTGAGAACATTCCTGGATTAACCGAAGAAGACAAACAACAAATCGTAGAAGTCGATGCTATCCGGCTAAAAGCATTGAAAGTAATCCATGATGTTCTAAACTTGTAATCTGCATACCAACATTTGTAATATATATCTTGTGTGGAACCAATGACAACCATATTTTCTACTGATCTATTGTATCTCTTATCTCGGCTAGAGAGCTGATTTGAAAATAGCTGATTCTAGACCTCTGACCTTAATCCAATTAAGGCTAAAAACATGGCCTCTAATAAGAAAGCTCCTCAATCTTCCATCCTCAGTTATCAATGCCGCATTTTCTTTGGCATTATTGGGGTGACGCTTCGCCTTCTATTAATTGTGGTTGCCTTTTGCCCATCCTGAGATATCTACTACCTCCCTTCGTGACTATAAATACTAGCCAAGGGCTCTGGTCTCAAACACATCTACACTTGCAACTATTTCTGTTTTCTCCACCTTCACAAACCCTATAGCAGTTCCCTTCTCCTTCCATGATCTAAACTTGCACCCAATGGTAGGAGAGGATCACTGCGGCAAACGCGCAGTGGAAGATCTCCTAGAGGAGGTGGTCCCAGTCGGCTAGTGACTCTGCCGCATGAGGTAAGACCGAACACTCCCATCCATAGCAAGAATTATCCACTAATGCATCTGTAGGTTCATCCTCAATGATAGACTTCCTACTCCTCTTAGGGCTGGCGAGCCTTCTACCACCGCATTTGCTGCTACTGCGCCAGATTCATCATCGAACTCCTCTGACTCCTATAACGGTGATGACGCCTAGTGTTTCCTCTAGGAGTGGAGGATGGCCTAGGACCGTTAATCTGAGGCAGCTCGGAAGAATGGTCAGTTTGAGATCCACCTCGGGGCCTCTCAACCCGCCCTCCTCGGCACCAAGGAAGAGGCCAGCGCTGCTCAGGCACGGTTGGCCAAGTCTAATGCCATGGTGGCGGGTAAGATAAACTCCAAGAAAACCCTTATTTCAATTTCCACTGTCCTTGTCCTGATAGCCCTTCTATTTCTGTGATTACCAACCCTGACGGTGCAGTTGGAGAACCTCCAACTGGCGATGAATGCAGCTACGGCAGCCATCAATGCCTGGGGCCCTCTCCACAACAACTGCTTGCATGATGTCCCAGCGTGTCCAGGAGATCACCCTCCACGGTGTTAACCACGGCGCAGCAGTGGCCCTAGCCGCGGTGCAAGTCCAGACCAGGCATGACCTCCGCACCATGGAGCCGGGCTTCCCGATGGCCGATGACCCTAACATGCATGAGGATTTGATCGAGGAATTCGATGACATGGCGGAGGCCATCGTGGACATCATATCCGCCCAGGATGTGATAAATAATGTCTTTGATTAGTTGTTACTTAGGGGCCAACTGATCAATAAACAAAACTTCTATTTTTATGAATGTGTCTCTGTGAATGCACCATGATATGAGTGTCTTTGTTTGTTTTTTGCTCTATAGGCGATACATAATGTATCGGCTTTCACTCCTTTGGGTTAATTTTTTGAACTAAAGACGATACCCTTCTGGTATCAGCTATTAGAGCCAAAGACTGAACTAATCAGATGTCAAGCATGAACCCAGATGCTAGGATAATACTTCTTTAGATATTTTCCATTGATCGCTCTATAAAATTCTTCTCTTCCTTCTAGCATTTCTAGAATGTAAGCATTGCAAGGCGCACAACGACTAATTCGATAAGGACTTTCCCAATTAGGTGACCATTTGCCAAATTTGTTGTCCTTAGACCCAATCGGCAATGTTACTTTCTAGACTAATTCTCGTTCACCAAACTGCTTGTTCTTGACCTTTTTGTTATAATGCCTTGCAACCCTTAACTTATTGGCTTCAATATTCTCAAGAGCACGCAGCCGATGACAACTTAAGTCCTCTAAATCATCCATCATTAGATTCTTATAGACTTCGGTTGTCAAATCATTCTGCAATGTAATAGTCTTGATCTAGTCTGGATTTCCCAAGGAAGAACTGCATTATGCCCATATACTAACTCATATGGTGACGATTTAATCGATCCATGGCACACCATCCTGTATGCCCATAATGCCTCATTGAGTGTTAAATACCACTTCCTTGGTTGCTCCTCAATTTTCTTCTTAATCATAATTTGATTGGGCGCCTCTGCCTAGCCATCAGCCTGAGCATAGTAAGGAGAAGAATTTAATAACTTAATTACCATACCAGCAGCAAAATCTTTGAACTCTTTGGATGTGAACTTTGTTCCCTAATCAGTATTAATAGTTTGAAGAATTCCAAAACGATACACAATATGTTCCTTGACAAAATCAACTATATTCTTTGAGGTTACCATCTTCAAAGGAATTGCTTCAACCCATTTGGTAAAGTAATCTATTGCTACCAATATAAACTTATGTCCTTTACTTGAAGGTGGAAAAATCTGGCCAATTAAATCAATTCCCCAACCTCGAAATGGCCATGGTTTAATTATTGGATTCATAGCCAATGCAGGCGATTTCTAGATATTACCAAAACATTAACAATCCTGACACCCCTTGTAATATTCAAAACAATCTTCTAGTATTGTTGGCCAGAAATATCCAGACCTGCTAATAATCCATTTCATCTTATAAGCCGATTGATGAGCTCCACATATCCATTCATGTATTTCACCCATCAACACTTTAGCTTCCTCTTGATTTAAGCAACACCCCATCGACTGTCTTGTAATATAGCTGATCTTTCAATAAAACCATACTTAGTCGATTTATATCTTAGTTTCCTGATAACCTTCTATGATGGGTTCTTAAGGTATTTGGCTATTTCAACTCTCCAATCATTTGTCAAGGTTTCACTACTTAAAATCTCTTGAAACACTCGATAACCTGACACACTCTGAGCTAACCGATTAGCTTCTTGATTTTGCACTCTTGGAATATGATGAAGAGAAATATGGGCAAACTCTTTGAGTAACCTCTGGCATTCATCATAGTATACCCTCAAAATATCATCTTTACATTCATACAGACCGATGAACTGATTAATAACTAATTGTGAATCTCCAGATACTTCAATTGACTCAGCCTTCACTTCATGAAGAAGTTGAAGTCCCTTAAGAATAGCTTCATATTCTGCTTGATTGTTGGTAGCCATTGGTTTAATTAGAAAAGCAAACTCAAAACTTGCCTATTGAGGTGAAACAATAACAATACCAATGCCACCACCTTGCTTGCATGATGATCCATCAAAGAACAATGTCCAAGGTATCAGTTCTACATAGCCAATACTTGGTTTATGATGCTGAGTAATAAAATCAGCTATTACTTGCCCCTTGACTACTTTAGCCGATTCGTAGTTCAAGTCAAATTCTGATAATGCAAGAATCCACTTTCCCATTCTCCCATTTAATATTGGCATTGATAACATATGCTTGATCACATTAGCCTTAGACACAACTGTACACTCAGCCGATAACAAGTAATGTCGCAATTTAGTGCAAGAGAAATATAAGCATAAGCATAACTTTTCAATAGGAGAATATCTTGTTTCTGGATCCAAAAGCCTTCTACTTAAATAGAAAACAACTCGTTCTTTTCCTTTAAACTCTTGCATTAAGGCCGATCCAATTGTTTGGCTAACGGCCGACACGTACAACTTAAAAGGTTTACCTTGCTGAGGAGCGACTAGCACAGGTGGACACTTCATATATTCTTTTGTCTCCTCAAATGCCTTTTGTTGTACATCACTCCATTTAAATTCTTGATCATTTTTCAACTTCAACAAAGGAGAAAATGGCAGAACCCTTTCTGACAAATTTGAAATAAACCTTCTGATAAAATTAAACTTACCAAGCAAAGATTGTAATTCTGTTTTAGTAGTCGGGGATACTGCCTCATTAGTTGCTTTCATACCTTTTGACCAATTTCAATTCCTCTCTCATGGCCAATAAAACCCAAAAATTGTCCGCTGATACTCCAAAGGCACACTTATTAGGATTCATCTTTAAACCATATTTTCTGGTGCACTCCAAAGCCTCCCGCAAATCAGCTAGATGTTCATTGTACCCTTTGGATTTTACCACCACATCATCAATGTAGATTTCAACAATCCTACCGATCAACTTATGAAAAATATAATTCATTGCCCTCTGATAAGTTGCACCAGCATTCTTCAAACCAAAAGTCATCAAAACCCATTCAAATAAGCCAATTACGCCACGGCACCTAAAAGCTATTTTTGCTATGTTTCCTTAGCCATAAAAATTTGATTATATCCTGCACTACCATCCATAAAACTAATAACCTTGTGCCCGGCTGTTGCATCTACCAACATGTTGGCTATTGGCATCAAATAACCATCCATGGGTGTAGCCTTGTTCAGATCTCTGAAATCAATGCAAACTCTTAACTTCCCATTTTTCCTATACACAGGAACAACACTTGATATCCACTCTGCATAATGGCACGGTCAGATAAATTTTTCTTATAATCATCTTTTAGTCTCCTTTTTGATATCATCAAGAACATTTGGGTTAAATCTCCTCGGAGCTTGTTTAAATGGCCGATATTTAGGTTTGATTGGCAACCGATGTTCAACAATTGATTGATCTAGACCAGGCATCTCATAATATTCCCAAGCAAAACAATCTTTAAAATCCTTTAATAAATCTATCGACTCTCGCTTATACTCAGGATTCAACTTAGCACTTATATACGTTGGCCTAGGCCTATCTCTAGGACCAATATCTATCTCCTCTAATTCATCGGCCGACGTAAAGCCATGTCCTAGTTGACCATCTGTACCATCTATTGGATTATCCATTAAAACAAACTCTCAGATCCGACTGCTTGGATCGGCTCTTGGCTTTCATCGTTGATCTTAATAAAGCCTCCTTCCCATCGCTTGCTAGAAAAACACTCAAAATCTTCTAGTTCCCAATACATTAGGTCAGTTGTTGCTATACTCACAGAATCATCAGCATGAACCAGCTCAACATCATCTCCATGCCACTGAATCAAGCATTGATGCATAGTTGATGGCACACAACAATTTGAGTGAATCCAATCATGACCAAGGAGTAAACTGTATGAACCCTTTCCATCAATGACAAAGAATGTAGTGAGCAAAGTCTTACTTCCAATTGTCAATTCAACATTTATTGCCCCCTAGTCTTGGATGCATTACCCCCAAAATCCTTAAGCATCATGTCAGTCTCAATCAAATCTCCTAGTCCCTTACCAAGCTTGTGAAAAGTAGTATAAGGCATAAGATTAACAAAAGCACCTCCATCCACCAACATTTTGCCCATTGGCTTCCCATCAACTAAACCTTTTACATATAAAGCCTTCAAGTGCCAACGCTTGACTGGCTTAGCAAATATAGCTTGCTGTATCACTGTTAATTTGGCAACCATCTCCTCATATTCCGATTCATCAAAATCTAAATAGACTTCTTGATCTGCTTGAGCTCTAAATTCTAACGGCAAAAGAAAAGCCATTTGAATATTAGCCGATGGTTGACCCTTATCGGCTATTTGTTTAACACGCCATACTTGATGTTTACTAGATTTCTAAGCCTGTTCTAGCTCTCTATTCCTTAGGCGTTGTACCCTTCTTTTCTGATTTCTTGTTAAACCTCCTGAACACCGTTGCCCTTCCTACCAAACATACTCTTCCTAACCACCTTCTTCTTCATAATCAGCCCAATTTTAATCAACAACTCGGTTCCTATGCCAATCATGAACACTTCTAATTTTTAAGTGTCGATCCATATTATCATGATGATACCCAATTCGAGCATGGATAGACCAGCAGTTGGCTTGAGATTAACTAAATTCCTAATATTGTTCACTACACTCTGGGCAATTATTTTTAGTAGGCAATTTCAAACCTTCATTCCAACAATGTCTAAAAAAGGACAATTCCAATGTAATTTAGCTTGTTCTCTTTCATACCTCTCCTCTTCTTGTTGACACTGATATTCTTTCTCTTCTAACCAACGCTAATAATCCTTCTCTTTCTACCGTTGCCATTTATTCAACAAAATTTGAGATGTAACACGCGGCCTCATCGCCTTGTTTCTTGATGTCTCTCCCTGCTCATATCGGCTTTTTTGTTTGTCACGACGCCTTTTAATTTCTTTATATTCATCAGCCGATATTTGTATCTCTAGATCAACTGTTCCAGTTTCTTTTGCCCTAGTTGATGTTAGAACTTTAGTCTTCCCTTTGAGCAACTTAGCATCAACCATATTCTGATCTTTTGGGAAAGGATTATCATCAATTTTCATCTTCCAAGGTGTATCAAATTTAAGCTTCCCTTGCTGAATAGCCCTCTGTATATGTTGTCGGAAAATTCTGCACTCATTAGTAGAATGAGAAGTAGTGTTATGAATTTTCTAGAACTTCTTATTCTTCAACTGGTCAGGGGATATTATGACATGATTGGCAGGCAATTTGATTTATCCCTTCTCAAGCAAGAAATCAAAGAGCATGTTTGATTTTGTAACGTCAAAATCATAACTTTCTTCAACTCCTTTTCCCCAAGGATTTGGAATCATCACCATCTTCTTACCCCAAATCCATTCAGCCATAGCAATCTTCTCTTCTTCATCATCCTCGCCCTCATCATCGGCTAAATATGGTTTATAAGCTTCAGTAATTGTGGCATTCTTCTAGAATCGGGTATCTCTACGCATATACTGGAATTGGCTATTAAGTGCTGCCACCCGTTGAGCCAACTAACCTAAATTATCAAACTCTTGCCTAAGCAATTTTTCTCTCCATGTTTGCTACATTCCTTGAACAGCCAAACCAGCTAGCTGATCATCAGTCAGATTCAATGAAAAGCACAAATTTCATGTTTCTCGGAACCTCTGAAGAAACTCAGCTCCTGATTCATTATTTGTTTGCCTTATGGTCGTAAAATATGTGATTTTCTTTTCTCTTGTCCTAGTATAGAAATATGTATGAAATTTCTTCTCTAGGTCAGTCCAATTGGCAATAGAATTAACTGGTAACGATGAAAACCAGGTGAAAGCTGGTCCAGATAGGTATAAAGAGAAGAAACGAACTCGATGAGCTTCTTCAATGGATGCTTCACCTAACTGAGTAAGATATCGACTGACATGTTCTATTGTACTTGTACTATCTTGACCAATTAACTTAGCAAATTCTAGAAGCCTGTAATTTATAGGAAGAGCAACCAAATCATACCACTCTGGATATGGATGTTTGTACGAAAAGGTCTGCCCTTTTGGTTTTAAACCGAATTGATTCTTCATCATTTTGGTTACTCTAAGCAACAACTCATCAGCATTCGAATTTGGATTTCCTTGCAATTGCTCACCCATCTATGGATTAAAATTTTGGGTACCTTGATACCCTGGATTTGGAATCATATGAAGGGTATTATAATCCGTGCCATAATGATATCCTTGTGGAATCTCTGTCTGTTGAGTCCTTTGCTGACTTGCTGCTTGAAGTCTTTGATTGTAAATGTTAGGATCTGTATCTCTATGAATCCTTTGAACAGATGGTGCTATTTTTTGAGCCGACAGCAGTATTTGGCCTGATGTGCCAAAATTATCAATTTGATTCTGAACTTGCCCTGTTGGCTGTTGCACATGCTACACTGATGATCTAGGATTATACCGTATTTGATTAGTAGTGGTACCCTGAACTTACTCAAATGAGCTCTGAACTACCTGGACATCATCATTGCCAACTAATGCTACTTCTTGATGACCAGTACCGGCTTGATTAGTCCCCTGATTCGACGGATGTGGAATATTGTAATAAGCCGGTCTAATCTGATCAATTGGATATCCATGAAAAATCTCCTTCATGGTGTTGTGGCATGTGTTCAAAAAAGTTGTATTATGATTCAACATGGCATCATGAACAGATTTGTTGACAACATCTACAAAGAAACGTCTATCATCGGCTTGATCTGTATGTGACTGTCCATGTATCAAAACTCTTGGTAGTGGATATTTTTGAACAACTTCATTGTCATGTGTCTTGGCGTAGGACAACAAACACTTGTTCTAAAACTCTTCTATAGCTTTACCAATGACATCTTTATCCTCATTAGGTAAGTCTTCATAAGGTACTATAAGAATGTCCCTACTGTTGTGAGCTGCCATGATGATTGTGGTCCCACCGGGCGTGCCAAAACGTGTGTTGACGCAAAAATGTGGCAATGCGCCTGACACACAGCAAGCCGGAACGATCTGAGCGAGGTTAACCCATAGATATTGCTTGGCTTCACAACAGGACCACTCGATCCTGAAAATCCTAAAAGGCATGCCAGTCAATTTGACCTGCAATTGACAATGAGAGAAAGTTTTATCAGTAGTTTAGGGTGGAACATGCTAGTTTTGTCCAGACAGTTCCAAGTGTGCTCCTTCGAGAGCAGCCAAACAGGAGAATCGACTAAATAGCCGATACGAGGAGAAATCGACTGTTGAGGGCTGTGATGTTCGTGGGTCATGATTGATTTATGATAACAAGTACAATGCTCTCAGATATAAGTAACATCATCAGCTAGATAGATATAGCCAGTGTAAAGCATTGAGCCGATAAGTTTAACGAGGAAAGATATAACATGCGAACAAATCGACTGTCTAGTACAAACGAATCTATAAACGCTCCAAATCTAATATATTACCGTCAACGGTGAGGTTCGATCGGATCGATACAACTATGATAATGACAACAAACTAAAGCCAAAGAATCCATAAAACCATCTATATATTAACAGGTTCATGAATAAACATGCTATATGTGTGAAGGCATAGGTGAATCGGCTAAAATAGCTGATGCCTGCATAGCAAAGAAATAGAGTACATATATCGATCATGAACAAAAACCACTAATCGATAATCCCTAATCTAATGTCTTACCAGTGAGGTTTGACCAGATCGATGCAGCTATGGTGGTGTCATTAGATTAGATCTCATTAACTAGTGAGTTCATCCAAGAACAACAACATGTCTTTGAATGCATACTATGCTTGATTGAAATAAAGGTAAAACAACCGATCTAGCAGATTTAAGCCATCAATTATGAGATTCAAAGTGTCACTAGACTAGAAGACGACCAATTATGATGATATTATGCCGATCTATCTCTATCTCAATCAGATGATTTGTTATGATTAATGGAACATTAATTATAACAACATCGATAACTGGTGAATCAACCAAGAACATCAAGGAAAATCTTACTAATCTTAAAAGATTCTATAACTGGGGATATTGTAACACCCTAGGTGTTTGGCTTCCACAATTGCACTTGCATTTCATAAACATGAGCATCATTCATCCAATTATGAGTTCATATTGCATGAAACATGCTCTTGAAACATTGTAACATATGGTCATATATCATGTATGTTTGTTATGAAATGAATAGGGTGCAACACTCAAGTGCAACATATACGACACACTTTAGTGAAACATGGTTAGTTAGTACTATGCAACAAGATCATGAAACATGTGAAACATGACTATGAAACAATTGTAACATTTCATGTGTTTTTCATTGTTTCAGTACAGACCTTGCTTGATTCTTGTGTGACCAATGTATGGTGTGGCTAAATATCCTTCTAAGAACCTTAGTCATACTTAGAATGTCCTTAGGAACAATGTTCATGTTGATCATTTTGCCTAATTAGGTTTCCAAGTCATGGTTGACCAATTGGGACCCCTAGAGCTCCTGTGTTTGACTGTTTAAAAAGTGTAGCTTAGGATGTTTGCATGTCTGAGCAACCTAAAGAAAAGTTGTAGAGAATTATATGTGGAACAAAAGTTCTTTTATGACCATCTTATGAAAATGTGCACAACATGTTCAAAAATGGCCCACAAGTCAGGATTTAAAGCTGTTTCAACAATTGAAAATTTTTCTAAGTGTTATACTGGATTTCAGTTTCATGAACTCAACTTTGGCTTGATTTAACTCGTGATCCGTCGAGAGTTAGCTGTTGATTTCTAAATCAAATTTGTAGCCCTACTATAGATCTACAACTTTCATCTTTACGAATTTCACTTTTGAGCAACGAGTTAGCCATTCCAACGCGATGAAGTTTCGCTGTCAGGCATCGAAGGTTGACTGAATCAACGCTACAGTGACTGTCCGGTTTCAGACAATCACCGCCGCGTGGCGCCACTCGTCGCCTGACGCGCACGGCCACGCACCGCGGATGCCCTGGCAAGGCCAGCGACGATGGACACACTCACACGCGCCTAACCGACCAATGCACAAGCTCAATTTTTCATTTTGTCGCCCCACAGCGCGCAGCAAGCGAGCTCAGCCGCTCCGCCATTGTTGCCGCGAAGCTTCGCCGTAGCCGAGCTCGCGAACCACCGCAAAAACGTGAACTCCGTCTTCACCACAGCTCCGCCGTGTCCTCCTCTACCTTCTCCACCTCCCAGTTGCGCCGTTCGTGCTTTGGTAAGGTCACAGTGACCATTTCCGCCATCACCGCCATGGGTGTGACCTCGTCGGAGATGAGGCTGCCGTGGCCGGGGTAGCTAGGAACCGTCCCATCCCCGTTTCTTCACCGTGTTAGCACCGTGGCGACCTCAGGTAGCTCACACCATGCTCGGTTGAGCCGGCCATGGGTTGCCGTCGCCGGCAGCTCGCACCGGAGCTCTGCCGTGCCGCCATCACCTGCGGCGAGCCACCTCCGCTAGGTCGTAGGTCGCGCCACTAGCACCAATAGACTCACCGCATCACGTAGGTCACGTAGGTGTCCTCGGTGTCACCGGAGGAGTCACCGTCGATGAGTTCCTCCGTCAAGCCGCGCTGTCTTGCCGCCATAGTCGCCGCCGTCGTCTTGAGCTCCGACGATAGGTCTTGTTAGGTAGTTCTCTAGGTGCGCATTGCCATGGTGATGCTCATCGTGTCGTTGGTCTCGCCGGGAAGGTCGCCGTCAGCGAGCTCCGCCATTCCCGCGCTGGTCCACGTCGGCTCCTCTGTTTTCGTGGTCACTGACCGGTGGGGTCAGCTGACACCCGGGTCCCACTTGTCAGTGGCTGTGCAGTCATAGGGCTAGTTCAAAAATGCAGTTTTGAATGCTGATTTGATATTTTTGTATCTCCTATTTTGTAGATCCAAATTGGATGGTTCCAATTTTATTAGATTCACAGTTAGATCTAGTATTTAAGAAAAATATGTCTTGAGCACATTATGTAGAAATTTTGGATGAATTAAATAGGAACTTGAAAAATGTTTTTGAATGCATGCAAACTTGTTTAAATCATATCTTGAGTTTCTGTGATCCAAAAATTATGAAATTTTGTGGGTAACCTATTCTTGTATAGTAGAAGCTCTGGTTAAAATTTTAGAGTCATTGCATGTGTAGTTTTTGAGTTATAGATTTTCCTTTTATCTCTGGTAGATACTTGGGTGAATTTTTGTAAATTATCTATGATTCCAATGACCATGAAATTTGTTGGAGAATGTCCTAGTACCTTAAGGATGCAAGGAAAAATATGAAATATGTTGCTTGACACTTTTCACTAAGGTTTCCTAATTATGCCATTTTAAGCCATTCTGCCTTACCATTTTTGTGTAGATTGTTATACTTACTCAAATGGTGTGAAATGTTTATGGTAGTCTACTTAGAGCATGTAGTGTCAACTGTAATTTTTGTAGAATTAATGGGGCAGTTTTCATATATGTTTACTATTTCCCCTAATTAATTAAATAAATTAAGAAAGGTATTAAAAGAAATGTTTTGTTGATGGACACCCTACTTTCTGGAATTCTTGTGATATGTGTGATATGTCAGTAAAGTTGGTTTTGTCCAATTAAGCGTTTATATCATAAGTTCACAATTATTTGTTGGTATCATGTCCTCTGGACAGATCTGGGAACTTTGGAAAGTTCCCCATGATAATTTGGTTTTCTGTGATTGTGATGAATACAAAAGTTGTAGATAATTTATGTATCTAGCTCCTGTCAAAATTTGATGGCATTTGGCCCAGTAGTTTAGAAACTACAGCTGTTTAAAGTTAGGTTCCAATTTTGCTTACTCTACCTTGTGAGGACAGGGTTCTGTTGATTTATGAATTCGACTTGGTAAAGTGTCGAATCATGCTTTGAGGTCTAAAAATGAATTGTAGATAATTTCATAAGCTTTCTAGATTGTCTTGTTTCATGTCATTTGGAATTATAAATGTCCAGTTATGGCTAGTTTACTGTACCACTACATAGTCTTCATTTTGCGAAATACAAATGCTTGAGTGTATGTTGTTGCAATGTAATCGTTGATTGTTTAGGGGTTAGCCTAACTTGAGAATATGCTTAGGTGCAGGTGCTAGGTCATTAACTGAAGATGAGTAATTATACATTAGGTTGTATAAATTTGGTAAGTAAAGTGATTTGAATAGGGCTTAAGTTGGAATATGCAAACTACAGCGAACATGTGCATTCCCCGAGCATCCCTAACATTCGTTCATGTGCATCCATAATATTTATCTTGTGCATTCATGCAATAGGTGTGCCGAAGGGAGTGACGTTGCTGGAGTTTGAGGGAGCCAACCAGGAGGAGGAACCCGAGGTGCAGGAAGCCGACGAAGCAGTCGCCGTGGAGGAATTGCCCGAGTGCCCTGACCACCAGCCTTCCTCGTTCCTGAAAGGCAAGCCCCGGAGCATATTAAGCCTCCCATGTTTTTACAAATACTTTGAGTACCTTTTATTGTTGATGATGCATTAAGTTTAGGAATTGGTTGGAACCAATTGCTGCATTATACATCCTTCCTTGTCCAGATATCGCACTGGAATCCTATTTAAGTTCAGGAATGGGTTAAATGCTTAGCCATGCTTAGTGCGGTAGAAGTCAGGTGATTTCCTGTCACCTGTGAGCTTTAGGATGAGGTGGATCATGGTTGGCTATATTTGCTATCGTGGAAAAGAACCATATGAATAATGAATTAAGACCGAGTGGGGTCTTGTGTAGGTTTGAACATAGTGACTCCGTCTGAGTCGTTTAAGGACCGATACGCTGTACGTCCTCATGTCATGTTGAACGCAGCCTAACACTTAGCTGGCCGGATAAGTCGTTCCGACCGCGAAGCCTAGTAGCTCGACTCAGGCCAGGGACGCGAGCAGTGGCGGCATTCTGGAGGTAGTAAGGATGTGCGGAGAGCCATTGGCATAAGTCCAAGGCGGGTTAGAGTCCCGAACAACCTTGGCAGAGTGGTTCTCTGAGAATGTCGATCTGATCGGACTCGCGACTCCTGAATCGTACCAAAGGTGACTTGTTTGCGACTCCGACGGGAGAAGCAGGGTTTGTGTTTAGAAATACCCCTCTAGCTGGATAGGAATCGATTCGAATCGCCGTCTCTCCCAGATAGTGAGAACTTGACTGAGCAGCGGCAACGTAGATTCAATTAATTTAACGATATGGTTAAATGGATGATGATGATAAGGTTGCCACAATGAATACCTGATATGGTTATTAATGTTTGCACCCTAATAAAATGATTGCTTAGTACAGGCGCTAATATAGTTGACAAGTTAATGGCTAAAAACTCACTGCTAGTTCAGGTTAAGAGTTAATCATTATTACTTATGCTTTTCTGCAAAAAGAAAGTGTCAGCCTGATCCACTACATTAAGCTATGCATAATCCTTGGTGTCATTTATTTTGGTTTCTGGCGGGTAAGTCTAGCTGAGTACATTCCCGTACTCAGGGTTTATTCCCTCTTGTTGCAGATGACCTTCTATATCAGGGATTCTGTAAGTATTGTCTCCACCCAGTGGGTGATGAAGACTAGATCATGGGCATGATCTCTGTTCCCTTATCTGAATGCTTTTGCGGGCTGTGATCAGCAAACCAGTATGTGTATTTGAACTCGAGTGTGTGAGTTAAACTATTTGCTTCCGCATGTTTTACAAGACTTGTTTTGTAATAACGATGACTCTATGATGATGTAATCTATTTGCGAACGTCTACGAAATGTTGTAACGTATGATATGTTATGTTGAATTACTGTGATCTTGGTTGTATGCAAGTTGGTTTGAAATCCTTCGAGATTTCAGTTGACTACCGGGTTTATATGGGCTCAAGTTCGAGAATTTGATCGTTTCGGCGATTGTTTTTGTACTTGTGCTCTTATAAATTGGTCGGTTCTGTGACAGATATTGTATTAAATAACAAGTTATTTTACACAAGATCGATAACTTTGATCTATATTATGATCCATAGGAGATCAATCAGCTTATGTAGCCTTACAAATAATGATTACAGATCGATAACTAACTTATACTATACTCATAAAAGATCAATCGGCTGATGCAGCTTTACAAGCATAATATAAGTCATGATGGTACTCATAGACAAGCCAGAGGTCGATCAGTTGATGCAGCCCTGCTTGTTGAAGAACTCATCAAGATCTACAGTACTCCCACTCCTAAGGGTTGGCATAAAGTCGAAAAAACTAATTATATTGATTGGTTGGTCGTGTCTTTACAATATCTGAGGTCCAATATTTATACCCAGAACCTAAACATGAATCCTAGTCAAATATGACTCATTGCAATTGTTGGATCAAAAGAAAACATCCCTAACTTAAAAATAACTTGGAATTAATCTTTTCCTTTTTGTAGAGTCTGACATATTTTTCCCCGACGCCATCCATATGTAGTCCATTGACGTCGTCTGCTGATGTCATCTATAAAATAGCTGATTCTGACACTGCATCAAAACCAGCCGATATTGATTCACATCTGATTGATTCCTTGATGATACAAACTTAGAAGCTTTGAGTTCCCACTTTCTTCTTTTCTAGATTTTGTTGTAAACAGCAGGTTACATCAAAAAAAGAGAAGAGAGAGAGAGAAAGAGGGAGAGAATTGAGGAGAAGAAGCCCTCTGGGACTGCCACATCCTTCTTCTCCTTCATGCGGGTCCCGTCGACACTGTAGATGGTGATGGAGATGGCTTCATGTTGGGCTCCTATTCACCAATGGTGCTATGCCTCGATGTCATCAGCTGGTCGTGGCATTCCATCCCATCCCAGCAGACGATGTGGTGAACCGACATGCCTGTTAGCGGCCATATGGGGATTAGGAAGCACAGCGCCCACGCACCCGTCACTATTGGCGATACGAACCCCCGGCGTGGCCTATCATGGCCACGGGTCATGTCAATGCATGCCCGCACCCCTTTTGGTGTTAGAGGCTTGACCCAAGCCCACAAGCTCGGACCCATAGTGGTTGGGGGTGGTACGAACCCCGCCAGGCGAGGCAGAGCCCACGCCCGAAGGGTCGGATGAGACAGAGCCCGTGCTCTAGGGGTCGGGCGAGATGGAGCCCACACCCTCAGGGTCGGGCGAGACGGCTCCCATACCCTCGGGGTCGGGCGACATGGGGCCCATGCCTGAGGGGTCTAGCGAGGCAGAAACCATCCCTTTAGGGTCAGTCAAGACTGAAATACGTCCTTGATTATCTAGGCAAGTTGTTGTTCGTGGTCCTCAGATCCCTTCTTCAGGTATCCCTAATATTTTTTTGGATGGAGGGACTTCGAGGGCTTCGATCTTCTGCTACCCTGTAACACTCGGTTTTAAAGACAAAACTAGATCCACACTATATGTGAGCCCATGAAATCAAATCTCACATATAGCCACAAATAAGGGTAATATCAAAAGATAATACTTATTACATAATGTATTAGTATAAGGAATATAACCTCAGAGTATAGACAGCAGAAAGACAACTCTGATCTTCAGGTGAAGACCCCAAATCCATAGGGATGACTGACTGGTTGACCACAAGCCTAACTCCTCTAGACTAGCAATATGGTACCCATCTAGGATTTTAATCGAAAGTATAGAAAAGTAAAGCAAGCGTAAGTACCTATCGTACTCAGCAATATAACATGGGGTTCATGAGGCTCAAAAGGTTGACACTGGTTTACTGCAATTAACTTTTAATAGGTCATCTTTTTAAGCAATTGTGTAGCAATGAATTTATCAAAAGCCCATAAACACATGATCAGGTAAACAAGAATAATGAATAGCATAAACAATTAACCATTAATGATCATCTCTATTCCATAAGGGTTCCAAGGCCGCTCATGTCCGTGAGCACGGCTGATATACCAGTTTTACACTCTACAGAGGTTATACACTTTCACTGTGAGTCGTGATTTACCCTGTTGCCCGGGGTGATCAGCCCCTTGACCCACTACCAAGGAAGGTCGGCAGGGTTCACTATTAAGCCTTTCAAAGGTTCATCTAATAAGTTAGGGCCGCTAAGGTTTCCCCATCAATAAGCATAAACCCCCCTCCAAGGAGTGACTAACAAGGTGCACCCTCTTGGCAGGCCAAGATCCTACCGGTCGGAGCCCCTCTTGCGCCATAAAGATAACCACTAACAAGCTAGAAAAGGTCCTCATACTAAGCTAAAGCCAGAGCCATATAGCCCTCACAGCTGTACTGTAAGTCTTGGATGATCACTTACAGATAAGTCCTTAGGGAGAGGAATCTAGAGCATTTAGAAAGTAGCTAAACACTCCAGACCACTATTTCCATGTTACTAAAAAGTCATGTTTTAATGTTTATTGCATATACCATTAGTCAAGTTACAAGATCTTGGTTTTGGTTGTGCACTAGCAAAAACTACCCAATGCAATAACCCAAAGGTATCAAGGAATCCAGGATATCAATTAGCTAGAAAAATTACTAAAGTTGCCAAGGTAGACACATGCAACATGAATTAAATGATTAAAGGTGAATATGTATCAAGGATGGTCCCATGCTATACTTGCCTTAAACTCAGATTAGATCTTCTTCTGGTCCAAATCTTCCAAGAACTGCTTCTGGACTCACCACGTATAGCTCACCGACTGCACTTGATCATAGAACACCACACAAGCATCCAAACAGACATGCATAACATACATACATAGCCATATTAGAACAATACACGAACTAGTGGAAAAAGGGATTTGAAACAGATCTACGTATTGCTACAAACACACAAACGCGAGAAGCACACTAATCGAAGCTACGGTTGAAAAGATACATCTGTCGAAAGATTTTGTTTATAAAATGGAAAACCATAAGCTTTATTTATTTTATTATATAAAAGCATGTATATGATATTTCAGAGAAAATACTTAAGTTGAATTAAGTCAGCTTATATTTGGTTTTAAAAATCGAAGTGGAATTTATTACATTTTATTTATAAATCTAGTGACATAATTATTATTGAAGTTAGGATTTAAACCATGAAATTCCAAAGATTTTGACATAGAAAACATTGATACTAATGCGTGGGTCACATGGTTATGAATCCAATGCAACTTGAATGGACTATTTCGGAGTTAAAATGAGTAAGTCATGATTTAAACAAGTTTTCCTTTAGTTAAATAATAGATTAAATCTACCCATGAATTTTAAATATTGAAAACATGCCTAACAGTAGTATAACACATAGAAAACGTAAATACGGTCCTAACGAATTTGAACGGGTCAAATCAGAGTTAAAATGATAAAGTTATGGCCTAAACAAGTTTGATGGCATTTCTGTAATTAAATGAACTCAAATTTGAATTTGAACTAATTAATTCTGAATTTTAAATGCTAATTGGACTACGGGTACTAATACTCAAAACTACAGGGGCTAAAACAGAAGAAAATAGGACCAAAAAGAAATTACTTTGAGCTGGCATGGAGCGCGGGTCGATTTACTAAGAACCTAGGGACTGATTTGCAAAACGTGCACGACTGACCAAGGGCTAACTGCGACTGTTGACTGGGCAGCCACGTAGCCACATGTGATTGGCGTGGTGCACCATGTGTGCATGGGCGCGTGCTAACATGGTGCTGTGGACCGAGTCCACAGCCCATGGTGGACCGGTTACACACCGAAATGGTGCAATCTAATCTCGGCCATCCATCCAAGATCCGACGGCGTAGGTGTGTGCGGGTGATCCTCCGACTGCTGCATAGCGCCTCCAGTGAGCCCACCATGGCCATTGGTGAGGCAAGCACGGCAGCGGATGCTGGGATGGTGATCTACTAGCGCTCGCGAACTAGCTAGGGTACCAAAACGGGGATGGGGATCACGTCGGGGCGACGGTCCCCACAGTGGCGCCATGATTGGTGGCTCGGGAGCTCACCGTTATGGCACTCTAGTGCACCAACGGTGACAAGAAGGGGACAAGGAGGTTCGGAAGCTTACTGTGAGTCCATGGCGACGGTTGCGACATCCAAGAAGGCTCTGAGGGCATGGGTCGATGGTGGCAGCGACTGGAGAGAGAAAGAAGGCGTAGGTTAGGGAAATCTGAGTGACGGTTGGCCAAAACAATGAATTGATGGTACCTACGGCTCCGGTGAGTGACGGCGGATCTCTGAGAGGCGTTGGCGACGGCATTTGCGGCACTGGAGCGGTGAATTGCGGCGACGATGGTGAGCTTGAGCATGGACGGGAAAAGGGAGAGATGGAGGGGGTCCGGCTCGGGTTTTGTATGCGGACGGTGCTGTGGTAGATGGAAGGGAAATGGGAGGTGGGCGATTTCATATGCTTTCCATGTGGGCGCGGTGGCGGCCACTTGTCGAAGATGGCAACGCCATCTTCGGGCAGTGAAGAAGGAAAGGAGCGTGGGGAAGGAAGGGAAGAAGCGTCCGATAGGCAGGACCCGCATCGTAGCAAGAGGAAGGGAGGAAGTGGCTTGCGGGCATGGGCGCACGATGAAGGCCGAAGTGGGCCATGCGTCGAGCTGGGCGCTGCCTTACGCACGCGCATAGCGAAGCTGAAGCAGGCCGATGCGGAGCGGGCTGATGTGAGAAGGAAAGGAGGAAGGGAGGAAGGGCATAGAGCGGGCCACCGAGCAGCGGGCCACGTGTAGGGAGGCGGGAAGGAGGGGAAGCAGGCAGGACTGGGCCGCCAGCAGGCCAGGCTAGGAAGGGAAGGCGCGGAGTAGGCTAGGGGGAGAGGAAGTGTGGGCCTTTGGGCCAAAATGAGAGAGAGCAGGGTTTTTTCTTATTTTTATTTTGTTTTCTTTTATTTCAAAGCACTTTTCAAACTCATTTCCAAAGCATTTGAATTTGTTTTGAATTTTGATCAAAACCAGACATCACAATAAATAAAATGCAACAGCATGTATGCTCACACATGTTACTACCTTATGATAAATTTTAATTTAATGAAAAATTATTATTTCCTATGTTTTCATGAGCACCAAATATTCATAATTAAATCATCCTAGCTATATTTTCAAAGGAACAATTTTTAGGGTGATACAATTCTACCCACCTAAAGATGAATCTCGTCCTTGAGATTTGCAAAAAGGCTAGGGACGACAAAGGGAGACAGAACTAGGAATAGAACTCAGATAAACATTCCAACATCTCAACTTGCATTGTAACCTAGCTTAACAAGTTACACATGTCCCATCTCCAAAGCTCAAGAACAAAAAGATTTGGCTACACGGATTACCCCCTTAAGTTGAGGGATACAACTATCTTGAATACAGGAACTTTAAACTCAAGGGCATAACCAAACTTCATATGACACCCTGGATGACTTCTAACGTGATTGTGTTACACCTCAAAGAGATGAGGAAAATCTATCTTCATTTGATCCTCATTTTCCCAAGTTGCATCATCCTTGAAAGCATCTAGGCCCCTTGTTGGGTTTCGGTGATTAATGACAATACAAGATTACTATGACTAATGTGTGTTTTGCAGAGGCGATTAAGTTAGGTCATGGTAATGGAGATCGATTGGGCAATCATGGATGTCATGCCCCTACGATGGAAATCATTTTGGTTTTCAAAGGATGGACGACAAGGTTAAGGATGACTAGTTCTAAGTGTCGATTGGAGTTGGAGAGACACTTAGAGTAGTTTAGGGACTTTGTTTTTCCTTTGGCCATATTATTAAGGGGGTATGGACAGGTAGCTTGACCTAGGTGAGTCTAGTGAGTTAGGTGTGGTGCACACTTGCTAAGTCTAGCACTAGGTAGCTCCAACAAAGCCCTTAGATCCTTTGGAGCAAACTTCATTCACGTATGATCGAAAGTTGGAAGTGAATGGAGGGTCAAATACTGAACGGACGCTGGCTCCGGTGCGACCGAATGCTGGCCACAGGGTCCGGTCAGTTCATTTGACCAAGGAGATTGCATCTGGCGTGACCGGACGCTGAGTGGTTGAGTGATCAGACGCTGAGGACCAGCGTCTGATCGACTCCAGTAAGGTTCCAGAGAAGGGATTCTGCGACCGGACGCATCCAGTCAGTACTGACCGAACCCTAAGGGTTCAGCGTCCGGTTGAGTACAGTAAGGCTCCAGTGAGGGATATTTGTGACCGGACATGTCCGGTCAACACTTAATCACTGGTGTGCGGGTTGAACTGACCGGAGCGTCCGGTCACCCCGTAGAGGCACATAACGGCTCGTTTTTCAGGCTGTCTTATAAATAGAAGCTCCACTCGTGTGTGGAGTCACTTTTGCTCATTTCAACAGCTGAGAAACATGTTTGTGATTGCAAAGAAGAGCAAGGTCCTAGTGAGGTGATTGAGATTTGAGAATCCAAGAGAGTAGCCTCATTAGTGAATCAAGAGTAGCAAAGTGTGCATCCACCATTCTCATTAGGCTTCGCGTGGTCAAGTGAGAGTTTGTGCTTGTTACTCTTGGTGATCGCCATCACCTATACGGCTTGGTGGTGAGTGGGAGCTTGGTGATCACCTGGTGGAGCTTGTGGGTGACCCAACTCAAGTTGTGAGCGGTTGTGGGTGATTCACCGCGACGGAGTGTCGAAGAATCAACCCGTAGAGAGCACTTGATCCTTACGTGGATCAAGGGAGAGCTACACCCTTGCGTGGGTGCTCCAACGAGGACTAGTGGGGAGTGGTGACTCTCCGATACCTCGGCAAAACATCGCCGCGTTTCCTCTCCTCTCTTTACCTTGAACATTTACTTTGAGCACTACTTTGAGCAATTCAATTCTTGTCATTTACATTCCTAGAATTGCCATGCTAGAGTAGGTTTGGAACTTAGTTTGCAAGTCTATTTGTGCGATAGAACATTAGAAACACTTTCTAGGCACAAGGGGTTAATTGGGCTATCAATAGGATTTAATTATTGCAAGAAAATTTAGAATTAGCCCAATTCACCCCCGCTCTTGGGCATCTTGATCCTTTCAATTGGCATTAGAGCCTCGTGCTCACGTTTTTAAGCTTAACCGCTTAGAGCAAGATGTCTAACGAGGATGGAGCTCCTCCTATCTTCGAGGGGGATGATTTTCCATATTGGAAAATTCGCATGGAGCCGTACCTAGAAGCTCTAGACGTTGGAATACTTAGAAATTGCCAGGCTAGAATTGCCAGGCTAGAGCTTCTAGGTACTTTGAGCAATTCAATTCACATGGCTTCCCAAGACCTAGGAATCCCGCACAACTTCAAGGCGATGAAGTGAACTATGAAAAATGGAATGCAAAGACTCGCAACACTATCTTTAGAGGCCTTTGCAAAGATGTGTTCAACCGTGTAAGGAACCACAAAGACGCCTATGCACTATGGTCGGACGTTTGTGCACTCCATGAGGGAACAAAGAGTGAGCGTGAGGAATGTTATCATCTTGTCATGAAAAAGCTCAACTCGTTTGAAATGCTTCCTAAAGAATGTGCTAATGAAATGTATTCACGATTGAATGTTCTTGTAGAGGAAGTCAATGGGCTTGGACTTACTCAAATGTCACCATCCGACGTTGTGAGAAAGATCTTGAGTGTCCTTCCCATTGACAAATATGGGCATATTGTGACCGTGCTACATCAAGGTGATCTTTCCACTACTACACCGACACAAATCTTGGGGAAGATCAATGCTCATGAAATGTACATGCACATCACACCTCAAGATGGCTCATCCTCTACAAAGAAGAAAGAAAAAGACTTAGCATTCAAAGCTAGCCAAGAGAAGGGCAAAGCAAGGCTTGAATATGAGAGCTCAAGTGATGATGAAGTTGATGAAAGCCTTGCCCTCATGGTGAAGAAAACCGCCAAGATGCTAAAGAAGCTAAACAAGAGTGGCATCAAGTTCGATGGCAAGAAGAAGAAGTTCTTCACAAGCTCTAGGAGAAAGCCAATCTCCAAAATGGATTGCTTCAATTGTGGTGAACTTGGTCATCTAGCACACCAATGCACCAAGCCCAAGAAAGACAAGTTCAAGGGCAAGAAAGATGACTTAAGCAATGAAGAACAAGATGAAAAGAAGAAGAACAAGCCATACAAGAAGAGAGATGGCAAGAAGAGAGACTTCCACAAGAATAAGAAGAGTGGAAAGGCCTACATTGTCGGTGATTGGCTCATGGACATTGATTCATCTAGTGGATCATCCGATGATGATAGTGACAATGAGAAGGTGGCCGCCATAGCTATTGATCTCTCATCTTCACCGCCACCACCGCCATCATCCTCTACACACCTATGGCTTATGGTCAAGGGTGAACGCAAGGTAACTAATAATGATGATAGTAGTGATGATGAGCAAGCTAGTGATGATGATAGCGATAGCGATGATGATGATGATTCACCTTCATATGATGATCTTGTTAAAATACTAAGACAATACACTAAGATCATTAGAAAGAGTAGAGCTAAAAATGATAAACTAGATGCTATGAATGATTCACTTTTAGCAAAATGTGACACAATAGAAAAGGCTAATGTTGAGCTTAGAGAAGCAAATGATGCTTTGTCATCCAAACTCAAGGAGCTCAAATCTTCTAAGAAAGAGCTTAAAGATAAACATGATAAACTTGAGTGGGTGCACATTAAGCTCATCACTAGCCACAACAAGCTAAAAGATGAATATACTACTCTTAAGATTAATCATGATAATCTTGTTATTGCTCAAGAATTTCTATCCAATGAGCCACATGATGCTACTAACCATGTTGTTAAAATTGATATAGCTACATCATGTGATGACATGATCATTGAGAGCATTGAGCAAGGTTCTAGTAGCAAGGGAAAGCAAGTGGTTAAGGCTGATGATTATGATGAGTTTGTCAAGCTAAAGAATGATAATGCAAAGCTCAAGAAATATCTTGAAGAAATCAAAAGCCACAACACCATTGTGCTTGAAACCCTTGATCATGATGGTGACTTGATCCTTGAGAATGAGAAGCTCAAAGAGGAAAACAAGAAGCTCAAGGAAGAGAAGAACAATGATGCTCTTAAGGAAGAGAACAAGAAGCTCAAGTTGGAGAAAGAGCATCTCATGGTTGGTTTGAGCAAGTTCACAAGAGGCAAATATCTTCAAAGTGAGCTACTTATGAATACCATCATGAAGATGGATAGAAGTGGCATTGGATATGTGGTAAATGTAGAGAAGAAGAAGGCTCAAGTCCAACAACAACAACCAAAGCCAAAGCCAAAGCCAAAGAGATGTTTTGAGTGTGGACAAGAAGGTCACTTTGCTCATGAGTGCCAAACTCCACCACCACAACCCTTGCCCAAGCATGCTAGACCCTTTGCCTTCAATGCTCATTACATGCTTAGAAAGGATTCTAGTGGAAAGATGAAAGTCATGTTCTTAGGACCTCCTAACAAGAATAGGCCTAAGAAGATTTGGGTTGCTAAGTCACTTGTTGAGAAGGTGAAGGGCCCTCAACAAGTTTGGGTTCCTAAAGCTTGAATCTCTTGTGTGTAGGTGAACTACAAGACCGGCGGAAGTCATTGGGTTATTGATAGTGGTTGCACACAACATATGACCAGTGATCCTCGTATGTTCACCTCACTTGATGAAGAAGTAGATGGACAAGAGAGAATTACATTTGGAGATAACTCAAAGGGAAAGGTTAAAGGATTGGGCAAAGTGGCAATATCAAATGATCATTCCATCTCCAATGTGCTATATGTTGCTTCATTGAGCTTCAACTTGCTATCCGTTGGACAATTGTGTGATCTTGGCTTCCAATGCTTGTTTACCAAGAAGGAGGTTGTTGTATCCAAGAAGGATGATGATCAAGTGATATTCCAAGGATTTAGATACAATAACTTATATCTAGTAGACTTCACCTCCGAAGATGCAAACTTGAAGACTTGTCTATTCACCAAAACAACACTTGGGTGGCTATGGCATAGAAGATTTGCTCATGTTGGTATGAGCTCACTCAAGAAGCTTATGAAGAATGATTTGGTGAGAGGGTTGAAGGATGTGAAGTTTGAGAAGGACAAGCTTTGTAGTGCATGTCAAGCCGGCAAGCAAGTTGCAAATATCCATCCAACAAAAGCTTTCATGTCAACCACAAGAGTGCTAGAACTTCTACACATGGATTTATTTGGACCAACAACATACAAGAGTTTGGGAGGGAATCTCTATTGTCTTGTGATTGTTGATGACTATTCAAGGTATACATGGGTATTCTTTCTTCTTAACAAATCCAAAGTTGCATCTTGCTTCAAGAAGTTTGCCAAGAGAGCTCAAAATGAATTTGAAGTGAAGCTCAAGAAGATAAGAAGTGACAATGGAAAAGAATTTGACAACACAAACATTGAAGCTTATTGTGATGAAGTTGGGATCAAGCATGAAGTCTCTGTAACTTATACTCCTCAACAAAATGGTGTAGTTGAGAGGAAGAACCGGACTTTGATCACTCTTGCAAGGACAATGCTAGATGAGTACAACACCCCCGAAGCTCTATGGGCGGAAGTAATCAACACCGCATGCTATGCATCAAACCGCCTATTCCTTCAAAAGTTTCTTGGCAAGACACCTTATGAGTTGCTCAATGGGAAGAAACCGGACGTCTCCTTCTTTAGGGTGTTTGGTTGCAAATGCTACATCTACAAGAAGCGGCAACACCTAGGGAAGTTCCAAAGACGTTGTGACATTGGTTTTCTTGTTGGTTACTCATCAAAGTCCAAAGCATATAGAGTATTTAATCATGCCACCGGCTTGGTCGAAGAAACATATGATGTGGAATTTGATGAATCTAACGGCTCCCAAGGAGCACATGAGAATCTTGATCATGTAGGTGATGAACCATTGAGGGAGGCTATGAAGAACATTCCAGTTGGAGACATTAAGCCAAAAGATGATGAAGATGATGTACAAGTGATTGATCCACCCTCTTCATCGAATGTGCCACAAGACGGTGATAAAGATGGGAGAGTAGAAAATGAAGACACTAATGTCTCCCATGAGCAAATGGTGGTACAAGCACAAGATGTTGATGCTCCACAACCTCCCCCTCATATGGTCAATAGAAGAAATACATCTCTACTACAAGATCATCCACAAGATCTCATCATAGGGAGTCCATCAAAAGGAGTAATGACTAGATCTCAAAAACTTGCTTCATTTATTGCTCATCAATCTTTTGTCTCTTGCTATGAGCCTACCAAGGTAGAAGAAGCTCTTCAAGATCCAGATGGGATCAATGCCATGCATGAAGAGTTGAACAACTTCACCTGCAATGAAGTTTGGACTCTTGAAGAGCGACCTAAAGGTGCAAGAGTCATTGGAACAAAGTGGGTGTTCCGAAACAAGCAAGATGATCAAGGTTTTGTTGTGAGGAACAAGGCAAGACTAGTTGCAAAGGGGTTCTCTCAAGTTGAAGGTTTGGATTTTGGAGAGACCTTTGCACCGGTTGCAAGGCTAGAAGCCATTCGTATCCTCCTTGCATATTCATCGCATCATGAAATAAAATTATATCAAATGGATGTGAAAAGTGCATTTTTAAATGGCTTTATTAATGAACTAGTCTATGTTGATCAACCTCCTGGGTTTGAAGACCCTAGATATCCTAATCATGTTTATAGGTTGTCCAAGGCATTATATGGGCTTAAGCAAGCCCCAAGAGCTTGGTATGAGCGCCTTTGGGACTTCCTCATTGAGAAGGTCTTCACCATTAGGAAGGTCGACACCACACTATTCACCAAGAAGCTTGATGGGCATATCTTCATTTGTCAAGTATATGTTGATGATATCATCTTTGGATCATCAAATGAAGACTCTTGCAAAGAATTTGGTGAATTCATGTCGAAGGAGTTCGAGATGTCCATGATTGGTGAGCTTATATTCTTTATTGGTTTTCAAATCAAGCAAATGAAAGAAGGGATCTTCATCTCTCAAGAGAAATATACAAAAGATCTTCTCAATATATTCAAGATGGATGAATGTAAGCTGATCAAGACACCAATGCCTACTAATGGACATCTCGACCTAGATAAGGGAGGTAACCCGGTTGATCAAACTCTCTACCGTTCTATGATTGGTAGCTTGTTGTATTTAACCACATCTAGGCCCGACATCATGATTAGTGTGTGTATGTGTGCTAGATTTCAAGCTAGTCCTAAGGAAACACATTTAATTGCCGTAAAAAGAATCCTTAGGTATCTTAAGCACACACCAAGCATTGGCCTTTGGTATCCCAAAGGAGCTATATTTGAATTAATTGGCTATTCTGATTCGGATTATGCCGGATGCAAAGTTGATAGAAAAAGCACATCCGGAGGGTGCCATTTGCTGAGTAGATCACTTGTGTCTTGGTCCTCCAAGAAACAAAATAGTGTGGCTTTGTCCACCGCCGAAGCGGAATACATTGCCGTGGGTGCTTGTTGTGCACAAATACTTTACATGAAACAAACTTTGCTAGACTATGGAGTAATTCTAGAAAAAATATCTCTTTTGTGCGACAATGAAAGTGCGGTAAAACTTGCAAATAATCCGGTTCAACACTCTCGCACCAAGCACATAGATATCCTCCATCATTTTCTAAGAGATCATGTTGCTAAAAATGATATATCACTAGAAGGTGTAAGGACCGAAGATCAATTAGCGGATATCTTCACTAAACCGCTAGATGAGGCTACATTTTGTAGATTGCGGAATGAGCTCAATGTACTTGATTTTAGTAACTTTACTAAAAGATGAGCTTGTGTTGTTCCTTGCATTCATTGTAATATACAACATGTTTAATTTTTGGTAATGCATATAGGGCTTGTCTAACATGGTTAAGATAACCACCGAAAAGCGTGTGAAGAAGCTTAACCTTGGATCAAACTTGACAAGCAACTAGATTTACTTACAAGTATTGCATATGCATGAATGTTGTTTTGTCGTTTTGTTCCATTTGCCCTTTTCATTGCCTATTTTCATAAAAAGAATTATAGCCTAAGGCAAAATATTTTGAAAAACTTGAGGGTTTGAGAGAGGTCACTCATATCAGTCCCAATTGGTGTTTATTTGGATCTTATTCAAGTTGGGACTTGATTGGGAATATGCAGCGCGAAGGATCATTGAAGATTTGTTGGAAAAGAGTGACCGGACGCTTCACCGGACTCTGATGTCCACGGTCCGGTCAGTTCACAAGAGGTGAACTTGCTACGAAGGAGTGACCGGACTCTGCCTTTCTGCGTCCGGTCAGAAGACATCTCAGCGTCCGGTCGATCATGAAGACTTCAAGGCTAGGTAACGGACTCTAGCTGCGTCCGGTCGGTGACTGAACACTGGGTGGTAGCGTCCGGTCACTACCACCAGAGCGTCCGGTCAGTAGATATCGTGTGGCATCATGTTTCTTTCTTGTTTCTTTTCTGACTCATGGGGGTCACCCTATTTAATCAAAGCACCAGCGATTTCTTTTGACCTAATCCACCGCCGACATCGCCGCGCCCCCATCATCCCGAGCCACCGCATCACGCTCGCCGGATTCGCCACCCACGTTCCTCCAGCGACTTCCCGCGCCACCGAGCCTCACACGCCTCAGCCCGTGCTGCGCTCCCCGCATCGCCGTGCATGCCCTAGTCCCCGTGCCAGCACAAGCTCCATCCGCGTGCCTCCGTTCCAGCACCGTCGTGGTCTCTCTCTAACCTGCGTTGTGCTTCTCCCAAGCCGTGGCCTGCGCCGCCGTGGTCCAAAGCCGACCCTCTGCCGTCCAGTGCTGGTAAGGCCCTGCTTGTGCCCGTGCATCCTCATTGCAACTCGCCCATGACCTAGCTATTCATCACTGCGCCAATTTCATAGGGCCGTCGATTCACTGCTCACCGCCAACCCCAACCCTAGATTCGGTGGTTCCCCGCGTGTCACTTCTCTTTTCATCAGATCGCCGTTTCGTCAGGTAGCGAGCCAGTCGTCTCAATTTCATACCTAAATTGCTTGCTCTCATAGGATCGTTGTTGAGGTGTCAGGTGCAGTTGTCAGTCAACTTAGGGCCAAGCTTGCGAGTACAGATCAAGGACAAGCCTCAAAAGTGTCAGTGGACAGTTGATCTTGTCAGCGGCAGTTTCTCTTGTCAGATCAGATGGCTCGCACCAAGAATTCTAGAGGTGGTCCTAGAGATGATGATCGAAGGCCCCCGCCTCGCCTGCCTGCAGATCCAAAATGCAAGGCGACAAAGAAGATTGCATCCAAGAAGAGAAAGTACCCAGATGCAGAGACAGCTCGAGCAGCAGCAGTTGCAGAGGCCGTAGAGCGTGCCAAGAGAGGAGGTGCTCGTAGTGGGGTTGTGATTGCAGATCTACCGCTTTCATCGAGGGTTGGGATAGAGCGAGTTGAGCGCCTTCTTGGTAGTCCACCTAGGACTGTCACTATTGTAGGATAGCATTATACTATTGATGAGGGTCAGCCTTAGGGGGCTTCATAGTAGTAGCCCCAGCCAGCAGAGCAGACTCAGGAGGGTGAGCAGGCTGAGGAGGCCGAGGAGACAGAGCAGGCACCATAGCCCTAGCTCCACCGCTCTGGTCGTACCCATGTTCTAGTCTCACTAAGGCCACCGACACAGCGGAGGGGATCTCGTCCACCGCCTATACCACAGGGTCCGCCTCCAGTGACCCACCTTGACTTGAGGGCCGCCATGGCCAAGCAGGTTCGGCAGCTGAGGTTTGTAGAGTTTGAGGTGTGGTTTCCTCCGAGGAGGGATGAGAAAGCATCTGAGGGATTCTACACACCGCTCTAGGAAGATTTCTACAATGCATATCTGAACAGTGGGGCAGTCTTTAGGTCTCAGAGAGTCTGCAGCATTGAGGCTATAGTAGCAGCAGTTGGAGAGCATATTCGCCCCTACCTTGCATATCTGCTGGGGCTAACATATTTGATTGGATGGATAGGACTATATGTTCCTAAGTGGGTTCGTCAGTTCTATGCTTCCCTCTTTGTTGACCCGCATCATAACTTTATACACTTTGCATTCAGAGGCAGAGACTACAGGATGATGAGTCAGAGGGCCAGGGAGATACTGAGGCTACAGGAGCAGCCTGTCAAGTTACATGAGGTATGTTATGGATAGACAGAGCCTCCTAGACATCCTCATGGTGGTTTGGTGCCCCCTACAGATCTTGTGCGACACTACTTCAAGGAGCCTTTTGGCGAGGACTCTCGTAGGAACCCCAGTGATCTTACTCCGACTGCTCAAGTTCTAGAGGCTATTATGAGGAGGACACTGCTTCCCAGGTTGGGATACAGGGAGGGCCTGACACGTATCTAGCTATGGCTTCTCAATGCCCTGATGCAGCAGACAGTGTTTGATGTTTGGGATCTTATTCTGTCTAAGATGGAGGACACGATAGCTGAGGGCTTCAAGGGTCGTAGGCAGCTTCCTTATGCACATTGGATCACATTCCTTATTCTCAAGGCTGTGCAAGTTAGGACACCAGAGATGGTTGCAGAGTACAAAGGTGCCACCACAGAGTTTCCAGCTTATAACATGGCACAGAGGATCAGGCATAGCACACCACAGGCACCCACTCAGCCTCGCCGTCATCCAGATGTACCAGAGTCCGTAGCTCAGCAGGACGAGATTATCAGAGGCATAGCCGCTACTGAGGAGGAGCAGCTTGAGGCACAGCAGGAGGTGAGCGAGCCTAGTGACAGCTCAGACGATGACTACCAGCCTATTCCTCGGATGCCTCCACGTAGACATGATGCAGAGGCCGACAGTTCCAGCTCTGCTCCACCTGCACCGTAGATGGACCCCGCTGTGATTGCTATCCTTGAGCGGATACAGCAGGATCAGGCTAGATAGGCTCAGGAGACCGCTGCCAACTTTGCACAGTTTCAGGCTCGTTAGGACGAGTTCTAGCAATAGCAGCAGGTCCTCCAGCAGCAGCAGCAGCAGTTACTCATGCAGCATCAGCTTTTGGGATTCATGTAGCATGTAGTAACAACCATTGGGGCCCCACAGCCACAGCCTTCGCCATAGATTGGTCAGCCTGCTACCACTATGATGACTCCAGCAGTACAGCCCAATGGGCTTTAGAGTCAGGGATAGCCTCTAGCTCAGTTTGCTTCTCCCATAGTATAGGTGTCCTAGTGGTTATCCTTGGCAGTGGTTGCCCCGTAGTTCACACCATTTCAGACGGGCTTCACACCAGATCAGTCATCCTCGCTATTTGTGCCTGACACGTCAGTCTCCAGGAGTCTTGGAGCATCTTTTAGTGAGTTGACAGGGATGCCTACACCACCACATATGCATGCCCTAGGTCCTTCTACAGCAGCTCCCGTCGCCGTGACTACTCAGAGGCTCCCTTCTTCGAATGCATCTTCAGATCCTACGATAGATATACGAGCAGCATCATAGGCAGCACCTCAGCTCAGACCCAGACCGCTTCAGCGATGCTCCCAGCCACAGAGGGTCAGTCAGCACAGAGCTCAGGGTCAGATGATGATGCCGCCTAGTTCTAGCTTGCTCCTCGTACTTCAGCGCCCGACTCGTCCGCTGCAGCCCCGCCGACCAGCCCTTAGGTTTTGGTGTTTAACGCCAAAGGGGGAGAGGGTTCAAGTATGTAGACTCAGGGGGAGCAACATTTAGGGGGAGCTAGTTAGCTATTAGTCTATTATATACATTTGGAGTTTTATTTGTGTGATACACTATTACTATTATGCATTCGTGTGTTTACCTTCATGCATTAAACTATATCTATGTGATAGTGATATCTACGTGATTGTGATATATGACATGTGTGCTCTCTACTTCATAACTATTTATATGTCATATCACTTGTGTTATGCTCATTTGCCTTGCTTCCGCGTTTATACTCCGATGCAAATTAGCTTTATTACTTGTACTCATGCTTATTTAATATCTTTTGAGTACATTATGTTGGCTTGGGTCATACAAGCTTGCCTAACTCTTTTGTTCCTATTGACAAAAGCTTATATGATCCAAGCATGATAAAAACCTCAACTCTTTCACATACTCGAGGTGGTATTGCCATCAATCACCAAAAAGGGGGAGATTGAAAGCATCTAGGCCCCTTGTTGGGTTTTGGTGATTAATGACAATACAAGATTACTATGACTAACATGTGTTTTGCATAGGAAATTAAGTTAGGTCATGGTAATGGAGATCAATTGGGCAATCATGGATGTCATGCCCCTACGATGGAAATTGTTTCAATTTTCAAAGGATGGACGACAAGGTTAAGGATGACTAGTTCTAAGTGTCGATTGGAGTTGGAGAGACACTTAGAGTAGTTTTGGACTTTGTTTTTCCTTTGGCCGTACTATTAAGGGGGGTATGGACAGGTAGCTTGACCTAGGTGAGTCTAGTGAGTTAGGTGTGGTGCACACTTGCTAAGTCTAGCACTAGGTAGCTCCAACAAAGCCCTTAGATCCTTTGGAGCAAACTTCATTCACATATGATCAAAAGTTGGAAGTGAATGGAGGATCAAATACTGATCGGACGCTGGCTCCGATGCGACCGGACGCTGGCCGTAGGGTCCGGTTAGTTCATTTGACCAAGGAGATTGCGTCTGGCGCGACCAGACGCTGAGTGGTCGAGTGACCAGACGCTGAGGACTAGTGTCAGGTCAACTCCAGTAAGGTTCCAGAGAAGGGATTTTGCGATCGGACGCGTTTGGTCAGTACTGACCGGACCCTGAGGGTTCAACGTTCGGTCGAGTACAGTAAGGCTCCAGTGAGGCATATTTGCGACCAGACATGTCCAGTCAGTGGTGATCGGACCCTGCCAGCGTCCGGTCAACACTTAATCACTGGTGTGCGGGTTGAACTGACCGGAGCGTCCGGTCAACATGACCAGAGCGTCCGGTCACCCCGCATAGGCACATAACGGTTCGTTTTTCAGGCTATCTTATAAATAGAAGCTCCACTCGTGTGTGGAGTCACTTGTGCTCATTCCAATAGCTGAGAAACACGTTTGTGAGTGCAAAGAAGAGCAAGGTCCTAGTGAGGTGATTGAGATTTGACAATCCAAGAGAGTAGCCTCATTAGTGAATCAAGAGTAGCAAAGTGTGCATCCACCATTCTCATTAGGCTTCGCGTGGTCAAGTGAGAGTTTGTGCTTGTTACTCTTGGTGATCACCATTGCCTAGACGGCTTGGTGGTGATTGGAAGCTTGGTGATCACCTGGCGGAGCTTGTGGGTGACCCAACTCAAGTTGTGAGCGGTTGTGGGTGATTCACCACGACGGAGTGTCAAAGAATAAACCCGTAGAGAGCACTTGATCCTTGCGCGGATCAAGGGGGAGCTACACCCTTGCACGGGTGCTCCAACGAGGACTAGTGGGGAGTGGCGACTCTCCGATACCTCGGCAAAACATCGCCGCGTTTCCTCTCCTCTCTTTACCTTGAGCATTTACTTTGAGCACTACTTTGAGCAATTCAATTCTTGTCATTTACATTCCTAGAATTGCCAGGCTAGAGTAGGTTTGGAACTTAGTTTGTAAGTCTATTTGTGCGATAGAATATTAGAAACACTTTCTAGTTACAAGGGGTTAATTGGGCTGTCAATAGGATTTAATTATTGCAAGAAAATTTAAAATTAGCCCAATTCACCCCCCCTCTGATTGGTTACTCCATTGAACTTTACAAACTTTAAGCACTCTTCCCATAAGAGTTCCCTGGGCTCTTTCAAAGATCCTAACTGGATAATCATCATAAGTATAATCTTCTGTCGGATAGAGCTCCTCCAAGGGTGTTTGTTCCTCTACACCATCATCTGGAAACTCACAGTCCACTTTACTATCCTCAGTGTTCACACCTTCTAATAGATCATCCTCATTGTCATATTCCTCAGGTGAAGGTTGAATACCCTCATACTCAATTCTTTCTCCTGACGGTGTGGTTAGAAGCACCGAACGCTGGGCATACTTGATCACTCCTTTACATGTAGACATCCATCCCATTCCAAGAATAACATCAATGTCCACTAACTCTAATACAATAAGGTTTGCTTCAAATTTTACCCCCTTTATGTCAAGACTAACTCTTGGGCATATGCGGTTTGCCTTCATTTCTCCTCCTGGGGACTTAACTATCACTGGTTTCCTCATTGGAAGCATAGTTATATTATGATCTTTTACGTATGCACTAGAGATAAATGAATGTGACGCACTAGGGTCAAACATCACCATAGCAGTGGCTGAGCTTACTGCAATCAAACCATAGCTGAACTCCTTAGCTCCATGAGTGGTAATCATATCCACATTGTTCAAACTTCCAAGGATGTAGTTTTGCTTTAACTTATTTCCATGCACCTGCTTCCTATGGACATTCTGTTCTGGCTCTTGTTGCGGTTGATTCTGGCCTTGATTATTTTCGACAAACTTCTCAAGATAATTGTTCTCATAATGTTCAATCTCACCACAATCATAACCTTCCTCACTAGTAGGTGTATTTGTCTTCATGAAGGTGATAGTAGGAGATGACAAACATGGCTCTTCAGAGCTAACCTGTTGCACTTCATCATTGAGTTGCTGATACTAATTCTGATATGTACTCACAAGTAGCTTCATAGGATGTGACTAATATTTTGGTTGCGTAGCGAACCAAGGATGAGTGTTTCTTAATTAGCATTGAAGATCACATTTTCTCTTCGTCTCTTCCATCTCTCGACGTAGTTGCAAATCATCATTCAGTCCTTTCAAAAAGCATTTCTATTTCTTAGCATCACTATCTACCTCTCCTAGAGCATAGCGTGACAATTGAGTGAACCGATTACGATACTCACTCACTGATATGGATCCTTGCTTGAGAGCCTGAAACTCATCTTGCTTGAGTCCTACCTCACCTACGGGAATGTGGTATGTCTTGAAATTCTCCATGAATTCTTGCCAGGTGATCTGTCCAGCATTGTTGGGACGTCCATACTGGTAGGACTCCCACCAGTCTTGTGCTGCACCTGGAGTTGGCCAGATGCAAAAAGCACCTTCTCTTGGTCATCACAATGGGCTATGACCAGTTGTTGCTCCATAGCTCTAAGCCAGTCATCAGCTTCTAGTGGGTCACCTGCATGAGAGAATGTCAGTGGGTGTCCCATCAGAAATTCACCACGCTTGTCAATAGGTGGTGTTTCTTGTGGATTGTTCAACACACTCTCAGCAGTGGTCTATAATAGCTGAGTCTATGCCATCAAAGCTTGCTTTATAGTTGGGGGACTTGATGGCGATGGATTAGAAGTGGAAACATTCCTTCCAACATCTTGTGAAGCACTTCTCCTAGTAGAGGCCATCTGTTTCCAACATATATGCATTAGGATTCAATCATTCATAGCATTCTTTACTGTAGTTTTAAGAGATGACAAGATAGGATTGATAGTATGAAAGACTAGAGAAAACCCCAAACATCAAGATATCCAATTCTTCCACATGAAACACTAGAATGCAAGAAACTTCATCTTGCAAACCCTTCAACTTGGCTACCCCCTTAAGAAAAGTCAACTAGGGCACAGAAAAGGGTAGCTTGCGCTTCCTTAAAAATGAGCTAACTAACATAAATATATTCTGACATTCTAGAGAAACTCCTCTACATAAGAAAGAACATCTAGTCTGAGAATTCTTGAGAGTAGGAAAACAGTAGTCCAACAAAACACTTGTAACTCTCATTCCGTTAATCCAATAGAGTTTTAGCTTATACCAATGGAAAGATCATCAATTCTTGTACAACTTCCTTATAGAACACTTTTCCAAATTCCACAGTTAAGAGGTCTAAAACAGTGCACAAGAGAAACTGTTCTAGGTTCCAAACATCACAGATGCATCGCCTTGTGATTTTCATATCTCCATAACCAAAATAGCTATGAAGCTGATTCTCACGCTCAGAGAAAGATATTAAAGTCTACTATTGTCCAAAATTTACTCATGATTTTTGGTCATCTAAGATTAGAGATATAATTCGAAGAGTGCGGGCTGCTCCGAAAAGATAGGATAGAGGAAACAGAAGAATACCATAACCCAACTATTTATTGCACTAATCGTTATACCTTAGGCCTATAAACTAAATGAAATTGTGGACAAAACCCACAAGATCATTGCACTCATTACAAAGATTCAACTCAAGCATTATCATAAAGACAATTCAATCTAGCACTAAAGGTTCACAAGCCACACATAAGGACTATTGACTTGACTCGACTTCGACACTAGCGATTTTATTCCATAGGGCACAAACTCCTAATTCTTAAGAATGGCATGATTACAGGGACATCTGGGTAACATCTCTTGCATGGGAGTGACATGTCATCCATTACATCAATTTCATCATGGGCTTCCTTTGTATTGTGTGTCACTATGACTTGCTAGTGGTAGTCCTGTATTGACCCGACTCTGGCTACCTCCATGGTATAATGGTTGATTCTTCCCTAGACAAGATTTAACATAATGTCCTTCCTGTTGGCAATGATGACACCTTCTCTTAGCTGGATCTTTTGTGATGTCATACTCGACGGAATTGTTGCTTGGTGTTTTTGTCAGCTTTTCGACTCTAAAGATTCACCTTGGTTTGACTGATTTGTTTTCTAGCTTGCTTGGTCCTTCGAGGTTGAAACTCCTTATAGGTGATAGTCCACCCATCTATGCATACCTCATGTGAAGTAGTTTTAGCTTGAGAAGCTTCTAACTCTTTACAGTTTAGATTCATCTGACTAGGGATCAGAGCTAGATGTGACAAATCCAAATGTTGATTGCTTCCCAATACTTGCTCTGTTGAGACCTCCTTTCTCTTCTTGTCCATATTAGCTTCACAACTTGGGTTCACCTTAACTTCCCTCTTATTAGACTTGTCCTAAAAATAGGGAAAACCATAATGTTTATAGCATTGACATGGATCCTGACTTCCAAGAGTCTTGCTATGAACACCCTCATTGGACTTCATTTTCTTCCAAGCTTCTACCACTTGTCTCTTCAGTAGCCCTTTGGTATGTTGGTTTGACCTTGTGGCAAGCACTGTTGAGAACTCCCATGTTGCGTCATTCCTTCAAGTACTTGTTGTTGCATAGCTACAAGCTTCTCCTTGTCAAATGCAATCAAAGACAACGTAGCTTGGTCCTCCAGACCTCTGATGCCAGTGGTCTCCTCATTATAACCCATCTATTTAGACGAAAACAGAGGATTCAGAATAGAGATAAGGTTTTTATAATAGAACAGAGGTCGAAGTGAGCATAACTTTTAGCAAATAACAATGTTAGAGAGAAAGCAAGAACTAAGCAAAGGTGAAAGCATGCTAAAACATCCAGTTCTATCTATGCTTGCGTCCTATAGTCAGCATTGCTCTGATACCACTTTATAACACCCAGTTTTAAAGACAAAACTAGATACACACTATATGTGAGCCCACGAAGTCAAATCTCACATATAGCCACAAATAAGGGTAATATCAAAAGATAATACTTATTACACAACGTATTAGTATAAGGAATATAACCTCAGAGTATAGACAGCGGAAAGATAACTCTGATCTTCTGGTGAAGACTCCAAATCCACAAGGACGACTGACTGGTTGACCACAAGCCTAACTCCTCCAAACTAGCAATCTGGTATCCATATGTGATTTTTATCCATATCGTACTCAGCAATATAACATCGGGTTCATGAGGCTCAAAAGGTTGACACTGGTTTACTATGATTAACTTTTAATAGGTCATCGTTTTAAGCAATTGTGTAGCAACGAATTTATCATAAGCCCATAAACACATGATCAGGTAAACATGAATAAAGAATAGCATAAACAATTAACCATTAGTGATCATCTCTATTCCATAAGGGTTCCAAGGCCGCTTGTGTCTATGAGCACGGCTGATATACTAGTTTTACACTCTGCAGAGGTTGTACACTTTCACTATAAGTCGTGATTTAACCTTTTGCCCGAGGTGATCAGCCCATTGACCCACTACCAAGGAAGATTGGTAGGGTTCACTATGAAGCCTTTTAAAGGTTCGTCTAACAAGTTAGGGCCGCTAAGGTTTCCCCATCAATAAGCATAAACCCCCCTCCAAGGAGTGACTAACAAGGTGCACCATCTTGGCAAGCCGAGATCATACCTATCGGAGCCCCTCTTGCGCCATAAAGGTAACCACTAACAAAATAGAAAAATCCTCATACTGAGCTAAAGCCAGAGCCATATAGCCCTCATAGCTGTACTGTAAGTCTCGGATGATCACTTACAGATAAGTCTTTAGGGAGAGGAATCTAGAGCATTTAGAAAGTAGCTAAACACTCTAGCCCCCTATTTCCATAATGCTAAAAAGTCATGTATTAATGTTTATTGCATATACCATTAGTCAAGTTACAAGATCATGCTTTTGGTTGTGCACTAGCAAAAACTACCCAATGCAATAACCCAAAGGTATCAAGGATTTCAGGATATCAATTAGCTAGGGAAATTACTACAGTTGCCAAGGTAGAAACATGCAACATGAATTAAATGATTAAAGGTGAATAGGTATCAAGGATGGTCCCAAGCTATACTTTCCCTAAACTCAGATTAGATCTTCTTCTGGTCCAAATCTTCCAAGAACTACTTCTAGACTCACCACGTATAGCCACCGACTGAACTTGATCATAGAACACCACACAAGCATCCAAACAGACATGCATAACATACATACATAGCCATATTAGAACAATACATGAACTAGTGGAAAAAAGGATTTGAAACAGATCTACATATTGCTACGAACACACAGACGCAGGAAGCACGCTAATCGGAGCTACAGTTCAAAAGATACATCTACTGGAAGATTTTGTTTATAAAACAGAAAACCATAAGCTTTATTTATTTTATTATATAAAAGCATGTATATGATATTTCAGAGAAAATATTTAAGTTGAATTAAGTCGGCTTATATTTGGTTTTAAAAATCAAAGTGGAATTTATTACATTTTATTTATAAATCTAGTGACATAATTATTATTCAAGTTGGGATTTAAAACATGAAATTCCAGAGATTTTGACATAGAAAACATTGATACTAATGCGTGGGTCACGTCGTTATGAATCCAACGCAACTTGAACGGACTATTTCGGAGTTAAAATGAATAAGTCATGATTTAAACAAGTTTTCCTTTAGTTAAATAATAGATTAAAGCTACCCATGAATTTTAAATATTGAAAACATGCCTAACAGTAGTATAAACATGTAGAAAACATAAATATGGTCCTAATGCAATTCGAATGGGTCAAATCGGAGTTAAAATGATAAAGTTATGGCCTAAACAAATTTGATGGCATTTCTGTAATTAAATGAACTCAAATTTGAATTTAAACTAATTAATTCTGAATTTTAAAAGCTAATTGGACTGCGGGTACTAATACTCAAAACTACAGGGGCTAAAATAGAAGAAAACAAGACCAAAAAGAAATTACTTTGAGCTGGCATGGAGCACGAGTTGATTTACTGAGAACCTAGGGACTGTTTTGCAAAATGTGCGTGGCTTACCAAGGCCTGACTGTGGTTGCTAACTGGGCAGCCACATGGCCGCACGTGATTGGCGTGGTGCACCATGTGTGCAAGGGCATGTGCTGACATGGTGCCATGGACTGAGTCCACAGCCCATGGTGGACCGGTTACACACTGAAACGGTGCGATCTAATCCCGGCCATCCATCCAAGATCCGACAGCGCAGGTGTGTGCGGGTGATCCTATGGCGGTTGCATAGCGCCTCTAGCCGGCCCACCATGGGCGACAGTGAGGCAAGCACGGCGGCGGACGTTGGGATGGTGATTCCGACCATCCCACTCGAAATCGAACACACGAAAATGATCTACTAGCGCTCGCAAACTCGCTAGTTTACCAAAACGGGGACGGGGATCACATCGGGGCGACGGTCCCCATGGTGGTGCCATGATTGGTGGCTCAGGAGCTCACCATTATGGCACTCCAGTGCACCAAACGCGACAAGAAGGGGACAAGGAGGTTTGGGAGCTTACCGTGAGTCCACGGCGACGGTTGCGGCGTCCGGGAAGGCACCGGGGGCACGGGTCAATGGCGGTGGCGACTGGAGAGAGAGAAAGAAGGCATGGGTTAGGGAAATATGACCGACGGTTGACCAAAACGATGAATTGATGGTACCTACGGCTCTAGTAAGTGACGGCGGATCTCCGAGAGGCATCGGTGACAACATTTGCGGCACTGGAGCGGTGAATTGCGGCAGCGGTGGCGAGCTTGTGCACAGACAAGAAAAGGGAGAGATGGAGGGGGTCTAGCTCAGGTTTTGTAGGTGGGCGGTGTTGCGGTATATGGAAGGGAAATGGGAGGCGGGCAATTTTGTATGCTTTCCATGTGGGTGTGGTGGCGGTGACTTGCCGATCATGGCAACGCCATCTTCGGGCGGCGAAGAAGGAAAGGAGCATGCGGAAGGAAGGGAAGAAGCGTCCGATAGGTGGGACCCACGTCATAGCGAGACAAAGCGGCTAGCGGGCGTGGGGGCACGGTGAAGGCCAAAGCGGGCCGGGCGTCAAACTGGGCCACTGCCTTGTGCACGCGCGGAGCGAAGCCGAAGCAGGCCGATGCAGAGCGGGCGATGCGGGAAGGAAAGGAGGAAGGGGGAAGGGCACAAAGCGGGCCACCGTGCAGTGGGCCGCGTGCTGGGAGTTGGGAAGGAGGGGAGGCACGTGGGACTGGGCTGCCAGCAGGCCAGGACAGGAAGGGAAGGCGTGGAAGTAGGCCAGGGGGAGAGGAAGTGTGAGCCTTGGGGCCAAAATGAGAAAGAGGAGGTTTTTTTCTTCTTTTTATTTTGTTTTCTTTTATTTCAAAGCACTTTTTAAACTCATTTCCAAAGCATTTGAATTTGTTTTGAATTTCTATCAAAACCACACATCACAATAAATAAAATGCAACACCATGTATGCTCACACATGTTACTACCTTATGATAAATTTTAATTTAATGAAAAAATATTATTTCCTATGTTTTCATGAGCACCAAATATTCATAATTAAATCATCCTAGCTATATTTTCAAAGGAGCAATTTTTAGGGTGTTACATGCCCGTGGGATGCCTTGGTGGGTTATGATCCCTTCCTGTTGTGACCGAACTTCTTTCGAGGGCGTCTAGCTATGGGATTTCTTTGGGGAAAGGAGAGGATTTTCCTTAATTCTAGCCCCTCTTAGGACCCAATCAATCCGCCATTGTCAAGTGACCACGTATTTGGTCTCTTCACGAGTCCGATTCCCCCCAAGCCCCCACGTATTGTGGGGGTCCGATCGAGGGGTTGCCTCATCTTGCAATCGTTCTCCCTCGAGCGTTTTTCGACAAAACGGAGGGCTTGAGCCATGCCATGGTTTCCTCGGTTAAGGAACCATGGTTCTCGATTAGTTGTTAATGGGCTGGTTCGAGTGGGGCAACGGTGTCCAGTTCGTAGGGGTCCGGCATGGGTTATCTACTGACCGACTCCAGATTCCTAGAGCTGGTGCATATAGTTCTTAGATCTGTTTGTCCAGTCCCAAGGGCTCCCTGCGTTTCGTCGAGGAAAAAAGATGGACAACGCGCTGGCCAGGACTCAAACATGGGCCAAGATGCTCGTAGCGCTCATGCGCTTGGGTATTGGCCACTAGCGGGCCCATCCTTTTCCACCGCTTGCTCTAAAGGTGCTCTAGAGCGGTTGTGAACCTATCGGTGGGCCAACCTTTGAACTTGTGGGCTGTAATGGGCCATGGGAGCGTTTTTAGCCCCATATCCCTTCCTTACCTGCGTCGGTTCTTGGCCCATCTATCGGGCGAATAGTCATCCAGCGCATCCTTTGAGGGAGCGGCCAGAGGTAGTGTGTGCACGATCTTGGGGGGCGATGTGACGTGGCGCTGCGGGCGTGTAAATCTAGGTGGACGGTTTGCCACTCACCTCACCCTGCATTATAAACAGTGGCCTCCCCCTTCATGTTTTGGCATGCTAAACGGCAACCTTGCTTTCTCTGCCTTTGCTTTTCATGGAGTCATGGTACCGCTCTGACGTCGCCTACGCACGCATGGAGGGCCTCATCAAGCGCGTTCTTCTTCGTGGGAGGACAGACATGATGGAGTGGCTGGTTCTCGGCCACAAGAAGGTGCTAATGCCGCCCGATGGTTACATCATCTCGTTCATGACCTTCCACGATCGTGGGCTCACGATCCCCCCACATCCGTTCTTCCAGGGGCTGCTGCACCACTCGGCAGGACGGTGCTTGCCCAGGGGCTACTTCACAATAGTGAGATTGTGTAGTGCATCAAGGAGGCAATGGATGAGTCTGACGCCAAGTTCCCAATCCTAGGACATCCCATGATGTGGCTGGAGCTAGGCTTTATCAAGCTACCGGCGGATTTGGGCTTTTGGGCCTCTGTTGCACTGCTGCCGGAGCATGCTGCCGTGAGGGCGGTGAACCATGCCATAGATGAGTGGAGGAAGAAGGATAAGGATGACAAGGAGAAGAAATGGTGGGCGAAGGAGCGAGCAAAGCTACAGCGAGGGAAGCGACGCCAAGGCTCATCAAAGGAGGAAGAGGAGGAGGAAGAGGAGGACGGCTCTGGGTTGCCCATCCCGTCGGACGATTTGGCCAGCGGGATGAGGACCCACCTTTGCCATAGGCGGGGCCCTTCCCATGACATCTCTTGGAGCAAGGGGGGGACACACCCCCAGAGATGGCGGGAGCGAGCCGCCCTACTCCGTCTAGCCCTTCTACAGCGCCCCCAGAGCTGAGGGGAGCTAGCGGCTCCGCATCGTTCGAGCCTCCCGAGCAAAGGGAGGGATCGAAGCGATAGCACGATGAGGATTCATAGCCGAGGTCAGGTGGGCTAGCCTCGCAACATCAGCTCTTAGTGGCATCAAGGTAGGCTTAGAATTTTTCATCCTTTTGTTTCTAATGAATTTTTCACCATGATCTGACCGCAGCGCCTTCCGTTGCATTGGAGGACGCAAAACCCTCCGAAAGCTGGTGTTGAAAAAGACTCTAGCCCTTCAGTGGGCGTGCTAGGACTCGTCTGGTGCTACACTAGAGGCCGATGGGAGCATCGCCGAGCGACCGCGAGAGTGTAGGTGGTGGACAACACGTTTGGGGCACCCATGGTGCGCGTGGCACGGCCAGGCATGGCTATGATATCACAGGTGGAGACGGTGCGGCTAGAGCTGTTGTCTGTGTAGGTGGGCACATCTATGGTGGGGCAAATAGGGGAGGCCGCACCCAAGGCATCATCAGCGGACGTGGCATGGTCGAGCATAGCCACGTTGTCATTGGTGGTGACGGTGCAGCCAGGACCATCGTCCGTGCAGACGGGCGCACCCACAGTAGGGCGGACAGAGGAGGCTGCGCTCGGTGCATCCTTGGTAGGCGCGAGGGTGGGATAGGCTTCCTTGTCTGCGTCACCTATCCCCTCTACTACTATGGGCCCATCCTAGACAAGTTGCTGCCATGAGAGGGACGGCGCTACCTGGGGTCCGCGCTGAGGCATCCTGGCCCATGGTCTAGGTCGGCGGCGACCCGCACGCCTGGGGAGGACTCCAGATCCAGTGGGCCGACTGGCGGAACCCAGGGGCAATGCTCTTCACCCTCGACGATGCCATAGAGGAGAGGGAGTGTGGGCATATTCACTCGGGGGTCAGGATCATGGTCAACACCCTAACCACCACGCTGAACTCGTCGTAGGACATCGTCACACTGGTTGGCTAGGTACGTCATGTTCGTGTCTCTGATCTTCATCTCTCTCCTTTGTGCCTCTTAACTCATGTCCTCTCCATAGTCTCTCATGGACCACAGCCGAGAGAAGTACCTGTTCCTTCATCGTGAGAAGGATGTTTGGGACCACCTTGCCAAAGAGAAGCGGCGGTGTGAGGAACTAGAAGCACAGCTCGCTGTCACCCATCAGGAGGTGGCTGAGCTGGCCCCCATCAGTTAGGAGTTGGCCGATCTCCAAATCAAGGAAGCAGAGGCTTGCATTGATGCACAAGAGGCTGGGGAGAAGCTCATGGCCCTGCTTGAGAGGATGCGTGTGGACGAGGTGGACACCAAGCTACTACAAAAGGCGCCGGATGACCTGCTCCAAATCATAGAGGGGTTCGATATGGAGCACGACCTGGCTCATTAGGAGCATGCTAACGACCAGCAGTGGATCTGCCTCTTGGAGGGCGAGCTCCAGGAAGAAAAGGACCAGAAGGTTGGGGTGGAAGTGGTGACCGCATGACTCGCTATAGAGGTCAGTCAATGCTAGGAGCAGATCCAGAACCTAGAGGCCGAGGGTGACTGGTGGCGTGACGAGGCACGCAAGCTCTAAGCGGACATGGGCGGTAATCCTCTGGTTTGCCTTGTTGTCCTTTTCCCTAGAACCCATGGTGAGTCCTTTGACATGGTTATCGTGTGACTTGGATAGGACTTGTTGGTAGGCTTGAGGTGGAGGTGACGAAGAGCCACAGCCTGGAGAAGGAGCTCGGTGAGGTGGAGGCCACCCTCCTAAAGGAGAGCGAAGAGCATGATGCCCTACGCATCACCATCCAGCTAGTCTGTAGTGACCTCGAGCTGGCCCCAGCGCAGGAGACGAGCTCGCTCGCAGTTCGCGCCATCCAGATCACGGATGAGGTGCGCAACATTTGGCGTCAATCGGTCGTTCATGATCACTCGCACTCACTATGAGAACATTGATCTAGCCATGATGAGCCAAGGCTTCACGCCCGGCTACTCCCACGCCGAGCTGGAGGACATCGAGAAGGAGGTGGCCCCTCAGACGCAGGACGTATCTACCAAGATAGAGGATGATGTCATCTCCCCAAAAAATTAGTTAGTTAGATAAACGAAGTGGTGGTCTTGTAATAAATGAACAACTTTTAGTTCTTTTGTTTTGGTCAAACAAACTTTTGGGACTTTTTGTGTTATAAAAGATTACTGTAGCAGAACCGTCTAATTTATAAGAGCACAAGTATAATAGCAACCCGCAAGCAGTTGCACTATCATACTTGATCCCATATAAACCTGATAGTCCACCAAGTACCACGAAGGGTCTCGATTCAACCAACATACAACCAAGATCATACCTGATTAGACATACATGTCACACATTACATAAAGTTTACAAATACAGTTCCATACATCATAGTATGATTAAAAGTTATTACAAACCAAGTTCAGGTAAAATAGTAGCGAAGCAATTAAAGTTTGAAACCAACATCTCCATCATTGCTAGCATAAATGACCTCCTTTAATAAAATTATATAGATGAGAAATAAACATAGAGCCACCGAGCCCACCGGCGGTTAGCCACCATCTTTAGCAGGCCGAGAACTTCACCTGCGTCATGGTGGGATAAACCCTAAGTACTCAAATGTACTTAGCTAGACTTACCCATCATAAACCAGAAATAAAGTGACACCAAGGAGTATGCAAGGCCTTATAGGTGGAGCTAGCTTGACAAGATTTTACATAAAAGCCACTAGTTAAGCTACACATTTTATAATTCGGTAACCAAGTTAATTATGGCTATTCATCTCTAGATTAGCACATGTATTAGAGCAATCATGTGATTAAACTAACAAACATTAGTAACCATATCAGGTGTATTAATTTGAGCATCATCATAACCATCAAATTACATCAATTAATGCTACATTGCCATTGCTCAGTCAAGTTCTCACTATCCGGAAGAGACGGCGACTCGAATCGATTCCAACTAGCTAGGGAGTTATTCCTAACACAAACCCAGACATACCTACGCCAAGGTAGTCTTAGGTCACCTTTGGTACAACTCAGGTATAGTCGTGGGTCCGAGCAGCGCTGCACCCTTAGGGATACTACCAGTCTGCCAGGAAGTTCAGGCCCAGCCTGCCCTTGGACTCACACCACTGGCTCCCCACACATCCTTACTACCTCTAGTATGCGCACTTTCACTTACCGGGTCTTGACCTGAGTTGAGCTACTCAACTTCACGGTCGGAACAAGTTATCTGAACAACTAAGTGCTAGGCATGCGTTCAACATGACATGAGGACGTACATTGAATCGGTCCTTAACCGACATAGACGGGGATAAATAGGCACCAAGACCTCCATGCCTTGTTGCTTCTGTATCACAATGCCGCCCAGTCTCCTTTTATTTATCAACACATGGTTATTTCCACGATTGCAAATATAGCCAACCGTGCTTTGGTATCCACCTATATCTCACAGGTGATAGAAAATCACCTGACTTCTCAACATATTTCTGGACCTACATAGGGTTCAAGGTATATTTCTTTACAAGGTAGTTCTATACATCAAGTGGTTCCAACCAACTCTTATAAACTAATGCATCAAACATAAAGGACTCAAGTGATATTTGTAAAAATATAGGAGGCTTAGAATGCTCTGGGGCTTGCCTAGGATCCAACACTTGGTTAGTGTTTGTTAGACGACATTCGCTTGATGAGCATCTCCTATTCAGGCATGTACTCTAGGGGTCCTTCCATCTTCGGGATAGGTCGACCAACACCGTCTTTTGTTTTGATTCCATCATCACGTCCTTCACATGGTGCATATAGCATACCTAGATGAGATGCAACAATGCAATTGGATGAATGTGAAGAATGGTAATATGAGATGCCTCACATAAAAGTATTCAAGATGAGCACAAGGTTACACCGAACATATATAAGCACTCCACGTTACTTAATTAAACATCCCACAATCTATCATGCTAGGATAGCAAGGAAGGTAGCACCAAGCATGACACAAGTTTCACAAGGTTTTAGGTATATTAACTTAACACCATCAAAGGCATGAGCCACACTTAGAAACACACAAAGCAAAGCAAGGTGAAACAAACAATTTTAGGTACAAACATAGATTCTGAATAGCAGCACCATAGTCACTTGTTTTAATCATACCCAGAGTTCTAGGCATGCAAAAAGTGTGATTCAAGACTTTCTACAAGGATAATGAAATTATCTAAAACTTTTTTATTAACACCAAAAGCTTATTCAACAAATAACAAGGTCAAAATACATCATGAAGCAGAGCTTATACAACTAAGGACAAAAAACTGATATTATCTTCAGAAATGCATAACTGGAGTTCTAGACATTCAGCAAACATGATTTTTAACTTTATCGAAAGCTTATTAAGTTATCTATAACTTTATCATTATCATTTTAAGATGATTCTATAGCTAAAAAGGTCAAACAACACCTAGAAGGCATCTCTGTCTATATTTGGATAGAAATCTGCCATTCCACTTTGAACAGCTATAACTAGAGTTCTAGACCATCAAAAGTAGTGATCTTAGACATTTTAGAAATCTTAGGAAAAGCACTACAACTCTCCTAATAGCAAGAATACATTATTCCATGTTTAAATAAGCCAAACAATACAATCTTTCAGATCTATCTAGAGGACATTCACAAACCTGACAGCAAACTTCTAAAATTTATAACTCCTAAACCATCAGGCCTAAACTCATGACATTTTTGGAAAAGCAAGATAAGGAAATTATCTACAACTTCTATATTCACCATATTTATAGAAAACATCATTTGGTTCACGAAGTTATCATCACAACAGAGAATGCATATGCAGCCATTTTAGAATGTAACAATTTGATGTTTCACTTATTTTGCTAACAAAGAGCATACACACATGAGCCATTCAAGAACTTCAATCACCACTAACGTACTTAGCAACACTTTATTGAACACCAATCACTCAAAGCATCACTAAATACATGAGAACAACTAGATTGGGGTTGAGATTTTTATGACCAATAGATGTTATCAAAACATGGCTACTGTACAAATTTCACATGCTCAGGTTTTATAATTTAATTACTATGAAAAAGACAAATTGCTATTGTAGGAAAACATGTAAAAGCAAGATAAATCTAAAAATCATCATTTTCTATAAACATATATCCATATTATGGTTTCTCATGTCACAATATCACCATGCAAGGGCAAGGGAACCACATTTCACTTTTTTGCATATATAAATTATTTATAAACCATTTAAACTCATTTATCAAGGATTAGTCAAGTTAAATCAATAACTCAACCATACTACATCTAATGAACATGAAATGTTCACCACGGCACACACATAGCATTAGTATCCTACGATAAAAATTTCACAGCAATTGGAGCATCACAACTTTATATATGAGAATAACAAGCAAAACAAGCTAAAATTGCTTATTTAACAAGATTAAATCCAAACATTATAAAAATAGTACACAACTAGCATGTTTAATATTTTTATTAGCTAGATCATGTCATCACAAGATTAACACAACTAGAATTAGCATTTTTGGATTTCTATAACTAAAGATATGCATCCGACAACTTAAAAAGATTTATAAAAGCACTTTATAAGAATAAATAATAACATTAGAAAATTTATACTAATACATATCATTTTATGACTCAACTGTGTAGATCTACTCACAAGGATTCCAAAAAGTCCTCATTTGCTATTTTATGATTTTCTACAATTTATTATGATTTTCTAAAGTTTCAGCCATAAAAGAAAAATACATTTATAGAGAGGACCCTACACTTTCCACTAAATAGATTTCAGCAAATAGATCCAACCAGGAACTATTTATTTGAGTCACAGAATTCATAGTTAGGCCCTTCCCTTTCGTCGAATTCATGTGTGAGGTTCCCGACGCGGATCAAAACAGAGGAGGCGGAGGAGGATCGCCTATGCCGGTTGGAGGAGGCTCGACGGCGGCGGTGGATTGGCAGCTGAGCACCAGGGGGTCCACGCGCATCCATGGGACAACTAGACTTGGCCAAAGATGGTGCTAGGTGGTGCGGCCACGGCAGTAGCGGCCCGACGGCCGACGAGGATGGCTCGGGGTCGGCTGGCCTTGGTGGGCGGTGGCTGGTAGCGGCGGGGAGCATTAGGGTCCCCGCACGCACTGAGAGGAGCCCGCAACTCTCCCCATGGTGGCCCGACGTGGCTTGGCCGTGTGCGCCCGCAACTGTAGCATCAGCTACTCCAGTGGCGGTGCTATGACGGCCACAATGGCTAGTAAAGGGGCGCAGGAGGGGTGGCGTGTGGCAGTGGAGGCATAGTGGCACTCAGCTGGGTCAGAGAAGGCCCGTAGGGCAGGGAACACGGCAGCGGCAATCTCGGCCCACCTCGGCCATGGCGGCATCCGCGCGTGGCCGGCTATGACAGTGGTGAGGCAACACGGTAGTGGCGGTGGATGGCAACGAGCATGGAGCTGGGGCATGGGGAGGCCGAGGGGTAGCAGCGCTGGTGGCGGGATCTTCGCTCGGTGGCAGCCATGGAGCTTGGTCGCTGGCGGCCATGGTGAGCGTGCTCTAGCGCACGCGTGCAGCTCAGAGGGCACGGGGGTTGGAGTGAGTGAGCGAGGTATGGATTGCTCAGGCATCTCAGCCTCTCCCCATTGGCATAGGAAGGGCAGGGGCATGTGGCTACAATGGTGGGAGCACGCTCAGACATGGACACCACGTCCGGGACACGCGTCGCCCATTGGGGCGTTTTACCGAGTACGTGGTGGGTAGCAACGTGGGTCAGGTGGGCACTATTTTTGGGCTAGATATAGGTCGATTTGGACCTTGGACCCAAAAGAAAAGTTGTATCCCACCTAATGATCTACAAAACTCATTAAGGGTGTCTAGCCATTAGAGCTCTCCATTAGTGCCTAATTAAGCCTGAAGTTGATAGTGTCAACGACTAATCGAGGATTAAGCCTTGCTCTACTTGAGCTCGAATTACTTGGTCAAAACATGGTCAAATTGATTCCAACTTTTTGAGCTCCAACCTTTATATTTGTCTCAACTTGCTTAACAAAAATTTGAGAACGCGAGATGCCAACTATCCTTGCCACTAATCTCAGACTTAGAATATTTTCCGGGTCTAAAAACAGCAGCTGATTCAAACTTGAGATCACTGTTTGAGCGATTTAGGTGTTGAATTAGGTCTTGGTCCAAAAATAAAGTTTGTTGTACTCCACTCAGACTTGAACTTTTATTAAAGGTCAAACTTCATATCTAGTACAGAAACCATTGCTTCATCTTGGTCAAAGCAGCACCTCGTTAAACCCTGGAATTATGGTTTTTTACCAATTGAGGCATTTTCTTGACATTTGCTCAACACGAACCCTTCATGACTTTTGTTGTAGAGCTTAATTAGAGTCATTTGGGCAAGGTAGCAAGGTTTTGATCAACATCTCATATTCCCATTTACATAATAAAGCAATTCAATTAAGGTTATAACTTATCATTTCATGTGACTTCTTGATTCCAAACTTCATGAAACTTTTCCATGGGTCAAGATGGATGCATGTTTATGTAATGTACATGAAACAAGCATGTTTGACATTACTCATGCCTAATCTTAACCAAGGTCCACTATAAGCAAAGGTGTGTTGTCCAAGTTCAAGTTGGGACTCAATTTCATAGATTGGACCTCAACACCTTCATTATTACTTCCAGATTATGAACTAGAGATCATAGTCATTGCTTGACATATCCTACTTACTTCCAATTTCCACTGCTTAACTCATGACGAACACCTAGGGTGTTACAGCCCTTCCCCCTTATGGGAATCTTGCCCCGAGATTCGGTGCGAAAGACTTTTAAGGGAAGAGAAGCATGTCATCCATTTTCCAACATCAGTGATAGCATTAGGCTACATAACTTCGGAGTATTAGAGGGGCTAATTTGGTCAAGACAACTTTGTAATATTTGCTCTTCATAGTAAATTTTGTCTGAAGAATTTCTTTCATTGACTTCCATGAAGCATTATTACTTTGGGTGGAATCCAAGACAGCACAACACTTCGTTCTTGGGATATGAAGAGTACTACAGAGCATAAACTAACTACCCATAATATCCATTTCCCTAGGGAGTATAGCATGGACCATGTGAACTTTGCACTAGACTGCAAGCTTCTGAAAGCTACTCATTATAATGGTTCCATGTTCGTTCACAAAGTTCGAAAAGCAGTCCTCTACCAAAGTAGCTTGAGTACAACTTTCCACAAGGGATGAGATCATAGATGGGGTAAGCATCCTTCGAGGCTATGAGAAACTGAGTAACCAATAGACAATGTCTATGCTCGTCGTAACTGTTCAATCACTTAGATGTCAACCGATGGAAAACTACATAATGTTCCATGTGTAGTTCTCCTTCTCTAATGATAACACTTTATTATCTGAGTCCATTGAGTGAGCGGTGAATGTGATAGCTGACTCTGTTGACTTAGCATTTACGATGATCATTATTTGAGGGAATCCTCGTATCCAAGCGGCAACAGTTATCTAGGTTGAATCTGATGCAACCTCTTGGGTAAAAACACATGGAAGGTACCAAAGGACAAGTCCACCTTGGAAATCCTTGCTGAAGAAGTTTGATAGCGAGGCCTGGAGGACAACAAAAGTTGCAAGTATACACCAATTGGAAAAACAGTACGCTACCAAGCAGGTTGAGCACAATTTGCCTTCATGGTGCAGTGGCACAGTAAGTTAGGTTGACTTGCACTATAGTAAAACTAGCTTTATTGGACTACATTTGACATTGAAGCTTCCTTCTAATGTCAATCAACAACTGATAATCATAATCTAAAATCTATTGTTTGACACTTTTCAAATTGTTTTTGACTTGTAACGGTACAAATTGACTTGTAGAACACCTTGACTGCTCAAGCATTGTTGATATGAGAGGGCAAAAGCAAGGCACAAAGGGGTGCAAGGAGTCTTCTCTAGGTCATCTAAAGTATCAACAATCATCACATTGCCAACATGACCTGAACTACAAACACAACCTTCTAATATGAGGGGTGATAGTAGTCAGCAGAGAAATCATAGATTATGTACCTCTCGGTAATCAGTTCATATCCTGCAAACTACTGCTCCATTTTGAACAAATTTTGGTAGGAATTTAGATCCAAGAGTCCTTTAACTACTGACCAAAATTCAGCTCAAACGGACACCGTTTTACTATCCAAACAAATCATCTACCAAAACTGCTTTGTTCTGAAATTTTGTGACCGAACTGTCAAAACATCTCACAAATCCGATGCTTTACTCAACCAATCCTCAAACCAACTTAAGACATCAAAGTACCCTAAGTGAGGAATGAGCTTGCCAAGTTTTATGACAATACAGCCATGTTTGAGCCAATAAATCACAGGCTTAAGGATAACTAGTTTGGTACCATGAAATCTGGACATATTTCCCGCTCTTCTTTTCCTTTGATTTACACATTGGGAAGTGTGTTCGCAGTCTTTAACTCTTTTTATGATAGTGGTAGCTTTCTCACTGAGGATGGAGGCTAGGGTTTTCCTCATATGCTTCCTAGGGAACAACTTCAACCATTGAGTTAGGCACTAGCTCAAGATGCACAAGCATTGGATTGGCGGGCTATTTTTGTAGGGCACAATGCATACTTCACATGGAGGGGTGGTCCTACTAGATAAGGGACCATTTCCAACTATCCTTCTATACTTCCTCCAATAAAGTCCTGAAAAAATCCTTTGATAGCACCATATACATAATGATGCTGCCGAGACTAGGGACGTGCTTTCTCTAGCTCTTTACTTTAGCTGATACAGCATATTGTACTATCTGTGTGGTTATTCAGGATGGAAATTGACTTGATAGCATAGGGTTTGAAGAAGAAAGCAAGACTTGCATTGCTGACCAGCTTTGATGTTTCTTCGCTTAGCATTGTCCTATGAGACATAGCCTTCGGAGCTACCAAAGAGTTATTACCTAGCTGTAACATAACTTTCCTACTAGTAACTAATTAGTTGTCTCTCAACACTTAAAAACCTTCAAAACTTCTTTTTGACAGCAATAATTGTAGTTGATGTGCAAACAGACAGTCGCCCTGGAAGTCAGTCGAGAAGGGGTGACACCGAAGAAGGTTGGTTTTTGTCTACATGATTCTTATGCACCTAAAGATTGAGAACTTGGATAGGAAGGTCATGAGTATCAGGTGACCTATTACAGCACATAATATCTCCATCCATTGTCACTTGACTGTTAACTTGTCCAACATTGCATGTTGTGTACCTTTCTGATCCAACAAGGATGACATAAGTTGCTCACTAGATGACCGATGTCATTATAGGGATAGTCAAGTAGAGTCATTTGTCTTCCACCTCTTGTAGTCTTCTATTGTTTATGTTAGTGACATATTCTTCAAAGGTTATCCTTTAGACAACTTCAAAAGAAAGTCCTATTGCATCTGGTTCAACATATAGATCTTCTGACAAGATAAGGAGAGACAAACAAGGAAGCGCTCACATGAAAATAACACATCAGTGCAGTTCTACAATGGATCATGACTAGGAACTTCGATACCAGCGTGTGTCGAGCATCATAACCTTATGTGTGTGCCCACAGGAGGCTCTCAGTTTTGTTGCGTCGACGTAGTTTCTACTCATAACACCATTACTGATCACACACCCAAAGTGAAATTTCAAGTTGCACAGATTGGGTCATATGAACAAGCACTATGCAAAGGAGGGATAGCAAGAAAAGGTAGTCACAAGGTCAAGAGTCAATGAGGAGGCGATCCAAAGATTAAAACACAGCATAAGAGAACATAGCTTAATTGCCGAAGACAAATAAGCAGGGGACTCTTGCTTAATTTCCATATACGCCCTGTGTCCACCAAGGTGATTACCAGGTAAAGATTAATATGAGATTTGGTCTTGCCGAGCAGCAACATGAGATCAAGACTGATAAACATCTAGAGACTTGAAAGAGTTGGAGACAAAACAAATGAGATTTGAGGGACAAAGCTAATGCATTGACTAGGGATTCAATTGATAAAGCAATGACATGATCTACGAGGAAAAGGTTCCAAAGCCTAGGTAGATAGCGATTAGCGTTCCACCAGATCATCTGTAGGAGAAGGAGCAATGAGGTCCAACAAGGATTTTTGAGCAGGGTCCTCCCACACAGGAGCAAGACATCCACGACATATGCAAGCATTCAAGGGAACCAAGCTTGGGCTTAAGGTCAAGCAAAGGCATGGATATAGGTCTTCGTAGTGCAATGTTCAAGGGCTAGCAACCACGTGTACAGGCTCAGGCTCCTAAGAGAGAACTTAATTGGATAGGACAACCATGAGATTATCAAAACTTGGACATGATTCTAGGATAGCGCTCTTCAACACTCGTATGCATACCGAGGACAAAAAGGGTGACAGCTACGACGCTACCTAGATAGCGAGCATCCACACATACATCATGGTCTTAAGCAAGCATTTCAAAACACTCAATTCAATTAGCTTAAGCGACTATTACTAAGCACAAAGCTCGCACATAACAAGCAGTCACCTACAGCAACACCACTACACATATCATGCAAAACATGGTGCTAAGGTACTATTATCTTTTATTTCCTTCTTACTGAGTAGGTGGATAACTCTTCAAAACAAGTTTTACTTACATTTAGCAAATTAGTTTTCGGTCATGCACAACATGACCATATGGTTACAACAAGTTATCCATTAATAGAACAAGGGTGAGAGGACCATGTTTATGCATAAGCAGCAATCATGATGCATGCTCATCCTATTCATCCTCATGAAATTGCCAGCCTAAGGAGCAATCACATTCTATGTCGGTGGCATAACACATATTCTCCCGATATATAGCTAGTCGTCAGCTACTTTCAATCTACGCATTCATGTTTAGTGTACCTGCAGAAGGATTTCATTTCAACCCAACCCCACAATTATAATGTAGAAATGAAAGTCTAGGTTCTAGGTTGCAAGCTAAATACTTCCATATATATATATACCCACATATATATACTTCCGTATGAAAGCTACCTGAAAGTAAATACGTCTATACAACTTATAAAATATGCATATATAGCCATACCAAAGCTAACCCAACAATTAAATACTTCCATATATATATGAGATATACATACTTAAGTATCAAAACTACCTCTCCCCTTTGACCGCACGCTCACATCTTGCGGTCATGCCACTCACCATCTTACCTGGGCATAGAGGTATATTGATCCATATATTACCACTCAAGCGAATGGCATCCATACAATAGCACGCCTTATGAACGACGAAATAAAAATTGTAATAAAGTACATCCCCCCATAGTTAGTATCAATTTACTTAGCCACCTAGTAGTCCTTGATTGGACTTAACTAGAGGTTGTCGCTAGCATAGTTTTGCAACTTAGTTTTGATAAATTTGCCTCAAGCTAAAGTTTTAGTCAAAATAGGCTTTTTAAAACCAAAACTTGGCTTTTAACACTATGTACATGACAGTATTATGCTTAATCTTGCTCTGATGCCAGCTATGACAGAACCGCCTAATTTATACAAGATCAAGTATGGCTATCCCCGTTTAACACGTTGACGCATGCATACTTTCACTTATATAAACCCGGTAGTCCGCCGAGTGTCACGAAGGACCTCGGTAAATCAACATCATAACCAAGATCACATGATTAAGCAAATACACATCACATACATAGAGTTGCAGTAGAAATAATATTACAAATGGGTTCACAAATAATAGTACATGTTTGGGTTTCAAAATCGGTTAAAGGAAAACAACATAGCTTTCAAATGATTACATTAATATAAGTTCCAAATACATTGCTAGCATAAGTGACCTCGTATGATAAAAGCATATAGATGAGAAATAAACATAGAGTCACAGAGCCTACCGGTGGTTAGCCACCATCTTCAGCAGGCCAAGAACTTCACCTGCAACATGGTGGGATAAACCCTGAGTACTCGAATGTACTGAGCTAGACTTACCCGTCATAAACCAGAAATAAAGTGACACCAAAGAGTATGCAAGGCTTTATAGGTGGAGCTAGCTTGACAAAATTTTGCATAAAAGACACTAGTTGAGCTACACATTTTATAATTCGGTAACCAAGTAAATTATGGCTATTCATCTCTAGATTAACATATATATAAATTTTAGTGATGTATGAGAATAACTAGTTTGGGGGTGAGATTTATATGAGTGGTAGATGTTATCAAAACATGGCTACTGTACAAAATTCACATACTTAGGTTTTATAATTTAATTACTATGAAAATGACAAATTGCCATTGTAAGAAAACATGTAAAAGGAAGAGAAATCTAAAAATCATCACTTTCTATAAACATATAGCCATATTATGGTTTCTTAGGTCACAATATCACCATGCAAGGTCAAGGGAACCACATTTCACATTTTTGCATATATAAATTATTTATAAACCATTTATCAAGCATTAATCAAGTTAAATCAATAACTCAACATACTACATCTAATGAACATGAAAATTTACCACAGCACACACATAGCATTAGTAGCCTACATAAAATTTTCACAACAATTGGAGCACCACAACTTTAGATATGAGAATAACATGCAAAACAAGCTAAAATTGCTTATGTAACAAGATTAAATCCAAACATTAAAAAAATAGTACACAACTAGCATGTTTAATATTTTTATTAGCTAGATCATGTCATCACAAGATTAACACAACTGGAATTACCATTTTTGGGCTTCCATAACTCAAGATATGCATCCAACAACTTAAAAGGATTTCTAAAAGCACTTTATAAGAATAAATAAAAATATTAGAAACTTTCTACTAACACATATCATTTTATGACTCTACTGTGTAGATCTACTCATAAGGATTCCAACAAGTCCTCATTTGCTATTTTACGATTTTTCTATAATTTATTATGATTTTCTAAAGTTTCAGCCATAAAAGAAAAATACATTTGCAAAGAGGAGCCTACACTTTCCACTAAATAGATTTTAGCAAATAGATCCTACCAGGCACTATTTATCTAACTCACAGGATTCATAATTAGGCCCTTCCCTTTCATTGAATTCATGCGCAAGGTCCCCAACGCGAATCAAAACAGAGGGGGCGGAGGAGGATCGCCGGTGCCGGCCGGAGGAGGCTCATCGGCAGCGGTGGAGTGGCGGCGGAGCACTAGGGGGTCCACGCGCTTCCATGGGATAGCTCAGCTCGGCCGGAGACAGTCCTAGGTGGTGTGGCCATGGCAGCAGTGGCCTAACAGTCGACGAGGATGGCTCAGGGTTGGTCGGCATTGGTGGGCAATGGTCGGCAGTGGCATGGAGCATCAGGGTGCCCGCATGCACTGAGAACAGCCCGTAGCTCGCCCCGCGGTGGCTCGACGTGGCTTGGCCGTGTGCACCCATAGCTACAGCATCAGCTGCTCTAGTGATAGCGCTACGGCGGCTGTGGTGGCCAGTAAAGGGGCGCAGAAGGGGTGGCGTGTGGCGGTGGAGGCATAGCGGCACTCGGCTGGGGCGAAGAAGGCCTGTAGGGCAAGTAACGCTACAGCGGCGAGCTCAGCCTGCCTCAGCCATGGCGGCAGCCGCGTGTGGCCGGCTGTGACAATGGTGAGGTGATGCAGCAGTGGTGGTGGACAGCAACGAGCATGGAGCTGGGGCATGCAGAGGCCGAGGGGCAGTAGCGCTGGTAGCAGGAGCTTCACTCGGTGGCAGCCATGGAGCTCGGTCGCTGGCGGCCATGGTGAGCAAGCTCTGGCACACACGTGCAGCACAAAGGGTGAGGGAGGAGGAGCGGGTGAACGAGGCAGGGGTTGCTCAAGTGTCTTGGCCTCTCCCCATTGGCATAGGAAGGGTAGGGGCATGTGGCAACAATGGTGGGGGCGTGCTTAGGCATGGACGCCATGTCCCGGACACGCGTCACCCATTCGGGCTTTTTATTGAGTACACGGCGGGCAACGACATGGGTAAGGTGGGCACCATTTTTGGGCCAGATATAGTCCAATTTGGACCTTGGGCCCAAAAGCAAAGGTGCAGCCCACCTAATGATCTACAAAACTCATTAAGGTTGCCTGGCCATTAGAGCTCTGCATTAGCGCCTAATTGAGCCCGAAGTTCACAGTGTCAGCAACTAATGAAGGATTAAGCCTTGCTCTGCTTGAGCTCGAATTACTTGTTCAAAACATGGTCAAATTGATTCCAACTTTTTGAGATCGAACTTTTATATTTGGCTCAACTTGCTTAACAAAAATCCGGGGCTGAAAACAGCAGCTGATTCAAACTTGACACCACTGTTTGAGCCACTTAGTAGTTGAATCAGGTCTTGGTCCAAAAATAAAGTTTGTTGTACTCCACTCAAACCTCAACTTTTATTAAAGGTCAAACTTCATATCTGATATAGAAACCATTGCTTCATCTTGGTCAAAGCAACACCTCGTTAAACCCAGGAATTAGGGTTTTCGACCAATTGAGGCATTTTCTTGACATTTGCTCAACATGAACCCTTCATGAATTTTGTTGTAGAGTTCAATTAGAGTCTTTTAGGCAAGGTAGCAAGGTTTTTGTCAATATCTCATATTCCCATTTACATAATAAAGCAATTCAATCAAGGTTATAACTTATCATTTCATGTGACATCTTGATTCCAAACTTCATGAAACTTTTCCACTGGTCAAGATGGATGCATGTTGATGTAATGTACATGAAACAAGCATGTTTAACATTACTCATGCCTAATCTTATCTAGGGTCCACATGTAAGCAAAGGTGTGTTGTCCATGTTCAAGTTGGGATTCAATTTCATAGATTGGACCTCCACACCTTCATTATTACTTCCAGATTATGAACTAGAGATCATAATCATTGCTTGACATATCCTACTTACTTCCAATGTCCACTGCTTAACTCATGACTAACACTCGGGGTGTAACATGCACTTCTTGGTCCAATGGCCCAACTGATTGCAGTTGAAGCATGGTTGGTTGTTCCTTGGTCCAGCTGAGCTTCCTTGCCCTTCATTTCCCTTGGGTAGGGCAATGGTGAACGCCCTACAAAATGTCTTCTAGGGGTGATTGACCTGAGCTTTTGGTGGAGGAGGCCTAAACTTAGGCGCTGGTGGACGAAACTATGGCCTAGCCGCCACTAGAGCTCTGGACTAGGAAGATACTGAGGCACCTGCCTCAGCTGCTCTTTTGCGGCCCTTTGCTGCTGCGTGCAAATTGTTCTGGTTCTCCTAGGTCAAGGCATCACTTATGAACTCATTGTATGTGGTACACCTCGAGTTGGCCATGGTATTCATTAGCTTGGTACCAAGGCCTCTCTTAAAGCTCTCTATTTTCTTCTCTTCTATGTTGACCAACTATAGGCATATCGGGAAAGATTGTTAAAAGCATGCATGTACTCAATGAAGGTCTTAGTCCCTTGAGTAAGTCACATGAACTTAGCTGCTTTCATATGCATCAGCCCTGGGGGAATGTGATGTCCCCTAAAGGCTAACTTGAACTGCTCCCATGTGACCTATGAGTTGGCAGGTAGAGAGGACAGGAAATGGGTCCACCATATCCCTATCGGTCCCTCCAGTTGGTGGAACACATATTTAGCCTTGAGATGCTCAGTAGCCCTCAATAGATAGAACTTCTGCTCTATCATGTTAAGCCATTCATCCGCCTAGAGCGTTTCTTCGGCCTCTTTGAAGATAGGAGGCTTGGTGTCATGGAAATCCTTGAAAGAACTATATTGATTTGGCTTAGGCCCTTAATGTTCCTGACGGGTGTGAGCGGTGTTCTACGCAATGAGGCATAATGTATCCTCCATGGCTCTCTGATTACCTAGGGACTATGCAAAAAATTCATTCACAGATGATGACGGAGATGGTGGTAAGTCACCGTCATTGCCACCCTGAATGGTGTCTTCCCCAGCGTGAGTGCGAGTCATCTAGAAAGTTGCAACAATAAGTGATTATTGGATGATGTCAAGAGATTGCAAATGAATTGTCTAATCATACCAAACTGAAATTACTAGAGAGAATCTTAAATTCATACAATAAAATGAAACTAGAATTTCATCAAAGCTCAATCCATAGTGAGAACATGCAAAGTGCCAATATTACACCAAAGTTAAATCACGAATACCGAACTTCAAGCAACAAGTCCATTACATGAATAACAGGGATACATCTAGCGCTTTAACTAGTCACTAGGCGACTCTCATCTTCAGCGTGCTCGCTATCAAGGTCAGAGATAGCATTGTCCTCATCCTCTAGCTCCACTTCTTCTTCCTCCCAACCATCATATTCGACCATCATTTCTAGATCTTCTTCTTCCTCATCAAGGATTGGGTGCAGTTGGTTGTTCAAATGATGCACTTCATGCTGAAGATCAACCACCACGTTCTGGGTCTATGCAAGCTACTGGCATAAGTCCCTCTCAACATGGTCCTACTGCATGGTTAGGGCCATAGCTCTGTTTTGTGCTGCTTCTACTAGGGCTGCACGGTTGTTTGCTTGGATCCACTAGCGCGTAGCTGTGAGCACCTCAGCACGTGTGGCCTCTAGCTGCTCTCATAGTCCTACTAGCACTACTTGATCATCCGCTCTTGCATCTTGGGCGGCAGCTCTCTGCTGATCAACTTGCTCCATTTGGGTGTGGAGATTTTCCAATGCTACATATGCCTGATCAGTTTCCCATTGAGGCTCACTTGCTGCCTTTTTGTGCTTGTGCACACGCTTCCTTAGCTTACGCTATGTAGCTTCAACTCTCATGAACCTATCCATGCAAGTGGTATAGGACTCCTTCCAGAAGTCCCTGGTGTCTTGACAAGTATAGAACATCTTCATCACTGCAAACATTACACTCATAGCGGGACTAGAACTGTCTGCTCGCTCAACTTGGTCTCGGATTAATGCATTGCGGTTGCGCTGTGCCCATACTACTATAGATGGATCCACCTGAGGAAAAGTACCAGCAGCACTTCTGATAAGCTCATCCCTATGCTGCAGACATATCTAACTCAGCACCTCAAAAGCCACTACTTGGGTAGCTTCCCAAGGAGTTCTTCCATCAGATTCTGCCCTCCATTCCTACCAGAAGGGTGCTTGGTTATGAGCTGGTATGGTCAGCTGTACTTCATACCATGGTTGTCCCTCTACTTATACTTCATTCCAGTAATAGAGGGGCAGTTCGTAATACCCTGCATAATGCAAGACTCTCCAAAGTAGGGCAGGGGTACCAAACATCAATAGGAAAGTCTCACTTCCAGCTAGTGCTACCATCTATACCAACAACATGGTGCAACTCTCGTGGGACAACGTCATAATGGATAAGAGTTACATAGCCGAGTAAGAAATCCATAAGGGGAGGAACAATGCAAGTGTAATAATAATGATTTATCATGATGCATGCACGTTCCATACGTCCTCACAAACTTAGGAAAATTTAAAACTTCTAACGGCATACACAGTGGCATACAAGCGTTCTCTCATATATAACATAACTAGTTGGGCTACACATTTCGCTATTAGTGTACCTGCATAAGAATTTCATTTTAGCCCAACCCCACAATTATATATGCATAATGTAAATCTGTGCTCTAGGTTGCAAGCTAAATACTTCCATATATATACCCATATATATATATATATACTTCCGTATCAAAGCTACCCGAGAGTAAATACATCCTATATATACATATAAATATGCATATATAGCCGTATCAAAACTAACCCACAATTAAATACTTCCGTATATATATGAGGCATATATACACTTTAGTATCAAAGCTAACCCTCCCAATAGACCGCATACTCACATCTTGCAGTCATGCCACTGTGATGATGAGTGGCATCTTTCCTTGGGCGTAGAGGCATTTGATCCATACATTACCACTCAAGTGAATGACATCCATACAATAGCACGTCGTATGGACGACGAAATTGAAAACCCCCAAGTTAGTACTTAATTAGCCACCTGAAGTCCTTAACTGGGCATAAAGGAAAGTGATCACTGGCATACTTTAGATTCAAACTCTAGGTTTTAAACACACATATATATATAGCTATAAGTTGTTAGAACTGGTTTTGGAAAACAAAAACCTTTGTTTTAAATACACATGTGGCAATTAAAGTTGAACCTTGCTCTGATGCTAGCTGTAGCAGAACTGAGCAATTTATAAGAGCACAAGTACAATGGCAGCCAGCAAGTGGTCGCACTGTCATACTTGAGCCCATATAAACCCGGTAGTCCATCGAGTACCACGAAGGGTCTTGATTCAACCAACATACAACCAAGATCGTACATGATTCAACATACATGTCATACGTTACATAAAGTTCACAAATACAGTTCATCCATTAGAGTACGAATTAAAGTTATTACAAACCACGTTCAGGTATGATAGTAGCGAAAGCAAATTAAAAGTTTGAAACCAACATCTGCAACATTGTTTAAATATAGTGTCAGCTCATGATCATGCTTCCACAAAAGCATAAGAGAGGGATTAATAAGAGATGCCTGCCCAGGGCTTACTCCTCGTCCACAACGAGACAGAAGCAGTTCTTACAATAGCCATGATAAATTGTACCATCTGCAATAATAGGAATAAAACCCTGAGTACGAGAAGGTACTCAACTAGACTTACCCATCATAAACAAAAAATAAAGTGACTCCAAGGATTATGCAAGGCTTTATAAGTGGAGCTAGCTTGACAACAATTTGCATAAAAAGCCACTAATTCAGCTATACATTTTATAATTTGGTCATCAAGTTAATTATAGCTATTCATCTCTAGATTAGCAACTAACCAGTGCCAAACATGTGGTATATCATTTAGTAGCATAACAATAGTAACCATAGCTGGTATAATTATTCCATGTTTGTCATAGCCATCATTCCATAATACAGTAACTACGATGTTGGTACTAGCCAAGTTTATCACTATCCGGGAGAGACGGCGATTCGAATCGATTTCAACCAGGTGGGAATTTATTCCTAACACAAACCTAGGCAGACCAGATCAATGGTCACCTTAGGTCACCTCTGGTACAACTTGGGTCCACATTTCGCGGGTTCACCCAGTGCCGCGCAATCAAGCACAACTAGCTGCCAGGATGTTGAGGCCTGGATTGCCCTTGGGCTGACGTCTAGCTCCCCACACATCCTTACTACCAGTCTGAGTTGAGCTACTTGGCTTTATGGTCGGAATGAGTTATCCAGCCAGCTAAGTGAGAGCCATGAGTTCAATCTTGTTAGAAGCGCCCAACAACAGTATGGTCCTTAATCGACATAGATAGATTCACATGAGTCAACCTACACATAGACTTCACCCGACCTCCATTTACATTACCCCATGGTTCTTTTCCATGATAACAACAGTATGGCTAAGCATGTATTCGATCCTAGACCTACACAGGGTAAAAGGTGTATATATCTAGACAAGGTAGTTCTATTCATCAAGTGGTTTCAATTCAACTCTTATCACCTAATGCATCAAACATAAAAGGACTCAAGTGAAGTTTTATAAAACATAGGAGACTTAGAATGCTCTGGGGCATACCTTTGAGGAAAGAGGTTGGCCTATGATCCAGGCACTCAGCGAGGTCCTCAAGAGTTTGCTTCTTTACTTCTAGAGCTATGGCCTGAGGTGTCTCCTACTGTTTCTCCTTGTCTTCTTCGTTGAACTCCAAAAGAGTTATCCCCTCGGACGATCCTATATGCATGATCATGGAATAAGATATCGTGGATGCATATATAACGACATGTATGATATGGTCGGGTATGATGAAATGCATTCTCATAAGTGTTATCAACAGCATTGTATTAAGGTGATAATAAGTTACATCTTATTTTACTGAGTAGGTACATATCTCTATTCTAGTAACTAAACAAATTTTCGCCTAAGCAATTTTCTGGACTACAAGACAGCAGCCACTTGTTTTGACCATAACTAGAGTTATACACATCTAAATAATAGGGTTGTGGACTTTCGGGAAAGCTTATGAAATTTTCCACAACTTTATTTTAATCATATAACATTGATTCAACAGTTATCTAGGTCAAATAATTCAATCTTTCAGATCTATCCAGAGAGCAAGCATTTTTGATAGTAAAATTCTAATAGCTATAATTCTTAAACCATAAGGCCTATGACTATGGAAATTTAATACAAGGTAGATAGGTAAGTTAACTACAACTTTGTTATTAACAAGTGTCACAAAAAAGGTCATTATCATCATGAAATTATTACCACAACAGAAACTACACATGCAACCATCTAAGTGAATTATAAAACAATAATTAGCTAGTTGTCTACAACCAATCATTCCTAAGCCTATATGATAACATCAATAGGCTATATACATCACAAACACCACAGAAAATATCATGGTTAAGCCCAACTAAGTTATTTAATTTCAGTTATTAATTCCTTTATATATCAAGGTGATTTAAAGGATAAATATTTCCAATGCTCAATAAATTCTGAGCAAATTACAGTGGCCCAAATATGACCCTAATAGTTTACTCTATAAATTTCATGCCATTTGGATAAGTATAGCCATCTCTACTAAAATGACAAGTTATATAGGCTTATTTTAGCAAAAATAGTTTAGCCTAATGAAAAGTGTCAAGCAATAGATTTAATATTTTTCTTACTTTCCTCCTAGCACAAGAATACTGTGTAAAAAATTGCATGATCATATGTTATGCATTCTTACCCCAATTAATTTCACTAGAAACTAGTAATCAATTAAGATTAAATAGGAAGACCATATTTGAATTAAACTTACTATAGGTTTAATATTTTTCCTAGCTAGAGCATGTTAACACAAGGCCAGCAAAATTGGAATCAAAATTTTATCACCTTTATAGCTCAAGTTATGCAATTTACAAGATATAAACACATTTAGAAGCACTTATCTTGCTCAATTTAATTCTACCAGAAAAATACCCTAAGCAGTAGATTTCATATTTAAATCAAATAGTACACTTCATGATGAATCTAACAAAATTTGGTTCACCTCATTTGGACACTCCTAGCTTCACATATGAATTTTTGAAGTTTCTATTCAAATCTATGAAAATAATTCAAAAACAACTAAACCCTAAATGCTAGGTGCACCCGGCGTGTACACCACAGAGGCGCTAATGACTGGGCCCCGCGGGTCAACTAGCCCCACATGATAGAGAGACAGAGGCAGGGGGCGGCTTTGACCGGCGAGAACTCGCCGACGGTGAGGTCACCAGCGACGAGGTCGGCACCAACGTGTTCCCCATCCTATTCCACACCTACAGGTACCCTAGGTTTGCTTGGAGGATCGCTGGAGCTAGCTCACCGGAGAGCATGGCGGCTCGGCAGTGGTGTGTGATGGTGCTCCAGCTATCCCCAGTGACGGCATGGCCTAGCGAGCGTGGCTATGACATCTACAAACCCTAGCGAAGCTCTATGGCGTGGATTAGGTCAGGGTGGAGTGGCGGTGAAGCTTGGCCAAGTTCATGGTGGCATGGCGGCGCGAGCACAGTGGTGCGTAGTGGTGTTCTAGTGCTAGTATGCCAGTGTTGGCTCAATGGCCAATGGCGTGACCTAACCCTAATCCTAGACTATCCCTAACAAGTGGAACGCGTGAGCGAGATGGCTCGGTGGAGCACGGCCACAGCAAACGCAAGCTCGGCGGCGCTCCGATGAGGGTGCGACGACGGTAGACTTGCCCTTAGTCGTTTACCTTGGCTCGAGCTTAAGGCGATGGGTGGTCGGCGAGGTGGAGGGGGAAATGGCAGGGCGGTGTGCGTGAGCTATTGGGGAATGGTGCTGCGATGGTGGCGCGCGAGCTCGGCGGCGATGGCGCGGTGCACGGTGGCTTTGCTTTGGCGAAGCGAGGTAGAGGAGCGCGAATGCGGGCGAGCGAGGGAGGGCAGTGGTGTCGTGTGGCTTTGTTGCCCACATCGGCCTGACCGGTGGGTTTGGCACTAGCGTACGGCCACCATGCGGCGCGTGGCCTGCGCTGGTTGGCCACCATGCGCGTGTAGCGCCGATTCAGACGCCGTTGAACCCGACTGACAGTGCGACTTCGTGACTCTATAACTCCTAATCTGTGGTGAATTTTTGAAAACTTCCTTAATCAAATTTGTAGAGCTAAGTGAGTACTACAAAAATGCTTAAAGGAGTTTGGTCTAATTCCCAATAGTTTTCAAACTACAAAGCTCCAAGGTAGAGTACTTTGAAATTGTAGTCAGCACATGACTTAGCAAAATTTTCTAAGTTTCAAAACAACATTTTGTTGATTTTTGTGAGCCCTATTTGACTAAGTTAGACACTGATTCAGCTCATGACCCTTAAATAAAGTTTGTTACCCTTGATGTGAACTACAACTTTTATTTAGGTCACATAGCCATGCAAATACTCTAAGCTACTGTTCAACTTTGGTCAAACTAGCATCATGAAAATGACATTTCAAAGTACACCAACACTTAGAAGCAAAATTGGTCCATGTCATGAATACAAAAGTTGTTCCATTCACTATTCTAGATGTGTCTAAGGTATATTGGTCCCCTTACATCCATTTTGTACATTGGTCGTACATGATTGCAAGCATAAGCATATATATAAAATCAACATTTCATGTGATAAGGTATAAGAATGAGATGAAATTTCATATTCTCATGTTCATGAATGCTTGGATGATGCTTGTGCTCATGAAATGCAGATGCCAAATGCAAATCTTAACACCGGGGTGTTATAGAAGGGCCCCTGCATCTTCCTCGACCTCATCATCGAGGTCGTTTGGTGGGGTAGCCTCTCCCTCGTGGACGCTTTCGACGCATCCCTCGGGGGGCACTGTGGGGGGTATAGCCCCAGATACCCACGGTAATGGACATGGGCCACAACACTAAGGGTGGTCCAGCCCATAAGAAGAAGGCGTATGATGCAAGACACTGATCGGCATGCATCACACGGTTTTAGGAAGGAATCTTGAAGATAGAGAAGGATCTATTCGGATATGATAGATATCGTATTCCTTGTAAATACTTACCATATACTCGAATAGATCTAGATCTAACAGACTTGTAACCCTACCCACTGGACTATATAAGGCGGGTAGGGACCCCATCAAATTCATCTTATATTCAATACAATCCAACAAAGACACATGACATAGGGTATTACATCGATCAGACGGCTCGAACCTGTCTAAATCACTGTCTTTGCGCCTTGTGTCACCATCCGGTTGCTATTACGCGCAACTCCACCAATTATCTACTACCATGGGTATACTCCTCGATAGACAGCCAACTAGATTTCATCGATAGTGGTGCGCCAAGTAGGGGGTGTGCGTGCTGATTCTATGGCCAACTAGATGGTCTCTTTCCTGAGCTCCATGGCCTTTCCTAAGCCAGGCCAAATCTTCACGGTCGGATCCATGACTTGGATCATCAGCCCCGATGACAACGTGGTGATCATGGAAGCAGTGCAGGATCACCCTACACCGATCGCGCTAACACTTGCAACGACATCTCTGATCCCAACGCTGGGCTAGGAGATCCATCAGTAATGATGATCTGGTCGCATCCATCGAACGGGTCATAGACTGCTTAGCAGAATGTCAGCTCCTCGTGGGTTTGGTCTTAGATAAATCCAAAGCGAGCGACGAATTTCCTGTACTCTTAGATCACCAAGCCGCTATAACTAAGCGACTTGCTTGGCCACTTCATTCAAGGTGGCCAAATTCTGATATGGTGATCACAGCAACTCTAGAAGGACGTACCGTTCAACTTCGACCACTCCCTAGCCCGACAGAGTGCATGCCAAAGCCCTATTCTTTTAGGTTAGTGGGTGTAGGTCTAATCTATCAGGACTCCATGCACCACCTTTTCGTCGACCATGCTGAGCGTAGCCACGTCAATGACCTCTATCAGATTGACCTCCCCGAGGTAGACCAGCCTACACTAATGGTAAATATGGTGCAAGTTCGAACAGATCTTCTAGATGACATGCTACATACAATCCTAGAGGAAAGCCCTGAGCCATACTCCGAGGGCTCTACCAGCAACTGCCCACCTTTCCCTCTAGACTTTGGGAAAGAGCCTTTTATGGTTAGCCATGACAGCATTGCTATCAATGGAGAAATCAGTGTCTAGCGCCATCAGCGCGAAGCCAAGAACGCTGATCACCAACGACGTCGCAATGAAGAAGTAGAAAATGCCACCCAAGCTACCAGAGGTGACCCACTGCCTCTCACTCCTAATCTCCAATTGGAGTTCATCATGGTGGACAATCAGCAAGTGGAGCAGACACCGAGTGCCAATCTGGCTGTGGCCACCCACGAGTTGGCTTGACTCCCACCAACACCGGAGGTACTCAAGATTCAAACGCTGCTTAAAGCAGCTCAGGTCCAAGTCAACGAAATCTGAAACCCAGCTCCATCTTATTTGACAGTGATCGCACATAGTCGTAACCCCCGTAGTTTTCGCAGTGATGGGGGGAGTCATTACCATAGTGGCCAGATCATCCAAGGGGGGTCCAGGGGCAATGTTGTCATCAATCCCGAATCACAAGGACCACGGAATTAGTGTTGCTGACCATCTTGTAATGCCAACCAGGAGGTTAATCAACACCTACGCGGTGACGCCTGTGGCCACATCAACACCAATCTCGATGTCCGCAATCTCATCGCGAACAATCATGCCCAGCGACATTAGGTAGAACTTCAACGCCGACAGGAGTATGACGACCAGCATGGCAACCCCATTGGCCTTTGACCACTCCCCGCTATCGAGCCGATAGGACCTCGCCCCTTCATAGTAAGGCTACGAGCTATATAGTGCCCCGCGGGCTTCAAGGTCTTTAGGGTCGATCCCTAGGATGGCAAGGCTAATCCAGAGCAATGGATGCAGCTCTACGATATTGCCGTACATGCCGCTAGGGAAACATCGATGTAATGGCAAACTATCTGCCTATTATTCTCTCCCAATCTACCAATAATTGTCTTATGGGCTTGGGGGAGGACTCCATCGAATCTTGGGATGATCTCAAGAAAGTCTTCGTAAAAAATTATATGGGAACGTGCCAGTAGCCTGGCATGAAATAAGATCTAGAAAAACTCCATCAGACCTCTAGGGAACCTCTATGAATCTACATCAGGCATTTCTCAGAAACAATGAACACCATCCCCAACATTGTGGAAAGCGAGGCCATCTCCGCTTTCACAAGAGGACTCCATCACCATCAATAGTTGCGCTCCAAACTTTAATGCAAGAGGCCCTAGACCATCGGCGATCTCATAAAGGTTACAAACTCGTACGTAGACTCTGAAGAAGCCGATCGATAGTTCAAGGACGATGTTGCTCATGCTTCCCACTTCGATCACCACCCACGTCGTGATGATGATCGCCGTGAAGGACGGCATTATGAAGATTGCGACAGGCGCTACGACGATCGCGAATGCCATCATAATGATTGGCCAGAGGGATCGAGGGTTGCACAATCACATCGTCGCTAACCAGAAAACTTCATCAACAATGTAGAGCAGCCATGCGCAAAGCACTATTTCAGTGCTGCCTACGAAAAGCTCCTCGACAATCCATGCCCAATTCACAAGAATAGCAAGCACACCATGCGACAATGCCATGGTATGGTCAAAGCTTTCCACGATGAGGAACAGAAATGGCAAACATGCAAGGACAATGAGTCAGATGATGGCAAAGGGGAGGAGCATCCTAAGGATGCATGACCCGCTTTCCAAGATGCCAACAAGACCATTGGCACAATCTTTGGAGTGTACGCTGCCTCTGAGAGGACACGCTAGCAAAAGCTCACCGCTCGACAGGTCATGTCAATCACCCAATACGGCGCGGTCGCCGATCCCAAATATCTAGAATGGTTGGAGCATCCTTTCACATTTAGTAGGGCCGACCAGTGGGTAGATATCCCATACCCAGGGCATTTCCCACTCGTGTTAAATCCCACCATCCGCAACGTGCAGTTCAAGAAGGTCCTCATCGACGGTGGGAGTGCCCTCAATATCCTCTCTACCGAAGCCCTAACTAAGTTAGGCCTCACAAAGGATGATCTCGTCCCTATTGATTCTCCATTCTAGGGGATTGTACCTAGTAGAGCATCCCAACCTTTTAGGCAGATCACCTTGCCAATCCAGTTTGGCACCACCGACCACTTCCGTACTGAGTACATGAACTTCATGGTAGATGTCGACACCACCTAACATGCCATCCTTGGCCGACCAACTCTCGCCAAGTCCATGGCCTAGCCCCATTATGTCTATCTGGTGTTGAAGATTCTAATGGAGCAGGGCGTCCTCACCCTACGCGCCAATGTCTCCACCGCCTAGGACTGTGAAAGAGGACTTGCCATCACTGAAGCAATGCACATCTTAGCCAAAATGGAGGCTTGCATCACCGACTCCAAGAAGGTCCATACATCATCAAGGCTGTGACCCGACCAGGGTCATATAGGCTCTATGATCAAGATGGCATTGACATCCCTAGTTCCTGGCACATTGAACACCTTAAGCATTTCTATCCTTGAGAGGTCCTACTAGGATATGTACACCTTATGTATTTATGCATTTCAATAATGATTTTCTCCATGATGTTTCTCCATTTGTTGTTTTCTCCAAAATTTTCCTCCAATTATCTTTTGTTTTTCTCCATGCTAAACATCTTTAAGATAACGCATACTATCGCCATTCAAATCGGACTGCGCCCTCGCCTCAGTCGGACATGCTCAAGGGTTTCACCTCCCTACGCGAATTGACTCCGCTAGGCCCCGATTACGTCCGTTTGCCTATGACTTTGTGTAGCCACCAAGCCGCTTGAGCCACCATGCCCCCGAGCCATCATGTTGCTGTGCCACCGAGCCGCTGTGCCGCCATGCCGCCAAGCCGCTTGAGCCACCGAGACGTTGTGCGGGCTTGCCACCGTGCCGCCGTGCTGCTGAGTCGCTCAAGCCACAATGCCCCCGAGTCACCGTGCTGTTGTGCCACCGAGCCACCATGTCGCCAGCCGCTCGAGCCGCCGTGCCACCGAGTTGCTCGAGCCACCGAGTTGCTCGAGCCACCGAGCTGCCGTGCCACCGTGTCACCGTGTCACCGTGCCACCAAGCCGCTCAAGCCACTGAGCCACCGTGTCACCGTGTCGCCATGCCACTGTGCCATCGAGCTGCTCGAGCCGTCGAGCCGCCAAGTGAGCTGCTAAGCGAGTTGCCTCAGTCGTAATCAAGCCACACCAGCCTCCAATTTTCGCCATGATCTCCAAATTTTGCCACGGTCTCCATATGTCACCACGGTCTCCATATTTCGCCATTGTTCTCTAATGTTCTCCATGTTCTCCAATGTTCGCCACAGTATAGTGCTAAGCACTCTCCAAATTTTACTCCAATGTCTAGTGCTAAACACGGGGATTTCATTCTTTTTAGAAATTTGAACAAACTCCAAATAAACATAAACTCCTCTACAGGATATAAAATTTATCAATATATCGCTCCTGATAAAGTTCTTTTCATAGGTTTGACCTCAATACCTTCATCATTACTTTGAGATTATGAACTACAGATCATAATCATTGCTTGATATATCCTACTTAAGTCCAAATCCACTGCTTAACTTGTGACTAACACCCGAGTTGTTACATAAGTCATGGATGATTCCTCGCAAATGGAGTCTAAGTGGCTACACTTCACCTAAGGTGGAGAATTTTCAAATTTTTATCTTGAGCCCCTTATTTCCTTCTAGCAAGCCTTACTTGGCTAAGTCCAAGATCTACATACCAGTTAAACTGGTTGTCTTCAACTTTCACCACTCAGATCACCGGTTAAACCGATCCGCTTCATGTCAAAGTACTCGAACTTGCTCAAGACGGCATTGCTCAGTGGATACAAGGCGCTCGGGGACTAGCTGTGGGGGGTATAACCCTAGATACCCACGGCAATGGACATGAGCCATAGCACCGAGGGTGGTCCAGCCCATAAGAAGAAGGTGTGTGATGCAAGACACTGATCGGCATGCATCACACGGTTTTAGGAAGGAATCTTGAAGATAGAGAAGGATCTGTTTGGATATGATAGATATCATATTCCTTGTAAATACTTACCATATACCCGAATGTATCTAGATCCAACCAACTTGTAACCCTACCCCCCAAACTATATAAGGTGGGTAGGAACCCCCCTCAAATTCATCTTATATTCAATACAATCTAACAAAGACACAGGACGTAGGGTATTACATCGATCAGATGGCCCGAACCTATCTAAATCGTTGTCTCTGCGCCTTGTGTCACCATCCGGTTCCTATTACGCGCACCTCCACCGATCATCTACTATCGTGGGTATACCCCTCGATAGACTGGTGACCATATTTCATCGACAGGTACCTACCATAAAACATTCTCACGAGGGGTGATGGCTCCCCTATTAGAGTCATATTCGGAGAGCAACTCTGAATCTCCCGCAAGAAGGTTATGGAAAGATTACATGACATATTCGGCCATCCCCACAAACTCGTCGTTCGTAGGGGATGGGTGCATGCACTGCGCCACGAGGTGGCCAACTCTCCTCGCAGCATTGCACAGACCAAATGGGAATGCTGTCAGGGCACCCTAGGTGAGGTGTTCTGGGGAGAGCGGTTCCCCTCCGGTGAGTTGCATCATGGCATTGGCGAAGGAGAAAGTAAGGTAGCATAGGTCCTTTTGGGACTGTCGGGGTCAAAGGAAGGCATTGAGTTGGCACTCCAGCCCCCTGTAGTCAAAGCCGAGGAGCTAATCGCTCCTAGGGACATGGGCCTCTGGCGTGTGCAGCTGCAGCTCCTCAAGCACTTCGATGATTGCATTGAGGCTGGCAGAGTGGAGAGGTTGGACGGCGGTGGGAGCTTGCGCAACTCTCCCTCCATCATGATGATGAAGTCCAGGCTCCTGAAGCGCACGTGCGTGCCCGGGACCTAGTTGACGCCGTGACTAGCCATCCAAGGCCTGATATGGACATCAAGATGCGCAAAAACCCCCTACCTAGCATGCCAGCTATTGGTGTTTCGGATCACCGGCTAGTAAATTTCTAGTTTTCACGTCTGGCCCCGATGGTGTGCTCAGAGGACACAAGGATTTTACAGGTTTGGGTAGAATGTCCCTACGTCTAGTCTCCTGCTACTCGTGTTACCAGCACTGTCTATAGTAGGGGTTATAGATGGGTGAGAGAGAGAGCGGATCTCAGGTCTCTAGTGGAAGGATTAAAAAGTGCTAAGAGTTTGTTTAGCTGCTTAGTCGTGTGCTCGTGCCTCTGTCCCTCTATTGTGTTGTGTTCTGTTCCCCCTTTTATAGAAGAAGGGGAAGATGTAGGTTACATCAGAAAAAGAGAAGAGAGATAGAGAAAGAGGGAGAGAATCGAGGAGAAGAAGCCCTCTAGGACCGTCGCGTCCTTCTTCTCCTTCATGCGGGTCCCACTGATGCTGTAGATGGTGACAGGGATGGCTCCACATTGAGCTCCTATTCACCACTGGTGCTATGCCTCAACATCATTAGCTTGTCATGGCATTCCAGACATCATGGTGAACCAACGTGCTTGTCAGTGGTCGTAGAGGGATTAGGCAGCATAGCGCCCATGCCCCGTAACTGTTGGTGATGTGAACCCCCAGGCATGGCCTATCGTGGCCACAGGTCACATCAAGGCATGCCCGTGCCCCTTCTGGTATCAAAGGCTTTACCCAGGCCCACACGCTTAGACCCAGAGTGGTTGGGGGTGGTACGGACCCCGTCAAATGAGGCGAAGCCCACGCCCTTGGGGTTCGGCGAGACAGAGCCTACGCTCGAGGGGTCGGGCGAGATGGACCCCACGCTCGAGGGGTCAGGTGAGATGGAGCTTGTGCCCTCAGGGTCGGAAGAGATAGCTCCTGCTCATACCCTTGGTGTCGGGCAACACGGGGCCCGTGCCTGAGGGGTCTGGCGAGGCAAAAACCATCCCTTCGGGGTCGGTCGAGACTGAAATACGTTCTTGATTATCTAGGTGAGTTGTCATCCGTGATCCTCAGATCCCTTCTCCAAGTATCCCTAATACTGATACCCAACACTTCCACATCTATGCCATCCTCAATTTTGATCTTCTTATAGGCTAACCTTCCGAAATACTTTTTCAAGAAAAATCTTACAATGGGAGCCTTAACGAAGAGTTCGGGAAAATTACCTCTGCCACTCACTCAGATATTCCAAACACAGAGCATCATCCCAACAATGACCCATTTGAGGAGGTGAAATTCATAACCCCATTCGTTCCATCATCACCCTCACTCAAACTTAAGCAATGCCCCTCTGGCCATCCAAACGTTGTTTTCAATAGTGGTCTACATTCAACCGAGGTGTTTCATGAGCATAAATCTTCTGTGCCATGGACATTTTTCTTAGTGCCACATGCTTCCACGAGGATCACAACGACCTCTTGATCCTTGTCTCCAAACTTTTTAAGAGTATGGTTGGTGATGCCTTTGTTTACCATAAATATTGCAAATCTCGTAGTGGTACTGTGGTACTAACCTTGCAGCTTGAACGATAAAACGCTAAAATGCTTGGTGGTGAAGCTAGGAACTACACCACCATTGATAGCTGTAAGATGTAGTTCCCAAGGTCAAGCTTGTGACCATAAAACAAAGCACTGCCGGGAGATATCCCGGATTATCATAAAAGAAAAACTTCTTCTTTAATAAAAGCAAGAACATGTTATCAGGTTAGTATGCACCTTTGGGTATTCCTGGTTGCTAACCCTTTCAGGTTGAGATCAATAAGAACAAAGGTACATATGATGCTAAAGAACATGGGAGCTGCATCAATCATACATGTCGATGTTCTTTGGTGATGGAACACACTCAAAGGGACACGCCTGACATTGCACACTTGAGTTTTACACAAAAGTCCAAGTGTGTGGGAGGATGGTGAGAGTCCAAAGTCCATACACACCAAAGACCATCCTGCTTCAAAAAAGAGAGATGATGATGTTAGCTCTACCTTGCTATATATAGAAAAAAATTATGATTAAAAAATGATGAGATAAAAATATAGATGATAAAAGGAGAGAGAAAAGAAAAAATGGTGTAGAAAAAAAACTAAATGTCCACCAACTCATTTACTCATTTAAGTCTCCATATGAAATGTGCTCGTACAAGTTCATGCTTCCCTTATTTATGTAGTAATGCTCTAGCTTGGATGTATTCACCAGTAGTATATCCATAGGACTTTTTAAATTAAGCATGGTGCTTAGGTTAAAATGGTCTCCTTTGATCAAAATTAGACATGGTGTTTAATCTTGGTTAATGAACCGAGTATTACTTTCATAAACAATAGAAGTAATCTACTATGGAGATAAATCAAGGCTATTTTTATTTTTGCAAACTTTACCTTAGTCTTGTTTATGCTAAATGATAAAAAGTTGGGTGAACACATAAAACAAAGTAATTTTTTTAATAATAATAATAGTAATAATAAATAACAAAAATAAAAAGTAATAATAATTGCAAGAAAATTAAAGCTCCCTAGTGTTTCAACTAGTAGAGCTCTTGTCTGTTTCTTTTTATTCTTCTTTGTTAAATAAAAAAAAGAAAAAAAGGTAGGTACAATAATAAGTGTGGGGGAGATCTCTCAAGAAAGATAAACACACATTCGAGATCTCCCACCAACATGTTGCATAAACATCGATTGATCCCACATGCGAAAGGACAGGACAAATTGCTCTAGAGAGAATTGGTTGAACCTCTAGTTTACCCAAACCATCTCTGACTCCTCATAGCTCCTTCATCTTCAACGATGGTTTGTGCAACACTACCCTCAACTCCCTACAATTTTGAGTTTAAAAGAAACATAATTCTGATCACTAAAATTAAACTCAATGCTCCTATGCAATTTGACAAACCACACTTCATTCAAAATAAATTCTAAAAAGTGACATGTTAATAACATGTTTAAGATAGAAGCCTACATAAAGTTTATTCCATATACATACACTTATGCTTGTGGGAAAATATTCTAGTAGGACAATTATGCTAACTAAGTTGTTGTGAGGTGTGATATAGTTAACCTAGAAATCCTACCATTTCTATTCAAAGTACTTGGAGAATTTGTTTTGATAAAAATATAAAACCATAGTATCACATACTCCTCAATTGGTGAGCAATTCCTATCAAAGCCAAATATGACATCTTGCAAAATTCAAGACTCCTACATAAGCTGCTTGTTATTGTGTTGAGTTTGGTCAATCCTTGTTGACCCTTGTTGAGAGATTGATCATGCTCCCAAGAACAAGATCACGTACACTCGACATACACATGCTGCTCCTACACTAGGAGTATGCAAAAACATGCTTTCATCTAGATCCACTAAAAAATTCTACTCCTACACTGGGGGTAGACAAAAATATGTTGATTAGGGAAATACTCCATGTTCTAAAAAGATAATGATCTCTCCCTGAATATGTGGTTTAGAAGAGACATGGGCTATGCAAAAAAGCTTAAAAAATATATGGACACATGAAGGTCCAAGTAAAGAAAAAATATATATATGGACACATGAAGGTCCAAGTACAAAAGAAAAAAAATGATGAGCACATGAAGGCTCATATATTGAAAAGAAAGAAGAAAGATAGTCGTGTTTCAAAATAATAAGCTATAGAGAGATCATATCTACAAAAGGAGTATAGTTATAGTTTACCTTTTTCCACACACATTCATATCTTGATTTAAGAGTATGACACTTCTCTCCATGGATCCTTGATTTGACTTTACAACATATGCAATACAGGTATGATGTACTATTTATCCGTACCTAAAGCCCACGTAATCCTTTTTAGAAATAGGAGAAAACAAAAGAAAGCAAAACATTGCTATGCCTTGGTAAGGATCTATACACATTGAGTGATTTGAGAGTGCCACTTGAGGAGTATAAAGTGAACTATGCTTTTCTTAAGAGAAACTTTCAAAACTCCAAGTTACTAAGATGTGAAATTGGGAAGATAACTTCGTTTCGAGAACTGTTCCACTTTTCAACAACCTAAGGAAACATGTTAGCTAACACCACATATCCCACTTGTGTAAAGAATGTGTTGGAATAACTCTTATGTAAGCCATATATCTTAGGATGTTATGCTCATGATTACTTTTATCTCTAAGCTTTGCTTGAGGACGAGCAAAGGGTAAGTGTGGGGGAGCTTGTTGGCGGTGCTTAACTCACATATTTAACAACCAAAACTTGCATGAAATCCTAGCATACAGGCACTAAACTTAGACACAGGGCTTTACAACTAACAATTTCCACAAGTTTTGTTGTTTGACCATTTAAAGGAGGGCATTCAAGGAATACATAGAAAATACATTCAAAATGCGCAAAGAAACCAAAACATAACACCGTACTGTGCAAAGCAAAAGAGCCCAAGGGGAGAAGGTCCAATTACCAGCTGAATTCGGGCCTGAAAGAGAGCAAAGCAAGGATAAACCCAAATCAAATCACTCCTTCTCAGCGAAAGCACTACATAGGCCCACTCTAGAAGCCCAAAGGAGGGTGGCCGACCCCAAGGGGTGGTCAACCCCCCACTGGCTCCGATCTACACAAACTTTGGTCAATTGGTTCCCACCGCCTCACCAATGTTAGTTTCACGGGTGTTCGCGAAGGATTCATCCAAAGGATGATGGTTTGCTCAAGATAGAAAAGGCATGCAAGGAAGCACAACTCCACTCCATCTACACCATCCATCTTATGATGGTTTGATCCAAGGGCTGAGGTGAAGAGGCACACGGATCGCTGACATGGCGCATTGAGAGGCCTCCACTCCTTCTCTCAACCTATAAATACCCTCACTCCCTCTCATTCAAAACACAGAAGAGGAAGAGCACTCCACCTTTGAGCCTCACTCCAAGGGCTTAGGCCCTAGATAGCTAGTAGAGTAGTAAGGGAGAGATGTGAGGGAGAGCTCAGGGAAGTGGTAGACTTGTTTGTGTCTCCCCAACTTGTACCTCGATGAGCATCTTTACTTCAATGGGTTGTCCTACTAAGTGAGTGTTCGTGATTCTTTTGGCTACAAGTCTTTTGATTAGTTAATATTTACACATACTTGTTTGCGGGATCGTCGTTCGCCCTTGCGGCGAATGTTCTAGTAGAAGTGTAACACCCCTATGTTAAGCTTTGCATTTGGCATTGGCATTGCATCAGCACAAGCATCATTGATCATTCATGAGCATCTCAATTTTATCTCTTGGATTGCTTATATCACATGTGTTTGTTACTAAATGCTTTGCATATGCTAGGATTTACATGTGACCCATGTATAAAATGTTTGTGGGACCTTAGGAGTATCTAAAACATGTTTAGAATGTCACATTGAACAACTTTGGTATTCATGACTTGGACCCATTTGGCCTCTAAGTCATGGTTATAGTGTAGGCTTTCATTTTCAAGTTGTATGTTTGACCTAAGTTGAACTATAGCATAGATTGTTTGCATGATAGTGCACCCTTAAGCAAAGTTGTAGTACCTGACTAGAGTAACAACTTTTATTTTTGGGTCAAGGTCTCATTCAGTGCATAGCATGCTCAAAAATAGCTCACAAGAATCAACAAAATGTTGTTTTGAGACTTCCAAAATTTTTTAAGTGTTGAAACAATTTTTAGTTTCAAAGTACCCCATTTTGGAGCAATTGAGTTTGTTAATTAATGAGAATTATATGATGGTTCTTAAAGCAAAGTTGGAGATCTCATGTACCTCTACAATTTCTATTCAGGGAATTTTTGCAAACTCTAATTGGTTTGGGAGATACAGGGGTTCAAAGTCACTCTGTCAGTCGTGTCATCGGGGCCTGATGGCCGTGGATGCTACGCCATCAGTGGCCAACTAGGGGCAGTCCAGGCGCACCGTGTGGTGGCTGTACATCGCGATCGGCCCGGCCGATCAGGCTAGCGCTGAGGAATAGGTCGCGCGCCTCTACTCCTCCCTTCATTTCACGCTTGCACCACGCTCTCTCTAACCCATGCCTAAGCAAAGCGAAGCACCACGCCGCTGCGCCATCACCATCGCTCCACCATGCCCAGTTGTAGCCGTTGTTGCACCACCACCCAGTCTAGCTCATCTACAGCTCCACCATCATCATCTCTTCCAGCCTGACCCGCTAGCCCCTCTTGCCGAGCCAAGGTAAGGGCGCATTTTGCTTCGCCGCCATCACGCCATCACTGGAGCGCTGCCATGCTCGTGGCTCACCATGGCCCGACCATTCCACTACCCTGCACACCTCCCTCTATTGGTCCAGCACTTTGTTAGAGTCTTATAGCTTAGGCTAAATCTGGGGATGACGCCACCACGTGTTGGTGCCGGAATGGATCACCGCTCTACGCGCGGTCGCCATTGCGTCGTGGCACTAAAGCTCATCGATGTCGCGCTAGTCCACCGTATCCCTCCGTCCTCGTGTGCCTTAGGTCGATTAACCCTAGACCTCACTAGTGGCATGACAGAGACCTGCCTTTCACCGCCGTTTAGCCGGAATAGCGTGAGCACCGCCATGCTCTGTGCGCCGCCACGCGGCCACGCACGTGGACCAAGCTCGTTGTCACATCACCGGAACCCTAGCCACCTAGGTTAGCTCCGATAGGTTACCACAAAGCTATAGAGCACCTCACCGGAGCATATGGTGGCTGGAGCATGCCGGCATACCGTCGTGTGGCCTCCACCGTCCACCATTACCGCCGACGAGCTACTTCCGGTGAGCTTCTGGGCAAACCGAGCACACCTACCGACGTGGCTTGATGTGTAGAGTGCAGCGATGTAGATGCTACCATCGAAAACCTCACTGACAGCGAATTCTCGCCGATCAACCACCATGCTTTGCTTCTGTGTGTTTGACGGGTGGGTCCCCGTTGACCATGGGCCCTAGCTATGAGTCGGATATGATTTATTTCACAGATTTGAATGCATGTTTCAAAAATTCGTATCTCAAGCTAGGATTGTCCAATTTTGGTGAACCATTGTTAGTTTCATCTTGAAGTGTAGTATTTGATAAAAATATGAGATGCACTATTTCTAGAATTTTTCTAGGAGAATAAAATGTAGCTAGATAATTGCTTTTTAAATGGTTTCTATCTTGTTAAATGCATAACTTGAGCTAGAAAGGTGATAAAATTGTGATTCTAATTTTGTAGGTCTTATGTTGACATGCTCTAGCACAAAAAAATACTAAACTTGTAGAGGTCATACTTTGAATATGGTCTTCATATTTAATCCTAATTATTTGCTGGTTTTTAGTGAAATTTATTAGGGTAAAAATACATAACATATGATCATGCAAATTTTTACACAATATTCTTATGCTTGGAGGAATTTAAGAAAAATATTAAATCAGTTGCTTGACACTTTTCACTATGCTAAACTATTTTTGCTAAAATAAGCCTACATAACTTGTTATTTTTGTAGAGGTAGTTGTACTTATCCGAATGGCATGAAATTTATACAGTAGACTATTGAGGTCATTTGTAGGCTACTATAATTTTGTTAGAATTTATTAAGTAGTGGAATTATTTATCCTTTAAATCACCCTATTATTTAAGGAAAATAATAAATGGATATAAATAAGTTAGTTATGTTTAGCCATGATGTTTTCTATGGTGCTCGTGATACATATGATCTATTGATGTTATTAGTAAGGCTTAAAGGCAATTGGTTGTATGCTATTAGTTAATTATTGCTTTATAATTCAACTAGATGGTTGCATGTATAGTTTCAGTTGAGTTGATAATTTCATGATGATGATGGTCTTTTCTGTAAAACTTGTTAATAACAAAGTTGTAGATAACTTACTAATCTACCTTGTGTTAAAGTTTCATAGTTGTAGGCCTTATGGTTTAAGAATTATGGCTGTTAGCAGTCCGCTGTCAGGAATGCTTGCTCTCTAGACAGATCTTAAGGATTTATACCTTTAACCCTATGTAGGTCTAGGATCAAATATATGCTTAGCCATGCTTAGACCGATAGAAGTTGGGTGATTTCCTGTCACGTACGAGATATAGGTGGATACCGAAGCACGGTTGGCTATATTTGCTATCGTGGAAAAGAACCATGAGGTAATGGAAATGGAGGCCGGGCGGAGTCTATGCGTAGGTTGGCTCGTGAGATTCCTTTTGTGCCAATTAAGGACCGTACCATTGTTGGCCCTTCTGACAAGATTGAATGCATGCCTATCACATAGTTGGCCAAATGACTCATTTCGACTGCGAAGCCGAGTAGCTCAACTCAGGCGGGCCCCGTTCTGTTAGAGTGCGCACTCTAGATGGTAGTAAGGATGTGCGGGAAGCCAAGCATGAGCCCAAGGGTAGGGTAGTCTTGATCGTCCTGGTAGCTGGTTGTCCCTGATCGTGCAGCGCTGGGCGAACCCATGAAATGTGTACCTGAGTTATACAAAAGGTGACCTATGGTGAACGTTGATTTGGTCTGCCTGGGTTTGTGTTAGAAATAAATTCCTAGCTGGTTGAAATCGATTCGACTCGCCATCTCTCCGGATAGTGAGAAACTTGGCTAGCTCCAATACCGTAGTAACTGTGATATGGAACATGATGGTTCGGATGAACATGCAATTACTACATCGGCTATGGTTACTATTGTATGCTACTCAATGATATACTACATGTTTCGCATAGGTTAGTTGCTAATCTAGAGATGAATAGCTATAATTAACTTGATGACCGAATTATAATCATACAACTGAGTTAGTCACTTTTTATGCAAAATGTTGTCAAGCTACCTCCACTTATAAAGCCTTGCATAATCCTTGGAGTTACTTTGTTTTTGGTTTATGACGGGTAAGTCTAGCTAAGTACCTTCTTGTACTCAGGGTTTTATTCCTATTGTAGCAGATGGTATAGTTTATCATGGCTATTGCAAAAACTACTTCTGTCCCGTAGTGGATGAGGAGTGAGCCTTGGGCAGGCATCTCTTAATAATCCTTCTTATATGCTTTTGTGGGAGTGTGATCATGAACTGACACTATGTATTTGAACAATGATGGTAGATGTTAGTTTCAAACAGCGTAAGCTAAAGAAGCATGTGCATAAGCACAAAAAGGCAACAAGTGAGGCTTGATGGCAAACTGATCAAGCTTTTGTAGCTTTGGGAAATCTTCACACCCAAATGGAGCAAGTTGATAAGCACAGACCTGCCGCCCAAGAGGCAAGAGCAGATGATCAGGTAATGTTAGCAGGACTACGGGAGCAGCTGGAGGCCGCCCGTGCCAAGGCGTTCATAGGTATGTGCCAATGGATCCTAGAAAACAACCGAGCAGCTATGGCAGAAGCAGAACAAGATAGGACCCAAACTTTGAGCGTACAGCAGGACCGTGTCGAGAGGGACTTGCATCAGCAGCTTGCACAGACCTAGAACATGGTGGTTGATCTTCAGCATGAGGTGCATTTCTTGAACAACCAACTGCACCTGATCCTTAATGTGGAAGAAGAAGATCCAGAGATGTTGATCGAGGATGACGGTTGGGAGGAAGAGGAAGTAGAGCTAGAGGGTTTGGATGATCCTATCTCCGACCTCGACAGCGAGCACATGGAAGATTAGCATCACCTAGTGACTAGTTAGAGTGCTAGATGTATAACTATTATTTATGTAATGGACTTGTATCTTGAAGTGTGGTATTCGTGAATTGACTTCCGTCTATTATTGGCACTCTCTATGTTGTTTCACGATGGGTTGAGCTTTAATGAAATTTTAGTTTCATCTTACTGGTGATTATGACATGCGTGTTAATGCACCGCGAGCCCAATAAGTGATCAAATTGGTGGTGTCAAGTTGCGAGAATGAATTATTATGCCTCTATTTTATTTTATGAATTTAAGATTCTCTCCAGTAATTTTAGTTTGGCATGATTATACAATTCATCTGCAATCCCCTGCCATCATTCAATAATCAGTTATTATTGCAACTTTGCAGATGACTTGCACTCACACTGGAGCAGGCAACAACCCAAGTGGCAATGATGGTGATTTACCACCACCACCACCACCGTCTGTGAATGAATTCTTCGCATAGTTCTTGGGTAGTAAGAGAACCATGGAGGAAACACTGCACCTCATCACGTAGAACACTACTCGCACCCATCAGCAACAACAGGGACCTGAGCCGAATCAATACAGCACTTTCAAGGATTTCTTAGACACCAAGCCTCCTATCTTCAAGGTGGCTGAAGAACTGCTCTAGGTGGATGAATGGCTAAACACAATCGAGCAAAAGTTCCATCTATTGAGGATTATGGAACATCAGAAGGCAGAATATGCATCCCATCAGTTGTAGGGACCGGCCGGAATATGGTGGACCCATTTCCTATCATCCCTACCTGCCAACTCATAGGTCACATGGGAGCAATTAAAGTTAGCCTTTAGGGGACATCACATTCCCCCGGGGCCTTAGCACTAAGCTTCAAGAGAGGCCTTAGCACTAAGCTAATGAAAACCACATCCAACTCGTGGTGCACCACATACAATGAGTTCATCAGTGATGCCTTGACTCACGAGAATCAGAACAATCTGCATGCGGCGGCAAAAGGCCGCAAGAGAGTAGCTGAGGTAGGTGCCTTAGGATCTTCCTAGTCTAGAGCTCTAGTGGCGGCTAGGCCACAGTTTCGACCACCAGCGCCCAAGTTTAGGCCTCCTCCACCAAAAGCCCAGGCCAACCGACCTCAGAAGGTGTTTCGTAAGGCATTCACCATTGCCCTACCCAAGGAGAATAGAGGGCAAGGAAGCCTAGCAGGACCCAGGAGCAATCAACCATGCTTCAACTGTAATCAGTTGGGCCATTGGTCCAAAGAGTGCCCCCATCCTAAGAATAACAGCAACCAAAGCCAGGGAAATCAGAGGCAGGCAAATCCTAAAGCACATCCTAGATACGTGCATTACATCGCTGTTGAAGAAGTTCCTATGGGAGAGGTTGTCACAGCTATTATGTTTCTTATTAACAAACATCCCGCCATTATTTTATTTGATTATGGAGCTTCACATTCATTTATGAGCCAAGCATTTGCATCTAAGTATGATCAGAAAGTAATTGAGGTAAACAAGGGTGGTTATAGTATAAGTTCAGCTAGGGCTACTATCTCTACAAATAAAATAGTTAGAGATGTGCTCATCTCTATACAAGAGAGGGAGTACACGATGGATCTAATAGTATTGCCTGGATTAGCCATAGATGTGATCTTAAGCATGAGTTGGATGAGGGAAGCAAAGGGAGGTAATGCTTTTCTAGTACTGCTTCCCCAAAGTTTTGATCTCCAAAACTTGTCATGCGCTATCCAAGCCACTACCCTTTGTAATATTCTAGTGGTTGGTGAGTTTCTTGATGTATTTCTAGATGAGTTGCTAGGTTTACCGCTTGATAGGGATGTAGAATTTAAGATTGAGTTAGTGCCAAGTACGGCACCTATCTCAAGAAGACCCTATAGGATGCCACCAAATGAGTTAGCTAAACTTAAAATTTAGTTACAAGAACTATTGGACAAAGGTCTCATTCAACCTAGTTCGTCTCCATGGAGATGTCTAGTTTTGTTTGTAAAGAAGAAGGACAAGTCCTTGAGAATGTGTGTGGATTATAGGCCACTTAATGCTGTGACCATTCAGAACAAGTATCCTTTGCCTCGTATCGATATCTTGTTCGATCAGTTGGCAAACGCAAAGGTATTCTCCAAAATTGACTTGAGGTCAGGCTATCATCAGATTAAGATCAGGATAGAGGATATACCTAAAATAGATTTCTCCACTAGGTACGGCTTGTACAAGTATTTGGTCATGTCTTTTGGACTGACGAACGCTCCTGCCTACTTCATGTACTTGATGAATTCGGTATTCATGCCCGAGCTCGATAAGTTCGTAGTTGTGTTTATTGATGATATCTTTATTTACTCGGAGAATGAGGTAGACCATGCAGAGCATCTAAGAATTATTTTGTCCAGATTGAGGGAACATAACTTATACCAAGTTTAGCAAGTGTGAATTTTGGTTGAGCAAAGTACCTTTCTTGGGTCACATCTTATCTAAAGATGGGATTTCTGTAGACCCATCTAACATACAATAGGTCATGGATTGGAAGGCCCCGACTTCGGTTCATGAAGTTCAGAGTTTTTTAGGGTTAGTAGGTTACTATCGTCGTTTCATTCCTTATTTTTCCAAGATAGCTAAGCCCATGACCAGACTACTTCAGAAGGATGAAAAGTTAAGTTGGACACCAGAGTGTGAAGTAGCTTTTCACACCCTAAGGACCTTGTTAACTACAGCTCCTGTTCTAGCACAACCCGACATTGAAAACCTTTCGATGTGTTCTATGATGCATCGGGTATATGTTTGGTGTGTGTGCTCATGCAAGGAGGAAGATTTATTGCCTATGCTTCTCAGCAATTGAAAAAACATGAAGTTAATTATCCTACGCACGGTTTAGAGCTTGCAGTAGTTGTTCATGCATTGAAGAAATGGAGAAACTACTTGTTGGGAAACGTATATCACATATATACTGAGCACAAAAGTCTCAAATATATCTTCACTCAACCTGAGCAGAACATGAGACAACGAAGATGGTTAGAGCTAATCAAGGACAACAATTTGGAAGTGCATTACCATCTAGGAAAAGCCAATGTTGTAGTAGATGCACTTAGTCAGAAGTCTCATTGCAACACTTTGGAAACATTGTTGGAAGATGGATTTAATTTGTTACATCATGTTGTGCTGCACAATATCACTGTAAGTTGCTCACTTGAGAACAAAATCATAGAACTACAGAAGACATATGTAGGTGTACACATGAAGAGAAAGATGAAAGAATAAGAAACCAAGCATTTCAGATTAGATGAAAGAGGTGTGCTATGGTTTGAGGACCGACTTGTGGTACCGAAAGACTGTGAGCTTAGAAATCAAATTTTAGATGAAGCTCATTCATCCAAGTTGTCTATCCATCCGGGTAGTAGCAAAATGTATCAAGATTTCAAAACCCATTTTTGCTGGACCAAAATGAAGAAAGAGATCACCACCTATGTTGCTAGGTGTGATAATTGCAGTAGAGTAAAGGCCATTCATTTGAAATCTACTGGATTACTTCAACCATTCCCTATTCTAGGCTGGAAATGGGTGGAAATAAGTATGGACTTTGTTACAGGCCTTCCAATGACACTGCAAGGTCACAATTCAATATGGGTCATTGTAGATCGCCTCACCAAGTCAGCACATTTTATACTGGTTAACACAGTGGATCATGCAGGGAAATACGCCGAACTGTATGTTTCTCAGATTGTGAGGCTACATGGAGTACCAAGGACCATAATCTCAGATCAGGGACCACAGTTTATAGCTCATTTTTGGGAGCACTTGCACTAGGCCTTGGGAACTAAACTAATCAGAAGTTTAGCATACCATCCACAAACTTCTGGATAGACCGAGCGAGTAAACCAGATCCTAGAAGATATGTTGAGAGCATGTGTTATATCTTCCAAGGGTTCATGGGAGAAATGGCTACCTTTAGCCAAGTTCTTCTACAACAATAGTTATCAAGCGAGCATCAAGATGGCTCCTTTTGAAGCCTTGTATGGTCAGAAATGTAGAACTCCTTTGAATTGGATTGAGCCCGACGAAAGAAGATACTTTGGCATTGACTTTGTCACTAAAGCTGAAGAGCTGGTATGCATTATCCAATAGCATATAAAAGTAGCCCAATCAAGACAAAAGAGTTATGCTGATAAAAGAAGAAGACCACTAACTTTTGAAGTGGGAGATTATGTATACTTAAAAGTGTCACCTATGAAAGGAGTGTAGAGATTTGGAGTAAAAAGAAAGCTTGCGCCTAGATATGTAGAGCCATACAAGATTATTGAACGGAAAGGAAATGTCACTTACAAGTTACAACTTCCTCTAGAAATTAGTATGATATTCAATGTCTTCCATGTTTCTCAGTTGAAAAGATGTCTTCGTATACCTGAGAAAGCCATTGCACCCACCAACATTAAGCTCCAATCGGATTTGACGTATGAAGAGAAACTAATCCGAGTGTTAGAAGAGATGGAAAGAGTAACATGGAGCAAGGTCATTAAATTCTACAAAGTGGTGTGGAATAACCACAGTGAACAAGATGCCACATGGGAATGGGAGGATTACTTACCTAAGGTTTATCCCGCCTTTTACGAAGAATGGTAGGTCTTGCAAATCTCGGGATGAGATTTCTATAAGGGGGATGGTCTGTAACACCCCTATGTTAAGCTTTGCATTTGGCATTGGCATTGCATGAGCACAAGCATCATTGATCATTCATGAGCATGAGCATCTCAATTTATCTCTCGGATTGTTTATATCACATGTGTTTGTTACCAAATGCTTTGCATATGCTAGGATTTACATGTGACCCATGTATAAAATGTTTGTGGGACTTTAGGAGTACCTTAAACATGTTTAGAATGTCACATGGAACAACTTTGATATTCATGACTTGGACCCATTTGGCCTCTAAGTAATGGTTATAGTGTAGGCTTTCATTTTCAAGTTGTATGTTTGACCTAAGTTGAACTATAGCATAGAGTGTTTGCATGGTAGTGCACCCTTAAGCAAAGTTGTAGTACTTGACTAGGGTAATAACTTTTATTTTTGGGTCAAGGTCTAATTCAGTGCATAGCATGCTCCAAAATAGTGCTCCAAAATAGCTCACAAATATCATCAAAATGTTGTTTTGAGGCTTGCAAAATTTTCTAAGTGTTGAAACGATTTTTAGTTTCAAAGTACCCCACTTTGGAGCAATGTAGTTTGTTAATCAGTGAGAATTAGATGATGGTTCTTAAAGTAAAGTTGGAGATCTCATGTAGCTCTACAATTTCTATTTAGGGAATTTTTGCTAACTCTAACTGGTATGGGAGATACAGGGGATCAAAGAAGCTTTGTCACTCATGTCATCGGGGCCTGATGGCCGCAGATGCCGTGGTGTTAGTGGCCGACCAGGGGTAGGCCAAGTGCGCCGTGTGGCGGCTGTACGCCGGTGCCAGCCCGGCCGGTCAAACCAGCATGGAGGAATAGGTCACGTGCCTCTGCTACTCGCTTCATTTCACGCTCGCACAGCGCTCTCTCTCGCCCACGCTTGAGCAAAGCGAAGCACCATGCTGCCGCGCCATCGTCATCGCTCCGCCATGCCCGGTTGCTGCCGTTGCTGCACCACCACCCAATCTAGCTCATCTCCAGCTCCACCATCATCATCTCTTCCACCCTGACCCATATCCCCTCTTGTCGATTCAGGGTAAGGGCGCATTTCACTTTGCCGCCATCGCGCCATCACCGGAGCGCTGCCACGCTCGCGGCTCACCGTGGCCCAGCCATTCCACTACCCCACATGCCTCCCTCTCCATTGGTCCTGCACCCCATTAGAGCCTTGTAGCTTAGGCCGAATCTGGGGATGATGCCACCGTGTGTTGGTGCTGGAATGGATCGCCGCTTTGCGTGTGGCCACCATTGTCGTCGTGGCACTAAAGATCATTGTTGTCGTGCTAGTCCACCGTATCCCTCTGTCCTCGCGCGCCTTAGGTTGAATAACCCTAGACCTCGCTAGTGGCATGACGGAGACCCACCTTTCACCGCCGTTTAGCCAAAACAGCGTGAGCACTGATGTGCTCCATGCGCCTCCGCGCGGCCACGCACGCGGACCAAGCTCGCCGTCACATCACCAGAACCCTAGCCACCTAGGTTAGCTTCGTTAGGTTAACACGAAGCTATAGAGCACCTCACCAGAGCGTATGGTGTCCAGAGCACGCTAGCATACCGCCGTGCGACCTTCGTCGTCCACCATTCCGACGGCGAGCTACTTCCAATGAGCTTTCGGGCAAACCGAGCACACCTACCGATGTGGCTCGACATGTAGAGTGCAGCGGTGTAGATGCTACCGTTGGAAAACTCACCAACGGCGAACTCTCACTGGTTAACCATAGTTCTCTGCTTCTGTGTGTCTGACGGGTGGGTCCTCGTCGACCGCGGGCCCTAGCTGTCAGTCGGATATGATTTGATTTTCTGATTTATTTCATAGATTTGAATGTATGTTTCAAAAATTCATATCTCAAGATAGGAGTGTCCAATTTTGGTGAACCAAATTTTGTTAGTTTCATCTTGAAGTGTAGTATTTGATAAAAATATGAAATGCATTGTTTCTGGTATTTTTTGGGAGAATAAAATGTAGCTAGATAAATGCTTTTTAAATGGTTTCTATCTTGTTAAATGCATAACTTGAGCTAGAAAGGTTATAAAATTGTGATTCTAATTTTGCTGGTCTTGTGTTGACATGATCTAGCTCGAAAAAATACTAAACTTGCATTGGTCAAACTTTGAATATGGTCTTCATATTTAATCCTCATTATTTGCTGGTTTCTAGTGAAATTTATTGGGGTAAAAATACATAACATATGATCATGCAAATTTTTACACAGTATTCGTATGCTTGTAGGAATGTAAGAAAAATATTAAATCTGTTGCTTGACACTTGTCACTTTGCTAAACTATTTTGGCTAAAATAAGCCTACATAACTTGTCATTTTTGTAGAGGTAGTTGTGCATATCCAAATGGCATGAAATTTGTGCAGTAGACTATTGAGGTCATTTGTAGGCTACTGTAATTTTATTAGAATTTATTAAGTAGTGGAATTATTTATCCTTTAAATCACCCTTTTATTTAAGGAAAATAATAAATGGATATAAATAAGTTAGTTATGTTTAACCATGATGTTTTCTATGGTGCTCGTGATACATATGATCTGTAGATGTTATTATTAAGGCTTAAAGGCAATTGGTTGTATGCAACTAGTTAATTATTGCTTTATAATTCAACTAGATGGCTGCATGTATAGTTTTGGTTGAGTTGATAATTTCATGACGATGATGGTCTTTTCTGTAAAACTTGTTGATAACAAAGTTGTAGATAACTTACTGATTTACCTTGTGTTTGTGTTAGGAATAAATTCCTAGCTAGTTGAAATCGATTCGAATTGTTGTCTCTCCCGGATAGTGAGAAACTTAGCTAGCTCCAACATCGTAGTAACTGTGATATGGAACATGATGGTTCGGATGAACATGGAATTACTACACCGGCTATGGTTACTATTGTATGCTACTCAATGATATACTACATGTTTGGCATAGGTTAGTTGCTAATCTAGAGATGAATAGCTATAATTAACTTGATAATCGAATTATGACCGTACAACTGAGTTAGTCGCTTTTTATGCAAAATATTGTCAAGCTACCTCCATTTATAAAGCCTTGCATAATCCTTGGAGTCACTTTGTTTTTGGTTTATGATGGGTAAGTCTAGCTGAGTACCTTCTTGTCTTCAGGGTTTCATTCCCATTGTTGTAGATGGTATAGTTTATCACGGCTATTGCAATAACTGCTTCTGTCCCGCCGTGGATGAGGAGTGAGCCCTAGGCAGGCATCTCTTAATAATCCTTGTTATATGATTTTTGTGGGAGTGTGATCACAAACTGGCACTATGTATTTGAACTATGATGGCAGATGTTAGTTTCAAACTTTAAATTTGCTTTCGCTACTATTTACTAAACTTGGTTTGTAATAACCTTAATTCGTACTCGGATGAATGAACTATATTTGTGAACCTTATGTAACATGTGACATGTATGTTGAATCATGTACGATCTTGGTTGTATGTTGGTGGTTAATCGAGACCCGTCGTGGTACTCGATGGACTACCAGGTTTATATAGGCTCAAGTATGACAGTACGACCACTTGTGGGCTGCCATTGTACTTGTGCTCTTATAAATTGGTCAGTTCTGCTACAAGAAGGGCCCTGATAGAGACGAATAACCCTTTTATACACACTAGAGTAGTAGTCGATAGCGTAGACGTGGTGTCTAGACTAGAGGCTACCTTTGTTTTCATCATTCCCCACAGTTGAGGGGTAGGCAACAGGTGGTGACAGCCCTATCCATCCCTTGTAATCCCCCATATCTAGGTTTGACATAGAGCTACAAGCTGGTATCGCCTGGCAGATCAGGTGCGCTCCGATGCCCGTAGTAAGCAAGTAGAATTATAGTTTATCTATCCTTAGACTCGAAAACCATAGGAATCCTCTCTACCCTCTACCTACTCTACCATTGTGTTGTCCATGGACAAACTAGATTAAAGATTTTCCTCCGCTCCCTATGGAAAATACGATACCCTGAATACTTCCGTGTGAAGTGCTACAATAGTAATTTCGTGCACTTGTGGATCATTCCTGTATGCGTTCAGAAATACCAACAGGGACCAACCCAAACTTGAGATATAATCTGATGTTCACCTTGTTACTCTCTACTCTTGTGAGTTGTATGGTCACTGTGAGTGTGGGATCTCAAGTGACATAGCTCACGGAGGATTAAGGACCGTTCATTGGGATAGTCTGTCTAAGTAACCACCCATACAGACCACATGTCACAGATGGTGTCAACAAGCTAAGTAACTAATTGCGACCGGTTTATCCGTGAAACTGGCAAGGGGTTAGCATCGGTCAGGAATGTCTAGGACATTGACTGGTGAGCTAGTTGAACCTTTCATCAGAAATTCTGGTTGGATTAGGGAAAGGATGGAAATTGTGAGGCAACCCTTATTACAGTTGTACCCTCTACGCAAAGTCTTTCAAAAGCCTGAAGTCTTTTGGGACAGAACCAGTTGTTCTTTCTTCTATACCCATGGTAGTGTTGATGATGGAACTTGATGATGATATGAATTACATATGTTGAACACTTATCTTGGTAACATGCACCTTTAATGCTAATACTTATAATGATGAATCATGGGCATGCCATCCTTTTAATGAACCTTCTGCTTTTATGCAAATGTACAAACGCCTATTAATCCCTTTGGATCCACCAGATATTTATATGTTGGAATTAAGTCCAGTGAGTATGCAATGTACTAATGGTGCTACCGTTAAGCTATTTTGCAGTTAAAGGACATTGGCGGTCATCTCACCCTATCATTGGTGGCAAAGTGGTTGAATGGCAGGAGCCATCTAGATTAATGTGGCGACGCCTATAGGCAAGGTGACCACTAGTTACTAGATATATAATTGATTCATAGCATAGCGAAGTTGGTAAGAGAGTCGTTTGGTTCACACTACATTTAGTCTTATGTTGTATAATTATTTTATTATATTCAACAAGACTTGTAATATATGTTTTTGTTGAATTATTAGGTGCCACGATGACGAGATGTAATCTTGAGTTGTGAAGGCTATTGTGGTATGATACACAACCTGATCCTGAAGAGGAGTTGCCAAGGAGCGCTCCTAGGGAGTCACTGATGTTGGTTTGCTTAAATTGGATCGGTCAAGTGGATGACACTCGGTTTAGGTGAATTAACGCGGCGGGTCCCTGCAACTGGGTATCGGAGCATATACTTGTATGTCATACACTTTAGCCATGCGGTCAAGGAACAACTTATCATGGGAATACATGAGCATCGGAAACTAAACTAAAAGGTGAGGTCCTAGGTGGTTAGCTAGTTGGGTGGGCATCTAAAATATGAACTATTTCACCTAAAATCTTATTGGAATTATAATTTAACTACTAGTTCCACTCTCCCCTTGTGCTTAATTAATTTTGTTAAGCTAATCTTTAGCTCATCTTGTCTACCACCGAGAATGGAATGGGTCAAATAGGAGCAAAGATTAGGTATAGTCAGCTAAGTTTTTAGAGTTGAAGTTAGTTAGAACCGAGTGAGAATGAGAGATAACTAGGAAATGTTTATAGCCCTATGTTTTATAAAATTTCAGATTCATTTTGCGTGACTTGGGATTGCATATGGGTGTTTGTAATCTTAGATTTTAGCAAGCACTTTAAATGTATATTGTCATTGTTTAATATATAATCTCTTACTTGCTTTGATTCATATATAATCATGTCTTGCTACCCTTATGGTACTTCTTAACATGTTTAATTTTACATATCATGACAAGTTTAAAAAAAAGTTGTGAAATCATAATAACAAGCTCTACATCATAGCTATGTTTGCTCTACTTATCACACATAAACTATGACTTGTTACCATGTTGTACCTATTTATATGTTCAATCTCATACTTTATGCAATGCCATGCTTAAAAAAATTGTACTATAATGACATGCTTCATATCATGAACATATAACTTACCTTATTTGTTAGATACAAAACATGTCTTGCCTTTGTAATAGTACCATGTATAGGAAGTGAATACATTGGCAACAATGTATGAAACGTTGTCCAAGCAGCGTCAATCGCATATGTGCCACTTGTGCGTGTTTATTTGGTACAAGTTGTAACACCCTAGTGTTAAGCATTGCATTTGGCACTTGCATTCATGAGCACATGCATCATCCGAGCATTCATGAGCATGAGCATATGGAAATTTCATCTTATTCTTACATATTATCACATGTGATGTTGATTATATACATGCAAATGCTTGTGACAATGTGTGACCAATGCAAGAGATGGTTGTGAGGTCACAAAAACACCTTAGACACATCTAGGATGGTAAATGGAGCAATGTTTGTATTCATGACATGGGCCAATTTTGCTTCTAAGTGTTGGTTTACTTTGAAATACCTTTTACATGATGCTAGTTTGACCAAAGTTGAACAGTAGCTTAGAGTGTTTGCATGGTAGTGCACCCTTAATAAAAGTTGTAGTTCTTGACATGGGTAACAAACATTATTTAAGGGTCATGAGATAGTTTAGTGCCTAGCATGGTGAAATAGAGCCCACAAGTAGCAATCAAATGCTATTTTCAAACTTAGAAATTTTGCTAAGTCTAAAGCTGGGTTATAGTTTCAAAGTAGCCTACTTTGGAGCATTGTAGTTTGAAAATCATGATGAATTAGACTAAACTCCTTTAAGCAAAGTTGTCGATCTCTTACAGCTCTACAATTTCTATTAATAGACTTTTTGCTAACTCAAACTGGATTAGGAGTTATAGAGGTGGAAAGTGGCATTGTCAGTCGCCATGATGGCCGATTTGAATTGGCCGGCCACGCGTCGCGTGGCGGCCGCTCGCCAGTGTCAGTATGGCCGGTCAGGCTAGCAGGGGGAGAAAAGGGAGGTGAAGCCACTGTGCTTGCCCATTCTCACTCTCTCGCCCTCGCTTTGCCTCTCTCGCGCTCGCCAAAGCGAAGCGGAGCACCGCACCATCACCGCCACAACACCACTGCGCTCGCTCGCCGCCCACGCAGCACCACCACCAAATCCACCTCGCCCATAGCTCCTCCATGAGTTGTTCCACCTTCCTGACCTGCCAGTGCCACCATTCGAGCCAAGGTAAAGCCACATTTCATGTCGCCATCACCGCCATGGCCACGGAGCGCCACCGAGCTCCGACCTCGCTCGTGGCCAGCCACCACCGTAGCATCTCTGACCTCTCTCTCCCTCATCTGGTCATCACTGTAGGTACTAGTTGCTAAGACCGTAGCCTGCTTAACTGCACTGAGCGCACCCGCCATGGCTCGTGACCTCAAGCTTGCCATGGCTGGCCCTCACTAGATCCCATCTTCCCCCTCCTGTGTTTGTTTCCGCACCGCCGTGACCCATAGCACCTTCTCCTATGATGGAGACCCGTCACCAACCACCGTCTCATCGGAATGGCAAGTGCCGCCACATGTGCCATGCGCCGTCATGCCACCATGCACATGGCTGGAGCTCACCGCCTCTTCACCGTAGCTCGATCCGCACCATAGAGCTCCACTAGGGTCTACAGAAGTTGTAGCCGCACTCGCCTGGCTGTGCCATCACCGGAGATGGCAAGTTTACCACCGTGCATCGCCACCTAGCCGCCATGCTCACCGGCGAGGTTGCTCTAGTGATGCGCCGAGCCAAATGAGGGTACCCCTCGATGTGGCTTGACGAGGCGAGTATAGTGGTGAAGACCTCATAGCCGGTGACCTCGCCGTCGGTGACTTATCGCTGGTAAAACGCCACGCTCTGCTCCTATGTCATAGACGTGTGGGACCGGTTGACCTACAGGCCCCGCTGTCAGCCACCGTGGGTGCATAGACCGGGTGTACCTAGCTGCTGGGCCCGATTTGAAATTAATTTTCTTTATTTATTTTCACAGATTTGAATGCAAACTTCAAAATTTTCTATGTTGAGTTAGGAGTGTCCAATTTAGGTGAACCAAATTTTGTTGAATTCATCATGAGGTGTACTATTTGATAAAAATATGAAACCTACTATTTTGGGTACTTTTATGAGGGAATTAAATTAAGCTAGATAAGTGCTTTTCAATTTGTTTCTATCTTGTAAAATGTATAATTGGGCTATGGAAGTGGTAAAATTGTGATTCCCATTTTGTGGGTCTTGTGTTGGCATGCTCTACGTAGGAAAAATACTAAACCTATAGAAGACATACTTGAAATATGGTCTTTCGATTTAACCTTGATTATTTGCTAGTTTCTATTGAAAATAAATGGGGTAAAAATATATAACATATGATCATGTAAATTTTACAAAGTGTTCTTATGCTAGGATGAAAGTAAGAAAAATATTAAATCTATTATTTGACACTTTTCACTAGGCTAAACTATTTTTACTAAAATAAGCCTATGCAACTTGTCATTTTTGTAGAGGTTGCTATACTTATTCAAATGTCATGAAATTTGTATAGTAGACTATTGGGTTATACGTAACCTACTGTAATGTTCTCAGAATTTATTGAGCTCTAGAAATATTTATCCTCTAAATCACCCTATTATATAAGGAAAATTAATAAATGAATATGAATAAATTATTTGGGTTTAACCATGATGTTTTCTAGGGTGCTTGTTATGCATATGATCTGTTGATGTTAGTAGTGGTGCTCAGAAATAATTGGTTATAGGCAACTAGTTAATTATGGCTCTATAATTCAATTGGATGACTGTATGTATAGTTTCTGTTGTCATGGTGTTTTCATAATGAAGATGAAGTTTGCTGTGAATCTTGTTAATAACAAAGTTGTAGATAACTTACTCATATTGCTTGTCCTAAAATTTCATGGTCATAGGACTAATGGTTTAAGAGTTATAGCTATTAGAAGTCTGCTATCAGATTTGGTTGACCTCTGGACAGATCTGAAAGATTGAATTGTTTGACCTAGATAGCTACTGAATCACCTTAAGATTATTAGAAGCAGGTTGTAGGCAATTTCATAAGCTTTCTAGAAAGTCCACAGCCATTTTGTTTGGATGTGTATAACTCTAGTTATGGTCAAAATAAGTAGCTGTTGTCTTGTAGCCCAAAAAATGCTAAATAGGTGTTTGTTTAATTACTAGAGAGGAGATATGCACCTACTCAGTAAAAAAAAGTTAATCTTGTTATCACCCTAATATCTTGTTGTTAAGGAAATTTATGTTTATGCATCATATCATATCATCCATATCATTACCGTGCATTCTTGTATCTTATTTTGCGCTCATGCATATAGGATCGCCAGAAGGAATCACACTCATGGAGTTTAAGGCAGAGGAGGAGAATCAGGAGGCACCACAACAGGTAGCCCCCAAAAGTGAGCAGCAGGCTCCTGAGGAATTACTAGAGTGCCCCGATCACAAGCCTACCTCCTTTTTGAAAGGCAAGCCCTGGAGCATTCTAAGCCTCCTATGTTTTTACAAATATCACTTGAGTCCTTTATATTTGATGCATTAGGTTATAAGAGTTGGTTGGAAACACTTGATGCATAGAACTACCTTGTCCAGAAATATACCTTTAACCTATGTAGCTCCAGGATTGAACATTTGCTTAGCCATGCTTAGACCGGTAGAAGTCGGGTGATTTCCTGTCACCTATGAGATATAGGAGGATACCGAAGCACGGTTGGCTATATCTGCTATCATGGAAAATAACCAAGGGGTGTTATTAAGTGGAGACCGGGCAAGAACTTATATGCAATGGTTTTGGCTTGGCTATGTTGGTCCTGTCTGTGTTGATTAAGGACCATACCATTGTTGGCGCTTCTGTCGAGATTGAACGCATACCTCTCACTTAGCTGGCCGGATAACTCATTCTGACTATGAAGCTGAGTAGCTCAACTCAGGCCGGGCCTCGTTTTGTTTGAGTGCGCACTCTGGATGGTAGTAAGGATGTGTGGGGAGCTAGGCGTGAGCCCAAGGGTAGGCCGGGCCTGAATGTCCTGGCAGCTGATTGTCCCTGGTTGTGCGGCACTGATCGCACCCACGAAATGTAGACCTGAGTTGTACCAAAGGTGACCCGACGCGACCCTAACGGGGGAAGTATGGGTTTGTGTTAGGAAAAAATGTCTAGCTAGTTGCAACCGATTCGAATCGCCATCTCTCTTGGATAGTGAGAAACCCGACTAGTTCCAGCATCGTAGTAATTGGACTATGGAATTTGATGGTTACATTGGACATGGGAATGCTACACCGGCTATGGTTATTATTGTGATGCTACATAATGATATATCACATGTTTGGCACAGGTTAGTTGTTAATCTAGAGGTGAATAGCTATAATTAACATGATACCCAAACTATAAAATGTATAGTTGAACTAGTGGCTTTTTATGCAAAATATTGTCAAGCTAGCTCTACTTATAAAGCCTTGCAAGATCCTTGGAGTCACATTATTTTTGGTTTGTGACGGGTAAGTCTAACTGAGTACCTTCTTGTACTCAGGGTTTAATTCCCCACTTGTTGCAGATAATATAGTCTATCCTGGATATTGTAAGAACTGCTTCTGTCCCACCATAGACGAGGAGTAGGCCATGGGCAAGGCACTTCTATATAACTAATCTATGATGCTTTTGTGGGATGTGATGACAAACTGGCAAGTATTTGAACAATGGTGTGAGATGTTAGTTTCAAAACTACCTTTGCTTCTACTACTACTGCTACTACTACTTCATTTGAACTTGGTTTGTAATAACTTTAATTGTACTCTAATGTATGGTGAGGTATTTGTGAACTTTATGTAATATATGGCATGTATGTTGAATCATGTACGAACTTGGTTGTATGTTGGCAATGAATCGAGACCCTTCGTGGTACTCGACGGACTACCAGGTTTATATGGGCTCAAGTATGACAGTGCGATCGTTTCGGTGGTTGCCATTGTACTTGTGCTCTTATAAATTGGTCGGTTCTGTCACACAAGTGGTAATGTATGAATTCAACCTCCTGCAATATATTCATGTGCTAGCTTGCTGAAATTTTGGGGAACCCATGTCTGTATGCAATTGGTGTTTTCACTTAAGTGATGTCTCATTACTTACCAAGTTCTACCATGAATCTCTTTGTGAAAACTAGTTAAGTGAGGATGGCATGTAGTTGTGCATCCATGTTGCACACATATGCATCTCATTGCATTCATCTAGCCTATGCATCACATGTTGCATCCCCCTAAGCCATGCTACCTATACCTTGCTGAATGTTGCTTGTTTCCTGTGTAGGTTTAAAATGTTGTGCTTTCTCACTTAGTTAATCTTTGAATCATGCCTTGATGAAAACTAAAAAGTTGTAGTAATCTTCTCAGGCTCTCCAAAATGTTAAAGAACATGATTTTTAGTGAACTAGAACTCCTACTACATGTTTTTGAAGTTCATGTTAAAATTCTGTCATGTTTGTATAGATCTGAAACATTGTAATGTTTGACCTTGATACCTATTGAATCAACTCTGGGCAATGATAACAAAGTTGTAGATAGCTTCATATGATTTCCAGAAAGTCTAAGAACACCTTGTTTGGATGCTTACAACTCCAGTTATGATTAAATTAATTAGAAGTTATGCTGCAGTCCAGAAAATCCATATGCTTATAATTTAACTTTGTTAATCAGAACTTGCTTGTATGCTTGGTAATGTTGTCTCATGAATTTAGTGATATTAACTTGATACACCTGAGATGTCTTACAAACTTGTTGTTCATGTTAATCAAAATAACTATCTAGTATAATGGTCGTGTAGATGACTATCTTATGCCTACTTGTCTTCATATGCACATCCTTGCTATATTCCTTGGTCTTCTCAAGTTCATCTTGTGCTAGTCGGGATTATTTTGTTGGTGTGCTCTATTATGGAATTGGGATCACTGACCTTGGTGCCGCGACGGAACCTAGAGTCCCCTGTGTGCTGCAGCCACGTGGCGGTGCTACTAGGTGCGCGCAGGTATCAAGAAACATGATCGTGAATCCACACCAATGTGTTGTCCTAACTGGTGCAAAATCTCCCAAGATTCCTTGGTGACCAACATATCTCCTTGTATGTCTTGGTCACATCCTCGCCATCTTTTTAAATCCTTGTTGCATTGCTCTTGTCAATAAGATGTTTATAAATGGTGTGCCTTGCAATGACATGATGATCTCTCCTTGATATTGTACGGGGACTAAAGCTCTATGTGGAATTGCAGCCACATAGATAGCGCCTGGATGCCCATATGAGTCAAGGGAATTGTCATGACCATTGTAAGACCTCATCGATGGACCTTCTTATTGAAAGTGATGCCCCTCCCACATATTCTCCTTGCTGCGATAAGTGACTCCACAAATCCTTCATTGATGTCTAAATCCATGCTATCCTTCTTACATGGATGATATAAACTCGCTTGTCATTTCCTATACCAATCTGTGCTTAATGCCCTCTCCTTTGAGAGACACCCTTGTCCATCTAAACTTTACTCTCAAAGTCACTTTGTCTAACTTTTGGATTTTGACCAATGTATCCTACTCCAAATTACCTTGATGTCTTCCCTCACCTCGGCCTCTTTCAAATCTCGAGGATGAGATTTCTCTAAGGGGGGAAGATTTGTAACGACCCAAAAATCATTACCATATAGGCAGTCATTTCTGACCATCCCAGTGTGCATGTTTTAATCCAAATTAGAATCTAACTTGTGCCTAGGCTAACCAAAAACTGAGCACTACCAGTTTTGGCGGATCGCCCAACATCACCACCAGACCATCCATCGAGACAGCTCACGGACTTAGGATACCCTTGGCCAACCCCTGCACTAATGGAGTGTCCGTCATTCCTGAAGACTAGTAACCTATAGCTTAAGCTTTCTTCTGAGCGACACAGCAGAGTGTCCCCCACTCATGGCGGACTGTCCACTGATTTATAAACATACACAGCCAGAGAACCCAAGAGCACCGATCCCATACCGGAGTGTCCATCACTCATGACGGAACATCCAATGAATTATAAGGAATAGTCACCTAGTAACCCGAGAGTGACCAGTTCATACCGGAGTGTCCACCGTCACGGTGGAGTGTCTGTTGAAACCGGAGCACACTCAGCCAGTCTGTCAGAGAGTCCACTGCACCTAACGGACTGTCTGATAAAACACACCGACACCTGTCTCATGCAGTTTGCTGCAGTGTCACATACACATACACCTTGGCGCCACCTGTCATTGGCAAGGCACTCACACATATACACTCCACCAGAGAAGGGAGAAAGGAGAGAAAGGAAAGGAGAAGGAGAAGAAGAGAGGAAGGAGGAAGAGAAGGACAAGAGTAGGAGGATGACCAGCCCCTGCCAGAGGCCGACGGAGGCAAGGTCCCCCACGCCATCACCTCACCGGTGTTGGAGGAGAGCCCAAAGCTTTGTCTTCTTCCACGAGCTCCCATGGTGCCCCATGGTCGATCTACCACTGCAAGCCCTTCCAAGCTGAGCTGCTGCTGCTAGAGCTTCCCCAAGGCATGGTGAGAACCCCCATGGCGTCCATCTTCATCCTCCCTAACCCTAGCAAGCTTTCCCATGAGCTCCATGTCTCCTCCATGGTGGTTTCCACCATTGACAAGGTAGAGCTCCCCACAGCCCATGCATGGCACATCCATCACTTGTAGAAGCTTCCCTATATCACTAGTAAGCCATAGAAACAAACCGCACTCGATTTGGAGCCCGGATGCCTTGGGAGTCATCTCCAATGTTTTTACACCTGAGCTGTTCGTTGGTTTTCCTGATGGTCAGTCATTCTCGTGAATTGTCCGTCGGCGCCAGTGTTCGTCCCAGCAGAACGCTCCGGCGCACGCATTCGTCCCTGGCGGACTGTCTGCCGATTCGCGGACTGTATGCTGTACCACAGCAGCACAGCCCCAACTTGTAAAGGTCATAGAAGATGCATTTGAACTCTAAAAATTGTGAAACAAGTTTTGTTGTGTTCTTTAGGGTATTCTCTATCATCTGGACATGATCTTGTTGCACCTTGCACTCATAGGACTTTGAACCCCACAAGCATCTCTCATCTCTCTTGCATACTTCATATATGCCATGCATACATACCTATCTCATACATGTGCATACATATAGGTACTCGATATCGGAGAGATGCCAAGAGATGTTCCAAGCTAAGGGAACCTTGCTCTTCCAACTGGTAGGCACCCCACTACTATAAACCCTACTTTGGATACTTATTACTTGTCTCATTATGAGTATGCATATCATTTGAATATGATTAACAACTTAATATTGCTTCACTTAGAGCTACTCACTAAGTAATTAGAGCCTTCATTTAACCAATGGGATGGGAGCTTTAATTGCTTATCTGCTTAGTTGCATTTAGAAGTTGAGCATGAGAAGGGAACTCACTCTCGCGAGTGTAGGAGATACACCAGATTAATTAACTACTAAAATGAATAAGGGAATTAACTTGATTCATAGGTAATCAAATGTGACTAGGATAATTATAAATCCTTTTGGTAGGTCTTTCCCTATTCAAAAGAGAGACTCAGTCCTTTCCAAAATCGATTTGTTTCCAAAACAAGTTGCGAACGATTTACCAAACAAAAGGCTTGCGAAAGGGTTTTGTTTTATAAAGTCCTTATCCCATCTACATTCAAAAGTGTCACTTCAGAAAGGCTTTGGGAAAACCAATTTGTTTGCGAAAGCTTTACCTTTCAAAAGGAGAAATGATTCCAAAGCAAAACATGTATCAAAACCCTTTTATTTGAACTCAATTATGAAAATGACATGTTTTACCAAACAAAGGTTTTCCAAAAGACTTTGGTTTCCAAAACTTGCCTTAAGGGACCAACCTCAAGTTGAGATATAATCTGATGTTCACCTTGTTACTCTCTACTCTTGCGAGGGGTAAGGTCACTGTGAGTGTGGGATCTCAAGTGACGTAGCTCGCGGAGGATTAAGGACCATTCATTGGGATAGTGCGTCCGAGTAACCACCCGTTCAAACCACATGCCATGGATGGGGTCGACAAGCCAAGTAACTAATTGCAACCGGTTTATCGATGAAACTAGCAAGGGGGTAGCGTTGGTCGAGAATGTCTGGGACATTGACCGGGGAGCCAGTCGAACCTTTCGTTGGATATTTTGGCTAGATTAGGGAAAGATTGGAAATCATGAGGCAACCCTTATTCTAGGATCCAAAGTATGGTGGGTCCTCCCATATTTCCGTGTGGGTACAATTGTACCCTTTGTGTAGGTCTTTCGAAAGCCTGAAGTCCTTCGGGATGGAATCGGTTGTTCTTTCTTCTATACCCATGGCAGTGTTGATGATGCAACTTGATGATGTTATGAATTACATATGTTGAACACTTATCTTGCTAACATCCACCTTTAATGCTAATACTTATATGTTGGAATTAAGTCCTGTGAGTACGCAATGTACTCATGGTGCTGTCGTTAAGTTGTTTTGCAGGTAAAGGACATTGGCGGTCATCTCACCCCATCGTTGGTGGCAAAGTGGGTGAATGGTAGGAGCCGTCCAGATTATGGTGGCGATGCCCATGGGCAAGGCAACCACCAGTTACTAGATATATAATTGATTCGTAGCATAGCGAAGTTGATAAGAGAGTCGTTTGGTTCACACTACATTTAGGCTTATGTTGTATAATTATTTTATTATATTCAACAAGACTTATAATATATGTTTCCATTGAATTATTATGTGCCCCGATAATGAGATGTAATCTTGAGTTGTGGAGGCTATTGTGGTATGATACTCAACCTTGTCCTGAAGAGGAGTTGCCAAGGAGTGCTCCTGGAGAGTCATCGATGTTGGTTTGCTTAAATTGGGTCAGTTAAGTGGATAACACTCGATTTAGGCAAATTAACGTGGTGGGTCCCTACAATCAGTAGTTGACTCAGCGCGTTGTCGGTTAGTTGGTTGCTAGGACGTAGCATTTCTTGTCTTTGGTTGCTGAGGGTGTCCAAGGCATTCGACAGGTCATCTCTCGGATAACAAAAATGAGAGCCTATGGGATAGCAAGCTTGGGTCATTACAACCCTCCCCCACTTGAATTCAAGCTCGTCCTCGAGCTTGCCAAGTGGTTGCTTAGGATTTAATGGAGGATCCTTTCCAAAAATTTTCCTTCTTTTCCTCAGGAATCTTAGTCGCTGGAGGTTTGGCTGTTTTGTTGACTCTGATGGATGGTCCAAAATCCTTCATGGATTCTCCGGTGTATCACAAGATTTAACCCTAACTATTGGATTATCCATTTGGCGGATACCCCACCGCCTTTGCAGATTGATCGATAAAATTGGGCTATAAATAGGCCGACAACCCCTAGACATGTCCTTTTCTTTTCTCCATTTGTCGGTCCCCACGTGCACGCGTCCACGCCATCGCCCACTCTGTGACATCGGCATTTGGACACTTCTCCCTTGGATCTTGCGGTCACGTGCTCTCCCATGTGCTTCTCCACAATGTGAGGTGTCGAGTAAGTCTCCTTTTCCCTTTGGTTGTTGCTTTATGTCCCATGGTTGGAGAGCTAGGTTTTGCCCAATCTACTCAATGTTTAGGGCTTTTGCAAATCCATCTTGGAGACTTTGTTGAGCAGCTTTAGGTGTATCCCCATGCCATTTTTTATGCGATTGTGCTTGTTGAATTAGAAGATTTCAAGGATTGAATGTAGGTTGGTTACTGTAGAGTTGCTGCTTGACCGACTTCCTAACGGATGGTCTGTTGTCCTAGCGAATGCTTCCGCCATACTTGAGTGACTTAGAAAATTTTCTATGCAGTCTGTTTCCTTGCTGCCAACTTAGGGTGATGGATGGTCCCACGGATGGTCGGTTGGTCAATCTGTAGCTTGTGTTACTCTAGGTAGAGTCTGCATGTTGATGGAGGGTTTTGATAGTCTGATGGAAGATTCCGGTAGTGACTGCCTGTTCTCTATAATACTTATTTCTGCTTGCTGTCAAACTGACAGATGGTTCATGGACCTTGATGGATGCTCTGTTAGTCACTCCCAGCTCTGACTTAATTCTAACCCATTTCAAACATTGGCCATTCTTGTATATGTTTCTCTTATGCTCTACGTGCTTACAGCACATGGTGTAAACTTCATTACCATACCATTCTTATGTCCAAACCCATATTCAGTCCAACATCTTATTTCATTCTCAATCCTTATCACATAACTCACTGGTTCATATTTGCTCTTTTGTTTACAGGCATGCCATGCTTCGCCTTCATGGTGGTGGCCGAGAAAAGAGGAAGCCAAAGAAGGACGTTGGTGGTGCTAGCCGTCGGGTTACTGATGACGATGACCCAATGGATTGTGATTATGAAGTCGAGGAAAGGGAAGTGGGGAGTAGGAAGAAAGCTCCACCAAGGCGATTATCAGAGCCTTCGCCTTCCGAAAGTGAAGATGATGATAGTGTTGGTAATGAGGAAAGGGATGGTGGTGGTGAGGATGAGGTGGAGTCCACCGATGAGGGGTTGGAATACAACCCAAGACTAGTGGTATGCCCCCATCAACATGTCAAGCCTGCCCACCAGAAGGAAGGAATGGGATGGGGACCAGTTTTGAGCCTATCACCGTGCTTGTGATCTCAAGCATTTTAGCCAACAAGCTTCCTCCCCTTGCCCATGTTTCCATACTCGGGTTCAATGTGATCTCTTTTGGGGCAAGTTCAAGCAGGCTCCAATGTGCACGAACCAAAAGTGGATTGACTGAGACTTCATGAGCAAGTTCGAGCCTCTTCATGCTTTATTGTCCAAGGTGGAGGAGGCTGGATTGAGGAACATTATGAAATTTTAGCACAATTGGAGTGAGGTTGTGGTTCGATAGTTCTTCTCTACCTTGGAGGTGAACTATGAGAAAGAGACTATCAAGTGGATGACTGGGAGAGGAAAGTACAAGGCCTCCTTTGGGGAATTTGCCAATGTGTGCCAGCTTGATTATCATACCATGTGTCGTAGAACAGACCAAATTATAAGAGCACAAGTACAATGCCAGCCCGCAAGCGGTCGCACTGTCATACTTGAGCCCATATAAATCCGGTAGTCCATCAAGTACCACGATGGGTCTCGATAAATGATCCACATACAACCAAGATCGTACATGATTCAACACACATGTCACATATTACATAAAGTTCACAATTACAATCCATTCATCAGAGTACGAAAGACGGTTATTACAAACCATGTCTGATAGATAGTAGTGGAAGCAAATTAAGTTCGAAACGTGCATTTGTCAACATAGTTCAAATACAGTGCCAACTCATGATCACAATCCACAAAAGCATATAAGAGGGATTATTAAACATGTCTGCCCAAGGCTCACTCCTCATCCATGGCGGGATAGAAGCAGTTCTTGCAATAGCCGTGATAGACAGTACCATCTACAACAATGGGAACAAAACCCTGAGTACGAGAAGGTACTCAGCTAGACTTACCCATCAAAAACTAGAAATAAATTGACTCCAAGGATTATGCAAGGCTTTATAAGTAGAGGTAGCTTGACAACATTTTTGCCTAAAAAGCGATTAACTCAGTTATACAGTTGTACTTAGGTCATCAAGTTAATTATAGCTATTCATCTCTAGATTAGCAACAATCCTATGCCAAACATGTGGTATATCATTTAAGAGCATACAATAGTAACCATAGCTAGTGTAGTAATTCTATGTTTATCCGAACCATCACATTCCATAATATAATTACTATGATGTTGGAGCTAGCCAAGTTTCTCACTATCCGGGAGAGACGGTGATTTGAATCGATTTCAACCAGCTGGGAATTTATTCCTAACACAAACCCAGGTAGACCAGATCAACGGTCACCTTAGTTCACCTTTGGTACAACTCAGGTACATATTTCATGGATTTGAGCAGCGCCGCACAATCAGGGACAACCAACTGCCTGGACGATCAGAACTACCCTGCCCTTGGGCTCATGGCTGGCTCCCCACACATCCTTACTATCATCCAGAGTGCGCACTTTTATAGAATGGGGCCCGGCCTGAGTTGAGCTACTCAGCTTCATGGTCAGAATGAGTTATCCGGCCAGCTAAGTGATAGGCATGTGTTCAATCTTGTCAGAAGTTCCAACAACAGTACAATCCTTAATCGGCATAGATAGGATCACATGAGTCAGCCTATACATAGACTCCACCCAGCTTCCATTTACATTACCCTATGGTTCTTTTCTACGATAGCAAATATAGCCAACCGTGCTTCGGTATCCACCTATATCTCGCAGGTGACAGGAAATCAGCCGACTTCTACCGGTCTAAGCATAGCTAAGCATATATTCGATCTTGGACCTACAAAGGGTTAAAGGTATATGTAACTAGACAATGTAGTTCTATGCATCAAGTGTTTCCAATCAACTCTTATAACCTAATGCATCAAACATAAAGGACTCAAGTAGTATTTTGTAAAACACTGGGAGACTTAGAATGCTCCGGGGCTTGCCTTTGAGGAAAGAGGTGGGGCGGTGATCTAGGCACTCAGGGAGCTCTTCGGGAGTCTACTCCTCTTCTCCTAGAGCTACGGCTTGAGGAGTCTCCTGCTGATCCCCTTCCTCTTCTTCGTTGAATTCCAGCAATGTTATCTCCTCGGTCGATCCTATATGCATGAGCATGGAATAAGATATCACTAATGCATGTATGATGACACGTATAATATGAAATAACATGATGAATGCATCCCCATAGGTATTCTCAACAGCATGGTATTAAGGTAATAACAAGTGCATCCTATCCTACTGAGTAGGTGCATATCTCTTCTTTATTACTTAAGCAAACACTTCTGCAATCTATTTTCTGAACTACAAAACAACAGCTACTTGTTTTAACCATAACTGAAGTTATATACTTCAAAATAATATGGTTGTGCACATTCTGGAAAGCTTATGAAATTTTCTACAACTTTATTTTAATACCCTTGATGTGATTCAACAGTTATCTTGGTCAAACAATTCAGTTAATCGAATCTATCGAGAAAGTAAACATTTTGGATAGCAACCTTCTAACAACTAAAACTCTTAAACCCTAAGGCCCATGACTATCAAAATTTAACACAATGTAGACAAGTAAGTTATCTACAACTTTGTTATTAACAAGTTTTATAGAAAAGACCATTATCAACATGAAATTATCCACACAACTGAAACTATATATGCAGCCATTCATTTGAATTATAAAGCAATAATTAATTAGTTGCATACCACTTATTGCTTCTAAGCCTTACTATTAACATCAAAAGTTCATATGCCTCATAAGCACCATATAAAACATCATGGTCACTCACAATTTAATTATTTAAATGTCTTTATTAATTTAATTAGATAATTAGGGGAAATAACAAACATATACCAAATCTACACAATAAATTCTCATACAATGACAGTAGCTTCCTAGTGCTCACAATAGACTACTTTGAAAATTTCATACCATTTGGACATGTATAACATCCTATAAAAAATGACAAGCTAGCAAGGTCTATTTTAGTGAAAATGGTTAACCCTATAGAAAAGTGTCAAACAATAGATTCTATATTTTTCTTAGCTTCATAATAGTGCCATAATATTGTACAAAAATTTGCAGGGCAAAATGTTACATATTTTTATCCCTATAATTTTCTTCAGAAAACACCATTTATTAATATATAAATAGAAAGATCATATTTCAATCAAGTTTACTACAAGATTATTATTTTTCCTAGCTAGAGCATGTCAATACAAGACCAGCAAAATTGGAATCACAATTTTATCACATTCCTAGCTCAAGTTACACATTTTACAAAATTATAAACTTTCAAAAAGCACTTATCTAGCTATATTTTATTCACTAATAAAAATACTAGAAACTATACATCTCATATTTTTCTAAAATAATACAATTCATAAGGAACATAACAAAATTTGGTTCACTAAAAATGGACATCTACAACTAAACTTATGATTTTCAAAGTTAGTACAAAAATCTATAAAAAAATAATACAAACCCTAAATAGCAGTCGTTGATAGAGGGGACCCACGGGTCAGCGGGGTCCACCAGTCAGTGACCCAAAAATAGAGCGCGGTGGTCGATCGGTGCTATCTCGCCGATGGTGAGATCTTCGGCAAAACCAACCACACCTACGTGACCTACTCACTAAGCCGCATCGACTGACATAGGTGGTGGCAGTACAGATGCAATGGAGCCTGCTCGTCATCGGCCATGGCGGCACGGTGGCGCTGCGTGGAGGTGCGCCAACCGTCTCCGGCCATGGCAAGGCCAGGCGAGGAGCGCATGAGCACCACGGTGATGACTCGAACCTATCTAGCCTATCTAGGGTTTGAGTGGAAGCACCGGTGAGGGTGTCCACATGCGTGGCGGTGCGGCGGTGAGAGCGTGATGGCGCTGCGCGTCGTGTTCCACGTCGGTGAGGTATCCATTCACAGCGAGGTCATGCCACTAGCTAGTCTACACCCTGACCAAGCTCTAACGCAAGGAATCAAAAGCACTATGCATGCGAGCCAAGCAGCGGCGAGCTCGCCGTGGAGGCGGCCATGGAAGTCGAGCTCTCCGGCAGGGACGGAAACGGCGATTTTGCCCTCACCGTAGCTTGTCTGGCACAGCAAACGCATCAAGGAGGTAGAGGGGAACACAGCGAAGCTAGCTATGAGATGGAGGCAGCAATGGCGTGATGGAGCAGGCGCTAGGCAACGACAGAGCTTCTCGGTTGCTTGGCGGTGCTCGGCTCTCCACGGCCGGAGTGAGAGAGGGCAGTGGAGAGGGAGAGAGTGAGCGTGTGAGTGCAAAATGAGGCGCGCGACTTCGCAGATAATATGCGCCAGCACGCTGCGGTGAGGGCCTAATGCTGGCCAGTGGTCGGCCACCTCGGCGCGTAATGCAGCGTCCATCAGAGCCTGATGGCGAGCCTAACAGTGCGTTTTCCATCCCATCTAAATCCTAAACGATGGCAAATTAGTGCACAATGTTAAAACAAGATTTGTAGAAATATGTACCAGCTACAAAATTGATTTAGAAATCAAAGTCTAATTCTCAATGGTTAGGAAGATACATCAGCACAAAGTCAAGCACGTCACACTGTAAACTCAAAATGACTTAGCAAATTTTCCAAGTCCCAAAATCAGTGAAATGTTGATTCTTGTGAGCTCAAAATGACCAAGCTAGGCACTAAATTAGCTCATGACCCAAAAATAAAAGTTGTTGCTCTACTCAAATACTACAACTTTGCTTAAGGTTGCTTTTCCATGCAAAGACTCTATGACATAGTTCAACCTAGGTCAAACATACCACTTTCAAATGATGACTGACACTACAACTATGACTTAGAGACCAAACTAGCCCTAGTCATGAATACCAAAGTTGTTCATAGTGACATTCTAAACATGTTTAAGGTATTCCTAAGGTCACACAAGCATTTCATACATTGGTTACACATAACACTTCCTTGGTCAACAAGCATATCGTCACTTAGGAGCTTAATTAGATAAAGTGATCTACAAGAACATTGTTCCATTAGTCATCCTAAGTGTAGCTAAGGTGCTATAGTGACCCATATCAACCACTTACACTTATTCACACATGATCATAAGCATACACATAAGGAAACATAAAATAACACAGCATGTTTCACATGTTTCAGTTGTACGTTTCATATGTAAAAGCTTATATGTCAATGCTTGATGATTATACTTATGCAATGCAAGTGAAATTATGCAAGCCTAACACCTATTGTGTTACACCATGAAGGAGGGAACGCAAATGGATAAGCTTCCCAAATTGAAGAAGAGTGGAGCAGCTCAACTCTATGAGACTTTAGACTCCAAATATGGCAAGGCCAAGAATCTAGCAATGGAATCAAGCTTATTGAATAGCATGCTTCGCTGTACTGTGCTGCCCAAGGTCAGTGATATCGGTGCTATCTGATCGGAGTATTATGTGGTGATCAAGAGCATTTTGGATGGCACCAAGGTGAACTGGGTCGACTTCCTTATCAAGGAGATGATGGTGTGCAAGCACGAGGTGAAGGGTTCCTTGGGTTTTTAGCCCTACATCATGGCATTCGTTGAATCCAGGGCATACCTTCAGTGCATCAAGGAAGTAATGCACAAGCCCTTCCATCCTCACTTCAACAACAAGGATTTCTTTACTAGGGGCTTGCCTCAGTCTCAGGCTCCATCAGCTGAGGGAGGGGAGTCTTCACCTCGAGGTGGTGCTAGAGGTCATAAGAGGAGTGTGGGTGCTGTTGATTAGGGTAGTTGGGTGCCTCCAGACGGTTACTTTCATCCATACTTCGAAGGCATTCGCACCCAAGTCCATAACATGATAGCTCCAATGGTGGGGAACTTCAATCAAAGATTCAAGCGTGAGTGGAGTTATTTGCAAGAGTGCCTCATCGACCCGCTGCAAGCTTCCATGCACAATCTAACTGAGAGGATGGAGCGACTCACCGCACGGGAAGAACTACAGGGAGCCCGCAATAACATAGCGGTCAATGCTCAGAACATCGCATAGCTTAGGCAATCCCATGACAACATTGCTGCTCACATCTACCACCTCTTCCCAGAAGAGGGTCTAGATATTTCCTTCTTACTCCATCTTCTAAGGTTTGGGTCCATAGATAATGAACTGCACCTTAGATCTTTTAGATCCCATTAACATAAGTTCTCTTCTTGGTTATAGGTATGAATCCAATGCATTCCCAGATGCCGTACCCTTAGGGTTATGCTTCATCAAGCTCCATCATGTCTGGTATGGAATATATGCCCCTTGGTTTTTAACTTGCATTTGTACCACCCATTTTTGCAAATCTAAACGTGACAGTGTGCTTTTGTTGTATGAGTGCCCCCAATGATGCCCACCTCTGCCATATTTCCTTCGCCTTATGCACAGATGACTTCCGCACTATATGCCCCATAGCAGCCATAGTAGTTTCCACTGTCGCCTCCATGGCAGTGAGGCTTGTTTTTGCCTCCCGATGGTCTTCATGTAATGGTTTGGAACTTGAGTTCGATCGCTCCTTTGCCACCCAGCCACATCGGGCGTTCTACATTGTTTGATACTCTTGACATTTGGGTCAGTTGTATGGCCACCCACTGAGATGGCCATCTTGCTACTTTAGTCATAGTTGAATGGCTGTGAACTCGATGGACCTTTTATGTCATGCTTGTGGACCAAATCCGTTAATTTCTTGTGATGCTGGTGATCCCTCTTGAATGCGTTGCATATACATTCACTTGTCTTCTTGTTATATGATTGGGAGATAAGGCCAAAATATAGGGAAGACTTTGCCAGGATTTCTCTGATGAGATAAGGGATATAGATTGCCTTTGGATGATGAAGAGATTGGGATTGCTACCGCTCTCTCGACTATCCAATCGTTGTGACACACCACGCGTAGGGCGACTACCGAAGATGATGCCTCACTTGGGTAATCCTATCCTTCCCACCCGAGTTAGCATTTGAAAATCTATCAAACTTGTTTTGTTTCCAAAACCCTTTAAATGATTAACCTCTAATTGACCTAGGTGAGAGGCTAGAATAGACTAACTAGGGGAGAGTTACTACTAACCTTTAGTATTCTGTTCTAAATAGTAGAATTCCACATTTTACTTAATTTTTCAAGTATTATACACTTGTTAGTGAAAGTTTGGTAAGTGGATTGCACAGCCAAGTCAACCATTGCTCCGATACCCCGGTCTAAAATGGGGGTTGTCGCTATCTCACCACCGCGAGGCCCCCTAGGAGCGCACGAAGCAACTCCTCTTCATGATCAGGTTGAGTGGCACATGACAGTCCAATTAGCAAACCGAAACTTACTAATGAATAGTATTTGACTGTTACACAAATAATTAAAAATAGGAAAAACTTTACATAAGTTCCGCAATTCGATCCAACCAATGCACGCAATTCCAGGGTTGATCTCTCAGAAATCACTCAGTCAATACTTTGGAGTTAACTCGTAGCACGATTGGAATGCCCATTCTAGGTGCTACTAAATAGCGGTGGTTAGAGCCGTGGCTCTGCCCGATCCATCACGTACCTTCAAACAACTTATCGACATCGCCGTGAGTACATTTCGTACTCGCACGACTTAATTCCAACATATACATATTTGGTGGATGCAAAGGGTAATTTATTAGGCATTTGTGTAATTGTAGAAAGCAATGGCGTTTATTAAAAGTATGCCATGCTATGCTCCAGTAGATTAAACAAGAGTAGTTATGTTATCGCATATAAGTCCAAATGATCATATTCCAACAATTGCGCTACCATGGGTATAGAAAGTAGGAACAACCGAATGGTTCTATCCTGAAGGACTTTAGGCTTTCAAACTCTACAGAGATGCACAACTGTACCCACATGGAGGAACAGGACTAGCCTCCATACACCAAGCCCGGTAGTAAGGGTTCCCTCATGTCCTCCAACCTTTCCCTAATCGGGCCCGAGTGTCCGACAAAAAGTTTGACTGGTGCCTAGTCAATGTCTCAGACTTTCCTGACCAACGCCACCCCTTGCCAGTTTCATGAATAAACCGGTCGCAATTAGTTACTTGCCTTGTTGACCCCATTCGCAACATGTGGTATATACGGGTGGTAACTCAGACTCACATATCCAAATAAACGGTCCTTTAACTTCTCCACAAGCTATGTCATTTGAGATCCCACACTGACAACAACCTACCCCTCGCATGAGTGATGGTTACCAAAGTGATATCCAAGTTTATAACCTTTAGTGACATTATTCCTTAGCCAGATTAGTGAAGTAAGTCAAGTTGTACCCTCATCAGTTTTAGTGATTAATTATCCAAGTGTAGCATCCTACACACGCGAGAATGAGTTCCCTTCTGATACTCGACTTCTATCGTTGCTAAGCAACTAAGCAATAAGCAATTAAGCGTTTCCATTCCCATTGTTTAGATGAGAGGCTTCTAACAGATTAGAGAGTGCCTCTAAGTGTAGAGTGAACAAGATTATTATCCAAAACTACAAGTGATGCATAACTCATAATAAAATTGTATAAGTATTCAAAATAGGGTTTATAGTAGTGGGGTGCCTACCAAGCAACGCTGCCGATTCATGACAATTCTTGGTTAGAGGTGATGACTCGCACACGATCCTCATAAGACGAGATAACCGAACCTGTAAAGAGAGGATTCAAGGATTGGAGATGGGTGCGCGATAGATAAAGAGATTCGAAGTTGATTAGGAACTTAGGAAGAGACTCTAATTATGGCTCTGCTATCGTGATGTTAGTCGCTAAGCTCTTTAGGTAGCGGTTGGCCCTCTAGGTAGATTATCTAAATAGACTCACATTCTCAGTGACTGGTGGACACTCTACCCTATGTGATGGATGCTCCGCCATACCGGGTATTGGGGTGAGGTGACTCTGTTCGGTTTTGTACGGTTGGTGGATGCTCCATGTAAGGTCACTGAGACTTTAGTAGGTTCAAGGCTCAATTAGCATCTAAGGTTTAGTACTCCTATCGGATGGCCTGGCCGACTAACGGACGATTCGGTATGAGTTAGGTACCTTCGGGTTACTAGGTGACTATTCCTTATAATTCATCGGATGCTCCACCGTGGGTGACGGACGCTCCAGTATGAACTGAGAACTCTTAGGTTCACTAGCTATAAGGCTTTATAATTCAATGAACACTCTATAGAATATCGCAGACACTCTAATGGTTCCAGCTGACTAGTGGCTAGACTCAAGATTGACTCGGGATTGACGGACAGTCCGTCCTAATGATGGACACTCCGCCAGTTGGGTAATAGAACCTATGCTCTTAGGTTCTTGGGTGAAAGTCTTGGGGTTCATGCCTTGATCTTAGGTTGAAGCCTACATACATGTGCCAGGTATTCCTAGTGTAGCTGAGGTGGGTAACTAGGCTTAGGGTGATTAGGGTTTGGCTTGGGTTAACTAGTGTAACTAGTGATTCCTTAGTCAAGAGATGAATCCCAAAGATAAAGAGAGATTGGGCATGGCACCTTAGCTTTGGCTCTAGATGAGTTCTGTGTCATCAAGGATGGAGATCCACTCTTGCCATCCTTGTTTTCAAGCTAAATGGAGAGATTCCTTCTTGACAAATATCCAATAATCCATATGAGGGGAAATCTAAACCAAATCTCAAGAATATTGAGTTGTAGCATACTTGATCCTTACCCTTAGATTGCTTCCCACCAAGTAGTACTCATGATCCATCCATTCAAGAGGGAAGACTTGAGTTAGGGTTTAGGGATTGATCTAAAGATGATGAGAAGAGAGTGTTCTTGAGCTAACCATGGAATGTGAAGTGGTTGAGATCCTTGATCTTGATCCATAGCTAATCTTGTTGTCCTTGGAAAGCTTGATCTATCTCCTCTTCTTCATCCTTTCCACTTTCTCACTCTTGTTCTTGCTTTATCCTCCTTGCTCTACATTCTAGAGAGAGAGAGGGAGGATGAGGGAAATGAGGAGAGTGGTGGAGTGAGTGGAGCTGAGGGTCATCTATTGAGAAGTGCCTCTATTTCGTGCTAACATATGGGCTGTAACACCCTAGTGTTAAGCATGCATAGGGCACTTGCATTCATGAGCATGAGCATCATTTGGGCATACATGAGCATAAGCATATGAAGTGTTATCTCAATTACTAGTTTGACCAAAATGAAGAAGGAAATTGTAGCTTATGTTGCTAGATGTGATAATTGTTGCTGAGTCAAGGCTTTATATTTGAATCCTGCTAGACTGCTTCAACCACTATCTATTCTAGGTTGGAAGTGGAAAGAAGTTAGCATGGATTTTATTGTTTGACTTCCACCTACTCATAAGAATTTTGATTTTATATGGGTGATTGTGGATCGCCTAACCAAGTCTGCACATTTTGTTCTAGTCAGAACTGACTACCGACCGCATGAGTATGTTGAGTTGTATTCCTCCCACATAGTACGTCTACATGGTGTGCCAAGAACCATTGTGCCTAACAGAGGGCCTCCATTCACTGCTCGTTTTTAGGACCATTTGCACAAGATGTTAGGCACCAACTTAGTTAGAAGTTTTGCCTATCACCCTCAGACCTCTAGGCAAACTGAAGGAGTAAATCAAATATTGGAAGACATGTTGAGAGCTTGTGTCATCTCTTCAAAGGGTTCATGTGAAAAGTGGCTACCTTTAGCTGAGTTTTCCTACAACAATAGTTATCAAGAGAGTATTAAGATGGCTCCTTTTGAAGCTTTGTATGGCCGTAAATGTAGAAATCCTTTGAATTGGGTTGAACCTGGAGAAAGAAGATACTATGGTATTAATGTTGTCAAAGAGGCTGAAGAGTAGGTCCATATCATTCAGCAACATATTGAAGCCGCTCAATCAAGGCTGAAGAGTTATGTGGACAAGAGAAGAGGACCCATTGAATTTGAAGTAGGTGATTATGTATACCTGAAAGTGTCACAAATGAAAAAGGTACAACGGTTTGGTGTGAAAAGAAAGCTTGCACCTAGATATATAGGTCCAAATCCAATCATTGAGAAAAGCAGAAGAGTAGCCTATAAGATCCAGTTACCTCCAAAAATGAGAGCTATCTTCAACGTTTTTCATGTATCCCAATTAAAGAAATGCTTACATGTTCTAGAAGAAAGAGTGGAGGTTAGAGATATCAAGTTAAAATCAGATCTAGCCTATGAAGAGAAGCCAGTGCAAATTATAGATAGCCTAGATAGAGTAACTCAAAATCATGTGATCAAGTTTCACAAAGTGATGTGGAGTAATCATAGTGAGCAAGATGCTACATGGGAACAGGAAGATTATCTACGAGAGGTTTATCCAACTTTCTATGAAAAATGGTAGGTCTTTCAAATCTTAGGACGAGATTTCTATAAGGGGGAGGAGGGGCTGTAACACCCTAGTGTTAGGCATGCATTAGGCACTTGCATTCATGATCATGAGCATCATTTCAGCATCCATGAGCATAAGCATATGAAGTGTTATCTCAATCACCTTACTTTTGTTACATGTGATGATAGCTATATGCATGTATATGCTTGCCATTGTGTGTGACCAATGCATGAAATGCTTGTGGGGCCATAGAAACACCTTAACATGTTTAGGATGGTACATGGAACAAGTTTGGTATTCATGACATGGACCAAAATAGCAGCCAAGTCAAACTTATTCTAGAAACTCCACTTTTCAAGTTACTAGTTTGACCAGAGTTGAACTATGCTTTAGAGTGATTGCGTGGCAGTGCACCCTTAAGTAAAGTTGTAGTACTTGACTAGAGTAACCACTTTCATTAATGGTCCAAGACCTAATTCAGTGCATAGAATGCTCCAAAACAGCTCACAAGTAGCAAGAAAATACTGTTTTGGACTTTGAAAATTTTTTCCAAGTGTTGGAGTTGATTACAGTTTCAACGTACCTCACTTTGAGGTGATGTAACTTCCAAACCATTGCGAATTAGAAGATGATTTCTAAAGCAATCTTACAGCCCTTACATAGTTCTACAAGATTTGTTCACACACCTTGCATAGACTAGCCACGGATTAGGAGTTACATGGTCACAAAGTTGCTCTGTCAAACATTCACGCCGGGCTCTAATGGCCGCGAACGCGCACGCGGCGTTAGTGGCCGACCGTGCTAGGCCGTGGCCGCCACATGGTGGTCATACACTGGTGATGGCTAGGTTGGTCAGGCCAGCGCGTGGACAAGAGGGTCATGCCCCTGCTGCTCGCTCCCACTCGCTTTCCCTCGCCTCGCTTTGCTCTCTCTCCCTCTCGACGTGGCGAAGCCGAGCGCCATTGCCACCGTGAGTTTCGCTGAGCTCGCGCGCAGCCCTCACCACTCCATTTCCAAATCATCTGCTCCAATAGCTCCGCCTTGCTCTACTCTACCACCTTGACCCAGTAGAGCTGCCATTTGATCCCAAGGTAAAGGCCTACGACCGTTTGCGCAACTGCAACATCAATGGAGCGCCGCCGCGCTCTTGACTTGCCGTGGCCAGGCTGCTCCACTGCATCTCCCGCCTTCCTATCTTCTAGTTCGTAGTTGCCTTAGGTCACTACTACTCAGGTAGGAGCTAGGGTAGATGCTACTGTATCGTCACGTGGGAACACATCGCCGCTCCCACCATGCCCGCCATGGCTGCAAGCTCGAGCTCGCCATGGCCAGTAGCCCCTAGGTCTCACCATCCCCCGCTCGAAGATGTTTGTGCATGGCCATGAACCCTAGCTCCTACCACAAATATGGAGACCCACCTCTCGCCGCCGGTTAAACGGAACGGAGAGCCCCCCGTGTGCACTGGGTGCCGTCGTGCCACCATGCACGTGGTCAGGCTCCCCCACTGCTCCACCATGGCCAGATCTTGCTCTAGAACTGTGCTAGGTCACCATAGAGGTAAGGTCGTCCTCGCTAGAGCCTGCCATGGCTAGAGATGGCCAGTGCACCACCACGCGACCACCACCATCCACCATGCTCACCGATGAGCTTGCTTCAGTGAGCCGCCGACCCAACCTAGGATACCCATAAGTGTGGGTTGATGAGAGGAACACGATGGTGCCCGAGGTTTCGCCAGAGACCTCGCCATCGATGAACTTTCACCGGTCAGTGCCGTCCTCTGCTCCTGTGTCACTAACGGATGGGACCCGTTGATCTGTGGGCCACCGTTGTCAGTCGTAGTAGGTGCACTGGACCAGGGGCACCTAGCCGCTAAGCTCGATTTGAAATTTGATTTTCTTTATTTATTATTCTAGATTTTGTAGCAAACTTCAAAAATTCATATCTTGGGCTAGGAGTGTCCAAATTGAGTGATCCAAATTTTGTTGAATTCTTTATAAAGTGTACTATTTGATAAAATATGAAACCTACTATTTGGGATATTTTTCTAGGGGAATTAAATTGAGCTAGATAAGTGCTTTTAAATTTGTTTCCATCTTATAAAATGCATTTCTTGAGCTAGGGAAGTGCAAAAATTGTCATTCCAATTTTACTGGTCTTGTGGTGACATGCTCTAGCTAGGAAAAATGCTAAACCTATAGTAGGTATAATTGGAATATGGTCTTCCTATTTAACTTTGATCAATTGCTAGTTTTTAGTGAAAATAAATGGGGTAAAAATACATAACTTATGATAATGCAAAAATTTTACACAGTGTTATTGTGCTAGGATGAAAGTAAAATAATATAAAATTTGTTGTTTGACACTTTTCACTAGGCTAAACTATTTTTACTAAAATAAGCCTATGCAACTTGTCATTTTTGTAGAGATGGCTACACTTATCCAAATGACATCAAATTTGTAAAGTAGACTTTTGGGTTCATATGTAGGCTACTGTAATTTTCTCAGAATTTACTGTGCACTTTTGATATATGTTCCTTATTTCACCTTAGTGTCTAAATAAATTAATAAAGGCATTTAAATAATTTATTTGGGCTTGACCATTATGATTTCTAAAGTGTATATGATGTCTATGAACTGTTGGTACCATTGGTTGTGCCCTAATTTGATTGCTTGTACGTAGTGAAATATTAATTGCTCTATAATTCAATTATAGTGACTGTTTTGGACAGTTTATGTTGTTAAGTAAATTGCATGGGTAAAATGATGTTTGCTGTGAATCTTGTCAATAACAAAGTTGTAGATAACTTACTTATCTTTCTTGTGTCAAATTTTCATGTCAATAGGCTAAATGGTTTGAGAGTTATAGCTGTTAGAATTATGTCTCCAGAAATGCTTATTCTCTAGAATTTCTGGACAGATCTAGAAAATTGCTTTGTTTGACCTTGATAGCCATTGAATCATCATGAGATGACTATAAGAAAGTTATACGCAGTTTTATATGCTTTCCAGAAAGTCCAAGATCATAGTATTTGGTTGAGTAGGACTCCAGATATGGCCAAAATAGGTAGCTTCTGTTTACAGTCCATGAAATGACTAAGTCAAACTGTAATTGTTTGTCTTATGTGATGCTTGTGTAGATGCTTAGGCTAATTGAGATTAGTTGTTAATTGTAGGTTCTAAGCCTCTTACTGATGATGAACAACTTTACCTTAGGTTACTAGAACTTGGTGAGTGTATGTTTCTTGTACTATCGAAGAGATATGCACCAACTAAGTAAAGATCGACTAGAAGAAACTTATACATCTACTTGGTCAATGAATGTTAAACTTATCATACATCTTGCGGATAACCATGCTCATGCATATACACTTCATCAGGTCATCTCATCTCTTATGCATTCATGATACTCATTTGTTCATATGCATGCAATAGGTTCCCCGGAAGAAGTGATGCTACTCGAGTTCAAACCCAAGCGTTAGAAGGAGCAGCAGGCAGCCTTGGAGCAGGAGGTTCAGGCAGAAGGAGGAGTCAACTTGGAAGATCTTCCTGAGTGTCCTAATCACCAACCTTCCTCTTTTCTAAAAGTCAAGCCGTGGAGCATTCTACGCCTCCTATGTTTTCTAAATCTCAACTTGAGTCCTTTTATGTTGATGCATTAAGTACTAAGGGTTGATTAGAACCACTTGTTGCATATACTTTCCTTGTTCAGACAAATATATCTTGAATCCTATGTAGGTCCAGGATCGAATATATGCTTATCCATGCTTAGTCTGGTAGAAGTCGGGTAATTTCCTGTCACCTACAAGATATAGGTAGATATCTGGTCACGGTTGGCTAAAATTGCTATCGTGGAAATAACCATGTGGTTGTGAATAAAAGGAGACCGGGCAGGATTGTGATAGAGAAGCAACAAGGTATGGCGTTCTTGGGGCCTATTTATCCCCATCCATGTCGGTTAAGGACTGATTCACTGTACATCCTCATGTCATGGTGAACGCATGCCTAGCACTTAGTTGCCCAGATAAGTCATTCCGACCGCAAAGCTGAGTAGCTCAACTCAGGCCGGGACCCGGTAAGTGAAAGTGCGCACACTGGAGAAAGTAAGGATGTGTGGGGAGCTAGTGGCATGAGTCCAAGGGTAGGCCGAGCCTAAACTTCCTGGTAGACTGGTAGTATCCCTGAGGATGTGGCGCTAATCGGACCCGCGACTATACCTGGGTTGTACCAAAGGTGACCCGACGTGACCCCGATGGGAGAAGTATGGGTTTGTGTTAGGAATAACTCCCCAGCTGGTTGGAATCGATTCGAGTCACCGTCTCTCCTGGATAGTGAGAACTTGATTGAGCAGTGGCAACATAGTATTAATTGATGGAACTTGATAGTTATGATGATGATCAAATTAATACACCGGATATGGTTACTAATGCTTGTTAGTTTAATCATGAGATTGCTCTAGTACAAGTGCTAATCTAGAGATGCTTGATTGAATAGGTATTCAATTTGATGCTAAAGATATTAAATCTCCAAGTTATGTTAATTAAGCTTTATGCAAAATGTTGTCAAGTTAACTCCACCGATAAAGTCTTGCATACTCCTTGGTGTCATATTATTTCTGGTTTATGATGGGTAAGTCTAGCTGAGTACATTCTTGTACTCAGGGTTTATTCCCTCTTGTTGTAGATGATATGTTGTATCATGGGAACTGTAAGAACTGCCTTCATCCTACCGTGGATAAGGACTAAACCATGGGGCATGGTACTCCTAAGTTATCCTCTCTGTTATACTTTTGCTGGAAATGACTATGGTACTGGCATGTATTTGAACTAAGGGTGATGTTGATGTCAAACTACTTTGCTTCCGCTATTTGAACTTGGTTTGTAATAACTATGTGAACTCCGATGTATGTGAGATACTTGTGAACCATTTGTGAACTATGATGTAACATGTGACTTATTATGTTCAATCATGTATGATCTTGGCTTGTATGTTGGTTGGTTTGAGATCCTTCATGATTTCATCGGACTACTGGGTTTATATGGGCTCAAGTATGATAGTTTGATCGCTTTGGTGATTGCTATTGTACTTATGGTCTTATAAATTGGACGATTCTGTTACAACTGGCATTGGAGCAAGGTTCAACACTAAACTTGTCATATGGGTATTTAAAACAAAGGTTTTGTTTTATAAAATTAGTTTGACAACTTATAGCTATATATATAGGTGTGTTAAAATCTAAATGTTAAATTTAGAGTGTGCCAGTGGTCATATCCTTTATGCCTAGTTAAGGACTATCAAGGTGGCTAAATAAGTACTAACATAGGAGTTTTTACATTCATCGTCCATACGGCGTGCTATTGTATGGATGCCATTCACTTGAGTGGTAATGTATGGACCAATTGCTTCTACGCCCAAGGTAAGAGTGGCAAGACCGCAAGGGTGAGCGTGTGGTCTAAGTGGAGAGGTAGCTTTGGTACTGCAATGTATATAAGTCCAAAATATATATACTAAGGTATTTAATTGTGGGTTAGCTTTGATACGGCTATAGATGCATATTTATATGTATGAATGGCATGTATTTACTTTCGGGTAGCTTTGATACGGAAGTATATGTATGGGTATACATATATGGAAGTATTTAGTTGCAACCTAGAGCCTAGATTTACATTTTGGCATATATAATTGTTGGGTTGGGATGAAATAAAATTCTTGTGCAGGTACACTAACAACAAAACATGTAGCCTAATTAGTTACGTATATTGAGAGAACGTATGTATGCCACCGTGTATGTCGTTAGAATTTTAAATTTTTCCTAAGATTCATGAGGACGTACGAAACGTGCATGCATCATGTTCACTCATGCATTTACATTTTTGCATTCCTCCCTCCCTTATAATTGCTTACCCCATTCATTAAATTTCTTCTCACGTATGATTTCCTCTCACAAGAGTTCCTGGCTGTGTTTGGCAACTAAATACTTCCCTATATGCACACTTTGATACAGATGGTAGCACCAGGAGCCCCGCCTCGTAGTGATACATTCCTAGCTATGTTTGGCACTCCTACCTTGCTGTGGAGGGTGCTAAACTTAGTTGGGTACGCTGAGCCACCCCGCTACTTCTGGAGGGAAGTGGCAGCTAAAGGGCACCGTGGTATGATGTGCGGGTGACCATTATAGCCCCTGCAGACAATCCACAGTGGCAAGGTTGGAGTATTGAGTCAGATGGGCAGTCTCCTTGGGATGGTTCCCAAGTGGTAGCTTTGGAGGCACTGAGTGAGATATGTTAGGAGTTTGGTGATGAGCTCATGAACGGTCCAGCCAGAACCTTTTCTCGGGTGGATTCATCGGTGACTGCTTGGATGTAGCCAGGTGGCAATGCACTGGTGAGAGACCGTGATGAGCGAGCAGAGAGCTCTAGTGCTGCTATGAGCACTATGTTCATCGTCTTGAAGGTGTTCTACTCCTGCCAAGATAGCTACTTCAGCTTCATACTAGAGCTCTAGCGAGCATAGGCCGCGCAACGCCAGCTATGAGGGTGTGTGCGCAGGCATCGGAGGGCAGCTAGAGAGGCTCAATGGGAAACCGCTAATGCTATTATAGCTTTGGAAGCTCACCAGGTTCAGTTGGTGAACGCTGTTGTAGAAAGAGATGTAGCTAGGGCAGAGATACAGGACGTCCGTGCTGAGAGGGATGAGGTCATTCGCCTTGCTAAGGTTAGGGAGGCAGCTAGAATCCAGATTGTGTTTTAGGCTGCTAGGCAGGCAATGGAGTTTGATCATAGAGAACAAGAACTCATATGCTAGGTTGAAGAGCTTTAGCTAGATGTTCATCGTCTCAACAACATGGTGAACCCAATTCTTCCTCTAGCTCTAGCGGTGGAAGAAGATCCCAATGTGTTGATTGCTGAGGACGATGGCATGGAGGTGGATGTCGAGGCTGAGCCTGAGGAGGAGGTCGAGCCTTTTGAGGATGACTACGGTGATGATGTGTCCGACATCGATAGCGACCACTCCGAGGTGTAGCCTAGCTATAGTACCTAGCTAGATGAGCTAGCTCTCTACCTTTGATCCTTTATGTAATGAACTCATTATTTAGGTTTTGATCTCATGATGTACTCCTTTGATGTAATTTTGGAACCTTACATGTTTAATCCATGTTGTTGTTGAACCTTAATAAATGTCTAGTTTGTGTGTTGGCAAGTATTTGGCATGTACGGGAATGCACTGTGTGATCGCTAAGTAATATAATTGGTGATGTTGTGTTGTGGAAATGAATTATTATGCACTGTTTTATTGTATGAATGTAAATTCTCTCCAGTAAATTTAGTTTGGCATAATTATATAATTCCTCTACGATTTTTCTGACATCATCAATAATTACTTATGGTTGCAATTCTACAGATGACGCGCACTTGTATGGGAGCTAGTGGAGATGATGCAGGTGGTAGTGGTTCGTGTGGTAATGACAATAAGGACCTCCCACCACCACCTCATCCCACACCAGCGGAGATGATGGCCCAGCTCATGGAAACCCAACGTTCCATGGGAGAAGGACTACACGATCTTGCGTAGAATGCCGGCCATGGATGGGGAAGTGACCAACGCCAAGGGCCTGAACCTAACCAGTTTAGTGATTTTAAGGACTTTATTGACACCAAACCTCCTATCTTTAAGGAAGCAGAGGAGCCATTACAAGCAGATGAATGGCTGAATACAATTGAATAGAAGTTCCATCTCTTAAGGGTCACGGAGCACATGAAGGTAGAGTACGCATCACACCAGCTACAGGAGCCTATAGGCATTTGGTGGAGTCATCATCGATCTACTATACCGAGAATGCTCAAATTACCTCAAACCAGTTTAATGCTGCATTTAGGGGACATTATATTCCCCCGGGTCTTATGAGCATGAAGCATACAGAATTCATGAAGCTGACATAAGGTACCAAGAGCCTAACTAAGTATCAGCATGCCTTTAACAATCTGTCAAGGTATGCCACAAAGTTTGTTGATACTGATGCAAAGAAGATTGCTAGTTTCAAGAGGGGGCTTAGTCCAAAGCTGATGAAGACTCTAGCTAACAGCAAGTGTGCCACTTTCAATGATTTTGTTAGTGATGCTTTAACTCAGGAGAATCAAAACAACATCTATTTGGCATCTAAGAGTCATAAGAGAGCTTCTGAAGTAGGTGCATCTTAGTCTGAAGCTCCTATTGCTGCGAGACCTTAGTTCCACCCACCTACTCCAAAGTATAGACCACCTCAGAAGAAGGTATAGACCAGTCAGACCTAGAAAGTGTCTCGCAAGGCCTTTTCTGTTGCCCTACCAAAGGGTAGCATAGGACAAGGAAGCTCCAGCATTCCACCTAGCAATATGCCATGCTGGAACTGCAACAAGCCTGGCCATTGGGCAAGAAATTGCCCCTATTCCAAGAAGAACAACCAAAACCAGGGTAATCCAAATGCATGTCAGGGACACGTGCATTATACCACCATAGAAGAGATCCCTTCAGGTTAAGTTGTTACTACGGGTATGTTTCTTGTGAACCAACACCCTGCAGTTGTTTTGTTTGATTCTAGAGCTTCATTTTCATTTATGAGTCAAACATTTGCATCCAAGCATGATCAGAGGGTAGTTACTGTAGATAAGGGTGGTTATTGCATAAGCACATCCAGAAATAATATCTCTACCAACCAGATAGTCAGAGATGTGCGCATCTCAATAAGCAACCGAGAGTATACCTTAGATGTTGTAGTATTGCTAGGGTTGGGGATAGATGTAATCTTGGGTATGAAATGGATGAGTGGCTATGGAGTCCTCATTGACACTTCAACTAGAACCATCTTGTTGAGGGAACCCCAGAGCAACAATGCTTTTCTAGTGCCACTTCCTTGGAGTTTTGATCTCCAAAACTTAGCCTGTGCTATTCATACCATGACCCTACTTGATATTCTGATGGTATGTGAGTTTCTAGATGTGTTTCCAGATGAATTGCCTAGGTTGCCACCCGACAGGGATGTAGAGTTTAATATTGAGTTATTACCGGGTACAGCACCCATCTCTCGGAGGACGTATAGAATGCCACCAAATGAGCTAGTTGAGCTAAGGTTCAATTGCAAGAGCTTTTGGGGAAGGTCTCATTCAACCTAGCTATTTTCGTGGGGTTGTCCCACCTTATTTGTGAAGAAGAAAGACAAATCCTTGCGGATGTGTGTGGACTACCGACCACTTAATACCGTAACGATCAAGAACAAGTATACTTTGCCTCGAATTGATATCTTGTTTGATCAGTTGTCAAGGGCTAAGGTGTTCTCCAAGATCAATTTGAGATTTGGTTACCAAAAGATTAAAATCAGGTCGAAAGATATACCTAAGACTGCTTTCTCCACTAGGTATGGCCTATATGAGTATTTGGTCATGTCCTTTGGGCTGATAAATGCTCCTGCATATTTCATGTATCTGATGAATTCGGTGTTCATGCCCGAGCTGGATAAGTTTATGGTTGTGTTCATCGATGATATTCTAGTCTATTCTAAAAATGAGGAGGATCACGTAGAGCACCTAAGAGTTGTTCTACTAGGCTAAGAGAACATAAGTTGTATGCTAAGTTTAGCAAGTGTGAGTTTTGGCTTTAGAAGGTATCTTTTCTAGGGCACATGCTATTAAAAAATGGGATATCTGTAGACCCCTCTAAGGTGCAAGAAGTTATGGATTGGAAGACCCCAACTTCAGTTCATGAAGTTCAGAGTTTTCTTGGTTTAGCAGGTTACTACCGTCGGTTCATTACAGACTTCTCCAAAATCGCCAAGCCAATGACAAGATTGCTTTAGAAAGATGAGAAGTTTGTGTGGACTCCGAAGTGTGAAGCTGCTTTTAACACTTTATAGACTTTATTGACTTCAGCTCCTATTTAGCACTACCTGATATCGAGAAACCTTTTGATGTGTTTTGTGATACATCAGGTACCGGTTTGGGATGTGTTATGCAGGACGGCCGAGTTATTGCTTATGCCTCACGTCAGCTGAGGAAGCATGAAGTCAATTACCCAACCCATGACTTAGAATTAGCATCGGTTGTCCATGCATTGAACATTTGGAGACACTATTTGCTTGGCAATGTGTGTCATATTTACACAGATCACAAGAGTCTTAAGTATATCTTCACTCAACCCGTATTGAATATGATATAGAGAAGATGGCTAGTATTGATCAAAGATTACAATTTAGAAGTACATTATCGTACTGGCAAAGCGAATGTTGCTGCAGATGCTTTGAGTAGAAAGTCTCATATTCTTTGTTAGAAGATGGCTTCAATTTGTTACATCCTGTGGTGCCGCACAATATTATGATCAGTTGTTCTCTTGAGAGCAAGATCATTGAGCTTCAGAAGATCGATTTGGGGGTGTTCCACATCAAAAGAAAGATGAAAGGGCAAGAGACTAAGCATTTTAGGATAGATGAGAACGATGTTCTATGGTTTAAAGATAGACTGGTAGTGCCAAAGGATAAGGAACTTAGAAACCAGATCTTAGGTGAGGCTCACTCTTCTAAACTACCCATTCATCTGGGTAGTAGTAAAATGTATCAGGACTTGAAGACCAATTTTTGGTGGACCAAAATGAAGAAGGAAATTGTAGCTTATGTTGGTAGATGTGATAATTGTTGCCAAGTCAAGGCTGTTCATTTGAAACCTGCTAGACTGCTTCAACCACTGTCTATTCCAGGTTGGAAGTGGGAAGAAGTTAGCATGGATTTTATTGTTGGACTTTCACCTACTCATAAGAATTTTGATTCCATATGGGTGATTGTGGATCGCCTAACCAAGTCTGCACATTTCATTTCAGTCAGAACCAACTACCGATCGCATGAGTATGCTGAGTTGTATTTCTCCCATATAGTACGTCTACATGGTGTGCCAAGAACCATTGTGTCTGATAGAGGTCCTCAGTTCATTGCTCATTTTTAGGAACATTTGCACAAGATGTTAGGCACCAACTTAGTCAGAAGTTCTGCCTATCACCCTCAGACCTCCGGGCAAACTGAACGTGTAAATCAAATATTGGAAGACATGTTGAGAGCTTGTGTCATCTCTTCAAAGGGTTCATGGGAAAAGTGGCTACCTTTAGCTGAGTTTTCCTACAATAATAGTTATCAAGAGAGTATTAAGATGGCTCCTTTTGAAGCTTTGTATGGCCGTAAATGTAGAACTCCTTTGAATTGGGTTGAACTTGGAGAAAGAAGATACTATGGTTTTGATTTTGTCAAAGAGGCTGAAGAGCAGGTCCATATCATTCAGCAACATATTGAATCCGCTCAAGCAAGGCAGAAGAGTTATGTGGACAAGAGAAGAAGACCCATTGAATTTGAAGTAGGTGATTATGTATACCTGAAAGTGTCACTAATGAAAAAGGTACAACGGTTTGGTGTGAAAAGAAAGCTTGCACCTAGATATGTTGGTCCATATCAAATCATTGAGAAAAGCAGAAGAGTAGCCTACAAGATCCAGTTACCTCCAAAAATGAGGGCTATCTTCAATGTTTTTCATGTATCTCAATTAAAGAAATGCTTACGTGTTCCAGAAGAAAGAGTGGAGGTTAGAGATATCAAGTTAAAATCTGATCTAGCCTATGAAGAGAAGCCGGTGCTAATTATAGATAGTAGGGATAGAGTAACTCAAAATTGTGTTATCAAGTTTCACAAAGTGATGTGGAAGAATCATAGTGAGCAAGATGCTATGTGGGAACGAGAAGATTATCTACGAGAAGTTTATCCAACTTTCTATGAAAAATGGTAGGTCTTTCAAATCTCGGGACAAGATTTCTATAAGGGGGAGGGGTTGTAACACCCTAGTGTTAAGCATGCATTAGGCACTTGCATTCATGAGCATGAGCATCATTTGAGCATCCATGAGCATAAGCTCCGGTGAGCCACCGACCCAACCTAGGGTACCCCTGGGTGCAGGTTGATGAGAGGAACATGATGGTGCTCGGGGGTTTGCCGGAGACCTCGACGTTTGTGAGCTTTCGCCAGTTAGCGCCGTCCTCTACTCCTGTGTTGCTGACTGGTGGGACCCGTTGACCTGCGGGCCCCCACCGTCAGTCATAGTGGGTGCACTGGACCGGGTGCACCTTGCAGCTGAGCTCTATTTGAAATTTGATTTTCTTTATTTATTATTCCAGATTTTGTAGCAAACTTCAAAAACTCATATCTTGGGCTAGGAGTGTCCAAATGGAGTGATCCTAATTTTGTTGGATTCTTTATGAAGTGTGCTATTTGATAAAAATATGAAACCTACTGTTTGGGATATTTTTCTAGGGGAATTAAATTGAGCTAGATAAGTGCTTTTAAATTTGTTTCCATCTTGCAAAATGCATATCTTGAGCTAGGGAAGTGCACAAATTGTCTTTCCAATTTTACTGGTCTTGTGTTGACGTGCTCTAGCTAGGAAAAATGCTAAACCTATAGTAGGTATACTTGGAATATGGTGTTCCTATTTAACTTTGATTAATTGCTAGTTTCTAGTGAAAATAAATGTGGTAAAAATACATAACTTATGATCATGAAAATTTTTAAACAATGTTATTTTGCTACGATGAAAATAACAAAACTATGAAATCTGTTGTTTGACACTTTTCACTAGGCTAAACTATTTTTGCTAAAATAAGCCTATGCAACTTGTCATTTTTGTAGGGATGGCTATATGTATCCAAATGTCATTTTTGAAGAAAGTTATACATCTACTTGGTCAATGAATTTTAACTTATCATACATCTTGCGGATAACCATGCTCATGCGTATACACTTCATCATGTCATCTCATCTCTTATGCATTCATGATACTCATTTGTGCATATACATGCAATAGGTTCCCCGAAAGGAGTGAGGCTACTCGAGTTCGAACCCGACCGTCGGGAGGAGCAGCAGGCAGCCCAGAATTAGGAGGTTCAAGCGGAAGGAGGAGTCAACGTGGAAGATCTTCCTAAGTGTCCTGATGACCAACCTTCCTCATTTTTGAAAGGGAAGCCTGGAGTATTATGAGTTTCCTATGTTTTCTAAATATCAACTTGAGTCCTTTTATGTTGATGCATTAAGTACTAAGGGTTGATTAGAACCACTTGCTGCATATACTTTCCTTGTCCAGACAAATATATCTTGAATCCTATGTAGGTCTAGGATTAAATATATGCTTGGCCATGCTTAGTCTGGTAGAAGTCGGGTGATTTCCTGTCACCGCAAGATATAGGTAGATATCTGGTCATGGTTGGCTAAATTTTCTATCGTGGAAATAACCATGCGTTGATGAATAAAAGGAGACTGGGTGTGATTGTGATAGAAAAGCAACAAGGCATGGAGGTCTTGGTGCCTATTTATCCCTGTCTGTGTTGGCTAAGGACCGATTCGTTGTACGTCCTCATGTCATGTTGAATGCATGCCTAGCACTTAGTTAGCCAGATAAGCCGTGTAATAGAACCATCTAATTTATAAGAGCACAAGTACAATAGCAACCACCGAGGTAGTCAAACCATCACACTTGAGCCCATATAAATCCGGTAGTCCATTGACTATTACGGAGGATCTCGAATCAACCAACATACAAGCCAAGATCGTACATGATTCAACATACAAGACACATGTTACAACAAGTTCACAAATAGTTTGTCCTACATCAGAGTTCCAACCTAGTTCTTACAACATCAGTTTAATAGTAGCGGAAGCAACATAGTTTTGAATGACATCAACAATAATTTAGATACATAGTTAGTTTTCATAGTCATCTCCAACCAAAAGCACAAGGGTGAGATGATATATAGAATGACCATGCCCATGGTCTTATTCCTCATCCACTACAGGAGCAAAGCAGTCCTTATGGTAGCCGTGGTACATCATGTTATCTGCAACAATAGGGAAATAAACCCTGTGTATGAGAAGGTACTCAGCTAGACTTACCCGTCATAAACAAAAAATAAGAGATACCAAGGATCATGCAAGGCTTATAAGTGTTGCTGGTTGACATCCTTTGCCTATAAGCCAATATTTATCTAGTATCTTTTAACTTTGAAATAACAAGTTTATTATTCCTGTTCCATTCTAGATTAGCATCTATCCTATGCCAAACATGTGGTGTACCATTAAATCATCACAATAGTAACCATATCAAGTTGAGCATTTTCATAATCCACATAACCATTACTTTCATCAATTACTGCGATGAAGGGGGCTCATGTCAAGTTCTCACTATCCGGGAGAGACGGCGATTCGAATCGATTCCTACCCAGCTGGGGAATTATTCCTAACACACACCCATACTTCCCCCGTCGGGGTCGCATCAGGTCACCTTTGGTACAAATCAGGTCCAAATTGCGGGTAAGACAAGCGCCACACCCTCAAAGATACTACTAATCTACTAGGAGGCTTGGGACTCGAAGCCACCCTTGGACTCACGCCATTGGCTCTCCGCACATCCTTACTGCCACCAAGGTGCGCACTTTAACTGTTTGTGTCCCTGGCCTGAGTTGAGTTACTCGGCTTCGCAGTCGGAAGGACTTATCCGGCCAACTATGTGAGAGGCATGCGTTCAACATGACAAGAGGGCCTCCAACGGCCGGTCCTTAAACAACACAAACGAAATCACTATAAGTCACCACACCTAAGATATAAGATTCCACCCGGTCTCCAATTGTTCAACATCACTAGGTTATGTTCCACGATAGCACAATATAGCCAACCGTGATCAAGTCAACACCGATAGCTCGCAGGTGACAGGAAATCACCCGACTTCTATCGGTCTAAGCATGGCTAAGCATAAAGGTCGATCCTGGACTTGCATAGGATTCAAGATAGATATTTCTAGATAAGGAAAGTATATGCAGCAAGTGGTTCCAATCAACTCTTATCACCTAATGCATCAAACATAAAGAACTCAAGTAATATTTTGTAAAACAGGGGAGACTTAGAATGCTTCGGGGCTTCCCTTTCACAAACGTGGTCGGCCGGTGGTCAAGGCACTCTTGGAGATGATCAACTTCAGCTCGCCTTCATCTGGAGCTTCTTGGTGCTAAGCTTCCTAGTTCTCCTCTTGTGGATCGGCTTCGAGTTCCACCGATGTGATTTCTTCCGCTGCACCTATTGCATGCATATGCATAAAGTAAGTATCATGGATGCATAAGGATTGTGAATGATATGACATGAGAACATGAATGATTCTATGCTGTTGATTATATCAAGTTACTGAGATGATAACCATGTTGAATTCTTATTTACTAAGTAGGTGGATACCTCTTCTCTAGAAATTTCAAGAATCCACACTAATTCCATTTCAGGACCAAACCACAACAGCTACAAGTTTAGACCATAACTGGAGTTTTACTCAACCAATTGTTGTGATCTAAGACTTTCTAGAAATCTCATCAAATTGCCTACAACTTTCATTTAGTCATCATAAGATTATTTAATAGCTATCTAGGTGAAACAATTCAATCATACAGATCTATCTAGTAGACAAGCAAATTCTGATAGCAGACTTCTAAAAGCTATAACCCCAAACCACATAGTCTATTACCATGAAAATTTGACACAAGTATGATCAGTAAGTTATCTACAACTTTGTTAATAACAAGTTTCACAGGAAATGTGTTTATACCAAAAATCATGTTTCGGACGTAGGTGCATGGAGATCGGAGCTAGTTGATTCGGACGCAGCACTAGAATCGGCTTTCTTCAGATAGCGCTAGCAGATAATGATAGAGGCTACGATCAGCGCTAGGACGAGACATGTTGGACTCTACAAAAGGGAAAGATTAGAGTCCAAGTTATATTAAATTAGGAATGTTTTCATTATGCCAAAGATTATATTGAGTCGTACTCGAGTAAGGTTCGTTTTTAGGCTCTGGGTATAAATACCAAACCCTGGCTATTGTAAAGGACATCAATCAATCAAATACAAGTCAATTACTTTTTTTGGCTCTGGCCACCCCTTAGGAGTAGGAGTAGAGTAGATCTTGGTGAGTTCTTCAGCGAGTACGGCTGCATCAATCCGGTCGACCTCCACTGCTTGTCTGTAAGTACCGTCATGGTTTATACCTCTGTTCATATGGCTGCATCGATCCGGTCGACCCCCACTGCGGCTCTGGTATAGGCTAGTTATCGACTCTTGCCTAGTAGAAGTATGGCCTGCATGATTCTACCTCACACCCCACTGCTTGAACTAGATCAAGGTCAAGTTATCGGCTCTACCTTAGTATGGCAGTCTTTGGTAGATTCATTAAGTTACCGATATTGTTTATTGCTTTCATCGTTTATCTAATTACAGCAATATCACTCTGCCCGATTGATATTGATCTAGATCGGCCTTATATCTTATTTAACCCATCATTTGCTAATCTAAAGTTCATATAATCTACACCCTAAACGATGAGTTATGCTTTATCGGCTATTTTATATCAATCTTAATCGTGCATAGCGTGCGGTTAAGGCATGTTCGATCTTGAGTAGATCTATTGGTTAGCGAGAACCGTTTCATGGCCCGTTATTACGGCCTGTGGGATTCTGCCTCTCACCCCACTGTTGGCACCGTGGAGTGGGGATGGTTAGTTGGTAGATCCATTCCTTAGAAGGCATGACCTTAACTGTGCGCTATGCCTGAATCGGCTGTTTAGCCGGTATCGAGCGCTTTCATGAATAGTTCACATTACGAGATCATTGAAGTAGAGATAAGTTGAAAGATATGTTAGCCCCATGATCTTATTATTGTATTATGGCCTACATGATTATGCCTCATGCCCCACTGATATTAGTAATAAGTTAGGGTCGTCGAGTCTATTATTGTTCCTACGGCCTGCATGATTCTGCCTCATGCTCCACTGGTCATGGCGATAGATGAGATCTAACATGTTCATTAGATTTATCTTTATTAAATGGTTAAGTGGTGTTGAATTGTTTCTTTATATAAAAAATAGTTCGGTTACTTGTAATCATTGGCTCAGTATAACCGATTATCATTGATATCGTATTGCCATTGATTAATATTTGCTTAAATAATATTTATCCTGAATGATAACCGATTCTTCTTATACAACCCCATAAGCTCTAATCGATTTATTCTTATGAATATGCTGGAATCGACTATTTAGTCGATCTCCTCTCATATCGGCTCCCAGAGCCACACATTCGGGACTGTCTGGTAACATCGGCACGTTCCGCCCTTAATTACTGATAAGCTTTCTCTCCTTGTCATTTGCAGGGTCAAATTGACTAGCATGGCTCGAGAGGATTGCGCTGGATCGACCACCCTTGCGCTGAAGCTAGGCGGATCTGCTTCATCGAGCGGACCCTTCCGGCTTGCTGTGTGTGTCCTCGGCATAGAGACGAAAATTCTATGTCGACACACGTTTCTGGCACGCCCCGTGAGACCCCACAATCGTCATGGCGGTTCACAACAACAACAACATCCTTATGGTACATTATGAATACCTACCTGATGAAGATAAGGATACCATCAACAAAGCTACAGAAGAATTTCAGAAGAAGTGTTTATTGTCCTACACCAAAACACGTGATAGCACAATTATTCAAAAATTTCCACAACCAAGAGTTCTACTACACGAGTAGACAGATACAATCGAAGTTGAAGATAGGCGTTTCTTTATGAAAGCCATAGACAAATCTGTTCATGATGCCATATCAAGCCGCAATGAAGCTTTCGTTGACGTATTTCACAACGCCATGAAAGAGGCGATTCATGGAATTCCAGTTGGTTAGGTTGGATCAACTTGTTACAACATTCCAGATCAGTCGACCCAAGGGACTAATCAAGTTGGTACCAGCCATCAAGAAGGAACACCAACTAGTAATGGTGACGTCCAGTCACTTCAAGGTTCATCTAAACAAACTCCAGGTACTGCTACGAATCAGATACAGTATAATCCTAGACTGTCGATACAGCATGTGCAACAGCCGGTAGGGCAAAGTCAGAACCAGATGATCAATTTTGGCACATCAGGCCACATACTGTCATCGGCTAAAAAAATAGCACCATCAATTCAAAGGATCCATAGAGATATAGATCCTTATGTCTATAATCAGAGACTTCAAGCAGCAAGCCAGCAAAGGACCCAACAGATTGAGATTCCACAAGGGTATCACTATGGCACAGATTATAACACTCTCCACATGATACCACATCCAGGATATCAAGGCACACGAGATTTCAATCCACAGATGGGTCAACAAGTACCGAGAAATCCAAATCCGCAAGCTGACAAGTTGCTACTGAAGGTGACCGAGATGTTGAAGAATCAGTTCGGTCTAAAGCTAAAAGGGCTGACCTTTTTGTACAAATGCCCATACCCAGATTGGTATGATTTGGTCGCTCTTCCTACAAATTACAGGCTCCCAGAGTTTGCCAAGTTCACTAGTTAAGACAGTACAAGCACAATAGAACATGTCAGTCGATATCTTACACAATTGAGCGAAGCATCAGTTGAGGATGCCCATCAAGTTTGTTTCTTCTCCTTGTCCCTGTCAGGGCCAGCCTTCACTTGGTTTTCGTCATGACCAGTTAACTCCATTGCCAATTGGGCTGACCTAGAGAAGAAGTTTCATACATATTTTTACACTAGGACTGGAGAAAAGAAGATAACCGATTTGACAACCATGAGACAGAGGACTAATGAATCAGGCACTGAGTTTCTTCAGAGATTCCAAGAGACTAGGAACTTATGCTTCTCATTGAGCTTGGCCGATGATCAGCTAGCTGCTTTAGCTGTCCAAGGAATGCTGCCAATGTGGAAAAAAAGCTGCTAGGATAAAAATTTGACAACTTGGGTCAATTGGCTCAACGAGTAGCAGCGCTCAATAGCCAATTCCATAGTATACGCAGAGATACCCGATTTTAGAAGAGCACCACGGTAGTCGAAGCTTATGATCCATACTCAATTAATGATGGCTACAAAGATGAAGAAGAAGAGGTTGCTACAGCTGAATGGAATTGGGGCAAGAAGACAGTGATGGTGCCAAATCCTTGGGGAAGAGGAGTCAAGGAGAGCTATGACTTTGATGTCACAAAATCGGACAAGCTCTTTGACTTCTTACTTGAGAAGGGCCAGATCAAATTGTTGGACAATCATGTTATGTTGCCCCTGAATAGTTGAAGAATAAGAAGTTCTGCAAGTTCCATAATGTTATTTCTCATTCCATTAATGAGTGCAGAATTTTTCGGCAGCATATATAGAAGGCTATTCAGCAAGGGAGGCTCAAGTTCAAAACGCCTCGGAAGATGAAAGTTGATGATAATACTTTCCTAGGAGATCAAAATATGGTTAATGTTGGGTTATTCAAAGGAAAAACTAAGGTCCTAACATCGGCTAAATCAAGGAAAGATGGAACAGTCGATCCCGAGATGCAAATATCGGCTAATGAATACAGAGAGATTAGAAAACGTCGTGATCAGCTAGAAGAGCCGATATGAGCAGGGGGAAACATCGAAGGATGGAGCGATGAAGCCATGAGTCACATCTCGGATCCTATTGAATAAGTGGCGGCGGCAGAAGGAAAAAGATTATCAACGACGGTTAGAAGATCAAAAATACCAGCATCAACTGGAAGAAGAAAGGTATGAAAGGAAGCAAGCTGAATCGCACTGGAATTGTCCTTTCTTCAGAAACTGCTGGAATGAAGGTTTGAAATTGCCTACCAGACATAACTGTCCAGAATGCAGCAATCACTATGGGAGTTTAGGCAATCTCAAATCAACCACTGGTCTATCCATGCCCAGGACGCATATCATCATAATAACATGAATCGATGTTTAAAAAATAAAAGTATTCATGATCGGCTAGGAAAAAGAGTTGTTGACCAAGACTGGGCTGATCATGAAGAAGGAAGCAACCAGAGGAAATATGTCTGACAGGAAGGCCAATGGTGCCCCGGAGGATTGACAAGAAGCCAAAAAAGATGGGTGTAGCGCCTAAGGAATAAAGAAATGGAACAGGCTCAGGCATCCAGTAAAACTCAAGTATGGCGTGCCAACCAAATAGCCGATAGAAAGCAACCATGGGCTAATATTCAAATGGTTTTTCTGTTGCCATTAGAATTCAGAGTCAATGGTGAAAGCCCATAGCCGATCCAAGCAATCGGCTTTGAAATTTTGTTTTAATGGATAATCCAATAGATGGTACAAATGGTAAACTAGGACACGGCTTCACATCGGCTGATGAATTGGAAGAAGTGGATATTGGTTCTGGAGACAGACTTAGGCCGACGTACGTAAGTGCTAAATTGGATTCAGAGTATAAGCGGGAATTAATTAATTTATTGAAAGAATTTAAAGACTGCTTTGCTTTGGAATACTGCGAGATACCTGGTTTAGACCAGTCAATTGTTGAGCATCGGTTGCCAATCAAACTTGGATATCGGCCATTCAAGCAGGCTCCAAGGAGATTCAATCCGAACATGCTTGATGATATTAAAAAGGAGACTGAAAGGCTATTAGAGGCAAAGTTTATCCGACCATGCCGATATGCAGAGTGGATATCGAATGTTGTCCCTATATACAAGAAGAATGGAAAATTAATGGTTTGCATTGATTTTAGGGATCCGAACAAAGCCACACCCATGGATGGTTATCCGATGCCGATAGCCGATATGTTAGTAGATGCAGCAGCCGGGCACAAGGTTATTAGCTTCATGGACGACAATGTAGGGTATAACCAATTTTTCATGGCTGAAGAGGACATAGCGAAGACCGCTTTCACGTGCCCCGGCGCCATCGGCTTGTTCGAGTGGGTTGTGATGACCTTCGGTCTAAAGAATGTTGGTGCCACTTATCAAAGAGCAATGAATTATATTTTTCATAAGTTGATTGGTAGGATTGTTGAAATCTACATTGATGATGTGATGATAAAATCAAAAGGGTACAAAGAGCATCTAGCTGATTTGCGGGAGACTCTGGAATGCACAAGAAAGCATGGTCTGAAGATGAATCCTAATAAGTGTGCCTTTAGGGTATCAGCTGGGCAATTCTTGGGTTTTATGGTCCACGAGAGGGGGATCAAGGTCAGTCAAAAGAGCATGAAAGCAATTGACAATGTGGTGCCCTCGACTACTAGGACAGAGTTGCAATCTTTGCTTGGCAAGATTAATTTCATTAGAAGGTTTATTTCAAATTTGTCGGAAAAGGTTCTTCTGTTTTCTCCCTTGTTGAAATTAAAAAATGATCAAGAATTCAGATGGGGTGACGTACAATAGAAGGCGTTTGAAGAGATAAAAGAGTATATGAAGCATCCACCCATGCTAGTTCCCCCTCAGCAGGGTAAGCCTTACAAGTTGTACATATCGGCCGATTACAAAACAATTGGATCGGCCCTGATACAAGAGTTTGAAGGAAAGGTGCGAGTGGTTTTCTATCTAAGTAGGAGACTTCTAGATCCAAAAACAAGATATTCTCCCACCGAAAAGTTATGTTTGTGCTTATATTTCTCTTGCACCAAGTTGAGGCATTACTTATTGTCGGCCGAGTGTACGGTTGTTTCCAAGGCTGATATAATCAATCACATGTTATCGATGCCAATACTAAATGGGAGAGTGGGAAAATGGATTCTCGCGTTATCAGAGTTTGACTTGAGGTATGAATCGGCTAAAGTAGTCAAAGGGCAGGTAATAGCCGATTTTGTCACCCATCATCGTAAACCAAGCATGAATTATGTAGAGCCGGTACCTTGGACATTATTCTTTGATGGATCATCTTGCAAGCAAGGTGGCGGCATTAGTATTGTTATTATTTCGCCTTAGGGGGCAAATTTTGAGTTTGCTTTTCCAACTGAGCCAATGGTTACCAACAATCAAGCAGAATATGAGGCTGTTTTGAGAGGGATTCAACTTCTTCATGAGGTAAAGGCCGAAGCAAATGAAATATTTGGAGACTCACTGTTAATTATTAATCAGTTGATCGGCCTATATGAGTGCAAAGAACACACTTTAAGGAGATATTATGACGAGTGTCAGAGGTTGCTTAAAGAGTTTCCTCATGTCTCATTTCAGCACATCCTGAGGGCACAGAATCAAGAAGCTAACCGTTTGGCTCAAAATGCATTAGGTTATCGAGTAGTTCAAGAAATCTTGAGTAATGAAACCTTGGATAATGATTAGAGAGTTGAAATAGTCGACTACCTTAGAAATCCGTCATGAAAAGTTTCCAGAAAGCTAAGGTATAAATCGACTAAATATGTTTTGCTGGATGATCAGCTGTATTACAAAACGATCGATGGGGCCTTACTCAAATGCCTGAATCAAGAAGAGGCCAAGGTGTTGATGGGCGAAGTGCATGAAGGGATATGTGGAGCTCATCAATCAGCTTATAAGATGAAATGGATTATCCGCAGAACTGGATATTTCTGGCCAACAATATTAGAAGACTGTTTTAAATATTACAAGGGATGCCAAGACTGTCAACATTTTGGTAATATCTAGAAGTCGCCTGCATCGACCATGAACCCAATAATCAAGCCATGGCCATTTCGGGGCTGGGGAATTGATTTAATTGGCCAGATCTTTCCACCCTCGAACAAAGGACATAAGTTCATATTGGTAGCAACAGATTACTTCACCAAGTGGGTTGAAGCAGTCCCCTTGAAAACGGTAACTTCAAAAAACATGGTTGATTTTGTCAAGGAGCATATTGTGTATCGTTTTGGGATTCCTCAAACCATCACTACCGACCAAGGGACCATGTTCACATCAGAGGAATTCGAAGATTTTGCTGCCAATATGGGGATCAAGCTGCTAAATTCATCTCCTTACTATGCTTAGGCTAATGGTCAGGCAGAGGCGTCTAATCAGATTATGATTAAGCTGATCAAGAAGAAAATTGAGGAACAGCCTATGAAGTGGCATTCAACACTTAATGAGGCACTATGGGTGTACAGGATGGCCTGTCAAGGATCAATTAAAACATCACCTTATGAGCTTGTGTATGGCCATAACGTAGTCCTTCCTTGGGAAGTTCAGACTGAATCGAGGCGTGTTATGTTACAGAATGATTTGATAGCTGAAGTCTACAAAAATCTTATGATGGACGACTTAGAAGACTTAAGTTGCCTTCGGCTGCGCGCTCTCGAAAATATTGAAGCCAATAAACTGAGGGTCGCAAAATATTACAATAAAAAGGTCAAGAATAAGCAATTTTTTGAAGGAGATTTGGTGTGGAAAGTAAAATTGCCGATCGGGTCAAAGGATAGTAAGTTTGGCAAATGGTCATCCAATTGGGAAGGGCCTTATCAGATCAAACGTTGTGCGCCCGGTAATGCTTATATTTTGGAGACACTAGGAGGAGAAGAAGAGTTCGGCCGAGCAATCAATGGGAAATATCTAAAGAAATATTATCCCAGCGTTTGGATTAACACTTAAGTAGCTAATTTGTTCGGTCGATAGCTCTAATAGCCGATATCAGAAAGGTATCGCCTCTAGTACAAAAAATGAACCCAAAGGAACAGAAGCCGGTATGATGCGTATCGCCTATAGGGGGAAAGCAAACATGGATGGAGTGATACGTATAATGTGAAATACGAGACAAAGGAAAATCATTCAAGACGAGGGAATTGTTTGCTAAAAACACCTATTACAAGCTACATGCCAGAAACAATTTGCTCACTACATCATCGACCAAAGTATTGAAGGCTACAGAGTTGGCGGTGCTAAAGAATTCCTCAATCAAACGCTCATGATCCTCGGGGGGCACTGCATCTGGGAAACCATGAGGAAGAAGCTGAAGATTGTGACCAGAGCGGGCTTGTGCAATAGCCAACGTTGTGGCAGCACCATGGCGAACGCCACGGAGAGCAACCTCCCTGACGTGGTTTGGAATGTCATGCAAACGGACTATCAAAACGGCACCCCTGGCATTGACAAATCCCACCACGTGATTTGTGGCTGATCGAAGGCTTTCCAACTGAGCAGTTAGATCTGAAAAAATTCAAAGAAAGGGTTATTCAGAAGATCTCGAAGGTGAAATTAAGAGAAAAAGCGAAGGAGATTATGGTAGCCGTCTTACCTGTGACTCTGGCTTCAGCCCTGGCCAACCGTTCCCTCAGATTGGCCTCGGAGGACGATCGGATTTGAATCATAGCCAGAGCCGACTCCGTGAGGGAAAGACAGTTGGTTAAACTTTGATCAGTCCAATCAATGGAAGCGATTATATCATCATTATCGATCTGCCTCCTCGGACAACTGGGAAGCTGGCGATGAATCAGTGTTGAAGACGATCTCGAAGATTGAACCAAGTCGACCCTGTGCTCCGGGGTGGTGGAGACATCCTGAGTAGCACCTTCCCAATGATGAAGACGCTGGCGCGATGATGCGGACCCATTAAGAACTTCCTCAGCAAGCCTATTGCTATTCTCCATGATCTCAAACCTATAGAAAAGCAGGAACTATGCTAAGGACGCAGAAGGTTTGAGACTAGATGGGTAGTTTTCTGAGCCCCAGCCATGGCCCGCATATATAGCCCGAGGAGGCGAGGAGATGGATTTCGCTGAGGGTGTGAAAACTGAAAACAGATACGAAAATGGATCGGCACTTTAGAATTACGAAACGGATACGTCAGGGGAGAGATAATGAAGAGATAACATATTTGGACTTATTGCTTCCCCAGATTACGAAACATCGTGGGATGGATACGAAGAATTTACATTAACCAGAAATCAACCCACCAAGACTTCTTTGGATTGAAGGGAGTCCAGGCCCCCACAAGGCCGAAGGTCATCATGAACCAGGTCACATCAGTCGGATAATGGAATTAACCAGGAGAAGGGGAAAGGCCTAACTAGTTTTTCGGTGATCGGGAACTGCGGGTAAGAAGCCTGTGGCTCTCCTAGCGGGCGTTTGATGAAGCAAACAAGGGGAAGGTGTCCACACATTTTAACCCTTGCAAACACTAGAACATCTTTGCGAGCATGGAGAGAAGACTCAGTTGGTATCACGAGACTTCCCCTAGCCGCAATAGCTGATCCTCTTGCTCGACAAGGCGCTAGAATGAGCGACACAATCACCCTATACACAAGAATTATTCTAGCCACTCAAGATCTTCATAGCAAAAAGATGGACCTTGGAGGGTCCGGCAAAGTCAGAGCTCAAGAGGGCAGGTAGAAGAGAAACATAGCTAAATCGTTAAGCTGCTCTCACTGGGGGTGGATAGGCATTTTATAGCCAATCTGGAAGGATGAATCCAAGTGCCCGAGAAGCAATGATGCTCTCATAAAAGTTGTGAAGCGTGGGTTCATGAGCTGACATAGGCGGCGACAAACAGTAGACCCCAGATCAAGATTCTCTACCCATGACTGCAGACCCATCGAAGATGAAGACATGATAATTTTGGAATAAAATTACTTTTATTCCAAAATTGGGGGGCATGTGTTTACACCAGAATTTGGAAGAAGAATTGTAGGGATTTGGAAGCTCCTGAAATCATGTCATCAAGGAATCAACTGTGTGGAGATTCGAGCTAGTTGATTCGGACGCAGCACTAGAATCGTCTTTCTTCAGAGAGCGCCAGCAAATAACGATAGAGGCTACGATTGGCGCTGGGATGAGACAAGCTGGACTCTACAAAAAGGGAAAGATTAGAGTCCAAGTTATCTTAAATTAGGAATGTTTTCATTATGCCAAAGATTATATTGAGTCGTACTCGAGTAAGGTTCATTTTTAGGCTCCGGGTATAAATACCAAACCCCGGCTATTGTAAAGGACATCAATCAATCAAATACAAGTCAATTACTTTTTTCGGCTCTAGCCACCCCTTAGGAGTAGGAGTAGAGTAGATCTCGGCGAGTTCTTCAGCGAGTATGGCTGCATCGATCCGGTTGACCTCCACTGCATGTCTGTAAGTACCATCATGGTTTATACCTCTATTCGTATGGCTGCATCGATCCGGTCGACCCCCACTGCGGCTCTAGTATAGGCTAGTTATCGACTCTTGCCTAGTTCAAGTATGGCCTGTGTGATTCTGCCTCACCCCACTGCTTGAACTAGATCAAGGTCAAGTTATCGGCTCTACCTTAGTATGATAGTCTTTGGTAGATTCAATAAGTTACCGATATTGCTTATTGCTTTCATCGTTTATCTAATTACAGCAATATCACTCTGCCCGATTGAGATTGATCTAGATCGGCCTTATATCTTATTTAACCCATCGTTTGCTAATCTAAAGTTGATCTAATCTACACCTTAAACGATGAGTTATGCTTTATCGGCTGTTTTATATCAATCTTAATCATGCATAGCGTGCAGTTAAGGCATGTTCGATCTTGAGTAGATCTATTGGTTAGCGAGAACCGTTTCATGGCCCGTTATTACGGCTTGTGGTATTCTGCCTCTCACCCCACTATTAGCACCGTGGAGTGGGGATCGTTAGTTGATAGATCCGTTCATGAGAAGGCATGACCTTAACTGTGTGCTATGCCTGAATCGGCTGTTTAGCCGATATCGAGTGCTTTCACGAACAGTTCACATTACGAGATCATTGAAGTAGAGATAAGTTGAAAGATAAGTTAGCCCCATGATCTTATTATTGTATTACGGCCTATATGATTCTGCCTCATGCCCCACTGATATTAGTAATGAGTTAGAGTCGTCGAGTCTATTGTTGTTTCTACGGCCTGCATGATTCTGCCTCATGCCCCACTGGTCATAGCGATAGATGAGATCTAACATGTTCATTAGATTTATCTTTATTAAATGGTTAAGTGGTGTTGAATTGTTTCTTTATATAAAAAGGAGTTCGGTTACTTATAATCATTGGCTCAGTATAAACCGATTATCATTGATATCTTATTCCCATTGATTAAGACTTGCTTAAATAATATTTATTCTGAATGGTAATCGATTCTTCTTATACAACCCCATGAGCTCTAATCAATTTATTCTTATGAATATGCTGGAATCGACTATTTAGTCGATCTCCTCTCATATCGGCTCTCAGAGCCGCACATTCGGGACTGTCTGGTAACACCGGCATGTTCCGCCCTTAATTACTGATAAGCTTTCTCTCCTTATCAATTGTAGGGTCAAATTGACTGGCACGTCTCGAGACGATTGCGCAGGATCGATCACCCTTGCACTGAAGCTAGGCGGATCAGCTCCATTGAGCGGACCCTTCCAGCTTGCTGCGTGTGTCCTCAGCATAGAGACAAAAATTCTGTGTCGACAAAATGTAATTATCATCATGAATTTGTTAATACAACAGAAACTATTCCTGTAACCATCTAACAGAATTATAAAGCAATAGTGAAGTAGCTGCTTATAACCAATTAACTTCAAGGACAACTACCATTATTAGTAGATCATATGCATCACAAGGACTACAGAAAACATTATGTTTATGCCAAACTAATGTATTTAGATACCTTTATTAATTTCTTTATATAATAAGGTGATTTATGAGATAAATATTTGAAGTGCTCCTTAAATTTAGATAAAATTACAATAGCATACATATGACCCCAAAAGTCTAATGTGCAAATGTCATGCCAATTTGATAAGTATAGCCCTCTATACAAAAATGACAAGTTACTTAGGTTTATTTTAGCAAAAATAGTTTAGCCTATTGAAAAGTGTCAAGCAGTAGATTACATATTTTTCTTAGCTTTCCTCAAACCCATTAACACTGTACAAAAATTTGCATGGCAATATGTTACTTATTTTTATCCTTATAAATTTCCTTAGAAAACAATATTTATTAAAAGATAAATAGAAAGACCTTACTCCAATCAAGTTTACTGCAAGTTTAGTATTTTTCCTAGCTATACCATGTCAACACAAGGCTAGAAAAATTGGAATCACAATTTTATCACTTCCCTAGCTCAAGTTATGTATTTTACAATATTGCAAATAATTTAAAAGTACTTGTTTAGCTCCATTTAATTCTCATAGAAAAATATGAGAAACAGTGAATTTCATATTTTTATCAAATACTACACTTCATGATGAATCCAATAAAATTTGGTTCACCCCATTTGGACATTCCTAGCTCTAGATATGAATTTTTGAAACATGCATACAAATTTGTGAAAATAAATCAGAAAATCAATTGATACACAGACTGATAGATGGGGCCCGTTGGTCAGTAGGACCCACACGTCAACGACTCTAGAGTAGGGGAGGTGCTTTGGCCAGCCCTATCTCACTGGTGGCAAGATCATTGGTGACGACTGTGACACCAACGTGTTCCTTTCATCAAGCCGCGTCGATAGGTGGTGACTACGTGACCTAGGGTTCATCAGAGATGGCTGTCGGCGACAATGGCGGACGGCAGAGGTAGCTCTGGCCATCGCGTGCTCTGGTGAGGTGCGCTAAGGCTACGTGGAATCTTAAAAAAGCTATCTATGGTGGTTAGGGCTCTGGTGAGGCAGCGGTGAGCTCTAATCATGTGCATGCCGCGGTGGCGACGCACGAAGCACGGTGGTGCTCCCACCGTTTTGGCTAGACGGCGATGAAAGATATGTCTCTGCCATGCCATACACAAGGTCTAGGGTCACTCAAACTAAGATGCGTGAGAGAGAAAGGAGATGATGGACCAGCTCGGCAACGGTGAGCTCGAGTGCCACGGCGGCCATGGTGGCCGCGTGTAGAACGGCGACACGTTCCGATGCAACCACACGATAGCATCACACTAGACAAAGGATTAATATGCTAGGACCTATGACTAAGACCAGGCGAAGGAGAGAGACAGCGAAGGTGCCTAAATTGTGGCTGGCCAAGGTGAGCATGGAGCTCAGCGGCGCTCAGGCGAGAACACCGGTGGCGGAAACGGCAAAATGCCCCCCTACCTAGACTCGAAGTTCTTGTTAAAGGGGTGGAGATTGAAGCGCAAAACAAGGTGGAGCTATTGGCATGATCAATTGGAAAATGGTGCAGCGATGGCAGTGAGCGAGCACGGTAGAGCGACGGTGATGGCGCGGTGCTACGCTTCGCTCTAGCGTGGGCAAGAGAGAGCAGGGTACGAGGGTGAAATGGAGCGAGTAGCAGAGGCACGCGCCTAATCCCTCCACGCTGGCCTGACTAGCTAGGCCAGCGCTGACATACAGCTGCCACACAATGCACCTGGCCTACCCTCGGTCGGCCTCTAACACCAGCGTTGACGCGGCCATTAGAGCCGATGACAGCGCCTGACGAAGCAACTTAGCGATCATCTGACTCTAAATCTGTGGTGAGTTAGCAAAAACTCCATTACTAAAATATGTAGAGCTACATGCAAACTCCAACTTTGCTTTAGGGAGCAACATCTAATTCACCATAGTTTTCAAAATACAAAGCTCCAAAGTATGATACGTTGAAACTGGAAACCATTTCTAGAATTTTCAAACTCAAAAATAGTAATTCTATTGCTACTTGTGAGCTATTTTTGAGCATGCCATGCACCGAATTAGGTCTTGACCCAAAAATAAAAGTTGTTACACTAGTCAGGTACTACAACTTTGCTTGAGGGTGCATTGCCATGCAAAGTCTCTAGCGTATAGTTCAACTTAGGTCAATCATACAACTTGAAATTGAAAGCCTACACTATAACCATGACTTAGATGCCAAATGGGTCCAAGTCATGATTACCAAAGTTGTTCCATGTGACATTCTAAACATGTTTAAGGTAATACTAAGGTCCCACAAACATTTTATACATTGGTCACATGCAAATCCTAGCATATGTAAAGCATTTAGTAACAAACACATGTGATATGAGCAATCATAGAGATAAAATTTGAGATGCTCATGCTCATGAATAATCAATGATGCTTGTGCTCATGCAATGCCAATGCCAAATACATGCTTAACACCTAGGGTGTTACAAGTCATTCCAACCACGAAGCTAAGTAGCTCAACTCAGGCTGGGACCCGGTAAGTGAAAGTGCGCACACTAAAGGAAGTAAGGATGTGTGGGGAGCCATTGGCGTGAGTCCAAGGGTAGGCTAGGCCTAAACTTCCTGGCAGACTGGTAGTATCCCTGAGGATGTGGCACTGATCGGACCCACGACTATACCTGAGTTGTACCAAAGGTGACCCGATGTGACTCCGATGGGGGAAGTATGGATTTGTGTTAGGAATAACTCCCTAGCTAGTTAGAATCGATTCGAGTCGCCGTCTCTCCCGGATAGTGAGAACTTGACTGAGCAGCGGTAATATAGCATTAATTGATGGAACTTGATGGTTATGATGATGCTCAAATTAATACACTAGATATTGTTACTAATGCTTGTTAGTTTAATCATGTGATTGTTGTAGTACATGTGCTAATCTAGAGATGCTTGATTGAATAGGTATTCAATTTGATGCTAAAATATTAAATCTCTAAGTTATGTTACTTAAGCTTTATGCAAAAATGTTGTCAAGCTAACTCCACTGATAAAGCCTTGCATACTCCTTGGTGTCATATTATTTCTGGTTTACAATAGGTAAGTCTAGCTGAGTACATTCTCATACTTGGGGTTTATTCCCTCTTGTTGTAGATGATATGATGTATCATGGGTACTATAAGAACTACCTTCATCCTACATTTGATGAGGACTAAACCATAGGACATGGTACTCCTAAGTTATCCTCTTTGTTATGCTTTTGCTGGAAATGACCGTGGTACTAGCATGTATTTGAACTAAGGGTGATGTTGATGTCAAACTACTTTGCTTCCACTATTTGAACTTGGTTTGTAATAACTATGTGAACTCCGATATATGTGAGATACTTGTGAACTATGATGTAACATGTGACTTGTTATGTGGAATCATGTACGATCTTGGCTTGTATGTTGGTTGGTTTGAGATCCTTCATGATTTCATCAGACTACCGGGTTTATATGGGCTCAAGTATGATAGTTTGATCGCTTCAGTGATTGCTATTGTACTTGTGCTCTTATAAATTGGACGGTTCTGTTACATGGACCATAGCCCTTAATGGATGATAGCTCATTTCCCACTCAATATGTTGCCTCTACACACTTATCGAATGGTCCGGTATAAGTGGTGGACTGTCCGGTAGATTCTATCTTCACCTATCCGAGGTTAAAATCTCATTTCTCTAATCCTATGTTTGTATTGGAGTTTACAATGGCTTTACTTCATCCTTTAGTGAATTCAAGGACCTTGAGTTGGGTTCTTCAAGTGATTTTCCTATTTGGTGGTCGTCCGGTTGACTCTAGTTGACCGGTAGTTGACTCGATGCATTGTTGGTTAGTTGGTTGCTAGGATATAGCATTTCTTGTCTTTGGATGCTGAGGGTGTCCATGGCATTCGACGGGTCATGTCTCAAATACCAAACATGAGAGCCTATGGGATAGCGAGCTTGGGTCATTACTCAAATGCTGAAGCGACGGCAATGTTCACCTCTACAGACATCTCGGCCGTCGAAGCGACAGCAAACCTGCACTGTAGACAGTCAGGTCAAAGTATAAGGTGATGATGTCATGACCACTACACATGCAGTTGATGTGCCCACATGACGGTGATGACAGCCTCCACACAGGTGGATCATTTGCCAATGAGGTGGTGTTAGTGTATACCCACATAGACGGGTCATGCTCCAATGCGATGGAAGTAAGGATCTTATCATGGACAGATCATAAGCCAAAACGACAGTGTATTGTACACTGCAGTCGGTCCTAGATGCCGATGGTGAGGGCTATGACAATCACTACAAATAGCTTATTGCCAAGGCCAAAATTTGACTGCAATGGGGGTTATGACATGGCTACGAAAGCTCCGAGTGTAGTATTGTGCACACATCGAGCGGGTACATAGAACTCCTGGTGACGATGCATGATGCCCTCATTACTCGCCAGATTCCTCCTCATTAGCAACGGTCGGTAGCGGCATCGATGAGGGCGAACAGGAGCGCGCCGGGACCATCGGTGCTGGCGAGGGCGAAATGGAGGACGCCAGGACCATCAGTGCCAGCAAGGTTGATGGTGCCAGAGATGCCGAAGAACCATAGAGCAAGTAGGAGGGCAATGGAAGGAGCTATGAGCAGGGAGAGCAGGAAGGCGATGGAGGGAGCTATGAGCAGGGAGAGTGGGAGGGTGACAAAGGGAGCTACGAGCAGGGAGAGCGGGAGGGCGATGGAGAGCGCTGCGAGCAAGGAGAACGGGAGGGCAATAGAGGCGCCGGAGAATAGCGCGAACGATTGGGAGGCGAACAAGAACGGGAGTTGGAGGTTGACATGGTGACACGATGGGGGTTGGGGAGGGCATGGATGGTGGACTTGCAGTATAGGGTGAGGAGAATGGGGTTTCTCACCAGGCCTGCGGGTGGAGAAACCGGCATTGGCCATTTTAATAACGAAAGCGGCCCTCTGCTTCAATGTGAAATGATGGGGAGTGTTGGAGCGATGCCTCAGGAACCACAACCGCCAGTGCGGCCTCGGTATGTGTCGCCTCGGGAACCAAACCATGTTGTTTTGGGCTAGGCCATCCAGATTGTGTGGAACACCCAAGATCAAGTGCCATAGTGCAATTCATCACTAGATGATATGCCTCCCACTAGATATCCTCACCGCATAACTATGACAAGTCAATCTAAGGCAGCATGACATGGTAGGCTTCTGCCTATATCAAGCATCTTAAGTGCTCCTTTCTACTTCTCCATCTTCAAGGTTCGCCTTTTTAAGATGGGTCTGGGTGCACCTCTTAGCCTCATTGCACACACTTTTCCTCCTTTAATCTTTTAGAGTGCATACACTCTTCCTCGTCCTTTCTCTCCCAGGCTATGGCCTAGTACTGGTGGTGCAAGGTGCTGAACAGGAGAGTACCTCGATGATTACACATCTTCTTTCTAGATCTTCTCTTAACAGATGATTTGCAATCATTGGGATGCTGTTTTGTTCAACACCTCCATACTCCATAATGGCGTTGGGCGAAGTACTTCAAGATTGGGTGCTTTATATTCCATCTTGAATCTTTCACGTAGTCAAGAAGTAGATCTACATCCGTTGACTATGTGAGAGTTGCAAGATGGAAAGTAGAGCACTTCACTGAGGGTGAAGTTTTTTGTGAGGTGCAATGTCGTACTTGGACTTCAAGATTAGGTGTTTTATGTTTCATCTTGCTTCTCTCATGGTCAAGATGCAGATCTGCAACCATCGACCGTGAGAGCTGCGAGATGGAAGGTAAAACACCTATGCTAGTGCAAGTTTGTGAGGTGCTCCTTCTCCGTCTCCTCCGGCAGCAGCAAAGCAGCATTGGGAGAAGTACTTCAAGGTTGGGTGCTTTATATTCCATCTTGGATCTCTCATAGTCAAGAAGCAGATCTGCATCCCTTGACCATGAGGGTTCCAAGATGGAAGGTAGATCACCTCACTATGCTGCATCGTTCTTAGGCTTCAAGGGAAGAACGGAGAGATTCGTGAGTCGATATAGTTTTGGGCGCACATAGAGGAGAACTAAAATGATAATAAAGCATGATAATGAAGCAATTTGTCACTATCATAATAATGAACATAACATTAATTATATATTTTGCATGTCTGCTACTATGGTGGAGTAAATTTTATCTATCCAACTTCCAACGCTGCTTCAATGTGAAATGTCGGGGAGCATTTGGGTGCTACCTCAGGAATCACAACTGGGCTAGTGTGGCCTCACCATAGGTCACCTTGGGAATAGAGCCACATTGTTTTGGGATGAGTCATCCACATCATGTGCACGTCCAAGATCAAGTGCCACAGTGCAATTCATGGCCGGATGATACACCTCACACTAGATAACCGCACCGTATCGTATGCCTATCCTTCTATAAAACCAGGGGCTAAGAAAGGGAAGCAAGTATGATTCTTTTGTAAACTCATTACAGTTACCTTCCTTCTCGTTATCTTCTAATTCATTCGGCACTCCACCAAGACAACCCATCTTCCAAATCTCCAATGGCGGAGCAACAGAAGCGCCCAAGGGAAGACTTGATGGAGGAGTAGGTGTTCGGAGGTCCTCCCCTCCTTTGTGACTTGATGTGATGAGAGTATGGGTAAGTACGGATCTTGCATTTCATCTTACTCAAGTGGTCTTGATGCTTCCCCTTTGTACAGTGCTATCTCCATGGCGCATCCGGCGCCACGCTTCCCCGCTGATGAGGTAGGCACCTTAGCATCGCCACAACCGGTGTCCTAATCCACCCTCAGGGAGGAGAGCCGAGAGGCAGACTGGCTACAACTGTGCCTCAACACCATGGAGACAGCGCTTTTCGTGTCAGAACATGAAACGGCCACAGCGGAGGCTACGGCAGCCGAGGCCCAAGCGTAGCTTGTTGGTAAGGCATTGGCCATGATCTTGCTCTTTCACTTTGTGTGACGTCATGTGCTCAGTTGTAGGGTTTTCTTATCACCTTTTTTAGGCATCGAGGAGCAGCTGAACACCACATAGGCCAAGGCGGCGGAGTTTTGTTGGGCCAATGATGACCTAGGATGGCAAACGGTGGATTTGTGTCGTGCCAATGATGACCTGGTCTAGTAGACGGTGGAGGCAATCCTCCTTCACTGAGATGCCGACGACAATGCCCGCATCACCGCTCTGTTGTCGGTGGAAAACAGGCACTGCTTTGATGACCTTAACGAGGCAGCAGTCGTCGCCGTCCGAGCGGTGGCGCCTATGGGTTGCGATCGTGGAGCAGTGTCTCCGCACCTTGCCAGCATGGGTCATCGAGGTGACCAACTACAGCATTCGCCAAGGGGCTATTAGGACCATAGCCGCCGCCTAGCTTCGGCGTGGGGGCCTGCATGGGCTGGAGCTAGGGTTCCCACCACGGTCATCCTTTTCCCAGCAAGAGGAGCTCGTCGTCTACTTTTAGCCCACGAGCGAGGCCATCTCAGCATTGATGGATGTACGGACATCATTCTTAATGCTCCCCATGAGTAGTTGGATTGTAACCTACCTCTGCATCGTCCTATACAAAAAGTGTTCATACTACTATAGATAAGTACTTTAAGTTCTAACTTTGAACATCTCTGTTTTTACTGTTGCCCGGAACATTCCATTTGTGCGCCTTTGACATGTATGACCGCATGACATGTCATAGTTAGGTGCCAACATCTTTGTTATGACAAGTCAGTCTGAGGCATCATGGCACGTGAACCGGATCGTACGATTAACAAAATATGAAACGGTGAATACGAAAGAGTAATTAGACAACAACCACGACATTCATGCGATCCATATAATCTACGATCCCACTAACTATTCATGTCATCTCTCATTAATAGCCACATCATCCTACTAATTTCCAACTTCTTATAATACAAGCTATTCAAGTCATCTCCACTAATAAACATAATTAATATCAATATAAGAAATATAGAAGGCGTATGGACGCCAACATGGTGGATACGGTGGAGCACCAGCAGGAGGGCATCCAAGTACCACTGATCTAATTGCGCACATGTATACCGTATGATGTGCCTATGGTACTAAACAGATAACCTTTATTTACATTGGTAACCCTTGCCGCTTGATGAAATAGCACACATGTACACCGTATCATCCAAACTCGAACGAGGCGAACATTACACAATAATAAAGTGATGCAAGCAACTCTTTATTCATAAACTCCATTACATTAAAAAGGTTTACAATAATAAAGACCTATCAAATAATAGATGTACAATAACAAAGACCTAACGAGTATGGGGCTAACCCAAACCCAACTGCGGCTTGCGCTTGTGCACGAGAAACTGGTCACTTGTACCAAGCGGACACTAGAACCCCTTCAAGCGCTCTCTGCCATGTACTCGATGAATTTCGGTGTGGATAAGAAGCCCTACGAGGAGTAGGAGCCCCACGAGGAGACTAACCGCACAGGCAACCAAGCGAAAGAGAGGAACACCATTCGATGGCTGCATTCCTCTCAATCTCCATGAAACTTGCACTAACACCGAGGATGAATGGACATATAGCCACGTGAAGGTGGTGGCAGAAGCTGATCTTCCCAACGGCGCTAGAGTCAATACCAAACGAGGGAGGCCATGGCGACATGAGACTATGTGCAACTCAAGGTTTTCTCTAGTTTTTCTGTGAGGCACAAGGATTGGAGTTTACTAGAGAGGCTCCCCTAACCTTTTCTTAAATAGCCCCACCCCCACCTCAAGACGTGTGCGCAGAAGGCAACAGTCAAGGTGGGTGACTTTCGTGGCTACCCACACAAGTCATGGGCGACTCAACGCAGAACACAATGCTATTCAGATTCCTTGGCACATTTGATTCCCTACCACATTTCATCCTCAACTTAAACATGACTTAATGATGCGCAATACCTGGTGGACCAAACGATGTGCATGTGTACATGGGAAATCGGACTCCATGGGGAAGATTCAAATACCCTCGCATGTGTACAACATATGATACGATGAACATTCAAATCAAATCACCATTATTTATTATTGGAACTAGTGCTGTTTGACCTAAAAGCGTACATGTACTGTATTATACACTCGTGTATATAAACTATGCAAAGTTAAGGAGGAAACTAGTGCCACAAAGTAGTACGACAATACATTACTGAGCATTTGAACACATAGTGCCACAAAGTAGCACGACAATTAAGCAATCTCACTCTGTCTCATGATTCACCATTAACACAAGTCATTGAACAAATAACAAATAACAAATCACCTCTACTCCTCATCATCGGAATCACCGGCCTTGTCCTCGTCCTCAACCTCATCGTTAGTATCAACATCATCATCCTTGTCAGCGGCGATGCGGTTGGCTACCTGCTCAGCATCGGCATGAACTAGGTTGTGCTAGTGCTTCCCGGTGTTACCGACAGTGCTGATTCCCTGTGTCGTGACGCTAGTGTCGAAACCATCTATCCGGCTCCGGTAGCAGGCGAGGATGTACTCCATGTTGTCCGTGCGACTCTTGTCTAGGTAGGCTGACAGTTCTTCTAGGACATCGGTGAGTTGGTGAAATTTCCTCCCAAGGTGGGTTGAGGGTGCCCAGACCGGTGTTCTATAGCTGTTGGTATTTATTATGCTCATGTAGAATATTTTGCAAGAGCACAGAAATACCGCTGTAGCATTTGACCCAGGAGTATTCCAGGGTATCGTATTTATCCTTAGGGAAGCAATGGTTAAGAATGTGATAGCTAACCATCATGTCTCTACAAACTAATATACCAACTAGACTAGAGTGGGGGTAAAGGATGTATATGATATGGGCAATGACACACACATGAGAAGAAGTCCAAACATAAAGATAACTGATCTAGCTTGTAGGGAGGACAATGAGTGAGTATAAGGTTTCCAAAGGTTCAAACTCTACTTCTATGATTCTATCTTAATCATACAATTGCAACACAGAGATTGGGTCAACACAACATGCATACTAGGCACTAGGTGAGACAATAGGAGACAAAACCCTATCTAAAGCAGCTACTCTTTTACTAGAGCCTTACCAATTTAAAAGCTTGCCTATAAACACATGGTGGAATACAAAGACTAGATAGGGCTATCACCACCTGCTAGCTACCACAAACAATCCGTGCGACAAGTGGCAATCAAGGCAAGATAATGTATAAGCACCATGCTTACACCCTCTCTCACTACTATAGTTGTGTATACTCAGCTCAACCAGAGCACCCTATAACAAGCATGATTGTAATACACGTGTGGGCTTCGATCACAATCTCATATGCAACAACTATATGCTAAGATAAACCATAACAACAATATAACAAGTATAATGTTGCACAAAGCATAAACTAAGTAAAGTAAAGTAAGAATATAAATAAAGAGTAAGTTTTATAAAGAGAGAGAGATACAAGATTATACCAAACCTCCTAGAAGACTAGATCAGGAACCTAGAGCCTAAGCTCACTACTCACTCTAACTCGCAACTAAACTAGCACTACTACATCTTGAGAGAGTGGAGAGGCTTGCTCCTTGTGGTGTGTTGAGAGTGAGGGTCTAGGGGGGTATTTATAGGTGGAGGTGGCGTAGGGGCTACTCTAGCATCACGTCATCGATCCAGGTGACCTTCCTTCTCCATCCTTGGATCCAAACCGACCTTGAACTAACTTCAATCAATGGTGTGGATTCAGTCTCATGCATGCCTCCATGCATGGAGGCGGTGGAAGAAAGATGAGCCCGGGTAGCCACCATAGGGAGGTTGGGCTACCTCCCTATGGAGGGTGGGGCCATCACCCTTTCTTGTGGGCCCTCTATACCTCCTCTAGTGTGGGTATGAGGTGGTGGGACCACTTGATCACGTTCGATGATAGAGGTGTGGGCCATTCAATCTGTGGGACTTCATCCTCCACCATTGAGAGAAAACACACTCTTCATCCAAGGGCTAGGAGTGTTTGGGAGTGTGTTGGGAGGATCCTGGTGATGGCGGGGAAACGGGCAGCTATGACCCGCCTCCACATCAGCAGAGACAAATTTGGTTTGTTTTAATTTACATAGGACAAAAGAAAAAGAACAAGTATTGCGAGTCCGTACTTCCATAATTCTTATATTTGCATAAAAATTATGTTAATTACATCTCCATAGAGAATACCCCTAATTAAGAGTTCCAACATGAGTACATGAAAAATAAGATTACATCATATGGCTTCCTATTACAAACTACAAAAGAAAACAAAGTCTTCAATCTTGTAGCTACAGATGGACGAATTTGTATGCTTGGCATAGACTTGAACTTGACGATTGTCATTTCTTTTAAGCATGCCATTTTCATTTGTTGAGGAACTAACATATACTCCTTAATAGATTGGTCGCTAGCTTGCTTAGCTTTCTAGTGACCCATGATATGCATGTATTTAATCTATGCAAAGCATTTGTGAATATCTTATTATTTGTTCAGATCATGATATGGCGCTAAATTTAGCTAACTCAGCATGGGCATCTTGATCATGCCACATACGCATATATGACCAGGTGGAATTGATTTGTTTGTATGTCGGACATTTCTTTGGTGCATAGTATCATGTATGTATGCACGTAATTTACTTTGGAGACTAAATTTGACAGTCTTTTTGGATCATTTAACATCATGATTTAGCATGTTTGAGATGCCCATTCATGGATGTATTCAGCATATAGTGCAATCTTTCATTTGAGCTAAGCCAAAGTATTTATTTTGCCATGGCCTAGAAAGAAATGTTTGCATCATCGACTCAGCCGAGGTGCGTGCAATTAATTTATTTTATCAAGGTTAGCATGCATACTCATGGTATGGCATGATGCTATTAATTTGATATATTTTAATGACTTAGCTAAGCATGACCTTTATAGGTGCAATCAGCTAAGATGCAACATTTAATTTACTCATGATGCTCGGCACCTGGTCTGGAGAGCCTATGCCGGGCATAGATGACATGTGTGGAAATTATGATGAACATGACAAAACCTATTTAGTTTGGGCTAAGTTCATGTGTTTGTAACGTTTGGTTATTTTATTTTACCAAGGCGCCGCAGCAGGCTAATTAGCACTAGCGGTCATGACATGGTATTTGGCACGAAGAAACTATTTTTCTTCAGTTTCTTATTTATTTAAATCCACCTGTTTTGGGGTGAATGCAACGTAATTAAGATGCAAGATGCATGCAATCTTTACGCTAGCCTTTGCTTCTATTTGCATGGTGCGGCAGATGTGACAGTTTTGATGCAACCCTAACTTAGCACGGTTGTATAACATGCGGGCCATCCACTCTCTTTTTTAATTTCCGTAATTAGAGAGAACGATAATCGTTTTTTTGGCTTCTCTGGCTGGAATATAATCTGACACTTATCATATCGACGCATGTTCATTTATGGCTGGAACAGGCGTATGGCTTTGTTACTGGCATCAGCAATCTTATACACGTGTGCACATGTTACGACACGTAGCTATAAAGTACTTTATTCCATTTTGTTTCATCAACTAATTAAGAAGCAAATGTGCGTATGCACTTGCTTCTCTTTTCTTAACGATATTCCTTTCATTTTTTTGAACACATGACCAACACGTAGGTTGACAATTCATATTAATTAGCCATTTAATTAATCAACCCACAATATTATCTTTGATATTTCACTATCCGAATTTATACATCATTGGTATGTGCACAAATGCACTATATTGGCATGTACGTCTTCACTTTGTATTTCAGTGTACTATATTTCTTAGCCAATATAAGTTGATCCCATTTCATTTTTTTGAAATATTATTTCACATTCTTTTATTTATAGGGAATTTATTAACCATCTTGCTACTTCCTTCAATACAGATGAATATCTTTGCATTTCCTAGAGAGCCAAAATTGGTGTCAACATGCCCCCTCGAGGTCCGGATGCGGAGAAATGTATATTGACAATCTGGAGCTCGAAACTTGAGATTTTGACACATTTTGGATGAAGCCAAACTATGTTGCTTGATCTTTATATTAGGCTCTCATGGAGGACAGGACATTTCAAATGTTCCTTCCATGGTCACAGTTCAAATTTAAGAACTTTGGAGCATATTTTTTTAAGCATTCAGTCTAAGCTCTTGATGCAATGGAGCAATTGTTTATTTTATTGCCAACAGTTTAGGCTCATATAGCAGTGGAGCTCATTTTTTTCCTTTACAATTAGGCCCAGTGGCGGATCTAGAAAAAATATTTAGGAGGGGCTGGGCCAAAAAGAGCTAGACCAACTTCACTCAATTATATTCCATACAAAGCTAAGATATAGCAGTTTTAAACCTTTTACATGATAACTATGATAAACAATCGAAAGTGCATTATAAAACATATAAGAAGAAGTAAAAGATACAATTTTTAGAACTAACCAACAAAAGATCGATAGATGATGACGCATTCACGCTGTTGTATTCTTCATGAATCATTAGAAGCAATCTATACAAGAAAAAAATAAATTAGTGACACAAATTTCAAGTATTTAACTTCAAAGTTTTGAAGGTAGAAGAGAACATATATCATACCACTAAATTGTTCCGAGGCACTAACATACGCCGGGTTTTCATGTCTTCAAATCGTTTTATGATTTTGTCATTCTTGATGCTTCTAAATATCTTCTTCTCAGTGTAACATATCATTAAGTCATTGAGCCATTCATCACCCATTTTGTTACGCAAATCTGTCTTTACAATAGACATAGCAGAAAATATCCTCTCAACTGAAGTTGTTGCCACCGGAAGAATTAATGTTAATTCAATGAGCCGATACACCAATCCATAAGATGTGTTCATTTTAGTCTTGACCATAATTTCAGCAACCTTTCCAAGCTCTGTACATCCAAGAAAGTCTTGAGTTCTTCTAGCACGACTGACAAATCCTCGCAGTTGATAAGGCAAAAGAAGAAGGTCACCGACGTCAAAATCCACAGCATAAATTTCAGCAAATCTCACAAGCTTATCCACATCAAAATTAGAGAAGGAGTTCCTTGGGTTAAGACAAGCCATGCAAACTAATAACTTTGAACTAACTTCACCAAATCGATGATTCATCTCAGACAAAATGGCATCTATGGCAGCAAGGAAAATCTCAACATGGTAGAAGTGCATGTTTGTTACTTTTTGCTTTCTACGTGTAGATGTCCCTCTAGCATTTATTTCCTTATCCATATCTGGCACTTCAATCTCATTCTTATCACAGAATGTTTTCACTCTTTTGAATAAGGGATCCCATCCATTGTCCCTCATATCCTGCAACTGCTCTTTGACATCTATGATCAATTGCATTGCCTCAACAATGTCTTGATCCTTCCTTTGCAAAGCATGTGACAGACTGTCTGTGATGCTCAACAATTCTATCATTAAATGCATTATGAACACAAAATCAAACCTCTCCATTTTACCAATTAAACCAAATGCTCCACCATTATTTCCTGGTTTAACAGAGTCTTTCTTTACTATCTCAAGAACGTCTATGACAGCTTCCCACATCACCAAAATACGAAGTAAAGTTTTAAGATGTGAACCCCATCTAGTATCTTCAGGCCTTGCTAGGCTACATTCCTGGTTCAAACCTTTTCCAGTGATAATCTCCCCACTCTCCAACTTTTCTAACAACACATCATGATGCTTTGCAAGCAAGGCATCCTTTCTCATACATGATGCGCCGACAGTGTTGACTATTAGAGGAACATAGTTAAAGAAATCTGCAATGGCTGGAGTAGAAGTTGCAACAGTAACAACCACTAATTGCAATTGATGGGCAAAACAATGCACATAGAATGCATAAGGATTTTCATCTCGAATCAATTTTGCACACCATTAAATTCACCTCTCATATTGAAAGCTCCATCATAACCTTGCCCACGAAGGCTAGAGATTGGTAGCTTATGACTGTTAAGCATTTTGACCAGAGCTTCTTTCAATGAAGCAGCTGTACAACTCTCAACATGCTGAAGTCCAAGGAGCCTCTCCATCACCTTCCCTTCATCATTCACAAACCTGCAAACCATATTTTATTTCATGTTAGTACAAGTGTACAAGTAAAAGTCGAGGTAAAAAAATAGAGTTGTCATTTACTAACCTCAAAATTACAGCCATCTGTTCTTTTATTGATACATCTCGGGACTCATCAATCAATACAGAAAATTTTTTATCTCCAATCTCATCCATAATCACTGACATGACTTCTTGTGCACAAGCTTTTGTAAGGTCCTTCTGTATATGATGAGATATCATTGTGCAATTTTTTGCACCTTTATCGTATGCATCCTTAACAATCTCAACTTTATCTTTGTACCAATCAACCATCTCTCTATATGTACCCTTATTGTTGGAAGTAGAGGACTCATCGTGTCCACGAAAAGCATCACCTTGCATTATGAGAAATCTTGCTACATCTAAAGAAGAGTTCAAGCAAATCTCATATCTTTTCTCTTCCTCCTTGCTAATTACATCAATTCTTCTAGCCACATTTGTTCTTTGGTTCATAAAGTCATCACACTTTAGCCTAGCATTATTGTGAGTCTTGCAAGTACCGTGCTGATTAAAATTGTCCTTAGCTTTTTTCCAGTTAGTATAACCATCCTTTGCAAAGACAGAACTACCAAATTTTTCAGGCTTCCCCGGATCAAAGAAAAGATAACAATATAAGCAATAAGCTGCATCATTCGACTCACTATACTCTAGCCAATCAAACTCATCAAACCAAGTTTGCTGAAATGATCTCCATTGACCATTTTGCCATTTACGAGCAAAGGTAAGATTACGAGGTTGAGTCGGACATCTCAAAGCATATGCCCTTCTAACTTGGTCTCTAATTTCTGGTGGATATTCTTCAATTGGTATGCGATTTCCTGGATCACCAACTACATCGGATTAACTAAACTCCACTCTACGCCGAATTGGTTGATTTATGCTGTTATTACTGCCTGGAGTTGATGTACTACTTGTACCAGAAAAATATGTGTGCAATGTTCTTTTGGACATTTTGAATAATCTGCAATTTATTAAATCCTAATCAAATTTTGAACGATTACAAAGTTCAAAAGGCAAATCTAAAGAAAAAGATTATACCTGCTGGCTGCTGCCCTGTTGGTGCTGCGGTGCTGCCGCCCAGTGCCTGCTGCCGCGTCGCCCAGTGCCTGCTGCCGCCCAGTGCCCCAAATTTCAGCGAAGGCAAAATGGAGGAATAAAAGCAGTCCTAGCTAGAATAAAAAGGAATGCTAAAAAGCGAAATTAAATTGCACGCATGACGCATCACCGAAAGCAAAAGGGCTACCTGACACCTGACAGGGTAAGCTCAATTCATTGCAGCCTTTGCAGGAAGCCAGGAACCCCAAATTTCAGAGAATCCAGCAGGCAATTGCACACGGAGTCACCGCCGCGCGCCGCGCCCCTGCTGGCTGCTGGCTGCTGGCTGCTGGCCAGCCCTGCGCGCTGCGCCCCTGCTGGCTGCTGGCCTGCGCCTGCGATGCGCGGCCGCTGCTGCCTGCTGCCTCCGCCCGCTGGGATCCCGGCGCTGCGGCGCCTCCGTCGGCCGTTGGGCAGGAGCCAGCCAACCCTAGCTGGAGCCGCCGCCGCTCGCCCAGTCGCCCACTCGCCGGCCCAGTCAGCTCGAGTCGAGTGCCTCTGCTCCCGTGACTGACAGAATGAGAAGAGAAATGAAGAAAAAATGTCTGTTTCTTGATGGGCCGTGTATAGGCTTCGTTAGTGGGCCACACATTCTGGCCTAGGAAGCAGACCAACTCGTCTTCAACCTCCGTCCGCGACGGGAACCTCTCTAGCCCCTCCTTCCTAGTGGCTAATGGCTGAAAATTTTATGGAGGGGCTCAGGGGGGCTCCAATGGCGCAGCCAAGGTAGGGGGGGCTTGAGCCCCGGCAGCCCCGGCAGATCCGCCACTGATTAGGCCCATGAAGGACCTTCTTTTTTTCACGGTTTAGGCTCACGAAGGGGCATATTTTCTTTTGGCGCTACAGTTTAAACTCATGCAGCCGTGGAATCTTTATATTTCTTTATCTAGCTTCAGTTTAGGCTCTCGCAGTTACGGAGCATCTTCATATTTTTATTTAGCTTTAACTTCAGTTTAGGTTCATGAAGCTATGGAGCATGATGACCTTTCATTTGACACTCATGAAGGAGCACATTTTCATATTCTTTGTCTATCTTCAGTTTAAGTGTTCATCACGCTGTAAAGCATATATTTCTTCTTACAGTTTAGACCCATGCAGGAGCTACATTTTTTGTTTCAGTCTAGGCTCATGAAGGAGCTGTTTTTTTTCAGTTTAGACTCATGAAGGAGCGTTTTTTTATACAGTTTAGGCTCATGAAGGAGCTATTTTTTTGTTTCGGTTTACGCTCATGAAGGAGCACACATTTTTTTATACAGTTTAGGCTCATGATGGAGGTATGTTTTTTTATTGTTTCAGTTTAGGCTCATGAAGGAGCACATTAGCTTCAGTTTAAACTTGTGAAGCAATGGATCATTGTGATTTCTTTTTCTTGATGCTACGGTTTAAGCTCATGAAGCGATGGAGCATTTTTTCCTGACGCTACAGTTTTTTCTTGATGCTACAGTTTAAGCTCATAAAGCGATGGAGCATTTTTTTTCTTAACGCTATACTTAAGCTCATGAAGCGATGGAGCATTGTGATTTTTTTTCTTTTTTTGATGCTACAGTTTAAGCTCATGAAGCAATGGAGCATGATATGCATATTTCACTATGCATAATAACGCTTTAGAAAATTTCCATTTATCGGTGTTAGGCAATATTCGCCATCCGGAGATATGATTCTATAAGCGCCACTAGAGTAGACGTCCTTCGCAATGTATGGGTCTTCCCATTTAGGCTCGAATTTGCTTTGCATTCGGTGAGTAATATTTATAGGCCCAATGACCGCGAGAACCAAATGGCCTCCTTTTTATGCGCTTGTCAAAAGCCCAAGACATCGTAGCTTGTTAGGCCTCCAAGTTTTGCAATGCACGAAGCCATTTTTCTTCGAGGTTATCTAGTTCTTTTAAGCATAATTTTGCCGATTCATCTTCGTTGAGTTCTTGATAGCAACTCTTAAGGAGGCAATTTGCACCTCCAGTTGCAGGACCACCTCTCCTCCATATACATGTGAGTAAGGAGTCATTTTCGCTGGTGTCCGTGTCGTGGTCCTATATGCCCACAAGGATTCGAGTAACTTTTCATGCCAGTGTCTCTTGTTCTATGAGACCATCTTTTTGAGCAACTTACATAGCACTTTATTGAATGCTTCTGCTTGACCATTAGCAGCCGGATTATAACCCATGGAGAAGTGGTGCTTAATTTTGAATTTGGCACACATCTTCTCTATCTGTCTATTTTTAAAAGACGTGCCAATATCAGATATTATTCGGGCTGTTACCCCAAATCGATATATAAGATTCGTTCTTATAAAGTTTTCAACATTTTCAGCTTTGACTTCTTTGAGTGCTACGGCTTCTGCCCAGTTAGAGAAGTAATCAGTTGCGGCAAGAATGAATTTGTGTCCCTTAGAAGACGGGGGATTTATTGGCCCGACTACATCCATTCCTCACATTTTAAAGGGTCAAGACATATTGGTCGGATGTAATGGTTCATGGGGCTGATGTATGAAATTACCATGTATTTGACATTCATGGCATCTTTTTGCGAATTTCATAGAATCGTCAAACATTGTAGGCCAATAATAACCTAAATGTCTTGGTAGTGTAACTTGGGTCCAGATTGGTGTGCGCCACACACTCCTGAATGCACTTCATTTATGGCTTCGATTACCTCGTTGTCGGCAAGGCAACAAAGTAGAATACCATCGTAGGAACACCGATAGAGCGTATCAGTTATATACGTATAATTTATTGACCTCTTTTGAATCCTAGACCTTTCACTAGAATCCAGGGGCAGATATCCATGAAGGAGATAATCTAGAAAAGGTGTTCTCCAATCACCCATTTCTATTTCGTACATATCTATAGTCATGGCTAAAGTAGATGTTATGTCCTCTTCCTCAGTAAGTATGGGGGGACTCTTCGTTCCTTTATATGAACATCCACAATTTGATATGGATTTAGTGACATGCTGGCAGCTAAGCTTGCTAATGCATCTGCTTTCTCATTTTGGCTTCTCACAACATGCTAAATTTTCAGATCAGCAAACATAGCCATTAGTTCTTTTGTCTTCCAAAAATATGGCAAAAGACCTTGCTTTTTTACCATATATGTTCCCAACAATTGATTAATTATTAATTAGGAGTCTCCATATACAGAGAGTGTTTTTAGGCCCATATTGTGAGCCATTTCAAGCCCAATAATTAGAGCCTCATATTCAGCAGCATTATTTGAAACCGCCGAAGTTAATGTGAAGGAATATGGGAGTATTCCTTCATCAGGTGTGACAAACACGACTCCTACACCTGCTCGTGATTTCTGGCAAGCACCATCAAAATACATTTGCCATGTAGGATTGGACACCGTAGTGGTGAAGACTACCTCATCTGGCAGATCATCATCAATGGAAATGTCATCAGGTATAGGATGTGCGGCTAGAAAATTAGCCAAAGCCGGACCTTTAATGGCTTTTTGAGGTACGAACACAATATCAAATTGTGAAAGGAACATCGCCCACTTAGCCAATCTACCTAATAATATCATTTTATTTAAACTATGTCAGATTGTATCAGCTCTCGAGATGAGATGTACTGTATGTTCTAGCATGTAATGGCGAAGCTTTTGAGTTGCAAATACAAGTGCTAGGCATATTTTTTCTATGTTCGGGTAATTGCACGTTGCCCCCTGTAGGGTGAGGCTTAACTAATATTGGGAGACTTCTTTCCCTGCATCATTGGTTTGTGCAAAAAGAGTGCCTAATGAAGTCGGCATGGCTGCCATATAGAGGATTAATGGTCGTCCTTTAATTGGCGCGCCTAACATAGGAGGATTTGTTAAATATTTCTTTATGTCCTCAAATGCATTTTGACATGCTTGATCCCATTGAAACAGGACTCCTTTCTTCATGAGCCAGGAAAAAAGTCTTGCACCTCCCGGACAGATTTGAGATTAACCTCCTAATGTATGTTAAATGGCCTTGGAGGCTCTTTAATTCATACAAGTTTGTTGGTCGAGGCATGTCGACAATTGTCTTTATTTTAGTAGGGTCAATTTCAATGCCACGCTTGGTGACTATAAAACCTAGGAATTTTCCCAAAGATACTCCAAAAGCACACTTCATAGGATTCATTTTTAATTTATGTTTTCTAGGGCGCTCAAACACCATTTCCAAGTGTCTTAAGTGATCTTTCTCGCGCTTAGATTTTACAACAATGTCATCTATATAGCACTCAATGATTTTGTACAACAATCCATCAAGGACAATGGTCATTACACATTGATATGTGGCGCATGCATTTTTTAATCCGAAGGGCATCACTTTATAACAATATATGCCTTTGGGTGTGTGGAATGTTGTTAACTCCTCATCTTCCGACGACATTTTTATTTGGTTGTAGCCAGAAAACCATCCATGAAGGAGAATATCTCATATCCCATAGTGGCATCAATAAGGATTTCAGAGATTGGAACTAGAAAGTCATCTTTTGGATATGCTTTATTTAAATCTCTAAAATCCACACATACATGGATCTGTCCATTTTTCTTTTTTGTGGCACGATAATAGACACCCATTTGGGGTATTTTACTTCTCGGATAAACCTAGAAGCTATGAGTTTATCAACTTCAGCTTCTATTTGTGGGAGAAGTTCTAGAGGATATCTTCTTTGTCCTTGCTTCACCAGAGGAACATCTTTTTCAACGGCCAATTTATGCACAACAATTGTTGGGTCTAGACCTGGCATTTCTCATAAGACCAAGCAAAAAAACCTCTATTTGTAGAAAGAAATTTATGGTATTCTTCCTTACTTTCTTTAGATAGATGTTTACTAATGAAGATTGGACGGGGATCGTCTTCCGTGCTGATATTAATTTCTTCCAACTCATCAATAGTTGGTTGATTTCCATCTTCCATTTGTGGAGATGCTTCCGTAGCATAAAGAGGTTCAGCAGAGGTCATATTAACTTCATAGCCTAACCCATATTTCTTTTCTTTTAATGCTTGATCTTGGTGTAGGGCTTGAAGCTGAGCCTAGGACATCAACTTTTCAAATGGTGCGAACTGCCCCCGGCCATCGCATATAGAAGGACCGGTAGATATATCATAGCCCATCTCTATTTTGAGAAGGTTTACTTATGATGCGAAATATTGGATTGCCTTCCTTCCTTTGGTTGCTTGGTATGTATTGGTATATCTTTCGGCTTGATGAAGACTCACCATCTTCTATCTTTGGGATATTTTGTTCTAACAGCAATGTTGATTTAGGCTTTGAGATTTTATCAACAAGCTCAAAATAAGAGTTTGCATCAACATAGAAGGACTCTGCTATAGTGAATGGCTTTTTATCAATAAAAATCCTTACTATGCCCCCTGAAGGATCTTTATACTTGACGCATTGATGGAGAGTAGATGGAACAACTCCATTTTCATGCAGCCATGGGTGACCGATGAGAGCATTATATGAGGTAGCTGCATCAATAACATGGAAATTTACATATGTCATGAGATTTTCAAACTTTAGAACCAGGGATATGGTGCCCAATGCTTCCTGACCAGCTTGGTTAAAGCCATGAATGACAACATTTGAGTGACATAGGTCTCCTTTAGAATACCAATCTTTTTAAGAGTGCGCAAGGGTAACAAGTTTATGGCTGAACCACCATCAATCATTAGGCGATTAATGGGGAGATCATCAATCTCACTGAACATAAGAAGGGTCTGTTATGTTTTTTATTTCCTAACAACAGATCCTCATCATTGAACATAATACTTTGAGAGTGGGATAATTTTACCTCTGCCTGTGAAACCTCAACCCTATAATCTTTAGGGAAGGAAAATGCAGTAATAAATGCATTTTACAAATCAGAAAAGAGACACAAAGCATCATACACAGAAAGCATAGCTGGTATTTTCATCAAGTGCGAGATTACATCATACTTGACCGACACATTAGGAGTATGGTCAGTCGCATCATTTAGAGTTACATTTGGGGGATTTCTTTGTTGAGGAGATGGCCTAGGTAGTGGATGGCCTTATCTAAGCTGAACTTCATCAACTTTGGGTGTCTCTTCTTCAGGGAAGTGAAGAGTGTCGCAGAACCGACCAATTTATAAGAGTACAAGTACAATGGTAGCCCGCAAGCGGTCGCACTGTCATACTTGAACCCATATAAACCCGGTAGTCCGTCGAGTACCACGACGGGTCTCGATAAACGATTTACAACAACCAAGATCGTACAGGATTCAACATACATGCCACATATTACATAAAGTTCACAAATACATTTCATCATCAGAGTACGAATAAAAGTTATTACAAACCGAGTTTGATAGATAAAGCGGAAGCAAATAAGTTCGAAAATAAAGTTTCCAACATAGTTTGATACAGTGCCAAGATACGATCACGGTCCACAAAAGCATGTAGAAGGATTAATAAGAAGCCTGCCCAAGGCTTACTCCTCATCCACAGCGGGATAGAAGCAACTCTTGCAATAACCATGATATACAAAGTGCCATCGCAACATGGGAAAATAAACCCTGAGTACGAGAAGGTACTCACTAGACTAACCCGCCATAAACCGAAATAAAATGACTCCAAGGATTATGCAAGAAATTTGTATAAGTGGAGATAGCTCGACAACATTTTGCATGAAAGCAAATGACTTAATGTACACTTAGGATTCCTTTATCAATTATTTATAACTATCCATCTCTAGATTAGCAACTATCCTGTGCCAAACATGTAGTATATCAATTGAGAAGCATACAATAGTAACCATAGCAGGTATTGTAATTCCATATTCATCCGAACCATCATGTTTCATAACATAGTTACTACGATGTTTGAGCTAGTCAAGTTTCTCACTATCCGAGAGAGACGGCGATTGAATCGATTTCAACCATTGGGAATTTATTCCTAACACAAACCCAGTCTACCACCACGATAGCCTTAGGTCACCTTTGGTACAACTCAGGTACATTTCGTGGGTCTATACCGTGCCGCACAACTGGAACACACCAGATGCCAGGATGCTCAGCCCACCGCCTTTGGGCTCGGTCGATCGTTCCCGGAAGGAGCGCACAACAGAATGGGTCCCGCCTGAATTGAATTACTCGGCTTCGCGGTCGGAACGAGTTATCCGGCTAGCTAACTGAGAGGCATGCGTTCAATCTTCTCAGAAGTTCCAACAACAATATGGTCCTTGATCGACACAGACGGGGATAGATCCACACCCAAGACCTCCATGTCTTGTTGCTTCCCTATCGACATCCCGCCCGGTCTCCATTTACATTAACCATGGTTCTTTTCCACGATAGCAATTATAACCAACCGTGCTCCGGTATCCACCTATATCTCGCAGGTGACAGGAAATCACCCGACTTCTATCGGTCTAAGCATGGCTAAGCACATATTCGATCCTGGACCTATACGGGTTAAAGGTGTAATAGCTGGACAAGGAATGTATATGCATCAAGTGGTTCCATTCAACTCTTATAACCTAATGCATCAATCATAAGTACTTAAGTAATCATTTGTAAAATACTGGGAGACTTAGAATGCTCTGGGGCTTGCCTCGCAAGAAGGAAGTAGGTCCGTGATTAGGACACTCCGGAAGCTCTTCAGGATTCTGCTCCACGCCTTCGGGAGCTGCGGCTTAAGGATTCTCCTGCTGATTCCCTTCCTCTGTTTCTTCAAATTCCAGCAACGTGATCTCTTCCTCCGATCCTATATGCATGAATATAGTATAAGTATTACGAATGCATATATGTTAACAAGTGCATCATGTTTAATGAGTAGGTGCATATCTCTTCTCGATTATTTAATTAACTACTTCCACAATGCATCGACTATACCACAAAACAACAGCTACTTGTTTCGCTCATAACTGGAGTTCTACTAATCCAAATACAGTGATCCTGGACTTTCTGGAAAGCTTATCAAATTCTCTACAACTTTGTTATTAACCATTTTTACAGTACACATCATTTTCAACATGCAACTCATCAAACTCCAGAATCTGTCTGGAAACTATTCAATATGCAATACAAAGTAACAATACTTCTACTTCATGTAATCATTCAAAATTTGACAACATAGAATCTACCAACAGTTTAAGCATACCAAATCCATTTAAGATAATATAATGGTGAAGCCCAAACTATTTATTTAAATGCCTTTATTATTTTATTTGAACCCCTGGGTTAAATAATAAACCTATACCAAATGTGCATCATAAATTCTCAGAAAATTACAGTGGCTTACTAGTGCTACTAATAGACTACTGTAAAAATTTCCTGCCATTTTGCCAAGTAAAACATCCTATACAAAAATGACAAGGCAGCAAGGCTTGAAATAGCATAAATAGAAAACCTTAGTGAAAAGTGTCAAACAACAGATTTCCTATTTTTCATAGCATCCATATACTACTAGTATACCCTCCAACAATTTTCATGAGTATTTGATTCCTAAATAATTTATAAAAATCTACACAAGGATCTCCTAATTATAAAAGAAAAATATATAACTACAAATCTACACATGCACTCATATTCAAATTTTTACCAGAGCTCCTATATGTTAAGACTAGCTTACCACAAAAATTTCATAATTTTTGGAGCATAGGAACTCTAGATATAAAATGAACAAATTTGCATGCATTCAAAAACACATTTCAAATCCCTATTTAAATCTCAAAAAATTTCTACTGTAAATGTTAAGAACATATTTTTCCTAAATACTGCACTTCCTAAGGAACACTACCAAATTTATTTCACAATTTTTGAAGCTACCAAGCTGAAGATACAAAATTCACAAAAGAATTCAAAAACTGGATCAAATGAACTATCACACACTCTAACTGTCGATGACCGGTGGGACCCGCTGGTCAGGGGACCCCACGAGTCAGTGACTCGAAATAGGGCCACGGCGCTGCACAGCGCTGGTGCGGCCAGAGCTCGTCGCCAGTGAGTTCTTCGGCGAAACCACAGGCACCATCGTGATCTACTACTCAAGACGCGTCGGATGGTTGAGGTGGTGACAGCGCTAGCGCGGCGGAGCATGATCGTCGCCGCCCATGGCGGCACGGCGGCGCTGCGCGACTCTGTGCCGGCCGTATCTGGCCATGGGAAAGATAGGAGAGGCGCGCAACAGTACCACGGCGTCCTAGTGAACTTATTTCAGCAACAAACGCTTCACGCAAAGCTCCGATGATGCTTGACCACGGCGCGGTGGTGCGAGGGTTAGAACGCGGTGGCGCGGGTTGTCGCGTTCCACGCCGGCGGGATCACTAACGAAGGCAACGTCTTAGCACTGGATAATACACGTCCTGACCAAACACAAACGCTCAAAATCGAAGGAAAAACGCAGATGAGCCGAGCCATGGCCAGCTTGCCGTGGAGGCGGCCATGGCGACCGAGAACTTCGGCGAGAAAGGAAACGGCGAATACGCCCTCACCGAAGCGTGACAGCCGCTGCAATCAAGATGAGGGGTGGAGGGAGGTGTGGCGTAGCTACGGGCTCATTCTGATCGTTCCCCGGAAGGAGCGCACAACAGAACGGGTCCCGGCCTGAATTGAATTACTCGGCTTCGCGGTCGGAATGAGTTATCCGGCCAGCTATGTGAGAGGCATGCGTTCAATCTTGTCAGAAGTTCCAACAACGGTATGGTCCTTGATCGACACAGACGGCGATAGATCCACACCCAAGACCTCCATGTCTTGTTGCTTCCCTATCGACATCCCGCCCGGTCTCCATTTACATTAACCATGGTTCTTTTCCACGATAGCAATTATAACCAACCGTGCTCCGGTATCCACCTATATCTCGCAGGTGACAGGAAATCACCCGACTTCTATCGGTCTAAGCATGGCTAAGCACATATTCGATCCTGGACCTATACGGGTTAAAGGTGTAATAGCTGGACAAGGAATGTATATGCATCAAGTGGTTCCATTCAACTCTTATAACCTAATGCATCAATCATAAGTACTTAAGTAATCATTTGTAAAATACTGGGAGACTTAGAATGCTCTGGGGCTTGCCTCGCAAGAAGGAAGTAGGTCCGTGATTAGGACACTCCGGAAGCTCTTCAGGATTCTGCTCCACGCCTTCGGGAGCTGCGGCTTAAGGATTCTCCTGCTGATTCCCTTCCTCTGTTTCTTCAAATTCCAGCAACGTGATCTCTTCCTCCGATCCTATATGCATGAATATAGTATAAGTATTACGAATGCATATATGTTAACAAGTGCATCATGTTTAATGAGTAGGTGCATATCTCTTCTCGATTATTTAATTAACTACTTCCACAATGCATCGACTATACCACAAAACAACAGCTACTTGTTTCGCTCATAACTGGAGTTCTACTAATCCAAATACAGTGATCCTGGACTTTCTGGAAAGCTTATCAAATTCTCTACAACTTTGTTATTAACCATTTTTACAGTACACATCATTTTCAACATGCAACTCATCAAACTCCAGAATCTGTCTGGAAACTATTCAATATGCAATACAAAGTAACAATACTTCTACTTCATGTAATCATTCAAAATTTGACAACATAGAATCTACCAACAGTTTAAGCATACCAAATCCATTTAAGATAATATAATGGTGAAGCCCAAACTATTTATTTAAATGCCTTTATTATTTTATTTGAACCCCTGGGTTAAATAATAAACCTATACCAAATGTGCATCATAAATTCTCAGAAAATTACAGTGGCTTACTAGTGCTACCAATAGACTACTGTAAAAATTTCCTGCCATTTTGCCAAGTAAAACATCCTATACAAAAATGACAAGGCAGCAAGGCTTGAAATAGCATAAATAGAAAACCTTAGTGAAAAGTGTCAAACAACAGATTTCCTATTTTTCATAGCATCCATATACTACTAGTATACCCTCCAACAATTTTCATGAGTATTTGATTCCTAAATAATTTATAAAAATCTACACAAGGATCTCCTAATTATAAAAGAAAAATATATAACTACAAATCTACACATGCACTCATATTCAAATTTTTACCAGAGCTCCTATATGTTAAGACTAGCTTACCACAAAAATTTCATAATTTTTGGAGCATAGGAACTCTAGATATAAAATGAACAAATTTGCATGCATTCAAAAACACATTTCAAATCCCTATTTAAATCTCCAAAAATTTCTACTGTAAATGTTAAGAACATATTTTTCCTAAATACTACACTTCCTAAGGAACACTACCAAATTTATTTCACAATTTTTGAAGCTACCAAGCTGAAGATACAAAATTCACAAAAGAATTCAAAAACTGGATCAAATGAACTATCACACACTCTAACTGTCGATGACCGGTGGGACCCGCTGGTCAGGGGACCCCACGAGTCAGTGACTCGAAATAGGGCCACGGCGCTGCACAGCGCTAGTGCGGCCAGAGCTCGTCGCCAGTGAGTTCTTCGGCGAAACCACAGGCACCATCGTGATCTACTACTCAAGACGCGTCGGATGGTTGAGGTGGTGACAGCGCTAGCGCGGCGGAGCATGATCGTCGCCGCCCATGGCGGCACGGCGGCACTGCGCGACTCTGTGCCGGCCGTATCTGGCCATGGGAAAGATAGGAGAGGCGCGCAACAGTACCACGGCGTCCTAGTGAACTTATTTCAGCAACAAACGCTTCACGCAAAGCTCCGATGATGCTTGACCACGGCGCGGTGGTGCGAGGGTTAGAACGCGGTGGCGCGGGTTGTCGCGTTCCACGCCGGCGGGATCACTAACGAAGGCAACGTCTTAGCACTGGATAATACACGTCCTGACCAAACACAAACGCTCAAAATCGAAGGAAAAACGCAGATGAGCCGAGCCATGGCCAGCTTGCCGTGGAGGCGGCCATGGCGACCGAGAACTTCGGCGAGAAAGGAAACGGCGAATACGCCCTCACCGAAGCGTGACAGCCGCTGCAATCAAGATGAGGGGTGGAGGGAGGTGTGGCGTAGCTACGGGCTCATTCTGATCGTTCCCCGGAAGGAGCGCACAACAGAACGGGTCCCGGCCTGAATTGAATTACTCGGCTTCGCGGTCGGAATGAGTTATCCGGCCAGCTATGTGAGAGGCATGCGTTCAATCTTGTCAGAAGTTCCAACAACGGTATGGTCCTTGATCGACACAGACGGCGATAGATCCACACCCAAGACCTCCATGTCTTGTTGCTTCCCTATCGACATCCCGCCCGGTCTCCATTTACATTAACCATGGTTCTTTTCCACGATAGCAATTATAACCAACCGTGCTCCGGTATCCACCTATATCTCGCAGGTGACAGGAAATCACCCGACTTCTACCGGTCTAAGCATGGCTGAGCATATATTCGATCCTGGACCTATACCGGTTAAAGGTGTAATAGCTGGACAAGGAATGTATATGCATCAAGTGGTTCCATTCAACTCTTATAACCTAATGCATCAATCATAAGTACTTAAGTAATCATTTGTAAAATACTGGGAGACTTAGAATGCTCCGGGGCTTGCCTCACAGGAAGGAAGTAGGGCGGTGATTAGGACACTCCGGAAGCTCTTCAGGATTCTGCTCCACGCCTTCGGGAGCTGCGGCTTGCGGATTCTCCTGCTGATTCCCTTCCTCTGTTTCTTCGAATTCCAGCAACGTGATCTCTTCCTCCGATCCTAGATGCATGAATATGGTATAAGTATTACGAATGCATATATGTTAACAAGTGCATCATGTTTAATGAGTAGGTGCATATCTCTTCTCGATTATTTAATTAACTACTTCCACAATGCATCGACTATATCACAAAATAACAGCTGGTTTCGCTCATAACTCGAGTTCTACTGATCCAAATACAGTGATCCTGGACTTTCTGCAATGCTTATCAAATTCTCTACAACTTTGTTATTAACCATTTTTACAGTACACATCATTTTCAACATGCAACTCATCAAACTCCAGAATCTGTCCGGAAACTATTCAATATGCAATACAAAGTAACAATACTTCTACTTCATGTAATCATTCAAAATTTGACAACATAGAATCTACCAACAGTTTAAGCATACCAAATCCATTTAAGATAATATAATGGTGAAGCCCAAACTATTTATTTAAATGCCTTTATTATTTTATTTGAACCCCTAGGATAAATAATAAACCTATACCAAATGTGCATCATAAATTCTCAGAAAATTACAGTGGCTTACTAGTGCTACCAATAGACTACTGTAAAAATTTCCTGCCATTTTGCCAAGTAAAACATCCTATACAAAAATGACAATGCAGCAAGGCTTGAAATAGCATAAATAGAAAACCTTAGTGAAAAGTGTCAAGCAACAGATTTCCTATTTTTCTTAGCATCCATATACTACTAGTATACCCTCCAACAATTTTCATGAGTATTTGATTCCTAAATAATTTATAAAAATTTACACAAGGATCTCCTAATTATAAAAGAAAAATCTATAACTACAAATCTACACATGCACTCATCTTCAAATTTTTACCAGAGCTGCTATATGTTAAGACTAGCTTACCACAAAAATTTCATAATTTTTGGAGCACAGGAACTCTAGATATAAAATAAACAAATTTGCATGCATGCAAAAACACATTTCAAATCCCTATTTAAATCTCCAAAAATTTCTACTGTGAATGTTAAGAACATATTTTTCCTAAATACTACACTTCCTAAGGAACACTACCAAATTTATTTCACAATTTTTGAAGCTACCAAACTGAAGATACAAAATTCACAAAAGAATTCAAAAACTGGATCAAATGAACTATCACACACTCTAACTGTCGCTGACCGGTGGGACCCGCTGGTCAGGGGACCCCACGAGTCAGTGACTCGAAACAGGGCCGCGGCACTGCACAGCGCTGGCGTGGCCAGAGCTCATCGCCGGTGAGTTCTCCGGCGAAACCACGGGCACCATCGTGATCTACTACTCAAGACGCGTCGGATGGTTGAGGTGGTGACAGCGCTAGCGCGGCGGAGCATGATCGTCGCCGCCCATGGCGGCACGGCGGCGCTGCGCGACTCTGTGCCGGCCGTATCTGGCCATGGGAAAGATAGGAGAGGCGCGCAACAGTACCACGGCGTCCTAGTGAACTTATTTCAGCAACAAACGCTTCACGCAAAGCTCCGATGACGCTTGACCACGGCGCGGTGGTGCGGGGGTTAGAACACGGTGGCGTGGGTTGTCGCGTTCCACGCCGGCGGGATCACTAACGAAGGTAACGTCTTAGCACCGGGCTAATACACGTCCTGACCAAACACTAACGCTCAAAATTGAAGGAAAAACATAGATGAGCCGAGCCATGGCCAGCTTGCCGTGGAGGCGGCCATGGCGACCGAGAACTTCGGCGAGAAAGGAAACGGCGAATACGCCCTCACCGAAGCGTGACAGCCGCTGCAATCAAGATGAGGGGTGGAGGGAGGTGTGGCGTAGCTACGGGCTCATTCTGATCGTTCCCCGGAAGGAGCGCACAACAGAACGGGTCCCGGCCTGAATTGAATTACTCGGCTTCGCGGTCGGAATGAGTTATCCGGCCAGCTATGTGAGAGGCATGCGTTCAATCTTGTCAGAAGTTCCAACAACGGTATGGTCCTTGATCGACACAGACGGCGATAGATCCACACCCAAGACCTCCATGTCTTGTTGCTTCCCTATCGACATCCCGCCCGGTCTCCATTTACATTAACCATGGTTCTTTTCCACGATAGCAATTATAACCAACCGTGCTCCGGTATCCACCTATATCTCGCAGGTGACAGGAAATCACCCGACTTCTACCGGTCTAAGCATGGCTGAGCATATATTCGATCCTGGACCTATACCGGTTAAAGGTGTAATAGCTGGACAAGGAATGTATATGCATCAAGTGGTTCCATTCAACTCTTATAACCTAATGCATCAATCATAAGTACTTAAGTAATCATTTGTAAAATACTGGGAGACTTAGAATGCTCCGGGGCTTGCCTCACAGGAAGGAAGTAGGGCGGTGATTAGGACACTCCGGAAGCTCTTCAGGATTCTGCTCCACGCCTTCGGGAGCTGCGGCTTGCGGATTCTCCTGCTGATTCCCTTCCTCTGTTTCTTCGAATTCCAGCAACGTGATCTCTTCCTCCGATCCTAGATGCATGAATATGGTATAAGTATTACGAATGCATATATGTTAACAAGTGCATCATGTTTAATGAGTAGGTGCATATCTCTTCTCGATTATTTAATTAACTACTTCCACAATGCATCGACTATATCACAAAATAACAGCTGGTTTCGCTCATAACTCGAGTTCTACTAATCCAAATACAGTGATCCTGGACTTTCTGCAAAGCTTATCAAATTCTCTACAACTTTGTTATTAACCATTTTTACAGTACACATCATTTTCAACATGCAACTCATCAAACTCCAGAATCTGTCCGGAAACTATTCAATATGCAATACAAAGTAACAATACTTCTACTTCATGTAATCATTCAAAATTTGACAACATAGAATCTACCAACAGTTTAAGCATACCAAATCCATTTAAGATAATATAATGGTGAAGCCCAAACTATTTATTTAAATGCCTTTATTATTTTATTTGAACCCCTAGGATAAATAATAAACCTATACCAAATGTGCATCATAAATTCTCAGAAAATTACAGTGGCTTACTAGTGCTACCAATAGACTACTGTAAAAATTTCCTGCCATTTTGCCAAGTAAAACATCCTATACAAAAATGACAATGCAGCAAGGCTTGAAATAGCATAAATAGAAAACCTTAGTGAAAAGTGTCAAGCAACAGATTTCCTATTTTTCTTAGCATCCATATACTACTAGTATACCCTCCAACAATTTTCATGAGTATTTGATTCCTAAATAATTTATAAAAATTTACACAAGGATCTCCTAATTATAAAAGAAAAATCTATAACTACAAATCTACACATGCACTCATCTTCAAATTTTTACCAGAGCTGCTATATGTTAAGACTAGCTTACCACAAAAATTTCATAATTTTTGGAGCACAGGAACTCTAGATATAAAATAAACAAATTTGCATGCATGCAAAAACACATTTCAAATCCCTATTTAAATCTCCAAAAATTTCTACTGTGAATGTTAAGAACATATTTTTCCTAAATACTACACTTCCTAAGGAACACTACCAAATTTATTTCACAATTTTTGAAGCTACCAAACTAAAGATACAAAATTCACAAAAGAATTCAAAAACTGGATCAAATGAACTATCACACACTCTAACTGTCGCTGACCGGTGGGACCCGCTGGTCAGGGGACCCCACGAGTCAGTGACTCGAAACAGGGCCGCGGCACTGCACAGCGCTGGCGTGGCCAGAGCTCATCGCCGGTGAGTTCTCCGGCGAAACCACGGGCACCATCGTGATCTACTACTCAAGACGCGTCGGATGGTTGAGGTGGTGACAGCGCTAGCGCGGCGGAGCATGATCGTCGCCGGCCATGGCGGCACGGCGGCACTGCGCAACTCTGTGCCGGCCGTATCCGGCCATGGGAAAGCTAGGAGAGGCGCGCAACAGTACCACGGCGTCCTAGTGAACTTATTTCAGCAACAAACGCTTCACGCAAAGCTCCGATGACGCTTGACCACGGCGCGGTGGTGCGGGGGTTAGAACACGGTGGCGTGGGTTGTCGCGTTCCACGCCGGCGGGATCACTAACGAAGGTAACGTCTTAGCACCGGCTAATACACGTCCTGACCAAACACTAACGCTCAAAATTGAAGGAAAAACATAGATGAGCCGAGCCATGGCCAGCTTGCCGTGGAGGCGGCCATGGCGACCGAGAACTTCGGCGAGAAAGGAAACGGCGAATACGCCCTCACCGAAGCGTGACAGCCGCTGTAATCAAGACGAGGGGTGGAGGGAGGTGTGGCGTAGCTACGGGCGAGATGGAGGTGGTGGTGGTGCGACGTAGCGCACGCAAGGCGACGACGGAGGCGGTGCTGTGCTCGGCGGCGTTGCCTGGTTCCGCGGCGAGAGCAAGGGAGAGCATTGGAGAAGGAGAGAGCTGGCGTGAGCGAGTGGAAATGGAGCGGGCGCACGCTGGGGAGTTGAAGGCGCGCGTCTGCCTGCCTTGGCCACGCTGGGCAGAGCGCCGGCGACGCGCGGCCGTCGCCGCGGACACGCGGCGCGCAGACTCTGCCGGTGGTCGGCCACTGAACGGCTTCGTTCAGTTCGTCAGTAACGAAGTGCCGAGCCTGACGACGTGTTTTGCAATCGAGTTAACTCCCTAAGCAAAGCGATTCAGTGATTTCTTTCTGAACCAAAGTCATAGTCCTAAGTACCATCTCCAAATGTTGTTCAATAATCGTGTTCTAATTCCCAACCCACATCGAGTAAAATCAATCCAAAGTCGGGCTGACAGCACTGTCAGTGATCAAGACTTAGAAAAATTTCGTGAAGTGTTGAAATCTTGATTTTGCTGATTTTTGTGGGACCCATTCAAGCATGTTAGAAGCTAAATCAGTCAATGACCTAGAAATAAAAGTTGTTCCTTATGTCAAACACTACAACTTTGCTTTAGTGATCTCCTCCATGCAAGGTCTCTAACACCTAGTTCAAATTTGGTCAAACATGTCACTTTTAAATGATGATACACATCAAAGCATGGCTTAATGACCAAATTAGCCCTAGCCCTAAATACCAAAGTTGTTCATGATGATATCCTGAACATGTTTAAGCAATTTGCAAGGTCATTCAATCATTTCATGTAGTAGTCTCTCATAGGGCCATTTAAAGTAATTACATGAAACATGACTTAAGGACTTGATCATGGAAAATGACATTCATGAACCATGTTCCAATTGTGAACCTAAGCATTGCCAAAAGATTTTTGGGGACTCATATTAACTAAGTACATGTGTCCACTCATGATCATATGCATATACACAGGGAGACATGAAATAACGAGAAGGTTGCATATGTTAATAAAACATGCGATAACAAGCAATGTTGCAGATGTTTCAATCAAATGTTTCAAATTGTAAATGCTTGTTTATGAATGCGTGATGATCATGCTCATGTATGCAAGTCAAGTTATGCAAGGCTAACACCCGAGGTGTTACAGCCCCTCCCCCTTATAAAAATCTTGTCCCGAGATTTGCAAGACCTACCATTCTTGAAAAAAGGCGGGATAAACTTCTCGTAGATAATCTTCTCTTTCTCACGTAGCATCTTGTTCACTATGATTGTTCCACACCACCTTATAGAACTTAATAATCTTACTCCGCGTTACTCTCTCCATCTCCTCTAATACTCGAATTGGCTTTTCCTCATAGGTCAAATCCGATTGAAGCTGCACGTTGGTGGGTGCAATAGCTTCTTCCGGTACTCGAAGACATTTCTTCAACTGAGAAACATGGAACACATCAAATATTGTACTCATCTCTGGTGGAAGTTGTAACTTATACGCAACATTCCCTTTTCGTTCCAAAATTTTGTATGGCCCTACATATCTTGGTGAAAGCTTCTTTTTCATCCCAAATCTTTTCACACCTTTCATGGGTGATACTCTTAAGTATACATAGTCACCCACTTCAAAAGTTAGTGGTCTTCTTCTTCTGTCGGCATAGCTCTTCTGCCTTGATTGAGCTGCCTTCATATGTTGTTGGATGATACATACTTGCTCTTCGGCTTCATTGACAAAATCAATACCAAAGTATCTCCTTTCACCGGGCTCAATCCAATTCAATGCAGTTCTGCACTTCCTGCCATATAAGGCTTCAAATGGAGCCATTTTGATACTCACTTGATAACTGTTGTTATAGGAGAATTCAGCTAAAGGTAACCATTTCTCCCATGAACCTTTTGAAGATATAACACAAGCTCTAAGTAAATCTTCTAGGATTTGGTTTACTCGCTCTGTCTGTCCTGAAGTTTGCGGATGATAAGCTGAACTTCTGATTAGCTTGGTTCCCAAAGCCTGGTGTAAGTGCTCCCAGAAACGAGCTATGAACTGTGGTCCTCGATCTGAGATTATAGTCCTGGGTACTCCATGCAGTCTCACGATCTGGGAAACATATAACTCAGAGTATTTCCCCATGTGATATGTTGTGTGAACTGGTACAAAATGTGCTGACTTGGTGAGACGATCAACAATTACCCATATTGAATCGTGACCTTGTGGCATCATTGGAAGGCCTGTGATAAAATCCATGCTGATTTCCTCCCATTTCCATCCTGGAATCGGCAATGGCTGAAGTAATCCAGCAGTTTTCATATGGACAGCTTTTACTCTACTGTAGTTATCACACCTAGCAACATAGGCTGCAATCTCTTTCTTCATCTTAGTCCACCAAAAATGGGTTTTTAAATCTTGATACATTTTACTACTACCCAGATGGATGGACAATTTGGACGAGTGAGCTTCCTCTAAAATTTGATTCCTTAGCTCACGGTCTTTTGGTACCACAAGGCGGCCCCCAAACCATAATACACCTCTTACGTCCATTCTAAAATGCTTGGTCTCTTGCTCTTGCATTTTTCTCTTGATGTGACTTATTCCTACATCTGTCTACTGCAACTCTATGATTTTGCTCTCAAGTGAACAACTGATCGTGATATTGTGTAGTACAGCAGGATGTAACAAGTTGAATCCATCTCCCAGTAATGCTTCTATAGTGTTGCAATGAGACTTCCGACTCAGTGCATCTGCTACTACATTAGCCTTACCCAGATGGTAGTGCACTTCTAAATTGTAGTCCTTAATTAGCTCTAACCATCTTCATTGTCTCATGTTCAGTTCTGGCTGGGTAAAGATATACTTGAGACTTTTGTGGTCAGTATAGATATGACATACATTGCCCAACAAGTAATGTCTCCATATCTTTAACGCATGAACAACGGCTGCAAGTTCCAAATCATGTGTAGGGTAGTTGACTTCATGTTTCCTCAATTGCCGAGAAGCATATGCAATTACTCTTCCTTCTTGCATAAGCACACATCCCAAACCTATTCCTGATGCATCACAAAATACATCGAAAGGCTTTTCAATGTCCGGGTTGTGCTAGCACAGTGTGTAGTCAACAAAGTTCGAGGTTGTGAAAAGCGCTTCACATTACGGTGTCCATTTGTACTTCTCATCTTTCTAAAGTAGTCTCGGTCATGGGCTTAGCTATCTTTGAGAAATCTAGAATGAAACGACGATAATAATACCTCGCTAACCCTAGAAAACTCCGAACTTCATGAACCGAAGTTGGGCTTTTCAATCCATGACCTCTTGTACTTTTGATGGGTCTCTGAAATTCCATCTCTTGATAAGATGTGACCTAAGAAAGGTACTTTGCTCAACCAAAATTCACATTTGCTAAACTTGGCATATAGCTTATGCTCCCTCAATCTGGATAGGACAATCCTCAGATGCTCTTCATGATCTGACTCATTTTCTGAATAAATCAATATATCATCGATAAACATGACCACGAACTTGTCGAGTTCGGGCATGAATACCGAGTTCATCAGGTACATGAAGTAGGCTGGAGCATTTGTTAGTCCGAAAGACATCACTAAATACTCGTATAAGCCGTACCTGGTAGAGAAAGCAGTTTTAGGTATATCCTCTGGCCGGATCTTTATTTGATGGTAGCCTAACCTCAAGTCAATTTTGGAGAATACCTTTGCCTTCGCTAGCTGATCGAACAAGATGTCGATGCGGGGCAACGGATATTTGTTCTTGATGGTCACAGCATTGAGTGGTCTATAATCTACACACATTCTCAGTGACTTATCCTTCTTTTTCACAAACAAGGCTGGACATCCCCATGGAGATGAGCTAGGTTGAATAAGACCTTTGTCCAATAGATCTTGCAATTGAACCTTAAGTTCTGCTAACTCATTGGGTGGCATTCTATAGGGCCTTCTTGATATGGGTGTTGTACCTGGCACTAACTCAATCTTGAATTCCACCTCCCTATCAGGTGGTAAGCCTGGTAATTCCTCTAGAAATACATCCGGAAACTCACAAACTACGGGGATATCACTAAGTGTTGTGGCTTGGATAGCACAAGCTAAATGTTGGAGTTCAAAATTGTGGGAGAGTGGTACTAGAAAAGCATTCCCTCCCATGGGTTCCCTCAACATAATAGTGCGGGTGCTAGTGTCAATAAGAACACCATGATCCTTCATCCAATTCATGCCTAAGATTACACTTATCGATAACCCGGGCAATATTATCAAATCCGTGGTGTACTCCCTCCCTTGTATAGAGATGAATACATTTTTGACTATCTTTTTGGTAGTAACAGTACCCCCTGCTGAACTTATGTTATAACCCCCTTTACTTACTTCAATTATTTCTTGATCATGTCTAGATGCAAATGCTTGACTCATAAATGAATGAGAAGCTCCCGAATCAAATAAAACAACAGCGGGATGCTTATTGACGAGAAACATACCAGCCGTGACAACTTCTCCAGCGGGCACTTCTTCCATAGCGGTATAATGCACGTGTCCCTGACGTGCCCTGGCATTCACCTGTCTCTGATTGTTCTGATTCTGGTTGCTATTCTTCTTGGGGTGGGGGCATTCCTTGGACCAATGACCCAGTTGGTTGCAGTTGAAACATGGTTGATTACTTCGGAATCCGGTGGAGCTGTCCTGACTGCCATTTCCTTTTGGTAAGGCAATAGTGAACGCCTTACGGAACGGTTTCTGTGGCCTATTATTCTGAGCTTTAGGTGGTGGTCTAAACTTGGGTGCAGGTGGACGGAATTGTGGCCTAGCTGTGATAGGCGCTTTTGACTGGAAAGATCCGGATGCACCGGCCTCATATGTCCTCTTGTGACCCTTAGCAACTGCATGCATGTTGTTGTGATTTTCTTGGGTCAAGGCATCACTAATAAACTCATTGGACGTGGCACACCTAGAATTTGCCATAGTCTTCATCAGTTTAGTACCCCAAACCTCGCTTGAAACTCTCTATCTTTTTCTCCTCGGTATCCACAAAACCTAGAGCATATCTGGACAAGTTGTTGAAAGCGTGCATAAATTCAGTGAGTGACTTTGTTCCTTGAGTGAGCCTCATAAATTCGGCCGCTTTCATGCGCATCAGGCCCGGGGGAATATGATGTCCCCTAAAAGCCAGCTTGAACTGTTCTCAGGTAACTCGCGCATTAGCAGGCAAGGACGACAGGAAATGTGTCCACCAGATCCCTGCTGGTCCTTGCAATTGATGAGAAGCCTATTCAGCCTTTAGATGCTCTGTGACCCTTAGCAGATGAAATTTCTGCTCAATGGTATTTAGCCACTCGTCAGCCTGCAGTGGTTCCTCAGCCACCTTGAAGATTGGAGGCTTCGTGTCCAGAAACTCCTTGAATGTACTGTGCTGATTTGGCTCGGCCCCTGGTTGCTGTGGGTGGCCACGAAGCGGTGTTTTCTTGTGATGAGGCGCAGAGCCTCTTCCATTGTCCTTTGGCTCCCCAAGAACTGAGCAAAGAACTCCTGAGCAGACGGCGGCGGTGGTGGTGGTAAGTCATCACCATTGCCATCGTGATCGCTACTACTCCAAAGACGTGGTGCGCGTCATCTCATGGTTACAACAATAAGCGATTATTGGTTGATGGCAAGAGATTGCAGATGAATCATAATCATGCCAAACTGAAATTACTGGAGAAAATTCTCAAATTCACAATAAAAACAGAGGCATAACAATTCATTCTCGCAACATGGCATCCCCAATTTGACCACTTATTGCGCTCATAACGCATGCAAATTTAAATCGTGATCACCAACAAGGAACGAAAATTGCATTGATGTTCAACCAAAGGTACGATAGTCGTGCGATTCACAATATTACATGATAATCGGATTACCCATACTAAATTCGAACTACAGGTCCATTACATGAATAAAGGTGATATATTAGCCCTTCCACTAAGTGCTAAGCGATCTAATCTTCATCATGATCACTATCGAGGTCAGACGTAGGATCATCTCCTCCCTCAGGCTCCACTTCTTCTTCAGGCTCTACTTCTTCTTCATCCTCGTCCCCTTCTAGATCCATCTCTACGGCTCCAGGTGGGACATAAGGGTGGAGCTAGTTGTTCAGTAGATGAACCTCTTCATGTAGGTGATCATTGTATTCTTCCGCATTGGCCAGCTGCTGCCCCAGCTCGAACTGTCGAGCTCTCAGAACATCTTCCCTGGTCCAGGCCGCATTCCTTTGGTGAGTTAACCGAGTCATCTCTTCAGTGAGCCTCTCAATCTCGGCGTTGTGCTCCCTCTGAAGCTGACGTCGGTCCTCGCGGGCATGACCAAGAGCACTAGACACACGTCTGAGGCTACCTTCTACTCCATCTAACACTCGCATCACTGCGAACATGGCGCTCATGGAAGGGTTATTGTTGTTCTGCCCTTCTGCTGCACCAATCTCCAAAGATCTTCCTCTTGCCTGCTGCCATGAGTTAGTGAAGGGGTTACCCCTTGGAAAGACTCCAACCAAAGCGGCTACCAGCTCCTGAGGAAAACGATCCATGATATCCCTCAGGATCCCAAAGGCTACCCTACCAGCTGCTTCTTCAGCAGTCCTGCCAGTTGACTCATAACACCAACCTGTCCACTCAGAATCGTCACCTCAGGGACGAACAACGGCCTCCACAGTAACTAAGAGACCTTCTCCCAACTGCTCATTCGCCCAGAAGTAGCGGGGCTCCATTCCATCAGGATAGCCGACATAGTTGAGCACTCTCCACAAGAGTGTAGGCATCCCAAACTCTCCAAGAAATGTGTGACGTTGACGGGTATGTGGAGCAAGCTGACGGCGGGGAGCTCTGCCTCCGGTGGACTTGCGAGCGGTCTGCTTTGTGCGTGCCATCTGCACCATTAACATGTACCACTTGGTGAGACAAGACCATGATGGATAAGAGTTACATAACCGAATAAGAATTTTATAAGGGGAGGAACAATTTAATTATGTGAATGGTAATTATCATGATGCATGCTCGTTCCGTACGTCCTCACAAACTTAGGAAAAATTTGTTTCTAGCGGTAGACACGGTGGCATACATTCGTTCTCTCTTATATAGCGTAACTAGTCGAGCTACATGTTTCGTTGTTAGTGTACCTGCATAAGAATTTTCATTTCAGCCCTAAACCCATAATGAAATATGCAGAATGTAATTTGTAAATACTTCCATATATGTATACCCATACATATACTTCGTATCAATCTACCCGACAATAACTTAAACCCACAATTAAATACGCACCATATACACATGCAAGCATGCATACATAGACGTACCAAAGCTAACTCTCCCCGACCGCACGCTCACATCTTGCGGTCATACACTCATCATCTTACCTTGGCGTAGAGGCATTTGATCCATACATTACCACTCAAGTGAATGGCATCCATACAATAGCACGCCGTATGGACGACGAAGTAAAAATCCCCATGTTAGTACTTAAATAGCCACCTAATAGTCCTTAATTTGGGCATAAGGAAAGTGATCATTGGCACACTTTAGATTTCAAATACCTATTAATATAACTATTAGTTGTTAGAGAAGGGTTTTTTTGGAAAACAAAAACTTTTGTTTTAAATACACTTGTGACAATTAACGTTGAATCTTGCTCTGATGCCAGCTGTCGCAGAACCGACCAATTTATAAGAGTACAAGTACAATGGCAGCCCGCAAGCGGTCGCATTGTCATACTTGAACACATATAAACCCGGTAGTCCGTCGAGTACCACGACGGGTCTCGATAAACGATTTACAACAACCAAGATCATACAAGATTCAACATACATGCCACATATTACATAAAGTTCACAGATACATTTCATCATCAGAGTACGAATAAAAGTTATTACAAACCGAGTTTGATAGATAAAGTGGAAGCAAATAAGTTCAAAAATAAAGTTTCCAACATAGTTTGATACAGTGCTAAGATACGATCACGGTCCACAAAAGCATGTAGAAGGATTAATAAGAAGCCTGCCCAAGGCTTACTCCTCATCCACAGCGGGATAGAAGCAACTCTTGCAATAACCATGATATACAGTGCCATCTGCAACATGGGAAAAATAAACCCTGAGTATGAGAAGGTACTCAGCTAGACTTACCCGCCATAAACCAGAAATAAAATGACTCCAAGGATTATGCAAGGCTGTATAAGTGGAGATAGCTCGACAACATTTTGCATGAAAGCAAATGACTTAATGTACACTTAGGATTCCTTTATCAATTATTTATAACTATCCATCCCTAGATTAGCAACTATCCTGTGCCAAACATGTAGTATATCAATTGAGAAGCATACAATAGTAACCATAGAAGGTATTGTAATTCCATATTCATCCGAACCATCATGTTTCATAACACAGTTACTACGATGTTGGAGCTAGTCAAGTTTCTCACTATCTAGGAGAGATGGCGATTCGAATCGATTTCAACCAGCTGGGAATTTATTCCTAACACAAACCCAGGTCTACCAGCCACGATAGCCTTAGGTCACCTTTGGTACAACTCAGGTACACATTTCGTGGGTCCGTACCGCGCTGCACAATCTGGAACACCAGATGCCAGGATGCTCAGGCCTAGCCTGCCCTTGGGCTCAGTCTGATCGTTCCCCGGAAGGAGCGCACAACAGAACGGGTCTCGGCCTGAATTGAATTACTCGGCTTCGCGGTCGGAACAAGTTATTGAGCCAGCTAAGTGAGAGGCATGCGTTCAATCTTGTCAGAAGTTCCAACAATGGTACGATCCTTGATCGACACAGATGGGGATAGATCCACACCCAAGACCTCCATGTCTTGTTGCTTCCCTATCGATATCCCGCCCGGTCTCCATTTACATTAACCATGGTTCTTTTCCGCGATAGCAATTATAACCAACCGTGCTCCGGTATCCACCTATATCTCGCAGATGATAGGAAATCACCTGACTTCTACCAGTCTAAGTATGGCTAAGCATATATTCGATCCTGGACCTATACCGGTTAAAGGTGTAATAGCTGGACAAGGAATGTATATGCATCAAGTGGTTCCATTCAACTCTTATAACCTAATGCTTCAATCATAAGTACTTAAGTAATCATTTGTAAAATACTGGGAGACTTAGAATGCTCCGGGGCTTGCCTCGTAGGAAGGAAGTACGGCGGTGATCAGGACACTCCGAAAGCTCTTCAGGATTCTGCTCCACGCCTTTGGGAGCTGCGGCTTGCGGATTCTCGTGTTGATTCCCTTCCTCTGTTTCTTCGAATTCCAGCAACGTGATCTCTTCCTCCGATCCTAGATGCATGAATATGGTATAAGTATTATGAATGCATATATGTTAACAAGTGCATCATGTTTAATGAGTAGGTGCATATCTCTTCTCGATTATTTAATTAACTACTTCCACAATGCATCGACTATACCACAAAACAACAGCTACTTGTTTCGCTCATAACTAGAGTTCTACTAATCCAAATACAGTGATCCTAGACTTTCTGGAAAGCTTATCAAATTCTCTACAACTTTGTTATTAACCATTTTTATAGTACACATCATTTTCAACATGCAACTCATCAAACTCCAGAATCTGTCCGGAAACTATTCAATATGCAATACAAAGTAACAATACTTCTACTTCTTGTAATCATTCAAAATTTGACAACATAGAATCTACCAACAGTTTAAGCATACCAAATCCATTTAAGATAATATAATGGTGAAGCCCAAACTATTTATTTAAATGCCTTTATTATTTTATTTGAACCCCTGGGTTAAATAATAAACCTATACCAAATGTGCATCATAAATTCTCAGAAAATTACAGTGGGTTACTAGTGCTACCAATAGACTACTGTAAAAATTTCCTGCCATTTTGCCAAGTAAAACATCCTATACAAAAATGACAAGGCAGCAAGGCTTGAAATAGCATAAATAGAAAACCTTAGTGAAAAGTGTCAAGCAACAGATTTCCTATTTTTCTTAGCATCCATATACTACTTGTATACCCTCCAACAATTTTCATGAGTATTTGATTCCTCAATAATTTATAAAAATTTACACAAGGATCTCCTAATTATAAAAGAAAAATCTATAACTACAAATCTACACATGCACTCATCTTCAAATTTTTACCAGAGCTCCTATATGTTAAGACTAGCTTACCACAAAAATTTCATAATTTTTGGAGCATAGGAACTCTAGATATAAAATAAACAAATTTGCATGCATTCAAAAACACATTTCAAATCCCTATTTAAATCTCCAAAAATTTCTACTATAAATGTTAAGAACATATTTTTCCTAAATACTACACTTCCTAAGGAACACTACCAAATTTATTTCACAATTTTTGAAGCTACCAAACTAAAGATACAAAATTCACAAAAGAATTCAAAAACTGGATCAAATGAACTATCACACACTCTAACTGTCGCTGACCGGTGGGACCCGCTAGTCAGGGGACCCCACGAGTCAGTGACTCAAAATAGGGCCGCGGCGCTGCACAGCGCTGGCACGGCCAAAGCTCGTCGTCGGTGAGTTCTCCGGCGAAACCACGGGCACCATCGTGATCTACTACTCAAGACGCTTCGGATGGTTGAGGTGGTGATAGCGCTAGCGTGGCGGAGCATGATCGTCGCTGGCCATGGCGGCACGGCGGCGCTGCGCAACTCTATGCCGGCCGTATCCGGCCATGGGAAAGATAGGAGAGGCGCGCAATAGTACCACGGCATCCTAGTGAACTTATTTCAACAACAAACGCTTCACGCAAAGCTCCGATGACGCTTGACCACGGCGCGGTGGTGCGGGGGTTAGAACACGGTGGCGCGGGTTGTCGCGTTCCACGCCGGCGGGATCACTAACGAAGGTAACGTCTTAGCAGCGGTTAATACACGTCCTGACCAAACACTAACGCTCAAAATCGAAGGAAAAACGCAGATGAGCCGAGCCATGGCCAGCTTGCCATGGAGGCGGCCATGGCGACCGAGAACTTCGGCGAGAAAGGAAACAGCGAATACGCCCTCACCAAAGCGTGACAGCCGCTGCAATCAAGACGAGGGGTGGAGGGAGGTGTGGCGTAGCTATGGGCGAGATGGAGGCGGTGGTGGTGCGACGTAGCGCACGCAAGGCGACGGCGGAGGCGGTGCTGTGCTCGACGGCGTTGCCTGGTTCCACGGCGAGAGCAACGGAGGGCGCTGGAGAGGGAGAGAGCTGGCGTGAGCGAGTGGAAATGGAGCGGGCGCATGCTGGGGAGTTGAAGGCGCGCGTCTGCCTGCCTTGGCCACACTGGGCAGAGCGCCGGCGACGTGTGGCCGTCGCCGCGGACACGCGGTGCGCAGACTCTGCCAGTGGCCGGCCACTGAACGGCTTCGTTCAGTTCGTCAGTAACGAAGTGCCGAGCCTGACGACGTGTTTTGCAATTGAGTTAACTCCCTAAGCAAAGCGATTCAGTGATCTCTTTCTGAACCAAAGTCGTAGTCTTAAGTACCATCTCCAAATGTTGTTCAATAATCGTGTTCTAATTCCCAACCCACATCGAGTAAAATCAATCCAAAGTCGGGCTGATAGCACTGTCAGTGATCAAGACTTCAACTTTTTGTGGGACCCATTCAAGCATGTTGAAATCAATCCAAAGTCGGGCTGATAGCACTGAAGTGTTGAAATCTTGATTTTGCTAATTTTTGTGGGACCCATTCAAGCATGTTAGAAGCTAAATCAGTCAATGACCTAGAAATAAAAGTTGTTCCTTATGTCAAACACTACAACTTTGCTTTAGTGATCTCCTCCATGCAAGGTCTCTAACACCTAGTTCAAATTTGGTCAAACATGTCACTTTTAAATGATGATACACATCAAAGCATGGCTTAATGACCAAATTAGCCCTAGCCCTAAATACCAAAGTTGTTCATGATGATATCCTAAACATGTTTAAGCAATTTGCAAGGTCATTCAATCATTTCATGTAGTAGTCTCTCATAGGGCCATTTAAAGTAATTACATGAAACATGACTTAAGGACTTGATCATGGAAAATGACATTCATGAACCATGTTCCAATTGTGAACCTAAGCATTGCCAAAAGATTTTTGGGGACTCATTAACTAAGTACATGTGTCCACTCATGATCATATGCATATACACAGGGAGACATGAAATAACGAGAAGGTTGCATATGTTAATAAAACATGCGATAACAAGCAATGTTGCAGATGTTTCAATCAAATGTTTCAAATTGTAAATGCTTGTTTATGAATGCGTGATGATCATGCTCATGTTATGCAAGTCAAGTTATGCAAGGCTAACACCCGAGGTGTTACAAAGAGACTCCTCATCATCCTCAAAAACTCCGATGGGGAAAGTAGCATACTCTTCGAGTGATTCATCCTCACGCTTCTTTATATTTAGTTAGAAGTGTCGGCCTTCACCCTTTTCCATCATTCGTCGAAGAGCAAGATGTCTTGAGAGTTGCTATCGATGCTCTCCTGATCTTTGGGAGCTTGATAGTCCACATTTTGGGGTGTGGATCCATCGAAGGAAAGCCTTGCCTTCATGCTAGTGCTTAGCTTGCTATTGCGGATGCCCTGAGGAAGACATATTAACATGCTTAGGTTTTGATACCATATATTGATCATAAGTTGGCCACATTTTTGGAGTTGCACAACTCACCGGATCACTTTGAAAGGTAGCAACATTTGATGCAATTGTTTTCTTTCCACTCTTCAAGCTTTTGAGTAGATCAACATCTATGGTGCCTTCATCTATGAGCTTTTGTATCATGTTTTTAACCACAAAGCAATCCTTGAGCATATGACCCAAGATGCGATGGAAGTGGCAGAAATTTGGCTCATCGAATTTAGAAGCTTCTTTTGGCCTTTTTAGTTTTGGGAGCTCAATGAGTTTTAACTCCCATAGGCCTATGAAGAGATCCTCCACTTCTTCATTAGGAAAGTAGTACTTCTAATTTTGAAGCTCGCTAAGAGTTGGCCTCCTAGGAGCTGGTGCACCCCCTTTGTTTGGTAATCTTGTGGCGGTGCCCCCACTTTCGAACTTTTGGGGGACCATCGTTGTCTCCATGGCCTGCCTTTGCTTTGGCTTAGAAGATCATGTCAGCTTATCATGTTGGTTGTTTTTGTCCAATGATGCCTTGCTGAATGTCCTTGGCGGATGGGACATGTGATGCCTATAATTCTCTATGTCTGTGGCCTTTGAGGACAATTCTTCTAAAGTTATTGGCCTCACACCCTGTAGGTGAATGGCCATGTCCGGGCTCAAGTTATTCATACACATACGAACCGCTTTTGGTTCGGAGATTGGTTGTGGGCAATGGAGGCCTAAATTCCTCCACCTGTTGATGAAATCTATAGCTTTGTCATTTGGCCTTTGTAAGGTTTGAGTCAGCTTAGTTATTCCTACCATCCTTTGAGTGCTCTAGGAAGGAGTCCTGCATTTGTTCCCATGTACGCATGGAGCCAAGTGCCAACTTGTTGTACCATGTGAAAGCTAGACATGATAGTGTTTGTACAAATTGACAGAGGAGAAGAGCTCCATTGTGTGCTGTATCTTGACACGCAACAAGGAAATGAGCCACATGTTCATGTGGTGACCCAGTCCCATTAAATTTGCTAAATTGCGGCTATCGATAATTGTTTGGAAATGGTACCATGTCCCCTTCCGGGGGATATGGTTTCACATACCCCGGATGCATGGAATAATGCGTTTGCATATATTGAGCCTTTACGCCTTCTGAAATCATCCTTTGTATGGCTTCGAGTGTGATTTTAGGTTTAAGATGGGGACCATTATGACTGGTCGAAGCGTTCACATCATTTGTACGATTTTTGGTGTTGGCCACCTACTCACGAAGCGTGGCCAACTCTTCTTCTTTCTGTTGTAAGGCAGCCATCATTTGGTTCATCTACTCTTCAACGGATTGACCTTGATTTGTGGCAAGCACTTGTTTAGCACCGTGACAGAACCGCCCAATCTATACAAGATCAAGTACGGCTGTCCACGTTTAGCATAATGATGCGCGCATACTTTCACTTATATAAAGCCAGTGGTCCACCGAGTGTCATGAAGGACCTTGGTAAATCAACATCATAACCAAGATCGAGTGATGAAGCAAATACACATCACATACTCAGAGTTGTAGTGGAAATAATATTACAAATGAGTTCACAAATAATAGTACAAGTTTGGGTTTCAAAACTGATTAGTGAAAACAACATAGCTTTCAAATGATTACATTAATATAAGTTCTAAATAGATTGCTAGCATAAGTGACATCCTCTGATAAAAGCTTATAGATGAGAGATAAATATAGAGTCACCAAGCCCACCGGTGGTTAGCCACCATCTTTAGCAGGCCAAGAACTTCACCTGCAACATGGTGGGATAAACCCTAAGTACTCAAATGTAGTCAGCTAGACTTAGCCATCATAAACCAGAAATAAAGTGACACCAAGGAGTATGCAAGGCTTTATAAGTGGAGCTAGCTTGACAAAATTTTGCATAAAAGCCACTAGTTGAGCTATACATTTTATAATTCGGTAACCAAGTTAATTATAGCTATTCATCTCTAGATTAGCAACTAACCTATGCGAAACATGTGGAATATTATTTAGTAACCGACAATAGTAACCATAGCCGGTGTAGTAATGTGAGTATCATCATCATAACCATCAAGTTTCCATTAAGTTACTCTATGTTGCCGTTGCTCAGTCAAGTTCTCACTATCCGGGAGAGACAACGATTCAAATCAATTCCTACTCAGTTGGGGAATTACTCATAACATAAAACAGACATTTTTTTAGATCAAAGGCATTCACCTAGCTTTTATTGAAATATTAACGAAAGCCCAAGATCCTACTAGGGATACCAGCTTACAGATTAAGCACTAAACCCTTCAAAGAACTCTACTAACTACATATCAAAAGATCTAACACCAGACCTCTAAACAACACCATCAAGTTTGAACCCACCACATTCGGACAAACATAAGCAAGCAAAAGGCAAACACTCGCCAAAGCTACATTGCCACAGTGGCATTAGAAGCAACTAGGTTAATCATATCGTTCGCCATAGGCTTCAGTTTAGGCTTCAAAAGCGGACGCCAGGATTTCACCACCATCAAAGTCTTGTAAATGATTGCCATCGGGGAAGTCATCGTCTTCTTGTTAAACACCACATCATTACGCGCCTTCCAGATAGTCCATAACGCACCTGCACATAGGAACAACGTTACCTGCTGTGTTTTCCTCTAAGTTTGGTCAAGATCTCTAAAAATAGCGCTGAACAACTTATTGGCGACAACGGCCAACTGAGACATTCATGAAAAAAGGACCATAAGAATACATCAATGGGGCATTGGAACATAATATGGTCCGACATTTCAAGTCTATCACAGCTGAAACATTCTTCCGGTCCAGACCATTTCTTCTTCAATTGGACCCCACACTGGATTCTATCGTGTATGGCCATCCATAAGAAAATTTTAACCTTTAAAGGAATATTATATTTCCAGATAAGCATCATCTACACATCTTGAACCCCTCCAAAGGTCAAGTTATAAAGTGACTTTGCTGAATATTGTTGAGATATCTCTAAAACCCAAAATACCTCATCTCTACCATCTGACAAACAAACATCATCTAACAGCATCATCAGATTGCTCCATTCTTCCCACAAGATCACATTCAACTGCCTTCTAAACTCTAAAAACCACTGTCCTTCCACCCATGCCTATACCACCTCTAAATCTTGACGAACAGCAATGTGGAACAGATTAGGGAAAGTTACTTTTAGTACACAGTCTCCTAACCAACAATCATGCCAAAACCTTGTTTGCATCCCTGATTTTATCTTAATACACCTTCCCATTTGAAACCACTTTCTTACATCTAACAAAGATTTCTAGAATTGCGAGCCCTTCCTATTCCTGACTTGAAAAATACTTCTGTGGCCCAGATATTTGTTTCTTAATATGTTACAACATAAACTATTATCTCCTCTTTCAAGCTTGTCAATCCATTTGCCAAGTAAACTAGTGTTCATAACTCTGACATCCATAAAACCAAGACCTCCAAACTATTTCGGCCTGTTTAGAGCTTCCCACTTAACCATATGATACTTCCTTTTCTTACTTGTTCCTTCCTAAAAGAATCTAGATCTAATAGAGTCCAACCACTGAAAATTTCCTTCATATAACTGATACACGCCCATCGTGTACATGGGTATGCTAGACAGACAAGAATCAATCAAAGTGGATTTTCCCCCTGATGACAGATACTCACATTGCCAAGTTCCCAATCTTTTTTCTGTCTTCTCACAAACATAGCTCAATTGCGCTTTTGATATCTTATGACAACTAACCGGCATTCCTAGATATTTCATCGGGAGAACTCCACTTTTGCATCCCAACATCTCTGCTGCAACATTCATCTCAACAGCAGACAGTCCTACTGAGAAAATCTCACTTTTCTCGAAGTTTATCTTGATTCCTGACATAGCCTCATAGCAAGAAATAATCACTCTAACATTTCGCAAGGTTTGCAAATCAAATTGCAGGAGCAGAATAGTATCATCAACATACTATAAGTGTGTTAACCCTCCCTCGACTAAGTGTGGTACAAGCCCCTTAATCATCCCAGCAGCACAGGCTCTCGATAGCATAGCAGAAAGGGCATCTGCTACAAGATTAAACAACAGTGGAGACAGGGGATCACCCTGTCTAAGTCCTTTGAAGCTTCTAAAATAGTCCCCTCTTTCACCATTCAAATCAATGCACACCTTTCCCCCTCTAACAACTTTATTCATCCATTGAATCCATTTCATATCAAACCCTTTTCTATGAAGTACTTCCTCTAAAAAAATCCAATTAACTCTATCATACGCTTTTTCAAAATCCAACTTGATAATAACCCCACTTGTTTTTGTATCCTTAAGTTCATGCATCACCTCCTGCAGGATCACCACTCCCTCTAAAATATTTCTTCTAGGTATAAATGATGTTTGAAAATTACTCACCACCCTGCCAACCACTATTGAGAGCCTTATAGTAAGTGTTTTGGTGACAATCTTGTATATTACTTTTAAAAGGCAAATCAGTCTAAATTGTTTGACACTAGTCGCTGGTTTAACCTTGGGTAACAAAATAATAACTATATAGTTTAGTCTACATAGCTCCAAATGGCCATCATATAATATGTCTAGCATTTCTTTGATATCCCCTCTTATCATATTCCAGAAAGCTTTGAAAAATTCTATTGAAAAAGCATCCGGACCTGGAGCCGTATTATTTTTCATCTCCTTAATCACCACATCAAGTTCTTCTAAAGAGAAGGGTCTAGTCAAAAACTCATTCTCTTCTTGCTAAATTTGCTGATAACTAGGCCAAAGATCTCGGTCCAAATGCATATCAGCCACATCTTCACTCCCAAACAATCTCTTATTGTAATCTGTAATATGATCTCTAAAGCTGCCAGGCTCCACCACTTCTTGACCATTCACCTCCAGCATTGAAATATGCATTTTTCTTGTCCTGCCATTAGCACATTTGTGAAAATAACTAGAATTTGAGTCACCAGCTAACAACCATTTCTCACCACCTCTTCTTTGCCATTGTAACTCCTCTTCTAACAACATTTGGTTACAGGTATGATCTAAAGCATATCTTTCCTCCCACTCCATATGAGACAGTTCTCTTTCCTCACTCCAATCATCCAATACAGCAATTCTTCTAATAATTTATTGCTTTTGTTTTCTTCTCTGACTATCCAGATTCTGACCCAGCCCATTATAGCCCTCCTCAATTTACTTGAGATCACATGCCAATGATATAAAGGATCATATTTAAACCTTGAAGGCCATTTATCTCTCACCCATTCTCTGAAACCCTCCTGTTGGAGCCAATCAGCACTAAATCTAAAAATAATACTGCTGACCTGACACATTGCTTCCCATGTCCACTATGAGAGGATTGTGATCTGATCCAAGCCACGGACCAGTTACCACCGACGTCAGATTGAACTTATCTTCCAAGGAACTTGACACCAAAACTCTATCAAGAACACACATAATTGGAGGATTTTTTTTGTTCATCTAAGTAAAACGACTTCTAGTCCTATGTAGTTCCCTGAGAGCTGTATTATTGATCATTTCATTAAATGCCTCCATCATTTGAACATTCACATTTCCATTAGATTTTTCCTCAATTCTTCTCACCAGATTAAAATCACCACCCTAAATCATAGGGCATTCCACTGACTGAACTTTAGACTAAATCTCTTCCAAGAACTCTAACTTCATATCATCATGAGCTAGGCCATATATATATTGAAAATCACCCACTGAAAACCATCTGCCTTCATGGTAAGATTGAAACATTGGTAAAAACTACCCACATCTTCAGCTGTAACTATTGCCAACTCTTTATCCACACCCATGAGCAAACCACCTAAGTGCCCAGAACAAGGCAACCAGGACCAAGACATATCCTTCTAACCAGCGAACCTCTCTAAATCTCTATATCTAAAGGAAGACTTAATGGTTTCCTGTAAACAGATGCAATCAAAGGAATGTTTATTAACTAATTCTAAGAGCAATTTGCTCCTCCCTGCATTTCCTAGACCTCTAATATTCTAATATAGAATCTTCATCCTTGATCTCTATGAGATAAAACACAAACCCAGACATACCTACGCCAAACTAGTCTTAGGTCACCTTTGGTACAACTCTGGAACCAACTTCGCAGGTCCGATCAGCGCCGCACCCTTAGACATTCTACCAATCTGCTAGGAAGATCGGGACTCGAACCTACCCTTGGAGTCACGCCATTAGCTCTCCGCACATCCTTGCTACCAACTAGGGTGCGCACTTTCACTTACCGGGGCCTAGCCTAAGTTGAGCTACTCGGCTTCACGGTCGGAATGACTTATCCGGCCAACTAAGTGCTAGGCATGCGTTCAACATGACATGAGGATGTACAGCGAATCGGTCCTTAACCGACACAGATGGTGATAAATAGGCATCAAGACCTCCATGCCTTGTTGCTTCTCTACCACAATCCCATCTGGTCTCCTTTTTATTCATCAGCACATGGTTATTACCATGATAACAAATATAGCCAACCGTGCTTTGGTATCTACCTATATCTTGAGGTGATAGGAAATCACCTGACTTCTACTAGTCTAAGCATTGCTAAGCATACATTCGATCCTAGACCTACATAGGGTTCAAGGTATATTTCTAGACAAGGTAGTTCTATGCATCAAGTGGTTCCAATCAACTCTTATAACCTAATGCATTAAACATAAAGAACTCAAGTGATATTTGTAAAAACATAGGATACTTATAATGCTCTGGGGCTTGCCTTGGATCCAACACTAGGTCAGTGTTTCTTAGATGACACTCGCTTGGCGAGCATCTCCCATCTCGACACTTGCTTAGTCCTTCCATCTTCGGGATAGGTCCACCATACACCATCTTCTGGTTTGATTCCATCATCACATCCTTCACGTGGTGCATCTAGTGTACCTAGATGAGATGCAATAATGCAAGTGCATGAATATAAAGAATGGTCATATCATATTGATTTAAGCACTAGAGATCAAGTCATTCAACTAAGTAACTAGGGCTACATAATTTAGAGCATGCACCAGCAACATAAAAAATGGGAAATCAACCTAAGTGCATACATAGAATTTGGATAGCAGTACAGCAGTCACATGTTTCAACCATAATTGGAGTTACAATTATTCAATAAAAGTGATCTTGGACTTTATGAAAAGCTAATGAAATTGTATACAACTTTGTTATTCATTACAAAAGCTAACTCACAGCTTAACATGATCAAATATACCAATATCTCTGGCCTGTACCGATAAGGATAGAAAAATGACATTAACTTCATAAATGTATAATTGGAGTTCTATTCATCCAACAAGCATTATCCTTAACTTTATATAAATATTATTAAGTTATATAAAACTTTCTTATTATCATATTTAGGTGATTCAACAAGTATTTGGCCTTAAACACACAAGGCAACAATTCTGTCCAAAACATGGATAGAATCTGACATACAACTTCAGAAAGTAATAAGTTGAGTTCTAGCTTTCACAACAACGTGGTTCTAGACCTTTTAGAAAGATCATCAAACCATGCAAACTTTGTTGTAAACACCACAAGCTAATTCCAAAGTTAACCAGGTCAAACATCACAAAGAAGACATCTTTATCTAGATTAGGATATAATCTGTCACTACACTTCACAAGCTCATAACTGGAGATTTAGACCACCAAAAGGGGTGATCTTTAACAATTTGGAAATCTCATGAAAATCACTACACTTCCTCTACTATATCCAAGACATGATTCAAATCTTAGCTAAGTCAAACAACACAATCATTCAGATCTGTATAGAGAGCATGCAAAACCTGACAGGGAAATTATAAAATCTATAGCTCCTAAATTATTAGGCCTATGGTCATGACAATTTAACACAAGCTAGATTATGAAGTTACCTACAACTTTTGTATTCACCATATTCACAAAAAGCATAATTGCATCACGAAACTAATTGCAAAACCAAAACTATACATGCAGCCATTTCAGAATATAACAATTTGATGTTTCACTTGTTTTGCTAACAAAGAGCATACACACATGAGCCATTCAAAGAACTTCAAGCACCACTAATATACTTAGTAACACATTATTGAAACATCAAGCACTCAAAACATCACAAATTACATTTTCAAGCTTCATCTACATTTATGTTTCTATTACCCCTTTCTCCTAATAATCCTATAAATATATTTTAGTGATATATGAGAACAACTAGTTTGGGGCTGAGATTTTTATGAGTGGTAGATGTTATCAAAACTTAGATACTGCACAAATTTCACATGCTCAGGTTTTATAGATTAATTACTATGAAAAAGACAAATTGTTGTTGCAAGAAAACATGTAAAAGCAAGATAAATCTAAAGATCATCATTTTATATAAACACATAGCCATATTATATGTTATTATGGTATAATAACATCATACAAAGGTAGTGGAACTACATTTTCCATTTTTACACCTACATAAAAATTATAACTTATTTAAAACCATTTATCAAGTATTAATCAAGTTAAATCAATAACTAAATCATACTACATCAAATAAACATGAAATTGCTACCAAAGAGCACATATCTCATCAGTAGCCTACCATAAAAATTTCACAAAAATTGGAGGACCACAACTTTAGATATGGAAATAACAAGCAAAACAAGCTAAAATTGCCTATTTAACAAGATAAAATCAAAACATGATACAAACAGTACATAACTAGCATGTTTAATACTTTTCTTAGCTAGAGAGTGTTATCACAAGACTAACACAACTAGAATCACAATTTTTGGACATCCATAATTCAAGATATGCATCTAACCAACTTAAAAGCATTTCTAAAAGCATCTAGCAAGAATAAATAAAAACATCAAAAAATTTCTACTAACACATATCATATTATGACTCTACTGTCTACATCTATTAACAATGATTCCAAAAAGTCCTCATTTCTATTTTACGATTTTTCTACAATTTGTTATGAATTTTCAAAGTTCAGCCGATTATATGCATATAAGGAAAAAGAAAGGAAAAACACTTTTGCATTGGGGTCCCTGCAGAAAACATGAATTGAACGCCAGCGAATAGGTCCTTCTTAGCACTATTCCTCTAAGTCTGTGGCTTTTCACCTAACCCCTTGGAAAACTCTCTATTTCCACGCGTGGTCCCTCCTTCACCCGGCTAGAAGTAGAACAGCTCGTCGGAGCTCGCGACTCCGGCCGCTGTGGTGCTCATCGGCGGCATAGGAGGGGTCCTGGGGCATCAACGTGCCTAGCCACACTTGTAGGAGGTCCAATCATGGATGGAGATGGCCAGTGGAGGGCCGGCCACGTGAGCCAGCGACGGTCGTGGCAGCTTCGCTGGCGGCAGCCACGCATGGTGGTGGAGGCGTTCGAAGGAGAGGCCCGGCCAGTTGGGATGAAGGAGGCTCATAGTAGCGGTAGCAAGCTCAGCTCAGGAGCCTACCATGGTGGCGGCGGCGGTAGGCTCCAGCGACGCCAGCTAGGGCGAGCGCGGAGTGGAGCTCGGTGCGGGATAGCGTCTAGCAGCGGCGTGTCCTAGGCAGGGCATCCAAGATGCGTGGAGCAGGGGCGGTGAGCATGGCCACCGTGTGTCCTCTAAGGGGCCCGTCGTCGAACACCTGGCGTGCGTCAATGTGGGCGAGTTGGGGAGCTGATTAGGGCTAGCTACCGGCTGATTTGGACCATGGGCCCAAAAGCAAAGTTGAAGCCCATGAATTGCTCTAAATTTTTCATTTGGGGACCATGGTCATTAGGGCTGTAGATTAGCGGTTAATACACTCGAAGATGGCACTATAAGTACATTGACAACAATTAACAAACTCCAAAATTAATGGTCAAAATGAAGTCAAACTGGTGCCATCTTTTTGCACATGCTTCTCCACAATGTATACTCCAACTTTGATTTTGGGACCCGATCAAGTTGCTTAACAAAATCATGAGAACGCAAGGTGCCAAAGTCATTGCTTAGTGAAATTCCTAGACTGAGAATATTTTTTGACTCTAAAAATAACAGCAGATTCAAAGTTTGGGCCTTGGTTTGACTTGCTTACAAGCTGATATAGCACTTGGTCCAAAAACAATGTTTCTTCTACATAACACGGACTACAACTTTTATGTTAGTTCCACTGCCATGCAAACATTGTAAGCCATAGTTAAAACCAAGTCAATGTAGCATCTCGTTAAACCTCGGAATTAGGGTTTTCGACCAATTGAGGCCTTTTCTTGACATTTGCTCAACACGAACCCTTGATGACTTTTGCCGTAGAGTTCAATTAGACTCATTTGTGCAAGGTAGCAAGGTTTGGTTGATGACCTATAATTCCATTCACTTAATAGTGCAATCCAAGCAGGAATGTAACTCATCATTTCATGTGACTTTTTGGCTCCAAATATCGTGAACTTTTCTAGTCATCAATGTGGGTGAAAATTGAGGTGAGGCACATGAAAGAAGCATCTTCAACATTACTTTGGTATATATATCTTAATAGGGGCCAACATGTAAGCAAAGGTGAGTTGTCCAAGTTTAAGTTGGAGCTCACTCTTGTAGATTTGATCTTGACACCTTCATCACAACTTAACATGTCATGTTTGAGCTCAATCCCATTGCTTAACTAGTGACAAACACCTGGGGTGTTACAAGCACTACTAGGCTCACTCTCACTATGTGGAGATTATGAGTCATCCTCACTTGGGGCTTGTGGATCTTCACCATTTAGTGGGTTTGGATCAACCGAGCCTGCAGTATCCAATAATTCATTTTCAAAATTAGAATGATCATCAAATAGGGGGTTATATGACTCTACATAGATAACATTATTTCTTGAATTACCAGAGTTTGTTAGGCTTCGAGTCACTGGATGATGACCCGATGGAATTTGTTTGGGAGGCTTCTTTCTTTTGAAGTATGTAGAAGCGAAGGAAGCATCACTTGTGTTGCATGCTGCTTCCTCAACACTCACCAGCATCGAAGAGAATACCTCAAAATGGTTGTTTGAGGCTCTTTTATGAGGAGGCTAGTAAGCTAGCACTGTTGTATTTTCCACTCTTGGGGTGGTTGATTTTATTTCTTTTTGGGTGCCACCAACATGGCTTGATGATGCATCCCCTCATAACCTACTAGATGTGGAGTTAGTTGATATCGCCATCTCCCTTTGCTTTAAGCTAGCACGTCTCGCACATACATTGGCAGCTTGCTTTGCATATCTCCCTCGCCTCAAGTTCCTTTTTACGAACTCTTGATGCTCGATTAGTTTGGCCAGAGCTTCAGCGCGTCGCATGATTTCACCCTCAATATTATCTAAGGATGTGGATGCTCCAGGCAACAAGCTTCTTAGGTCCTGGCATATGGTCCTTTCGATGCAAGCCTGAAAAGCTTGCCTCGCAACATTTTGGATCCTGCGATATTCCCTGCTTTGCTAAGCCAAAATTGAATCACAAACATAAGCACGCTGTGCATTAGTCATAGAGTCAATTGCATTATTGAAGTTGGCCCATGCTTGACGGATGTTGCGTTGCTATTGGGGGTGTCGCTTTGGAGACATAGAATCTTGTACAAAAGGCCAAGATGGTGCCACATCTGATGATATAGGATCAGAGAGTGTCACAGCTGGATCCACATGTCCCCTCTTTATGTCATTGTGGGAGAGGTGAGTCCCTTGTCACCAAGCTCATGCTTAGGTAGATTATTGCTAGGATTATAGACCAATGAAAGGATGAACTCAGGAGCCTCAACCCACAGTTGGCTCTTTATAGATGAATCACTTTCAGTGGACGACAAAGTATTTTCTGTCGCCACGGCCTTTCCTTTGTTGGAAGGACGCGGGTGGTCCATTTCTCCCAACGCTACAGCCGTTTCTTTGATGTAGGGCTATGGATGTTGAGGTTGATCCCGTAGCACTATCCCTCTATTTGGGGGAAGGAAAGCTATTGTCGATGCATTCCTTGTCGGAGGTGCCCCTAGTGTGATAGAACCAACCAATTTATAAGAGCACAAGTAGAATGGCAGCTTACAAGCGGTCGCACTGTCATACTTGGGCCCATATAAACCCAGTAGTCCGTCGAGTATCGTGAAGGGTCTTGATTCAACCAACATATGACCAAGATCATACATGATTCAACATACATGTCACATGTTACAAAAAGTTGACAAATACAGTTCATCCATCAGAGATGAATTAAAGTTATTACAAACCACGTTCAGGTAAGATAGTAGCGGAAGCAAATTAAAAGTTTGAAACCAACATCTGCAACATTGTTTAAATATAGTGCCAGCTCGCGATCACACTTCTACAAAAGCATAAGAGAGGGATTAATAAGAGATGCTTGCCCAGGGCTTACTCCTCGTCCATGGCGGGATAGAAGTAGTTCTTGCAATAGCAATGATAAACTGTATCATCTGCAACAATGGGAATAAAACCCTAAGTATGAGAAGGTACTCAGCTGGACTTATCCGTCACAAACTAAAAATAAAGTGGCTCTAAGGATTATGCAAGGCTTTATAAGTGGAGCTAGCTTGACAACATTTTTGCAGAAAAGCCACTAATTCAGCTATACATTCTATAATTCGGTCATCAAGTTAATTATTGCTATGCATCTCTAGATTAGCAACTAACCTATGCAAAACATGTGGTATATCATTTGGTATCATATAGTAGGAACCATAGCCAATATAATAATTCCATGTTCATCCGAACCATCATATTCCATAACACAGTTACTACGATAAAGGGGCTCCACCAAGTTTCTTACTATCCGGGAGAGACGGCGATTCGAATCGATTACAACCAGCTGGGTAGTATTCCTAAAACAAACCCAGGTCTACCAGCCATGGTAGCATTAGGTAACCTTTGGTACAACTCAGGTCCACATTTCATGGGTTCGATCAGCGCCGCACAATCAGGGACAACCAACTGCTAGGACAATCAGGACTACCCTGCCCTTGGGCTCACGTCTGGCTCCCCGCACATCCTAACTACCTTCTAGAGTGCTCACTTTGATAGAACGAGGCCCGGCCAGAGGTGAGCTACTCAGCTTCGTGGTCAGAACGAGTTATCCGGCCTGCTAAGTGAGAGGCACGAGTTTAAAATGACAAGAGGGCCTCCAACAGTACGGTCCTTAATCAACATAGATGAAATCACATGAGTCAACCTACACATAGACTCCATCTAGCCTCCAGTTACATTATCCCATGGTTCTCTTCCACGATAGCAAATATAGCCAACTGTGCTCCGGCATCCACCTGTATCTCGTAGGTGATAGAAAATCACTCGACTTCTACCGGTCTAAGCATGGCTAAGCATATATTCGATCCTAGACCTACGTAGGGTTTAAAGTATATATATCTAGACAAGGTAGTTCTATGCATCAAGTATTTCTAATCAACTCTTATAACCTAATGCATCAAACATAGAGGACTCAAGTGATATTTTGTAAAACATGGAAGACTTAGAATGCTCTAGGGCTTGCCTTTGAGGGAAGAGGTTGGCCTATGATTCGAGCACTCAGGAAGTTTCTCAAGAGTTTGCTCCTCTCCTTCTGGAGCAACAGCCTGAGGTGTCTCCTACTGTTCCTCCTCTTCTTCTTCGTTGAACTCCAAAAGAGTTATCCCCTCGGACGATCCTATATGCATGATCATGGAATAAGATATCATGGATGCATATATAACGACATGTATGATATGGTGGGGTATGATGAAATGCATTCTCATAGGTGTTTTCAACAGCATTGTATTAAGGTGATAAAAAGTTACATCTTATTTTACTAAGTATGTGCATATCTGTTCTCTAGTAACTAAACAAATTCTCATCTAGGCAATTTTCTGGACTATAAGACAACAGCCACTTGTTTTGACCATAACTAGAGTTATAAACATCTAAATAATATAGTTGTGGATATTCTGGAAACCTTATGAAATTTCCTACAACTTTGTTTCAATTGTCTTAATGTGATTCAGTAGTTATCTATGTCAAACAATTCAATCTTTTAGATCTCTATAGAGAGCAAGCATTTCTGACAGTAGACTTCTATCAGCCGAAATTCTTAAACCATAAGGCCTATGTCTATAAAAATTTAACACAAGGTAGATAGGTAAGTTATCTACAACTTTGTTATTAATCAGTTTCACATAAAAGGTCATTATCTCCATAAAATTATTACCACAACGGAAACTACACATGCAGCCATCTAAGTGAATTATGAAACAATAATTAGCTAGTTGTCTACAACCAATCATTCCTAAGCCTATCTGATAACATCAACAGGCTACATGCATCACAAACACCACATAAAATATCATGGTTAAGCCCAACTAATTTATTTATTTTCATTTATTAATTTCATTATATATCAAGGTGATTTAACGGATAAATATTTCTAATGCTCAATAAATTCTAAAAAAATTATAGTAGGTTACACATGACCCTAATAGTCTACTGTACAAATGTCATGCCATTTGGACAAGTATAGCTACCTCTACAAAAATGACAAGTTACATATGCTTATTTTAGCAAAAATAGTTTAGCATAGTGAAAAGTGTCAAGCAATAAATTTAATATTTTTCTTACTTTCCTCCTAGCATGAGAATATTGTGTAAAAATTTGCATGATCATATGTTTGGTATTTTTACCCCAATTAATTTCATTAGAAACTAGCAATTAATTAAGATTAAATATTAAGACCATATTTAAATTATGCTCACTATAGGTTTAATATTTTTCCTAGCTAAAGCATGTCAACACAACACCTGAAAAATTGGAATCACCATTTTATCACTTTTCTAGCTCAAGTTATGCATTTTACAAGATACAAACTATTTTAAAAGCACTTATATTCCTCAATTTAATTCTCGCAAAAAATACCCTAATAGTAGATTTCAATTTTTTTAAAAGTACACTTCATGATGAATCTAACAAAATTTAATTCACCCCATTTGGACATTCCAAGCTCTAGTTATAAATTTTTGAAGTTTACATTCAAATCTGTGAAAATAAATCTAGAAAAAACATTTCAAATACTGACTAACAGATGGGACCCACACGTCAGCAACACACAGAGCAGGGGCACGGCTTGACCGGTGAAAAGCTCGCTAACGGTGATGTCTCCGGCTGTAGCGTCAGCACCACCACACTCATCTCACTGTTCCGCTTCGACTCGTACCCTAGGTTGGCTCAGAGACTGGCCGGAGCTAGCCCGGCGGTAGCCATGGCAGATCGGCGGGGCGCGTGGTGGTGCTTCGGCCATCTTCAGCCATGACAAGCTCAGGTGAGCATGGCTATGGCTCAAGGGTGACATAGTGGAGCTTCATGGTTCGTAGTGTGGTTCGTGGTAGTGCCGTTGATGCATGGCCGCATGCATGGCAGCACGACGGTGCAAGCACGGCAGCGGCACTGTGATGTTCTGGCATGCATCCGCCTTCCCCGCGAGCTTCACCGTCCTAAGGCTAAACCCTAACGTCTAAATGCAAGGGAGAACGGCGACGGGACAAGCGTGGCCACGGTGACGTGCACGACGGCAGCACTCTCGGCTCGTGGTGGTGCGGCTCGCATTTCGGCACCGATGATGTGGTAGCAGCTCAAGGAGCTACGGCTTTATCTTCTAGGGTCTACAGCGAAGATGAACCAAGAGAGAGAGGTCTAAGAGGCACTGGTTGGGGCCGGCCATGAGCGAGCTCGAGCTCGGCCCTCACCTTGGCACAGGAGTTGGCAATGGCAGGTCAGCAAGGTGGAGGAAGTCACGGTGGAGCTTTGGGTGCGAGGGATTGAGCAGCGAGGCTACGTGGACGGCGAGCGCTACCGGTGGAGGAGCGACGGCGACGCTGCTGCTTTGTCGCTCCACCCTAGAGCGGCGCAGGGGTGATAGAGGAAGCGAGAGCGAGAGTGACCGCGTGGGTGCGTGGAGAGCCGGGTGCTCTCCCTTTTGGCACAGCAGTGTGGCCCAGTGCTGGCGAACAGCCGCCATGCAGCACGCATGGCCTGCGTCGGTCGGCCACGACACGTGGTGATTTGAATCGGTAGGGGCCGATTCAGTCCGTCTGACCGTCGATTTTCAAACCTCAAAATCTCCCAAACCATGGTGAATTTTGGCAAACCGTATTCACCACTTTGTAGAGATTACAAAAATTCTTAAAGGAGTTTTGCCTAATTCCCAATGGTTTGCAAACTAAAAATCACCAAAGATGGCTACACGAAAACTGTGAACCGTTTAAGACTAAAAATTTTCTAAGTTCCTGAAACAGCAACAAGTTGAATTTTGTGAGCTCTATTTGACTAACTTAGGCACTAAATTAGCTCATGACCCTTAAACAAAGTTTGTTCTACATGACATGAACTACAACTTTTATTTTGGACACATAGCCATGCAAACACTCTAAGCTACTGTTCAACTTTGGTCAAACTAGTATCATGAAAATGGCATTTCAAATAAAACCAACACTTAGAAGCAAAATTGGTCTATGTCATGAATATAAACATTGTTCCAATTATCATTCTAGATATGTCTAAGGTGTTTTTGTGACCTCACAACCATCTCTTGCATTGGTCACACATTATCACAAGCATATGCATGTATATAATCAATATCACATGTGATACATATAAAGAATGAGATGAAATTTCATATGTTCATGTTCATGAATGAATGGATGATGCTTGTGCTCATGAAATATAAGTGTCAAATGCAATGTTTAACACTAGGGTGTTACAGCCCCTCCCCTTTATAGAAATATCATCCCGAGATTTGAAAGACCTACCATTCCCTTTATAGAAATCTCATCCCGAGATTTGAAAGACCTACCATTCCTCATAAAAGGCAGGATAAACCTCACGTAAATAATCTTCCTGTTCCCACGTGGCATCTTGTTCACTGTGGTTATTCCACACCACCTTGTAGAACTTAATGACCTTGCTCCATGTTACTCATTCCATTTCTTCTAACACTTGGATTGGTTTCTCTTCATAAGTTAAATCTGATTGGAGCTTAATGTTGGTGGGTGCAATGGATTCCTCAGGTATGCGAAGACATCTTTTCAACTGAGAAACTTGTAGGCAACCTCTCCCTTCTGTTCAATAATCTGGTATGGCCCTTATATCTAGGCGCAAGCTTCCTTCTTACTCCAAATCTCTACACTCCTTTCATGGGTGAAACCTTTAAGTACACATAGTCTCCCACTTCGAAGGTTAATGGTCTTCTTCTTTTATCAGCATAACTCTTTTGTCTAGACTGAGCTGCTCTCATATGTTGTTGAACGATGCATACATGCTCTTCCACTTCTGTGACAAAATCAATCTTCTTTCTCTGGGTTCAATTCAATTCAAGAGAGTTCTACATTTCCGGCCATACAAGGCTTCAAAAGGAGCCATCTTGATGCTCTCTTGATAACTGTTGTTATAGGAGAACTCAGCTAAATGTAGCCATTTTTCCCATGAACCCTTAGAAGATATAACACAAGATCTCAACATATCTTCTAAGATCTGGTTCACTCGCTCGGTCTATCCCAAAGTTTGTGGATTGTATGCTGAACTTCTAATTAGTTTAGTTCCCAAGGCATGGTGCAAGTGCTCCTAAAAATAAGCTATAAACTATGGTCCCTGATCTGAGATTATGGTCTGTGGTACTCCATGTAGTCTCACAATATGCGTGATATACAATGCTGCGTATTCATGTGGTCGGTAGCGGGTGCTAACCGGAATAAAATGCGCAGACTTTGTCAATCGGTCCACAATTACCCATATCAAATCAAAACCCTTCTGAGTGGGTGGAAGTCCAACAATAAAGTCCATGCTGATCTCCTCCCACTTCTAGCCTAGAATAGGCAACGACTGAAGTAATCCAGCAGATTTCAAATAAATGGCCTTGACTCTACTACAATTATCACACCTAGCGACATAGGCGGCGATCTCTTTCTTCATCTTGGTCCACCAAAAACGGGTTTTGAAATCTTGATATATTTTGCTACTATTCGAATGGATATACAACTTGGATGAATGAGCTTCATCTAAAATTTGATTTCTAAGCTCACGATCCTTTGGTACTACGAGTCGGTCCTCAAACCATAGCACACCTCTTTCATCCAACCTAAAATGTTTGGTTTCCTATTCTTTCATCCTTCTCTTAATGTAAAATATACCTACATCCATCTTCTGTAGTTATATGATTTTGCTCTCAAGAGAGCAACTGATAGTGATATTGTGTAGCACAACAGGATGTAGCAAATTAAATCCATCTTCCAACAAGGCTTCCAAAGTGTTGCAATGAGATTTTTGACTAAGTGCATCTGCTACAACATTAGTTTTTCCTAGATGGTAGTGCACTTCCAAATTATAGTCCTTGATTAGCTCTAACCATCTTCGCTGCCTCATCTTCAGCTCAGGTTGAGTGAAGATATATTAGAGACTCTTGTGATCAGTGTATATGTGACATATGTTTCCCAACAAGTAATGTTCATATCTTCAAGGCGTGAACAACTGCTGCGAGCTCTAAATCATGTGTAGGATAATTGACTTCATGCTTTTTCAATTACCGAGAAGTATAGGCAATTACTCAACCTTCTTGCATGAGCACACACCACAAACCTATACATGCTGCATCGTAGAACACATCAAAAGGCTTTTCAATGTTGGGTTGTGCTAAAACAGGAGCTGTAGTTAGCAAGGTCCGTACGGTGTGAAAAGCGGCTTCACACTCCAGAGTCCAATTGAACTTTTCATCCTTCTAGAGCAGTTTGGTCATGGGCTTAGATATCTTGGAAAAATCTAGAATGAAACGACAATAGTAGCCTGCTAACCCTAGAAAACTCCAAACTTCATGAACCGAAGTCGGGGCCTTCCAATCCATGACCTCTTGTACTTTAGTCAGGTCTATAGAGATTCCATCTTTAGATAACATATGACCCAAGAAAGGTAGTTTCCTCAACCAGAATTCACATGTGCTAAATTTAGCATATAATTTATGCTACCTCAATCTAGATAAGACAATCCTCAGATGCTCTGCATGATCTGCCTCATTCTCCGAGTAAATTAAGATATCATCGATAAACACAACCACGAACTTATCGAGCTTGGGCATGAATACCAAATTCATCAAGCACATGAAGTAGGCAGGAGCATTTGTCAGTCCAAAAGACATAACCAAATACTCGTACAAGTCGTACCTAGTGGAGAAAGCTATCTTAGGTACATCTTCTGCCCTGATCTTAATCTGATGATAGCCTGACCTCAAGTCAATGTTAGAGAATACCATTGCTTTTGCCAACTGATCAAACAAGATATCGATACGGGGCAAAGGATAATTGTTCTTAATGGTCACAGCATTAAGCGACCTGTAGTACACACACATCCGCAAGGATTTGTCCTTCTTCTTCACAAATAAAGCGGGACAACCCCATAGAGACGAACTAGGTCGAATGAGACCTTTGTCCAAAAGTTCTTGTAACTGAATTTTTAGTTCGGCTAACTCATTTGGTGGCCTCCTATAGGGTCTTCTTGAGATAGGTGCTATACCAGGAACTAACTCAATCTTAAATTCTAGATCCCTATCCTGCGGTAAACTCGGCAACTCATCTAGAAATACATCAGGAAATTCACAAGCCACTGGAATATCATAGAGAGTAGTGGCTTGGATAGCACAAGACAAGTTTTGAAAATCAAAACTTCTGGGAAGTGGCACTAGAAAAGCACCCTCCCCCTTAGGTTCCCTCAACATTATGGTTCTGGTGGATGTGTCGATGAGAACCCCGTGTCCACTCAACCATTTCATGCCCAGGATCACATCTATGGCTAATCCTAGCAATACTATCAGATCCATAGTGTACTCCCTCTCTTTTATGATGATGAGCACATCTGTAACTATTTGATTTGTAGAAATAGTAGCCCTAGCTGAACTTATACTATAACCACCCTTGTATACCTCAATTATCTTCTGATCATGCTTAGATGCAAATGTTTGGCTCATAAATGAATGAGAAGCTCTAGAATCAAATAAAACAATTGCGGGTTGTTTGTCAACAAAAAACATACCAGCGGTCATAACTTCTCCCATGGGGATTTCCTCCATGGCTGTGTAATGCATGTACCTAGGATAGGCCTTAGGATTGGCCTGCTTCTAATTTCCCTAGTTTTGATTTCCATTCCTCTTAGGATAGGGGCAATCCTTGGACCAGTGACCTGTCTGATCATAATTGAAGCACGGTTGGTTACTTCTTGGGCCTGTTGAGCCTCCTTGGCCTATGTTACCCTCGGGTAGGGCAATGGTGAATGCTTTGCAAAACACCTTTTGAGATTGGCTGGCCTAGGCTTTCTGCTGAGGTGGCCTAAACTTAGGCACCATGGACGGAACTATGGCCTGGCTGCCACTAGAGCTCTAGACTGAGATGACCCTGAGGCACCTGCCTCAGCGGCTCTTTTGCAGCTCTTTGCTACTACGTGTAAGTTGTTCTAGTTCTCCTAGGTTAAGGCATCACTGATGAACTCATTGTATGTAGCACATCTTGAGTTGGCCATAGTCTTCATTAGTTTGGTGCCAAGGCCCCTCTTGAAGCTTTCTATCTTCTTTTCTTCTGTGTCAGCAAACCCTAGGGCGTATCTGGACAAGTTGTTGAATGCATGCATATACTCAGTGAGAGTCTTTGTCCCTTGTGTCAGCTTCATAAACTCAGTGGCCTTCATCCGCATCAGCCCCGGAAGTATGTGATGTCCCCTAAACGCTGTCTTGAATTGCTCCTAGGTAACATTTGCTCTAGCAGGTAAGGCAGACAAATAATGAGTCCACCAGATACCTATAGGCCCCTGTAGTTGATGCAATGCATACTAGGCCTTCATCATTTCGGTGACCCTCAACAGACGGAACTTCTGTTCAATAGTGTTCAACCACTCATCAGCCTAGAGCGGTTCTTCTTCCCTTTTAAAGATAGGAGGCTTAGTCGCCAGAAAGTCCTTGAATGTACTATACTAATTTAGTTCCGACCCTTGATGTTGCTAGCGAGCGTGAGCAGTGTTCTGCGTAATGAGGCGTAGTGTATCCTCCATTGCTCTCTGATTCCCTAGGAATTGTGCGAAAAACTCATTCGTAGACAGTGACTACGGTGGTGGTAAGTCACCATCATTGCCACCTTGGCTGGTGTCTGCTCCAGCGCGAGTGCGAGTCATCTGCAAAGTTGCAACAATAAGTGATTATTGGATGATGTCAAGAGATTACAGATGAATTGTGTAATTATGCCAAACTAAAATTACTAGAGAGAATTTTAGATTCATACAATAAGACAAAGGCACAATAATTCATTCTCGCAACATAACATCACCAATTTGATCACTTATCGTACTCGCAATGCATTAACATTCATGTCATTTTTCACCAGTGAAAAAAACTAGAATTTCATCAAAATTCAACCCATCATGGATTAACATGCAAAGTACCAATATGACACCAAAGTTCTATCATGAGTACTGAAGTCCAAACTACAAGTCCATTCCAAAGATAGTAGGGATATATCTAGTGCATTGAACTAGTCACTAGACTGTTCTACTCTTCAGCGTGCTCACTGTCGAGGTCAGAGATAGCATCATCCCCGTGTTGCTGACATATCTGGCTCAGCACCTTAAAAGCAACTACTTGGGTAGTTTCCCAAGGAGTTTTCCCTTTGGAATCCGCCTTCCACTCCTGCCATAGGGGTGCTTGGGTACGAGCTGGTATTGTTAGCTGCACCTCATACAATGGCTGTCCTTCTAGGTATACTTAATTCTTGGAACAGAGAGGAGGTTCGGTATATCTCGCATAATGTAGGAACCTCCAAAGTAGGGCAGGGGTACAAAATATTTCTAGGAAAGTCTCACTCCCAGCTGATGCTGCCATCAGTTCTAACAAAATGGTGCAACTCTTGTGGGAACAACGTTATAATAGAAAAGAGTTACTTAAACGAATAAGAAACTTATAAGGGCAGGAACAATGCAAGTGTGTAATGAATGATTGATCATGATGCATGTATGTTTCATACGTCCTCACAAACTTACAAAAATTAAACTTCTAACGACATACACGGTCGCATACATGCATTCTCTCATATATAACGTAACTAGTCGAGCTACACATTTCGCTGTTAGTGTACCTGCACAAGAATTTCATTTCAGCCCAACCCCACAAGTATATATGTAGAAATAAAAATCTAGGCTCTAGGTTGCAAGCTAAATACTTCCATATATATACTTTCGTATCAAAGCTACCCAAAAGTAAATACGTCACATATATACATATAAATATGCATATACAGTCGTATCAAAGCTAACCCACAATTAAATACCTCCGTATATACATGAGACATATATATACTTTAGTATCAAAACTAACCCTCCCCATTAGACTGCATGCTCACATCTTGCGGTCATGCCACTATGATGATGAATGACATCTTACCTTAGGCGTAGAGGTATTTGATCCATACATTACCACTCAAGTGAATGGCATACATACAATAGCACGCCGTATGGACGACGAAATTGAAAACCCCCAAGTTAGTACTTAATTAGCCACCTGAAGTCCTTAACTAGGCATAAAGGAAAGTGATCACTGGCACACTTTAGACTCAAATTCTAGGTTTTAAACACCTATATCTATAGCTATAAGTTGCTAGCAACTGTTTTTGGAAAACAAAAGCCTTTGTTTTAAATACACATGTGGCAATTAATGTTGAATCTTGCTCTAATGTTAGATGTGATAGAACCGACCAATTTATAAGAGCACAAGTACAATGGCAGCCCACGAGCGGTCGCACTATCATACTTGAGCCCATATAAACCCGGTAGTCCGTCGAGTACCGCGAAGTGTCTCGATTCAACCAATATCGTACATGATTCAACATACATGTCACATGTTACATAAAGTTCACAAATACAGTTTATCCATCAGAGTACGAATTAAAGTTATTACAAACCACGTACAGGTAAGAGAGTAGCGGAAGCAAATTAAAAGTTTGAAAACAACATATGCAACATTATTTAAATATAGTGCCAGCTCACGATCACACTTCCACAAAAACATAAGAGAGGGATTAATAAGAGATGCATGCCCAAGGCTTACTCCTCATCCATGGCGGGACAGAAGCAGTTCTTGCAATAACCATGATAAACTATACCATCTACAACAATGGGAATAAAACCCTGAGTACGAGAAGGTACTTAGCTAGACTTACCCGTCATAAACCAAAAATAAAGTGACTCCAAGGATTATGCAAGGCTTTATAAGTGGAGCTAGCTTGACAACATTTTTGTAAAAAAAACCACTAATTTAGCTATACATTCTTTAATTCGGTCATCAAGTTAATTATAGCTATTCATCTCTAGATGAGCAACTAACCTGTGCCAAACGTGTGGTATATCATTTGGTATCATACAGTAGTAACCATAGCCGGTATAATAATTCCATGTTCATCCGAATCATCATATTCCATAACATAGTTACTACAATGAAGGGGCTCCGCCAAGTTTCTCACTATCTGGGAGAGACAGTGATTCGAATCGATTGCAACTAGCTAGGCAGTATTCCTAACACAAACCTAGGTCTACCAGCCATGGTAGCCTTAGGTCACATTTGGTACAACTCAGGTCCACATTTCACGGGTTCGATCAGCGCCGCACAATCAGGGACAACCAGCTGCCAAGACGATCAGGTCTACCATACCCTTGGGCTCACGTCTGACTCCCCGCACATCCTTACTACCATCTAGAGTGTGCACTTTGACAGAACGAGGCCTAGCCTGAGTTGAGCTACTTGGCTTCGCGATCAGAACAAGTTATCCGACCAGCTAAGTGAGAGGCATGCGTTCAAAATAATAAGAGGGCCTCCAACGGTACCATCCTTAATTGACACAGATGAAATCACATGAGTCAACATACACATAGACTCCATCTGGCCTCCAGTTATATTATCCCATGGTTCTTTTCCACGATAGCAAATACAGCCAATTGTGCTCCGGTATCCACCTATATCTCACAGCTGACAGGACATCACCCAACTTCTATCGGTCTAAGCATGGCTATGCATATATTCGATCATAGACCTACAAAGGGTTTAAAGTATATATACCTAGATTAGGTAGTTCTACGCATCAAGTGTTTCCAATCAACTCTTATAACCTAATGCATCAAACATAGAGGACTCAAGTGATATTTTGTAAAACATGGGAGTCTTAGAGTGCTCCGGGGCTTGCCTTTGAGAAAAGAGGTTGGCCTGTGATCCGGGCACTCCAGAAGGTCCTTAAGAGTTTGCTCCTCTCCTTCTAGAGCTATGGCCTAAGGTGTCTCCTGTTGTTCCTGCTCTTCTTCTTCGTTGAACTTCAAAAGAGTTATTCCCTCGGACGATCCTATATGCATGATCATGGAATAAGATGTCGTGGATGCATATATAACGACATGTATGATATGGTGGGGTATGATGAAATGCATTCTCATAGGTGTTTTGAACAGCATTGTATTAAGGTGATAACAAGTTACATCTTATTTTACTGAGTAGGTGAATATCTCCTCTAGCAACTAAACAAATTCTCATCTAAACAATTTTCTAGACTACAAGACAGCAGCCACTTGTTTTAACCATAACTGGAGTTATACACATCTAAATAATATGGTTGTGGACATTATGGAAATATTATGAAATTTCCTACAACTTTGTTTCAATTGTCTTAATGTGATTCAGCAGTTATCTAGGTCAAACAATTCAATCTTTCAGATCTCTCTAGAGAGCAAGCATTTTTGACAGTAGACTTCTAATAGCTATAATTCTTAAACCATAAGGCATATGACCATGAAAATTTAACACAAGGTAGATAAGTAAGTTATCTATAACTTTTTTATTAACAAGTTTCATAGAAAAGGTCATTATCTCCGTAAAACTATTTCTATAACAGAAACTACACATGCAGCTATCTAAGTGAATTATCAAACAATAATTAGCTAGTTGTCTACAACCAATCATTCCTAAGCCTATATGATAACATCAACAGGCTACATGCATCACAAACACCACAGAAAATATCATGGTTAAGCCCAACTAATTTATTTATTTTTATTTATTAATTTCTTTATATATCAAGGTGATTTAATGGATAAATATTTCTAATGCTCAATAAATTTCGAGAAAATTACAGTAGGCTACACATGACCTTTTACCGGGGCTTGTAGCCCATGCGCATAGCGCAACCATCACCATTTCTTTTACCTTTTACCGGGGTAAGACTCATGTACACTGCTCATCTGCAGCCACATGAGTCAGCTGTTTACTAGGAGACAGGAGTTGCTGATGAAGTCCCGTGAAGATCAGAGATCAAGTGAGGAATCATAAGAGCGCCATGCAGCCGCTCACCTTGTTGTTGATCTTGAGCCAGAGTAGCTTCACGTGGCGAACTCCACAGGGAACTCCCAGGCCGCGCCGGCAGCCTGACAGCGGCGCTTCTGGTGGTCTGGAGCAGCAGCGTAGCAGTGCTTCCGCTCTCTGCTCACACGACAACAACCTAGCGGTGCTTCGCTTTGGGCGGTGGTGACTGGTGATCCCGGCAGCCTGACGGCGCTTCTTTGTGTCTACGCAGCCTGGCGGCACTTTCGATTTGGGAGCCGTGTGTGGGTGGGGGGGGGGGGGCGTCTTGGATGGCCGCTATGGCTCTCTATTTATAGAACCAAACGGACAGCAGTTCAGAGATTTGCCGCTATCCAATTTGATTTTGAATTTTTTGCTACCGACGCTGGCGCACCAAGAACTCCAGCTCCACGCACGCGACGTGGAGGACGATCAGCGTCAAAGCTTGGACCCGGTCAGTGCAGCAGTTCACTGGTCAGCGCTCGTCCTGGTTTATAAAATGACACACTAGAATTCATCCTTCAAGGTTGTATGACATGCGGGCCATCCACTCTCTTTTTTAATTTCCGTAATTAGAGAGAACGATAATCATTTTTCTGGCTTCTCTGGCTAGAATATAATGTGACACGTATCATATCGACGCCTGTTCATTCATGGCTAGAACAGGCGTATGGCTTTGTTGCTGGCATCAGCAATCTTATACACGTGTGCACATGTTACGACACGTAGCTATGAAGTACTTTATTCCATTTTGTTTCATGAACTAATTAAGAAGCAAATGTGCGTATGCACTTCCTTCTCTTTTCTTAACAATATTCCTTTCATTTTTGTCAACACATGACCAACACGTAGGTTGACAATTCATATTAATTAACCATTTAATTAATCAACCCACAATATTATCTTTGATATTTCACCATCCGAATTTATGCATCATTTGTATGTGCACAAATGCACTATGGCCTGTTCGGCTTATCCCATATTCGGCTTGTTTTTTCAGCCGGAACAGTGTTTTTCTCTCATAATAATTCAGCCGGAACAGTGTTTTTCAGCCAGTTTCAGCCAAGTTTCAGACCAGCGAACGAGGCCTATATTGGCATGTACGACTTCACTTTGTATTTCAGTGTACTATATTTCTTAGACAATATTAGTTGATCCCTTTTCATTTCTTTTGGAATATTATTTCACATTCTTTTATTTATAGGGAATTTATTAACCATCTTGCTACTTCCTTCAATACAGATGAATATCTTTGCACTTCCTAGAGAGCCAAAATTGGTGTCAACACCTGGCTAGCTTGCAGTGGGTAATAGGGTCCATGAGGTGGTCGCCCGACGTCCATATGGAGCCAAATCCGGCTCATCTTCTGCAGTTAGCTTCTAGAAGCATTGCTTATCATGATGGTGGAGTTGGTTTGTCCATTTGCCATACTTCTGTCGACAAAAGATACTCGGCAGTCCACCGAGGGGGCTACCCACGATGGTAGATTGATCAGAGAGGTTAGTGAGATCAGGAGCAAGATGGTGATAAGACACAAAATTTATATAGGTTCAGACCGTCAGCTTGACGTAATACCCTAATCCTGTGTTCTGTCGGTTTGTATTGGCTATTGTATATGATTGTGTGTGTTTTGAGGGGGTCCCCTACTCGCCTTATATAGCCCAGGGTAGGGTTACATGCCGATCAGGTCTAAGTCTAATCGGGTAACAGATATTCTTTACATGGAAACATACATTCGGCATATCCTAACGGATTCTATGTGATCTTCAAGATGCCACCAAGATGTCTTACAGCGTGCGCCGAGCTGTGCCGTCGCCGCAAGCCTTCATCTTGTGGGTGGGACCGTCCCTGCTGGTGCGGCCCATGTGTCTCGCTGTGGGTACCTGGGGTCAGATCCCCCACAGCGAGTCCCCGAGCGCCTTGTATCCGCTTAGTGACGCCGTCTTGATCAAGTCTGAGCAGTCTGTCATGAAGCCGATCAGCTTGACTGGTGATCTGACCGGTGAAGATGAGTGCCGACCAGCTTGTCTGGTGGCCTAAGAGGTGAAAGTGCTTGCCGACCAGCTTAACTAGCATGCCGACCTATGAGGACGGCTGCCAACCTATTTGAATGACCGGTAGACCTCGGACTTAGCCAAGTTAGGCTCACCGATAGGATGTAAGGAGCTCAAGAGAAAAAATTGAAAATTCCTGGTCGGTGAAGTGTACACACTTAAGTGCCAGCTGGATTGCATCAATGACATGATGACCAGAGTAGAACAGAGGCATTAAGTGACAAATTTGGCGTAGCCAAAGCATCATGAAGAAACAGCTCATGCACCGCAAGGTGCATTGTACACAATGTAGTCCCCGAGCCTGAGATTAGGTGTAGATACACCTAGTGTCAGGGTCTAGAAAACAAAATTGAGCAGTCCCCAGCATAACTGAGAAAGCACACAGTCCCAAGCGTAGTAGCAGATTGTCTAGTACATTTACTCCCCGAGCCTACTAGAAGATGAAATATAAGTGTTGTAGCAGGGTCAAAGAAAAGCGTAGAAGTAATGCCACCAGAGAGGAGAAAAATTTAATCGAAGCATATAGCCTTTGCGAGCCATCAGATAATCATGGAGCAATTAACGCAGCAAGTTGGGAAAGCAGGCCGCTTGTAGATAGCTTCCTGTCGAAGGAAAAAAAACAACCCATGGAGCGGCCATCAAAAGAAGAGTGCGGAGAAAATGGAGCGACACGCATTGATTGCGGTCGAACGCATGCGCGTGGCACAACGAATGCGGTAACTAGCGCACGTGGCGTGGCATGGTTTCCCAAAAATCCTGAAGGTGAAGGGGCGGGGGCGAACCATTATATAGCCCACCCCGCCCGTGGTGTGTCCCATTTCGCACAAGCGGTTGCACACTCCCTTTCATCTTCTTCCTCGCGCACCCACTATGAGTCCGCCGCCGTGATTTCTTCTTCTTCCTTCGCCACCAGAGCCCTAGCTGGAGAGCCCATACCCACTGCAAGAGCATAGCGAGTGCAGCAAGTCGCCAGATCCAAATCCATGGCACTACGGAAGAACTCGCACAAGGCCAATGCGCGCAGCAAGGAATGGGTGGCGTCAAGCAGCAGCCGAGAGAACCAGGAGGAGATGGTGATGGACGGGATCCTACCGAATGAGGTGACTGTTGGGTGGCATCCCACACAAGGTGAGCGCTTCCCATATCCTCGTGATAGAGAACTAGTCGTGTTTGAGGATTCTTATTGGCAGGGTTTTGGGCTTCCAGCGCATCCATTTGTGCGCAAGCTTCTCCCATACTATGGGATTTCACTCATTCATCTTAACCCGAATAGCATTCTGCATCTTGCTATCTTTATCAATCTATGCGAAGCTTATCTTGGAATAGAGTCGCATTTCAATCTCTTTCGTTACTTCTTCCACCTCAAGTCGTTTGCTGACGCCATTGTCGTCGATGCGACCTATCTGTTACTGTGGAATGGGAAAGCATCCGAGTACAAACCCATGCCTCTTAGTACCTCCAACAAAGGATGGAAGGCATGGTGGTTTTATACCAAAAATGTAGAAGATGGTCTCTCTACAGACATAGATAGCCCAGCAACCCCCAACCACAATTGGTCGGCAAGACAAAGTAGTGAGGAGATGCATCATGTGGAGGAACTGCTTGACCTCCTGGCCTGGGTCAATATTAATGGAGTTGAGTGCACTCAAAACTTCATCGGCCAGAGAATCCAGATGTGCATGGAAAGGTCCCATCCCACTTATGAGTACTAGAGTGCGGACTTTGTGTGAGAAGCACTGGAGCCGCTAAACAACGAAGAAATCGATCGTCGAGTGTCAAAGTTCTTCACTTTAAAGAAGATTAAGGAGAACAGGCATCCCCAGCGGGCGTTTGGCCTCATGTTGACACTGCCAGAGGTAATTGGTTTTGGCTTATGTTATACAATGCATCATTAATTTCTTTATGCATACCAACTATTTATTGATTTGCCGCATAGGACCGAAGGGTGTATGTCTCCGAAGTGTCGGACGGTTCTGGCCGATGGCGGAGAGTAGGTTCAAGGGGCCATGAAGAGCTGCAGATATCGCGGCAGCAATGACCCGAACGACGCTGACCAGCTCGTCGGATGAACGGGAGGCCACCCCGAGTCCTG